>OU342502.1:7517500-10017500 GCA_910589525.2 Ennomos quercinarius
ATCCGGGAACTGGCGGGGCTGCAGAAGTAGCGGAGACTTGGAGCGGCGATGACACGATGTCGTAAACGCGATCAGCCAAGTCTGCGGATGCTGCTAGAGAGCTGCTGGGTTGGGAAGCGATGAGGGCCTGAAGGTTGCTGGGTAGCCTGCTGCACCAAATGCTGCGAATGAAGTCGTCCGGGATAGACGGTCCAGCCAGGCCTTGCAAATGGCGCAAAAACTGGGAAGGCTTGCGGTTTCCCAACTCCTCATGCATCAGCAACTGCTGGGTTTTCGCCTCGCTTGATGCTGAAAGTCGCTTGATCAGCTCCTCTTTAAGCTTGTCATATTTGTTCTGGCTCGGAGGGTTGGTTATTATATCCTTCACCTCTTTAGAGTACTGCGGTTCCAGGTGGCTGATCACATAATAAAATCTTGTGGTGTCGGCAGTGATGTTGGAGATGGCGAACTGCCCCTCAATTTGCGCGAACCATATCTCCGGCTCCTCCGGCCAAAATGGTGGAACTCGGATTCCGACTTTATTGACGTCCGCCGCATCAATGGAAACGTGCTTTTTTGGACGCTTCCGGCATGACCTTGCGACAGTGGTATCGTCAGATGCCGTTTCTCGTGAACTACTCGAACTCATTGTGTCTTAATAGCGTCTTCAAAACAGGAGGTCACCAGTTATGGTATTGCTGGGGGATTATGCAGTGTAATGTAGGTACCTTACGGGAGTCCAAAAAGAAATTGTCCAAACGTAAACACTGATTGCTGTATTTCCACACACACAACACACAATTTTATATTTACAAGTTCAGAAGGACGACACAACAAGAGTAGTAATAAAACACTAAGAAACGAAACAGATAAACAACGATTCGCAAGGAGAAATTAATAAAGCAGCGCGTCGAACGAATAGTTTAGATCAACTAACTGGGGGGTAGTATCAAGCGGTGCTTGCGCACCGCGGCTACCTTACCACCGGTCGGGGCTCGCTATTGACGTCACGCGGTAAGTAGACGGATTACATTTCCGTACGTCATCCGGCAAACTAGGCAAGGTAAGTAATTGTGTTAGGTGTTTGAATGTTTGTATGTATGGAGTGTGTTATGTAATGTTACCGTATATAATTGTATATAATAATGTAATATATAAATAATAGTATGTAGGTAATTATATTACTTTACTTTACTATTACTATAAAATTGGATACCCATGAGTCACTGACTGATGATTGACATAATTGATCTCAGCTCTCAGAAGTGGTCAGTCAAAACTGAGTATGAGGCTGTATAGTGATGGGTCATGTCACCCCAGGAAAAATCTGACATTACCAGAAAATCGTCTCTGAGATGGAACAGGTCAACGGATCTCGAAAACGATAAGAGATAAGGGGGTCCCGTTTTAACTAAAGTTGGATTAAACCCTGGGATGTTTCCAGAGAAATTAAAAAAAAAAGTGTTGCCATACAAAAAATAAAATCTCCATACAAAATTGAAACGCTCATAAATCAGAAACGGTAAGAGGTATGTGGGTAGTGCTCGACCAAAAGTCATAGAGGATGACGGGAGCTGTCAGATGGTTGTCATGAAAATCCAAGATGGCGGATTCAAAATGGCGGCCATTTTGAAAGTTGGTCCGATCGGGGTGATTTTTCGCATGGGGGGGTTTTCGGGGCCGCAGATTCAAAATTTGAAAAAAAATTTTGGATTCTGCCATTTTTAAAGATGGCTGCCATATAATTTTTTTTTTTCATTTTTGACGCATTGTTTCTCGATACCTATGGGAAATTTTGAATGTCTTTGTTGACTTTTGTGTCCAGGTGATCGAGGTGTCTTCAAAAAAATTCACGACCTGGTCTTCCGACCTTCGGTCACTCGGACAGTCAACGGCCTGGCCAAACCATATGAGATAGGTCATGTGCGTTTTAAGGAATGTCATAGCAAACCCTGGGACGATTTTGGAGATGTCAAAAAAAATTCAAAATGGCGGAAAAAAAAATCCGCCATACAAATTTGAACCGTAAATGACGGCGAAACTATGACACTTTAGTAAAAAGAGCTAGAACTAATATTAGTTGGAGGTCAGAGGGGAAGATTGCAAAAAATTTTTTTTTTCAAAATGGCGGAAATTTTGGCCGCGGCGGGAAAAAAAGTTTCACCGATCCGGATGAAAATCGATATCTGGGGGTCCCCAAGGATGATGATCAACATTCTGTAATCAAATTTTGACATGTGTCAACTTTCAATGGGGCTGCCATACAAAGGTGCTTTTATGGAAAAATCAGTTTTCCTTTTTTACGCCTCCAATACGAGCGTTTAAGAAAAATCGTTCCTGGGGATGAAGTATAGATGCTATAAGGGTCAAAATGCAATATCAGCAAAATCGATTTTTTCAAGATGGTGGCTGTAGACGTACCGACTCATAGTAAAAGTTGTCCGATCCGAATGAAAATCGATATCTGAAAATCCCACGGTACACTTGGTAGGAACGTGTAAAAAATTTTTTGGTTCCGCCATTTTGAAAAATTGCGAACATACAATTTCACTTTTTAAGGATTTTTAATTTGCAATTAACGCCGGAACTATAAGACTTTTGTAAGGAGGGTTTGTTCTAATATTGTATAGTTTTCAGAGGGGCACACACTGAAGTAGTTCTTTTTTTCAAAATGGCGGTCTATTGGTCCGCGTCTGAAAGTAAAGGTGCTCTGATCAGGATATAAATCGATATCTGGGGGTCCCAAAGGATGCTGATCAACATGGTTTGGTCAAATTTTGACATCTGTCATTTTTTAATATGGCCGCCGTATATACTATTATCGAAATTGCTGTTTTCCGTTTTATCGCCTATGGTACTACAGTTTCGGAAGGAGATAGTGATCATTTCGACAGATGTCAGTGTGACAGATGTCAAACGTCAAAATTTTGACAGATGTCAAATGTCAATTTTTTTTTCCAACCTACCAAATGCGGCGATGAGTGAGTTAGTTTATTGTCTCTCATTGGTATAATTGGACAGTCACGACTAACACTTGCACCTGCACACTTGCACCGTGTGCGGACCGCGTGCGGCCCGCGCACGGTGCAAGTGTGCCGCTTGCGACCTGTGCACTGTTCTAATACCGCTGTCAAGTGTAGACAGATGTCAGTTTGATTGATGTCAGATGTCAAATGTCAAATTTTTTGACACATGTCAAATTTATTGACAAATGTCAAATGTCAATTTTTTGGACAGATGTCAAATGTCAATTTTTTCCATACTACCAAATGCGGCGATGAGTGAGTTAGTTTATTGTCTCTCATTGGTATAATTGGACAGTCACGAGCAACACTTGCACCTGCACACTTGCACCGTGTGCGGGCCGCGTGCGGCCCGCGCACGGTGCAAGTGTGCCGCTTGCGACCTGCGCACTGTTCTAATACCGCTGTCAAGTGTAGACAGATGTCAGTTTAATTGATGTCAGATGTCAAACTTTTGACAGATGTCAAACGTCAAATTTTTTCCAACCTACCCAATGCGACGACGAGCGAAGCGAGTTAGTTTACTGTAGTTTGGTATAAGTGGACGGTCACGATCAAGACTTGCACCTGCACAATTGCACCGTGTGCGGGCCGCGTGCGGCCCGCGCACGGTGCAATTGTGCAAGTGTGCCGGTTGCGACCTGCTAATGGTGCCAATGACGCTGTCAAGTCAAAAAAGATGGCCGCCATGCACAAGTCAGATGAATATAATTTTCTTTGATAGATACCGCAGTTTTGTACAAGTACTTGCAAAATTACAAGTTTAAACACAAGTATAGCGTTTTGAACAAATGGAACGCCACGAAAACACCCACGCGGGCCGCTCGCGGCCCGCGCACGGGGCAAAATACTAGAAAAAATAAAAATATAAATATATTGAAAAAAAATAAATTGCGAACATACAATTTCACTTTTTAAGGATTTTTAATTCGCAAATAACACCGAAACTGTGAGACTTTTGTAGGGAGGATTTATTCTAATATTGTACAGTTTTGAGAGGGGCACACAGTGAAAAAATACTTTTTTCAAAATGGCGGTCTATTGGTCCGCGTCTGAAAGTAAAGGTGCTCTGATTGGGATATAAATCGATATCTGGGGGTCCCAAAGGATGCTGATCAACATGGTTTGGTCAAATTTTGACATCTGTCATTTTTTAATATGGCCGCCGTATATACTATTATCGAAATTGCTGTTTTCCGTTTTATCGCCTATGGTACTACAGTTTCGGAAGGAGATAGTTGTAATTTTGACAGATGTCAGTGTGACAGATGTCAAACGTCAAAATTTTGACAGATGTCAAATTTTTTGATAGATGTCAAATGTCAATTTTTTTCCAACTTACCAAATGCAACGACGAGCGAAGCGAGCAGCAAGTATACTGTAGTTTGGTATAAGTGGACGGTCACGACCAACACTTGCACCTGCACACTTGCACCGTGTGCGGGCCGCGTGCGGCCCGCGCACGGTGCAAGTGTGCCGCTTGCGACCTGCGCACTGTTCTAATACCGCTGTCAAGTGTAGACAGATGTCAGTTTGATTGATTTTAAATGTCAAACTTTTGACAGATGTGAATTGTCAAATTTTTTGACAGATGTCAAATTTATTGACAAATATCAAATGTCATTTTTTTGGACAGATGTCAAATGTCCATTTTTTTTTCAACCTACCAAATGCGGCGATGGGTGAGTTAGTTTATTGTCTCTCATTGTTATAATTGGACAGTCACAACTAACACTTGCACCTGCACACTTGCACCGTGTGCGGGCCGCGTGCGGCCCGCGCACGGTGCAAGTGTGCCGCTTGCGACCTGCGCACTGTTCTAATACCGCTGTCAAGTGTAGACAGATGTCAGTTTGATTGATGTCAAATGTCAAACTTTGACAGATGTCAAATGTCAAATTTTTTGACAGATGTCATACATCAAATTTTTTCCGACATACCCAATGCGACGACGAGCGAAGCAAGTTAGTTTACTGTAGTTTGGCATAAGTGGACGGTCACGATCAGCACTTGCACCTGTACACTTGCACCGTGTGCGGGCCGCGTGCGGCCCGCGCACGGTGCATGTGTGCCGGTTGCGTCCTACTCATGGTGCAAATGACGCTGTCAAGTCAAACAAGATGGCCGCCATGCAAAGTCACGCGCATTATCATTTTCTTTGATAAATACGGCAGTTTTGTACAAGTACTTGCAAAATTACAAGTTTAAACACAAGTATAGCGTTTTGAACAAATGGAACGCCAAGAAAACACCCACGCGGGCCGCTCGCGGCCCGCGCACGGGGCAAAATACTAGTTACTATTACTATAAAATTGGATACCCATGAGTGACTGACTGACTGATGATTGACATAATTGATCTCAGCTCTCAGAAGTGGTCAGTCAAAACTGAGTATGAGGCTGTATAGTGATGGGTCATGTCACCCCAGGAAAAATCTGACATTACCAGAAAATCGTCTCTGAGATGGAACAGGTCAACGGATCTCGAAAACGACAAGAGATATGGGGGTCCAGTTTTAACTAATGTTGGAGTAGACCCTGGGATGTTTCCAGAGAAATGAAAAAAATGGGGGCCCCCGAACAAAAAACGGTGGCCCCCATACAAAATTGAAACGCTCATAATTCGGCAACGGTAAGAGGTATGTGGGTGGTGCTCGACCAAATGTCATAGAGGATGACGGGGGCTGTCAGATGGTTGTCATGAAAATCCAAGATGGCGGATTCAAAATGGCGGCCATTTTGAAAGTTGGTCCGATCGGGGTGATTTTTTGCATTGGGGGGTTTTCGGGGCCGCAGATTCGATATTTCAAAAAAAATTTTGGATTCCGCCATTTTTAAAGATGGCTGCCATACAAATTTTTTTTTTCATTTTTGACGCATTGTTTCTCGACACCTATGGAAAATTTTGAATGTCTTTGTTGTGTTTTGTGTCCAGATGATCGAGGTGTCTTCAAAAAAATTCGCGACCTGGTCTTCCGAACTTCGGTCACTCGGACGGTCAACGGCCTGGCCAAACCATAAAAGATAGATCATGTGCGTTTTAAGGAATGTCATAGCAAACCCTGGGACGATTTTGGAGATGTCAAAAAAAATTCAAAATGGCGGAAAAAAAAATCCGCCATACAAATTTTAACCATAAATGACGGCGAAACTATGACACTTTAGTATAAAGAGCTCGAACTAATATTAGTTGGAGGTCAGAGGGGAAGATTGCGAAAAATTTTTTTTTTCAAAATGGCGGAAATTTTGGCCGCGGCGGAAAAAAAAGTTTCACCGATCCGGATGAAAATCGATATCTGGGGGTCCCCAAGGATGATGATCAACATTCTGTAATCAAATTTTGACATGTGTCAACTTTCAATGGGGCTGCCATACAAAGGTGCTTTTATTGAAATATCAACTTTGCTTTTTTGCGCCTCCGTTGCGAGTGATTTAGAAAAGTCGTTCCTGGGGATCAAGTATAGATGTTATAAGGGTAAGAATGCAATATCAGTGAAATCAATTTTTTTCAAGATGGCGGCTGTAGACGTACCGACTCATAGTAAAAGTTGTCCGATCCGAATGAAAATCGATATCTGAAAATCCCACGGTACACTTGGTAGGAATGTGTAAAAACTTTTTTGATTCCGCCATTTTGAAATATTGCGAACATGCAATTTCACTTTTTTAGGATTTTTAATTCGCAAATAACACCGAAACTGTGAGACTTTTGTAGGGAGGGTTTGTTCTAATATTGTACAGTTTTGAGAGGGGCATACAGTGAAAAAGAATGTTTTTCAAAATGGCGGTCCATTGGTCCGCGTCCGAAAATAAAGAAGCTCCGATCGGGATGTAAATCGATATCTGGGGGCCCCAAAGGATGCTGATCAACATGGTTTGGTCAAATTTTGACATCTGTCATTTTTTAATATAGCCGCCGTATATACTATTATCAAAATTGCTGTTTTCCGTTTTATTGCCTATGGTACTACAGTTTCGGAAGGAGATAGTTGTAATTTTGACAGATGTCAGTGTGACAGATGTCAAACGTCAAAATTTTGACAGATGTCAAATTTTTTGATAGATGTCAAATGTCAATTTTTTTCCAACCTACCAAATGCAACGACGAGCGAAGCAAGCACCAAGTATACTGTAGTTTGGTATAAGTGGACGGTCACGACCAACACTTGCACCTGCACACTTGCACCGTGTGCGGGCCGCGTGCGGCCCGCGCACGGTGCAAGTGTGCCGCTTGCGACCTGCGCACTGTTCTAATACCGCTGTCAAGTGTAGACAGATGTCAGTTTGATTGATTTTAAATGTCAAACTTTTGACAGATGTCAATTGTCAAATTTTTTGACAGATGTCAAATTTATTGACAAATATCAAATGTCAATTTTTTGGACAGATGTCAAATGTCAATTTTTTTTCCAACCTACCAAATGCGGCGATGAGTGAGTTAGTTTATTGTCTCTCATTGGTATAATTGGACAGTCACAACTAACACTTGCACCTGCACACTTGCACCGTGTGCGGGCCGCGTGCGGCCCGCGCACGGTGAAAGTGTGCCGCTTGCAACCTGCGCACTGTTCTAATACCGCTGTCAAGTGTAAACAGATGTCAGTTTGATTGATGTCAAATGTCAAACTTTTGACAGATGTCAAATGTCAAATTTGATGACAGATGTCAAATTTATTGACAAATATCAAATGTCAATTTTTTTGACAGATGTCAAATGTCAATTTTTAGGACAGTTGTCAAATGTCAATTTTTGACAGGTGTCAAACGTCAAATTTTTTCCGACATACCCAATGCGACGACGAGCGAAGCGAGTTAGTTTACTGTAGTTTGGTATAAGTGGACGGTCACGATCAGCACTTGCACCGCGCACGGTGCATGTGTGCCGGTTGCATCCTACTCATGGTGCAAATGACGCTGTCAAGTCAAACAAAATGGCCGCCATGCAAAGTCACGCGCATTATCATTTTCTTTGATAAATACGGCAGTTTTGTACAAGTACTTGCAAAATTTAAAGTTTAGCTCCAAGTATAGCGTTTTGAACAAATGGAACGCCACGAAAACACACACGCGGGCCGCTCGCGGCCCGCGAACGGGGCAAAATACTAGTTATGTAAATATATAATAGCATGTAGTAAATGTATTTTGTATATAATATGTAAATTATAGATAAATGTGGGAGGGTTCCCCACATTCAGCAGCTACTGCCACGCCGTATAGTTGCTCCCGTAATTAACATGTGCGTAAACAAGTTTTAATTGGGACAGAAATAGAAGAAAACAACATTTTACTCTATGTTATTGTTTGAAATGTTTCATAAACGCTAAGCGTAAATTTCATTTCACTATTTCTATATAGGATGTATGTGATTGTATCTACATACCTATACTTATCATTATATATAAATCAAAATAATCATCATCATCATCATCAACAGCCTGATGACGTCCACTGCTGAATATAGGCCTGCCCCACAGAGCGTAGCTTTGACCAGCTGCTCGCCTCCTCAAAATAGCGTAGTATTTGCTCGATCGCCGAAGAGTTGCTGGACTGTAACATTTAAATTAGCGTTGAATGCCTGACGTCAATTCTCTGAGGTTGAACCGTTATTATAATTTCTATTCCTTAGTTGATACATAAGCAATATTGAATTTCTCATAATCCCGTACATATTACGCCTCTGTCAATAGGCTGCGGGTTGCGGCTTACCGAACCGACTGAAGTTTACGCGTCAGCTGAAACTAAGGAGTTACGCGCTTCAGACGGGGGCTACTAAGGGAAAATCACTTCATGAAATGAAACAATTGTGAACTCGATCTGTATAACCTACATTTCTGAGCTATCGCTTTAGTGTACAAATAAATAGATGGATAGTATAGTATATTTTCTACGAGTGAATGTTGCCAGTGATGACTTATGGAACTGAGACGTGGTCTTTTACTGTTGGCCTCATTACTAAGCTCAAAGTCACGCAACGAGCTATGGAGAGTGCTATGCTCAGTGTTTCCCTGCGGGATAAGACCCGAATTGAGGAGATCCGCAGGGGAACTAAAGAGATCGATATAGCTTTTAGAATTAACAATTTGTAATGGCAATGGGCTGGTCACATCGCTCGTAGAACTGAGAACCGACGGGGAAAGAAATGTTCTCAAGTAGCGACTACGAACCGGAAAACGCAGTGTAAGCCAGCCGCTCTTAGTGGCGCTCTCTGGGGAGGCCTATATGTTCAACAGTGGACGTCTTTAGGCTGTTGATGATGATGAGTATAATGGTGATGTTTAGTTCTATTGTGAATGGTTTGCCTCCGAGCTTTTCAACAAATTATTGTGTATTTCTTAACGAAGTCAGTTTCATTATCATTGACAATGATTTTTAATCCTTACTAAAGTATATTAAATTATTGGTTTGTAGTTGGAAAGTATATTCTTCATCGATATTAAATCAATATATCCATGTGCGTCTGTACCGTTTAATTTATTAATAAAAAAAATGCGTCCTTTGTGGATTAAATCGCTTTAATAGAATTGAGGAAACTTTACCAAGAATAGTGTTGGGGACCTAAAAAAAAGAAAAATAAAATTATGATGAGTTATTTAGACTTGAAGAACAATATTATATTAAGAATAATATAAAAATCAATTGCTGTTCTTTAGTCTCACTAAAACTCGAGAACGGCTGAACGGATTTATCTTTACAAATTTTTACAAATACAAATTATTTATTGACATAAAAAAAAGTACAAATCATATAGTGAATCCATAGACTCCTGAACTAGTATTCACTGTGTTTCAGGAGTCAGTGGCTTCTCCTAATCAAAGGTTATTTCAGGTTTATGTCAGACAGAAAAGTTTTACATGTTTTTTTAAATATCTAACTATTGGGTTATTTTGACATGACTCCGGTCAAAATGTGTATATGTGTGTTTGTATATGTACGTGTATATGTATGTGTATGTATATGTTTGTGTATGTGTATGTATATGTGCATGTGTATATGCATGTGTATGAGTATGCGTATGTTTGTATGTATAAGTATAATATGTATACAAAAATATACATCAATTACATGCTAGATGTATAAGTTTGCCAGCATATTCTCTATTCCCTCATAGTCATAACTTTTTAGCCATTTGATGATAGTCTTTTTAAATTCATTATTAGTAGATTTTTTAATTTTATGTATTTTGAGTGTTTTGATTAATTTATTATAGATCTGTGGAACAGCTACAGTAAATTGCTTCTGTGCAAATCTAGTTTTCACCCATTGCACAGGAACACGATCCACTCTTTTAGAGGATTCTGGCAGAGATGGTACTGTCTTGTGAAAACGTCGGAGACCCTCGTATATGAATATTTTTCGTACAGTTAACACGTCTGCCTTTTCATATACTGCCGTAGTAGGGTGTCGGAAGGGTAGGTAGAGTAGTACTTTTAATACCGCCCGTTGGGCACGTTCCAATGTGATTATGTGAGTTTTTGCAGCACGACCCCATGCACATATGCAGTACCTAATGAGGCACTCACATAGAGCTTTATACATTTGAACAATCAGTTCAGAATCCGCTACAGTCCGAAGTGATTTAAATACATAGATGAGTTTCCTTACTCTTGACGCTACTTGATCAATATGGGTGCTCCAGTTTAGTTGTTCATCTATGAATACTCCCAGATACTTTATAGTCTCAACTCGTGACAGAACATCGCAAGCACACCCTGACCGACGGGAAGTACTACGGTTGCATGGAAAAGAGTGTATTCTTAAACCATTACATGTAGGACTGCCTGCTTTAGTTATACTGTAGCACATATATTTTGTTTTCGCCGTGTTCAGTGATAAAAGACTATTCTCCAACCATTTTGTAACTGCTGAAAGACACACCTCAGCCAGTTCCATGACCCTCTGCCAGGTTCTATCATGGAGAAGCAACACCGTGTCATCCGCAAACATCAATAAATCCAAACCGGGCAGGGCAGTACAGCATAGGTCGTTTATATAAATTAGGAAAAGCGTCGGCCCCAGTGTACTGCCCTGAGGAACGCCATACGTACACGAAACACTCTCGCTCACATGATCCTCAACTCGTACACTCTGAGTTCTACCAGAAAGATAGTCTGAGAACCAACTCAAAGCTAATCCTCTGACACCAACATTCTCCATCCTCTTCAGTAAGATGGGAATGGAAACGGTGTCAAAGGCTTTCTGGAGGTCCAGGAAGACTCCTATACACTTGCTTCCCTTGTCCATGTAGGATGTAATTAACGAGGTAAGCGTCAGGACTGCATCTTCTGTAGATCTGTTTTCTCGAAACCCGTATTGGTTATTACTTAAAAGGTTATTTTTCTCTAAGTACCGCATAACTCTTTTCTTTACTAACTTTTCTAGAATTTTAGAAAGCGTAGATAGAAGAGAAATGGGTCGGTAGTTTGAAGGACTAGCTTTATCACCGGCTTTAAAAATCGGACACACAATGGCTTTTTTAAATAGAGATGGAAAAGTTCCAGTTTCAAAGCTTAAATTACAAATGTATGAAATGGGTTCAGTTAAATAGGGGAAGGATGATCTAAGTAAATTTGTTGTAATTTTATCCCAACCCGGTGCGCTATGTGACTTAAGTCCAAAAATAACGTGTTTAACTTCAATAGGATCTGTAGGGAAGAGAGACATGGAGTTGCTTGGTGAATTCAATGTTTTTGCATGACTGGCTAGTTGGGTTTCCGTAGTATTCATCATATTTAAAGTTTTTTCGGCTAATGTTCCACCGATAGAGGTGAAATACATATTTACAGTATTTAGAGAATCAATAGGGTTATCTTTTATGCCTAATAAATCACGCGATGGCAACTTAGCTTGATTGAAACTGCATACTTCCTTTACTATCTTCCATGTTTCTTTAATATTTCCTTTATTTTTTATTAATTTGCTTTTATAATACTCTTTCTTTAGATTTCTAATAATATTGTTACATATATTCCTATACTTTATATATTTTTGCTTTAATTCTACATTAATTGGTGACTTCTTTACTTTTAAATGCATTTTGTCCCTTTTTCTAATAGATTTTACCACGCCTTTAGTTATCCAAGGCTTTATAGGTTGATTTTTCTTTGTAACAAATTTTATTTGCGTGTTGATGTTGATTAAACTGAGAAGTTTAGTAGTAAATAGCTCTGTGGCCAAATTAACGTCATTGAGTTTAAACATGTCATACCAAGGTTCTTCAACTAATGCCTCGTTAATGCCCACATAATTAACAGTTACTTTTTTGTACGAAATGTGGTTTTTAGATAATTTGGCGTTGTTAATATATAGCATTATGGGTGAGTGATCCGTAAGTGTATCTTATCTTGGTCTTGTTCGTGGAGGTCTAGGGAAGGTTTAAAAGGTGAAAAAAATTCGAGTAATTGCCGGGAAAACCCTAAAAACCCGTGCAAAGCTGGGGCGGGTCAGCTAGTTTAGAATAAAGAATTACCCTTATCACAATAGTGATCTGATCCGGTAAGTGTACGAGTCATGACCCCACAAAACTAAAAAAGGAGTTTTAAATCACTGCGCCATCATTAAATCGAATTAGGTACCTACCTAGAAAAAATATGTCTGTAATCCAAGCACTTCTTCCCAATATGAATTCAAGGCAATTGAGACAGCTTAGCCCCTTTTCAAAAAATATCTAATCTTGCTTAAATAAATTAATAAATACTTGTGCACATTTCACACAGCACCTCCTAGTTCCGAGTCTATGTTGGTCTGCTACTGATCTTCTATCTTCTATATTCCTGAGATCTGCTATCTAAGATGTTCAATAATTATAAAATAATTACGGGTAAGTACCCGTAATTATAATCAGCGTTCCAATTCTGTGATTATTTCATTTTGTCGTTTTGTATAACTTACTTTTAGCATAAATCGAGTTTTAATAGTAGCTTATCGAATCCCGTTTATTCCCATCCCTGTTGAACCAAGAGCTCCCTGTCTAATAAATATCGAGTCATCAATAAGTGAAAATTCTCCGTGCGTTGAAAACAACCTTCAGCATTTATCATTATGCAGACTTTGCACTGGATTTATCTTTCCATTAACATTTTTTTTACTAACATAAAAGTACTTCTGAATAACATGATTATCTAAGTAACTTAAATTTAAATTTGAGTCTAGATACAGGGAATAGATATTTATCATAGTCTAACTGGTTTGATTAATTTATTCTATACTAGCTGACCCGCCCCAGCTTTGCACGGGTTTGTTAGTTTTACACCTTATCCCATGCAGTTCAAGGAAGAGAGAAGGAAGAGGGAAAGAGATACGAAAAAGGATGAATGGATAATGCTGAAAGGAGGCAGGTGCGCGAACACCTGCCTCTATTCGCCGTGTTCTTTTCCCTTATCTTTTCCCCCCTTCCTTCTCTCTTCCCCATAGTAGAGGATAAGAGTGGCTTTGGACCTAGTACTGAAGGTTGGATGGCTGTAATTTCTGAACCACAGAACTGACGACCATGCAATATTTACGGGACTACATCTAAAGTATCCCCTTTCCAACAAAAAAGAAATGAAATTGGACTACGCGTTAATGATTTACAACTAAGTATATATTTTTACTTTTAACCCCTCTCCTGCCTTTAGGCAAAAAAATCAGGGAAATTCAGCATTGTTCCCTAACCATGCTGAATTTCGGAATTAAAGGTATCCTGTAGCCTACCACGTAATATGAACTCAAATCATGCCAAGTTTCATTTAAATCCATTCTGTAGTTTCGGCGTGATGCGCAGCTAAGATATAGACAGATAGACAAAAATGAAACAAAAATATGTTTTGCCTTCAGAATCGTTTATAGAGAGCCTCCAAAAAAATTTCAAATATCTTCAGTGTACAGAATTGGACCTGTTACAGTTTTATTATAAGTATAGATGTGATCTCAGCAGTTACTGCGGGACTGGATTAGTTGATTTTATTTTCATAAACAATATAGTTACAATCTTCTCAATAATTTATACAGCAAGCAGTACAAAGACCAGCTCTGCCGGATAACGCTGAAATTGTCTAGTGGGAAACGAATTTCATTGTTGGTAAAATGCTGAGGTAATTTCATGGAACATTTACCTCAGTCCAAGGGAAGTGTGTACTGAGCGATCTTTTCGCTGCTTGGTTTGGATACAACTTGCAATTTTAATAACTTAATGAATGTTAAACGTATGGCATCCATACGCTTTTCGATAATTTCTCAACTATGTATTGTATAGTATTATAATTTATCTGTGGTATTGTTAAGAAAATAAAAGCATTCAACGGGCATTATTTAGGTAAAAGTAACAACTGGTTTCCTTTATTATATCAACAATAGGGAACACGCACAACGCTTTACTTTTATTATATTCGTAGGGATAGTGGGACAGGCAAAGAGCACGAAAAAAAAACGCTGTGGGGCCAGGGACAAGAATTCTATGACAGTGACTTGTTTTGATATTATTAGAACAGCCGCTGGCCGACTCACAAAGTTCAGGACTAATGCTACTGCAAATGTATAGTGAAAACACGAATTAATAAAGTTTTCTCGATAGAAAAAAATTACAAAGTTACCTTCAAACCGTACAAATAAACAGCGATTATTCAATGAATACTTTAAATAAGATCATGAAACTTTGTGTAGTAGTTGAACTAAATATAATGGAGGGCTTATGTATAGCGGATTTTTAAAATACCCTTTATATTCAGTGTAATAATAAATTACCTAAACTATTGCGCGTTGGAACCAGTTTAACTTAGACCGCCCCTGCCGCTCGGCCCCTGGCTCATCCCCGCTTTGGCCTAGTACTATACATCTATTCTGTGGCTTTGACTTGAATTCGCGTTAGCCTTGCACAAGCCCTTAAGTAGGTTGTATATATTTAACCATTTAGTAATAAAAAAAGTAGATTACGCTGTGGTGACGCTGTGCTTACAATGTGCTTATGTGATTGTTTGTTTGTTTTATTGTAGACAAAAATCCCTTGAAGGAGGCCGGAGTTAGATTTCTTCCATTTTTTTACACCGTACATACAAGTTGCTTAGACAGATTATTCTCCATCACTTGTCAATCTAGTAACTATACTAGAGATGATGGAGAATAATCTGAAAAAACGCAAAAAAAAACAGAAAAAACAGTGTTACGTACTAACGTGACACTGGCGAAATTGTGACATCATTTCGTCGGTTCACTGTCGAAACTCATAAAATCGTTTGTCACAATTTTGTTACAAATAAAATTGTTACTTATAATCATCATTTCACATAATGTGATTTATTATACTTTCACTACATCTAATTTTCTTTATTATAAATCAAAATTAATATTAATCCAAATTTATAAGAATGAAACTCATAAGGCGTATATGACATAACAGTACAAATTTATAATGTTCTTTTACCATAACTAACTTAAATCATAAAACAAAATATCAATAATACTGTAAATTAATGTGACTGGAACTGTTGATTGTTATATATATCGTAATTAGTTATAAAAACGTAGTACGGCAAGCCAATTTGCTCTTCAATCTATACAGGCACTTCATTCAGTCAAAACAAACAAAATTAACGTGTGGACTGTGGGTAATTGTAAAATAACTTATATTTTCTCATGTTATGTTGATATTGGTATTGTTGGTGAACTTTGTGCATTATTTTAATAAATAACTTGCAATGTCTAATAAAAACACGTGTAAAATATTTAAATCAAATAAAGGTAACCTGAAACTTAATATAGATGGTTTCTGTAATTTTTTAATATAAGCATAAGTGACTTCTGGCACTTCGCCGGCCGCTGCCGCGGCACGCTCGCTACGCTTCGCTTCGCTCGCTCGGCTCGTGCGTCGTGTGGTCACAGTTAACCTAACGCTCCTCCTCGCTTCGCTCGTCGTCGCACCTATTTATGACTTTGCCTTAGACTAGTATCTTAGTATCTTTAGGGTATACATGCATATGTATATAATGATTTAACTACCTCAAAATTATTATTATGTTAACTAAAAAATATGAAAAAGTCATTATGAACAATACAATTGTGAATGCTGATTATTATGAAATTATAAGTAATAAAATTTATAATAAAAAAAAGTATGATAAAAAAATTCTTAACATTAACATTATCATAAAATTTTATAAATTTAAACATTATTTGAATAAATTGTATAAGAAAAGATCAATATAAAAAGTAACTATTATGAACAAAGTTATTTATATATAACCACCATTATAAATTTCATCATTATTAAAAATGAGGTATGTGAAATGAAATTATGAATAATGAAATTATTAGTACAGACGGTATCCCCATTTCGTCGCAGAGGCCATAATCAAGAAGTTAAGTCAAGTCAAGCTTTTTTCTATACTCTTTTCTTTTGGCAACGAACTAGGTATATTCTAGAAAATTTTAAAATCAAGGTCTGATTTTGTATGTCAATACATTGCAGCCTTGTATTATTAGTTGTCAACTAATAGTTATTCTACTCACTAATGAAAATCAAAGACGAAGGTATTGAACCAGTAAAAGCTGGAAACTAATGAAACTTGTTCTAAACTAAAACAGATTGTCTTAATTAGAACAAGATGAATCTGCCAAGTTTCTCTAGTTAGAGAGAGATTACTGCAGGTGTCAATTCTATAGATTAATGAGAATTGTGACTTTTAAATTACGAAAAAAAAATTTAATGTATAGCCAGAGTAACGAAAATATTCTTGATCTGTGGTATATATACCCAAACGTTATGCAATTTTGTCTACCTATATAATTTTAAATTTTATCTACATAGAAGCTTTAATTAGGTATAAATATAATAATATTGTTATTATTACATTCATTATTCAAATTGTTATTCCAAGTCCGTTGATAATAAATACCAAGTTTATTTAGGTATTGTTCTTCGTATTTCAAAGGCTCTATAATTAATAACAATCCCATTATTATTGGAACCTCAAGACGTATCTATCTTGAATACAAAACAACTACGGAATCTCGGAAGGCAGACGTTCCCGCCGGAGAATAAATTACAAAGTCACTTAATTTCGTGTTGTTTTGTAATCCGCAAAATAATTTCTTTCAAGGCCTCATTTCAATCTGGGGCTGCTTCGTAACATTGAGGATTATGAGTGATTTACGGGACCCGAGAAATTATTATGAAAATAATAATACTACCGCTCTTAATGTTGTTATTTGGTTAACATTTAACATAGATTAATTTTGTAAAGGAAACATTTGAATTACGAATGGAATTTGGGTATTATCAATCCGTCGGGAAAATGCTACTGATAAGACGTGATCTCATGTCAATCCTTCACCTGCTACCGTAGCACGGACTAATTGTCTTTCCTCGTTTATGTCACTTTCTTTGTACTTGCTAACTTGTCAAGTGGAGTAAAACAAGGGAAAGACAATTTTGTCCACCGTCCGTGCTGGGGCAGCTGTTACAACCATCTTACGGGGTTGGTAGTGTCATCTATTAAGGGACAATGCTGTAATGATAATAAAATGAAAGATTCAAATTTTAACCCCCTCTGAAACAGAGGGGTGTTATTAGTTAACGTGTGTATTTGTGTATCTATATCTGTTTAGGGAATCGTAGGAAGGTATATTAGGTAGCTCTCAAATGGATGATTTGATTTGTTTTTTTTGTTTGAATGGTGACTGGATCGATAATGTTCTTAGCTAATAAAAGTCTTTTAGTGTTGTTATTTTATTGTTAAGTTTTGTTTTTTTATAGATATACGATTATACGATACATGATGTTAAGGTTGTTAGTGGCGTTATGCTTATTGAATTATTAGAAGGTTCGAGTAACGTTTAAAAAGATTGCTGCTCAGAAATTAGTAGTGTAAAATATTTTAATGCTGCCATGGCATTTTGTGACAAAATTATGTAAGGAGCTAGGAAGCAATTCCACCAACCATATTCAAATTACGCATACGCCAAGTTCCCCACAATGCGAAATAAATAATAACCGGGCCACAAACACTTGAGAGGGTGCCTGTTAATTGAGTTATGTCACTAAAGAGTCTAAGGTTTTCGTTATTATTAACAAGAACGTTGGTAATCTTATACTTATGTAACGTGCACTTACGATTAAACGATTTTATGGCAGTATAAATATGCTATAGAAAATCATTTTCAGGATGGCAATTCTGATGAAAGCTAGTGTGGCTAGACAGTATGAGTGGGGCTAGACAACGCAAATGTGGCTAGACATAACAATTGTGACTTGAAAGTGAATTAGGCTAGACAGTGCGAGTGTGGCTAGACAGCACGGATGTGACTTGAAAATGGATTTGGCTAGACAGTGCAAGTGTAGCTGGATAGCGTGAGTGTGGCTAGACAGCGCTAATATGGCTAGACAGCACAAGTGTTGCTAGACAGCACGAATGTAGCTTGACAACCTAAGTGTGGCTTGAAAGTGAATTTGGCTAGAAAGCGCGAGTACGGCTAGACAGCACTAGTGTGGCTAGACAGCGCGAGTATCTTGAAAACGAGTGGCTTAGACAGCGTAAGTATGGCAAGGGTAAAGAGGTAACTCGGTGATAGTTTGTGTAACATTCAGTCCCATACGTACGATGGTTTCAATCCCGCTCAGCCACATGAACGTCTTTTTATATCATGCGTAGAAATTTTCACTCGCTCTCACAAAGGTGAAAGAAAACATCCTGTGGAAACCAACAAAAAATCAAAAAAGAGGACAACCCTGAGGATTTGTTACCGATTCTTTATTTGATTCTTTTTTATAGTTCTGAGTGCGCCGTTTGAGGTTTGAATAACAAAGCATACGCAAAACTCTCTATCACCTCGAACAAAACTATCAACATTAGCTGTTACAATACATTACTCCGCCGCCATTTCCCTTAGTCAGACGCTAGTTACGAAGTTATTTTGTAACTTTCGCTCCACAATGACATAAGGGGTGCTTTGAAACCGCTTCCGTTTTCTGCGTAGCTACCGAACTGCCATTACACAGTAACTGCTAACTAGTCAGTAACGCCCACACGTAGCTTTTGTATGTTCCACGGTTAATGTTTAAGTAACTGTAATATAAACTGCTGGGTGTAGGGTTGACACTTTTATGATTTGAATGACTCAAAAATTAGGCAAAAAAGTTAAGTTTGTCCTCTATTATTAAGAAAGGCCTAGTTTTTGCTGATACGCTCTTTATAACATGACTTTCCTTAGTTAGATTATTTCGTTCACCATCGGATCAAAGCCTTTGGGCGGTTTGAAAAGTCTGACACTGGAAAATCACTTGTCACAGGAGAAGAAAGTGATAGATCTATTGGATGGTGTTAGCTAAGTGTAATAGTCAACCCTTAAAGAAACTGCAGACTTTAATGTTGCTTGCTTAGTTTCTATGCCGTTTTACAGGGAGAGAAGTTGAGATGTAAATTAATATGGATCCACTTATGGCGCTGAGATGCTTTTACTTGGAGATGCTCTTTGTATAATAGAGGAGTAAAATTATGCTACGTTGACTTGTTTTATTAAGACCGTGGTTAGGCCCCACAATTTTACCGCGACTGAGTAATAAAGCCTACAGTTTCACTCGTCTTCCCAACGAAACATTAAATTTCAGTGATAGAAAGTTTTTTGAGTTTTGGTAGTCAAAAAAGAGCCGTGTGCAAAATTTGAACATTGTGAAATACACAGTAACAAACAGAATAGGTTATATTTTTTTATTATAGTGTCTCTAATTTGGAATGTAGATATAGAAGTAAAGCTGTACAGTTATGTACAAAGATCGATGAATCATAGTTATTAATTTAATATTTTTTTTAAATACTCAGGTAAATACACCCCCTCGCCCTCACACTCCTCTCACATGCACATACATCTGCCCCACATAAATACATACACACTGGCTTTGAGTGAACACCAAACATACCGACAGAGTCGTGTCGTTCATGTAACCTTAAACGCCATGTTACTTTGAAGGTTTCATGAACGGAAAACGACCTTCAAACTTTACTAGCAAATTATACTAGTTTTAAGGTTCCGTACACAAAGGGCAAAACGAACCCTATTACTAAGGCTCCGCTGTCTGTCTGTCTGTCTGCTGTCTGTCTGTCTGTCTGTCTGTCTGTCTGTCTGTCCGTCTGTCACCAGGCTGTATGTCATGAACCGTGCTAGTTAGAAAGTTGAAATTTTCACAGATGATGTATTTCTGTTGCCGCTATAACAACAAATACTAAAAAACAGAATAAAATAAATATTTAAGGGGGCTCCCATACAACAAACGTGATTTTTTGCTCGTTTACCAAATGAATCATAGATGGCGCTGCTTTAAATAGTACTGCTACTCAACACTAGATGGCAGGGATAGATTATGGTATGGAACCCTTCGTGCGCGAGTCTGACTCGCACTTGGCCGGTTATTCAATACATTCTGTATGTACAAACAAAACGTCTCACGATTTTACAACAAAAATTTTGTAAGCGATTTTGTAAGAGCAAGATACTGGATGTTGTAACAAGCACAGTGTAGAGTTGGCAAGCATCCGAGAAGAGGCGTCAAACCTGACGACACTTGTCGCGCGACAACGTTGTCGCAAGGCGTTCGTATTATAGTGCCACGCTTGAAATGATAGTGATGGCGGTAGTGGTATCGATAAGTTGTAATAGTGTGCATCAGTACTAATACACGATACGTAGGAGATAATAGAATAATCTATCTATCTTCTTCTATAAAATATTACCTTCTACAAGTACTTATAATAAAACTGTAACTGGGCTAAACCTGTAAACACTTCTTAATCGATGTAGAAATAGACACTATTTTTTTGTCTGTTTGTCTGTATGTCTGTCTGTCCCTTTGAGCACGCATCATGCTGGAACTACTGAACGGATTTTGCTGAAATTTGGTATGGTTATTGCTAATTGTTCAGTACTTCATGATTTGTTAAACGGCCAAGTGCGGGTTGCATGAAGCAATAAGGATGTAAACCCCGTCTCTAAACAGCAAGGGCACTAACAACCTACTTAACAAGACAGAACCTTCGCTTGATGGTCAGTATAATTACAGGTCACTGCAAACATTATTGATTACATGCAGGTCTTAATTAAACCGTTAGTACTTAAATGTGTTACATAATGACCCTGCATGGATATAGCAATATTAAAATCTTGGTATAAAAAAAATGCATTTGTGTGTTTCATCTAATAGAGTTATTATATTTTTCAAAGATGTGTTAGATAAAACAAGCCAAATCTCCAATTCCCAAATACATTATTTGTAAAGCAAAATCCTATAATGATAAGATTTTTGTCTTTTTTCTAAATTGATGTACTAAAAACTTCAATAATTAACACCAATGTATGAAACAGAAATAATAACTGTTTCCTGAAATAGTTTTCTGTCTTTTACTACATTCTCATCGTATCGATATCTCCCCGTACAACACTACCGCGGTCCCCAAGCGGTAATGCAACCGTATCCAATTCGTTATCGGATCCGACTTGGATTTGTCGACGTCTCGTGAGCACACAACGCTAAACTTTCAATACAACTATACAACATCAACCAGAAATTGTATGTTTTCTTTGCCTACAAAATTCAATAAGTTCCAATGGAAGGAGTTTTGTTAATCTGCTGTTTTATTTGAAGGTATCGATTTTACAATAATAATCATGTTAATAATAAGTACCTAGGTAGGTGGTAGTACACTACGAATCTATTTTGTGATGTTGAAAAAGTAGACGACAAAAAAATTTATTGTAAAATAATCATCATCATCCTCATCATCACGATGATGATGATAATGATGATGATAATGATGATGATGATTTTACAACAATAATCATGCTAATAACAAGTACCTAGGTAGGTGGTAGTACACTACTAATCTATTTTGTGATGTTGAAAAAGTAGACGACGACGACAGTTTTTTATAATTAAAAAGATCAACTGTAAAATATTGTTGTATTGCAAAAATGGTCATGCCAATTAACAAAGGCGTAATATCTCAATATTTTCGCAAAATCTGATTGGGCACAGATAAAATTTACAACGTAAACACGGCACATCAATTTCATTTAGCAAACAGGCATTAATCTCAGCAACGCTATGTAATAACTGCTAGGAGTGAACCAGAAAAATTGTGGTCGGATGCGGCTACTGTTTATTGTGTAATTATTGTGGACTGGCCTGATTGCTCAGTTGGTAGTAGCTCTGCCTTCTGATCTGTAGGTTGTGGGTTCGATTCTTACCCAGGACAAACATTTGTATGATGAACATAGGTGTTTATATATAAAAAAAGGCCATATTCAAACCGGCGCGGTATTTGTACCGCTGTGGGTAGCAGTTAATACCGCGCGGGATCCCGCGTGGTATTTTGTATTGAAGTTCCGCGACTAGCGCGGAACTTGAGCGAAACTTCATACAAAATACCCGGGTGGAATCCCGCGCGGTATACCGCTACCAACACCGGCACGAACAACGTGACGGTTTGAATATGGCTTCAATCAGGTACACAAAATATTAATTGTAGACATTACAGTGCCGTCAGCTAGCCAAAACTAAGAACAGCTTTGATAAAATCTGGGAGCAAGTCATTCAAACAGTACTTATTATTAAAAAGCGACAATCAATCCATTAGAATATTAGTTTAATAATTCATTGGTTCCATTGCATTCTTTGATTGTTACACTTAGGTACTTTAGCTTCCTCTGATGCCGGCGAATTTGGCCGGACACCCGGCCAATATGATTATACTGTGCAGCACTAATTATTACGTTTACTCAGTAATTGCCTTCGGATATGCGTTTAATTAAACAGAAGTTGTTTGTGCTTTCTGAATAATCGATATTTGAAATGAGCACGTTTTATTATGTGTTTTGCATTGTATGCAATTTAGTAACAAAGTAAAAGTAAAGCTCATGATCGACAGCCTGAAGACGTCCACTGCTGAACATAGACCTCTCCCAGAAAGGGCCACTTTGAGCGGTAAGTAAACCTAAATAATCTAAATCGTTAAATAACTATAAAAAAATTATTTGTTTTTAAAAAATCATCATGCCAGACCCTGATAGGTACTCAGCCCACAAAAATGAATGATTGCCAGGCTAATCGTTAAAAGCACAGCTTTCAGCAGTTATGTGTTTATTTTTGCCGTATCAAAGATGTAAACCACGATAAGTAGGTAAACCATGATAAATGCAGATTCAGCGGTTGATGATTAGTTAAGCGGTTTATTACACAAAACAATTGAACGATGTGCTGTTTTATAAGATAACATCTCGCTCGTAGTCGGTTAACTTCATCGGCTGACAAATGCTTCATCATCATCAGTCGGAAGACATCCACTGCTGAGCATAAGCCCTCATAGGGCGCCACTGTGATTGGCTACTTTTTCTTATCAGTACCATAAGCCGTCACTGGCAACACACACTGGCTGAAAACCTATATAGATATGACAGTTTTCTTGTATGACGAAAAATGCCCACAGAGCAAACATTGGTATTATTTGGGTATTCCAAGAAGTGCTCTGTACCTATGGACTTTCGTTTTACATTAATTCCTGAGACACCAGGGTCTAGCAAAGATCCCTTTCCATCAGCGTTAACGCCAAACTATAACTCCAAAATGTATGGGAATGACATTACCGTGGATGTCGCTTTTCCGCAGGTAATGTCATTCCCATACATTTTGGGGTAATCATTTGGCGTTAACGCTAATGGAAAGGGATCTTTCCTAGACCCCCTGTTCATGTTCGTTTCAAATGTACCTACAGATAAAGACGGTGCATTATTTCCTGTAGTTTCGGTGTAAATCCCACCATTAGAAAGTTTTCAGTAAGCTTTACTAAGAATTCGGCACAAAATAACTCATAACAAGAAATGCCCGCCTAACAAAAGATTAAACAACTTCCTCAAACCAGATCTAGACAGTAAAATAAAAGGTGGGCAAATAAATAAGCCAGAAACAAATATAGCAGTAAAACGTTTCGCAAGGATGAATTCGTGTAATTTCTCTAAAACAAAGACTCTTATCATACAATACTCAACAAAAGGCCGTGAAACAGCGCTTTTGGAATGACCCAGATTTGGAAATTAATTTTTTTCCTTATTACAGTGAGAGCGCGTTTTATTTACCTGGAGCTTTAATATTTATCAATGGTTACAGAATTAGCTATACTTTGCTGTGCTTCGCGAAGTTTCTAGCAAAAGTAAGTAATATAGATACTTAGATAGACTACAAATATAGACTGCCAAGCCTTTTCCATGCACTTGATCTTCTTCGTTTCTTTTTTTTTTCTGATTTATTATTGGACGATGTGAAGATCTGGTTGTTGCCGAACGGGTCTAATATCATCACGCTTTTTTGGATTAAGTGAATGTTGAGTAGAATTCCATAATGAATGCTCAAACTAAAGAGAACATAACCACTAACGCTGAGCTCAAACATTCGTTTGATATCGACACGTGATCCTTAGAAACCGTGCTTTTCAGTACCCGGTAACAGGTCCTCTAGGACATTAATTTGACCATGCTATAATGCATAGATTAGGGGAACGATTGGTTCGCATCATTCATATGTGAACCAACCGGTCCCCTGTAATCGCGTTTTGTATGATATTGCTGAGTCAGTAACAGAAGTAGTAGTATAGTCTAGGTTTACGTAGTGCAGTGTCTAAATTAAACTCAAGCAAACTGGGATTAGCATTTTTGCTTTATATTAGAAACTATAACGTATGGTAAAACATAAACAAACATACAAAAACATAACCTAAAAACGTAACCTAAAGCAACATTAAACTAGAGTAGGTATTTCACATAATGAATAGACTTAGAAATAGAAATCTTTATGTGTATTATATCAAAGATATTGTAAAGGTCTTAGAAGTCACTTTCTTTTAAAACCACGCCCAAAAAACGTCCGTTAAATGACACCAGAGTCAGTAAATTTTTGATATAGGGCGGTCGGCCTAAGCACTCCGCAAAAAGTTTTGGTCAAAGACAACTTTATAGCTTTACGACTTATAGGGGCAAAGGTTCCAATAAAATTGTAATAGTAAATGCTGCAAATATCAATGTTATTAGTTTCATATCCTCCAAAGGATCGGCCTTTCTTTATGAATAAATGTAAAAAACTGCTTCCTACCATAAGAAACTTACCAGCTATATATTAGCTAACATTTCTAAGTTCCTACTTTATAGTTGTGCTTCTTTAGTTTTCTGTTACGAAGATTTGAACTTTTTTATCGTTGACTTACAAAGTACTGGGAATAACGGTTGCTTCATTCTTGCACGTCTTCTCGTGCTTAAGTCTACCTAGTGATGGGAGCCGTTTTACACCCTGTTTCTATACTACCGCACTCTGTACTGATAGTTTTCTTTTTTAAGGTCTTCTTCTTCACAGCGCTCATAGCAAAGGTCGACTAACCGTTCCTAACCGACCGGTAAAGTCAAGTAACGTTCGCTACAGTCACTACTTTGATGGGTGACCGCTACAAAAAGTAGTATTTACAACTATGAACTTCGGACTTCAGTGCTTCGGAGGGCATGTTAAGCCGTGTCGGTCCCGTCTTTTGTCATAAGGCAATAGTCGTTAAGTCAAGTCAGAAGCCTTTGGGCAGTGTATGAAAATTCGGACACCAGGGCTGACCACTTGCCTATACACGAGAAGAAGAACAAGACTGGGAAATGTGACCAACTCTATTGGAGAGCGTTTATCTAGTGAGCAATAGAACGCGCGCCAGGTTCAAATTTTGCTGCTTAAAACTTTCAGGAAATATGGCAACTTTCAAGTATTTTCGTTATTAAATACAATTCGACAGAAATCAGAATAAGCCACTTTTTCTCAACGACTTATAACTATAGCTTACTCAGAGAGCTTATTATGAGTAACATCAGTTCTTCTGCGGAGTTCTGCAATCCTGTTTTATTAAAAAAATGTTTATTCCTACTGCTCGTTTGTTTCTTTTTGCTTTTTATCACTGTCTTTATTAAATTAAAGTAGGCTTGTATTTTTCAGCTGATCACGAAGAATATAAATATAATCTCGTTGTTTCACACGGAACGTTTATTCCAGGTTTACGAGGCAGACTATAACAAAATCTAATTCCCTTCCTCAATTTCATCGCTACTTTAATCGGCTGGGGAGTTGTGGCCTCAAGAAATACTAGGCAGAGCGTTATAGTACAATTGTACAAAGGATCTTCAGTGTTTCTTTATGTTGTAGATTTGTTTATACATATTAGTTGCCGTTGCAACCTTCCCCTGACGTTAAGCGTCACGGCTGCTCATAATAGATACATTGCGTTTTTCAGGTTAACAGCAGTGCCGTTTTTGAACGGTATATTTCCAACGTATATACATTTCTTCTTATTCCGGTTTTTGTCGTCAGCCGTTACTTTGTTTTTAGTAATAAATTATCAAATTTGTTATGCATAATAACATAAGTATAGGTTTGTACCTATACTTATGTTATTATGCATAACAAATTTGATCATTTACACACCAACACAACTCAACCAATACAACTCGGTTCACAGTTACACACGGTGGTAATCCGCCAAGCATATAAAGAAAATGGAGAAAGCACAGGTACACCTTCCCCGAAATGGTTGCTAGCTCAGGAACTATTTAGGATAAAGGGGGTCATATCTAACTACCTAGTCCCTGAGGATTAATAGCAGAGTAGCTTTCCCTAAATTTCTCTACCTGGTATCATTTGTGGTGTATCTTGACCTCGTTAAATGTTATGTAAGTCTATTATAGTTTTATGATTGGAAACATGGAAAAATATATAAACCAGGCTCTACAAAGACACGACAATTATCGCGTAATGATGGAAGTGCTAGAGAAAAATGATTACAAAGTAAATATTATTCATTGAACGTTTACGCATGCTTTGATTTTATTCGTGAAAATGTATCTAAAAATTTTGTTTAAGTACAAACAAGTTCATTCAAATATATAATGTACAATCGTTCAAACAATAAAGCCTTTTCGGAGTCCTATAGTTATTTTATTTTGTAAATAAAAACAATTTCCTACAAAAAATTGAGATCAAAAATGTGTAGGTTGATGTTTCTTTACTATATGACGGCGGTAGGTATAACGATACAATGCTTAGTAGACAAGCAAATGCGTAACAAATTTTTTTTTTTCTTGAGACAACCTTCGTTGTATTACCCCAGCCCAATTTAAACTAGCTAATACACGCGGCTTTGCACTCATATTCTAAAGTTTATTGCGATAAAATGTAAGATACGTCTTTCCCCAATGCAGAGAATATCTAGGATATAATAGTACTAGGTAAAGGATAAAAAAATGCCTCCGTAGCAAACATCAAAATCACTTCAACAGTCAAGTCACAGGTTAGAGAAAAAGCAATCGACTACGTCAAGACTAAAAACAAATAGAGAGACAGACAGTGACGACTACAGTTGGTTATTATGTAAGTATTCAGTACCAAAGTATTGGAGAATATGTATATTTTTTTTAAATACATTTTCTGATTTGTTGCTCATAGTCACAGTAAAGGTAGATATATTATATATATATATATTTATTTAACAAATATACTTTTGAAAAACGTGTTTATATATAGGTACACGACTTCAATGGCCGTAATTTCATACTGAAGAATTTTTGAAGTATGGTTTTGTATTGCACACAGTCTGATTGACAGAAATAAGAACTGCAGTGGACGTCTTCATCAACAGCCTGGTGAACATAGTGGCTGCTTGCCTTTGCATCCATCGGCTCCCGCGGTCTTGTCGTCGATTCACCAGTGTAGGCCAGCCTGCGTATTGGATACCATAAGCGATATCTATATTGTGATTTTAAAATAGAGTTTTTTTCGAGTTTTTATCTCATACTTCGTCTTCAGAACATCCTCACAAAATGTATGAGGGACTATTTCTATATGTACACTTGTTATAATAAAAAAGAACCAAAAAAGTCGGTTAACAATGGCTTCTTTTTTAAGTTGATAAAAAGTTAGAAATATTTTACAGAAAGATCATAAAGTTATAGGCTAATCGAACTGTTTATGAGCTAAACTGTTTATGAGCTAAATCCTACAATGTTTAGTTAGTACTAACATTTATAACTGTTAGCTTTTAGCCAGCAAACATCTTATCTATTCGCAACTGTTACATTTCATTACACCGTTTTGTTCTTGTATCTTATTATGAGTTTTGTTTTTAGTTGAAACGAAACAACAATATACTTACTTAAATACAATAAACATTTCTTTGTTACTTTTTCTTGGGACCCAAAAAAGAAAATAAACGGGAACAAAAGTTTTCAACTTGAATTTTTGTTATTTACTCCAGTTTTATAACACCTAAGTAGGTACAGCTTCCAATTTCCCTTCTTGTTTCGTTTCTGGGCCATAAGCTCTTCGCAGTCAATTTAACATCGGTTATTTATTACATCTTTGCCGTACACTTAAAGTGTGTTTTATTTTTATTCTTCAAGTATACCTGTAGCGTGAGAACGCAATAAATCTTTCTTTTAGGGACCTTAAGTGTGAAAACTAGGGCCTAATGTGAGGGAAACAGAAATAGCTTTTCAGATTTGCTACGGCACTTGTCAATTTAGAAGGTAAGAAAGCTTTCTTTGTTACGCTTTTGAATTTATCCCTTTCAATGCGATTGTTATTTATTATTTTCTTATGTTGAAATTGATTTAACGTTCTTATCTCAAATTAGAATGTTTGAAATAGATTGTTAGAAATAGTTGTGACAGCTTCTTTTATATGTTTTATCGTCATCATCATCAGTCCGAAGGCGTCCACTGCTGAGCATAAGTCTCCTCTATAGCCACTTTGAGTGGCTGCTTGCCTCTTGTATCCAACGGTTTCTTGTAGTTGCGGAAGAGGTCTTCTAAATGTGGTTTGACATAATAAAATAATTACTGTTACAATATATCTTATTCTCCTTATAGCTGATTTAAAAAGTGAATTTAGACCACTACCGCACCGATGATGGTTTCCTGAAAGAGTAGGAAAACACATCAATAATTTGCATATAATCTGAAAGAGCTGCATATTATTTCCTCTTATTTCTACCTTCATCGAGCGTGCACTATGATTATGTACCTAGTTAGTTTATATGTGTACCTACATAGCTAATTAAATATGTAAATGTAGGTACCTAATATGATGTGCACTTCGTGTTTGAACATGAGAAGGGATACCCAATAATAATAAGCATTTATGCAGCAGCAGGTGATGATGGCGGGGAGCTGACGGATGCAGGAGGCAAGCAGCCGCTCAAAGTGGCGCTCTTTAGGGGAGGCCTATGTTCAGCAGTGGACGTCTTCAGGCTGATGATGATGATAATAATGAGGTGATAATGTAAACACAGTATCGGTGTATGAAACAGAGATTTGTAAAACCGTATTAAATTTGATTGACTCAGGCATGTCCTCGCGGAAGTTCACCTCAAAGTTCTCTTAGCTTTATTGGAGTTACCTAAACTCCTGTTGTATCATTTTGTATTAACCTGAACTAATCCACATTTTAAGTAAAAATGTTTTACCTTATACAAGATTTATCGAATCATTATAACAGTCCCGAGACATATTTTCCCCATTATATTAATGGTTGTTCAAAAGTTCTTGGTTTCGAGAAAATAACTGGTCTGTTCGATACAAATCGAGGGGAGAAGATATAAATATTTATTGTACAGGTGGTATAAACCGCTTGAGGATATTGGAGGATAAATTGATTGTTCGGGGTCGGTTTTCCATTTAGATATGGAAATTTCCGGGATTGTGTACGAAAATCTTCGATTTTACCTTTTTTTCTCTAACAAATCACGCTAAGAGCTACCCGTGGCTCTTGTTTCCTTGCTTTCTAATCATTATTTTGCATGGACGTTTGGGAAATCGAAATCCTTTTAAAATGAATGCTTATAAAAATGCTGATTAAATTACCTGTTTGCCTGTTTAGTTTAACAGAAAAGAGCCATTAACTTAGCCGTAAGTAGGCATAAACCGTTTAGACAAGCAATCCGCCCCTAAAAGTCTAATAAACTTTTTGCCACCACCATAAAGCAAATATCCGTCACAAAAATTCCGGTTATTTTATATCATGTCACAAAGATTACAATAAAATATATATTGCGACGTAAAACATATATCACTATGACAAAAACGTGACCCTTTCAACCATTCTATTATTAGATTCTGGATGAATGTTACGTATAAAACTGCGACAAAGATTGACTACTTTAACAAAGGGATCACCAATACGAAATTAATTCAATAGAAAAGGTCAAAATATTTTGTTTGTACAAGCATTATTAAAGCTAAATTCTAATTTACCAAAATAAATAATTTAAATTCTAATTTATGTAAGTGAAAAATAGAGGAGTGTATAATAAGAGTAATAATAATATTTATAATTGAATAATATTCAATAACAATAATGTTATATTTAAATTCTCGCCTTTTTTTTTTGAACGGGCTAATGCTGTTGGTCTCTACCGACCTTTACAGCGTCACCGGGCGGGAGGGCAGGTGCTTAAGGCGCCCAACCGTCAAAAGTGGGAGGCAACTAGCACAAGGGCACCCCTGGGGTGCGAGCCTCGGCTTGGGCCGTTCCCGGTATAAGAGGATCGAGAAGGCTACGTCCACTGGAAGAGTGGACCCTATGGAAAGATTCAATTCTCGCCCTAGCTTACGTCTTATAATATAAAAACCCAAAATAAGCCTAAATGATTTTGTGAACTCCTTCATAAGTCCTTCGTAACGCATTTCTTGAAACTTGAATGGGCAATTCGCACCAATGCTTAGTAATTTTACGGCCTAATTTATAATAATAACGTTTACCAAACTTCGGTCATATTCGTATACCTACCCAAAACTAAATTGAAACAAATGGCTCAAAGTTATACATTAATTAGACGCTAGAACTTTATTCGTGCGTCTCCGTAGTGTCGAAATTAGAGTTAAACTGAACTTGTTTACTTTCATAAGCCACAGAGTATAATTTACTGACGGTACCTACTTTAGACAAGGACTTTACCTAACAACCAGCAGGACTATTTTTAACCGAAAAGTCTACTCTTTCAGCCATTTTTTTATAGTTATTCAATTTCTATTATTGTATTGTTTTCGAATAATAAGAAAGCTATACGTTGCAATTTCTTTTTCACAACAACTAAACTTCTTTAAAAAAAATTGTATTTACCATTTATGCCATTTCTTGGTTGTTTAATTGAACCATTCAATTTTGAAACTTTCATTTATTTCTTGCCAAATAAAGTATTAAGATTTTTTTATAGAATCAAGCCGCTTACAAAGATGATTATTAAAGGTATGTGTGAAATACTATTCTCATATAAAACACGATCATGTGGGAATATTATTTGATAACTCTACAAAAGTCGAAACTGAAAGACCCCACCCTGCCAATACGGCCGTGTGTGGCAGCTTATAGTGGACGGCCGGCAGAGGGCCTTCTGTATTTGTACTTGTTTTCTGCCTACAAAGTTCTATAGTTCCTTCTCTTATTTTCAAATAAGACAGTTTTTTTACAATTATCCTATTCCATCCGCAACCATATTACATTCTAAAAAGATACATACTTTTTACCTTAGGAGCGCCTACGTATCATCGACGACCCTGGGTCACAGACTCCCATAAGTAATCGTGTCACTTACCACCAAGCGAGTCGCCAGCTTATGTACCGTTGTACGTATAAGAACCAACAAAAACCTAATATTACCGGATCTAGTATAAAAAAATAGCACAGCACATTATTATACAATTTTTATACACATTTCAACATTTCTCGCCTTCCATATCAACAAACTTGAAATTGTGTGTGAATATATTTGCACGACTGAATATCATTATAGACTCTATTGTCTTCCCTCGATTTCCTTCAAATTGATGGATTGGGAGTGAAACTTCCCCCTGTGTTTGTTACTTTTACATCGCGCCTAAGATAAACTTCGCGAGCAGTCCGTCTATGAAATTGGAATATTATTCGTGAATGAGATTTTAAGAGTTCGAATATGATTTAGTCAAAAGGGAATAGAATGGTTCACGATAAAAGCAGTGATACTGACACCGATTCAGATGATTTACATGTAACTAATTAACTATATTGCCATGTAAATAGGGTGAATTCTGTGTATACCTCTAGACTTCTAGGTACTCTCTAAATGGGTTTAAAATTGCAACTACAATTGCCTACAATATAGCATTATTTAACTTTTTATTCAAAATGTACCTTATGATTAATTTTAATGTTTCTGGTAAATAAATTTTCTTATTCTTATTCTTATTCTTATAACTGCAAATTATCAGTAAAATTAGTAGTGCATTCGCCTTATATTCGCTGTACAAAGTTCGAGTTCTCAGAATCTGATAAATTGAAATTTTCGCCGATTGATAACGATTTAGGTTTTGTTACTTTCATGTAGTTGTATGTAGTATGTAACCGTATTCATCTTGAGAAATGTTATCATAGCCTTTTTATGGGTTGACGTTCTTTTTATATTGTAATGAAAATGAATATCAAACAATAATATTTAGAAGAAATGTGTATGTGAATTCTTTTATTAGTTAGGATACATTTTTATTAGAGCTTATCATTTATATTTACATAGTAAAATATTACTTTTTACACACAACCCATACCATATTTTGGTACCAACCACATTAGTTTACGTAAACTTCTTTCCTAATGACGTAAACCTTTACGATGCCATTTCTGTTTAGCACTCTTTAATCGTTAAATATGAAACTACCAAAATCTTCCGTGCAGCTCCATACACTTTTACCTCACTTAAGAAAGTTCAGTTTAAAATAAATTTAACACATAACGGGAAATTTTCTTACAATATTAATTCCAACAATGACACTAACAAAGTTATTTCAGTTGGGCTTTGTAGAGCTCAGAGAAGCTGACATTTTTAGCATTGTCCGACGGTCCGTCCAGCGCTAACGAGAATTCTTGAAGCCCGGGTTGTTAACGAAACTGATTCTTGGGAATTTGCGTTAAATTCAAAATATATTATCATCTTGGCAAAGGAAAACTCTACAAAGACTGGTATCATTACCTCTTTTCATTCATGTATGGCTTATATTTCAGTAAAATAAACCAAATTTTTCTTTTTTAATATTTTTATTATGCCTTTAGTTGTTGTTGTTGTTTGCCTTTATGTTTATCTATGACTAATCATATATGATTTTTTTATAAATGATTCAAGTTGAGCATACACAATTACAATGAATTTGCGTCTGTATCCTTATAGGTAACTATAACTTAATTGTAGACTAAAGAATAAAATTCTGATACATTTTTGACTAAAATAAGTTTCATTTTGTTGATATTTCTATAACTCTTATCATCGTCATCCTGTTTGTCTATTCGTATATTTAAATCTATATCAATATACGAAGGCTTAAATTAATATTTCCCCTGCGCTCTCATTTATTACCGTTGAAGGTGTTCTTTGTAGTCAAGTTAATAATTTATTGATCAACGCATTGTAGGCACCAAGGTTGTATTAATGATGGTTACCATCCACGTATTTTTCATAGGATAGAGATTTATTTAATTGAAACTTATATTTATTCATCAACAGCCTGAAGACGTCCACTGCTGAACATAGGTCTCCCCCAGAGTGCACCACATTGAGCGGCTGCTCGCCTCCTGCATCCATCGGCTCCCCGCGGCTTTCACCAGATTGTCGGTCCACCGAGTAGGGGGCCGGTCTACGCTGCGTCTTCCGGTTCGTGGTCGCCACTCGAGAACCTTTCTTCCCCATCGGTTGTCAGTTCTACGAGCGATGTAGGATGTGGCCGGCCCATTGCCATTTCAACTTGCTAATTCTAAGAGCTATATCGGTCACTTTAGTTCTCCTGCGGATCTCTCTTTCCGGAGCTTATCCCGCAGGGAAACACCAAGCATAGCTCTCTCCATAGCTCGCTGCGCGACTTTGAGCTTACTAATGAGGCCAACAGTAAGAGACCATGTCTCAGTTCCATAAGTCTCACTGGCAACACAAACTGATTGAAAACTTTAGTTTTCAGGCTCTGCGGTATTTTGGACGAAAAGATAGGACAAATCTTCGCGCTTTATTTATTACTAAGTATAAAATATAGTCGCGGGAGCCGTTGAATACAAGAGCCGTTCAAAGGAGCGTTCTATCAGGAGGCCTAGTATACGTTCAGCAGTGGACGTCTTTCAGCAGATGACGATAATGATGATGATGATGATAAAGCTAAGTACCACCAGTAAAACCAGAAAAAAATGATTTATACTTAAAGAAATTGGATTGGGTTTGGGATTCATTAGGAGCTGAGATCTAATCTCAAACAAAAATTATTTCACAGCGAGCCTACATTGACTTTGCTGAGACAAAATCAAACGCATAATGCATTTCCAAAGTATGGTAACCCTACGCCTACTTTTACTAATTGGTTCACGTTGAATGAACGTAAAAGGTTCTTTATAGCACCGGCATTTTCGTGCTGATGGAATTGTTCGAATATAATTAAAGCTAAGAATTTAACCGGGTAATTATTTTTCTTTGAAAGTCATTTTTGATTCAATAGTTTTCGGTGTTTGTCACAGATTACAATATACTAGTCAGGTGTCAGCGTTAGGTTATTTTCTCTTTGGTTATGTTTGTTTTGTTTTGTAATGGTTTTGTATGACTTTAAAGTTTTGTATTGTCATGAATTTCTTAAGTACTTAACTCTTACTTTTTAAAATTGAGAGATTATTTTGACTATAGTAGAATGATGAAAAATACTGCTTTGGTTGGCGAAATTGTCGGAAGGGCCATGATTGGTTCTACCATCAGCCAATCATGGGTGGATCCAGCACATGTGGGAAAAGCAGTCATTTCTCTTTGGTCGTTAGAGGCGACAAGACATCACGTTTGTTAGTTGATTCTGTAGTGGACGTTTGTAGAAGAAACCGAAAAAAGGAATACTCTGTATTTCACTTCGCTTGTGATAAAAATGTTAGGATTAGCATGTAGGTATATGAAAGACTTTTCCAATGTTTCAATCCTTATTAACTTCAATAAACAGTCAACAGTTTACAGTTTTACTAACATATTTATAGCAAGTAAAGTAGAAGGCAAGTGAGGAAGAATAAGGCCACAAGGGTAGACAAAAGCCTGCACTGTCATGCCTTAAGTACCAGAAGTGAAAAAAAATACTTTGGATCATGGCGAGTCTTACATGAGCTACACCAAGAGCTTAACTCTTTAATTGAAAGAAGAAGAAGCCATAACCTTATGTAACTCAATGATTTAAATACAAAAAAGTACATTATATCAAATAAAATATTATCCAAGCCTGAACCTATTATCTTATCTGTGTCTGAGCCCAAGATGTGACGCGTGTTGCGGAATATTGAGGGGTGCCTCGCACTTTCAGCAAAGTATGATTTATGGGCTTATACTTTGTTTAGTCTTGCACTTTTACTATACATTCTGTTATACAGTGTGCAGTCATATCGTTTTTTTTATGAGAATTAATGACGTGACAAGCTATTCGTTCACCTCGTGTTAAACGACACGGCTGCCCATAACAGTTGCAGTGTCACTCGGAACTTTAAAATACTAAAGTTTCGCGTGACACTATACTGCGCACGTCATCCTGAGACATCACACTGTCTAGTAATCAGGTTACTAGACTGTGAAACCAGGTCATAAAGTTTCATTTGCCTAGTAATTTCACTAGCTATAATGCACTTGCAACCGGAACACAATAGTGCTTGCACACTACTGCTTGGCGGCAGAATAACTGGCAAAGCTCTACCTAGACGAACTTTGTATAAAAGTCCTACCACCTAGTAAAATGGAATTACGACATGAATATATATTATGTTAAAATTTTCATTAAAACATCGCATAATATAATTTTAAAGTCTTTATAAATAGTATAGCTTTATAGTAACTGTCAACATACATCTATCCGTCTTTAATTATTAGCATACATGGACTACCTAGCAGGCAGAAATATAGGCAGAGGCATACCATAAGCACAATAGATTATTATAAAATCATGAGAAGAGAGCCATACTATTCTTACCTCTTGCGCCAAACAAGTCAAGCGTTCGGGTAGTTTCCTAATCCTTGTAAGGCAGACCCAGCAAGGTAGACCGCAATCTTCCTCTCAATTTACAGAATAAAATAAATTAATGATTGTTAATGATTGATATACATATACTAATTAATTATTTATTATTATTCTTAATTTAATGACATAACAATCATATAATATAATTGAAATTTATTGCAAATGTATACCAATAGAATTATTTACTGTTAAATAACTAATTAATGATTATTCTTATTTTAATGACATAATAATACTATAATTAAATTAATTAATTTAAATTTGCAAGTGTATAACACCAATAGAATTATTTAAGTTTATTTGAAAATTGTATTATCGTATTGACCTAAACCTAATAATAATTTTCACATGCCACAAGTAATGGCTAAATGGAAGAACTACTTACTAAATCCTAACACCTACATCTATCTCCATTTATGTGAAATAAATTTCATTTCATTTCATTTCATTTCATTTCATTTCATATCTCTTAAATTCTCGCGGTTAATTTTTTTTAATCTTCACGTCATAATTTTTGTTTTCACATGACTTAATCACGCTAAAAACATATTTACGTCCTGTGTAAACAAAAACTACGTTATTGATTATCAGGTAAAACACAGCTAGGTATACCGTATTAATAGCAAAAATATATCGTTTATCTAAAGAAGTTCTACTTAATTTTTTGTTAAGTTTAATATAAGTAATCTACTATGTACTAAAAACCACTAGCTACACTAACTACTACAAAGAACATTTGGACTAATGATAACCTAATAGCAGGCCTGTCTCACTCCGTGCTTTAGGTATGATGCTTCAAGCACATGGAACCGGGCGTCTAGACGGGTCGGTCCGTTACGCGTAACGCGTCAGCGGACCAGCGCTGTAGCGATAGAACGAGAGGCAACTGTTTAAGGAAGGCTTGTAGCGCTGTGCGAGCTGAACTACACTTTATAGCGTTGCAGCAAGAGTCGCTATTTATTTGACTTCGCGGAGTGAGCCTTCTGTACGTAGTACAGAAGCCAGCAGTATCAGTATCAGTGCAGTATCTATTCTGTGCCTATAGATAGTACAAATGCTTTAGCCTACTACCTACATACCCTACTACTCTTTTACTTCGTACTATTGCTGTTGGAACATAAACCCTCCTATTTATTACAATGTCTATTAGTCACTTACCAGTTGGCAGTTTTCCCGTGGTGGTACATCATTAATTATTCCGTTAAATGCAAGGCTGGCTGGTTCATCCAAGTAAAATGTACCTATAATAGTAGGTATATTGGAACAGATTAATATTAGCTATGTGTATACAGGAAACCTTGAACGGTATCTATCACAAAACACGCTGCGTGCGTTTGTATTATTGAGAAAATTCTCTGCCCTATTTTTCCGTATAAACATGATTTATTGCCTTTCTTATGTGTACCGTTATCGCAATGTTTAGTTTTGGCGTCTTATTTTTAACCCTTGGAGACGCAAACAGAAGTGTTATAAGTTGTTTAACTGTGTATCTCTCTGTGGCATCATTCATTTTCATAATATCAATATTATCGTAGCTCCCAAACGATGAATAGATTTTAAATTAATAATTTGATCGAGAGCGTTCTCTGCTATAAGGTCGGAGTTTTTAAAATTATAAATTTATTTATACCTACAAAACAAAAAATTAAAAATGAAATAACTTCTAAAATAACAAAATATAACGTAAAACTGTATACCTACATATACATACCATTCATCGTTAGGGAACATTTTGCAACGTTTTATTGTAACATATTACATATTACACATACATACACACACACACATACATACACACGCATTACATATTTTTGTTATTATTATATTATTTGTTGTTTTATTGTTGTACTTTAATCCGTTCCAAAATAGGGTGTGGCTGCTCCTTGGCTTAAGACCATACTTGTGTATTTAGACAATAACTGGTTGTAACCTCTAGGGAAATAATTTGTTATAATTAAATTACTTTAACTGTTAGGAATCTTTTAATTGACTTTCCAAGTATATTTTGTAAGGACTCGAAGACGAGTTAAGCCTACAATAATAAGTATTCTAAAAAGTTTTGCTCGGTTTGTAAACTAAAAAAGGGTTTGTAAAGAAAATAGCGGACCATTGCATCTCGATTTGTTTTTGAAAAAGAGAACATTTTTTGTCCAATAGGATTATAATGTTAGATGAATTTCGGTGATTATAATTGAGATTCAAGTCTTGATTTATATTCTCGAGCTGTTAAGGCTGCAAATATAGTTTTGCTAGATTTTGCGTAAGTAAATTCAGCTATTTAATATCTTCAAAAATGTCGCAATGCGCGAGCGAGATAGTAGATCTGCGTATACAGCAGCCTTAAGCCTAGTATTGAAATTTAAGCCACCCGCGCCCCAAGGCTTCCAAAGGCTGTCTTGTAACAACAGCCAAGGTCGGATTTCAAACAAACACAACTTCAAATCGTTGAAGAAAACTGTCACAAAATCATCTCCGAATGGTGTAGTGCCTTCCATAAAACCCAAACAAAGTACAAAAATTAAAAAAAAATCTGCTGTAAGTACGTGTTATAAGAAAGGTATCGCTCAGCCAAATAACGAGTACAAAACATCTGTATAGATCTAGATTTTTTTACAACTAAATAGGCCCGTATTTGTCCGCAATCTCACCTGATGGGAAGTGACGATGCGGTCTACAATGGTACATGCTCCAACAAGAGATGATTTCCAACAAGAATCAAACTATGTCATGGGACACTGGGACACGCGCTGCTTGTGTATGTATATTGATTCCCTAAAATGTTAACAATGATTACAAAAAGAAATAAGCATTGGAGAATTCAGACAACTCAAATATTTTTCTATAGGCACAACAAAAGTTACTCTACACTTAGACAATTTGATAGGATCTGAGAATCAAAATTAGATTTTTTTATTTTATATTGAGCTTTTGTACATTAAAATTAAGCACCTACTTAATTTTTACAAGCTGCACTTCGGAGAGTGTGCGACGGAATTGCACAACTTAATTCCGCCATCCCCTTTTTACCAACCGGTGTGAAGTTAGCGGCCTAAAGTTAGCGGCCTAAGATAACCCTACCAAATTAAAAAGTCACGGCTTCCGACATCCTTCGGTATGGCTCTGTTGAGCCTGTCAGAAGAAAATCATGAACTCTAAGTGCTCGCGAAATGAAGAAATAAAAATCTGTGTAATTTCTCGGTGCTATGACCGAAATTAAGACACTTTGATATGAAAAGTGGGCGTGTGCCGGGAAAATAAAATCACCATTCAATGGGGCTTTAAAAGACCTTCCATACGAGGTACATTTCTATATCTCCAGGTACTTCAGAAATGAGAAAATAATAAAAATCTGTAAAAAAAACTCGGTGGTATGGCTGAAATTGAGACACTTTAATATGAAAAGTGGGCGTGTGTCCGGAAAATAAAATAAGCATTCAATGAAGCTTTGAAAGGCCTTCCATTCGATGTACATCTCTATATCTCCAGGTACTTCAGAAATGAGGAAATAATACAAATCTGTAAAAAATCTCGGTGGTGTTGCCGAAATTGAGACACTTTAATATGAAAAGTGGGCATGTGTATGGAAAATGAAATCAGCATTCAATGAAGCTTTGAAGGGCCTTCCATTTGATGTACATTTCTATATCTCCAGGTACTTCAGAAATGAGGAAATAAGACAAATCTGTTAAAAATCTCGGTGGTATGGCTGAAATTGAAACACTTTAATATGAAAAGCGGGCGTGTGTCCGGAAAATAAAATAAGCATTCAATGAAGCTTTGAAGGGCCTTCCATTTGATTTACATTTTTATATCTCCAGGTACTTCAGAAATAAGGAAATAAGACAAATCTGTAAAAAATCTCAGTGGTATGGCTGAAATTGAAACACTTTAATATGAAAAGTGGGCGTGTGTCCGGAAAATAAAATAAGCATTCAATGAAGCTTTGAAGGGCCTTCCATTTGATGTACATTTCTATATCTCCAGGTACTTCAGAAATGAGGAAATAAGACAAATCTGTTAAAAATCTCGGTGGTATGGCTGAAATTGAAACACTTTAATATGAAAAGTGGGCGTGTGTCCGGAAAATAAAATAAGCATTCAATGAAGCTTTGAAGGGCCTTCCATTTGATGTACATTTCTATATCTCCAGGTACTTCAGAAATGAGGAAATAATACAAATCTGTAAAAAATCTCGGTGGTGTTGCCGAAATTGAAACACTTTAATATGAAAAGTGGGCGTGTGTCCGGAAAATAAAATAAGCATTCAATGAAGCTTTGAAAGGCCTTCCATTTGATGTACATTTCTATATCTCCAGGTACTTCAGAAATGAGGAAATAATACAAATCTGTAAATATCTCGGTGGTGTTGCCGAAATTGAGACACTTTAATATGAAAAGTGGGCGTGTGTCCGGAAAATAAAATAAGCATTCAATGAAGCTTTGAAGGGCCTTCCATTTGATGTACATTTCTATATCTCCAGGTACTTCAGAAATGAGGAAATAATACAAATCTGTAAAAAATCTCGGTGGTGTTGCCGAAATTGAAACACTTTAATATGAAAAGTGGGCGTGTGTCCGGAAAATAAAATAAGCATTCAATGAAGCTTTGAAGGGCCTTCCATTTGATGCACATTTCTATATCTCCAGGTACTTCAGAAATGAGGAAATAATACAAATCTGTAAAAAATCTCGGTGGTGTTGCCGAAATTGAAACACTTTAATATGAAAAGTGGGCGTGTGTCCGGAAAATAAAATAAGCATTCAATGAAGCTTTGAAGGGCCTTCCATTTGATGTACATTTCTATATCTCCAGGTACTTCAGAAATGAGGAAATAATACAAATCTGTAAAAAATCTCGGTGGTGTTGCCGAAATTGAGACACTTTAATATGAAAAGTGGGCGTGTGTCCGGAAAATAAAATAAGCATTCAATGAAGCTTTGAAGGGCCTTCCATTTGATGTACATTTCTATATCTCCAGGTACTTCAGAAATGAGGAAATAATACAAATCTGTAAAAAATCTCGGTGGTGTTGCCGAAATTGAAACACTTTAATATGAAAAGTGGGCGTGTGTCCGGAAAATAAAATAAGCATTCAATGAAGCTTTGAAGGGCCTTCCATTTGATGCACATTTCTATATCTCCAGGTACTTCTGAAATGAGGAAATAAGACAAATCTGTTAAAAATCTCGGTGGTATGGCTGAAATTGAAACACTTTAATATGAAAAGTGGGCGTGTGTCCGGAAAATAAAATAAGCATTCAATGAAGCTTTGAAGGGCCTTCCATTTGATGTACATTTCTATATCTCCAGGTACTTCAGAAATGAGGAAATAATACAAATCTGTAAAAAATCTCGGTGGTGTTGCCGAAATTGAAACACTTTAATATGAAAAGTGGGCGTGTGTCCGGAAAATAAAATAAGCATTCAATGAAGCTTTGAAGGGCCTTCCATTTGATGTACATTTCTATATCTCCAGGTACTTCAGAAATGAGGAAATAAGACAAATCTGTTAAAAATCTCGGTGGTATGGCTGAAATTGAAACACTTTAATATGAAAAGTGGGCGTGTGTCCGGAAAATAAAATAAGCATTCAATGAAGCTTTGAAGGGCCTTCCATTTGATGTACATTTCTATATCTCCAGGTACTTCAGAAATGAGGAAATAATACAAATCTGTAAAAAATCTCGGTGGTGTTGCCGAAATTGAAACACTTTAATATGAAAAGTGGGCGTGTGTCCGGAAAATAAAATAAGCATTCAATGAAGCTTTGAAGGGCCTTCCATTTGATGCACATTTCTATATCTCCAGGTACTTCAGAAATGAGGAAATAATACAAATCTGTAAAAAATCTCGGTGGTGTTGCCGAAATTGAAACACTTTAATATGAAAAGTGGGCGTGTGTCCGGAAAATAAAATAAGCATTCAATGAAGCTTTGAAGGGCCTTCCATTTGATGTACATTTCTATATCTCCAGGTACTTCAGAAATGAGGAAATAAGACAAATCTGTTAAAAATCTCGGTGGTATGGCTGAAATTGAAACACTTTAATATGAAAAGTGGGCGTGTGTCCGGAAAATAAAATAAGCATTCAATGAAGCTTTGAAGGGCCTTCCATTTGATGTACATTTCTGTATCTCCAGGTACTTGAGAAATGAGGAAATAAAACAAATCTGTAAAAAATCTCGGTGGTGTTGCCGAAATTGAGACACTTTAATATGAAAAGTGGGCGTGTGTCCGGAAAATAAAATAAGCATTCAATGAAGCTTTGAAGGGCCTTCCATACGATGTACATTTCTATATCTCCAGGTACTTCAGAAATGAGGAAATAATACAAATCTGTAAAAAATCTCGGTGGTGTTGCCGAAATTGAAACACTTTAATATGAAAAGTGGGCGTGTGTCCGGAAAATAAAATAAGCATTCAATGAAGCTTTGAAGGGCCTTCCATACAATGTACATTTCTATATCTCCAGGTACTTCAGAAATGAGGAAATAATACAAATCTGTAAAAAATCTCGGTGGTGTTGCCGAAATTGAGACACTTTAATATGAAAAGTGGGCGTGTGTCCGGAAAATAAAATAAGCATTCAATGAAGCTTTGAAGGGCCTTCCATTTGATGTACATTTCTATATCTCCAGGTACTTCAGAAATGAGGAAATAATACAAATCTGTAAAAAATCTCGGTGGTGTTGCCGAAATTGAAACACTTTAATATGAAAAGTGGGCGTGTGTCCGGAAAATAAAATAAGCATTCAATGAAGCTTTGAAGGGCCTTCCATTTGATGTACATTTCTATATCTCCAGGTACTTCAGAAATGAGGAAATAATACAAATCTGTAAAAAATCTCGGTGGTGTTGCCGAAATTGAAACACTTTAATATGAAAAGTGGGCGTGTGTCCGGAAAATAAAATAAGCATTCAATGAAGCTTTGAAGGGCCTTCCATTTGATGCACATTTCTATATCTCCAGGTACTTCAGAAATGAGGAAATAATACAAATCTGTAAAAAATCTCGGTGGTGTTGCCGAAATTGAAACACTTTAATATGAAAAGTGGGCGTGTGTCCGGAAAATAAAATAAGCATTCAATGAAGCTTTGAAGGGCCTTCCATTTGATGTACATTTCTATATCTCCAGGTACTTCAGAAATGAGGAAATAAGACAAATCTGTTAAAAATCTCGGTGGTATGGCTGAAATTGAAACACTTTAATATGAAAAGTGGGCGTGTGTCCGGAAAATAAAATAAGCATTCAATGAAGCTTTGAAGGGCCTTCCATTTGATGTACATTTCTGTATCTCCAGGTACTTGAGAAATGAGGAAATAAAACAAATCTGTAAAAAATCTCGGTGGTGTTGCCGAAATTGAGACACTTTAATATGAAAAGTGGGCGTGTGTCCGGAAAATAAAATAAGCATTCAATGAAGCTTCGAAGGGCCTTCCATTTGATGTACATTTCTATATCTCCAGGTACTTCAGAAATGAGGAAATAAGACAAATCTGTTAAAAATCTCGGTGGTATGGCTGAAATTGAAACACTTTAATATGAAAAGTGGGTGTGTGTATGGAAAATGAAATCAGCATTCAATAAAGCTTTAAAAGGCCTTCCATTTGATGTACATTTCTATATCTCCAGGTACTTCAGAAATGAGGAAATAAGACAAATCTGTTAAAAATCTCGGTGGTATGGCTGAAATTGAAACACTTTAATATGAAAAGTGGGCGTGTGTCCGGAGAATAAAATAAGCATTCAATGAAGCTTTGAAGGGCCATCCATTTGATGTACATTTCTATATCTCCAGGTACTTCAGAAATGAGGAAATAATACAAATCTGTAAAAAATCTCGGTGGTGTTGCCGAAATTGAAACACTTTAATATGAAAAGTGGGCGTGTGTCCGGAAAATAAAATAAGCATTCAATGAAGCTTTGAAGGGCCTTCCATTTGATGTACATTTCTATATCTCCAGGTACTTCAGAAATGAGGAAATAATACAAATCTGTAAAAAATCTCGGTGGTGTTGCCGAAATTGAAACACTTTAATATGAAAAGTGGGCGTGTGTCCGGAAAATAAAATAAGCATTCAATGAAGCTTTGAAGGGCCTTCCATTTGATGTACATTTCTATATCTCCAGGTACTTCAGAAATGAGGAAATAAGACAAATCTGTTAAAAATCTCGGTGGTATGGCTGAAATTGAAACACTTTAATATGAAAAGTGGGCGTGTGTCCGGAAAATAAAATAAGCATTCAATGAAGCTTTGAAGGGCCTTCCATTTGATGTACATTTCTATATCTCCAGGTACTTCAGAAATGAGGAAATAATACAAATCTGTAAAAAATCTCGGTGGTGTTGCCGAAATTGAAACACTTTAATATGAAAAGTGGGCGTGTGTCCGGAAAATAAAATAAGCATTCAATGAAGCTTTGAAGGGCCTTCCATTTGATGCACATTTCTATATCTCCAGGTACTTCAGAAATGAGGAAATAATACAAATCTGTAAAAAATCTCGGTGGTGTTGCCGAAATTGAAACACTTTAATATGAAAAGTGGGCGTGTGTCCGGAAAATAAAATAAGCATTCAATGAAGCTTTGAAGGGCCTTCCATTTGATGTACATTTCTATATCTCCAGGTACTTCAGAAATGAGGAAATAAGACAAATCTGTTAAAAATCTCGGTGGTATGGCTGAAATTGAAACACTTTAATATGAAAAGTGGGCGTGTGTCCGGAAAATAAAATAAGCATTCAATGAAGCTTTGAAGGGCCTTCCATTTGATGTACATTTCTGTATCTCCAGGTACTTGAGAAATGAGGAAATAAAACAAATCTGTAAAAAATCTCGGTGGTGTTGCCGAAATTGAGACACTTTAATATGAAAAGTGGGCGTGTGTCCGGAAAATAAAATAAGCATTCAATGAAGCTTTGAAGGGCCTTCCATACGATGTACATTTCTATATCTCCAGGTACTTCAGAAATGAGGAAATAATACAAATCTGTAAAAAATCTCGGTGGTGTTGCCGAAATTGAAACACTTTAATATGAAAAGTGGGCGTGTGTCCGGAAAATAAAATAAGCATTCAATGAAGCTTTGAAGGGCCTTCCATACAATGTACATTTCTATATCTCCAGGTACTTCAGAAATGAGGAAATAATACAAATCTGTAAAAAATCTCGGTGGTGTTGCCGAAATTGAGACACTTTAATATGAAAAGTGGGCGTGTGTCCGGAAAATAAAATAAGCATTCAATGAAGCTTTGAAGGGCCTTCCATTTGATGTACATTTCTATATCTCCAGGTACTTCAGAAATGAGGAAATAATACAAATCTGTAAAAAATCTCGGTGGTGTTGCCGAAATTGAAACACTTTAATATGAAAAGTGGGCGTGTGTCCGGAAAATAAAATAAGCATTCAATGAAGCTTTGAAGGGCCTTCCATTTGATGTACATTTCTATATCTCCAGGTACTTCAGAAATGAGGAAATAATACAAATCTGTAAAAAATCTCGGTGGTGTTGCCGAAATTGAAACACTTTAATATGAAAAGTGGGCGTGTGTCCGGAAAATAAAATAAGCATTCAATGAAGCTTTGAAGGGCCTTCCATTTGATGCACATTTCTATATCTCCAGGTACTTCAGAAATGAGGAAATAATACAAATCTGTAAAAAATCTCGGTGGTGTTGCCGAAATTGAAACACTTTAATATGAAAAGTGGGCGTGTGTCCGGAAAATAAAATAAGCATTCAATGAAGCTTTGAAGGGCCTTCCATTTGATGTACATTTCTATATCTCCAGGTACTTCAGAAATGAGGAAATAAGACAAATCTGTTAAAAATCTCGGTGGTATGGCTGAAATTGAAACACTTTAATATGAAAAGTGGGCGTGTGTCCGGAAAATAAAATAAGCATTCAATGAAGCTTTGAAGGGCCTTCCATTTGATGTACATTTCTGTATCTCCAGGTACTTGAGAAATGAGGAAATAAAACAAATCTGTAAAAAATCTCGGTGGTGTTGCCGAAATTGAGACACTTTAATATGAAAAGTGGGCGTGTGTCCGGAAAATAAAATAAGCATTCAATGAAGCTTCGAAGGGCCTTCCATTTGATGTACATTTCTATATCTCCAGGTACTTCAGAAATGAGGAAATAAGACAAATCTGTTAAAAATCTCGGTGGTATGGCTGAAATTGAAACACTTTAATATGAAAAGTGGGTGTGTGTATGGAAAATGAAATCAGCATTCAATAAAGCTTTGAAAGGCCTTCCATTTGATGTACATTTCTATATCTCCAGGTACTTCAGAAATGAGGAAATAAGACAAATCTGTTAAAAATCTCGGTGGTATGGCTGAAATTGAAACACTTTAATATGAAAAGTGGGCGTGTGTCCGGAGAATAAAATAAGCATTCAATGAAGCTTTGAAGGGCCATCCATTTGATGTACATTTCTATATCTCCAGGTACTTCAGAAATGAGGAAATAATACAAATCTGTAAAAAATCTCGGTGGTGTTGCCGAAATTGAAACACTTTAATATGAAAAGTGGGCGTGTGTCCGGAAAATAAAATAAGCATTCAATGAAGCTTTGAAGGGCCTTCCATTTGATGTACATTTCTATATCTCCAGGTACTTCAGAAATGAGGAAATAATACAAATCTGTAAAAAATCTCGGTGGTGTTGCCGAAATTGAAACACTTTAATATGAAAAGTGGGCGTGTGTCCGGAAAATAAAATAAGCATTCAATGAAGCTTTGAAGGGCCTTCCATTTGATGTACATTTCTATATCTCCAGGTACTTCAGAAATGAGGAAATAATACAAATCTGTAAAAAATCTCGGTGGTGTTGCCGAAATTGAAACACTTTAATATGAAAAGTGGGCGTGTGTCCGGAAAATAAAATAAGCATTCAATGAAGCTTTGAAGGGCCTTCCATTTGATGCACATTTCTATATCTCCAGGTACTTCAGAAATGAGGAAATAATACAAATCTGTAAAAAATCTCGGTGGTGTTGCCGAAATTGAAACACTTTAATATGAAAAGTGGGCGTGTGTCCGGAAAATAAAATAAGCATTCAATGAAGCTTTGAAGGGCCTTCCATTTGATGTACATTTCTATATCTCCAGGTACTTCAGAAATGAGGAAATAAGACAAATCTGTTAAAAATCTCGGTGGTATGGCTGAAATTGAAACACTTTAATATGAAAAGCGGGCGTGTGTCCGGAAAATAAAATAAGCATTCAATGAAGCTTTGAAGGGCCTTCCATTTGATTTACATTTCTATATCTCCAGGTACTTGAGAAATGAGGAAATAAAACAAATCTGTAAAAAATCTCGGTGGTGTTGCCGAAATTGAGACACTTTAATATGAAAAGTGGGCGTGTGTCCGGAAAATAAAATAAGCATTCAATGAAGCTTTAAAGGGCCTTCCATTTGATGTACATTTCTATATCTCCAGGTACTTCAGAAATGAGGAAATAAGACAAATCTGTTAAAAATCTCGGTGGTATGGCTGAAATTGAAACACTTTAATATGAAAAGTGGGCGTGTGTCCGGAAAATAAAATAAGCATTCAATGAAGCTTTGAATGGCCTTCCATACAATGTACATTTCTATATCTCCAGGTACTTCAGAAATGAGGAAATAATACAAATCTGTAAAAAATCTCGGTGGTGTTGCCGAAATTGAGATACTTTAATATGAAAAGTGGGCATGTGTATGGAAAATGAAATCAGCATTCAATGAAGCTTTGAAGGGCCTTCCAAACAATGTACATTTCTATATCTCCAGGTACTTCAGAAATGAGGAAATAATACAAATCTGTAAAAAATCTCGGTGGTGTTGCCGAAATTGAAACACTTTAATATGAAAAGTGGGCGTGTGTCCGGAAAATAAAATAAGCATTCAATGAAGCTTTGAAGGGCCTTCCATTTGATGTACATTTCTATATCTCCAGGTACTTCAGAAATGAGGAAATAATACAAATCTGTAAAAAATCTCGGTGGTGTTGCCGAAATTGAGACACTTTAATATGAAAAGTGGGCGTGTGTCCGGAAAATAAAATAAGCATTCAATGAAGCTTTGAAGGGCCTTCCATTTGATGTACATTTCTATATCTCCAGGTACTTCAGAAATGAGGAAATAATACAAATCTGTAAAAAATCTCGGTGGTGTTGTACCTGGAGATATAAAAATGTACATCGTATGGAAGGCCTTTTAAAGCTTCATTGAATGCTTACTTTATTTTCCGGACACACGCCCACTTTTCATATTAAAGTGTCTCAATTTCGGCAACACCACCGAGATTTTTTACAGATTTGTATTATTTCCTCATTTCTGAAGTACCTGGAGATAAATGTACATTGTATGGAAGGCCCTTCAAAGCTTCATTGAATGCTTATTTTATTTTCCGGACACACGCCCACTTTTCATATTAAAGTGTTTCAATTTCAGCCACACCACCGAGATTTTTAACAGATTTGTCTTATTTCCTCATTTCTGAAGTACCTGGAGATATAGAAATGTACATCAAATGGAAGGCCCTTCAAAGCTTCATTGAATGCTTATTTTATTTTCCGGACACACGCCCACTTTTCATATTAAAGTGTTTCAATTTCAGCCGTACCACCGAGATTTTTAACAGATTTGTCTTATATCCTCATTTTTGAAGTACCTGGAGATATAGAAATGTACATCAAATGGAAGGCCTTTTAAAGCTTCATTGAATGCTTATTTTATTTTCCGGACACACGCCCACTTTTCATATTAAAGTGTCTCAATTTCGGCAACACCACCGAGATTTTTTACAGATTTGTATTATTTCCTCATTTCTGAAGTACCTGGAGATATAGAAATGTACATCAAATGGAAGGCCCTTCAAAGCTTCATTGAATGTTTATTTTATTTTCCGGACACACGCCCACTTTTCATATTAAAGTGTTTCAATTTCAGCCGTACCACCGAGATTTTTAACAGATTTGTCTTATATCCTCATTTTTGAAGTACCTGGAGATATAGAAATGTACATCAAATGGAAGGCCTTTTAAAGCTTCATTGAATGCTTATTTTATTTTCCGGACACACGCCCACTTTTCATATTAAAGTGTCTCAATTTCGGCAACACCACCGAGATTTTTTACAGATTTGTATTATTTCCTCATTTCTGAAGTACCTGGAGATATAGAAATGTACATCAAATGGAAGGCCCTTCAAAGTTTCATTGAAAGCTTATTTTATTTTCCGGACACACGCCCACTTTTCATATTAAAGTGTTTCAATTTCGGCAACACCACCGAGATTTTTTACAGATTTGTATTATTTCCTCATTTCTGAAGTACCTGGAGATATAGAAATGTACATCAAATGGAAGGCCCTTCAAAGTTTCATTGAATGCTTATTTTATTTTCCGGACACACGCCCACTTTTCATATTAAAGTGTTTCAATTTCGGCAACACCACCGAGATTTTTTACAGATTTGTATTATTTCCTCATTTCTGAAGTACCTGGAGATATAGAAATGTACATCAAATGGAAGGCCCTTCAAAGCTTCATTGAATGCTTATTTTATTTTCCGGACACACGCCCATTTTTCATATTAAAGTGTTTCAATTTCAGCCATACCACCGAGATTTTTAACAGATTTGTCTTATTTCCTCATTTCTGAAGTACCTGGAGATATAGAAATGTACATCAAATGGAAGGCCCTTCAAAGCTTCATTGAATGCTTATTTTATTTTCCGGACACACGCCCACTTTTCATATTAAAGTGTTTCAATTTCAGCCATACCACCGAGATTTTTTACAGATTTGTCTTATTTCCTTATTTCTGAAGTACCTGGAGATATAGAAATGTAAATCAAATGGAAGGCCCTTCAAAGCTTCATTGAATGCTTATTTTATTTTCCGGACACACGCCCGCTTTTCATATTAAAGTGTTTCAATTTCAGCCATACCACCGAGATTTTTTACAGATTTGTATTATTTCCTCATTTCTGAAGTACCTGGAGATATAGAAATGTACATTGTTTGGAAGGCCCTTCAAAGCTTCATTGAATGCTGATTTCATTTTCCATACACATGCCCACTTTTCTTATTAAAGTATCTCAATTTCGGCAACACCACCGAGATTTTTTACAGATTTGTATTATTTCCTCATTTCTGAAGTACCTGGAGATATAGAAATGTACATTGTATGGAAGGCCCTTCAAAGCTTCATTGAATGCTTATTTTATTTTCCGGACACACGCCCACTTTTCATATTAAAGTGTCTCAATTTCAGCCATACCACCGAGTTTTTTTACAGGTTTTTATTATTTTCTCATTTCTGAAGTACCTGGAGATATAGAAATGTACCTCGTATGGAAGGTCTTTTAAAGCCCCATTGAATGGTGATTTTATTTTCCCGGCACACGCCCACTTTTCATATCAAAGTGTCTTAATTTCGGTCATAGCACCGAGAAATTACACAGATTTTTATTTCTTCATTTCGCGAGCACTTAGAGTTCATGATTTTCTTCTGACAGGCTCAACAGAGCCATACCGAAGGATGTCGGAAGCCGTGACTTTTTAATTTGGTAGGGTTATCTTAGGCCGCTAACTTTAGGCCGCTAACTTCACACCGGTTTTTTACCATCGTACATCTAGACGCACGGAAACACGGCATCTGTATATGGTAGAAATTCCTAAAACAAAGCGTTTTGATTCCTCGGTTATAATTCGGACAGCAAAGAAATGGAACACCTTACCAGCGTCATTGTTTCCTGACAAATATAATCTGGGAGTTTTTAAGGCTAGAGTGAACCGATATCTTCTAGGCAAGCATGCTCCATTGTCGACTGCGTCGTCACTTACCATCAGGTGAGACCGTGGTCAAATGTTAGCCTATAGTTGATAAAAAAAAACTTACCACCTAAAATTTAAATAAACATACCTACTCTGGAAATTTGTATTTCTATATATTTCTTATTATTTACACAATTAGGAATGGTAATATACGGTGACATAAAACTCTTTTATTTCTCATCATAAATTTTGTTCAAGTCGAACATTTCTTAGACGTTTTTTCACAGTACACTTTATAACTTCGTGGACAGATTTTCTGCTTCACTGACATGATCTGATTACCTGACGTCTGTTCCCAAGAACCCTTGTTACATTACCACGGTTCAATAGAAAGAGCGCTACTGTTTTGAGGGAATTTCCCTGAAGCGCATTTAGCGATCCGATCAAGCCTTTAATACCCCAGCTCTGTATAATGCAAGGGGACAAAGAAATAAGCTGCAATTGAGAGTATAATCCCACTATACTCGGTATTTCCTGGAGAATTCGGGTATGGAGAGTGAATTGCTTGCCAGCGTTCTTTGCGTACGGATATAATTTGGTCTTACGGTTTTGCATTAAGATTTTTCTTTCCTTCCCTTTCTTTTAATAGCAAGAACAATATTGCCGTAGAAAATTTGCTATTGGCATTCCAGAAGCCCACAATTCTCGTAGTTATATATGTACAAATTCGTTTCTAAATGTTTCGATTTTGTCTTATTAGCCATGTCAACCACGCCGCCACGCGTGCCGACTTATACAGTGTGGACATGGTTATACGGGCTATGGGGCTAATCTCATTAATGTCGCAATATGGTACTCTTCTAACTGCAAAAGTCAAGTACTGAGGCCGATGCAGGCAGAGATGTATCAAGGCATGACTGACACCTTCGCCCCAATGTCGAGCAGTCCCAGTCACCTCTTGAAAAAATTATGATCTGTTGACAAGTTTAAAAAGTGATGTAGATACTATAACGAGTTAAATTATCGGAAGTGCTCTTCTGGTATCAGGCTTTAAAACCATCAGAAGGATTTCAAAATGGCTGTTGCCAACGACAACAACCGAGACCAATTTTTTTTTGGGGAAAGGAGGATTTTTATATTATTATTACTTTATTTTTTAATTTCTTGGCATGGTGGCGTTCACCACAGCACGGCGCAGTTGAAAGTTTCGGTCACCTTTTCAAGCAAGAATGTCCGTGAACTTTCCTTAACGATCAGTGAAGAATGAATAGTCGGGGTACGATTATGAACACAAGGATAGGTAGTAATTAATAGTTTTAATTAATACTATGATGAACTATAAAACTATCCTAATTCTAATCCTATGTTATAAATGCGAAAGTTTGTGTGTGTGTGTGTGTGTGTGTGAATGTTTGGTATATATCTCGGTAACTACTTAACCGATTTTGATGAAATTTGGAATGTAGATAGCTTATGTGCTGTGTATAGAAACCGCGGGCGCAACTTGTTATTTATAAATGCATGCTCCACCGTCGACCGCGTCGTCACTTACTATCAGGCGAAACCGTGGTCAAATGTAAGCCCACCATTGATAAAAAAAAATTGTATCGTAATGACAATAAGTTGGAACAAGAAATTTCCAAGTAGAACTTTACTAATTTACTTTTAAAACACACAATTTTTATAATAATAGAAATATAATATTACAATTTCTTCGATAAATAGATTTACCTTTGAGCGTGTTTACTTGCAATCAGCATTCCAATTTTGCATCAAGGTAAGATAATTCCACTCTGTAAATCTTTAAGTAGATACTAATCTACTTCTAAATAAGTCTTAAGAAAGTTCTGTCTCCACAGCGATTAACACCTAAAACGAAGCTAATCGCATCTCTTCATTACGACCACCCTTGGAAACTTTAGGAGACACCCTATAAACATATTAGTATTCAGGTGACGCAGGGTAAGACGCCAACATTAACCTTTAAAAGGGGTCAACGCGTGAATTTTGTCCCCTAATATCTTATTCTGAGCGACGCGATTTCTGTGAAGACCTGTTTGGACAAAATACCAACTTTGAATATTGATACCTCATTATGACGACAATTAAAGTTTGGCGAAAAGATTTATAAACTTTTGAAACTGATTACTGCAGTACCTACTTGATTATTTAGTAATGATGTGACGATATGTGACGAGCCAGTCGTTCAACTGATGTTAATCGTGACGCTGCCCATAACAGTAAATTGAGTAAATTGTGATTTTTTTATAACTTGATAAGTTTAACCACAAACAATACACGAATTAATATGCCAGCTAATATTGAATGCTTGTCCAAACTTATTAAAAAAACATCAAAACAGCACTTTGCCAAAGTAAATCTTCAGCTTTATCGATTGATCGTTTCCTTTCTTGTATAGCAATAATGCTTTAAAGGAAAATCCACTTCCCACCCGAGTACATTTACGGTAACTTCCAATGGCGAGTGACTCTGTCCACTAAATAATAAATGTACTGGAAGTAGCAGTGTGCTTTTATTTCTGTAACTCGACCGAGTTAAACATACTTCACTGGAACTTCTGTAGCTGGGCGATTAAAGCACACAAACGTATAGTCGGTACAATATGTTAGGTATGCAGCTAGCATAGACCCTTATTACGGAACTACGCTCATTTATATATCTGTTCTTTCATTCGCAACATCATCAACTTGTGAATAAAATCTCTACTTGAGAACCAATCGATGACTAAGCCTCGTTTTACAAGTATCGGCCATTAAGTACGATATTTCTAAAATTTTGAGGGCTGGAGAAAGTAGCATTCTACAAGCGCACATAGAACGTCAAATTGTAGCGAACGCGTGTCAATCCACTTTGAAAGCCTCCGCGGTGTGGTGGTTGAGTAGGCCGGCTCATAACCCAGAGGAGGCGCGTTTGACTCCCGCGACAGGGCAATTATTTATGCACAGGAAAAACATATCCGCTGCAGTAGTCACGCTAAGATATTTTGTGGCGTATTACCCCTAAAGTTTATAGTTAAGGGGCACTACCAACAGGTAGGTAGGTAGTAGTAGGTAGTCCTATCTGGGTTCTAAGAGAAAATGCTCAATCGAAAAGTAGGTGTTTAATAATCTAGAACATTTCCTATATTCGTTGCACAACCGCTCATTAGCACGCTTAGTATGTCGCACTGGCCTTTGCCTGCCTCAACGGCACGAGTCCTCGGGGTCTTCATCAGCCTTGTGAAGGAGTTGCCAGCGTCGAGGAAGCTGGAGACACGTGGCCTGGGCAGCTGCCGAGCCGGCCCGTGGTTGAGGACGGTAGAGGAAAGTGAGGTTCCCAGGGGAAGCTCGCGGAGCATACGTGCTCCCAGCAGGTAGATGCTGAGTAGTAGTTAGTGTCCTCCGAGAATCCTGAAATATTCTCGGTATTAGTTTCTGGTTCTGAAGGAACTGTTGTGCTGTGCCTTCTTCGCTGTAGCGAGGTGGAGCTCATGCCAGTCAAGGTGGCCAAGGTAGTACGACGAGTTCGCTCGTGATTCTATTACATACAGCCGGCACAGCAGAACAGCTTATTTAGTACACATGAGAACAATAGATAGAAAGATTGTAGTAATAGACACAGATTACACAGCAGTTACTAGGTATAGGAGCGCGAGGCGCACGTTATAGGTACAGATGCTATACACACAAGATTATAAGACTGCAAAGTTTAAAGGAAAGTAAGTAGTTATAAATGGTAGCTCACCCCAGCGGGATTCTCGAAGATACGTGGACACTGATTTTAATCTCAATTATTTAAGTTATTATAGTAGGCTGGTGTCCAGCGCAAGAACAAGCGGCGAATAAGCTCGCTCCAGCATCGCAGCTATTTATAGCCCGTTGCTACCGACTGCAGTGGTTTACGCCCCGATATTTAGGGATCCGCGCGTTATTATAGTCTTTTAAAAGGACCTCTAAGGTTCTAACTATCCTAGGATACCGTGACGTCTCACAACGTCATAATTTTTAACATTTATACTTATAAAGGTTGGCCGTGTGGTCCCGGCTTGCGAATAAGACCACCCCATCTCTTTCCGTGGGTGCCGTAAGAGCCGGCAAACGGAATAACCAGGGAATGGGCAGCAGCATTCTCCTCGGTATATTAAAATCTTCTGCGATCGCCAAGCCGCCTGCCAAGCGTGGTGATTATGGCAAATCCCCCTATGATAAGCGTCCAACGTGACGTTTTATGGGGGAGGCCTGTGTTCAGCAGTGAAAGTCTTCCGGCTGATGATGTGAAATAGGTAGGTACTTATTTTGTTTCATCAAATTAAACTAATATTATTACTGCCGGTTATGTCATAGGTTGGTGGTACTCTTCAACTTGCATTGTGCGTCCACTTTCAACGTCAAAGCTAAACTAATATTTTACCCACTAAATACCGAATATTTATACGTAATATTATATAGAATGAAATATAGGTACAGCTTATTCCGAGTTTTGTTACTGTCGCTAATATAGCACAGAAAACATATATAATGTGCATCACCTCGCAATAGATCCGATTTAAAAAATGTACAAAAACATTTCCACGTTAGAGGGTTTAAACACAAAATAGAAAAGTAGTTTAAAACCATTATGGAATACGAGAAAATAGGATATTCGTGTCAGAACAACAGATAAAATGTGTGATAAAACGGTTTTTCTTTATTTAAGATCAAAGACTGAATACTATTGGTATTTATAGGAAATGGAAAAGTGAGGAAAAATGTTATGTGCCATCGTAATTTTTCCATTCTAGCGTTTTATTTCTTGCGCATACTTTTAAAACTTAGGTATTTCGAAGTATTTGTGCTTATTTAATACCAGTTAGGTATTTTTAGTTAGTTTTATGGTGGAATTTTAATTAATTTTATGGGCTAAATTTACGGGGAACTATTCTAGGGGGGTATTCTGTTTTTTTAATTTAAGTCGGAGATGACAGGGGCTGGACCTGTCAAGCACAAAATTCTATGTTTGGCTGAGGTAAGAAAGGCTCTGTTTTTACGTCTTTTTGTTTATAATATCGTATAAAACTAACGTGCATCTTTTTTCAGCTCCTTTTCTCCTCTTCCTTATTCATGTCGCCGTTTTCTTCCAAGGTCTGATTAGGTAGAATCAGGACTGAGATTAGGCATCCTAGCATCTTGGTCGGAGCCGATACATGAAAAGTACGTACCAGCTCAAAAGCGTTTTAAGATCTCAACGCAAAAATTTAAAATTTATGTAATGTATTCAAAGTGTAATTAGTGAGTTGTGATTTGGCAAATTTTTTAAGTTAATATAACAACATAATAAATGGTTAAACTTAATTATTAGTACAGCGGGGAATGAAGATTGGTTCCCGTTTCAAATTCCCTACGGTACTACAGACTTAGTTTAGTGGTAGTGCAGAAAGAATAATATTCCTATTGCTATGTAGTACCGTACCGTAGTACCGTGCACCCCGTCGTCGCCGCCCAAGACACGTCTTGAGCGATCCGGATGATCCTATAGCAGCCGTTGTGTCGGCTGCGCTAGGATCACCGGATCAGTCTAGCCCTTCTGGCTCAGGGACCGCTTTCGACACCGGTATAGGATACCAGCGTAACACAATCAGACACCGACCCCACCGGCGAGGTCGACGTACCCCCCGTAGGTTAGCTAGAACGGTCGCGACTTTCCATAGGGTCCACTCTTCCAGTGGACGTAGCCTTCTCAATCCTCTTATCCCGGCAACGGCCCAAGCCGAAGCAAGCTTGTGCTAGTTGCCTCCCACTTGTGACGGTTGGGCGCCTTAAGCGCCTGCCCTCCCGCCCGGTGACGCTGTAAAGGTCGGTAGAGACCAACAGCATTAGCCCGTACAAAAAAAAAACCGTAGTACCGTGGGGAATAACTAACAACCGCAGTAACATATTATTACAATGAACTGTCAATCATAGAAACAATAGGTGTCCCTAATAATAGCGATCCTCGTCCTCATAATATCACAATGTTACTCACATGAGTTGGGATTCAAAAGCCGATCCTTGCTTTACGAGCATGTTCTAACAATACCAATTTTAGAGCCTTGTCTGGTTGCAGTAGTTACAGCTATTGTTCCGATTTTACGATGCCAGCACTGTTGGAAATGTGAGAACCTCACAGTGTGATCGCTTGGCTCGTGATCCCGTAACACTTAACAGTTTCATATACCTACCTATACTAACAAATACTTGATGTTTTTGAATGAACGCATATTTATTAAGTGATGTTAAAATGGTCCCTACATTTATTTTAATACTTACGTAGTGTTGGTTAATCCGTGACTAAACTATTAGATGCCAAGGAAATATTAAAATTCAACCTACATTTTGTAATTTTCGCCCAAACTCAAACAACTTTGTTAAGCTTTTCAAGGATTTATTACTAATAAAGATTATAATATTTTCGCGGAACAAAACCGGGTACCATGATTAGAGGTTTATGCAAAAACCCGTCGTAATACAATCCTGCAAGGGGTTTGAATCCTGTGGCAGAAAAGGGCATATTTTTGAATGAAGTGAACGTTCGCCATCGATCATTTTTAGGTAATGCTAAAGGTGATTCATCATTTGTATAAGAATTTGTCGTTATTGTTAACTGGTCGATCGCTGCATTGTTATATAACGGGGCTGAATAGGGTCCTCTATTTGTCGGTGTAAAGATTTCAGTTGTGGAATCACTTTCAAACAAAGTTGATTTTGAATCGTCTGCTGAAGTATTTGTACTTACATTAAAGTTATGCCATCTGTTATCGTTAGCAAGCGGAAGTTCTTGATCTGGTGCTATGATAACAAGTGATACATTATGAATTCCACTATTATTGTATTTTGCTGGTGGGTACAAATCATTTGATTCAGTAGTAGAAGTAACTTCCATTGTGCTTTCTTCGGTTTCTTCTATTGTTTCAGTTTTATTTTCAGTTTTCATGTTATTTACTGTATCATTTTTCATAGTAGTATCGTTTGTTGTGCTACTACTTTGCCTCAATAATACTTTAGTGTTAGGTGCTTCCATCATAATTTTCTTTGTGATCATCGCACCTCTGTTTAATGTTTGTCTAAAACTGACGTCGATATCATCATCGCCAAAGTTATTGTCGTTAGAAAATTTTACTAGTTCAGGTCTGATATTTTCCACTGGGTTGGTATCATTTTTTATTCCAATATATTTGTAAATGGGCTCTAGCACAGTAGGAAATATCAAAATTGGTGGCAGCAAAAAGGTCCCATTCTCAACATTTTGCATATAACCAAGAAGTTCAATCAAGCTTTTTTTATACTTTTCTTTGTGTTTTACTGCGACACCTTGAAATTAAATATAATAGAAACAGTTATCCGATTAATCAAACACAATTATAAGTACCTTAACACTTGTGCAGTTAGCTGGTACTTACAATATTGAGAACAGTAAAATATTATTAACAGCACAAATACACGTCTACACAGCAACATGTTGCATTAACAAATAAACTTAAAGGCACAATGAATAATTTATATCCAAGTACAGTAAAAGCAAAAACGCTATATAAAATAAATATGTAATACGAATGCTCAAACCGTTATTTGTTTTGCTTAGAAAGAGTACCTTTTATGGATAACATTTTGTAGATAACGTTTTCTCAACCTAACAAATTTTAAAAGCCAGCAGCTTATCATTATTCTGATCACTTGTAAATTGTTAATAGATTCATAATCTCACAAAGCCTACCATGAAAGCTTTTCATCAAAACGTTATGTTTCTCATAAAATGGTTTGATTCATCTGCTTTCACTTAACTAATCTGATTATAATCACTTTTGCGTATACTGAGCAAAGTGAAATCGAAAATAAACATAAACGGAACAAAATGCGGGCTCGTAACGTACAAGGAGATAATAGATACCTACGTGTGGGTTTGTGGGTATCATTATTGCATAACTATAATAATTATGAAATATTTTATGCAGGTTCGTTAATTCAACATAATATTTAAAGGGAATTTTAAAAGTGTTTATTTTTATTGTGTGTAATATAATTTGTATGTGCCTACGTGCATTTATCACTGGACTCCTGCTAAACGACTAGGCCAATTTTAATGGTTTTTTTTTTGTATGGGTTCGTGCGGGTTTTTTATGGTTTAGATAACTCATGCAACGCCGGGGCGGATCAGCTAGTACTTATAACATATTTTTTACATACCCTATATAAACAAAACGTTAAAACTAGGTGGCAGGACTTTTCTGCAAAGTTCGTCTAGGTAGGTACCACCCCTTTGGCAGTTATTCTGCCGCCAAGCAGTAGTGCTAGTGAAATTACTGGGAAAAACTGAGACTTTATTATCTGATCAAACAGTCTAGTAATCTTATTACTAGACTATGGGAAGTCTCAGGGTGACGTGCGTAGTGCATTGTCACGCAGAACTATATTAATTTAGAGTTCCGAGTGATACTGCAATCTGTTATGGGCAGTCGTGATGCTTAACATCAGGCAAACGACTAGCTCGTCACGTCATTCATTTACCTACATAAACAAATTATAACAAACAATACTCAATCATTTAATGTAAATTTTAAGGCCTATGCAGACCTGTCTGTGTGTATTATTCGCTACTGCTTAACGCGGTAGCAAAATCCGAGTGGTTATGCGATAATCTTACTATTCACACAAAATTCTGCTCTAGACACGGAACTTCATACAAGATACTCGGCGGAATCCCGCACGGTATTACGGCACGATACCTCTACCCACAGCGGTAGCGAATTACGCTCGGCTCAGATTGAATAGCCCTTTATAATTTTACATGCAGGTCTTAATTAGCATATTAATAATGACTCTGCTTGGATATAGTAATATTGCGGGGAGCCGTTCGATCAATTCCATGACTAATTTGTTCGAAAGATCGTGATACATATTATATAGGAAATATTTAGAGAATAGATAGAAAATCTTGATTGTTTTAATACGTTGAATAATTTTAATTCTTAGTCATGACATACAAAACTCTGAAATGCTTTTATAGGTGATATAAAAGTGTTTCAAATAAAACAAAAAAAAAATACTCACAGGAAAAGGAAAATAAAATTAATAGGTACATACAACGGTAAAACAGACATGGTTGACAGGTGAAAAGCATTATAACGATTTCGGGGCAAAAAATAAGAATACATACATTCTTTATTTCGACAGCAGACTCTTATATCAAGAAATAAATATGCCCGTTGGAAAAACAATATTCATAGAGGGATGTGAAAACAGGAATGACAGGTACGTATCATAATATTATGGAATACTCAAGAGCCTTATATTATTGTTATTGTTTGTTGTTAATCTAAAAAGGTACCTACAAAATTTAAATATACTTATAAACCGTTCTTTTATATCATGAATCATGGAAATGAATCTAGTGAAGATAATAAATTGTACAGGTGACATCATATAGGTCAACTTCAACTCTTAGTGAATGGCCTTTGTGGAAAGGTAAGCACAATTTTGCCAATTTCACGTAGACTAGAATGATAGCACGTCAAATAAAGATTATTCAGTGAGAAATTTTGGCACAAATGTAAGTAATGAAATACGTTCTTGTACTTATGTATTTAAAGTTTTTGTTTTTTTTGAATGCGTTTTTAAAAAAATAGAACCATTTTAGCTATTAGGATGACCTTTGCTGTCTGTCTGTCAAGTTCATTGACAAAATAGAGAGATTTGCTTGCGTTTTGACCACAGATTACAGAAAAAACAATTGACTATAGTTCTGACTGTTGGTACCCGTACCTTCTCTCACACGGAGAGTGTATGACACAGGTACTCAATTTTTGTGATTCTTGAACATGCCATTATAGTTTTCCTTCACTGTTGTAAAATTAAGTACGAATTCCACTCATACCATAACAAGTCATTGATGCGGGTCCAATTGCAATTTGAACCTGGTTGCGTTGATTTGAATGTCGCAGGAGTTATCGCTGAGCCACACTCGCTCCCGAGCCACATTCGCTCACTGCTTGTGTCATCGCTCAATTAACGATGATGCACGATTTATATTCTTTTTTAATCTGTCGAGTAGGTTTTGATAAATATTTAAAAGATATGTGAATATATTCTAAAAAGGTCTTCCAGGCGTACTTTTTATCTATTATAATTTCCTTTGCATAAGCCCCTTTACTTTTATTTCGATTACAGTAGGTATCTCTGTCTAAAAATAATGTACACAAAAAAAAATTATAAGAACGCTACAAAACTCAATACAACACTGAAGTGAAGACTGAAAGTAGATAAACTGTTTATGCAAACTCCTCTTTATATTTTACGCTTATAAAACGTGCTTACACGTAAATAACGGATTCTATCACAGCCTACTTTAGTCAGCTATAATCAGCTTATTCACTTCAACTTAGTTACAAAACCCCTATAGCTAGCTACAAATTAAATACGACACTTACGCTGAAAATGTACAGATATTTAGGTACATTAGAACTAAAGTTCAGCAACGTAATTTAGACTGTCCTATAATACATTTTAGTCAGATTATACAAACTTGATGTGATGCTCATTGTGGTATAATTCAGGATGTTCAACATGTATTGATGGAGTGTGTCCGTAACGACGCATTGCGCCAGGAGTTTTTATTCCCTGAGGGGGTAGGCATTTGCAACAGTTTCTTGGCTTCTCCGTCATCGGAAGAGGCCAAGACCATGATAAGGCTTTATTTGTTCCTTTATGGAGGAACATAGTAGTCATAAGATTAAATCTGTAATTGCATTACGGGAGTGACATTGTCAACCTTGACCAAACTCCCATGGAAAACATTAAAAGAAAAAAAGAAAAAAAAAGATGTGATGCTCCAACTGTTAGCAAGCTGGAAATTGCAATTTGGACCTAATTCTACATACTGGTACATATACCACTTTTACTCGATGATTTTAAATATTTTACTTATAAATAGTGAAAGAAAATTGTACGAATGTACGTACTTGTATGTATAATTTCGTTCCAACGTTTCAGTGCTGAGGTAACAAACATTCATACATCTATTACTATATTTATATATGGTAGCGCTCATAACGAAGCACGGCTATCCGTTTCTAACCGATCGGTAAAGTTAAGCAACGTTCGCTGCGGTCACTACTTTGATGGGTGACTGCTACAGCAAAAAGTGGTGTTTACAACTACCGTGCTTCGGATGGCACGTTAAGCCGTCGGTCCCGGCTGTTGTTGTAAGACAATAGTCGTTAAGCCAAGTTAGGAGCCTTTGGGTGGCCTGTAAGTTCTGACACCGGCGCTGGCCACTTGCCTACACGAGATGAAGAAGACGAAGATTTATAATAGGTATTTACCGTTCTGTGTGAGACGTTTTATATCAGTAAACCTAGATTTATTAGAACATGGCCCATGATGTATCATGTTTTAGATAATAAACCTACCTCTACGTTTGTGCCGTGAGACATACTTACATACATACCTTTCACTACAGATTTACAGTTAGGCTTAATATCTTGCCAAGGGTCACTCTCGTGAGACCTCTTTGATATCGATATAGCAGTAAGAAGGTGTACTTCGTGGTCCCTGGCTGGCTCTTGTCCGTCCATTAAAATCATTATCTTTGGCTACTTGTGAGTAACTTCTCTGTAAGTAGCTTCAGTCCCTTGTCTATATATAGGTTGTATTTTTATATTAAGAGTATTTTTCAATGTATTTGTAAACTTCGTCTTTGACACAGATACAGATAATAAATACTATACACATAGTAATTTTTATATATCTAATCTGTGGACGTTTTTAAGAAACCAGCATATCTACGGGTAGGTACACATTTTTTTATTTCCAACTGACTGGGGGAATGTCTGTGTCCAAACGGAAGTGGGAACATAGTAATAATGGTCTCAAGAAACTATAATTATTTGTCATTAACACATCATTATTTTGTTTTGTTCTTGAAGTTCAAAACGTTACAGTTGCTAACACAAATTTTATTTGCCATTTCTTTTTGACTACCGTTGGTCATTATAGCAATAGATTTTCTATGTTTGGGGTCATTTGGCAGTAAACGTATTACTTGTGTTTATATAATGTCCAATCTTTCAATTGTGAGATTTTGCTTCACATGTTTGCTTTTAATTTATTTTTTTAATTCTGTTGATCCAGTCCTGCCGCTACGAACCGAGCGTAAAAGCGTCCCAATGTCGCATACCTTTTGTACCGTACGAATTTACATAAAGAGGCTTCCAGTCCTTAGGGTCCCTTTCCGGTTTTCCATTTTGCGCTTGAATGCTGCGACGGTGCCTTAACTAAAGCCTGAATCTGGCAAAGCGACCGCGCCGTTTTATTTCGATCGAACCGCAAAAGGGTACGTTTTTCGCGGCTGACTGTACGGTTTTCGGTGATTGGAAGTGTTCACCTTGAAGCTTTTACAGGGGCTTGGACGGCGGAATGTACGTTTTAGAGTTTCATGGTCGTGAGGATTTTATTCAGGTTTGGGTTGCCGGTGTGTGGTTCAATAAAACATCAGGTTATCGGATCAAAATGGCTTCATTCTGGGTTGAGTAGGTACACTAAACTTATTTAAAGGTCATTTGGAAAATATACTTATACGTGTGCTCAACTTAATATCGCTTACTGGTTTTTAGTTTGCTAACAAAACTTCCGCGAATTTTATCATTCATCTCCATCAACTTTATTTTACAGTAATCTCACAGGTTTTGGCACATTTATTCATTTAGCTCATATTTTGTGTATAAAATGTTGGTTTTGGTAAAGCCACGCCACGTAGCACTGAATTTTACAACTGGATACGTACAGTTAGTAAATGGGTAGAGAGTTAGAGACATGCACGATGTAAAATTACGCATCAATAAAACAAATCTGCATTTTTCTTTTCTTTTTTGTAATCCCTACTAGTGTAAGGTGAGACGTTGTGTATTTGTTTGTTTGATTGAGTTTGAAGGATTGTATGAAGAAATGAGGATGAATTGGTGGGCTTCTAGTTGTATATACATAGGTGCACTAGGTGGTAGAACTTTTCTGCAGTTCTAGGTAGGTACCACCGCTTTGCCAGTTATTCTGCCGCCAAGCAGTAGTGTGCAAGCACTACTGTGTTCCGGTTTGAAGGGCATTGTAGCTAGTGAAATTACTGGGCAAATGAGACTTTACGAACTGATCTCACAGTCTAGAAAACTTTTTTAGACTGTGTGATGTCTCAGGATGGCATGCGCAGTGCGCGGTGTCATGCGAAACTTTAGTTTGGAGTTCCGAGTGACACTGCAATCTGTTATGGGCGGCCGTGTCGCTTAACGCCAGTCGAACGACTAGCTCGTTACGTTAGTCGTTTACATAATTGAAAAAAATATAAAAAAGTATTGTGGAGAATTAAAGTATTGTAGGAAAGAATGATAGTAAATAGAATCGTGTGACGACAGATATAAAACTCAATTTCATAAACGTTTATATGTGTTTCTTTCAATATACATCAAATTCTTTATAAAGACGTCTGTTTGGAACGCTATGTCTGCGCTATTTAAGCTATAAAAACATTAAAGAAAAATATTAGCGAAAAACTTTCATTTATTATTTCGTTGCCATGGAAGTCACGTGATCGAATTTTTTGTTACGAATATCGGCCGCACGACGGCGCCACCGTACACCAACATGAACCTTCGTGGTAGCGTACTGAACATGCCCCCGGCCTTGGAAAATGTGGATTTCCAAAGTTACATAGCTCCTTCCTCGTCGACCAGGGGACAAATGCTTGTGTAGGCTCGCCTTAGTACTCCTGATGCCGTCTGGATATCTGCGACTCTGCACATACCATCCTTGCCAGGTATCGTTTTGATGATTCGACCCAGCTGCCATCGAAGCGGAGGAAGGTTTTTGTCCTTGATGATGACCATTGTGTTGAGCTTCAGATCTGCTTTATTGTCTCTCCATTTTGTCCTAGTTTGGAGTTCTGAAATATATTCATTACACCAACGATTCCAGAAGTGTTGGCGAATTTGTTCGATCCTCTGGTAACGTGACAGTCTGTGTGTAGGCACTTCGAAGACATCATCGCAAACGGGTGCAGTTAGAGGACGACCAACCAGGAAATGAGCGGGACTAAGTGGAAGATAGTCTTGCGGATCAGGGGACATAGGTGTAAGAGGTCGGGAATTTAAAACAGCTTCTACTTGCGTTAGTACCGTGGTAAATTCCTCGAACGTCAAATGCGCGTTACCAATAACACGAGTTAAGTGAAACTTTCAACTACGTACTCCACTTTCCCATAACCCACCAAAATGAGGCGCGTAAGGAGGGATAAAACTAAATTTGATTTGCTGACTAGTTGCGAAATTTATGATGTCCTGACTACAGTTAGCAATAAAATCAGCGAAAACATTTTTTAAGCCGACGAAATTTTTTCCGTTGTCAGAAAATATCTCACACGGCTTACCACGGCGTAAGATAAAGCGTTTTAACGCGAGTAAGTAAGCATCAGTGGTGAGATCACTTACCAGTTCTAAATGTATAGCGCGTGTGACAAAACAAATAAACAAACATATGTAGCCTTTTACAAGTTTTGCGCCTCTGCCTTTGCGATTCAAAACGAACACAGGTCCCGCGTAATCTACCCCGCTACGCATGAAAGGAGAACTCGGCGTTATGCTCTCTTTGGGTAAATTACCCATCATAGGAGTCAAAGTTTGACCTTTAATGCGCTTACATGTGACACATTCGTGACACACAGTCCTAGCCAAATTTCTACCCCCTATGGGCCACCATGATTCACGTAAATCAAAAAGTAGTGTCTGTGGACCTGCGTGCAATAGCTGTTTATGTTTATGCCGAAACAATAATAATGACATATGATGTTTACTTGAAATCAGCATTGGATGCTTTTTGTTGTAATCGAAGTCGGTCGAATCCCTGAGACGACCGCCTACACGCAAAAGATTATCATCGTCTTTGAATACACTTAAATTAGATAATCTATTTTTCTTATTCAAGGTGCGACCTTTCAACAACAAATCATGCTCATTAGGGAATGATTCCAATTGAGACCATCTGACCAAAGTTTTTTCGGATTGTATCAACTCACTGACACTCAGATCCCGGCATTGCCTATCATGTTTATTGCGCGTATTTTGTATAAACCGTAGCATGTAGGCGACAGTGCGTTTCATACGTTCGAAATTAGAGAACGTATGAAACGGGAATGCACTTTTGTTACGTGAATTCTCGTTTGTCGTAACAGTGATTAACAATGATCTGATTTCACCTAGGAAAGTCTGCGTATTGTGGTAAGTGGTCGGAAGTTCCTACTATAGTATAGGAACTTCCGAGCAGGAGAAATCGGGATTGATGTATACGAAACGTAGAAAATAATAGAAATACAAAACGCATAAATTGAAACGTATTTAAAATTGACGTAGCAAAAATTGAGATATAATAATACGCGCTTTTCTAAAACAAGAAACCGACGTTCGACTTGAGCATAAGAGTCGCCTAAATTTTCAGGGCTTTCTTTTAAAGGAGTGCATACCTACATAGATAGAACCGCACGTCGCGCGTCGCTAGTGCGCATAGTTGTGCGTACAAAGCAGTCTTTGCAAGCATGCTCCTCATCAGTACGTATGCCCCTGGTCTTAGGCATCTCCTCAAGCTTCCAGAGTTGTCTTAATTGCGTATCGATTAAGTAAAGTTACACTGAGTTTGCCCCCTACTGCGCGTAGGCAGGACCTGAAATGACCCAGCCTAACTTTGTATCGTGTAAAAAGGGACCGCTTGGCAGCCTCATTTTACCTTCATTGAGCAGGCTCCAAAACGTATCAGCACCTATCAGAATATCGATCGTTTTCGTGTCTAGGAACTGTGGGTCTGCTAGCTGTATGTAGTCTGGAATACAGAACTGTGCGCTTTGTTTACATACAGCTGGTATCGTCGAAGTGATTTGCGGTAAGACATAGCAATGTAGTTGTGTAGTGTAGGTATTTATGCGCGATTTAATCTCGATATCACAAGCCTCGACACATTGTGTTACTGAGTTACCTACCCCTCAAATTTCGTGTGTGGACTGTATAGTTTGTGTGCCTAATAATTCGCATAATGGTTTTGTAACGAAACAATGCTGGCTTCCACTGTCTAGTAATGCGCGCGCTGTATGCGAGATACCGAACTTGTCAGTTACTTCTACAATAGCCGTAGATAGAAGCACTTGCGTTGGTTGCATCTCTGCAGGATCTGCGCGTTGCGTGTGTATGTGAGCTTTGTTTACCTGAGACGCTGAGATGTTAGTTTGGTTAATTGAGTTAGCGAAAGCAACAGGACTGCTAGCGGAAGGCGAGGGCGGAGACGGTTCATTCCGAGTTGACGTGGTTTGCAGAGTCATGGAATGGTCCGCTGCCTCCTCAGTATGAATCAGTGTGTTGTGTTTTTTCGAACATTTCTGGCACGAACCAAATCTGCAACTGATAACAGAGTGACCAGGACGCAAGCAGTTCGCGCATAATTTATTGTCGCGCACTAACTTTAACTTAGCATCAAGACTAGCGTTAATGAACTTGACACAAGAATAAAGCGGGTGATTTTCGCTAAACATTACGCATTTTTTATGCACTCGTTGAAACTGCGCTTTATTAGAGGAAGCATTACAATGCAAAGATGACGACGTCATGACGTATTTCGATGCGTTCGGTTTTTTGACGTCATAGCCGTGATTATTGTAATCCTTATGCGACAACTGTAATGTTTCTAACATGTCAGCTCTGCCCTTAAGAAATTTCATCAAATCGTCAACCTTCAGAGAAAGCTTTGTGTCGTTTTGGGACAACAAAAAACCTTTGTGCTGTTCCCATTCGCGCTCAGTAGTTTTATCTAATCTGGACACAATTATGAAAATTATAAGTGTGTCCCAGGAGTCTGTGGGCTCACCTAGCATCTTTAAAGCGCGTAAGTTTTTCAAAATTGTATCAATGAGCTTTCGAATGAGAGCAGGCGACTCTTTCGGCAACGGTTGGATTGTAAACAAAGCCTTGACGTGATTATGCACTAATAGCCGACAATTGTTGTACCGATTGAGTAGAAGTTCCCAGGCAACTGAGTAGTTATGAGATGAAAACTCTAATGCGTCTATAACTAGCCCTGCGCTACCTTTCAACGACGACTTCAAATAGTGAAACTTCTCGATGTCATTGATTTCGCTTGAATTATGCACTAACGACAAGAATGTATCTCTAAACTCTAACCAGTGTTCGTAGGAACCGTCAAAGGAGGGCATTGTGATTGTAGGCAATTTTACTGAAGTTAACCTACGATGCTGCGTGCTTACAGAAAGGTCAGTGACCTCACCACTTTTCAGCATTAATTCACTCTGCGCCAATGCATTGTAAAAACAATCTTCGAACTGTTCTCGTTGGTTTAGTTGCTCACCTAAATCAGGTTCAGGCACAATTTCTTCTAAGTTGGTTTGTACATGGTTAAATTCAGAATACAAGCTCGTAGCACCTTGCCTGCGTAACTTTAAATCGGCGCGAATTTGGGGAGACAGCTCATCGCTGTCGATCGCGTTTATGTAATTAATAAATTTCGTAAGTCTGCCTTTAATGATACCCCGTTTTTTGATGAGAAGGCGTATTGACTCGACCGATGTTTCATGACTTTCGTCAATAACGCTCCTAGCGGGCGGAGTGGGAGACTTAGCACGAGATTTACCCGCGGTAACATTCGTATCGGGAAATATAGGCATTTTGGTGGTCAGTGAAAAGTGGAGTACTCACGTTTTTAGGTATATAACCCGCGAAGGCAGCAAAGTCTAGCAGCGGGCTCTGCGGCACGACGCGTAGAAGCTATAACCCAGAGGTAACTCTCTGCGGCGATTCACTGAAACGTATATTTAACACGGTATGACACAAGAGAAGGAAGCGGGAAGTGGAAGGAAAGACTGGCTGATCGTACCAAAATGCTCTTGGTCGACGAACTGCTGCAGGCTTCTTCTGCACTTTCATCGGCTTTAGCGAATATTTCGTTCTCCTGTAGCTCGTGATCGTTCGAGTCGAGTGCGACTCGACCTCGAAGCTGGTACCACCAATTGAATAGCAGCGGCACGTAGATTATCGCTGGTTTATTCGATTTCTTGCGATAATTGCGTATTTCTTTATCTGGTTATGAAGGATATGTTTATCCGGTTACGAAGGATATGTTTGGAATGCTATGTCTGCGCTATTTAAGCTATAAAAACATTAAAGAAAAATATTAGCGAAAAACTTTCATTTATTATTTCGTTGCCATGGAAGTCACGTGATCGAATTTTTTTTTGTTACGAATATCGGCCGCACGACGGCGCCACCGTACACCAACATGAACCTTCGTGGTAGCGTACTGAACAACGTCTCAAATAGCAATCAAGCTGAAACTGACAGCGATATGCTCCCCAATGACCCTCACACCGTGTTACGGCTGCTAAGAACCTAATTGAGCCCACTAAACGGCTTGACATGAGGGATAGAGAAAGTAGTAGTATTTTTCACCGTATCACCACAGAATAGATAGTAACTATAATAGTAACTTGGAAAGTATCAGTAAGTAGGTATATTCTGTATTTATTAATTTCAAAAATGTACAAATATTTTTAGCAGAATTTTTGAGGTAATCTAAAGAATATTACGATTCAGGCAAAGCTACTAAAAATAGTGATAAAGGGAATGATAGTGAGCGTGAGAACAGGAGTTTGGTTTTGTTTTTGTTACGGTCTCCGTCACAAAATCAAACAAAAAGGTTAAAAGGTTAGTCTGTCGTATTGGCTATCTTACCTCTTTCTGAGAATTGCTTTGTAGATATGATAGATCCCTAATCTTGTTTAGTTCGTAATGCTAAGAGAACATTTCCGTAGGAATTTTGAAGCAGCAAAAAGAATACACACAGGGATGACAACGATTTCAAAATTGCGTGATTTCTCATGAGATAAGCTTTATAAAAATGTTCGGATTTTTCTCTTGTGTAATTTAAAAATTTTAACATGAGAGCGGACCGTAGAATTTTTACGTAGGTACACAAATTTTGAGCAACGAAAAAAGACTTTTTAGAACGATCCATTACATTTTTGAAAATTTAAATTTTACAATTTAACCGTCGAAGTATAATTAGCGTGATATTTTTATCCAATCAGAGGCGTTCTTCAACTTATAAGAATAAACAGAAAGCGATGAAATTCCTTTATAATGCGCAAGGCTTACTCCATCTTAATACAATGAAGCAATGTCGTGCTCCCACTTCATAAATAAGGAAAATAAATTGTCTCAACGGGAGCTAGGTGCGAGTGGTAGGACACAATATTAGCAGTAGGGATTTTATTTATTCTATATACGGCTTTGTCGTAATCATGCAGTTGCATCATCAGACGGAAGTCCATCTGCTTAACACAGGCCCCCGTAAAACGTCACTTTGCTATGATAAGCGTCCATGGTCGCTTAGGGGGGCATTTGCTATAATCACCATGCTTGGCAGGCAGCTTGGTAATTGCAGATGATTTTAATGTACCGAGTAGAATGCTCCTGCCCGTTTCCTGGCCTTTCCCGGATTTTACATCAATAAATCATGCAGTTGTATTTATTAATTAACTAGCTCATCGTTAAAGTTTATTATTAGTTGATATTTCATATTACGCGTACCTATTACGCTTCCTACCTATTGTTTTACAAATCATCATCATCTTGAAGACGTCTACAGAACAGAGGCCTCCCCCATAGATTGCCACTTTGAGCGGCCTTGCCTTCTGCATTCAACCGCAGTCTTTGGTCTACCAATAACATAGTTATTGACAGCAGACTAGTCAGACTATGACTACTGATCAGACATTGATCCAGCTCACAGAAAAATAGCGATTAGTTTTCCCGGATTAAAAAGTTTTCGGAAACATTTCCAATGTTTTTTCACCCATAAATTTTAAATAATTAAAGCCTTTATCACCTGTGAAGTTCAGAAAAACAGGATTTCCTTTTTTATTTAGTAATAATACCTACAAACTCATTACCAACCAATATAATGATTTAAATAAAATATTGTATGCCACACTGTGTTTATTGTACAATGTTCTTATTTACATGTAGGGCTAAAATACAGGTGGGCAGATCTTAGAGCCTGCTTACACTTTAGGCTGCCCTTGGGGAAGCCAGGCTGTGACACAATAGGCCTGCGAGACAACTAGAATGAGATATATTCAAAAATATCGGATTCAAGGGTTATTATTATGTATTTTAAAGTGGAGTAAAGTATGGAAGGTATGTAATAGTGATACAATACAAGCAATACAATACAAAGTAGTTTATTGACATGAATGTTTTCACATTATTTTGAGGAATCCATAGATTCCCGAACTAGTTTTAACTGTATTTAGTCTGTATTTAGCAGGATTCAGGGGTATTATGTGTGTATATGATATTCATGATAGGTATATTACAAGCCCAAACTAAACGGAAGGTCTATAATGTGACTATAATAATTATTAGTTGTACTACCTACATAAACACAACTATAGTGAAAACTCCGCAACAGTTAGGAAAATAAACAATGGACAGCTGTTAGTTCATCTATCTATTAAAATCTTTAAGCTTAATATAAGGTTACTTTCTGTGAAAATATTTAGTGGCTATTTCCACAGATTACTCCCTTAAATACATTTTTATATTTATTTATTTAAAACAATAGTATCTCTTTGATATATTTACGAAAAATATTGAAAATATGTTTTCTAATATTAAAACACAAGCTCTGCACCCCAACAGCTGGACATTTCTCTGAATCTCATCATAATTTCTCCCACGTAAAAAAATAAAAGCTACCGGAGCATCGTATTATTGTTTTTGCTTTTAGTTTTGTTTGTCCAACGTTCAGGTGTTGACTCAAAAATATTGCAGTTGTTTTTAGAGAATGAAGTTTGGAATTTCTTGTCTAATGCCTGCTTTTGTGAATGGTTGAACTAAAACGACTTTTGGGAAATTTCATCGCGGTTCTTCAATACTCAGATTTTACAAAGTTTTTCATTAGTTAAAACAAAATACAGTTAAGTAGACAAAGACAAAAAGTAAATTTTAATAATCAAATACTGAAAGGGAGTGTTTTTGGTTTAGTCAGTTTATAATATTTTAATTATAATGGAGAGGTTGCCACTTAGAGACTTAAGCATAGAGAGAACTTGATTATGTGTCAAGCGTACCACTTTTTTGGACACTTTTTATATGATGTGGACACTTTGATGTCAATGAGTCTGACAGATTTGTATAGAAAAAACAGTTGACACGAGTCGAAAGAAATGGTACGGTGCTTATCGCAAGCGTAGCTAATTACTATATGTTTGTTTCTTTCCTTCGCCACTGACGGAGCGATACGTGTGAACAGTATTCATATAATATCGTTTTGATGATCTCTCTATGCTTTAGTCTATAATCTAAGCGTTGCCAAGTCTAGAACAATTTTATGACATGTAATTTATGACGGATTCCCATTTTTGATAAATTTCTCATTTTTAACACATATCCTTTTTTTGACAGACGTTTCTCTTTTGCCAGATTCTTAAATTATGTCTAATATCACACGTATATCAAAATTAAAATCCTGTGAAAAACAAAGCAACTGGCAAGATTTAATCGTCTACTAAGTACTTAAAGCAAGCTTGGAAAAGTAATACAGTATATTTTGTTATAAGTAAGGTACAACAGGGGAAAACCGTTCAGCAATAAACTGCTTACATTTTATTCAGCCAATGAAAGGCTTCGTCGAATTCTCTTTTCATTTCGAATGGGGTTTATTAATTTTTGTCCGTATTCTTTGTAGGTCAACCAGGCCGGCGAATGAGTCGGGATCATTGATTTCCCAAGCGCATGGTAAAACCGCATGTGCCTTATTTAAATGCTTGGGTCCCGGCCACATTGCATACAGGGTAGCTTAATTAGCCTGTATGTGATAATATGAGTATTTTTCATATCGTCTGAGGTTTCTAAGATGGTCAAGCTTTAGTCCAATTTTGAAAAATCAATATCGTATACCTCAAGGTGAATTTTTCAACTGGCGTTGTTTGCTGTGGTCGGGTAAAAAAACTAGGCTCTTTTAGTTCGTGAGATTGAAAAAGTTAGATTTTTTCATCTCAGGTTTTGATGATATCAAATTCGAATTGAAAAAAAATCTGATCACAATTATCACAAAGACCGTAAAAAGAAATTGTTATTGTCATAGCAAACTTCAAACCGATCTTTGTTCGGCAACTAGAATCCTTGCTGGCTCAACATCGTAAAAATAATATTGGAGCAGCTTAAGTTCAAAATTCTTTTAAAAGCTAAAGTACTTGCTTACCTAAGATACTCCGAGTTTAGAGTATATTTTGTAAGTAAGTACCCATTTTTCTTGAGCGCCAGTTGCTCTATTATTTATTAATGCATTAGTTAAGTAAACGAACTTTTAAACGTTTGTGTTCTTTTTTATGAGTATGCTTATTTTTTTTATCATACAATCTATTTAGCTGAATTTTAAATACAAAATATACAAAAGGTATTTGCATGCCTTCATCATCATCATCATTATCACCATCAGCTTGAAGACGTCCACTGCTGAACATAGGCGTACCCCAAAGAGCGCCACTTTGTGCGGCTGCTTGCCTTCTACATCCATCGGTTCCCCGCGGTTCTGATCAGGTCGTCAGTCCACTTAGGGGGGGGGGGCCTACGCTACGTCTTCCGGTTCGTGGCGACCACGATCCGGAAGGTCATGCACACCGGAAGGTGGTCGTTTGCATGTGTTATTTAAGGTAAAAGGTAACTGGACATCAATTTTGTGATATCTTTATCTTTAATCATAACATATATGTTAAAACAAATAAATTTCATTTCATTTCCAGCAATTTCACTCAAAACAATAAACAAAATTACTTATATATTTAGCTGTTAATTATATACCACTAATAATCACTCAAATCCACACAGAATTTAATATGAATTTTTTTAGCCCACATAGATAATAATAATATCTTCTTTGTGAGCTTAGACTTCAAAAAAAATCAAAAAGAAAAATAAATATATCTTTATCTCTTTTCTATATCTTTTTGTACTACGCATTTTCATTTCAATGATTTACAAAACTTGCGAGAAACTTCGAGACTTGTTAAAGCCGTTCTTATCATTGAAAAGAAAAAGGATTAAACTTTGCGAAGAAACGTAAATAACTGTAAGCACGCCGACTTAGATGGATAGAAAACTTTTTATCAGACTAAAACAACTTTATCTCAAGACACTATAGTTCAATTTAAAAAAAATTAAAATGTTTTACAGTAAATTTATGATTTTTATAGCAGTATCGCCTGCTTAGCGTAGTCCCGTTCGTGATTCAAATTTTTCCTTCACAAATTAATATTTTTAACAACATCTAATCGTGGATTAATCAACCACTGATTTGTCCAAATGAATTAACCGTCCACTCCAGACAAACTCAAAAGCCTCTATTATGTTATTTGATTCTCATCATAACGTCCGTGCAGCTAAAATATAAGCATAATATTTCATAAAAAAGGACACAAATACCCATTTTACTCCCTTTGGGGTTGAATTCTAAATAACTAAGAAAAACCATTTTATTGTTTATTTATTAGGTTTTAGGAAACTATTCGTATCGAAGCGGACTATTCTAAACTAAAATATACAATGAAATTGGATAACAGTAGTCATTAAAAAGTCTTTACAAATTTTATATTTCACTAGCGGCTCGCCCCGGCTTCGTACGTGTAGTGGTGTAGCCTATGTTACTCAGGGTGAATGTAGCTTTCCAATGGTGAAAGAATTTTTGAAATTGGCACAGTGGTTTTTAGTTTATTCATTACAAACATACAAAAATACAAATCATTCCTCTTTATAATAGTGGTGTAGATGGTGTAGATAATAAATTTTCTGTCACGTCATCAGCCAAATACCCTACTGCTGAGATAAGGGCTTTTCTTTCACTGTGAGACCAAGAGCGTGAAGTTCATACTCCACTCTGCTAGCCAGCTTGTTATTCTACAAAAAAATGACCGCGATAGATATAAAGGAAATGTATAGTTATTGTTAGTTTGTTTCTTGATAAGATCATCATCATCATTAACAACACCCTGAAGACGTCCACTGCTGAACATAGACGTTCCCACAGAGCACCACTTTGAGCAGCTGCTTGCCTCCTGCATCCATCGGCTCCCCGCGGTTCTCACTAGATCGTCGGTCCACCTAGTAGGGGCCTGCCTACGCCGCGTCTCCCGGTTCGTAGTCGTGGAACAAGATCAATAACCACAAATTGAAGGATAGTCAATCATCGGAAGGAAGACGTTTACTGAAGAATTTATGCGAAATTAATTTACTTAGGTTGAAATTGCCTATTCCAATTTAATTGTGGCAGAAATTCGAGCAAATTAATCGAAAACAAATATTTGAGCACCATTTTCTAGGCAAGTGTTATTGAGTTACCATTTACTCGTACGATGTAAAAAATCATAAGATAATTAAGTATATGGAATCAATTTTCTACGAGGGAAAAGTACTATCTGCAAAGTAGGAAAGCCCCGGGATCCTACACATGATTATTAGTTCTAATTATTATTGTAATTTATCATCATAAGAAAATGATACGAGATTTTGCATCAACGCTGTCAGATACCGTCACGGGACGGGGCTGATTTGAACCTGTATGTGGCGTCCAGAATAATGGCGATACGGTTTCACCATTATGCATACTGGTGTTGTATACTGCCGGGAATTCGGACATACGTATGTTTCATACGGAATAATGCCGTAGCCACCGTCAATCTTACCGCAACCAAAGTTGCGAAGATGCACCCATTCTTAATACCCCTCGCAACTGTGGTTGCGAAGAATTGTTCATAATTTTATATCGGCAAAAATTTAAAAATGGTGCTTTTTTTCTGCTAAATTGAGGTGTACGTCGTAGTAGAAATATATTTCCTACGCCTAGCAACCCCAAAATAGCCACCACCCATGCAATTTTAAAAGAAACTTTTATACAAATAAAACAAAAAAGTAGTATGTCATCGCTTTTAATTTCGTAGAAATAAATATTTCGCTGAACAACATAGATTTATTTGACTGGGACAACTTTGCACGCTCCTGGCTAATTATTTTACTATTATATTGGACATAAAACGATGCGGATGCGGATGCGTTGTTCGTTCCTGTAACCGGAAACATAGAGTTTATGCTTTAAAAACAAACACCAGAGGCACAGGAACGATTATTCCCAAAGAGCCGAACGTGGCGGCCCGAGTTCCCGCCAAAAAAATCTACGTCACAGACATCAAAAACGCGCATCGCGATTACAGTGGGTAGCATCCAGATTTAAGTATGTTTCGTACGTTGTCTGGCAAATACCATTTTAACATGTTATGGTATTATTACATAAAATAACTTATTTGGATTTTCGCTTCGCCTTTGCTGTTCTGAAAATTCTTTTTTTTTTTCAAATACTCAATGAATATTTATAATATTTCAGTTTCTCGATGATGATAAACCTCTGTTCTGTAACCATCTGTCCTTAAAATACAAATTATTTATTTCTGATCACATTTGTCATGCTCCTGGTGAAACGCATAATTATACATAATTAGGTATAATTAGGATAGGCCAGCCCCCCTAGGTGTCGACGACCTGGTCAGAACTGCAGGGAGCCGATGGATGCAGGAAGCAAGCAGCTGCTCAAAGTGGCACTCTATGAGGGAGGCCTATGGTCAGCAGAGGACGTCTTCAGGCTGATGATGATGATGATGATGGGGTATAATTCTATCAGTACAGAACATATGAAATGAACATTAAAACAAAATAGACGTCATTTCAACTTATCATCATCATCATCATCAGCCGAACGTCCACTGCTGAACATAGGTCTCCCCTAGAGCGCTATTTTGAGTTGCCACAATATACATTATTCATGCCTCCTTCATCCAACGGCTCTCCGTGGTTTTGAATGATCGTCGGTCCACCTGATTTCATTCCGCTGGTTTTAAATATATCAAGTGTGCGAAAGACCAAATGGCTAATGTTGAAATGATCCTTCGATTTTATATAAACGAAAATTATAGCTGTCATCAAAAGGGATTAATTGTCCAATTGGATGGCATGTGCATATGTTGAAATTGCTCACTGAATTCGATGATAATTCCATCGACGTGTGTGTTGTTGACATGAATTGGTATAGGAAAAATTTGAATCACGAGCGGGACTTGAACCCGCATCCATCCGTCCCTAAAGCCGGGACATGCTTTTTCCTTTACAAATTAATCTGTAGATTACGCTGAGCAGGCGATACTGCTATAAAAATCATAAATATTGAATTGGTATGGTTTTAGAAGGGTAGAGTTACGCAATGATTTGTGGAACATTACTTGATAATGATTTGGGAAAAATAATATATTAGAGCAATCTCTCTTCTATAGTATGTATGATAACTAGAAGACTTTGGGACTTCATCATCATCATCATCATCAGCCTGAAGACGTCCACTGCTGGAAATAAGCCTCCCTCTAGAGTGCCACTTTGAGCGGCTACTTCCCGCGGTTCTGACTAGGTCGTCGGTCAACCTAGTAGGGCCGGCCTACGCTGCGTGTTCCGGTTCATGGTCGCCACTCGAAAACCTTTCTTTTTTTTACGACTAAATTGGCCCGCATTTGACCGCAATCTCACCTGATGGAAAGTGACGATGCGGTTTACTACACCTGAAGAGCTCTAGATTGTACTTATCGGGAAACAAAGATGCTGGTAAAGTGTTCCTTTCTTCCCCATCGTGATTCAGACTTTATAGTCTTAAAAACTCTGCTATATATAGAAGACTCAACAGTATGGGCAAACATAACTGATATAGGTAAACGCTTTTGTGAATCAGTCCTAACGGCATTCTAGAATTATTGTTGTACTGAACGCGTAGATTGTCCAGGACGTATGAATTTCAGTGTAATGGAGTACACGTGAAGTACGCCTTAGGAGTTGTGACTTCTGAGAGAGTTTATCATCGGTAATTTTAACATTCATCGATATCGTGCAAATCTCACGATATCAGTGAATGTTAAAATTACTACAAATTACACATTACGACAGTTATACAGTGGCCTGTTAGCTCAGTAGTAGCTCTGCCTTCTGAACTATAGATTGTGGATTCGATTCCCACTCAGGACAAACATTCGTGTGATGAACATCGATGCTTGTTCTGTGTCTGGGTGTTATATTTTATTCTATGTATGTATTTACAAACAAAAAGTATCTATGTATTGCATCAGTTATCTGGTTCCCACAGTACAAGCTATGCTTAGTTTGGGGCTAGATGGCACTGTGCGAAATGTCCACACATATTTATATTTATATTACTCTACGCACTGTCTCAATTTTTGTATTTTGTCAAGTTATTAGACATTTGGAATACACTCATTAAAATTCAATACCTAATATAATCGAATGAAGGTTTTTTATTATGCAATCAACAGGAGTGTCATAACAGGAGTGCGTATAGTCATAACAATATCGTAACTGTAAATAAAATAAAAAAGCATTCAACGGCCCGGCCTGCTTATTTCTTTGATTGAAGCGTATTGTTATGAAAATGGTTCTGTCTCCGCCAGAGCCCTAAAAAGTATTCAAGTATTCTCAAATCCAGTTTCAATTTATTTATTTGCTTGAATACAAGTATATAATAAGATGTCAGAATAAATAGTATTTGGGTCTCTATAAGTGTACGATATTTGCCTGCAAAACAAAATATTGGGCCAATTCAGTTAATTATTTATGTAAATAAGAACTTAAATATCAAAATCAATGACTTACATTTATTGAGTAAAATATAGACCATTAGAATATACAGTACGATACGGGGCCAAATCTTCCACTAATTGTCATCAATTAGTATTTATAATGTTAGTTAGCTGTTGAGTTCTTTCACTATAGTGTAGTATGCAGGTTCTGTCCTTGGCCTGGACATAATAATCCAATTTTCCTTATTATAAAATCTACTTTTGACTATTACGAACTTTTTAAACTAAAAATTAGACAAATTAGTAGAACCATTTGTAAGTGCATCACTTGAGAATGCATAGTGATGCACATAAAAACGAACAGCATTTAATTTTTATCTAATAAGGTACGTACATAAAATCTTACTACTTTTTACTGGTAGGTACTAGATGGTAGGTTCTTCTTTATCAACTTCATAAAGTCACGCCACTGTGGAGATAAAAATAAAGTGGTGATTATTTATTCAAACAAATTCAAGCCACAACCAAATTTTACAACTAAAAACCTACATTAAGCGTCATCAAGATAGCGCTACGGAAGTCAAATAGGGAATTTATTCCGGTATCGCGTATGTTTTTCTCATAAATAAGAAGTGCAAGAGTAAAGAAGTGGGTATGTGTCGAGATAGCGGGGCGTCCGCCGCGATGCTTCCGTCGCTCCCGCGGCGCCCGCCCTCGTGCATTACCTACTGAAATTCTTTATTTTTCATTCTTTAGTTTCGCAGACGGGCGGTTTGAAAGCTGAAAGTTGAGGTCTTTGAAAATAATTCGAAAGTGGCGTTTGTGAATTTTGTTTTTTTTTTCTCCTAAACCTGTGTATTTTTGAATTCCAATGTGTAATAAGGGTGAATTATTATCCGTTAAGTGTTCGCAAACATGCACGGCCCCCTTATTACCTAACTCGCAACAGGTTTGCGACAGGCGTAAATCTCGCGGTGATTGCTGTCATACATCATTAGTGGTGTCGAGAATGTATGCTTCGCTACTGCTGTCGCATTGCTACTGCTGTCGCATTGCTGTTGCGAATTTTACGTAATTACCCCGCAGGTGTTGGCAAATGGTTCCAAGTTTATAAATCCATGCCTTTTATTTTTTTTTATTTTCTCTTTAAAGGCATTTTAGAGCCTTCAGTAAAATATACACCATTTTACTGTGGCATTACGAGTGACCAAATAGTACTTTAACGTAATAAAGCCGTACAAATTTTTACTCACTTGACATTAACAGAATATTCACCAAAAAGCAATAGACAGCCATTACGAACGAAGAAGAAGAAGTAAAGCTAGTGCTGTGGGATGATCTATATTTATAGTATGGACCGTGTCACAGTCGTTACAGTAGCAATAGCTCTCTGCACGTGAGAGCGTGGTCAAATGCTAGATAAGTCTGATGTAAAAAAAAAAAAAAAAAAAAAAAACGTGATATAAATAGTTGATATCGATATCGTATCTATTAGTGTTGATAGTGTAGAGGTTACTTTGCATAATATTCTCAGCATATGTCAGAAACAAAAATCTTTTCCCATTAGAACTCCTTACGTAATGAATTCATCAATAAAATGTTTATGTAAAAAAGCATTGAATAATCTCCCGTCTGCCTAATTTAGTGAATAAATCATTGTTCTCGAGACAAGGAGGTAGTGCGTGTTGCTTTGGTAAATTTACCATATTTTTCATTTTTGAATACCTACAGTTGTATCTTTTCTCTTCAGTAGCTTAGTAGTAGCATTAGTGTAGGTATATTCAGAAGAAAAAAGATTCGTTGCCTTAGGATCTAGATCTACTTTTGCTTGTACCTACGAGTTCCATAAACAGTATACTGCGAACTTTAATAAATAATTCGTTTTATCACGCGTATACTGAATTTATTCTGTGTTACAAAAGTGACACCTATCATATTCTTCTTTTAGGTTAATGGGTATTTAAAATTCGCTCCGGGGTATGGTTATTTTAAATGGGTTTTAAAATGGGGTAGAGCTGCTGACGCTGAAGCTATATTCATATTACAAAAACGGGCTATTAGAGCAGCATATGGACTTGGGGCTCAAGCTTCTCTGAGAGAGTTTTTCAAGAAAATTAGTATCTTAACAGTGCCTTCACTTTTTATTTATGTTAACATTATGTATGTTAGGAAAAACATTGAATCGTTTGGAAAACTTGGTGACGGGCACACATACTATACCAGAAATAGATCTAAGCTTGTTCAGCCAAAAACAAGGTTAACTAAGGTGAGCAAGTCTTTTTTGGTCTATATCATTAAGTTCTATAATCAAATCCCACCTAGCAATTTGAATTTGACGGGAACTAAATTTAAGAAAACAGTAAAATCAATGCTTACAAATAAGGCTTACTATAAGGTAGATGATTATTTAAGTGACAAAAAAGCATGGGTTCTAACCCCAGCTTATAACTTGTAACAGTAGGTAACGATTGAATAATTGTTATTACATTATGCTCATAATGAATACCTATGTTAATGACGTGTGAAAATATTTACATGTGCATACGTTTACTTGCAGAAATAATGTTTGCTTTAGTAGAAATAATGAATGCCTCATGTACGAGCAGTTTTACAAAGGGATGATATAATCCCTCATTTCATTATTTCGCTAATTTAAATCACGTTTGAATGATTAGCTGCTCATGCAGGGTTGAAGCGGTTATTACCTATTTGATTCAACCACGAGAGGGAGAAAAAAAGAGAGATTTCTGCCATGCTACGCCTTGATTGATAATTAAAATCTTAATCAGATAGTATATTTATTATCATTTTCATTTAACGTGTGTTATTTTGTGGCATGAACCCCTAGATTAAAGAATTTAGAACCCCGACAAATAATGGGCAAACTATAATTTTATGACGCTCTTTTTCTACCTCGTGTTAGCAAGTGGTTAGTGATTATTTAATCAGGACAGGAGACACTTGTTTCTTTTTATAAGCTGTGATATTTTATGACGTAAAACATAAATTAATTTTTTTTATTTACTCTTTATTGTATCAGCTCTATTGTTCAGTTACAAGATTAAGAAAAAATACAGCTCAAAATGTATACTTCAAATCCTGCTATTTTTATTCTCTTATTACAACTAAACTCATTAAATTATTTAATTTAATAATATACAGATATTAGGTAATCTTGTCCAATAATATGAATTGTAGTTATTTAATAGACAAATTGAAGAATACAAATAACGTTAGTTACAAACATACTCAAAATATTAAAGAAAAAACTGATATCCATTGGAATTTTATTCCTGATCGGGAATTCAACTGGGTTTCTGTTGGCTTCGGCAATGAATTCAATTATGATATTCCGCAGTTCTTTATCTGGAACCAATAAATTGTAATAAGTTAGTATTCTCTTTTAAGGTGAAACGTTACACTACCGCGGCAAATTCAAATTTTCTTGCGTTCTTTTGCCAATAATAGCTTAATTACTAAACTTGATTACATTAAAACTGATTTAACGTAAAGAAATAGAATGTATCATCAAATTACGATTAAAAGTATCTCCTACATATCATTGGTTTAGCCACAAATGGCAATAAACAAATTTCGTCTCAGTTTTTCAGTCTATTGCCATTTGTCGCTAAACCAATGCTATGTAGGTGATACTTTTAATTGTAATTTATTGATACATTCTATTTATTTGCGCAATATTAGTTTAAATGTAATTACGTTGAGTAATTAAACTATTATTGGCAAAAGAACGCAAGAAAATTTGAATTTGCCGCGCTAGTGAAATGTTCCACCTTAAAATAAAATAATCGTCGTTTAGAAGTAAGTTTATCCAATATAATAAAAAAAAAACATCATAAACGGGTCATCAGTCTGGAGCAGCTGCTGAACATCCCCTCTCGTAGCGCCGCTTTGAGCGGCTGATTACCTTCTTGCACCCAACGCCTTCCCGCGTTTGATCAAGTCTAGAGCTGGGGCTGGCCATGCTGCGTTCGTTCGTCGTCACCACTCAAATACCTTATTTCCCCATAGAAGTTGTTGATTCTGCGAGCCTTTTACCATTTCAATTTGCTAATTCTAAGAGCTAATTAATCAGTAACTTTAGTTCATTGGCAGGTCTTCTTAGTTCAGATAATAATCGCCAATTAATACTTACGTGGTTTACCAAGAAGTTGGTTGACTAGTATAATTTTTATCTCATCGAAATCATGTTTAGCCATTTCCAATAGACACGACGGTACACATTGAGCTATTACTTGGACAATACATGATGCAATCCAAAATGATAAAGCAAACATTGTCTGAAAAACAAATCATTTTCGATTAAACTGAATATTTTAAGCGTCATTTTGCTTTGTAAAAGTTTACAGGGGTCTGAAGTTCAGCAGTTTTAAAAATCAAAAATTAACTTACAGGATCATGAAAGCAGATAAAGTAGTATAGGAAAATGATTTGTCTAAAGTATGTCAACACATAGTTGAAGATCTGAAAAATAGGAAAATGGTAAATGTTATTCATGTATGTTTTCAGTAATCTACTCGTACCATTCACGTATCACTATTGGTTTTGTCCCATAAAATGTAATTGCAATAATTATTGACTACCAAAATGTTCTCATTTCAAAAAAGTAGCTAAGAAAGAAAGCGAAAGAAAAATGAAGATTATTACAGAGAAACTGTTCGCTTTGAAGAAAAAATATTAGGGCCTATTCACACGGTGCTAGCTCTCCCCAGGTGCCCCACCTGCGTCAACAATTACTACGTGATCCATACAACACTAGTATTGTAAGGATCACTATGCGGCCGTACTTACAGGGCGGTGGCGCTAAACACAGTGGCCAACACTAGCACCGTGCCCTCTTCGTAGTGATGAAACGTGTAAAAACCGTCTCGTAGGAATAAGCTTTAATTCTTTGCCCAGTAAGTTCCTCTTAGAGAAATAGTTATATAAATATGCATTTAAAATATACTACTTATTGTAAAGTCATGTAAACTTGCCGTAAGTATTTGTTCTTCTTTTAAAGCTGTCTTCGTACAGTCAATTAATGCATTAAACTTTTTCTTTAACATGTCAATTTCGTAGATTTTTTCATTTTGTGTCAAGCTTTTTGTTTCTAACTGCCAAGTTAGTGATATTTTTAAGGTTTTCATACGATTCCGGAATATGTCACAGATGGTTATAGTCGTGAAGTATCTCAAATTATCGTTCGTGAGTATCATGAAATTTAGCCACGCAGACGTAAAATTACTGTATTTGAATTGATAGCAAAAAGTACATATTAAGAAACAAACACTATTATACAAAACACCAATAATTAAATTTATTTTTAACGCAGTACTTTGAATGTCAAGTGGCGACACATATAAGTTGCCGTCGATATCATTTACTTTAGTGAAAAAATCTTTAATATAGTTTTGGTGATTAATAAAACTATTCATGCCATTTTGTATCATAAACAATATGTCATGTATAATGAATGCTGGTAAATTGTAAACATAATTGATAATACAAGACACTGTTACATTTACAATAAATAATACAACGCTGTAAAGTTTTTTCAGAGACATTATTTTCGATGTCAATGTAAATTCATAATAAGTTCCGGTTATCAGTAAACGATACATAAAAATATTTTTAGTTGAAAATAAGAAACTGGAAAAAATATTCGGAGACATACTAATTTAATTTTTAAGTTTTTTTTTTGTTAACACCAATGTCTTGTAGCCGTGACTGAAAGCGCCAACTAACGCTTTCAAATAAATTAATATGTAGACCAAAAAAGACAGACGAAAAGGTAGAAACATTAAAAATAGAGTGAATGAAACACTCTACATAATTATATAATTAATTCATCTATGATTAATATGACAACATCAATTAATCATTTTGATTATCAGTTTTTGTGAAAATACATATTTCTATATCTTAGAAGCTCTCATAATATACACGCATCATTAAGCACATTAAATTATAAGAATTATACTTTTAAGGATATGTACACATCAAACTCACAGATAATGTAATAGGCTTACAGGATGCAATTTAATTCATTAGCATAAATTGAGGTCATGATAGTACATCATACATTAATGATTATTATAGGGTAAAGAGTGCAAATGAAAATGTTTTTATTGAAAATTATAAAGAGATTGCCGCGGTGCCTAACTTAGTTGACACGAATGATATTGATACTATTAAAACTTGTATAACCTTGTATGCAATATTTAACAATATGTAATTATTTTGATTTAATTTCGTCCTGTAACTGTTGATTAAGTTAGTTATCCTATTTTTTGTAATTATTATCACTACCAAATCGATGTGTTAGATTACAAAAATTTTGGTCCACACGTAACCGGTGTCATGAGTAGGTACCTAGTTTCAAAAGATGCTTTAAATTGATTCAATTACACCCAGTATAATATTTATAACGTTACCTATAATTATGCTTAGTATCTACAATAATTTGATTTTAATATTTAAGTGGTACCTAATATCATCTTGGCTATCATCAACTTTTAGACTTCTTATTTATTTAACAGGGTTTTTGTTATCCTCATAACAAGTGCATATTATAAGCAATTTATGACGGCTCAGTTTTCTCTAGTATTTTAATGGATCAAGGCTCAAACCTTTTTAGATTCAAACATGTCGTTCAAACACTTATCTAATACTGTACAACATTTTACGAAAAAAATGGCCGATTTAACCAAAAGCTAATTCCAGAATTCCAGGGAGTGGTAAACAAGATCCCGTTAACACAGCATAAAGATGAGCACAAACAGGTGCCGGTTAATTGAATCCTCGAACCGGCGCGGAGTTCGTGGCGTATCGCTTCGGGAAACAATGTATTTCACGATGAAGTAGATTCTTCCACGAGAAATTCAGAAAAGGTGAATTTGGAACTTATTAATAAGTTTAATACTTTATAGTCTTATGTATTAGATGTCAGGGTAATTGGCTACGGTATAAAACTTAATCGCACAGCTCATTTGAGTCGTGTAGCAAATGACTATGTTTAAAAGTATTTAAACTGCTGTAGGTATAATTATGTGACCTGGGTTAGTAACAGCCTTAACATAATAAATACTTTTATCGAACTAATAAATGTACCGAAAGAATACAAGATAAAATCTATAATAATAAGACTTTGTCCTGACTGACTGACTGAGTGATTGATGGCGTTATAAAACTAAATTAATAAATATAATAATATTCATAATTCTATACATCAAATAAAAACAAATACCTAATTTGCACTATTCAGGTAGCTGTTTTCGTTCCACAAACAAACCTTAAAACAGCATTTCCTGGTATTTGTATTGCCTTTAGAAGTTTAATGAGAATAGATAACGAGGCTAAGGAATAAATTTACTTGTAAACATATTTTGTAGAAAGATCTAAATATACACATTATGTTTAAAAGCTTTTCGTAAAATAAACAAGTTTTTGATCATAAAGAGCTCTATAACGAATTGCGCCAACATCAGTACCTTTCTTCAGAAGGTTTCTAACAATACTATTAGTACTCATTTTGTCATAATATATTCTCAAGAAATGGCCCATTACGCCTTATTTATCGCCGAAACTCTGAAGTTTTTGTACCAATCCAACTCTTTTTCACCTCTCATAGTAATTGTGTGGTAATAAATAAAAATGTCAGCTGAATATGTAGCTAGGCACAATAAAACCGACTTATGTATTCTTTTTATTACGTTTTCTTTATTTACGCTTGCTGCTAACGACACCATTAAAAAGACTCCAAATGTATTGGATTAAAAAGAAATAAAGATTTCTTTGCAGTCGATACTTTTTAAATACATAATTATATGGTGTTTATTTTTAATAATTATATCAATAAACTAAAATAAGAGCAAAAAAAAGCAAGTTGTACAAAATATAGCGTTATTAAAACACTCATAAACTGAAATTGAATATGTCTAATAACAGTGGATCCACCATGAAATGATAAAGGAACTTCTAAAGACGCCTTTTCCGGCCGAAGGGAATTAAATAGACTGCTTAGGGGAAAAAGTTGTTTGCGCTTATTGTTAGAGAATATTCGTCGTCCAAATATAAAAATGTTGCATCAACTCTAAAAGCGTTCTCAGCGCAAAAACTTGGAGGTTTTAAGCTTACTCAAACTGGAAAGTTAGGCAAATGATACCGCTGGGACAGAAATATTTCGCAATCTCCTCCCAGACCGAGATGGGATGGTTTTGCCTTGGGAAGTTTTTCCTAAGGAAGTTGGCCCGAAACGAGTGCCTTTGCCGACGCTTCATAGCTCAAACAAGACAATAGATACAGTGAGAATAGGCGAAATGCTGGCTTTTGTTCTTATTTTTGGAAGCTTGTTTGCTTTTGAAGCATTTGATTCTTGTATTTTTTATGAGATAACTATAAAATGACTATTTTGAGAACTAGAACATTGTATGACTAAAGTTTGGAAGAATCACGTAAAAACTTTTAATATTGCGTAAGAGCTTTTTGTTGTTGTTTTTTAGCTGTGAAGTCCAGGCTGATGATGAGGATCATGAATGCTTTGAACAAAATGAAAATCTTGTATCTGATGATAATATAAGAAGTCAAAAATACGTAAACAAATGCTTTTTTTTCTTCTTTAAGAACCAGACTGATGGCTATAATATAATATGCTCTTTATAAATTATTTTTCATTGGTAATCATCAGTAACTAGGTAGGTATTAGGTAGCAATTAATCGCCTTTTCAGAATTTTCGGATTCATTATAAACTCAAAGCTTATATTAAAATGATTTTAGAGGATATTATGTTATTATTTTATCATGATATTCGTGAGTTTTCGTGACTTTATTAATATTGATAACTGAACTAGGTATGTACTTAATATAGCATTATTTTATCTGTTACAGAACCAAATACTACAAAAACCAAACCGACAAAGAACTTGTGGATCTGATAAAGTAAAGATATACCGACGTATATCTTGAAAATGATGTGCAGTAAATGGCAAAATCACGCTTAGTGAATATAAAATCTATTTAACATTCATTATTAGGGAACCATCACCGTTCTCAAAACATATAAAGATGAATTTAAAGATAACATCCCAAAATATCTGTAGACACGAGGTAAACGGAACGATATTTCGTACAGATCTTACTGATACCATTTTCTATCTCGAAGAACCTGTTAAGTTAATGGGAGGAGCACGGTTAACTACGATTAAGAAAGGGTAGAAATCTACTATGATTTTCTGAGCTAGAGAATGACTTGTAAAATGTGAGATATGCAGCGTAAATCGTAGTAGTAGTTACTACTAAAGATGCACGATTATTAGTTAATTCGATAATAGAAAGGTTCGAAACTACTTATATTAATAATCGACTACAAAATAAGTCGAGTACTCATACTCATCATCGAATGAAATCATTAATTTATTCATTCAAGATTATCAGTTTTCGTCCAATCATCGACCGGATTCGAAAGAGTTCCGAATGCGTTCGAAAACGAAAAACGAATGAAATCATTCAAAAAGTTCGAATGACCGCCGTAAACTAACTTATTTTCAACTACCATCTAAATTGATTCTTAGCGCTTGTGTAATAAAAGCTAAAATACAATTTCGACATAATCGATTATTTTTTCGAACCATTCGAACCGTTCGAATGACCGCCATAATCGAATGAATCGAGTACTGTCATTCATAATCGCGCATCCTTTACTACTGTAGTTGTATTCTCACACATAGATGAAAAGATAGTAGAGAATATTTAACATCTTTGACTATAGAGATACATGGTCTAGGCCTAACCGAAGTAGTGTAGTTCCGTAGCGTTGCTCGTAGCATTCATAGCGTTGCTTTCGTAGCGTAGCGCGTAGCTTTGTAACGCAACTTCCATTGCATATTATGTAGCATAGCATACAGTCATCAACAAATAAATAATAAATATTGCAGCGGTAGCGGTGCGGAGGAAAAATATCATGGCGGGGGAAGGAAACTAACTGAAAGGGCAAGGTCACAGAAACACGCGTGCAAATATTATGTAAGGTTCGGCTCTATTGAGTCATCGGAAAAGTGAAATCATCTTTATTCATCATCATAAGCCTGAATACTGCTGAATAGAATAAGCCTACCCCACTGAGCGTCACTTTGAGTAGTACCAAGGAGAATGCTGCTGCCCATTCCCTGGATATTCCCTTAGCCGATTCCTATGAATGGGAAACAGAGAAACGGACTGATTCTATTCTACAGCCGGGACCACACAGGGAGTACATGGCATATCTACCATCTATTATGTAAATATTTTGAAAAAAGCTGAATACGCTTTGTGCTGAAATTACATCTTGATGGCCGAGGGCAAGAGATTAAAATTCTTTAAATGACAACATTTTAAAAAATATCGTCTTCTGTTAATAAAATAATGTTCTAGAAAAGTCATAAGAATTCATTAAAAGCGGGAGCCTCATTCCTCATAAACATACTTCGACATAGTTTCCAAAAACCAACACACAAAGTTCGCGTTCACACACACAGCTTCATTTTATCTCATGTTGCCGTAAGGGAGCTCTAAATCCAGATTAATTAATCCCGCCCGAAAGTACGGAAATTCCGACCGCTCGATATATCTATGCGGTTCATACAAACTGTACAATATAACTTAGGTAGATAGATTTATGTAGTGTTTACTAATACAACGTTAAGTTTTAGGTGTCTGTCCGTGTCTGGTTTTTGTGGAAGAAACTACGTATAAGCCACGTTATTACACTGTAAAGTTTCTTGTAGTTTTTTTTTACAGTTGTAATCGAAGCTACGGATCGGAGTTGTCTATTCTGAATAATGTTGGATTGCTTGCACCTGCAGTGGAAAAGAGTTAGTTATAAAAAAGCTTACAAGAAAGAAAAAACGGTGATAGGCTGACAGATTGACAAAATCGGATGGTTTAGACGGGACATATTTTAACATCAAACCTCACTTTACAGAACAGATATTTTACGGTAAGAAACTATGTTTTGATTATTTCAAAGAATATTTCGATGAAAGAAGCAAGGAAAAAGGAATTTGTTATACAACTATCCAGTGTCAGCCTCCTCGTATACCATGGTTTGTTGTTGGTAGAATAAGTACATCTTACGTCACTTTATCACACAGATTACGTTCTGGCCACTACCCATCTAATAAATTTAAATTTTTAATGAAAAAAGTAAACCCAAAGAACTGTGAAGTATGTGGTACTGTGGAAGATGTCCATCACTTATTGATGGAGTGCAATAAGTTTGGTATGGAAAGGGAGTCACTTATGCATAAACATAATTTGAACAAATATGACGTCGGTTCATATATTACATTATTAGTGAATCCTACTACCAATGCTGCAATTTCATTATTTGATATTCTTTTGCATACGTGAGACGCTTTCTTATTACTAATAAATACTATACGAGTAAACTAGGTTAGGGTACGATGGGGCTGGCATACCAGAATGGGTAAGAGTCCCAAAACAAATTAAAATTAAAAAAAAACGATGTTGTTAGTTACATCTACTTTTTTTCTAACTTTATTATGTTTAATCTTCTGTAATTGTTTTGGAAATAGATTATTTATTCTCCTTAATTTATTATATTAAAGTATCAATTTCAGCTTGTCCATTCATGTAAATGGTGTCGCAGGCAATCGCGTGTATTTGTAAATTATATTCGGAATAGTTACACATATTTACGGGGACGCTGCATATGGATTATATAATAATGTTCCGATCCGATATTAGTAACGTGTGAATGAACTGGGGTTCAGTGGGTAATTATGCCGCATGTAATACTTAGTTATGATTACGTATACTAGTAGTTCTGCGAACGGTAGACCTCATGGGCACAAACTCTTTTGGTGGTCCTATTCTCACACCGCTGGGACCACACGCCCACGCGGTATGATGTTATATAAATAGTATGTTTTTATTAGTATATATGTCCCGAACTCAGACGTTACGGGTCTATATCTCGACAGCATCTTGACCACTTATGCTCATATTAGAAACGTTTGTTTTAATCGGATTACCAATATTTCTGACAAGTATTATCAAAATTGGACGGTAGATGGCACCGCAGCACTCTTCCCCCTTTTTGGGGGAAATACGCCTCCAATCAAAAATCGCTGGCGACAAAAAAATCCCTCGTAGAATGTGCATACCAAGTTTCATCCAGATTCGTTTAAAAGTGCGATCTATACTCAATCCCGGATGGATGTATGAGTACGTACATCCGGACAGACGAAAACAAAAAAGGCAAGTTGAAGGAGATACTTTCGCTCACTTCATTCGCTCGGTCAATTATGTGCCGTGACGTGTGACGTTTTCAAGCTCATGGACTGGAAAGGATCTGGAATCAACATAAATGGCAAGTACATTGCTACCTTCACTTTGCTGATGAAATAGTAATAATGGCGGAGTTGCTCGAGGATCTTAGCACCTTGCTCAACGATCTCAGTAGGGACTCCTAACAGGTTAGTCTTAGGTGAACACGGAGAAGACGAAAATCATATTTTTATTGATTAATAAACAGTAAAACTTTAATGAATAATAATACAATACAATACAATACAATAATACTTTATTGAACACCAATAAACAAAAATGCATATAAAAATTTATATAAGAATGGCAGAACAACGGGCGGCCTTATCGCATTAAGCGATTTCTTCCAGGCTACCTTAGGATGGACAGGAATGAAAGATACAAAAATTACGGTTGGTGTTATTACAGTTACAACTTACATACTAAGAACAACAATAATACAAAAAAGTATAATTACTTAAAAAAAAATAAAAACAATACATATAATATAATATACTAAATACTAATACCATACACTTAAAACCATAAATATAATGTGACCAAAATGCTGGCACTTATTTGGCCCAACGCATCAGCATTGCAATTCAACGTGGCAATGCGGCCAGCATGTTGGGTACGCTACCTACCGGTAGTGGGCTGGAGCACTTGGACTGTCTATAGGCCATCGCGGCTATTATACAGTCCATAAGTGTTCTTTGTAGTAGGTAGTGTAGCTAGTTTAGTTTAGTTTAGCTTAGTTATGCTTAGTTTAGTTTAGTTTAGTTTAGTTTTTATTATTGTAGTAGTTAGCTTGAGTAATAAAGGCAATTTGCCCGTTAAAAAATAAATAAATATAATAGTCTAACATAGCATGATACATATATTATGTATATATGAATATATACCTACATAATATGAAATACCAAATATAAAATATAAATACATACTATAACATAAAAATAAGTAAATAATTGATAGTTCTAGTGACATATTCTAGACAAAGTACTTAACTACGATTGTTCCAATAGGTAGTGTTTCCTCACCATGTCTTTAAAGATGGCGATAGACTTGGCGTGACGAATATTTACGGGTAGCTCATTCCATAAACGGACAGCTTGCACAGTGAAAGAGTGGTCATACCCAACTGAAGCATGAACTGGCATTTGCAATTGCAAAGTGTTGGTGGAACGAAGGGAGCGAGCATGGCTAAGGTGGAGAAATACAAATCGTTCTTTGAGATAGTGTGGAGTTGAGGGGAAAAAACAGTACACTATATAATAATAATGTATAATATTAAATAGCAATGTTTGATGCTATTACTGCGAATAATTTACAATCTATAAAATGTACCTACGTTTTGATTCATTCTATTTACAAGGAAACCATCACGAAAGTTGTAGTTTTTGTCTTTGGAATTTTTGTCTTAGTTTCATCAGAATTAGTACGTCTAAAACGGAGAATTCTTAGACTAAAGCATTTGCACCACACCACCAGACTGGTAACCAAATTCTTTTCGTACGCCATCACCGATTGAATAAGTATTGCGTAATTATACGTACAATTAAGTAGACGTTGTAAAGCCGGGTAGGTCAGCTAGGCAGCGATATGAGTTTTCATTATAATTATCTTGAATAAAGAAATACATTTAACAGAAGATACAGTATTAACCATCACACCAATAACCACATGGCAACATAAAGACACCTGATAAACTCGATAGTTAAGGCAAATCCGCTCTAATGAGGCCCATTTTCAAGGTTTATGTAGTATAATATTAACTGTTAACTGCTCACAACTGTTATTCGTAAGACGGTTTTACACTTATAATTATTGTTCGGCTACCGTTATGAAAATTAATGGCATGGGCGTTTGCAAGATTGTTGACGCCGATTTTCATTTCTCAAACACGCTGTACTGGATGTTCCATTGTAGATACCGTTGCCTGACCGAGCGACAGAAGCAAATGAAGTCTTTGCAACAACTCACAAAGTTTGATTTCATCTGCCGGATGTGTGTATGGATGTTGGTATTAGGTTATATTTTCTACTAATTGTGATGTTACTTAGTAAGGGATATACAATTTAATATAGGAGTTTTGGCGGGAACGCGGAAAAGTTCACGTCGATGCATTGTATTATTTTTCAAAACTCGTGCTTTTTCCAGTGTTAATGATTAAAATCGGTGGCGTTTTACGCATTAAGTGCTGAATTACGAGCATGAGTGTGGGCAAGTGATATAATGTGGTGAAACGTGTTTTTCGTGTTGCTTCCAAAATTCCATAGAAGCTTCTAGTAAAGTTGCCACCACTTTACTAGGGCATGACTTAGACTGGACTGAGACTACCTGACTTAGACTGGACTATGACTACGCAGACTGTGACTAAGACTTGACTTTACGTGAAATATTCTATCATTGTGAAAAACTACAATACTTGACACTGGTTAAATACACTATGTGTGGAGCCAAAATATAAGAGAAAAAAAAATTAATATATCTTTTGCTATCCAATAATATACTTTACAATAATTAGTGACTAAGGAATTGTATATTTTGGGTTAAGTTTTTTGTGTGAAATAAAAGGTTTATTATTATTATTTTATTTATTATCTGCGATTTTTATTTGCATTATCCACAGAGTTTGCCTTATTAACGTAGGTCAATGCATTGTTTCACTCAAACTATCATAAGTAAATGTAAACAATAATATGTATATAAGTACCTATGTATCACTAGTCAAAGACCAGATCAGAGCCACAAACCCTTGCACGAAAATCCTGAAACTAATCAGAAGCATAGAAGCAATTTCGATCACAGCTCAGATCGTTCCTGTAACGATATTGCATAGACGTATTCAATCGTATTCATCTTTGTAGCATATTGCTAAAAGCAGCTTTGCGTAGCATTAAAAGCGTAGGTATATTGAGTTAGGTGATACATAGTCCTTTAGTTTTGCGAACGATACAGTTAAATAATCAATAAATATTTTTTTTGTAACCAGAGACTACGATGAGATCAATCGAGTAGCAGTCAAAGCTATGAATGATAATGTATTACGCGCAAAATACAATATCGTGAAAAACAACATAATGTGCCTTTAAAACACACTTTAGACTTTCATTTTGACATCTACTATCCAGTACTGGATCTGAAGACTGAACGTACATTTACTCCAGTCTTTATTAAAACTGTACATTTTTTTTTGCTTGTTACACAGCATTATCCTATTCCTGTAAATGATAGAGATGTAGGCAACGCTATCTTCTAATTGCTCAGACCACCTTTGCCGGACCACTGTGCGGTTCTCATACAAAAGCCCTATTGACATGAAGCGTTGAGGCGTAATACGTGAAACGATCGAAGCGACTGAAGCTCGATTTCAAATTGATTACGATCTATTGTGTACAGACCTCTAATGTTATCTGGTAGAAGATTAATTTCAATCACACATTGGTAAATTAACGATACCAAGATGATTCTATACGTAGATTATCAATGTGCGAGTGAATGAAATCATTAGATACATAGAACAGTAAATGATTGGTTTCTGGAACTCTGTAGATTTCAGAGAATTCAGTTGTACTGTTGACCGATATCAACCTTGTGCCGCACATTTAGTTAGTTATTTGTATTATTAATTACGCCCCGTAGTTTTACGGACCACCCACGTTTTTCAGGAATCGTACATCCAAATGACAGACATAAGATGCAAATCATAAGACTTCTACAATTGTGTCAAATAGGGAAGCTTTTATTTGTGTTTGGAAGCGTGTACCTAAAATTTGTTATAGGCTGTGATTATTTATTTATTTATTATTCAATTTATAATTGTTAGCCTTAGCTCACTATTCTCTTACATGGTATACATTTCAAAGATTACAAACAGGCTCAATTCAAGATAGATACGATTAATTTAATACCTAGCTATCTATTTGTATATTATCTAACGGAGGATTAGCTCAAACCATACGTGTTTGATGGAGGATAACATGCCCAAAATGACGATTATATGTTGTAAACTACAACAATTACACGTAGAATAATAGTTACTTTATTGTTGTATTATAATTATGCGATAATGATGAATGATAGATGTCGTTAGTTTGTAGTAAAATTAGATTAGAATTGCATAATTCTATTGGTATTATGCTTAAGTTAAATGAAGCTAAATTTGGCACTGCCTAATGATAATTTATATATACAATTATTATAATAATAAGGGAATTTTTTTTTTCTAGGGTAGCGTGTTCCATCGTAGACCGCATCGTATAATCATCACTTGATATAGTGAACAAATGCAAACATATTTGAATATACAAAAAGGTTTTCTCCAGAAAATACTACATTTTAGGTAAGATTTGTATGAATGAATTTGGATTATATACGTGGCAGAAGCTTAGTGGAGTGAAAACAGATTGAGGATTTAGGCAAATGGAACTTAAATCAAATATACTATATACACAGTCTCTATGAAAGTCAAACCTCAAAATTGTCCCCGCAATGCTTTCTTATACCACCGGTCTTATATGCTTATATACCTCTCCAGCTAATATAAAATAGTTCAAAAGCGGTTGTTTCATTTTAATAATGATGTAATAGCATAATTGTACAACAATAATACAAAATAAATGTGAGTTACATTACTTTCATTAGGCGCGATCACACGCGACTGAGAGGAAAAACAAGGCATATTTTGACGGTGGCGTTTCCGAGGCCGCGATTGTCGATCTACCCTATAATTATTTTATCGCAGAAATGGAACTTAAAAGAAAGTGTTTGATTAATTTCAAATCGTGTATGGTTCTGTAAGGCTTAAGCCACCTACGTATAAGTACTCTACATAGGCTAATATATAATCTTCTTCTTCTTCTCGTGTAGGCAAGTGGTCAGCCCTGGTGTCAGACTTTTTAGGCCACCCAAAGGCTTCTGACTTGGTTTACCGAATGTTGTCTTACGGTACCAGCCGGGACCGACGGCTTAACGTGCCCTCCGATGCCCAGTAGCGCTCAGTTGTAAATCCCACTTTTTGGTGTAGCGGTCACCCATCTGAGTAGTGACCGCAGCGAACGTTGCTTAACTTTACGATCGGTTAAAAACGGCTAGTCGTGCTTCGCTATGAGCGCTACAATACATAATGAACAAATATCTTTTAAATTTTTTAAAAAGCATTAAAAGGACAAATTTCCTCCAATGAAAACGTTAAAATAATATCACCAAAAGGCAAACAACAAAACAAGCCTCAATTTGAAAACGTCAGCTTTTGTTCTAGTCTGCATCATCCATTGTGTTCATAATTTTGTCCATCTTTCACGCGGAAATGAGTTTGTTTTCTGAATTTAATTTCCTTGCTGCCGGCGGGACAAAGACTCTGAATGGATCAAAGGAGTCTTATATCTCACGCCTCTATCACGGTTGATTGAGACTTATAAAGAAAAGGCCGCTGTTGGCGAAGGGTTGTTTCTTCTATTATATAAGTTAATAATGTTTGGAATCAAAGTTCTTTGCCAACAAGATGCTATATTCGTTTGTTTTCTAATCGGATAACAACATTCTGTTTAAGCGATTCGTCAATTTTGATAGTTATATTCAACCATCAAAGAGCATTCCCAAGAAAAACATCAAGCACGAAATGATTTTGTTAATGCTGTAGCATCTACTACGTAGAGTGTAACCTAAGAATATGTACTTACCTGCGTTTTTCTCGTACAACCACAGTTTTTAACGAGCCCTCTGCTACTTACTAACTTTACAAATAGTCACATGAGTGCTTATTATTATTGTGAGCAGGGCGAAGGCTTCTCTACCTTTCTTCCAATCCTCGCAGTCTAAGCCCTTACTAATAGTCCAGTCGTTGCAGTATAGGTAAGTCCAGCTCATCCCACCCTCAGAGTACTTAGTTGCGAAAAATTATTATGAAACGGTCGCATACATAAAAATACTAAAAATATATTATCAGTTTTTAAGAGTCTGTTATCCGGTTTTAAGAGGGACTATGTGATTAACTTGAATATGAAGGAAAAATTTGAATCACGGATGGAATTTAATAATTTAAATAACGCCTAACGGTTACAAGCATAGATCCTGAACCCTAACTAAGATTTTTTATATCTAGGGACCCAGGAACTACAAAACCATGGTCCCACAACACCCAGACACACAACAAGTATTTGCGCCTTTTTTTCCTGTATACAAATACTTGTCCTGTCACAGGAATCAAACCTGCCACCTCCGGGTTATGAACCTACCGCTTAACATCACGCAGGTTTCCATAGAAAAATTAACTTGAACTCATATATATTTTAATCAGTCTCTTAATTGAGCCCCAGCAGTTTCTTCAAGCTAACTGCACTATTATCCCAGCTATTATACAAAGAAGCAGCACAATGCGGTTGTTCCAGACTCTATAGTCTCTACACCGCTACATATTTATGTAATTAATTTCCCAGGTGTGCTGTAAACTACTGCAAACAACCCTGTTCAATGTTTATGCTCCACCACGGGAGTCTTTTATGAACATATTAAACTGTCAAAGTTCGAAAGAACTGGTTTTCTTCGCTCAAGATTAGATTTCTGTACATTCATAGGAGCTACAAAAATTAATGATTTTGCCTGTTTGATTTTTGATTATTGATATTGCCTGTGATTTTTAATTAACAAGTTTCACCATTTCTTCTTTAATATAATCGTGTGAGTAAACTTCTAAGAGTCATTGGATTCTTGTTAAAAAAATAGTGTACTTACTTGTAGTATAATTACTATTGACGATATTTTATGTAGCTTAATTATTCTTAGCCAATATTCAATTATGTAAAATATTCCATTATTCAGGAAATTGGACAAACAAAATGTTTTGAGATGACAAATTTTCAAGAGAACCAGCGGATCAAAAGTACGGGCAGACCACAATCGAGCAACCGACTTCATCGAAGCTGATTTAGAAGCTTTCAAGTCAAGTTGAGCTCGTAACGGCAGCGTCTATGAAAACTCGAACGTTATCAAACTGCGAATGAGATGCTCATAAATTTCGAGAGGCCTTTTTGCTATAATGCCTTTCATATTTCTCCCGGCACTGCGGGCGCCGTTCAAATAAATTACGGCCATCAATAAAAATCTCAACGTGGAGATCCCGCGACTTATTTAATTTATATTCCATCACGGACGTATTAATCAAACACCGGCGCTGCTGATTAGAAATGCAGTAAGGTATGTTTTGATCGGAGATGACTAAAGCGCCGCCATCAAAGCAAACCCGTCGACCACATCGTCACTTACCATCAGGTGATACCGTGGTCAAATGTTAGCCTATCGGTGATTAAAAAACCCCTATTATACTAGATTGTAGATCGCATCGTCACTTTCCATCAGGTGAGGTTGCAGTTAAATACGGGCCTATATAGTTTTAAAAAAAATTGAAACCTGCTTAAGAAATGAACCATAAAAAAAAATTACAAAAAAATTCAACTGTGTTACTGTTCATCAACAATAACACGGTTGAAATTTTTTATTAAAAGCTAGAGCTCTAAAATTTTTAACTAAAATAATGGAATCTAACATGCAGTAGATTGCATGTTCCATTATTTTGGATCATCATCAACAGCCTGAAGACGTCCATTGCTGAATATAGGCCTCCCCACAGAGCGCCACTTTCATTTTCTCCATGCTCTGTGGCCAAAATAGACTGTTTTCTCTCTCATCTCTAATCCTGAGTGTTGTTCAAAATGTAGGTACGGTTTTATCGCTTTTTCGTGTTTGAATCAGTTTGGCTCATTTTATGAAATGACTGTAGATGAGACAGCTGTTTTATGCAAAGGAGATATTACCTGTCTTTCATTTCGATCCTTCGGCGTTTTATGATGAAATCGAGAAACCCTCTCATTGTTTGTACGAAGGATAAGCTGTAAAAGACTTAACGTTACGTCATGGAAAATACATGACTTTAAAATGAATGAGAAAGTTGCAATTTTAACTTTTTGTACAAAATAAATGTGGCAATACAGCTTCAAGAGACGAGCTTTCCAAATATAAATCTTACTAGGTGGTAGGACTTTTCTGCAAAGTTCGCCTAGGTAGGCACCAGCGCTTTGCCAGTTATTCTGCCGCTAAGCAGTAGTGTGCAAGCACTACTGTGTTCCGGTATGAACGGCATTGTAGCTAGTGAAATTACTGAGCAAATGAGACTTTATGATCTAATCTCGTAGTCTAGAAATCTTATTTACTGGACTGTGTGGTGTCAGGACGACGTGCGCAGTGCAGTGTCACGTGAAACTTCAATAATTTAGAGTTGCGAGTGACACTGCATCTGTTATGGGCAGCCGTGACGCTCAACACCAGGCGAACGACTAGAGCGTCACGTCAATCGTTTACAGAAATAAAATTTTAAAAATAACCTTATTATGTATATTAAATTATGATAAAATATCCATATAGATATAACTAAAAGCACAGTACTTACTGCGTACCAATAGTACTTACTGCGTACTAGCTAGTTTATTAGTTTTTATTATTGTAGTAGTTATTTTAAAGAAAAAAGGCACATTTCCCGTATAAAAATAAACTAATAGGGAAAAATACGGTATTTCACCACAGTCATCATCGATTAGTTAGGCGAAAACCGGCTCTATGTCTTGCTTTATATTTTGTCGCTCAAAAAGCATACTTCAGTCTCATTCTTTCGCTTGGTAAACTGTGTGCGTTGCACCTTATTTGAGCGGACCTATTTTTGAAAAGCTAGTGCCTTATTTTCCTCTTTTATTTAAATGTTACGATTATAGCTAATAGTAAGACGTATGTACGCTTAGCATCAAAGTTTTATGTTATTATTTTGATAGTAGATAAAATATGTTTCCAAAAAAGCTCACGTAATGCATATAAAAAAAACAACTTTTACAATCCAAAAATTCAAGTAAACATAATATTACGTATTATTTTTGCATACCCTTAGGCTGTTAAGTGGAGAATTAACTAGGTAGGGATCATTCGACATTCATTGCCGCTTGTTAGCCCGCCGTCGATGGTTTTCGAGTCTAGAGCGATTCATGAGAACCCTTCAGAACGGGACTGAATAAGATCTGCCTAGTTGTTTACCAATTAACTAAATGATTTCACTGAGTGGTGGCTTTTTTCCTATTCGGTTTGATTGTGTGCTGAATCAGTAATATTTTTATCTAAACGTAACTTTAAACTTACCCTTAAACTTTACTTTAAACTTAACTTTAAACTTGAATTTAAACTTAAATTTAAAATTAACTTTAAACCTAACTTTAAACCGAACTTTAAACTTAACTAAAAGCTTCAATTTTATCAATGCTTAATAATGTACTGATGTCAGCTTCTCGCTGACGTGAGTTATCACGAGCTAAATCGAGGTAGGAGACTTTATCACTGATTAAATTTAAATAACGTTTATTTACAAGCCCTTATTAGAATACTGCTGGGCTAGCACGAACGGTAGACCAAACTGTCTTTCCCCTGTTTTATTCCACTTGACAAGTAAGCAAGTATGAATAAAGTAACATAAAACGGGGAAAGACAATTTTGTCTACCGTCTATGCTAACCCTGCTGGTAGTGGGCTGGATCATTTGGACTGTCTGATTGTAATAGGTTAGTGCAGCCAGTAAGTATACATAACACCATACTTCCCAAAAGTTTTTTGTAGTAGGTTGGTATTGCAACACAGTTTATACTAAAGCAGGGCAGGGTTGTAACTCATTACTTGTATCATTTATATTGAAACAATAAAAGAAATTTGTATTTTGTAATTTGTATTATTGTAAAACAAACTTTGACCGTTCAAAAGGTATAGTTAGTTTTAATATGGTTATTAGTTATTAGAAGTTTTTTGTAAACTTTAACATATAAAACTAAGGAATTTTAGTTAAAACTAAGAAACAATAGATATACTTAACTTATTAATTAAATCGGTACTAAAATAGACCATTGCAAAACTACTAACGCATTTAAGAAAAAAAACCAGAAAATCTTGGTCAGAAAACAATGGTCAGCTAAGGGCATCATAGGAAGCAAAATATTACAATTTGGCTGTAAAACAAAACATCTCGGGGAGTAGTCAAAGAAAATGTCTCAATTTTATCTCATTCTCACATTTACAATGTTTTAGTAAGTACGTGAACACACGTCCCAACTATACTAATTAAGTACAATCCAAATGAAGAAACTCAGCTCAGCTGTAAATAGTTTAATGTTTGGAGACGCTAAGTTAAACTCTAAACTTAATACTGCGAACTGAGATGGTACACGGTATACATGCAGCTCCTATATGTAAGAGTTCAGTACTGCAGACACAGCGTTCATTTCAATTAAATACTTTGTAGCCAAGGTCCAACTATAAGTAGGTACCTACTTGTGGCTTACGGCTTAAAATAATTAAAATAACTTCATAAACTGGGGTCCACAACCCAACCATATTTTTGTGCGTAGTTATGTAATCTTAGTATGGGTAACAGTAAACTTTACATATTTACGATTTTTTATAGCTGTATCGTTTGCTTTGCGTAATCTACAGATTTTTTTGGATGAAATGAATGACGTGACTAACTAGTCTTTCACCTGATGTTAAGCGTCACGGTTGCCCATAACAGATTGCAGTATCACTCGGAACTCTAAATTAATATAGTTTTGCGGGACACTGCACGTCATCCTGAGACTACACAGTCTAGTAATAGGATTACTAGACTGAGTGATCAGATTATAAAGTCTCATTTGCTCAGTAATTTCACACCACATTTTTTTTTCTAGCTACAATGCCGTTCAAACCGAAACACAGTAGTGGTTTCACACTACTGCTTTGTGGCAGAAGAACTGGCAAAGCGGTGGTACCTACCTAGACGAACTTTGCAGAAAAGTCCTACCCTTAGTAAAATTAGTAAATACATAGGTTAATTTTGTAAAGAAAAAAGTTTAACCAACCCGTCAAGTTTAAATGGTGAAGGATATTATGTTAGTAACTGTTGTTCGTTTGTAAATAATGTATTATGATAAATTGTTGATCAATAATTATTACATTTCTAAGAACAATAACAAAACAAAATATCCGAATGGTCAGCAAGAAACTGTTACTTACATTTCATCAATTTCACAACAGCAGAAAGGTCTCTGAGCAAAGAAATTATTCTCCGATGTCGGAAATTCCCTAAAGACCCATTTATCAATATCAATGAATATTTAATGTAAAAAGTGAGTTAAATAACTTACACAGAACAATTTAGCATAAATTAGGAGATAAAATGGAAACAGCAGTTCTGGAATATTCATAAAAACGGTATTTTTTTACATTTTTGGATTTTGGTAATGTCAGTGGATAAATTCTATGCGTGGTATTATGATATAGAAGAGTAAAAGTGCGTTTTAAATTTTTCTGGTAAATTATGAAATTCGTGGTAGACCAGTAGATAGGGATAAGGACCATCTCCTTAAGTGGCTTATTATCGTTTCACTTTTTTATCAATATATTGTTTAATTAATATTTTTGTAATATTGTAATTGTCAATTTAAATTGACTTATATTCAGTTTAAAATTCATTTTACTAATAAATCTACGATGTCTAAATCTTGTACAAAATATAATACAGCTATTAATAATCCCTTTCCTTATCGATCCATACTAACCTTTCCATACTAACTTTTCCCTACTTCTCTATTAATTAAAAATGAATCACAGTCTGTTTATCTCTATATCTTTATTTGTGTTCCTAAATCTTGCACATGGATATTTTATATTACGGGGCCGGGGGTATTAGTCGAGCCGAAGATACTTTTAATCCTCGAAAATTAAGAGTTCAGTGGCAGAACAGATTGACAGCAGGTGCGCCCCCCTTGGCACAGGCAGTCCAGCACCAGGCGCGTTAATTAGCCAATTTACCAGCAAGATATAGGTGCATGGAATTCATCATTTAAAGAAAAAACACAAATTGGTCTTGTATCGTACACTTATGTGTTTTACCACCATATCCCCCAATTTCCCCCTTGGACTCCCCTACTATAATGATTTGTGCGCCCCCTCCTTAAGAAATTTCTGTATCCGCGCCTGATTGACAGAAGTTGCGAGTGAAACCGCAGGCACTTCTAGTGTTTACTGAAAACGAAAAATTCATCATGTAAGTACTTAGATACTCACAGATCTCAGTGCCCATTCAAAGACAATGGTATAGAATTCATAACTAGCTGTAGCATTTTTCCCTTTTCTGAAAAGTTAGGAGGAATGCCATAAATTCTATTTTCTTTAAGATTTGTAAGAAATAAAAAGAAATCACGAAAAAGCCCTTAAACTTTTAAAAGACCCTAACTTAAGCATTAGAAAAGAAATTATCACGGCGCTGAGGTATAATTTGTGAAACGTTCAGAGCTAGGGTTAGCAGTCGGGCATTTTTTATCATACTAAGGGTGGATTTTTTCACCAATAGTTAAAGTAACTAATGGTTAAAAACTCTAACAAATTTTGACCATTAGTTAGAATTTGTTAGAATTTTTAACCATTGGTTACCTTAACTATGGATCAAAAAACCCACACTAGGAGTCCGTTTGAAACACTGTAAAGAATTGAACATCGACTGTTATTAGTATAAAACATAATTTTGAAAAGATAATCTTTACGCTTGCAGTAATATGGTGTCATGGTGCATATTTAATGAGTTAAACTACAGCACACTTTAGGATACGAACAGCTAATGAGTAATAGAACTCCTTGCCGACCTTGCCGATGGAGAGAAGAAATATACCTAATAAACATTATTTCATATCCTTTTAAAAAAAAATCGCTCTTTCTTTTGGAATTATTTTTTTAAGGTTAGTTTAAATTTTCGCTTGCAAGATTGACCGGTTTTACAGCAACACTCAGCTCAAAATCTTAGTTTCAGTGGCCATAAATTGCGTCTAATTATTGCACTTGACAACATGACGTGGCTCATGCCCATTTTCTCTAGTCTGGTGGAAGTAGTGTAAGTCAGTACCCCAACTCTATACATGTGCCAATATTGAAACTATCTGAACAGATAATATGGAAGGAAACTCTTTCTTAATTCTTACTATTCTTGTTATTAACTCTGGGAGTAACTTATAATATTATTAACCATGATTTTATAGGTTTCATAAGAGCGATGGTGGTAGAGCGGTAGCACGTGCGCTTCGCAAACTTACGGCACCGGGTTCGATCCTCGGCCCTGCACCAATGACTTATCTATTAAGTTATGTGCAGTTAGTGATGCCATCGCTCCATGCCTCGGAGAGCACGTTAAGCCGTCGGTCCGTTGTCATAAAAACATCTATGGCAATCGTTACGGGTAGTCAGACGCCTGATAGAATCTGACGCCTGATCTAACCATCCCTGTTAGTGGTCCCTTATGGGTTGCGAGGTCAGATGGCAGTCGCTCGTGTAATTCTGGTAGCTCGTCGCTACAGGTTACATTAGGAGCCGACCCCAATAACAAATGGGAAAAGGCAAAGAGGAAGAGGAAGAGGATGATGATGATTTTATAGGTTTCATACCTATTCCAGAAATCGGAAACATTAAAGGATCACTTTGTAGTCCATCTGTCAGATTTAACGACTAATTGGTTACTAAATACTAAAGTCACTGTTCAGTTTATGGATCTGACCATAATTCACTTTTTAAAGAAATGGGGAGTTATCAATAAAGTAGTTATATTGTTAGTTCCCTATTTCTGTTATTAGTCGAATCTCAACAAGAAATCATTCGAGTCAATAAAAAATCGTACACTTACCATCTTATACCGACTTCTTTATCACGCTTGGTGATGCTATAAAGGTCGATAGAGACCAACAGTCCATTCAAATTCAACCGAGTTCGTCAAAATCTGTGTTACTGCCCACACAAGTTCCGTGTCCCTATACCTATAGCCTATACTAGTATAAGGACAAGCTAATTGACATCACGACGGATGTCACTTAGAGACAACGTTTCCGTCGCCTGCCGTCTCACCCCGTGGAATTAGATGAAGACCCTTATTAGATTTACGTGTTATAGTTGATGGGCATCTCTTTTACCTTTGTGATCCTCTTTCCTTTGTTCTTGGTAATTAAACGGGCGAAAAGTTGGGATTTAACGTCACTACGTAGTCTTAAGTAGAACGGTTTTTTTATTTATTTGCTGAGAGAATAGAGGTGTCTTATATTTAACAGGCACTTTAAAAGAATTATGGAAATAAAAATATTAAAAAACAAGAGGTAAAATTGTATCGGTAAATATTTATATACTATCCTTTAGGTATGTAGGGGTAAGAATAATCCAATCTCTGGAAGTACGCATTCATTTTACTGATAGAACTCTTTTTATCTTTTAGTTTTTTATGATAGTTACTACTTTTCGCCTGTGATGCTCGCGTTACGTTTAATACTACTCTCACTTTCGTAACTGATTGGTATATACATATAGCATAGATTAGACGGTAGAGTGCAAGAAGCTTATTTTTATCTGGTTACTATCCATGCGAAGTCGCGGTTAGTTATTTACTATTGTCACCTACACCCACAGTCAAAAATTGTTTTTTCTCTAATCTGTGCCTACAACACTAGCTAAACTACAGAGCATTATAAAATATGACGCTTCGCACTTAATAATTTTTTTTCATGCTCTGTGAGCCAAACCAATCAAACCATATTACAATTAGGAAAGGAAAAATCAGCCACCTCTAGAAAAAAATAGGTACTTGGAGTTTGTACAAAAAGTGAAGACTACATTATCGTGAATGATCGTGTTTTTTATTATGGGCAGCCCACCACCTGTGAGGGGTGAGCACTTCACATGAGTGTCAAAAACTCATGTTAATTCATGCCACGGTACCTAATGTTGTTTTTAAATTGCATAATAATTCACGATAACGCCAGGCCTTTCCTCTTTTTGCATAGACTACCTATTTCTTTTATACTTATTATTCCTCTTATGCAGGTATTGTCAAGACTTGTTCATAGTAACCGTGATGTTGAATAAATATAATAATAAAACAAGCTAAGTTTGTTTTTCGGGTATTCCCAAAACGTTTATCCATAGACAAAGAGAAACGATATCAGATCGCGTTTCGCTATGAAAGCAAGCGTTTATCTTAATAATCTTCGACATGAAACCTATACGTTAGTACACTATCAACAGATAGTAACTGAAAGGCTGGGAGCCATAGCATAACAATGTTACTGAACACAAAGAAAAATATTTTTCTATTTGTTAATGAGCTTTAAAGTAAGTTCACAAATGAAAAAAAAGTTACGCTCATTGCATCACTTTTTATTTGCACTGTGATAGCGAAGCACGACTAGCCGTTTCTAACTGGTAAAGCAACGTTCGCTGTGGTCATTACTTTGATGGGTGACCACAACATCATCATCATCATCAATAGCCTGAAGACGTCTAATGCTGAACATATGCCTTCCCCAGAGAGCGCCACTTTGAGCGACTGTTCGCCTCCTGCATCTATCGACTCCCCGCGATTTTCACCAGCTCGTCGGTCCACCGAGTGGGGGGCCGGCCTACACTGCATTTTCACATTTGTAGTCTCCACTCGAGCACCTTTCTTCCCCATCGCTTGTCAGTTCTACGAGCGATGTGGCCTGCCCATTGCCATTTTAACTTGCTAATTGTAAGAGCTATATCGGTCACTTTAGTTCTCCTGCGGATCTCCTCATTACAGACCACAACATAAAGGGTATTTACAACTGAACACTACCATGTTAGGGAGGGCAGGTTAAGCCGTCTTTTCCTGCTGTTGTCGTAAGGCAACCAAGTGAGAAATCATTGTGCAGCCTAAAAATTCGGGCTGTCCACTTGTCTACACGAGGAGAAAATGAAGATTTACTACTAATAAATAAATAAATAAATAAAATAAAAGTCATTTATTTCGAGGCAATAAACCCATAGAAAATAAAATAAAAATAAAAATAGAAATAGAACACCATCAGTACAAAAAAAAAAGCAAAGACGCAAAAAGAAATTAAATTAAATTACATTAAATAAACCTGTGCTTCACAGCACACGGTTCGTCATTTCCGGTTCTCGTCCATATGAACAGATATCCAGTGCCCAAATATTGGACTGTGGTGAACATCATCATATACTGCGTTCAGTATTTTGTTGCCAGAGCGGCTCAAGCGGTTCCAAAAAGACGCGATGCGCGATCGTAGGACGGCGAAAAAGTCGGGAACCCCCGCCTCAGCAAACATGCTCGACGCGCTGCAGTACCTCGGTAGCTTCATGAGAGCTCGGTATGCGTCATTATACTGGACTCTAATTGTGTTGATGGCTTTCCGGGTAAACGATATCCACAGCTGGCAAGTGTACATGCATAAGCAATATGCCTTAAAAAGAGTGGTCTTTACGTCCTTACTGCATTTGGAAAATCGCCGAGCGAGCATGTTACTCCTGACGGCGAGGGCTCTCCGCTCACGCTCTATGTTTGCATCGTCCTTCAGCCGCTCTGTCAACAAATGGCCTAAGTACCTAAACTGCTTAACAACATTGATGGTTGACCCATTCAGACAGACTCGCTGAACCTTCTCCGGACCCCGACCCGATCGAAAAACCATCATTTCAGTTTTTAAAACGTTATATTTCAATCCATGGGCATTAGCATAATGCTCACAGATTGAAAGCAGTTTTCTTAATCCTTTAATCGAGGGGCTAAGAAGCACCATGTCGTCCGCATAGCTTAAATTGTTTACGCATACGTTCCCTAAATGGCACCCGATCATGGAGCTTCTCAGCTCCTCGATTAAACCATTTACATACAAATTAAACAGGTCCGGAGAGGTCAGCCCACCCTGACGAACGCCACATTCTAGTATATAGTCACTAGAAGTTGAGTCGCCCCATTTTACGTTGTTCTTTTGGTTTCCATACCAGTATCTCAGCAGGTTTACCACCTGTGACGGTACTTGTGACGCTAGCAATTTGACCCAGAGAATATCATAATTAACTAGGTCAAACGCACGACTCAGGTCCAAAAAGCACGCGTATACAGATGTATCTCGGGACGTATAGTAGTTAACAGTACCTTTTAAACTGACTATCGCGGCATCTGTCGAGAGACCAGCACGGAAACCAAACTGCGCATCATCAATCTCAATGTTGCCAAGCAGCTCAGGGTGTATAAGACGTTCTAGAACCTTTCCAATTATCGTACCCAGCGATATAGGGCGATAATTAGAAGAGCTACTGCGATTCCCTGTCTTGTTTTTAACGATAGGCACTACTGTTGTTCTCATCAGGGCGTCAGGTAGATAGCTGTACCTAATAAAACATGTGTAGTCGAAATGCTTTTTTCTACTATAATGGGTAGAAATTGCTACTTTTAAGTTATGTTTTAAATCAATCAATAACTGTATTAATGGGTGTTAACGTTATGTTTGCCTATAAGCACTATAAATTAGCTTAAACACCATAGTTATGTTAGTTTCACTCGCGTAAGTAGACCTTTCTAGGAAAAAATATCATACATGGTAAGGCATGACCTAATTTTATCAAAAAGTAACCGTTGCATTAAACACCTGTCGGTATACACACAAATATTCACGTTTTATAATATTAGTAGAATAGGAAAAGTCTTCGTGACACTATACTGTCACTAGGTTGAATAGTCAAAGTATCAAGTAAGTAATTTTGTATTTAGCTCCATGCCTACGTATAAGCCGGCGATACATCAGAACCCTATCAACAGATACCAACAAACGTTTGTTCACCGGATGCTGCAGACATGATGTTAAAATAAATAAAGCGGGGCGTGCACAGCACTCGATTTCCGACGTTTCGCCGCTTCCGTTCCGCTTCGCTGTTAGAAGAGATATTTTCTCGCGTTAGATTATCAAGAGGAAGCAATATTTCAAGTTTTAACCTCTCTTTATTTATCGCTTTTGATGACGTAATATCGGTGTATATCCCAATATTCCTCACGCAGTTTACCAATGGAGTTTTCCGGAATTTATTTCCAGAAATCCTGGCCATGCTGCGTACCTACTCTAGGTAGGCATTATGAGTAAAAGCCTTACATACTTGCCTAATACTATAAGAATTAGTTATATAATCTGATAGGCAGGTAAGCGATAGAACATTGTAAGAATACCTAATTAATTAATTAAAGTGCATCAGTTTGCAGTTCCCTCACATCATGTATTTTAATAAAATAACTAAAAAAATACAGTAAAGACAGTGGAAATACGGAAATGGTATATGTAAAGGGCCATCTCTTTACATATACCATTTCCGCATTTCCACTAAAGTAAAATCTCACACACATAAGTCACGGGCGGGCATGACGCTTTGTAAACAGCAGGCACGTACAATATTGACTTCCAATAGTTTCTGTCTATTTGGTCAGACTTAGTGACATTAAAGTTTATACAAACAAGAAATAGGTCGCCTCCCACCCGCATCTAAAGCAGGCCAAATTACATGCTGGTAAGTACCAACACACACCCAAAGTTTGGGGCGGGTAACAACGGTTCAATAGTTTAAAGTTTCTTTATTTGTTGTTACAACCACGAGCTCAAAGCGATTTTCTATGTAAATGCTTGTAACGTAGGTACATTTTGTCAACTTTGTTGGCAATACAGCCAGATAAAATGGCCATGAGCGAAACGCCGCAGTGCATGGTGTACTATCATTTGAGTTACGTTTTTGTGCAGCCAAATATAAGAAATAAGTTCTAATCATTTCTTTTTCTTCTACGGTGAACATTAGGAAAATGGAACAAAAGCTCAGCGGCTATCAAATATGATTTAAATTACCAATATGATTTAATAATCCAATTTTGGCTGTAGGTTTAGTGTATAAGGTATAAACTTTGTTAATTAAGGGCTGTGGATTTAGTAAATTAAATTAAATAAAATAAATAAATAAATTACTATGTGATACTCACACCGAACATTCTAATTTTCAACACAGCTAAAGAAAAGTCGAAATCAGTATTGGCGTCAATGAGTGCATTGAGGTGGCACAGAGGGTGAACCAGCGGAGACATCGCTCTTACCCTTGTACGACCGCTATCAACTGAGAAGAGTTTATGTTGTCTTCTGTCACCACGCCTCTTTAACGGGATCTTGATTTCGTTTGGGATGAATAGCACACACAGTAGATTGTAGCGTTCACGAGGTCCCGCTTTAAACAAGTGGCGGAACACGCAGGACGTGTTATTAAGTGGGTCATAGTATACTTTTCTATTTTGTGGTTATAGTTTGAACCACTCTGCAGAAACAGTGAAGATCGGGGTCTACCAAGAATCACCACCTGGACATAAATTGTCCTTGCTCCAGCCAACCTGAGTCCGAAGCCTATTTAAAGACTTCCGTCGACCATAATGCTGTCCATCATCTATGATGACGTCATCATTTCGATTTAAGGGATTTGCGTACCTGCCGGATACAACGTTAATTAATCACACCAAATCGGCTGACCTGATTCAGATTAACTAAGATTAGTTTCCGCTCCAACATGGAAACTGAGCACGTCATCATTAGACGCATTGTCTAATGAAATTGCAATAGCAAGGGATTTAAAACAAAATAAGTAACCTATCCATACTTTGACTTAATTAGTTAGGAAACTTATCGCTGACATCATTATAACTGAAGATTGAAGGTTAAATATCTGATCAGAGAACTGTTTAATTATATAAAGGGAGATTGTTGATAACAAACTTGTGATGTATTATTCCAGTCTAATTTCAATAAAAGTAATATTAGGCTATTAATTTAGCTAATACTGGGTGGCGCAAAAGTAAAGACCCTATTTGGTTCAGCTATAACATTTTTTCTAAATTAGAAAACTAGATTTTTGCCTTGGCCTGCAAGATCACCCGATCTGACCAGTCCAGACTTCTTTCTTTGGGGTTTTTTGAAATCTCGGGTGTATGTGAACAAGCCACAGACTCTCGCAGCTCTAAAAGAAAACATTCGTCAAGAAATAACGAACATATCGCAGGAAGTGTTACGGCAAGTTATGCAAAATGTCATAAATAGGGCTCAAATGTGTATCAACTCTGGAGGTCACCATTTAAAAGACATCATCTTTAAATCCTAATGGTACGAAATTTAATGGCACAAATATACATTTAAAAAAACCTAAATCTAGTTTTCTAATTTAGAAAAAATGTTATAGCTGAACCAAATAGGGTCTTTACTTTTGCGCCACCCAGTACTTATTTATGTAGGTAGAAAAAGAACACTATTATTTTGTAAGCGGCATGGTTGCAGATAGATAGATAAACTCTTTTTGTATTGTACACCGTAAGATAATAACATTACAAACAGAAAACTAATTAAATTGTACTATATAGGTATTCCATTAAAAATCTAATAATAACAATCTAATAATAACAATCCCATAGTACCTACAAGCAATGCTTATATAGCTTGGGGCTAGATGGCGTTGTATGAAAAGTCCACAAAAAACTGACCTTTTTGATTCCCCCGGCTATTTCTTTAGGATTAGACTAAAACAAGCAAAATGCATTGTATCAAGTAAGTGAAGTGGAACAAAGCATACTTGTTTGTCTGTGGCTACTGGCTGACTCAATCTCACCCAGTAACGAACCCGAGTGGTGTTTGTGTAATAGAAACACTTGTGTTGCGCTGTTGATGAGGTAATGCGATAGAAGAACTTAGTTCAAGACCAAGGTCTAAGCTTTTGCTTGCTTTTGTTTTTTTTTTTTTTTTTTCTCAAGACTAGACAATTCGATACGTTTTTGAGCATCACCACGCAGAGATTAACGATAATAATAATACTGGGCTCACGAGGTAACCATGTGGAAGGAAAATATTTTATTTTATTTTATTATTTTATTTTATTTTATTAAGATTATTTTAATCAATGTTTTTAATCTTAAACTGATATAATTATTAATGTAACTTTTTGACGGTCATAAGTGTACTTTGGTGCCAAAATGATGAATAAATGAAATGAAATGAATATTGACTCAACAAGCATTGTCCCGATACCTAGTCGTTTCGGCGAACGGCCTTATAGTGAAGAGCGTCGACCAACACCTCGAGAGGCTCTCGCTAGACGGTTAGATCCAAGGGTCAGACTCAGAAGGCAGTTCTCTTCGACACGGCACGTATTGTCAGGAGAATCCTCGCTCTGCAGCCCTGACTACTGGTAGCTTGGGCACTGCCCCGCTGCCGGTGGCACTCTAGGTTTAGGTTTTTTATAGTACTTATAGTATTTTTCTGATTTATTTTTATAAAAATAAACCTGCTCGCCTCCTGCATTCACCGGCTCCCCGTAGTTTTCACCAGATCGTCGGTCTACCTAGTGGGGGGCTGGCCTACGCTGCGCCTTCTAGTTCGTGGTTGCCACTCGAGAACCTTTCTTCTCGGTAGGTAGTCAGTTCTACAAGCAATGTGGCCTGATCACTCATTGCCATTTCAACTTGCTAATTTTAAGAGCTATATCGGTCATTTTAGTTCTCCTGCGGATCTCCTCATTTCGGATCTTATCTCGCAGGGAAACACCGAGCATAGTTCGACTTTGAGCTTACTAATGAGACCAACAGTAAGAGACCATGTTGCTGTATACTAATGAATCCTTGGATGACATTATAATATTATCACTTTTATATTTTTCCAGTTGTTTTGGTTATTCAACCAAACCAAACTGTACCTACCGATTTTGATGAAACTTCTATGGAATGAACCAGAAAGTATGTCCTTTTAAATAACAAAATAAGAATTGCCAAATCGTTATATAAATGACGGAGATAATATAGTTATGTAGTGAGAAAAATAAAAACGAAACAAAAAATATTACCGAATAATTGAGAACCTCACCTTTGTAGTTCGTTAAAAAGTTATCTAATCAAAAGTTTTTTTTAAGCTAAAATCAAAGTTAATCATGTATCACTGTTTTTTTTTGTTTGAGCAGATTATCTGGTTTTTTATTCGTCCAGTTTAATGGGCATGTTTTAGACATTTGATTATATGGTCTTACGTAAAACTTTTATTGTTAGAATAATTTAAAAATAAATTGTTGGGCTCAATCTCTTAAATTGTTCTCATATTCATTAAAATAAGTCTTCACATTAATAAGGCTATTTCAGAGAACCCACATTAATTATACGCTGTGGGTTAGAGTTAGATTAGATTATGCTTAGGGCTAAAAATATATGTCACGTGCCAGCCAAGTACCAGTAAAACATTACCGAAGGTTACTTTACAGTGGATACTGAAAGCTTTTAAAGAGCCTTGAAAAAATACGACGGGTAAATTTTTTAAAGTTTGATTTGTGTATTTAATAACGTATAATTAGGTACGCATGTTCACAAAACACATCTTAAATAATTTACGATTAATATTAATTACTATAATCATATATATATATATAATCACTCCCCCCTAGGGTTTTCAAAAAAGTTTATTATAGAATATTTTCTGTTACTCTTAATTCAAGCACCCCTATATCATACTATTATTTATTCTGTGATAATACGTCACCGTACCAAATCACTCTGATATCAACATCGGCGTTTCAATTCTGAATTTGTACCCTAGTTGTACCAGGCATTAGTTCACATTGACATTCATGATTCAACCGTACGCATATCAAGCTATTTTGTGCTCGGATATCATCGAAACAATGATCGGTTTATGCATCAAATGATTCAGTTTACGTTCCGCAAAATTACCTACGTGTTCCAGTAATTTAACGATAACATTTCTATGATTTAACCGTCAAGCGTCATTCGTTGTAGTCCCGGCTGTTGTTGGGAGACAATAGTGGTTAAGCCAAGTCAGATGCCTATTATGGGCGGGCTAAAATTACTGACACCAGGGCTGACCACTTGCCTACACGAGAAGAAGAAGAAGTAGCAGTCATAGCGAAACACGACTATCAATTCTTAACAAATCGATAAACTTAAGCAACATTCGCTGCGGTCATCACTTGGTAGGGCAACGCTACAGAAATGTTATTTTACAACTAAACGCTACCGTGCTTTGGAAGGTACTTTATATCGCCGGTTGCAGTTGTTGTTGTAAAGAACAGTCGTTAAGCGAAGAAGGAAGCTTTAGGGGGCAGCCTAAAATTTCTGTCTCCAGACACGAGCAGAAGGAAGGACCTTTAGCGAAAGACTGAACGTACACTGTCATTCTTATGTAATTTTTTATGTGCATTTTTATTTATTGGTGTTCAATAAAGTATTATTGTATTGTATTGTGTTGTATTGTATTGTGTTGTATTGTATTGTACACTAATACGATAAAGCGCTGGAGTTTTCATGAGAAAACCCAATATTTTAAAATGACTCTGTTGGAAAATAGATACGATAACTGCAAGTAAAACCCGCCAAATAAAAACCAACACAAAAAATATAAATATATCATTAGAACAAAATATATCGCAACAAAAATATTGCACGCTTCATCAGGACTGATTTTCCCAAGACAGTAGAGCTGTGTTATCGACATGCAGGTCATTGAACCGAAAGTAATTGATAACACCTATTATTTAACAAAAAGGGACCATATCTCAGTGCCACCAATCGCAATCTGCTCCGAAGCAGACACACATTGGTAAATAGTATCAAAATAAAAAGGAATTTCTTGCTTTCTTGATCAGTTTTGTGAACTACAACGCTTCCTAAAGTTTCTTATAATATATTTGACCGTTTATAACTTCTAAAGAGTAGGCAAATTGAAAGAGTATATATAACTTAAAAGTAAAGTTACGTATAAATACCATATCTTCATCGTTTATTAAAAATATTGTATTCATTATAATACTAGGTGGTAGGACTTTTCTGCTAAGTTCATCTAGGTAGGTACCACCGCTTTGCCAGTTATTCTGCCGCCAAGCAGTAGTGTGCAAGCACTACTGTGTTCCAGTTTGAAGGGCATTGTAGCTAGTGAAATTACTGGGCAAAATCGATGAATGGGCTTCATTTGGTCATTTCCGGTTGTGTAAAATCCTCATCCATCGGTATTATGGTTCTTTAGTTGGAGAACTGAATAGACAAAACATTGATTAGCTATAATAATAAGAAATAGTGAGAAAATATTATACTAATGTATAGAGATGTTACACAATGCCAACTAGCCGGAAATGACGAAATCAAGCCCATTCATCGATTACGATTGGCTTAGACGGTAGCCCCGCTGATCACACAGTCTAGTAATCGTATTAGGTACTATACTGTGTGAAGTCTCAGGATGACGTCCGCACTGCAGTGTCACGCAAAATTCTATATTAATTTAGAGTTCCTAGTGATACTGCAATCTGTTATGGGCAGTCGTGACGCTTAACATCAGGCGAACGACTAGACGTCGCGTCATTCATTTACATTTAAAAAAAATCCAATGCTAGACTGACAAACAAAGATAATGTATGATTCCGTACATTTACACTGTGAAAAAAATTGTTAAATGTCACTATAGGTACTAGCGGTGTTTTACAGTTTCATTCCCCTAAAATTCGTCCATTTTGCTACGAGATTTTTGGGCGTGATACCAAACACTTGTTCTAGCTTGTGTAGCTCAATATGAGAGCAATCTCGAGTTTACCACTCGAGATTCAATTAAACAATAATTATTGATTTAGTGTAAAATTTCATCCTTTGTTAAGTATTTTGTATGAAAGACAAACAAATATAATAATTTAAGTATATGAAAACAGATTTATTAAACAAACAGAACAAGGCGTTGTGATAAGGATTTTGTATGAGAACATCATATTCCAGAAGCTAGTAGGTAGGTACTTAAAGTTAACACTGAAATTTTTGCTTTAAATTCACATCTTTATAAAAAGCTTTCTATCTAGGCTTTTATATAAGTTGCTAAACTCTTCAAGGTTTCTAAGAATAATTTAATGTGATTGAAAATTATCTTCAATCTTTTATATTATAACTTACTTGGATTAAATGGGTGACTTTCAATTTGTCTAAGTACTTTGGCTCATTTGAAAGCACGTTGAAAGATATTAGATGCTCCGATGGGCTTAATCTTGAATCAAATCTTTGCAAATGTGGCTACGTTTTGTCAAGAGTTTCGAGTTCTGTCAGTGCTCTTATCAGCAAAATGTTTTCGGCACGAGTTTTAAAAGCATTGAAAGGTATTGGATCTGATAATGGATTACGAGATAAAAACCCGGAAAGTCCTCATTGGATAACAGCAAATGCATCATGAAATTGGTTCTTGTATTGGAAATTTCTAGCGAATATTTAAATTAAAACCAGGAGCGCCATTTAACTTTCAGTTTGTTCTTCATTCTTCAATATACATTGTAACTTTTCACTAGCAAGCGAAAGACTTTAGCGTGATCGCTTTTTCTGCTCAACAACCCGACTCACCCAACTCTCCTCCAACAACGCGCCAGTCTATAAAACTTAATTATTGTTTTAGTTGCGGGTAAAACTGAAAACGATAAAATGTGCACATTATTCACCGGCTTGTAAACCATAATTTTATCATCTCAATTCTATAACTACTTAAGTTTACTTATCTTAGCTAATTAAGAAAAGATTTTAATTTAGTAGGCATGTTCATCATTTTTATATGCTACTTAAATATTTAATGACTTTATTACGTTAAAAATTAATAAAGACGTAATTCAGTGAGAACGCAAAAGCTACGCTAACGCTAAGATACCTGCTAAGATCTCGCATGTGTCAAGATTACAGGCTCGACTGTTGTCGTACTGTGAGTAACTGCCACTGACGTTGGTTGGTAGTGGTCATTGGTCACTGGTAACCTACCACTGTTGCATAAGTCTTATTCGCATGTTGTTTTCGTTGTTCTACAAGGGCTGAGAGGTACAGTACTGTTGGATTCAGAGATAATGTTCTTCGTACACCTCGAATTTCAAAATACTTATTTCACGCTTAATGACGCTTTTACCATAATGACACGTATGTAATATAAGGCAAAGTAGCACATATTATGCGAAATGACAATTTATCATGAATATATTGGGTGGTACTCAGGAAGATCAATTCCCAGTACCTAAACCAACAAAAATAAATACTGGGGTTTCTGTTATCCCCACAGCCACAACGTATTTTTTTATGTAGACTCTCACGCTGGTCTTTTTACTGTGGGTACCTATGCTTGAACAGCAAAGTATTATCTATTTTTCTTGTCTAGCTTCAAAATGCTATACTGCCAAAATAAAGTTATTGTAAGACCAAAATAAATTACTCTCGTCAAAAAGACTAAATAAAATTAATAGAATACAATATGTACAGCTATGAACTAGGTGTTATCTAAAAGACCTTTAGTAGCGGGGAAAGTACCCAGAACGCTGGCTGCATTGCCACATAGAATGGCAATACTGTTTTTGTGGAATAAATAAATACCATTAGTCAATGATCTATTAATTTTAGATAACTGAGAAGGCTTAAAAGCGTGTTTAAACAAAAATAAGGTACAACCAGACTTTTATTATAAGATTTTAAACTTCCATGGTGAAATGGTAAAATTATTATAATATTGTTTATTAACGAGATATTTACCATGTAATTTGTTTGTTTCGAATTGCCGATATTTCGGTTGCAAGCACCATGATCACGGACGAACACTGGCAACATCGGCAAATATCGGCAACTCGAAACAAAAAATTACATGGTAAATATCCCGTTAATGAACATCATTATAGTAACCAGACTTTTAGTTTATCACTAAACTGAATAATTCAGTTTCAAATATGAAATGGCTGTAGCTTGTAATCAAATATAATGAATACCTAAAGATATTTTAACTTTGCGCAAAATACACACCTTGAATTATGTCAAAAGATCTTTGTCGCACAAAAGCAAAACTTAATTGAAAATGTTCCAACAATAACAACTTTACACACTCCAAATATTTGCGACGTTATGTTACGCTGACATTGTAGGGAAACCAGCAAACTCTAAAGTACGAGTACATTATAAGCAACGTTAAGTCTAAGGGCTAAGTCACATTGTGACAAAAGTTGTTGCGTCAAAACGTTATATAAACATCCCCAATAAATTCTTAAAATTCTTTTTTGTCTTCTCGTTACATTATAAAACATATTGTCAAAGTATATGTATGCATATGCATAGTAGTGGCATATAGTAGTAAAACGGTTCCAAAAATGTACTAAAGGAAACTTCCTTCCTTCTCGAACAAAACTGTGAAGTGTTAGAGCTAAGTCACGCTGAAACAAAAAACTGTGGCGTAAAAATGTTATAAACATCGCACCAATAAGATTAAAAATTCTAAAAATGATTTGTCTACCTGGTTAACTATTCGAGTAAAACTGTAGTACAATGTATAAACAAACATCCTCTCCTTTCTTCTCAAATAAAACTGAAAGGAAGACAAACAAAAATCTTAAAATGTAACTATGTTTTAGTGTTCCTTAAAACAGAAAATGGCACAAAACCTATATAAGCAACGATACATTTACTCGTAAGAGCTAAAAGTAACACTGCGTCAAAAAAGTGTTGTGTCAAAAAGTTATAAATATATCCGTAATTAACCAAACGTTAAAAAAATGATTTATGTTATAAAAACATTAGGGGAAGCGATTATTTGATTTAAAATTGGACTAAATGTTAGTTCTTTCGTTATCGAACAGAAATCTTAAAACCTAATTATATTTTAGATATGTCTATTTAAAATAATTGTACCGAAACCTGTACGATGGGATTATATGTGAGAACAACAACATACAAAAGGTTTTTTTCCCATGGAATAGCACCATGAAAATCTTACATTACCTTGATTAAAGCATAACTCACCCTAACAAGTAACGTATAAAGTATCTTTGCCCTGTGCAAAGGTGCCTCTACCTCGAAATTCTATTAAGAGGGTCTCGAGTTGTTTGTTTATGTTACATTCTTAGCTATTGTGTAACCTCTGGGCCAACTTACGATATGACAAAGTATTCGCAATTTCGTCCCCTGGCACTCATGTTACTACGTAAAATTATGGTGCCCACCTGCTACTAATATGAAGTATTCAGTTAATATTCTCGCGGGCTGATATTTTTGCAGGCCATTTTTGGGCTAAGTGTACCGACGTAATCTTTTTAATTGGTCTTTTTTATGTAAATCAATTATGTGACGAGCTTGTTGTTTACCTTATTGATGTTAAGCATTACGACTGGCTGCCCACTGCATTAATACTATTGCTTAGTTAGCGCAATCAACAGATTAATGTATGCGGGTTCATATCCCACTCATGATTCAATTTTTCCTTTAACATTGCACAGACATTATTCAATTTCAATGTAGGTATATTATTATATTTATACGTAATTTATACTTTAAACTAACTACTACACTACTAAAACTAGTATACTAGTTACACTATCTACTACAAAGAACATTTAGACTGTATACTAGCCGCGATGACCCCAAGTGCTCTAGCCCACTACCGGTAGGTAGCGTACCCAACATGCTGGCAGCATTGCCTCGTTGAATTGCAATGCTGATTCGTTAAGACAAATAAGTGGCAGCATACATTACTTATACATTGAAATTAATGTCTGTGCAATGTATTCTCACAGAGATTGCTAGAAGCGATATGACCACCCATTGTACTTACATAATAATATGTTGATTAATTTTCTTTTATAAAGGTATTTATGTTTTTGGTGTACACTAAAGAGTTGTATCTATTGTTTTAAAAATCTTCGATTCAGAGTTTACAAGTTCGAAATAAAAGTATTTAAATTCGGTCAAAGTAATAATGAACATTGAACATTCCTTTATACTATTTGTACATACCTAGACCAACTAACGAATCAATAATTCATATTTTTATTTTCATCTCAAAAATTCCGTTCCTAGAATCCCGTAATACTGTCGAGAAAACGCTAATACTCCTAGTCTGTTTTAATTTATATGTAAATTTCTTCTCAGCGTATTATCTCTAGATAATACCGGCCAAATTCTCCAAGTTCCTCAAGTTTTTGAGAAATATTTTAATATAATAGCAATCTGTGACTTCTCCCCTTTATTACCAGATTTTCTTTAATTCGAGACGTTGCATAGGAACGCAATAATTGGGGAGAAAGAAATAAACGAGTAAAAGAAACAGAAAGAAAAATGTATAATGAAGTCCCAACAAACCCACTCTCCCTGTTTTGCTGCCATTCTTTAAATCTAATCAAGGGTTACGCAATGTCGGGATAAATGAGAAACGCAAATTCCTCCCAGAGGTATTTGCGCTGTATGTTTGTAATTATTTTTCTCGTACATTTTGACGTAAACAATCCTTTTCCTGAGCTCTGAGCATCTGTTTTTTGAAATAAGTCACCGTTACGTACCGTCGATTCCCGACGGTACGTAACGGTGACTTGTTTCAAAAAACAGATGCTCGTAAATAGTCAATGTGTTAAACTATTTTGGTGTACTAAAATAATGAATGATATAAGAAAAAATGATAAACGAAAGACGTAGACAAACAAATTGTAGCGCATAAGTTTCATAGACTTCGTCAACGCGCTATATATACCTACAAAGCACTGTTACCATTTCTACCATAAACATTACCTTTACACACAAATTCCATTCCATTCGAAAAAGCCCTGTCAAGTCGTATTTTTTTCGGCCTATTTTTCGATAGGGTTTTTCAGGTTTTTTTGCTGCTTTTTGGACAATTTCTGTCCACCAACTAGCCGTCTACAACACGGGATTCTCGAGGTACTATTTGTAGAGCTGGCGACAGTCTCTACTTATTTTCCATATTCTTATTTTATCACGGTCTACTGCTAATTTGTTATTTTTGTTTCCATGTCAACGCCGCCTGGCGTCGGCACGACGGGCCTCGACGTCGCTCCTGACGGACGTCAAATCTATACAGACCCTAAGTTGATTTATTTACTTACTTTGTAAACACAGCATCTTTTGGAAAAAATGAGTACCCAAAACAACGTGGTGTCGCTGGAAAACAGGATACAGTGTCCCGACTGTCCCCAGGTACGTTTATTCAAGGGCCAAAAGGGCCTTAAAATTCATCAATCGAAATGCCACAGAGTGATCCAAATTCCTCTATCAGCCCCCGTTTCAGGTTCGTTAGTAGCCAGTAGCAGCCCTACGAGCGCTGCTACTCCTTCCAAACCGTTTTGGGAGGTTTTGAGCTCGTACAAAAGATTTATTCCGGTTCTAAAACGCATCCCGCGTGGTGCTCGCATTTCGGTTGCTCAATCATTATCATCATCCATTAGGAACGTTATATCTAAAAACACGAAACATGCCTGGGAGCATCTCCTAACTTTTCCGTACCATGTACTTTACGTAAAATTAGACCCTACAAACAAATCTTCCCTTACTAAAAGAGTAAAGGAAAACTGCGTAAGGTACAAAGTACTGGAAGAGCAATATTTGGATCATGAAATTATTGTTCCGCTTAACAGGCGAAACAATATTATAAATTCAAAACAAAATAACGATTCGGCCACCTTTAAAATCGTAGAGAGCAAAATTAGTGACGGCGACATTAAGGGCGCCGCCCGCGTCCTGTTCTCTAGCGACACAATAGCCCCATATTGTTCTGAGACAATTCAATCACTGCAGGACAAACATCCACCTGCAGCAGCAAATCTCCACCTTCCTGAACCACCCCTACCAAATGACGTCACTGTTGAAGTGACCCCACAGGAAGTAGCTGCAGCCGTTACTTCTTTCCAGAGTGGTTCAGCCGGAGGTCTTGATGGCCTTACCCCTCAAATTCTAAAAGATCTTTTATCGGGCATTTCCGGCGAAATTGGCGAGGCCCTCTTGAGAGACTTAACGGCTTTAGTAAACCTGATGCTGTCAGGGCAAGTCAACAGTGACGTCATCGAAATTTTGTATGGCGCAAACTTGTGTGCCCTTATCAAAAAAGACGGTGGTATCAGACCTATTGCGGTAGGCACCACATACCGCCGCCTCGCTGCCAAGGTCGGCTGTAGGAAAAAGGTTGCTTTTTTAAGCAACCTTTTTCAGCCAATACAGCTGGGCTTTGGTTCGCGGGGTGGCTGTGAGGCCGCTGTTCATTCACTTAGAACCTTTCTCAAACTAAATTGTGGTGAAGTGTTGCTAAAGGTGGATGTTAAAAACGCTTTTAATTCTGTCGACAGAGGCGCTCTTTTGACACAAGTCAAGGATAAAATTCTCGAACTATATAAATTCCTTTATCAATGTTATGGCAATCCAACAAAATTAAATTACCAAAATAACGCGATCCTATCCTCAGTCGGGTGTCAACAGGGCGACCCTCTAGGTCCGGCCATTTTTAGCCTTGCCATCCATCCAATTATTCAACGTCTTCAGTCCAAACTTAATGTTTGGTACTTGGATGACGGAACCCTAGGAGGCGACGTGAACACTGTTTTTAATGATCTAGGTATCATTATTAACGAATTTCGCGACATTGGTTTGGATTTAAATTTTTCTAAATGCGAACTTTTTGTTTGCGATACTTGTCCTGATAAAGATTTGGTTTTTGAAAAGTTTAATAGTCTTGCTCCGAATATCAAATTAGTAGACAAGCGTTCTCTTCGCCTTTTGGGTTCGCCGATTCTGGATGAGTCTATCTCACCTTTTGTAGAAGAAAAAATTCAAAAGTTCAATAACGCATCAGACAGGTTACTCAAAATTAACGCCCACATGGCTTTTACAATTATTCGTTTTTGTCTATTTGTCCCTAAATTTACTTATATTTTACGATGTTGTCAACTGTGGAAACACAGTGAGCTCCTTATGGGCTTAGACAGCATTGTAAAAAACACTCTGGTTTCGGTCTTGAATGTTGATATGGATGACAGGACGTGGTCGCAAGCCTCTCTACCTGTGCGCTTAGGAGGTTTAGGGATACGCAAAATTTCGAGTGTTGCATTACCGGCATTTTTGTCCTCTGTACATGGTACACATAAATTAATAGAAAAAATTCTTGCTCCATCTTTAGGTACTTTCGAAGTAGCCCATTTGTCTGAGGCCAAGAATGCCTGGGGGTTGGCTTGTCCAAATTCTGATTTCCCGGTGGTTCTTTCCTCACAGAGGCTGTGGGACCGACCGCTCTGCGAACTAGCACGGAAAAATCTTTTAGATACGTGTCCTTCCCGAGACACACGTTAGGGCCGGCGCCGCGGCTAATTCTGCTGAGCAGCTAAAACGGCGCAAATATAGTAATCTCGGTAGCGGTTACATATTTGAGCCGTTTGGTGTTGAGACCCTGGGTCCGTGGGGACCGGGAGCTCATCGCGTTTTCCAAAGTCTATCAGAGCGCCTGGTCGATGCGACGCGTGACCAAAATGCTGGCACTTATTTGGCCCAACGCATCAGCATTGCAATTCAACGTGGCAATGCGGCCAGCATGTTGGGTACGCTACCTACCGGTAGTGGGCTGGAGCACTTGGACTGTCTATAGGCCATCGCGGCTATTATACAGTCCATAAGTGTTCTTTGTAGTAGGTAGTGTAGCTAGTTTAGTTTAGTTTAGCTTAGTTATGCTTAGTTTAGTTTAGTTTAGTTTAGTTTTTATTATTGTAGTAGTTAGCTTGAGTAATAAAGGCAAATTGCCCGTTAAAAAATTCCAAGTAGCTACATTTCTACATTTTCTTAGCAGTATACGACGTTACCCTTCCGAAATCGAGGAGCTAATAAATTTTTTTGCACAACTTCCTAAACACATTGATACATGCTCGGGTCGAACCCACCACCTGCTTAAAATTTAATGCAGAAAGGTATATCGGGGTTTTCGAATATATGTCTGGACGTGTAAAGTAGGAACTTTACGTTGGGAGGTGAAATGACATGAAACTTGGTGATGTTTTCACAGTACGCCGGTCAATATAGAAAGTCCGTTAGTCCCAGACTAATTAAGTTTTTACAAGTTCCCAATGGTTAGCAAGTTTGCCGGCTGCCTTTGTCGGACTGGTTGGCAGTTGTTTTCAAGTTTATTTTGGCTCATTACAAGTTGCATGTTTTATTTTCACATGTTGAGGGTTAAATGGCAAATAAATAACATTTAACTGGTTTAAACTTCATTCCGACTTATAGGTTCAGTTAACGTTTAGAGAATATCAACTATAAAAAATGGGAATTTAAAATCACAGGTATACCTACGCTATATTAAACAAAGCTAAATTTTTATTTTCAAATGGATGCATATACCCTCCACAAAATGTCTAGACAATTTAGAGTGCTTTTGTGGACGAATGTATTCACCAACAGGTTAACTGAGAATGATATCAAATGCGATTTTCAATTTTTGCTATGATATTATTATACTAACTTATATTATAGAATATTATATAATTATGTAATTTCAAAAAATATACTTTTGTATCGTAATAACATATAAGTAGGTATATTAGTCATATAATGATATCTAAGTTGGTACTTTTTGCTTGTAGTGAAATTCCGTTCATGATCAATTCTTATATCAAACCTATCTTAGGCACATTATCCGTACCGACTCAATACTCAAAGCTCAATTTGATTGGTGGAATCGATGGACGTAGGTGAAATCATATCGAGATTAATCAGACACATCAGTATTACCAAGCTCAGATAAATTGGCATCTTAGACACCGGTTAATCACTTACCACTCTGGCTGTATATACACGAAGACCACCAGTGGCTATCAGATAGTTAATTACCATCACTTGACACCGGCTCCGAGGCTACCTGTTAGCCGTTAGCTAATTGACATTGGGATGGGTCGACAACCAAAGCTCGGATTTGCCGTATTTTCCTACATGCAATGGGTATGGTTCACCGCAGTTTTTCACAGTTACGGAACTCAGTGGTGCTTTTTAGTCTTACTTCCCATTTCAGTTCTTTTATCTGACACATTTGAAACTACGTACGTTCTTCAATAACCCATTAAATTGAAGTAAGATCATCTTCAAGAAAAAAGTGTATATAGGTATTATATGATTGATGAAATAGCCACTTGAGCTTCAGTGGCGCCTATGAACCGGAAGACGCAGCGTAGGCCGGCCCCCCACTCGGTGGACCGACGACATGGTGAAAACCGCGGGGAGCCGATGGATCCAGGAAGAAAGCCGGTCAAAGTGGAGCTCTCTGGGGGTGGCCTATGTTCAGCAGTGAACGTCTTCAGACTGTGGATGATGATATAAATAAATCGCTTTAACTATTGTATGGTTACAGCTGAACAGTTCCGAGTGTGTGAAAGAGAAATCTCATAAGTTTGTTCAAATCTATAATACTGTTCTGTTTCCAGCACGAGCTTTTGTAATATTCTTGTTAGTATAGAATGCTGGGAATTGATGTTTTTGATGTCAGTTGTGATGGACGGGATTCCACTGTGTTACAGTTTGTTACCTTCGTTTTTGTAGGTTTAACTCCTCCTGACAATATAAAGCTGCATCGAAACAAATGGTGTATTTTATTTTGAGCTAGATACATAACATAACATAATCATTTATATTTCTCATTCACAAGCTAACACAGTGTTGAGGAAAACTAAAGTGCCTGATATGGCTCTTAGAATGAGCAAGTTGAAATGGCAATGGGTAGGCCACATCGCTCGTAGAACTGACAACCGATGAGGAAGACAGGTTCTCGAGTGACGACCACGAATCGAAAAACGCAGTATACCTAGGTGAGCCCACCACTAGGTGGACCGACAATCTGGTGAAAACCGCGGGGAACCGATGGATGCAGGAGGCGAGCAGCCGCTCAAAGTGGCGCTCTGTGGGGATGGCCTACAGGCTACCTACAGGTTTAAAATTTTGAATCTTAGACGTACTACCTTTATTAGAAAGTGATGATGATTATCATTCTTCTTATTATGAAACGTATCAAATAATAAATATGTTTGTTAAACGCAAATTCGCTAAATATGGCCTCATTTCAAAATCGAATTGTAAACTCATATTCACAACAAAGTCTCAAACTACGTCACCAACAGATTACCCGTCTCCACTTCCAAACCATAATCTAATCACGAACGAAGCCCAACGAAAGGGTCTTATGACTGCTATTTGATATCGCTAATTTCCACCGAAGTAATAAATTACGTGAGAGGAAATGAGCACAGCGCGACGGAAAAGGGAAAAAATGCTAATAAAATCGTACCTCGGTGTTAATCTTAATGTTTTAACCCGCTACGGTTTTGTTCAGATTTTAGGTGCCTAGGTAACAGGAAATTAATATTTCCTAAGTGGCGAGGGACCCAGTGAATTTAATTAACGGACAAAGTACCTGCGGGGGCTTTGACTTGGTCCTTTATGCGGTGACTCTGCATGGTTTTGCGGTGACAGAAATTGCGATCTGGTTTTGATTAGGTATTTTTAATGGTTTGTTAAAGGGTTTTGTGTAATTCTACGTTGGTAGAATAATAAACCTTAATTGTGCCTTCCTACAAATAAATTTTATTCGTAGGTGCCTTTACTAACATTTATTCTGGTAATAAATACTTAGTAGTGAACTTTACTTTTCGCTCGTAGAACTCACAACCGAAAGGGAAGAAAGATTCTCGAGTGGCAACCATGAAGCGGAACACCCATGGTAGGCCAGCCTCCCACTAAGTGGACCGACAACCTGGTCATAACCGCGGGGAGCCGATGGATGCAGGAGGCAAGCAGCCACTCAAATTGGCGCAATGGTCAGCAGTGGACATCTTCAGGCTGATGATGATGATGAGAGAAATTTAAACAGTAAGCACTTTCCCCCTTTCAAGAAATTACCTATAATATGATACAATATCACTATAAATACACCTAGCTCAGGTACATAAGCGTGAAAACCTAGTAAAAAATTTGCATCCAAATTCCACTTTACTGTTATAAACCTAAATACTTCTCTCATTTAAGCCCCATGTCATTTCAAACAACAAGGAGTAAGCTCTACAAAAGGCCACAGCAGCAGCTAACCTAATTTGCAAAGCTAAACTTTTTCAAGTAAGCTTAGCCCCAGTAGAGATAGCTTCAAACTGCTACACCTAAGCGACCAATGCGACTGCTGTGTCAGGAACAAGAACAGATTACCATTTTTGCTAACGGCAAACCAGTTGAGCCATAAATGGCGATAGTAACACGTGACATATGTAGTTAAGAAGCTATATAAGACAGACATTGGCCTAAATTATTTTCTAAAAAATCATAAATAAACTTAATTTGACAGCTCTAAAATGTTGCTGTCTCTTTCATATGATTGAACGCAGTATTGTTGCTACTGTGTAATTATTATTTGGACCTGTAGTACATTAGTAAATAATGGTTTATCTACCAGACTAGTCACTGTCACATAATTGAAAGAAAAGAAAGAAAGAAAATGAGTTTATTGAGCACATCAATTACATTTAAAATGGTAACAGTATAAAATTAACAAAAAGGTAAACAAATGTTATCGATATGCACAAAAGGAGCAAGTTCAGCATAATGCTGTGAAAACAAGCTTCACAGCGCTGGTTTTCAACTGACTCCTTCCTTATACTTAAATTATCATAATGTAGTAGGTAGGTGCGTATAGGTACTTACAATTATTAATTTGTAATCAAATATTAACTTTCACTTCGATAAACTGTTATCAACTAAATAATTATGGTTCCTATCAAGTAGTAACTAATATTTCAAAATATTTTTATGCAAGTAGGTACAGTAATTGGTCTCATGTAGGTACTTATTGTGTAATTGAGTATACACCGGTACTTAAGCATATTATTATATTATGTTACAAAATATAATACCTAAGTATTTTTAAGGCAGTAGGTATTTAGATTTGTTCCGTTTCATACTAACCAACCAACCACATACCACCTAAATTTAAGTATAATTCATTATATTACGTACTATCACAACCATACGGAATGGGTAGAGTCGTATTAGTGCACAGGTTTGACTGAAGGTTAGCCATGAGTCTGGATTCCCAGTTAATTAAATGGAAACAACGGAATGGTGGGTATTCTCATCATTGTTTCAATTGTTAGTTTTTAATCGATGGAGTGCTTTTTATTTTTTATGGGCTCCATCACACGTGAACTTGTGAATATAAACGACGAAAGATGAATAAAATAAAAAATATAAAAAAAAATATATTAATTGCCATACAAATAAAAAAGTATCTAAGTATTGTATCAGTTATCTGGTTCCCATAGTACAAGCTATGCTTAGTTTGGGGCTAGATGGCGCTGTGTGAAATGTCAAAAAAAAAAAAATGACATTTGTACATTACGACTCTTTAGTAAAGGATCTTTAGCAGTGCGTGGACACCATGGACTGGAAGAAGAAGGAAAAACGAGCCCGTCTAAGTGGAACAATGATTAGTGGACTAGTCGCCGGTTCACTTATCAGGCCGTTTTTCCCTTGGAGTATAGACTAAAGCATAGAGAGATCATCAAGACGATATTATATATTTGTTCTCACGTATCGCTACGTCAGTGGCGAAGGAAAGAAATAAACGTATGCTACGTTTAGCTACGCTTGCGATAAGCATTGTACCATTTTTTCGACTCGAGTCAACTGTTTTTTCTATACAAATCTGTCAGACTCATTGACATCAAAGTGTCCACTTCATATAAAAAGTGTCCAATAAAGTGGTACGCTTGATATATAATCAAGTTTTCTCTATGCTTTAGTCTACACTCTAAGGTTTTCTCAACAATTGTAAGATGCAAAGGTGCAAATGATTAGAAAACGTTTGTTGTAGTTCTTAGTAGATGATGCATTAGATACCTATTCAGTAATAAACATCTTTAGATTACCAGTATTTCATAAATTGAAACATTGCTTTTCAAAAATGTTCATTCAAAAAGAAATAGCTTTAAACAAAGTTTATTTTTATAAACGCGGTGGAATCACACGCCGTTAACCACAACCGCACGCGTCACAATTCCAACACAAATTGTCGCATATTCTGTTACTTTAAAACTTTTCATTCATTGTTTTTTTGTTATTCAATCGCTATATAATAAGCAGTAAGGGTAAATTAGGATTAGCAAATTTAAAATAATCTATACTTATATAATAATAAAACTGTAACAAGACCAATTCTGTATATTGAAGATATTTTAAAAAGTTTTTGGAGGACTCCCTATTGTCGATGCTGAAGCTAAAACTATTTTTTTTTTTTTCATTTTTGTTTGTGTCTGTCTGTCTGTCTGTCTGTCTGTACCTTGGCTGAGCATCGCGCCGAAACTAATGAATGGATTCCAATGAAACTTGACATGATTAGAGTTAATATTACAAGGTAGGTTATAGTATACTTTAAATCCCGAAATTCAGCACGGTTCCCTGGGGAGAAGGCATGAAAGTAAACATATGTACTTAGTTATAATTCATTAACGCGTGGTCCAATTTCATTCATTCTTTTTTTGTTAGAAAGGGAGTACTTTAAATACTGTCCCGTAATTATTTCCAGGTCGTCGGTTTTGTGGTTCAGAAATTACAGACATCCAACCTTCAGTATTAGGCCCAAGGCCACTCCTATCCTGTACTATGGGAAAGAGTGAAGGAAGGGGCGGACAGATACTGTATAAAAATGATAAAGAATAGACTGGAATAAAGCGTAAAACTAATAAGCCCGTGCAAAGCCGTGGTGGGTCAGCTAGTATATAATAAAAGGTTATTACCCAGAACTTGATTGCTGTATAGGATTATTAAAAAATTCAATATTTCAAAAATGGATTGTGTGTATTATATAATTTAGAAGCGAGCTTGTACATCTTCATGATAACGTTGAAATCATGCATTCAAAATCAGTAATAATAAAACTGTTTAATCATTTTAAATTTAACTTAATTTAATTTGAGTTTTATAGGGGTATTTTCAAATCACATGATCTGATCGTCTTGACACATAGTCAGAATTTTTATGCCGCCCATAACGGCGCTTCTGACTTGGCTTAACGACTATTGTCTTACGACAACAGCCGGGGACTCCTTTATGTGCCCTGTATACTAACTAACATTTTTAGATACGATTTTATTCGAAAAGCAGAGAGCTAAGAGAGCAAGTAGATTGTGCTTTAGCATTTTAACGTGATCATCCCACGTAAAAAACGGCTACACTTCACGCTTAAGAGGCTAAAGGCTTCCAAATCGACTAACTTGAATGTAATTTTCTCAAAATATATGTCATTTACAGAATTGAAAAAAAAATGCATGTCAATACTGGTCATATCTTCTTTCCTACTGTAGAAATGAAAAGACGTTAGTGAAAATTTTCACTATAGAAAAAAATCGTGAATTGACCTCTAAAAAATTATTAAAATGCCAAATAAATAATTTATTATTTATTATTTTTTTAACAATAAGTATTCTTTTATAATTCACTATTCGTATCGCAAAATGGAAAAGTCGACGCGCAACGCAACGTAATCGCCATATTTTTGCTACGCAAAAAGCGACCCTACATAATACACTATTGTTAGGGAAAAATCCCCTTGATACGGTTGTCCCTCTGTTCCTCGTAAATTTGTTAAATTGCTAATTATTTGAATTGATAAGTTTTTGTTATAATATTTGTATTTTAGTGTAAAATTAATTGAATTCCTAAAACTATACATTCTACGTTCGATTGTTGTAATAAACGTGCTCGCATTGGGTGTTGTCATTGTCTTACTGTACTCATAAACTGTCTAGTTATAGAGCGATTAATGCATACATACTATTATACTTGGCTCAAGTAATAGGTATAAGTACTGCAAGATCCTATTATAAATGCAAACGTATTTCGTTACACACAGTAACACCACAGGTTAGATAGAAGTTACACCGCCAATATAAGAGCATTTTCAAATGTAATCGAGCAACTATTAATCCACTACCCCTACTGTTTGTACATTGTGATTCGATGTTGAATTTATGGCTGACTTCCCTTCCGCTTTTTCGAAATCTATTACGGTGTTCGTGGGAATTATTCGCAGTCAGGTATAGGCAATGAAAAATTTCGCCTGGCCCGTTCCCGACACGGTGCTGTATATTTTCCGTTAAACAATGAAGCTTCATGCCAATTCTTTATCAAAGAAGCCGGTGGTAATTTATGTTTTTAGTTTAGGTATAAATCAATTTTTCTGGAACTTCTTGTTTGTATAACTTAAGGTGCTTAATTTTTTCTTATCGTATTTGATAAAAAAGTAGCGGTAATTTTGTGAGTAAAGTGAAATCATTTATAGACGTCCTAGTGGAAATGTATTTTGTTTTTCTACTTCTCTTTACGTACAAAACTGTCACAAAGCTCAGGTGAAATGTAGTCAAACGCAGGCTCATTCTACATAAAAAAAAAGCTATCCATGAGTAACAAGAATAGATAAATAGTTATCATACACGTCGTAACTTCTTATCTTATTCTTATTCTTATTCTACATGGGGGTGATAAGTCCTGCACTGACGTCCCGCTTGGGGTGTATTCTGCATTTCCTCCTGGCAGCATCTACCCGAGCCATCCCAGCTCCGTAAAATAACAGAGTGTGGCTGCTGCCAGCTGCTCCAGTGGCACTGAAGTTGGGTGATGGAGTGATGATGAGGCATTCGAAATTTCTAAGTTAGACGTCGTAACTTATCTTGTTTTAATTAAAACCAGGCATTTTTTAAAGTATCCCCAACCACAACCAACAACCAACCAGTTATTTTTTTTTAAAGTTGAGGCTTGAAAAGAAATACTGTGACACCAAGTTCGTACCGCTTAATATTATTTAATTTCCCTCTGATGTGGGTTTCATGCAAAGGAAGCATAATTATTGAGCGACTTACACTACGGTTCATTGAACTTGATCAAACTTATCCTTAGCTGACGGGTCGCGTGATCGCTCGCTGGCGTGTCGTTATATTAACAGTCATTACAAAATATCCCAATAATAACCCTGAAACATTAGTCGCCGTAGGCAACACGAAAACAGAATTAATAATGGCCCAACTTTGCGGTTAATACAGTTCACCATCTGCGTAAAATGTCGGAAAAATTCAAAATTTTCCATCTCCCGGTTGTAATCCGTAAATATGGCGTCATTAAGGATACCGCGATGGAAAACTGGCTTTATTAAATAAAAAGTTTTTTTGAATGTGCTGAGAAATCTGGTACATACGTTTATAAAAGTATAATCTGCGTATCATTATGAGTTTGTGAGACGCGTGTTCAAAGTCTAATAAACCTTCTGTTCTAGACGCTAAAGGAATTTCTGAATATCAAATGAATATCCTAAAGACTGAAAAGCAAGAGTTGTTTATTCTAGTATATTTTTTTTATCATTTTAACACCAAATCAACTATACGAAAAGAAAATAGAGTCAACCAAATTGGCCCTGATTCACTTGTAAAATATCCCTACTTATTTCAAATTAAATTCATCCGCAGCATTTCATAGTTGGCCATCCAACCGGCCAACTCTTGCATTACTGAAATTGCTTGGAAGCAATCTACTTTATGCCATACATTTGGACCAAGAGATTTATTCCGCGTGGGGGTTGCAATGTGGTAATATTTACGTCAGAGATTGATGATAAAAATAAATTGTTTAATATTTTATTCGTTCAGTTTTTTACATCTGAGTAGCGTTTGATCACGTCTTTGTTGTTAAGTGCTATGGTTAAAGCACCACTTCACTCTTTAGACTCTAGACTGAGTCAAGAGTAAACACAGGGTATGTTCCCGTCTGCCCCCACGTACGTCCCCCACGCAATGTCAGACAGTCTCACTTATGGCTTTTCGCACCCGCGGGGGTGGTTAACCATAGTGATCCGGAGTACATTACCGTCTGCCCCCAGCATCAACTTAAACGGGAAATCTAGGGCAAAATCATAAATAGGTGCGACGACGAGTGAAGCGCGGAGGAGCGTTAGGTTAACAGTGACCACACTATGCAAGAGCCGAGCGAGCGAAGCGAAGCATGCCGCGGCAGCGGCCAGCAAGTGCCAGAAGTCACTAGTGCTTATATAAAAAATTAGCGGCAGATGGTAATAAAATATTCTTATCTGCCCCATTTTTCATATGTAGGGGTCGACAGCCATAAATGTGATCGTCTGCCACCGCGTGGGGGACGTTTATGGGGGCAGACAGGAATAATCCGAACACAGTCATATCTGCCAGGCAAGCGTGTTACATCCTGGATTGAAAAGTCACCTAACATCAGGTATTATCAGGTATATATATATTTAAATAATAAAGAACTGATTCTCAATTTTGACTACCGGAACACATCCGGTATGTTTCGCGACTTATTATCATTCTTTATTTCTTCTGGTACTAGCCAGACAGATGTAAAACGTAGATCACTTACAAAACTAAAGAGTTCGGGTAGCTTCCGACAGACCACGCTAATCGATCCCGTTTAAAAAAAATGTCAGCCAGCCCCAACCCTAGAAACATCTCTACGGATAAAATAGGTGTATTTTTGTTATCTTCCAGTGGTTTTATAAATAAGAATTGTTCTTTGGAAGGACCAAGATATTATTAAATAGCCATCAAAGTAATCTATAATATAAAAATCAAATAGAAAATAAATCATTTGATTACCACCATTTTGCAAAGCCGTGTGGTCCCGGTTACGAATAGGACCACCCCATCTCTTCCCGTGGGTGCCGTAGAAGGCGGCTAAGGGAATATCCAGGGAATGGGTCGCAGCGTTCCCCTCGGTCTTGGTGGCAATCAATCTTCACCTACTGCGATCACCAAGCCGCCTGCCAAGCGTGGTGATTATGGCAAACCCCCCCCCCCCCCCCTAATGACAAGCACAAATAAAAACGGCCCCCAGTCCCCGGCAGCTCTGCTATCCCGTGGCTACGGTAGCGGCCACGGTAACGGCAGGGCAAGGGGTGCGAAGAATCCCCGGCAGACGCCCGGCTACCAACCCCAACGACGACCCCTGGCCCTGGCAACACATAACGTGCGCACACTGAAGGCTGACGAAAGGATGGTCGAGCTAGAGGCGGAGATGGGTATGTTACGCTGGGATGTAATGGGATTGTCTGAAGTCCGAAGACAGGGACAGGACACGATAATCCTAAATTCCGGTAACTTATTCTTCTACCGGGAGGGAGACCAACTCTCCCAAGGAGGTGTCGGGTTTCTCGTCCGCAAGTCTCTCGTCAACAACGTGGTCAAAGTCGACAGTGTGTCGGCCAGGGTAGCGTACCTGGTACTCCGAATAACCAAACGGTATTCGTTGAAGGTTATACAGGTATACGCGCCGACGTCGGCACACTCAGACGATGAAGTAGAAGCTATGTATGAGGACATATCCGAAGCCATGCATACTTCCGAAACATACTTCACCGTTGTGATGGGAGACTTCAATGCGAAGTTGGGCACAAGGAATAGCGATGAGCTGAGAGTGGGGCCATTTGGATACGGGCAGCGGAACCCTCGAGGACAGAGGCTGGCTGACTTCATGGAGAAGGAGGAACTCTTTATGATGAACTCCTTCTACGAGAAGCGGCCATCCAGGAAGTGGACGTGGATAAGTCCCGACGGTTCCACTAAAAATGAGATAGACTTCATCATGACGACCAAGAAGCACATATTCGATGATGTCTCTGTGATCAGCAAGGTGAAAACCGGTAGCGATCACCGTATTGTTAGAGGCACATTGAATATCAATGTTAAGCTCGAAAGGTCACGTCTGGTGAAGTCTACGCTCCGTCCAAATCCTGTCCAAATCCAAAACCCCGAAGGCTTTCAGCTGGAACTCCAAAATCGCTTCCAGTGCCTAGCCGACTGTAACACAGTGGACGAGCTAAACGACGGGTTGGTGGAAACTGTCCAAGCTGTTGGATCGAAATTCTTTAAGACCCAACGCCGAAAGAAGACTCAAAAGCTCTCAGAAAAAACTCTTGAGCTAATGGCCGACCGGAGCGAAATGAAGCTGCAGTCTTCAGTTGATATGTCAGCCTACGGTGAACTCAATAGACGAATCTGGAGTTCCTTGCGACACGACTTGCGTGCTCTTAGTACTTCACGTATTGAGGCCGCAATTGAGCGGAACCAAGGCTCTAAAGTGTTCGCAAAGGATTCGTCTATTGGGCAACACCAAATGACAAAACTGAAGACCGAAAATGGTAGCATCATTTCATCCAAGCCTGAGATTCTGAGTGAGATCGAGAACTTATATGGACAGTTATACACCTCGACACGTAAGCCCGCTACTAACACAGCTCAGGACATCAGAGCCAAGTTAGTCCGACACTATACCGAAGATATCCCGGACGTCAGCCTGTACGAGATTAGAATGGCCCTCAAACAGCTTAAAAACAACAAGGCACCAGGTGAAGATGGAATTACGACTGAACTTCTGAGAGCGGGTGGTAGACCGGTACTTTTAGTCCTCCAGAAGTTATTTAATTCTGTCATCCTTGAAGGTACAACGCCAGAGGCATGGCACAAGAGCGTGGTGGTGCTCTTCTTCAAAAAAGGCGATAACACCTTATTGAAGAACTATAGGCCCATCTCGCTCTTGAGTCATGTGTATAAGCTGTTTTCGAGAGTCATTACGAATCGTCTCGCACGCAGGTTTGATGAATTCCAGCCTCCCGAACAAGCCGGTTTCCGAAAAGGCTTTAGCACCATAGACCACATCCATACGCTGCGCCAGATTATACAGAAGACCGAAGAGTATAATCGGCCGTTATGCCTAGCGTTTGTGGACTATGAGAAAGCCTTCGATTCAATCGAGACTTGGGCGGTGCTGCAGTCCTTGCAGCGATGCCAAATTGACTATAGGTATATCGAAGTTTTGAAGTGTTTGTACAGTAAGGCCACTATGTCAGTCCGACTACAGGACCAGAGTACGGAACAAATTCCATTGCAAAGAGGCGTGAGACAGGGAGACGTTATTTCTCCGAAACTGTTCACAAACGCATTGGAGGATGTTTTCAAGCTCTTGGAGTGGAAAAGATCTGGCATCAACATAAATGGCGAGTACATGATATAGTCATAATGGCGGAATCGCTCGAGGACCTTAGCACCATGCTCAACGACCTCAGTAGAGTCTCCCAGCAGGTTGGTCTTAAGATGAATATGGACAAGACAAAGATCATGTCTAATGCTCATGTTCCACCTATACCGGTAATTGTTGGGAACGATACTCTCGAAGTTGTCGACAAGTATGTCTACCTAGGACAGATTGTCCAATTAGGTAGGTCCAACTTCGACAAAGAGGTGGCGCGAAGAATCCAACTCGGCTGGGCAGCGTTCGGGAAGCTTCGTCCTATCTTTTCGTCCAAAATACCGCAGAGCCTGAAAACGAAAGTTTTCAATCAGTGTGTGTTGCCAGTGATGACTTATGGAACTGAGACATGGTCTCTTACTGTTGGCCTCATTAGTAAGCTCAAAGTCGCGCAGCGAGCTATGGAGCGAGCTATGCTCGGTGTTTCCCTGCGAGATAAGCTCCGGAACGAGGAGATCCGCAGGAGAACTAAAGTGACCGATATAGCTCTTAGAGTTAGTAAGTTGAAGTGGCAATGGGCGGGCCACATCGCTCGTAGAACTGACAACCGATGGGGAAGAAAGGTTCTCGAGTGGCGACCACGAACCGGAAGACGCAGCGTGGGCCGGCCCCCCACTCGGTGGACCGACGACCTGGTGAAAGCCGCGGGGAGCCGATGGATGCAGGAGGCGAGCAGCCGCTCAAGGTGGCGTGCTCTGGGGGAGGCCTATGTTCAGCAGTGGACGTCTTCAGGCTGTTAATGATGATTTTGCAAAGCCTCTCTCGGTAGCTTCGCTTTTTAGTAAATTTCAATAAATGAAACGATGGGTCCCCAGACACTCGACCAAACTGGACCCGTCTCGCTAATAGACATATTGATGAATACCCTGACCCTTGCAGCGGGATGAAAAAGAAAAGGTGACTTAAAAATCAGGAAAATAGAATTCTGCAGTTCTGTGGTTCGACGGATACCTTTTTCAGACGTAACACTTTACAACAAACAATCATGCTAACTACTACAATAATAAAAACTAAACTAAACTAAGCTAAACTAAGCTAAACTAAGCTAAACTAAACTAAACTAGCTACACTACCTACTACAAAGAACACTTATGGACTGTATAATAGCCGCGATGGCCTATAGACAGTCCAAGTGCTCCAGCCCACTACCGGTAGGTAGCGTACCCAACATGCTGGCCGCATTGCCACGTTGAATTGCAATGCTAATGCGTTGGGCCAAATAAGTGCCAGCATTTTGGTCACGCGTCGCATCGACCAGGCGCTCTGATTGACTTTGGAAAACGCGATGAGCTCCCGGTCCCCACGGACCCAGGGTCTCAACACCAAACGGCTCAAATATGTAACCGCTACCGAGATTACTATATTTGCGCCGTTTTAGCTGCTCAGCAGAATTAGCCGCGGCGCCTGCCCTAACGTGTGTCTCGGGAAGGTGTGACGGCGTCATAGTATCGACGCAAGTAGCGTCCCACACTAAAGGCCGCCCCATCTTCCAGGGAACCAGAGTCATTCCGTCGGGTCTTTTACCATCGTCACGCATGAGACCATTCGGTTCGAGAATGGCTGCAACATTGGCGGTGGTAAAAGCCCGGCGAATGATGTCATTAAGACTAGCGTGGCGCGAAATTCGACCAGCGCTTTTTGAACACGAGAGACCGTGATGACCGAGCTGGTCAACTGCGGTACCGCACTGGCAGCGATGGGCCACACAGCATCTTGCGCCCAAACGTAAGCTGATAGCTAAACGAAAAGTAGTCGGATCTAAAAGGTTACCAGTGTTGAAAGAAGGCATGGCCTGTAACCAAAGTCCTGACTCCCACACAGAGACTGCGAGAAGCCGAGCACGATCAGCGAAGCTAGGACACGTATCTAAAAGATTTTTCCGTGCTAGTTCGCAGAGCGGTCGGTCCCACAGCCTCTGTGAGGAAAGAACCACCGGGAAATCAGAATTTGGACAAGCCAACCCCCAGGCATTCTTGGCCTCAGACAAATGGGCTACTTCGAAACAATCATTGAACATAAGTCTCCTTGAGCTTAAAGACATCGGACATGAGCCGATACGCTAAACATAGAGTACACGTAGCTTGCCCACAATATATTTGTACTAAAAATACTTGTAGGCCGGCCCCCCACTCGGTGGACCGACGATCTGGTGAAAGCCGTGGGGAGCCGATGGATGCAGGAGGTGAGCAGCCGCTCAAGGTGGCGCGCTCTGTGGGAGGCCTATGTTCAGCAGTGGACGTCTTCAGGCTGTTAATGATGATGATGATGATGATGATGAAAAATACTTGATAATCTGAGTTTGAGCTAGAGAAAGAAATCTGAATATCAAACAGTAAAAATGCGTCACTGATCGTCATTTATCTGAGTCTTATAGGTGTGTGCGTTTTAAATCCAACCCCGAGAGCTCGCATCAATAAAGACCTACTTATCGCATCCCATGCAAACACAAAAAGCGGGAATTCCGACATATGATGTGGAATCTAACAGATAAGAGTACCTTCATCCCATTCTAGTCCCACTCTCAACCATTTTTCATGTCTTTGTTGGGCCGAAATAGGCATTAGGGTGACGTTGATGCGCACTATCCCTTTTGTTGGGGGATTTAATATATTTTTAAAGTTTACACGCAGAATAGAAATGTTGGGCTTGAATAGGCGTTAGGCTGTTAAGTGCTGGAATGTCTGTCGGCATACAAATTTATTCATAACTCAAAGAAGCTGTTAGAAGTGTTCATTCATTTTGATTCAATATTACTACCTACCTACTTTTTTGATCGAAATAATCTAAGCGCGGAGTGCGCCAGGCATGGTGATAGTGAAAAAGAGCTAAGAATTTTTTGACCTTCGAGTTGGCTTATAACCTAAAGTATGTTAATTCGATTGCGGCGACAAAACCTGGCGTATTTGTGCTTTGAAAAAGTGCAAGTTTTAAAGTACTGAAATAACTTAGTTCCAAAGAAAAACCAGTGTCAGAAATTTTACTCTAACTAGCAACTAGCATGTTTAAAGTGTTTCTGGCAACACAACTTCTCACCTTATTTACGGATTAAAGTCTTTTAAAACTTTTTATTTTCACACACGCCAAAGCGAAGTTAAAGTTGAAGTTTCGTTGCATTTAAAACTTGCGTGGTTAGCGTGCTTAACGAATCGGGCCTTTTCCTTGCCTCACGTCATTTCAGTATTATAACATGATTGATAGTCCTACTTTAGTGTAAAAGGTATTTGAGTTTGCGTTTATTGAATTAGGTGAACACTTTTTACCATGTTCATGATAACTGTATAATATTATACACACAGTAAGTAGATGTTGCAACTTGGAACAATATTTTCTGCATAAAAAAGCTATTGTAAATAATATCACCAAAAGATATTTTTTTGTATCAAACTTGTAACATTTTACCTAGTTTTATTTCATTCGCATTTCAGTGACAGTACGGCTAAACATATTGGCGGCACTGGATTTAAAACTGATTTATAGTCAGCCCTGAAATGGTTTAAGAATGAGGGTGCCAAAATATTCCATGAAGTGCTTGTAGCAGATTCCTAACTTGTCAAGAGGCAAGCACTAGAAAATGCCCTAACCTGTCATACAAAAACAGTACTTATGAAAAAGTAACAAAGTCCACAAATCACTACTAAACTAAAAGTGTGTCAATAGAATATCAAAATATTTCAGTTAAGTGCGATTAAACGCTAATTTTGGTGTTATTGAATTTGTCAACTGGAATAATTCGCAAAGGTGAATGGTATTCAGATCACGCGCGATTAATCAGCGGGTAAATATGTGCATTGAAATCATTTGCTACTTTTATACGCGTGTCATTGTGAAAATTAAACTTCGGATAACCTGAATGTGCGAATTTGAGCGACATTTGCATTAATACACAGATCGGTGCTATCGTCATCGTTTATTAAGCAGTAATTTAATACGGTGAATTAAAATGAGACCAAAGGAATACAACTGATGGGTATAAAGAAAACGACAATTTTAACTGTGGGATAATAGAAAGATATCGTATCATTTAAATAGATCGAGCTAGATAGTAAAATATGCTAATACCTAACCAATTAAAATTAAATATTCATTATTAAGTTAAGAAATAACGGCCAAATTAACGCCCAACGATCACATATTGTAGTATTATTTAGATTTAGGTATTTGCGCTTTCCATTCACGATCATTCAACATAAATGGCGAGTACATCACTAACCTTCGTTTTGCCGATGATATAGTCATAATGGCGGAATCGCTCGAGGACCTTAGCACCATGCTCAACGACCTCAGTAGAGTCTCCCAGCAGGTTGGTCTTAAGATGAATATGGACAAGACAAAGATCATGTCTAATGCTCATGTTCCACCTATACCGGTAATTGTTGGGAACGATACTCTCGAAGTTGTCGACAAGTATGTCTACCTAGGACAGATTGTCCAATTAGGTAGGTCCAACTTCGACAAAGAGGTGGCGCAAAGAATCCAACTTGGCTGGGCAGCGTTCGGGAAGCTTCGTCCTATCTTTTCGTCCAAAATACCGCAGAGCCTGAAAACGAAAGTTTTCAATCAGTGTGTGTTGCCAGTGATGACTTATGGAACTGAGACATGGTCTCTTACTGTTGGCCTCATTAGTAAGCTCAAAGTCGCGCAGCGAGCTATGGAGCGAGCTATGCTCGGTGTTTCCCTGCGAGATAAGCTCCGGAACGAGGAGATCCGCAGGAGAACTAAAGTGACCGATATAGCTCTTAGAGTTAGTAAGTTGAAGTGGCAATGGGCAGGCCACATCGCTCGTAGAACTGACAACCGATGGGGAAGAAAGGTTCTCGAGTGGCGACCACGAACCGGAAGACGCAGCGTAGGCCGGCCCCCCACTCGGTGGACCGACGACCTGGTGAAAGCCGCGGGGAGCCGATGGATGCAGGAGGCGAGCAGCCGCTCAAGGTGGCGTGCTCTGGGGGAGGCCTATGTTCAGCAGTGGACGTCTTCAGGCTGTTGATGATGATTCACGATCATTCATAATTTATCAACCAACCTGTTTTTATATGACTCACAGGGCCCACATAGGCCATCCAGGTCATTCCATTACAATATATACATAGATCTTGGACCCTAACTAGGATTCACTGTATCTAGGAACCCAGGAACTACGAGGACCAAGGTCTCACAACTCCCAGACACAGAACAAGCATTTGCGCTTTTTTTTTCTTTGCACAAATACTTTTCCTGTCGTGGGAATCGAACCCGCCACCTCCGGGCTATGAGCCGACCTTCTCAACCACCACACCACAAAGGCTGTGAAAAAAGTTTTACTATCATAACTTTACCGCCATTTGTCCGTCTACGTCTTTTATTCGAGATATTCCCAAATTAGCACCAATTTCAATAGCACTAACCTGGTTTAGAAAACAGGTGACGGATTTTGATGCAAAGACTTTGTGAAGTTTATGGTTCGTCAACCAGTTTCTAGGTATTTAAAGTAAGTAATTTAGTCTAAGTATAAAATTAGGTAATTTATGCTGAGGGGGGGAGGGGGGTATGTTTAGAAGTAGACATCTTCAGGCTGATGATGATTATGCCATTATGCTAGAAATCTATACTAGAAATTCTTAAATCAAAATTATTTTCATCCTGCTCAAACCCAGATACCGTTAAATACGTAGAATTACTCGAAAAATATTCTATTGAGTTTGCTGTCTTGTTAAACGGGTCTTTGAGAATTTCGTTTTAGTAAATACATTTGCAAAAGAAGACGTAACGTGGATGTCAAAGTCTAGACTTTATTGAATTTTTTCCGCTAAATACGTAAAGAGTTTCTATGACAAAGTTATTTCGCAACGAAATAAACAAATACAAAAATACACCTAAAACACTTTTCAAATAGTATCAAAGATAAATGTTTCTATGTTTGACATTTATTAATATCATCCTTCGCCTATATGTTTTTAACTATTTCACAATTTTTGAAGAAAGCATACATTTTGAAGAGTCCTTTCCTTTGTACTGAATACTGAAATATAAAGATAAACAAAACTATACAACATTTTTTAATATTATAAAATTAAACCAAACTTTAAAACTTGATTTCAATAAAAGAGTCACATGGTCGGTTCAACTAGTGCTAAACTGGTCAGTTATTACTTCAATTCGCTTATTATCTTAAGGTTCTCGAGTGGCGACCACGAACTGGAAGACGTAGCGTAGGCCGGCCCCTCACTAGGTAGACTGACGACCTGGTCAGAACCGCGGGGAGCCGATGGGTGCAGGAGTCGAGCAGCCGCTCAAAGTGGTGCTCTTTGGGGGAGGCCTATGTTCAGCAGTGGACGTTTTCAGGCTGATGATGATGATGATGATGACTATCTTAATTTCCCTCTCACACCACATCATCAGCCGGAAAATCTCCACTGCTGAACTTTTTTTCTGCACTGATTTTTTATTTTTTATTTTATAGGCCTCTCCTATAAAACGCCACTTTGGACGCTTGTCATTTGTGGGGAAGACACACTCGGCAGGCGTATTTGTGATCGCAGAAGGTTTTAATGTACCGACGAGGAGAATGCTGCCCATTCCTTGCATATTCCCATAGCCGGCTCTTACGGCACCCACGGGAAAAGATGAGGTGATCCCATTTTCACACCAGACCACACAGCACATTTTTCTTTAAATTTCCCTTTGAAGGTGTCTGTTTTGTTTAATATGCTATATTTAAGGAACCATTTAATCATAACAAAAGGGTTGTTAAAACAAAAATTTAATTCAAAAAGAGATTTTAATCTACTATAGCATTCATAAAAACTGCAGATTCCGACGTGACTGCGATATGGCCGTGTTTAATTTTGAAACGGACAGAGGCGAAAGATTTTAATGAGAGATCAGGTTTTTCAATTATCCCTCACTTCTTTTGCAAAGTTTCGCTTTGGATTTTTTATCGGCGACGTGGCTACTGAAGAACTGGCCAGTCGGATTTAAAGTTTTATTTAATCTAAGTTTAGTTCGTGACTCTTTGTACTCATTTTATTGTCCTTTAGTTAACATTTGCAGCTAGACTAGACACATTTAAATTCTATTGTGTCTTTAGTGGGTGATAATAAAATGTTTTATTTTCTAACTGCAGTAACCTGTGATATTATTAAAGTCAATAAAACTGTTTATTGTGTGAACCATAAAATTTTTGGGAATTTTGGTAGCCTTTTGTCTTTATTGTTCTCAATGATAAATTATAAATATTTAGTACGATTGTGGCTGCTAGATTAATTTTTTTTTAAAATTGATACTGTAATGAAGTCTACTATCTATCCTACTCTCTACTAATATCATGTCCCTACCTATAGTGCCTTCTGTTAGGGAAAAAAAGTTGACTTTTTTATACCAGCACCAAATTTTAAAAACATGTTACTCTTTGTCAAAAACCGCCAGGACCCCACCTGTGAAGTGTCTAGATCCGGATATATGACGTCATCAAAATCGTGGCCACCGTATTTTGAAAATTGCGAATAATTCTGATTCTTTAAACCGTATTATGAACGTGTGGAATGTCAAATGAAAGGGAATGAAGTGCTCTATAATTCTAATACACAACATCAGCTCAGTAGTACAGTTACGAAAATATTTCAAATTTCATGGAAATTCAATCTATAAAATGAAAAAAGAAGACGTACTCTGCTGACTCTAAATAAAATGGGCAAGCAAATAATAAATAATATTTTTAGCACTTGTAATTAAGATCTGGTATAGGGTTATATGTAATTTAGTAAGGGTATAAAGAGGCTGACATAGTATCTGGGAAAAGACCCCGAACTTTATTTATTTATAAAAAATAAATGTTTATTGAATGAATATTTTCAATTTACCTTCTAAGTATTTGTTATCATCACCCGTCAAATGCTTTAATTTGCATAATAATAGGTGAAAAATTATTAATTGTACGAGTTTTATACGTTTAACGAACCTTATGTTAAAAGAAAAATGATCATTATATTTTCACGGGTGAAGCACATCATGATGAAATGACCAAATTACTTTTAATCGCTACGAGAAAGCTTCTAAACGACCTTTTGTGTTATAATTACAGAGGCCTTTAATGCTTTTTTCCTGTTACGTGTCAAATTAATTGTCAATTTTGTTTGATGACGTCTTTCTAAATTAGAAATGGCAAACTCTACCAGCATTTAAAAAAAACTATGGATCTTTATAATGTAAATAACAAATATATAACGCCCAACGATCACACCTGCATATACCTGAACCCTAACTAGGATTCCCTGTGTCTAGGGACCCAGGAACTATGAGGATACGACACCCAGACCCAGAACGAATATTTGCGCTTTTTTTTTCACGGGCACAGCTACTTGTCCTGTCGCGGGAATCGAACCCGCCGCCTATGGGTTATGAGCCGACCTGCTCAACCACCACACCACACAGAGGCTGTTATACCTTATTATTTTGATTTAACACGTGTAGTATTGCTTCTAACATAACCAATACGGGCGTTTTGTTAAATAACATTCTTGTGTGTTTTAACAAACGTTACCGTTTATATCAATTTCATATTCGAATATTTTAGGCTCCACTTTAAAAGAAAGGCACCAATAGCGATCAGCTAACTCAATCATTACTATATACATTCTAACAAGCCGACATCAAAGTCGCCTGGCAACGGAGATTATTGGATTTATTTCGAATACCCAAGCTTCGGATAAAAGGAGTCTTTATGCTCTTTTTACATCGTTCCATATATTTATAATAACATCAAATCATAACGGTCCCCTTTGGTTGGAAGATGGAAACGGTTTTTTACTATTTAAAACCGGGGATTTCATAAAAGTTGCGTGAATTTGAAGCCAAGAAGTTGAGAAATCTCTGCTTTTTATTTTTGCAATGAATTATAATAACTTCCCTGAAACAGTTGAGTTTACTTTTCTTTACTTTATTTTTCCAGGTGAGATAGATGGTCAGGCGCGTACCTATCAAACAATAAAAAAACTTATTATGTACGTTTTGATAATTTTCGAATGATTACTAGGTATAATTAAGAGTTATAATTTTTAACTGAGAGATTAGTTTGTGACTGGTCTTAGCTTACTTAAATCGCATGGTAACAGTTTTGTATTACACACAATAAGCTATAGTATATAACCTATATACTTATAATAGAACTGTGACAGGTCCAATTCTGTACATTGAAGATATTTAGAAAAACTTTTGGAGGGCTCCCAATATTCAATTATCGATGCTGAAGCCTAAACTTTTTTTTTTTCATTTTTGTCTATCTGTCTGTCAGTCTGTCTGTACCTTGGCTGAGCTTCACGCTGAAACCACTGAATGGATTCAAATTAAACTTGGCATGATTTGAGTTCATATTTCGAGGTAGGCTATAGGATACTTTTAATCCCGCGATTCGACACGGTTCCCTCGGGAGAGCGGATGAAAGCAAAAATATGTAGATAGTTGTAATTCATTAATACGTGGTCCGTTTTCATTTATTCTTTTTTGTTAGAAAGGGGATACTTTAAATCTTGTCACGTAAATATTTCAAGGTTTTGTGGTTTTGTGTTCGGTTTTGTGGTTCAGAAATTACAGACATCCAACCTTCAGTATGAGGCCCAAAGCCACTCCTATCACAGGAAAAGCAACCTCTCCTCCTTTAGACTGAGTTAAGGCGTAAAAGTAATTAACCTGTGCGAAGCCAGAGCGGGTCAGCTAATCAATAAATATGATACACTATTAAATCGACCAAATTGCTTACAGTTGGTTACGTTGAGAAACATCACTATAAAGTTAAAAATTCCATACCTAATAGTTTCTAAATTCATTTTCACATCTAAAACGTATCACCACTCAAATAATTTTGTTATTTAGAGCAGCACAAGTCCACAATGTAGTTTAGATTTCTAGCTGGAGCCAAGCCACCTATATCTAACACGTTTTTGCCAGGCACAGGGTAAATAAGCCAGCTGTTTTGTGCCGACGCTTTTTGCTCGGACGATAAATGACAGTTTCCTAAACAGGAAGCCGTATTTGTGTTCCAGCTAATGTCAGCGTTGTCTGTAAAATGCATATTTTAGCGCTATCGTATAGCTTTGTTTGTAGATCAGATGTAAGAATATTAATTTAATCTTAGTTTTATATTAGGAACTGAAAATTGCCAAACCTGCGCAGTCATTTTGATTACATAGGGCGGGCTTTACTTTTACGCAAAGAGTATGTAACGCTACGCTAAGATTTTTACGTACATAATAAATCTAACATGGTTATGATATAAAAAAACTACTTAAGGTGGAACGTTTCACTATCGCGGCGAATTCAAATTTTCTTGCGTTCTTTTGCCAATAATAGCTTAATTACTCAACGTTATTACATGAAATCTAATTTTGCGCAAATAAATAGAATGTATCAACAAATTACGATTAAAAGTATCTTGTTTGTATAGCTTGGTTTTGTGACCTGTGACATGTAATTGTATATTATTGTGAATAAAATTATGTCTATGTTTATCTTCTAGATATCATTGGTTTAGCGACAAATGGCAATAAACAATTTTTTTCTCAGTTTTTCAGTCTATTGCCATTTGTCGCTAAACCAATGATAATTAAGTGATACTTTTAATTGTAATTTGTTGATACATTCTATTTATTTGCGCAAAATTAGTTTTCATGTGATGACGTTGACTAATTAAGCTATTATTGGCAAATAACGCAAGCTAATTAGAATTTGCTGCGCTAGTGTAACGCTCCACCTTAAAATATCAAATGAAAACTCTCTATATAATTCTGAGTGTCAATTGTTTTTGGAATAGAATAAAAACTCTTTATTAAAATTTCTGTGCGTTTTAATAAATAACAACATAAACTATATAAAACATATTCACTATCAAAAACACACTATTTCAGCCGCGTTTCAACATACTATATCTAAACATTGAAAAGGTTTTTACTTGTAAAAGTGCTAAAATAGGCTATTGATAATCTCGATTTTAATTTTAAACACCCCGTTTTGCCCTCTTGTGTTTGAAGTTGTCATACAATATTTGCATAAACCATAAAAGGAAGACACTCTCCCAATACAAAATTCTATGCCCAGGGGTTTATATAGACTCTACGTTGCCTGTCAATCAGTCAATCACTCAAGACAAAGCCTTTTACACAACAGATAGAAGTATTAACAAAAATATTCTGGGTCTGTGGTTTAGAATACAACAGTTTTTGGATGAAACCATAAAAACATTATGGTATCTGACGGCGACTATGCAAAGCTTGCTCACCATAATCCAATTAGAGGCGGTATAATCCTGTATTTATTCTAACTTTAGTAAAATAAACACTGAACTCGTAGGTTAGTTTTCCTTTCCATTAACTTGAAAGAGCTCGCTGCGATCTCACAGTGGAGGTCGGCTTGTTTGCTGACCGCTGCCCCGCTCCCGTTTATGGCTGAAACACTGACACACAGCCACTAAAAGAGATTTATTTACACTCTATTTCAGTCGACACATGTTACAAGTCGGCCGTAAAAAGCAAATTTCGTGTAAGTGAGAAAATTAAAGTAGCCGGGAAATTTTTCATTACGTCGGCCTTACTTTGTTTGTATGCTTGGGTATACTAAAAAAATTTTCAACCTTTGGACTGTTATCATGCTGTTATATAATAATTCGTGCGTTAAACAATTTGGACAATAAATATTACAAACGCAGTTCAAGTCTAATTTATTTTTTTAAATGAAATATTAGCTGTAACCCGAAAATCTGTAGCGCGTTTAAATCCAAAACCGGTACTCCCATTAAACTCTGTAAACATTTTTTTGGCGAACAAGTTTCTCATTAACCGAAGAGCGGCTTTCGTTTCCTATTTTTATCACGGAATAAAATTTAACTCTCAATATTTCAACCTTAATTTATTTGGTTTCAAAATGCTCCGTTATTCATCCTTTTTTCCTCTCAACATTTACCTACTTCACGAATACATAGTTTTTTTTTTAATTGCAATCTTTCCGCTTGAATTTTTTTAATTGGTATTTTTTCGATAAAAATAAGTAGATTTAAGTTTGATGTTGAGATGATAATCAACAGAAAATTTTAATTATAAGCAAATTAGTTTTGTGAAACTTTTAAATTTTTTTTTATTAGAGTGCCTTTAGGACTTTCAGTATTTCAACTTCATTTAACAACGTTGATGGAATTTGAATCATTCTTTGCTCTCACTGTTATGAACTTTGTGTACATAGCGATGATAATATTTTTGCTAGGTGTTCCTTTAATCCTGCGCAGCAAAAGCTGGACAAGGTTAAGATGCCAAGATTTATCTTGTATTTTCTTTTTATTAGCATACCAACCCATACCTACAAATCTACAATCTTTTGCAATCTGCCGAGTTCAGCTAATCTATTGATAAGTTTTATCGGAATTATACTTAGGTAGGAATCGTTGTATCAAGATAAACTTCTGCGACTTCAAGCCCGAGTCAATTTAAAATAGAATCATCTATTTCTTATATTGTAATCGGTAGGAAAAGTTTTTGTTTTGTTGGGTCTATAATTTATCCTATCATTTTTTTTTGAAAAATCCATTGCAGTCTTTTCCTGGAGAAAACATCTGGCATTTAATGTGTATATAACTCAACGAGTCAGCATTTCTATATGCAACGCGGCAAAGCTGTGATATGCATTTTGAGCACGTGTCGGCTAGCTCTGCTAAACGTATAAATGTTATGGTACGGTTAACTGTTATTGCAGCATAAAGTCTGACTGGGGAAGCATTTGTATAGTCTTGTCTTGATTTGTTAGTGTGTAGGTAGATCTCACAGTTCATAAAATAGTAGCAACATCACGAAATAAGTGCAAATCAAATCGGCTGGATTGTATCAGTTAGTATCCTAACTACTAATATTATAAATGCGAAAGATTGTGTGTGTGAATGTTTGTTACCATATGTCTCCGTAACTACGGAACCGATCTTGATGAAATTTGGAAGGCAGATAGCTTTTACGCTAGATTAGCACATAGGATACTTTTTATCTGCAAGTAATGCCGCGGTACGCAACTAGTAATTAATAAAGGCATCTTGCCTTTTTCCAGTCATTAAATGTCAATTTTTAAAACGTAATCTATAAGGGTGTTTTATTTCAAAACTTAAGTAACATATAATAATAAGTATACTAAACTAAACTAGACCTAAAAACTAAACTATACCTAAAAACTTTAAAACTAAGATATAAAGTCAGTTCCAGTCATTTATATAAAATCAGCCTATTTCAATCCGAAAATTCTGATTGAAATAGGCTAGAACAGCAGCAACAGTTATGACCAGCGGTAGTTCTACTTACAATATAGTAATAAATACAAACCTATCTACATAATTAATAGAAATGAAAACAAATGAGTCATTGAACTTGCAACAAAGAAACAGAACTAACAGAAACGAGTTTAAGCAACAACGCAACGCGTGAACTCATGGAAGGGTGATGCTAGAACCCAATTAAAAGTTAGCTAATACTAGAAACCGAGGATCGATTAGAAGACTCCACATCCACAATCAATAGTAATCTTTATACCTTATGGGCTAAGGTTCAAAAGTTGCATCTTAAAGTAAGTTACAAAGGCATTATTGAAAGGAGGAAAGGAAGTGGCTTAGCTTGCTTTGCCTTGTTGAGATAGTTTTGGAGTTGCCATTATGCACTATTTTATAGTGAAGTTTCAATGCTCTAGTTCCATTTATATATTTTTTTATGTAAATGAATGATGTGACGAGCTAGTCGTTCGCCTGGTATTAAGCGTCACGGCTGCCTATAACAGATTGCAGTATCACTAACCCTCGCGAGACAGTGGTCAAATGCTATGCCTTTAAATTATATAAAAAACAATATAATATTCACATATAGGTACACTCTACACACACACACATACACACCCTTCATACTATTTTTGTATACTACAAGCTAGTAAACACACATTTTTTTACTATATAATTGTAGTTAATTTGTGTAATCCTGTTTGGCCTTCTTTTATGTTTGTAAATTTGTTATTGTATATTTTACTATTCACGCTGTTGGATTACCTGAATAAATAAATAAATAAATAATAAATAACCCTATTCAAGATTTTTCACACAAATTCAGGGAAGGTAAAGATTTGTGTTGCAACAGCATGCATAATATAATATTCTTTTTGTAAATTGCGTTGCAAATAATAAATATACTTCACAATATCACGTCACAATCAGTTTTTCTTTAATAACTTATAGGCATAGCATTTGACCACTGTCTCACATGATGGTAAGTGACGACGCGGCCTACGGTGGTGCATGCTTGCCGAGAAGGTACCTGTTCACTCTTGACTTGAAGACACCCAGGTTATAGTTAGCTGGAAACAAGGACGACGGCAAGGTATTCCACTCATTTGCTGTACGCACTATAAAGTTTGATGCGAAATGCTTTTAAATTGCTAATAACAGGTAGTTTATAAATTATACCCTCGAGACCCCGACCAATCGTTAGTCCAGCTGTACTAACTATCTCCTATTGATTCAGTTTGAACAGCTATAGATGCACACTTTGGTTCGAGCTTCTAAGATCGAACCGCAAAGTCTCGGCCGCTAGCGAACTCTCAAGAATAACTCCCTTCCCCCGGCACAAAGTTCACACGAACTCCACAAATGACACCAACGAGACCGCGATAATTCACCGGCTAATGTCAAAGTTGGGACTTGTTAGAAAATTTTTACCAACATAAAGAAGTGCCATTATTCCCCATTCCATTTTCTTTCGGTTTTTCAATGGAAATTGTTTTATGGTGTACTTTGTTGGACAAGACGGTGCGCGTTTTATGCCTCTTGGGTTTTGCCTGTTAGCGAAGTTTCGGTGCCTTCTGCATTCAATTTTATAATAGGTAATATTCTTAATCTTAACAGTTGTCTAAGGCGCTTGTTTAAAAATTGCTTTTATTATTCGTATTTTTGTGCTCGAATTATTGCTTCAAACGAGTTTTCTAGAATTACTTTGATTCTAATATTCACAACACCATTTACGTAAACAAACTAATTAGATTCGTTTTTTTTATATTATACGTATCTATAAAGTAGGACATTTCACGTTCTTAACGTGTCTTACACAAATGTAACTATTCTTTAAAACGTTTTTACGTAACATTGTGACACGACGCGCAAAACTTTCGCACTTTTCGCTCAGAAAATGAGTCTTACTCGGTCCCTAGTCTCCATATAAAGCGTCGTATAAAGCTACTAGATATGCTGCGTGGTATCACTCGCAAGCTGGGTACCTACTTATCCGTTGCTCTCGAACGTAGTGAAACTTCATCCAAATCTTTTCGGTGATTTACGACATTGAAATTCAAACAACAAACAAACACACAAACATACGTTTTAATTTTATATATTAGTATACAGATAGGAATAAGGATAGTCTAGCGTGGCACTTCATGTTGAGTTTAAAGAGCCTTTAGCACACTACTGCTTGGTGGCAGAATTTCAGACAAACGATTTTAAACCCATTACTATATATATTTCGGACGAAACATGAATATCCAAGATGAAACCAGTTTAAAAACAATTTAATTAAAAACCCAGCAAATTAATAGGACCATACGGTTCATTGGTAGCATTTAATTACATTCCCGGAAGCAGCGTATAAAATTAATAATCACTGAACCGCTACCGAAACTATTAAATGGGTTACATCCGATAACCGCACCAATTTAATTTCACCGTATAACTTTAAGAGTTTAAATTCAAAACCTGCTGGCTACAAATTTTGGCCAACTCAGAACATAACAGGTTGGCGCAGTGACAAGAAGTCGTTTAAATTTCACGTTTTAAATTTAAAATTAAAACTTTTTCAGTCATATTTTATCAATGTCACGAAATATTTTACAGACGCACTGGGTTATTTTATGATGGAGCTAGCAGGAATCTTGGTAATGAAAATAATATAGAAAACGAGATTAAAAGCTATTCTGATGTAATCTGCTTGGAACTCAGTTTAGCTTGTACCAATATTGTAACTATTTTGGTAAAAAAAAGTTAAACAGTATAATCCATAGAAAAACCTATATTTGATGTTCTTATTATGATGAAAGATAATCTCTTAGATATACAATTTTATACTTTGTCCATTTCATTAATGGTTTTTTGACAGCTCGGCTACTGAAAAGTAAGGGATGTTCTGAAGTTTCTCGAATGTGATACCATTCCGATTGTACTATTATCATTAATCGAATTAGGTACGTAAACGTAATAATCGATACGATAAATATACATTTGATTTAGTTTTGATGAATTCCATGAAGTACAATATTATTAGTATGCAATTTTAACTTAAACAATACGAAACTTCAGGGGCGTGAGCTGTCAAAAAACCATTCCTAAAATGGACAAGATATAGTCATTAGCATCAGTCTGAAGACGTCTACTGCTAAACATATTAGACCTCCAACAATCCAACAATTTTAATCATAATAACTAAGGTTAACTCTACATCCTTAGTTCCTCTACCCCTAAGATTAATATTGAACCTGTATGTTTCTGTATTTGTTCGTTTGTGTGGCTTTCACGACAAAATGGCACAACCACAAATGGTAGTCACCAGGTGGTAGGACTTTACTGCAAAGTTCGTCTAGGTAGGTACCACCGCTTTGCTTAGCAGTCGTGTGCAAGCACTACTGTGTTCCGGTATGAAGGGCATTGTAGCTAGTGAAATTACTGGGCAAATGAGACTTTATGATCTGATCACTCAGTATAGTAATCTGATTACTAGACTGTGTGATGTCTCAGGATGACGTGCGCAGTGCAGTGTCACGCGAAACTGTATTGTTTTAAAGTTCCGGGTGACACTGCAACTGTTATGGGCGGCCGTGTCACTTAATATCAGGTGAACGACTACCCCGTCCCGTCATTCAATCCCTTAAAAAAAAACTGTGTTCCGGTTTGAAGGGCATTGTAGCTAGTGAAATTACTTGGAAAATGAGACATTATGATCTGATCACGCAGTCTAGTACTCTTATTACTATACTGTGTGAAGTCTCAGGGTGACGTGCGCAGTGCAGTGTTACGCAGAACTATATTAATTTAGAGTTCCGAGTGATAGTGCTGTCTGTTATGGGCAGCCGTGACGCTTAACATCAGGCAAACGACTAGCTCGTCCGTCATTCTTTTACATACAAAAAAAAACAATTAAATTGACTAAGTATCACTCGCAGACTGCTTACATTATGAAGCCAATAAAGAATACTGTTGAAGTATTTATCCCAGAAAAGTTAAGAGTTTGGAGAAAACAACTGAATTGCGAGAAAGTCCATGGAGCACCCGTGCTTTTTTATAATTTCATATACAGGTATAGGCATTTCAATGTATAACTTCTATCTTTCATGAAGCAATAGTTTCAAAATATAAAGAGAAACCTGTAACTACACATCCCTGAAGAGTCGCCGAGAGCACGAAACAAAGAAGAGGTGTTGCGTTAAAACTCAAGTGAAATGTATTATTCAGTACCAGCTTCAGAGACAATTCGACTTTTGTTTGACGCTGAAATCATATAAAGACGGGATATAGGATGGTATTCGTTTACGTCTTCTTTGCGAATTTCAAAGTTAGGACGTTGCTTTGAAGATTTAAATATCTACTAGTTTATTTAGCCCACCAGTTTCATCATCATACTATCATACCTCATACTAATATTATAAACGCGAATGTTTGTATGTGTGTACGTTTGTTACTCTTTCACGCTTTAACAGTTGTATGGATTTGAATGATATTTGGTATGGAGGTAGCTTATACCCTGGATTAAAACATATGCTACTTTTTGTCTCGAAAACGGGAACGGCTTCTATAGGAACGCGGATGAAACCACGGGGCGCTGTTAGTTTTACCACATATAATATAATACATAAGAAGAAGGTTTTACATAAGAAGATATTCCTTGTTTATTACTGCCATAGATCTAAAAAAAAGAGATCCTTTTTAGTAACCAGTCTCTTCCAATAGTGATGCACTTACGTCACCGCGGTATACTTTGTTTTTCATAGGAAACATACCAATGAGCCAAGTCAAGCACATATCTCAACGGTATACACGGTGTATCAGAGTCTCACAAGTTCTTGTGAAGGGGCGTCGGCAAACAGCCAGAGAGCATTTGTCAACTTCATGGACATGACACTCGTACTCTCGGACGCCGTGTCCTTGCAGTGTCGCGACACTGCATCTCCATTATCCTGGACACTTGGAGCTGAATCTATTGACACGTGTAAACAACATGAACACCGACAATTTTTGATTTATTAAATTGATGTCAGATATACTGCTCTCTATAATATATATAGGTACCTACCTTCTATATTATCGTACATTGTTATAACGAAGTGTGCTTAGTTTATGCGGTAACATAAAAAGACAAAACTAAACAGTTTGAAACGTTATTAAATTCGCAATTCAATATTTCGTAAGAGAATTTTTCTATTTAAATATCAATAAATTACTATAACCGCTTAGTTTATCAGGGACATTTGCGAGGATTTTTTTTTCTGAAAAGCCTTTTCAAAGTACCTACTGTAAATGGTAAATCTTATTACACTTCCTTAATTATTTCACAGGCTTTCACTTCGAACAAAGTCATAGTAATATTTCATGGCGTAATTTAACACTGTCTTTGAGGACGAAACTTTTGAGATGTCCTTAGACCCGTGAAAACATAATTTGTGTCCATTGTTTCATGCCTCGGTGAGATCACAAGGCCCGAATATGAAAAAGGTAAAAGTAAATTTTCATTTAGGTACCTCACCTAAATTGCGGGTAGGTGTAATATCCTCGGAGTTCTTTCCTTGATAAATGACTCGACTTTACTGCACCCGAAAAGCTCAAACACTCCCTTTATCGCGACAAAGACAAATCACGCAGAATTTTAGGATTACACGCGTACGAAACATTTTATCGGACGGAGTCTAAAAGTTCTTTCGTGGATATCTAAAGCCCCCAATCGGGCTAAAAAAAGAACTTTACTTAAAGTTTGCTTCCTGAAGCTTTAGTAATAGCTTTCTTGCGTATCTCAAAAAACAATCTAGTGAGGCTTTTTGTTTCATCGGCCAGCTGGAGGTCAGGACAAATAAGCTTAACAAACATTTTTTGTTGTATTCAATTTAACTTAGTTTGATCCTTTTCCTGGGAAACCGTTCGATAATCTAGCATATGAATAGCAAAAAGATTACGAGGAACTCGTAACATATGAGTCACTCAGGCATGCCGAGTCAGTATATATAGAGTAGGTTGAATATTTTTTCTGTGGCGTTGTGCAAACATCAATCCTTCTACGCATTGGTATGCAGGCAACGTGGGACGAAATGCAAAACACTTACCCTCGCCTGGGTTCAAAGCGCAAACTTTTTCTGTCCCAGACATTATTCCAGTCTCGTAGTTTTGCAGCTTTGCGTGTTTGAGGTTTGGAGCATTTTTCGATAGGGCCTCTGGTTTCATTAAAAAGTTGCCCGAACTAATGTTCAAAGTGATTGGGCAACTTTCAATTGCGGTGACAAAATTGCCAAGATGTCTTTTTGTGCCTGAAATAAATGATGGCTTAAACGATTTGTTTAAAGTTGTAGACGTCGTTTTATTAGTTTTGCCGCAATTTACTTGAATTTTCAACGACGTCTTTTTGCGGCTTTTTGGAGTTTCGATGTTTTAACAAATATACGTAAAACATTTATTAGTTTTGCTTTTATTTTGTACTAACAATTTTTTGCTTGTTTGTGGTCTGTGGTGCTAAGCTATGTTCACAGCTAGAGTTTTAAATGAAAACCACAATATTTGTGGTTATCATTAAAACAAAATGAGTTTGAGAAATATATATTTAAATATTTTTACGTTCAAGAATAATAAATTCCATTTCACTTCCCATAAACATAATTGCCTCATTTTTCGTAACTCCTCTTTCAACGCTAGCCATTTCTTAGGAATATTTATGACCAGAAATATACAAACATAAACTGCCCAATTTAACCTAACAACCCAAACGCCTACGCTATGGGCCGAAACTATTTATTCTAAACACTTGGGACTGAGCCTAAGATACCTCTCAGATATAACTATATGAGTATGTCTATTTAGGGTAAGTTCGAATTATTCATGTCCGCTGTGCCGAATAATACAGAACTGTGTCAAGATTGTTCTAAGTGTTACGATTGGCCCTTACTCTTAGCAGTATGATATATGTATGTTGTACAATTATTACTGCGGGTTTGTTTTAACAAAGACACAAATACAATACTACATAGATAAATTATGTAGTTGTATATTTGTGTCTTTGTTTTGTAGTAGGTATTTCGTAGCTTCGTAGCACCGCGTAGTACGTGGTGCTACGAAGCGTGCCGCGTAGCACATGACGTCAAAAAGCTTAGAGCTTACTATGTAAACGGCTACCACTTGAATAAATATTTCACTGAAACTGTTGCATTGTAGGAGGTATGTACATATAGGCCTAATTCTATATCAAAACACAGATTCAGACATTTACACAGATAAAGTTATTTTTATTTTGAATAAATATTGAGCACTTTGAGCGGCTGGATGCAGGAGGCCAGCAGCCGCTCAAAGTGGTGCTCTTTGGGGGAGGCCTATGTTCAGCAGTGGACGTCTTCGGGCTGATGATGATGATGACGATGACATAAGTGATGCTAACTTTTGACGTGTTGATGTTCCGGAACGAGTCTTAGTGGAACATTATGATTTTTGCCTGTTCAAATCGCACGCACTTTCATTTTTATTTCATAGAGCCCCCTTATGTGTTGCGAGGTCAGATGGCAGTCGCTCGTGTTACTCTGGTAGCTCGCCGCTACAGGTTAGATTGGGAGCCGACCCCAATAACAAATGGGAAAAGGCGAAGAGGATGCTGATGTTTTCAGGAACGTATTTCGTAGCACCGCGTAGCACATGAATAAACGTCAGCGTAAAGCTTAGAGCTTACTATGTTTACGGCTGAAACTGTTGCATTGTTGGTGGTATGTTCTATAATATACTCAAAAGCTAAATAGGTATCATATGTGGATTGATTGTTATATTTCAATCAGCGTACTTGTAATTTTACAACTGTAAAGCAGAAATTAACGTCTCTATATTATAGAGTCCACCTTTGACAGTAATGTCTGTTTGATTTTGTTTTGTAAACTACCATAAACTAAATAGTACCTGCACAGAGCGTCTACAATCAATGGCGTCCCTTTTCTTCCGCAGTACCCACTCTATTTTCCGTGGCCTAAAAAGAAAAAAAGGGAGAGATTTATGGTAGTTTTTACAATTTTACGGTCAGCGAGTTCGGTTAGGACGCCAGGGGACACATTACTGGAGATATCTCAGATTTACTTCAAACTTGATGCCTTCTCTGGAGGGAAATCACGAAATGGGGAGTCATTGTAGAATGAGTCATTCGACAGCCGAGAAATTGAGCGGGATTTTTGTTTGGAACGGCTGCGATTGCGATTTATTACGGAATTTGGTTCGGTGGTTCTCGTAGTTTTCTGTTAATAGCTTGAATAAAGGTAGTACCACACCAGCAAGGCCTACCACGCTACCTTTTTTTTGAACGGGCTAATGCTGTTTGTCTCTACCGACCTTTACAGCGTCACCGGGTGGAAGGGCAGGCGCTTAAGGCGCCCAGCCGACAAAAGTGGGAGGCAACTAGCCCAAGGGCACCACTGGGGTGGGAGCCTCGGCTTGGGCCGTTGCCGGGATAAGAGGATCAAGAAGGCTACGTCCACTGGAAGAGTAGACCCTATGGAAAGTTGCGATCGTTCTAGCTAACCTACGGGGGGTACGTCGACCTCGCCGGCGGGGTCGATGTGTGATTGTGTTACGCTGGTATCCTATACCGGTGCCGAAAGTGGTATCTGAGCCAGAAGGGCTAGACTGATCCGGTGATCCTAGCGCAGCCAAAACAACGGCTGCTATAGGATCATCTGGGTCGCTCAAAACGTGTCATGGGCGGCGACAACGGGGTGGCGAGTCTATCATGTCTAGAGTAGCTTGGGTGCCGCGTCGAAATAGCGGCGGGATGCATCTTTCATAAAATGACGGATGGAACCACGTTACCTTTGATGTGATCTACCGCAGCTACCCACAGTGGCTGCGAAGTTCATAGGCCACGCTGTGACCCACGTCGGTTATTGCTACCTAACTCTATACTGGGACACTTTGATGACAGAATATAATTAAATTGTTCTTATATGGTGAAATGATAAGTGTCCGCGTTTTCTGTGGAGGCCTATGTATAGAAGAAGTACTGCTAGCCGATGCTGTGATGACATGTGTTCTTATATCAAAGAGCTGTGTGCTTCGCGGCAATCATCAATACCCATTGCATTTTCATACACCCTTATATCAAGAAATAAAGTTATTCTTGACGTTAATAATAATAATAAACTTCTCTTATACTTATATTATGAATGAGTAGATAGAATCAAGAATAACATTAGACGTGCTATAGCGTCTGGACATACATGTATTACAAACTTTTCCCCCGCTTTTGTGGTCACATAACCACAGATAAACGTTTATCTGATGCTACGGGCACAAAAAGTCCCCTCCAAATTGCATATCATGACGTAAAATCGATAAGACTACATTTTTGCTCCCTTTGAAGTACACACAAGCACACTCGAACATCACTCACATCACGGTACAAGTATACAAGTTTACAAGTATATAGGTGTACAAGTTAACGGTTCCCTCGGTCGCACACAAACTGATATAGATTATCAACCCTTGGCTCCCACAAAGCCTTTATCGAGTCCGTCGAAATATTTCAAAACAAAGGGGCAGCTAAGAAGATTACATAAGACTTACTTGAAATATGAAATAGGAATCGTTTTACGTTTTTCATCTGTACTAGGTAGAATAATTGAAAAACGAAACGATCAGCTGTTCGATAAATTTGATTGAAACCAAATTGAAATAACTATATAAATAACGGTTGGAATAAGAATACATTGAAATTGTATGCGTCTCAGGAGAGCTGTCGTCGCCGGTTATGAAAGCGCGTTTGACTCTAAAATTATTTTATTTCTGCATGAAGGGTCCTCAATAATGGGGCTGGTCCCCTATTCGTTATTCTGACTGCGCGTTTTGTAACGTCTATTTTTCGAGCTAAATATGTTCCAAATTGCCATTTTCTTTCGATTATAAAGCATATTTTTGTTTGAAAAACGAGTTTATTGCTTGAGCATAAAAAGCGAGAAAGTGACTTGTTTACGAAGCGAAATTTAATGTAAATTCGATTGGAGAACGTAGGTATATTTGCCCTCTAAAATTGAAGACTCGTTTCTTGAACCAACAGCTTATTTAAATTAATTTGAAAATTTGTGATATACTTAAGCTTTCAACAGAAAAGCATTTATTTACATTAATACGGCGAGTTACATTTTTAATAAACTAACATGTCAAGCTGTCATCTCAAGACAAATGTGAACAGAAATTTTAATATATGTAATATTTTGAAATCGTCTAAGTGTTATTAAATTAAAATAATAAAAAAAACTTAATTTGTGTGATCAAAATATTATGCCTGTCTGCACTAAAGTTTGACAGCTTTTAAATTCTCACTTATCTCTCTAGGACGTATCCAACCAAATGCATTGCAGTAGGTACGTCATTAAAGGGATAAGTTCAAACTTAGGAGGTATCAAACTTTTGCGCAGACGGGCATTAGGGTACCAAAAATGCTACTGACCGTTTTTTATTCAAATGTGAATGTAATAAGTAAAGCAATATTCTGCACTATCCAATTCTCAAGAAGCCTTTCTAAAAAAAGAAGCCGCTAACTTAGCACAATAAATCTCCCGCACACATAACATCGCTAATAAAGCGGGTGGCCCACGGCGGCGTAGCCCTTTCATCTCGGCGCGGCAGTAAATCTAAGGCCTGCTAGGGATGGCGCACTGATAACGATTGATGGAAGAATCGATTTATTGCAATGTTATAAACAGTTTTTATATCGATTTCAAATTGTGAATACGATTACTTTCACGTTACTCTTTATCAAAAACTAAGTACCAACATCAACAAAATTTTATAATTGTGAGATTTTTCTACAGTACAAAAACGATCATTCTAATGGTGATAAATTAAAACTAATATTTTTTAATGAAATAATCTTTGTTCGCTTGACACCCAATATCGCATAGGTAACATTATCACAAGGACAATAGGAACACACAAACAAATACATAATTATGCTGCTCAATGTCAGAAATAAGTTTTTTTTATCACGAAGTCACGCAGCGAGCTATGGAGAGGGCTATGCTCGGTGTTCCCTGCGAGATAAGCTCCAGAACGAGGAGATCCGCAGGAGAACTAAAGTGACCGATATAGCTCTTAGAATTAGTAAGTTGAAATGGCAATGGGCAGGCCACATCGCTCGTAGAACTGACAACCGATGGGGAAGAAAGGTTCTCGAGTGGCGACCACGAACCGGAAGACGCAGTGTAGGCCGGCCCCCCACTCGGTGGACCGACGATCTGGTGAAAGCCGCGGGAGCCGATGGATGCAGGAGGCGAGCAGCCGCTCAAGGTGGCGCGCTCTGGGAGAGGCCTATGTTCAGCAGTGGACGTCTGCAGGCTGTTAATGATGATGATGATGATGACACCTTGCCAAATTTTGGTTATAAGTACATGAAATTACCGAAATAGTTTAGTTAATATTTTTTTCAGTGTAGAGGCCATTGACTGGTCAACTTGTGTTGATGTAGCTCAGTTGATACTGTCGGTAGTAGCTTTGCATTCTGAACTGTTCGTTGTGGATTCGATTCCAAGCTAGGACAAACACTTCTGTGAAGAACAATGAACATACCTAGATGTTTGTTCGGTGTCTAAGTGTTATATTGTATAAATATTACAAATATCACTAAACAAAAAGTAAGTATTCTATCAGTTATCTGGCTCTAGTACTCGTACGAGTCGTACATACATTGTTTATTAGTTAGGGGCTATAGGTGATGCTATGTAAAATATCTACCCATATCTACTTTCTATCGGCTAAGACTTGCAAAATTAACATGTTCAAAATGTACTTTGCTGACATTCGATTCAAAAACATCGACGTTTCCACTTGCCGATCTACACGCATCCCTACAAACTCTAGGTGTGCCGTGATGTATCCCTGACGTTAATAGAATTACGCAGGATACAGGGCACTTGTTGGGATAACAATTTGTACCGGGCTCGTCCTGTAGTTCCTCATATATCCCTTTTGGACAAGCTTGCGTGTGATCACTTGACTAAACATGACGTGAGACAGTTTGCTGTTTACATACGTTTTAGATTAGCCCCAACAGTGTTACAAAAAAAAAATAGCAAGCGGTAGAGAAAAGTAACAAAATTACAGACTGATGTTTTTCGTAAGTCCAAAAATTTACAAATCAAAAAAAAAATCAATCAAAAATCAAATCAATCAAAATCAAAAAAAAAATCAACACAAATCGGGCTCAATTTTAAAATTGTTATTAATTGATATGATGTATTGTACAATATCGACACAAATACTAAAATATTAGCTAATTAAAAAAAACAATACATTTATTTCAGGCATTTTACACCCATAATATTTCGCATTACAATATAAACACATAGGAAGAAATACAAACAATTAAATAAATCATAAAATAAAAATTAATAGGTAGTTACTTACAATCAAACTGCCATTGCAGTGACATCTCTGTCATAGCAATGCAGTAAATGCAATGCTTTCTTTTGCACTGTCCTATTGTTATTTATAAATGAAGAAAAAGAAGTTTCTTTTGTCATACCAGTCTCGATTTCAAAGTGCGGCAACAGGAAACGTTTGCACCCCAAAACTCATTTTTTCAACGCCTGTATAAACAAAAGAGTATCACGCAAAACAAAAGTTCAACGTGTCATTGCCGACACACCTTTACCGACATATTAAAGGGGCGTAACTGATCCCACCGCGGCATCCGGTGAAATCGAGTTTACGCTTTTCATCATACAGGTACACCGCTCGCGTAATACCCACCACAATATCTGTAAATCCGTAAAAGCGCAGGATTGAATCCCACTTCCCAACTCTAGTTTAATCGATCTCTTTGAATGCATACGATAAAAAAAACATAATAACTTAGCAGCCAGAAAAAAGCTTTAATGATTGCGAATATCGCACGTACCGCATGAGCATATTACATTTTGTTCCATGACTGTGTCTTCATAATCAAAATACGACTGAGCCCGTAAAAAGTCTTCCAACAGTATATCCGTATATATGTACGTGAATTTACATTTTTTTCTTTCCATGACACGTTTTATTCAGTCCTTGCACTCCGTAGGCAAACATACCTTAGCGAATATGAAATTTTTAATATCCTCAAGACAAGCAAAGCTCGCGCGCTTCGAAGGTCGAGCTTCAATATTTTATGAACACTTAAAACTAAATTAGATTCTTCCAGAGTTTGAATTTTTTTTAATAGTTGACGTTTAATTTAAGCGCCTCTTCCAAATATATTAAAAGTTTCTTGAACAGTTTGTAGAGTTCATAATTAAGATTTTAATTTAAAAGTCTTAGTTTAAATTGGTTTGGATTCTTGCTAACCACTTGATGATTTATTTAAAGTGGCTTTACTTTGAGTGTTAGCTAAAATTATAATTATTATTTCAAGATGCAATAAACGAACCCTTGATTGGTATTAGTAAAATTACGCTGGATCTAAACACCCGGTCCAAACTACGCGTAAATCAACCGGGGTTTTACCGCAAGTGAAGCAAACTCCGGCTTATCCAGGGTACAAGATCCGGTCCGATCCGGCCGGCGTCTACCGAACACGAGTATTCCATTTGCATTGCATCCGTTAATGTTCCACGCATTAGGGAACCCGGTCAAACGTTAACTTGAGGTTGATTTAATTGTTTAATGTTTGATGGACTTGTTCCTCTAGGCTATGTTTAGAGTGAAGTTTGGATCTGACAGCTTCCTATAGTTTTTGTTTTACACAGGATTTGTAAATAGGTAAATAATGTTTTTAGCGCGATTAAGTCCTGTGTTAAACAAAAACTATGTGTTTTAATCGCGAGAATTTAAGAAATACTATTTCTGATAGCTTCCTATCAAACATTGAAGTAGAATCCCTCAACAACCCCATGTCATTAAAATGGTGAACAGGCTGAAACAAATAAAAAAAAACAAATAAACTTTAATTGCATTTGTCACCAAAAATCCAATGCGTTATTTAATTATGTAGTATATCTTAAAATAAATCTAAAAAGATTTACCCGTTCGGGTAGTTTGTCTTTAAAAAAATTAATATTCATTAAATAATTTTTCACTAAAATGCCTTTAAGTCTACTAATTACGTAAGTAGTGAAAGAATGATTGAGCGTATGCTCACTCATGCGTAATATTTTATTCAATTCTACTTTAGCAAAAAAGAAATACTTTCGTATTTTAGGAACGTCGTCGTAGAAAGTATCGTGAAAAAAGTCATTATCAAGCAAAATATCTTTTTTTGCTCTCGAAAGCACCTTGTTAACGACGCCGACGTCTACGCCTCGTTACACCTACACAAGTATACAGGTTTCTTAGCAGATACGCATCTATTGACGTGAACACTATACACTCAGCTCCCGCAGTGAAAATAGAAACGATTCTTCCTCTGGGATCAGGCGATAGTTATTTTAAGCCACCTGTATTTGCAGTTTTAGCAAATGCTAAATTCCTGAAAATTGAAACAGCTTAAGTGTAATCGAAGCAGTTCAAAAAATAAATCTATTTTGAAAACAATAGCGGTTGAGATAATAATATTAATTATAAAAAACCAGCTCGACCAAAAAGAACTCATACTGTATTTATTATTTTAAACTATAGACGCTCCGTGGTCTAACCGTAGTTTATATTTTATTTATTTACTATTTTCCAGTAATTGTTATTCTCGGGATAAAAAGTATATCTTCTCTCTTCTCTATTAAGTAAAAAGCTTTGTCCTAACTGACTAACAGATGACGTACAGCCCAAACCGCTAGGCATACAAACTTGAAATTTGGAGGATGACGTAAGAGTGTAAAAAATAAAGAAAAAAGAAAGGATAAGAAAGGATTTTTGAAAATTCTACCTCTAAGGGTAAAAAAAGTTTGTATGAAAAACCTATATTTCGTAACGTACCGTTTTGAAACTTGGTACATACTAACAAGTATGAAAATAAATGAAATGGTTTTTTGAAATGATTTTCATCCAAATGGGGGTGAGTTTTGTAGTTAAAGTATATATGAAAATTTTAAAAATTTGTCCATATCATACTGAAATTTAGAATGTGTAAAGAACATACAAAATAAATAAATATGGATCTCAGCAGTTTTCAAATTTCATCCCTTAAAGAGGTAAAAAATACAGAACAAGGGCCGTCGTAAGACACTGGCACAGCCTAAACTGCTGAAGCTAAAATCTTGAAATTTCGAAGATACATTCATTACATAGTGGAGGGGTGCACTAAAACGGAACTTTCATACCGGAAAAGTAATCAGTTCCTGAGGGATAGTCCTCGCAGGCGAAGCCGCAAGCCTAAGCTAGTATAACAAAAATAACAAGTCTCATCTCGGTAATATACGTAAGCAATCTGTTAACAAAATTTCATCTTAACGGTTTTGTGATTTTAACGTGAGAGCCATACAAACCTAAGCAAATAAACAGGCTACGTTTCATTTTCATATTACGGATAAGGATATTAAAGTGTCACATATGAGCAAACGAGCAAAATACTCAAACCAACAAAGGTAGTTTAACACGGGTTAACACCCGCCCACGTTCCTCACACATACAAATACAATTGAACTGAAACAGGGCTCCCACGAAATTGAAACCATGTACGCGGAGACCAGGTGATAGTAATTTCAAAGCATCTTTGTATGCATGACCAATATCACATTCAAAGGCCGGACGAATTCAAAGATAGGTACGAGTAGTACGGACGTGGAATGTAAAGGACAGGAGGATAAACAAAAGCTAATATTTAGATAAGACCGCCATTCGCAACCACCGCACCGTATGACCAGCCGAGTTGGAAGATAACAGCGGTACGGCAGCGTACGTGCGCTTTCCTTGTGCTTTATCATTAACAATGGAATATTTTTTATGTATTGCTTTCTTTTCCGTACAGACGCTTTTCAGCGTGAATAAACTTGGATTGTGTAGTATTTGTACAGGGTGCAATTGCATTCATTAGCAAATAATAAAGATTACCGCGGTGCCTAATGCCTATAGTTGACACGAATGATACTTCTAAAAGTTTTTCCCTTATGTGTAATAATTAAAAAAGTACTTAATTAGCAGTTGATTAAGTAAGTTATCCCATTTTTATCCCGTTATCCCGTTTTGAGTTATCATCAATACCAAATCGATGCGTTAGATTTCATTATTTTTGGTCCACGCATGGCCGGTATCCGGAGTAGATACCTAGCTTCAAAGGATGCTAATTAATTCAATTACACCCAGTGTATTTCATACAACGTGGATATCATAAAGTCTGGTGGTGTCACAGAAATGTAATAAATAAGTTTTAAAGTACCTATATCTATTGCGCTTCATAAAAATAATTGTTGCCATCCGATAGTGTCATGGTTTTTACCTTACTTTGTAACTACATACAGAAAGAGCTTTAATATATTATTCATTTTATTACTTTTAAAAGCACGCTGCTTCTTGTGTTCGATTTCATCAATAAATTGTATGTTCATGCATGTTCACAGCATGGTTAAATGTCAAAATAAATAAATCATAAAATGAAATAAATACAATATAAGTGAAACAGAGATATGAAAGCGTGCATTTATGCATTATTCAACCCTCCTGTTTTGAGACAGGAAATATCCCAGGTATCTCAAAGCTAGGGTTGCCAGCCGTTGTTAAATCCCAGGACAACAGTTCTGTTTATACTGTGACACTCACAGTGTAAAGTTCAGGAGTCAAGTTAAGGTGCATATTCTTAACTAGCCCCGGCTTCGCGCGGGTTAATTAGTTTTACGTCTTAACCCTACTTATGGGTAAGAGGGAAAGGAAAGGGAAAAATTAGGTGAAAAGGATGAATGGACGCGACGGCAATAGCCTTCTTTCGCCGGCCAAAGACAAGGGGCATATTCATAATTACTGTTCTTTTTACACTTGACATTACATGAACTTTATAAGGGAACCTTAAAATGTATATTGTAGATACCGTATTAGAACAGCCATACAGTTAGACGAAGTTGACAAGGAAACCAAGTAAAATCATTCAGTTCAACAATCTGTTCTAGTCTAAATATATCAGTATGATAATAAAGTTATAGAATATTATAAATAAGTTGTGAATTCTCTTCTATAAAATATTTACATTAAATTACGCTATATAACTTTGACGTCTAAAACAGATGGTGACATAGGCAATAACCATAATTTCGCAGCTATACCTAGCCTAGACCCATTTATAAAAATGTTCACCGCTGGCATTTAGAAATTATGGTCGAGCTTTTTGTCATTCTCTGAACTGGTTATAGAAGAGTTATTGTATTACATGCTTAGTCTAGTATCAATGGGTCATTGTAGAAATGAAAAAAGAAGAAACAAGAAACGCGCTAAAAAGCATAAAAAATCAGTGTAGGGGGGTACCCAGAGTACTGGGTTTAAATAAATAAATAACGCCCAACGATCACATACATAGATCCCGGACCCTAACTAGGATTCCCTGTATCTAGGGACCCAGGAACTACAAGGACCATGGTCCCAAAACACCTAGACACAGAACGAGTATTTGCGCTTTTTTTTTCATGTGCACATATAATTATCCTGTCGCGGGAATAGAACCCTCCGCCTCCGGGTTATAAGCCGACCTGCTCAACCACCACACCACTCAAAGGCTATCGACGGCGATAGGCTGAAACCGTAGGTTCCTTCACCAAGTTGAGCTAACGATGCAGGATCTAGAGGCGGATATGTTGTGGAATAAATATAATTGGTGTTTTTGTCTCCCTCACTTAAGAGAGCCAAGACAACCATCTTCTTGTCTCCTCTAAAGGCGACTTCAGGGGAGACGAGTGAAGCTAAGTAAACATCTTCGAAATGATCTTTAATCTTTTTCTCGTGTAGGCAAGTAGTCAGCCTTTGTGTCAGAATATTTAGGCCGCCCAAAGTTTTCTGACGATGGCTTAATGTGCCCTACGCAGGTAGTACTCTATTGTATGTAATACCTTTTGTAAACAAAAAACTTTGGAAAAATTGGCGGAATATTCAGATCATCATTAACAGCCTGAAGACGTCCACTGCTGAACATAGGCCTCCCCCAGAGCACGCCACCTTGAGCGGCTGCTCGCCTCCTGCATCTATCGGCTCCCCGCGGCTTTCACCAGGTCGTCGGTCCACCGAGTGGGGGGCCGGCCTACGCTGCGTCTTCCGGTTCGTGGTCGCCACTCGAGAACCTTTCTTCCCCATCGGTTGTCAGTTCTACGAGCGATGTGGCCTGCCCATTGCCACTTCAACTTACTAACTCTAAGAGCTATATCGGTCACTTTAGTTCTCCTGCGGATCTCCTCGTTCCGGAGCTTATCTCGCAGGGAAACACCGAGCATAGCTCGCTCCATAGCTCGCTGCGCAACTTTGAGCTTACTAATGAGGCCAACAGTAAGAGACCATGTCTCAGTTCCATAAGTCATCACTGGCAACACACACTGATTATTCAGATATTACATTAGAAACATACCCGAATTAAGAATTTACCGAATTAAAATTTACTTATTGGCTTTGGCTAGCTCTATATGCGTTATCTGGATTCCATATCCAATATGGCAAACAGCAACAGTAACTAGTTATAAAACGCGTACTGAAATCTTCTGAGCACGTAACATTTTCATAGTGCAAGCTGCAAAATTTTCGTTCGAGATAACGTCACCTGTATTGCTAAGTTTCAAGGTTTTATGTATGCTTTTGTTGTTTTAAACATTTTACAATGCTGCACGTCCTTATCAAATAATGAGAATGTTCTTTTTGCAAGATACGGGTACCTACTTACTGCGGGCACCTGCATTCTGTTATAGCTGGACTTGCAATTTTTAACTTAATATTTTTTTTATCTATACTACTAATAATAAAGCTGTCTAAAACTAATAAAAATCCGAAAGAAGTTTGTTTGGAAAAAACTTTTTAGGGGTATTTTAATGTATGTAGTAAGTAGACTCCGTAAATGTCGATTCATCACGCAAAACGGATTGTATTTTGATGACGTCCCCTGCAATATATTCTCTAGAGATAGATTAATGTGTTTGTTTCATCAAAATTGGGTCATCCAAAAAGGATTTATATAGACACTTAGGTATAATATACACAAAGGCGTCCGCGCCGTACCACCAAAGCATAAAACTAATCTAGGGCCAGTCATAAGCTAAATGTAACAGTGAGTTTTTGTGTATCGATTCTGTTTGATTGTATGTCTGGTTTTCCTAACCTAACCGATGAACTGAATGATTTGAATAAAATTTCTCACACATTTAGCTTATAATACCTAAGTACTACCAGACCAACATAGGATACCTTTTATTCCGAAAAGTTCAGATTTTCCTCTGGGATAAGCAAAAACTCTGAGAAAAACTGCGGGGCGCATTTCGTACCCTACAAAAGTTTTTTCAAAGCACCTAAATTGATACGATTGATACCCAACAATACCCGGAACGTTACCAATACCAAAGTTAATAACCACATACAAATTCTAAAACACGAAAAGGGCAAGTTGGCTTCCAAAGCCAAACGGTGGCCAATGAAAAATTTCATTTAATCGCCCATTCCAAAAACAACCCGTGAAAACTCAAAACAAAGATGCCGATGCCGCAATGATTGAATGAAAACCCGTAAAGTGGCGTCTACACTAATAAAACGCAAGTATCAGAAATTTTAAGCACCATCATCATCATCATCTGCCTGCAGACGTCAACTGCTGAGCATATGCCATTGAATTCCATATTGAGCGCCTACTTGCCTCCTGAATCCATCGACTCCCCACGGTTTTGATGAGGTCGTCGGTCCACCTAGTGGGGGGCCGGCCTACTGCTGCATCTTCCGGGTCGTGGTCGCTACACGACAAATTGCACAGACACATACAGTTATATATATAGATTCAAATAAAGATCATATTATCACAGGTATCATATTCAGGTTAAATGGTATGCACAACGAGAAACCTATGTACAGCAGTGTACAGACTAATACAAGCTTATTTTCATGATTATTTATACATTTCAAGTGCGAATCACACCGCCACGCCACCATAAAAAGCACCGTCGCGCTTTGTAGCATGTAAAAGTGAGTGTTCGTCATACATTCATTATTTTGCAGTGTAGTGTAGACGCACCACAATGTTGTAATAGTTGGCAGAGACAGGCTTTGAACTCCTAACTCCAACGCTTAATGAAAAGCCAGTTCGAAAACAGGCGCTGGGCTTTTGTTTAGAGAAAATTGTCAAGTCCCTCAGCTCTGGGAAAAATTCGCACAAATTGGGAACGCGACGGATTATTAGTGGTCCCGTAAACGTCGGCGAGATGAATCGGGTAATGAATTTTTGAAGGTTTACGACCGTGTTTTAACGTAGATGTAGTACTTGCTCCAGAAGTTTATTAGCGGCCCAGCTGGATTTACTTCTGGTTTTTGTGTCAAAGTTATCGTGTTGATAATATATTGGAGTTTGTGTATTAACAATTAACAGTAATTATTTTGCTCGAGGACCTTAGCACCATGCTCAACGACCTCAGTAGAGTCTCCCAGCAGGTTGGTCTTAAGATGAATATGGACAAGACAAAGATCATGTCTAATGCTCATGTTCCACCTATACCGGTAATTGTTGGGAACGATACTCTCGAAGTTGTCGACAAGTATGTCTACCTTGGACAGACTGTCCAATTAGGTAGGTCCAACTTCGACAAAGAGGTGGCGCGGAGAATCCAACTCGGCTGGGCAGCGTTCGGGAAGCTTCATCCTATCTTTTCGTCCAAAATACCGCAGAGCCTGAAAACGAAAGTTTTCAATCAGTGTGTGTTACCAGTGATGACTTATGGAACTGAGACATGGTCTCTTACTGTTGGCCTCATTAGTAAGCTCAAAGTCGCGCAGCGAGCTATGGAGCGAGCTATGCTCGGTGTTTCCCTGCGAGATAAGCTCCGGAACGAGGAGATCCGCAGGAGAACTAAAGTAACCGATATAGCTCTTAGAGTTAGTAAGTTGAAGTGGCAATGGGCAGGCCACATCGCTCGTAGAACTGACAACCGACGGGGAAGAAAGGTTCTCGAGTGGCGACCACGAACCGGAAGACGCAGCGTAGGCCGGCCCCCCACTCGGTGGACTGACGACCTGGTGAAAGCCGCGGGGAGCCGATGGATGCAGGAGGCGAGCGGCCGCTCAAGGTGGCGTGCTCTGGGGGAGGCCTATGTTCAGCAGTAGACGTCTTCAGGCTGTTAATGATGATGATGATGATGAGTAATTATTTTATAAATATGCTTGGCATTAAAGCCATTGATGCATTCAATTCATCTAAAGACTTTACTGCATCTCTACATTTTTTCCGAGGGTGAGCGTATTACGCTTCAATATTTTATTTATTGCCGTTATAGTAATAAAAAATATATTTATTTTATACAGAGTTTATTCTTACAGAATGTGCCACTCTTATCTCTCATCAGGATTAGGTAATTAAATAAATTTAATTTTAACCTTTGCACTTAATATAGCTTATAACAAGAGTCTCACTCAAAATACTTTGAAATAAAATAACGAGAGTCAAAGTTCTGGCGGGCACTTGTTTTAATATTTGATGTAAGTGGTTGCTTATTGGAACCAAATTCCCATTATGTCTCACCTTTACATTAAAAATGGAGAACCCCCAAGCAAGACAATCAAAGTATCAACATCAGTTCCGACCGCAACATCAATCACCATTGAAGCAGACAATTAAACAGCACCAGTAATTATCCGCAGCCTTTTCACCCTCTCGACTCTTTTATGTTCCCAACGGGGCGAAGACATAGTTTTAATTGGACTCGTTTTAAAGCACGCAAAGAGACCTTTAATTAAAATTTTAACTCTTAATATAAAAGAGTATGATGGTTAAGGCTTCACGGTCTGTGGATGAGAGTAAAAAGCTTAAAAGTTTGAATGAAGGAAAGTACAAATACTAATATTACGAGAAATTTAAAAAACAGAACTATCTAGTCATGTTCGAGAAATTGACACACTATTCGTAAGTAACAGACGGATACATATTTATTTAAAAAGAAAAATCTAGTTTTAGATATCCTTTGATTTTTCTTTATTTAGGGCTAGAGTAAATCCTCAGTCATCATGCTTACTACAGCTTCGACTGTATCGTCGCACATCAGGTGAGTTTGCAATCAAATGTCATCTTTGTAAATAAAATTAAAATTAGAACTGTAAAATTACAAACATAGAAAATTGGTTGATTTTTGTGACGTTCACAAATATTACAGTCCAAATAAAACATCACGTCCAACTTCCATTGAAACCTAAAGGCATCTGAGTGTAGTAAAACTCGCGCAACTCGAAACTTAGTGATTTATTATTGTAGCGAAACTATCTGAGTATTTACTCGGGCGGTTTCACGTCACTGTTATCAGAAACTTTGCTAGTACCTATCGCTGTGAGCAATTACTCGCCCGGCTGAAACGCAAATCGGTATTTATGTGTGAAATAATGAGATTTTCCCATCTCTTTTGTATATAGTGGTTCGAAAATTGTACAAAACATTATATCGCAAGCAGAATCGAAGTTACCATGATCAATGTTTGTTTACAACTAATCAAATGTTAAGCTGGTTCCATAACTTTGAAATCATTGAATGCTGTTAAAACTAAAATTACTGATAATGTCTATCCATACAAAAGCTTAGTATATCTTACTCTCTGTAGGTAAAATATTGTGAATTGGTTGTAGTACCATTTTCTATTCAGGATTATTTTTTGTATTGCTTGAATCTAATATACTATACTATACCCAATATTTCATCGCAGTTGTAAGGTGTTAACTGCGTGGTATTATTTACAATTGGAAAATTTAATATTTGCTATTTGCGGTTAGTTTGATTGAATGTGTAGCTCATTTTGACCAAAAAAGTGTTATTAGGCAATAATCATTACCTACCTATCTACCTACTAACTTACCCACCCACTTACCTTACCTTACCTTATGTTTAATTTACCAACTATTTACAAAGATAAATCCAATAAAAATTTGGAACCAGTGAGATGTGGACACCAGAAGGCATGCATCTGCAAGTTGCTAAACTTTTTAAAAAATATATATACCTTTGTATAGTTTACACTTTTAAATCCTTTCCATGTTGCTTACTAGTAGATGGTGATATAACATAATCAACTATTTTTTATAGTAGGTAGTGTAGCTTGTAGCATTTAGTATTAGTACTTTTAGTCTAAAAATAATAAAGACACTTTGCCCGTTTAAAAAACTATTTCACCTATTAACTATTTGATATGTAATATCACCATCAAGGTTTGCCGGTTCTATTACGCAACGTAGTCGTTTACCATCAGAAGGTGAGGATGGTTGCGTATGTCTCTGATATTATTTAAAAAATTGGGAAATACCTACCTACTATCTAAAAACCTACAAAGAATCCAAAGATATTCATAATACTTTTATATTTCCCCTGTCATCTTAGTTATCACCACCTCAGTTGATCGCACGGCAACGTCCCTATTATAATTAACTATGTCTTCCACCCCCAGCAGTCAGCATTTCTAATGCATCTGAAAAGTGACTCTGTTCCCTTTGAACCAGTGAAATGAAGCTCATGAATTACGTTTTTCAACGAAATTAGATGAGGAGCGGTGGCAACATAAATTCAGACATTTTTTTTTACAATGCTTAATTAAAATCTAGTATAGCCCGAACTAGGTGGTAGGACTTTTCTGCAAAGTTCGACTGGGTAGGTACCACCGCTTTGCCAGTTATTCTGCCGCCAAGCAGTAGTGTGCAAGCACTACTGTGTTCCGGTTTGAAGGGCATTGTAGGTAGTGAAATTACTGGGCAAATGAGACTTTGTGATCTGATCACTCAGTCTAGTAATATTATAATTACTAGACCTGTGTGATGTCTTAGGATGACGTGCGGAGTGCAGTGTCACGCGAAACTATCCGAGTGATACTGCAACTGTTATAGGCAGCCGTGTTGCTTAACATCAGGTGAACGACTAGCTCTTCACGTCATTCAATCGCATAAAAAAAACGAAACAATTGTAATCATATAAAATCAGAACTGTCTAAAATGCGTTATGGAGACTTATAAATTGTTTATTATAACTAAATAGGCTCAGGATAGAAAGTGACGAAACTTTTTCTTTGTATACATACAAAGAAATAATGAATAAAAGTCTCCACTATACATGAGTAGTTAGCAGTGGAGTCAGAAAGCTATGAACTAAAAACTAATAAATGTACAGGAAATCACAAGTGATGATTTACAACCGTCGCTCCCAATCTATCATGAATTACCTTTTTCAACGGAATGTAAATGTTTTCGAAGTTACCGTTGGCAGGTATAATTTAATTTCGTTTGAGGGGAGCCGGTTGATTATAAATTTAATTTTATGTGGGGGGTGACGTCTGTACGGCGCCACTTGGTATTCTGATGGCGCTATCGGCGCTCTGATGAGCAACTTGACATCACATAGAGTAATTCGAGTTTTTTCATGCTGATTGGTAGAATCAACAAAATAATAACAACCTGTACGATTGAAAGGGAGAAAATATGTCTTGTAAATGTGATTGCGATTAGTATAGCCGCACGCGTTTATACCATTATAGAACCACTAGGGGCACGCCGCAGCTTATTCCGCAATTTACTCATTTTCCCGTAATTTTCCGGAATAAAAAAGTACCCTATGTTAATCTTGATAGTTTCAGCAATCTGCGTGCAATTCAGCCAAATCAGTCTAGAAGTTTTGGCGTGGAAGTCAGACAAACCGACAACGTTTCTCTTTAATATATCATTAGGAAGTAAGCAAGCATAAGGATCTCCTGTATCGTAATACTTATCGAAACAAAGTGATTATTTACAGTAATCTTACATAGCGTATTCATCATGTCATCATCACCATATTGAATACAATATGGATATAATAATATTGTTCACATATCTCAAACCTCTCCTTCTTCACTAAGAGAGAGAAATAAAAGAGAGAAAAAGAGATGAGGTCTCTGTTTTTAAAGTAACGTTTTTCTTTCATTTAACTATATTTTTTTTTATCTTAATATAATTATGATTTACTTAACTAAATAGTACTGAAAATTTACGTGTCCAACTTTATGATGTATCATTTCGGGTTTAGAGTTGTGTACGATCATAAAATACAACGGTAATGAATAGTTATTGGTCCCAAAACTCACATAAGCTTATGTTTAAAGTTACGTAAACTAGTTATTTATGTAAATAGCGTTGTAATTAAATGAAAATAAATCAATTTACACAGCAATTACGCTGAAGGAGGGATTTAATATCTTTCGCAAATGGTGCCCTCGAGATAACGTTAGGTATAACTGTTAGTTCTCCAGTCTTTGTTTACTATACGAATAATTTATTTCCTATAGATGTCTCACGATACGCTATTACCGATTTGTTAATAGTAAAATAGAATTTGCCACTATTATAATCACTCGTCTTACAATTTAAACGGGGCAATGCTCTTAAAAGTGGGTATGGTTTGGCTAGTAGTAATTGGAATCTTTTCTAATCCCATCCTAATAATTCTAATCACACTAATATTATAAATGCGGAATTTTGTGTGCGTAGGGGTGTGCGTGAGTGTGTGTGGGTAAATGTTTGTTACCGTATATCTCGGTAACTACTTAACCGATTTTAATGAAATTTGGAATGTAGATAGCTTATATGCTGGATTAACACATACAATACTTATTATCTGCGAGTGAAACCGCGGAGCACGACTAGTGATTGAATAATTAGTTTAGAGGTTGGAGGCACTTTATACGTTAAAAAAGTACTTGCCTGTATTATAATGTACAGTTATATAATATCTAATAGCCAAATACATGTTTGTTATGAAGTTTCTTTCTTAAAATTTCTATCAATTTATATTTGAACTCACTAATAAAACGGAAATTAGTATTTTGGGGAAAAAGAAAGAAGCGCCTGGTAAATAGCTAAATTAATTTAATTACAAAACTTTCCTTCAATGTAGTAGTACAGAGGTATTATCACCTAGGAACGATCTATTTCAAAGAAGGGTCTTTCTTCGAATCTGAATCTGAAATAATAAAACAAGATTTAACAAAAATACACGAAATAGGAACGAAAAATATAAAATCAAACTAATATTCATGTCAGGAGGCAGTAATAAATAAAAAATAAAGCTCCAATACTTAAAAGTGAAACAATATTTGTCAGGCCGGATTTCCTCCTGCATGAAAACTTCTGCAAGAAGTGTCCGACCGTCTATCAGACTGTAGCTTGAACGTGTAAACTATTGTAATTGTAATTTACACTAGTTTAGGTACATTTATAAGCTACAGTCTAATAGACGGACGGTCGGACGCTTCTTGCAGAAGTTTTCTTGCAAGTGGAAACCCGGCCTTAGTGTCTCTTCATATCGAAATAGATGAACCGAATTTTTTTTTAACTTTGCTCACAGATTTCTAATGGTAACAAGATCTACATAAAATACATTTTATTTAGTGGATCACGCCGGCTCTGTATTAGAACCAAAATTTATCCCGGAGGTCATTCTAATAATATAGACTGCAAGAGCACTCAACATTTCCCCACGCAAGCAACAGAAAGATCGAAAGCACTTGGCTCGAGCAACCTCCATTATAGGACAACTTTAATCAAGATATTGCCGCTATGCCGATGCATTAGATGTATTACTTGTATCAATAGCTCTAGACTAGATTGAATGAATCTATTCGATTTAATGCTGATCTAGTCTCGCTTGAGAAGTCTGCCAGAAATATGAATGAATTTAAAATTTGTAAAACACAAGTAGACACAACACATTTTATTATCTTGTCTTTCGTGGAAAATAAAAAAATATGATGTTACTCATTTAGCAATATCAAACAGCAACAAACATCATTATTAAAAGAGTACCTACACATACTTACTAGGTGGTAGGACTTTTCTCCAAAGTTCGTCTAGGTAGGTACCACCGCTTTGCCAGTTATTCTGCCATCAAGCAGTAGTGTGCAAGCACTACTGTGTTCCGGTTTGAAGGGCACTGTAGCTAGTGAAATTACTGAGCAAATGAGACTTTACGAACTGATCTCACGGTCTAGAAAACTTTTTTAGACTGTGTGGTGTCGAGGATGACGTGTGCAGTGCAGTGTTATGAGAAGCTTTATATAATTTAGATAGAGTTCCGAGTGACACTGCAGCTGTTATGGGCGGCCGTGTCGCTTAACACCAGGCGAACGACTCTCGTCACGTCATTCGTTTACATTTAAAAAAAAAAACATTTTTTAAAGTTCCGTACCCAAAAGGTAAGACGGATCCTATTTACTAAGGCTCCGCTGTTTGTCAGGCTGTATCTCATGAACCGTGATAGTTAGACAAATGAAATTTTCACAGGTAATGTATTTCTGTTGCCACTATAACAACAAATACTAAAAAACAGAATAAAATAAATATTAATGGAGGCTCCCATACAACAAACGTAATTTTTTTGCTCGTTTTTATAGATAATGGTACGAAACCCTTCGTGCAAGAGTCCGACTCGCACTTGTCTGGTTATTATATATAATCCCGTGTATATTGGAACATTCGTATGAACGAAAATTATTACCCGGATATTCAAGAATCGCTAAATTCACGATAATGGTGTCATCCACCAACCTGCACTTGGCGAAATAATTGGAAAGCGTGGTGGATTAAGTACTACATATGTACTCTCTTTTTCTCTTTCTCTCAACGACACTAATGCACCTGTCTAGAGTCTTTATAGAAATTAGTGACGAATTGCCATAGATTGAAATTAAGCCTACTATAACGATAAAAACCATTCCAATTGCTAGTCAATCGAGAGATAAAAAAATTATTTCAAGGCAAACACAAATATTGCTATATCTTATTAAAAACTGCAAATGTGTTAGTTAAAGTATTAATGAGCAGTAATGAGTTAGTCGTAATTATTCTCTGGTACTTTCATCCAGTCCTAAGATAGTCCAAAATGGCGTTTCATTTACGAGAACAAAGGGACAAATCAAAATAAAGGGCTGTTTCCGACTTCTTTTAACTTGAAAAGCCCTTTTGAGTCAAGAATTTTCACAATTATACTAAAATTATTCAAATTGGCTCACTTTGGAAGTACTAAATTAGGAATGAGATGATAATGGTTCTGCCGGACAAGCAAACTTTTTGCCGATACTAAAAGCAGTTATTTATGGGTAAAAAATAACAGGTTGTAACGGTCCAAAGGGTCCCGTCATGTCACAAATATAGTGAAGGCTTGATTATAAATGGGAATACAAAAATATTTAAATAAAATCATCTACTTATAAAAGGCTCAAGGTCTTAGGACTGCTAATGAAAGGTTCAAGGTCTTAGGACTCTAGAAAACTAAAATGATTATCTGATAAATTCATATCCAATCTATAAATAACTTCTATTAAACACTAAAAATGAATAAATAGGATAGCCAATAATAACGTATATAATAAATTATGTTATTACTGAAGCTCTGAGAATCTACCGTATGGTAATCGACACATTTAATGAATAAATAATTAAAATATGAACTATAATAAATAAACTTTACTGGTTGTACACCACAAGCATATTAACGAAACAATAACCTAAAGAAAATCTATAATTAAATCTCTAGAATATGTACCAAAATAACACAGATTAGTCCTTAAGCTAATGCCATCTAAACAGTGAATTAACGCATTTAATAATTAGATTTAATATAGTAACTTATAGTAGCACCGGCAGATATAGAACGATGATCGCGTCAATTGAGTTTTCCGTGTCACAATAACAATTTATATGCGCCTAGTAAATCTTAAGTAAAGTTATAATCGGTTTACTATGACAAAGGAATAAATCAGTTAGCGAATAGGGTAGCAGGAAGAAATGCGCGTCGATGGTCCTTTATAAGCGCTTGCGTCGGCTCAGAAGGGGAATGAGATCTTGGGATTTTGTGTTGAATTATGGGTTCCTCGGGTATTAATTTTAGAATATTTGTCATTTTATTTTCGTATTTTGTTACGGTTTCTTGGTGCTGGTTCATTTTAGATAAATTTCATTTACGCGAGTCCTTTTATGCGGTTATAGTACATTACAGTGATTTTAATTTCAATTGGGGTTTTGTTAAATTCATTAATGATGGACCAGTAATGAGAAATCAAATATTAAATTCGCGTTTAATTTAAATTCTTTGTGAATAGGCGCGTTTTAGTGAGCTAGTTTTCCTCTCAAAAGTTTTTCTTGGCTTGGCTAATACCTTGTGATTTTATTGAAGTGTGTAGTATTAGAATTTGTTTGGGGGGTAAATATTTCGTATTGACCAAGCACGGAAAAATTATAACGCATGAGTATGCGGTGTGATGCTGGGCCTGACGGTGCTAACTTGGCATTACATGTCCTCCATGGTTAGTGTTAGAGTTAGGCTGCATTGTTCTTGAGACGCAGCAGATCGATTATTCCTCCGCAAAGGATCGATCGTCTCCAATCTGGGTTATATTATCTATCTGGACTGGGAGGGGGACCGTCGAAGTGGACCCATGTGTTTGCACGCCTCTTGGTCTGATAGATAAAATTATCTGGGTTGTCTTATTTATATATTTATATATTCACATTTATACAGGGGCGGATGCTCTCCCATCCATGGACCACGGTCCGGGTAGGAGTATCCTTAGGGGGTGCGTAGAAATTAGGTTTAGCTTTTTAGAGCCTCGCCAGCTCGCTTTCTTATAGGCTAGCTTAGATAGGTCTCATTGCACACTCGAGACCGACACACACGTTTAAAGTTAAATGTGAGATTCAAGCAATCTCTAGCTTGTTGGGGCACTCACTATATTAGGTTGGGTTTAGCAATAAGTCGAGGAACACACATTGGGGTTAATAAAAATAAATATAAATTTCGTCGATTTAAAATAAAATATCAACTAATTGGGTTAAATAAAACCAAATTATTATCAAATAAAATTCTAGTAAAAGCTAACAATTAAATCAAATAATATTAAAATATTTAATTCCTTTCATAAATGAAATAATACCAAACTAAATAAATCATAATTCATTACCTAAAAAGATATATAATTCAATTTAATAAAACACAAGTTTCGTTCAATGAAATTCTAGTAAAAGTAAACCATTATTAAATAAGTATGTAACCAATGAAATATAAAATTTTAGGACCAATCTCAAATACGGATTTATTTTACGTATAGTTATAATAAATTTATTTAAACGGAGTCGTAATGTTCAAAATACTCTATACTTATGTACCTATAATGCGCGTACGTCAGATGTTAAATACAAGCTAATGAGATTGAAGGACTAAGTATGGTCTAATAAATTAAAATATTCTTTAAAATCATTTAACTTTGAAATCCATAAATAAATTAATACTCTATTTAATTGAATATTTACATCAAATAGATTTGGACCTGTGTTATCGAATCTTAAAGTTGGAACTTGGAAAAGATCTTTGTTTTAATAAATTGATATGCTCCATATTTATAGAGAGTGTACTACTTATAATTATATCATTCTATTTACTTAATTATTTTGATAAGGTCTGTATGCACTTGGGCCAAGCGTAGTCGTGCCCGGAGGTTTCTCTATGCCAGATGGATTAGAGAGCTTCTTCGTCGATAGTGTTTTATGATGGATTTTATCAAAAGATTTTATGCCACTTATTTCTAGATCTGAACTCGGAGACAACCTAAAGATCTAGCTTGACCAAATCGATTTGATTTAACATTATTTTGAGTTCTGTAAAATCTCCAATAAGACTAATTTATGTTCGCTACTCTATGCTGGATAGATTAGAGTTGCAAACAAATATTACCGACTAATAAAGTCATGTTATTTCATAAGGAAATAACTAGACCAAAATTCAGTGTGAATATCCTGAAGGTCTTATAATCTAGCTGGGAATGGCTTGATTATTTATATAAAAATTAAGAATTATATTATAGCCTCGATAATTTAATACGTAGATATTATGGGTTTTCTACCAAATCGTCGACTAATAATTAATCTCATGCTAAATATAATCTAGGTAAAATAATACCAAAGGTTGGATAATATAGGTAGGCTCGACTTAATAGTCAAAATAAACTATTAATATTATTAGCTCGAATAAAAGCTCACGGTAAAATAATTCTTATCAAATTCTATTTTAACAGTATTATTGTTTTTGAATTTAGGATCGTCGTTAATATTAGAAAATTGCTAGGACAAATTTAATAGAACTATAGGAATAGGATGGGGAGGAGGAGCCCGAGATGGGATTAGGATCTCTCTTGTAACGAAGTTAGTACTTACCTGAGAGATCCACAATGAAATTGGCGATGGATGAGTATGAATCTTTGCTTGTTAACAAATAGAGTTCCCTTGAATGATTTGATGTATGCCAGTGTTAGGATTTGCCAAAAGACAATGTCCTCTTACTCTCTAGTATATATTTGAAGACTAAATTTGACAGACAGACATACTAAGTACTAACCACAACAACTAGACATACAAACGTACCAAAAACGTTAAATTAATAGACCAATTCCCCTAGTGCGCTGAAGTATCACTATTTAAGCACTATCTGAAGGGAGATAACCAAGTCTGGAGACGAAATCTCATTTTTGGGGGCGGGGATGGGGCTCCCAAATAGGATCACCGCAGAAAATGACAATTGCAGTGATTCTACTGATACGTGCTAAACAAGATATCGTGTAATTAACGTAAACTCAGAAAGTATGGGGTGAATGTGATAAGATAATAACTTAGGTCTTACTTAGGTTCAACGTAATTCTAGACTGTTAGAAAAGACATCGATATAAACTCTACCATAGCTACGTCAAGACTATAAGAATAGTTAATGTTATACTTTTATAATACCTACCTAAACTCTACCAACCAAACTCTAGAACTATGTAAATGTACATGTATAATTACTTCACGGTATTTACTCTACATAAAAATCACGAATATAAAAGGGTTGTAATTTTAATAGGATAATGCGTGTTTCAATAACTATTAAGCATCTACATTAATTACGTTATTATAAAATTAATATAATCTAAAGGATATTATATAGGCAATATAAAACATAATTATAAGTAATTGATAAGTTGGCATATAGATAGATTATTGCGGTTTATTAGGTAGCATTAGGCATTGTCTCACTACCTTAAAAGAACTAGGGATTCTACAAATCACAACGTACGGTCCTACCACACAAATAGACGATCCACTTGGCCATAACCAATATCAATCTTAGGACTTACAACACTTCTCTTACGTCTAACATTTTACTTAGGTAGCCGTGAGCGACTAGGTTCTATTCGTATCTCTCTAGGTTTATTAGGTTCACTCTAGGTTAGGTTCTAATAGATAAAATATGAAAATCAAATATCAGCTCGATTAAATAAAAATAAACGCAAAAATATCTTTAAACGATAACACCTATATTTTGTTTGGGGGGGTACAATATGGGTTAGCCGTGACCAAGATATTATTTTAATTTAGGTAGTCTACATAAATTTTAACTAATAATGAGATGTTGTAGTCCATGGGATTGATTATAGAGGCGATACCTATCGCACAATTTGCTGCGCGTGAACGGAAAGGTCTTGAGACAACTAAATATTTAGGTGCGTTTTAAATTTCGTTTACAATAGCATAACTTAAAGAAATCATTGTACTTATACTCTGCGGGTTAAATGTCATCTAACAATAACACAGTATCAAACTATATTACTTCATCATATTAAGTTGTTTACTGACGCATAATCTAAACATACGGTTTCAACTTTCATCACAGCAACGGTCTCAGCATAGAACACAGAGAGCTTATTATGTCGAGAGCTCTCTTGTTATTCATAACATACTTAAACTAAAACTTAGCATTTTTAACACTCAAAAATTCACAGACGTAAACACTTGACAAAATGTCGTCATAAATTTCGAACTTTATGGTCTTCCACTTGAAATAATTCTAACGCACTTGTTAGAATCCTTCGAATCCGAATCAGTGTGTGACCCTATAGATTCCGTTATTTTTTGCGCTGCTCGACCAAATTTTTTGTATCAACTTTTATGTTTGGAAGAATGCGAGCACGGTGTAGGTACGTTTAGCCATCCGAATTCTCAGCTAGAAATAATAGAATGCTTAGAAACAGATAGATGAAGTCTTTTGACATACAATAATCATAATTTATATATAAATAGTTAACTATAATAGGTATTTACCTAATCAATTTATACGTCCAATACATTAAATGAAGTTGGGTCCTATAGGTAACGTAAACAATAAAAAAAAAAAAGAGTTAGTTATACTATAGAAAAATAAGTACTGCTCTAATCAGTGAAACCTAGTTCGTTAGTTTGTTATGAAGAAAAACGTGTTGAGTACATACTACATAGGTATATTAAAATTCTTAAATGTTTATACTTTCAACATTTATTATGTTTTAGTTAAAGATAAAAGAAATGTTAGAATGCGGACTTCAACACTTTAATAATACCTGTCCTTTACGTTTAACAGGGGATAGTAACCAGTCACTATAATATAGATACATTAAATGACAAATCTTTGATTATTATGTTTGTTGTAAAATTTAAATCAATAACTGTAAAAATGAGTTAGGTACTTCTTATTAAAGTATTATTTATACGTAGTCTTTACCATAAAATATTACGCGTGTAGTTATACGTCTGCGCTTGTAGGTACGCTCTATCGCAATACATATAGGTACCTAGATATTCAGACAAGTCTAAATAATTAAATAATAGTGAAAGAAAGCTGAGCTCTGACTTTATGAAGATAGGTGATTTTCAAATAAAAGATTAGTATCCTTTAGGACTTGTAAATAACTCTTGTGGGAAAAATACAATGAATACATTAACGATCATTTATGATGTAGAATCATAATAAATAAAAAAAAAAATAATAAAAAAGTTTTGTAGTGGTCACCCATCCAGGTGTTGATTGGGATTAGTGTGTCTGTCGAGTTTTATTTGAAACGTTACTTTATTTGTTATTATAATAAAATTGATTTAAAACCTATCTCAAATTATTACTATTTGATTTATGATATAAAATAAATTGGGTTATGTACATATCATTTCATGTCAGTTAATCAGAGTAGTAAAATTAATAGTTCATCTGTATTCGCGGACAAAAGATTGATAGATATATAGATATATAAAAATAAGATATAATAGAATAGCAACAAAATTCTCATGAATTATAATAAATAGAAACATTTATTTAATACAAACTAAATAACGTATAATAATATACTAGACCTAAAAACTAAACTATACCCAAAAACTTTAAAACTAAAATATAAAACTAAAAATACCAATATTGATTAGAAAAAGAAATCTTAAAAAAAAATAGTATAACATACGGGCGAGAGGAATCGAACCCGTGACGGAAAATAATCGTGTTGCTTATAGTCGTCGCTAAGCCACGAGAGCTTGTGTACAAAATGGTACGGTAGAACGGATTATAGGTAATAGAAAAATAGATGAGCTGTGTTTATAGGTAGGTTGGTTTATGATAGGAAGATAGATGACCTTCTTAAAAAAATTTTGAAATAGTTTTATAGGTACATAGGTATATTAACTGCGTAATAACGACTCTTAATTATAATTATGATTTTGAACCCTTCTGTGACAAATTGTATTCAAATAAAAAGAAAAATAATTATATTTTGAAAATAACAAAAAAAAGGTGTTTCTCGAGTTTTAGAAAATGGGGGTTGTATTTACCACGGAATAGTTTTATTAACCTAGTTGATGTACTAGGTATCTGATGATTTTAGGTACATTTATATAGCGACATAGCTAAGATTACAATATAGTTAGTGATATTCCGATGAGAGTAAAGATCATTACTAGTTAATACTTATTGGAGGCATTACTGAAAGATTAACTAACTTGATACTTTACTACTTACTGTATAATATTAGACTTCGACCGTCCTGATAGCTCGGTTGGTGGTGGCCCTTCCCGCTGACCTGTAGGTTGTGGGTTCGATTCCTGCTCGAAAAAAAAAAACTTTGGTTCACACGTGACCGGTGTCATGAGTGACCTAGATATATAATGATCTAGTTTCAGGACATACTGATGAGTTCAGTTGCGGCCAGTATAAGGCATGTCTAGAACTTCAAATAAATATAAATAAAACGAATAAAAGGTTTAATAATAGACACAAAATTTAGATACAATTTATTATTGTCCAAATGAACATTTAAGAAAAAAAAAAAAAAAAAAAAAAAAAAAAAAAAACCTGGTTTATTTAGGTTTGATAAGCGTAACGGTTAACTTCAAATAGTTAGTGTAAATAATTTTGGGTTTTATTCCATAAGTTTAGTACGGATTTGAGAATTTGAGTGTAAGATCTAGGAGGTAGATACCCTGTACGTATAGACTAAGCGTTAAAAGAGGTTACGATTAATTAGGTAGAAGGCAGAAAACAAATACGTATGGTCTATCCACAAACTTACGCTTGCTTTAGTCAATTTTAGATTAAACTAGTTTTAGATGAAAATATGTTTAGTTATTATTAGGTGCATTATGACTATTTGGATTCACTATTATTGTATACTTGGTAAAACTCGGGTTACGGGTGGCTGGACCGATCATGGTGGGATCCAAGTTAGAGATAGATAGGCACTTTCATCATGATATTATCTTTACCTATAGGTACGTAAGTAACGTAGTATGAGAAGGAGTATGGGTGATTCAGAAATTCTAGAAAATAATGAGTAATCTTTACTAATAACGAATGGGAAAGGGCAAAGATAATGATGATGATTACTAATACAAAATGAGAATAAGAATAATTTATTCCCAGAAAAAAATATAAGTGTTTATCATTATTACAAAAATATTAGGTTAGATTTATTGTTATACTATATGGAATAAAAATCCAACGGGCCCCAAACTAGGCAACAGCCTGTATCTTGGGTACCCTAGATAACGCAGTACCAGAACTATTGACGCATATATTATAATAAAAATAACCATCCGTACATAATTCACGCTCGGTACAACACAAACTGTCCGGTAGGTAAGTAGCTTGTCAACCGCCGACCGCTGTCCACTCAAACGCGATAACTTGGCTGAGGTTGTTTTCTGTAATTATAAGTTTAGTATCTACCTGTGTACGAACTTTCTGTTAATATAATTTAAATAATATATCGCGATTAACCGGACAGCCGCCCATAATACATAGGTATACATATTTACCATTGCAGAGAAACACTCACATATCTTATGTTACCACATCCATCTAATACAATAAATATTATGCATACTTAATGAATCCATAAGTAATTCTTAAATAATGCCTATTATGCACTTGAAATATTTATAAAAACTATTAACTTACAAAAATTAATGATAGGTAACTTTTATTTTATTTGTACTAGACGTTTCTTTGGTGAATAGTCCTTGGTAATGGTATATCCTTACCAGTCTATACATGAACTGAAGATAAATGTGATTGATGTATCATAGATATATAATATAGGCTGCATTAAAGTTTATGCTTTTGTACAAATAATAGGTACGTACTACATACATAGTCAGAAGCTAGAGACATACCGTATACCTGTAGGCATTGTTAAGTCTTATATAGTAAAACAATACAAATGAGTGTTTCATTATATTGGGCTATGATATCCGTATTATAATTGGATACATGTAAACTAAAAATTACTGTTAAAATTACAAGATATAAAATGAAGCTAAATAATTAAATTTCTTTCCTAAATGATGCAATCGCTTTGATTAGAATGTTCTATTATGAAATATAAAAGTGATTATTTGTTGTAACTAGAAGGAATATAAAAGAGTGTTCAACAAAAGTTCACTAAAAGGGGGACGTTAATTTAATCAGCAACGATTCGGGAAAGAGGGGAGCGCGGCGGCTTTTCAAAAAAAAAAAAAAACATATATTAGCAATAATTAATAAAAATTTAAAGAAATACAAGTTTTATAAAATTGTTAATTGGTATAATGTGGGCACTCCATTAGAAATGGTGACGCAAGAAAAATATCAGGTTCAGGTAGTTTGTCGGGGCGTTGTATGGTATTCTAAAATGCATATCGGACGATAGCTTTACTGCAACTTAATTACGTAGACTAGCATGGGTTCTACGACATTGAAATAATTTTAACTTTTTAGTTACATATTAGAATGGTACTCTAAGTGCATATGTCAATTTTAAATAAAAAAAAAAAAAAAAAAATAAGCACGTAATTCAAATTTAAACAAAAAGTTTTAGGTGAATCAATTGCGAGCTTATGGTTTAAATAAATTACAAAACTATATATATATATATATATTCTAGGAAAAATAAAAGATAAAAATAAGATAAGCTGTGTAAATCAATTTTGAGCACATGGTTTCATCTATTTAAAAGGGGTATAATCTAAATTCTAAATGTTGTAAAGTTTTAGTTGATTTGGACTAAATTAAATAAATTCAAATATAATTAAAAAGGAAAATACGAGTTAACTTTGGCATTAATATTTAAAAGCAGTTGAAACATTAATTGTTGAACCGATGAGATGGTGTTTATCAAATTAATGTAGGAATTAATCTTTAAAAAATGGGATACTTATTTTATTTTAATGTGGTAGCGGAATATTTATTAAAAGCAATATTATTTAAAAGCCTTTTACCTATATTGGGAATTGCTAGACCGTTGAGATAGTATACTCGAAGTCTGATCGAAGTCATGTTAAGGGTTGGAATGTTAATGTTTTGCTAAAGAAAGGTTTTTGAACGTATAGGGGAAATTGGTTGATGTGGAAGGTTGGCCCCGGTGATTGACATAGTAACAGTTAGCAAGGGTCTTGGTGGTTTAGCAGAGCCTAAGGTTTAAGGGGTTTGTTGTCGGTTGAATTCGAACATCTAACACTTAACAATCAGTTTCTTATAAGAAAGAGCTTTGGAGTTAGGATTAAAGCAATAGCATCAGCTCGCAGGTTAATGCACTTATAAGGAGCCCAACTACACAAGAAGCTAAGACTGAAACTCGGCAACTACACATACTCCGGAGGAGGAATTAGCTATGAAATTACGATTATTCTGGGTGGTTGTTTCAATTGATACACGGTTGCTACTTTTAGCTATACTAGATTTTGCAGGGTTTTCGCATTGGTTCCTTAGGAATTGAAAGGTTGAATTCTGACGGGATTTTTGCTTAAATGCTACTAGGGCTGCCTGCCTCACAACCAGGTCTCAGTAGAATCTAGTAATCCTGGTTATCAATGTCAATCGGTTATATAATTCAAACAATATAAGCTCAGGATGCTGACTACTTTTATGGTTAATTTCTGTTCTGGTCTAAATCCACTATACATATAGGATCACTTACAGCGAGAATCACACATGTTTGAAGTCAAACGATAACAAATTATAAAGTTGCTTATTGGGCACAATTAAGAGGGAATTGTAAATTACATTAGATAAACTATATTTGTGAGATTTGTTTGATTATTAGATTAGAAAATTTTACTTCGGTTCAACAATTAAACACCTGCGTAAAATTTGGGGGTTGGTGTAACGGTCCAAAGGGTCCCGTCATGTCACAAATATAGTGAAGGCTTGATTATAAATGGGAATACAAAAATATTTAAATAAAATCATCTACTTATAAAAGGCTCAAGGTCTTAGGACTGCTAATGAAAGGTTCAAGGTCTTAGGACTCTAGAAAACTAAAATGATTATCTGATAAATTCATATCCAATCTATAAATAACTTCTATTAAACACTAAAAATGAATAAATAGGATAGCCAATAATAACGTATATAATAAATTATGTTATTACTGAAGCTCTGAGAATCTACCGTATGGTAATCGACACATTTAATGAATAAATAATTAAAATATGAACTATAATAAATAAACTTTACTGGTTGTACACCACAAGCATATTAACGAAACAATAACCTAAAGAAAATCTATAATTAAATCTCTAGAATATGTACCAAAATAACACAGATTAGTCCTTAAGCTAATGCCATCTAAACAGTGAATTAACGCATTTAATAATTAGATTTAATATAGTAACTTATAGTAGCACCGGCAGATATAGAACGATGATCGCGTCAATTGAGTTTTCCGTGTCACAATAACAATTTATATGCGCCTAGTAAATCTTAAGTAAAGTTATAATCGGTTTACTATGACAAAGGAATAAATCAGTTAGCGAATAGGGTAGCAGGAAGAAATGCGCGTCGATGGTCCTTTATAAGCGCTTGCGTCGGCTCAGAAGGGGAATGAGATCTTGGGATTTTGTGTTGAATTATGGGTTCCTCGGGTATTAATTTTAGAATATTTGTCATTTTATTTTCGTATTTTGTTACGGTTTCTTGGTGCTGGTTCATTTTAGATAAATTTCATTTACGCGAGTCCTTTTATGCGGTTATAGTACATTACAGTGATTTTAATTTCAATTGGGGTTTTGTTAAATTCATTAATGATGGACCAGTAATGAGAAATCAAATATTAAATTCGCGTTTAATTTAAATTCTTTGTGAATAGGCGCGTTTTAGTGAGCTAGTTTTCCTCTCAAAAGTTTTTCTTGGCTTGGCTAATACCTTGTGATTTTATTGAAGTGTGTAGTATTAGAATTTGTTTGGGGGGTAAATATTTCGTATTGACCAAGCACGGAAAAATTATAACGCATGAGTATGCGGTGTGATGCTGGGCCTGACGGTGCTAACTTGGCATTACATGTCCTCCATGGTTAGTGTTAGAGTTAGGCTGCATTGTTCTTGAGACGCAGCAGATCGATTATTCCTCCGCAAAGGATCGATCGTCTCCAATCTGGGTTATATTATCTATCTGGACTGGGAGGGGGACCGTCGAAGTGGACCCATGTGTTTGCACGCCTCTTGGTCTGATAGATAAAATTATCTGGGTTGTCTTATTTATATATTTATATATTCACATTTATACAGGGGCGGATGCTCTCCCATCCATGGACCACGGTCCGGGTAGGAGTATCCTTAGGGGGTGCGTAGAAATTAGGTTTAGCTTTTTAGAGCCTCGCCAGCTCGCTTTCTTATAGGCTAGCTTAGATAGGTCTCATTGCACACTCGAGACCGACACACACGTTTAAAGTTAAATGTGAGATTCAAGCAATCTCTAGCTTGTTGGGGCACTCACTATATTAGGTTGGGTTTAGCAATAAGTCGAGGAACACACATTGGGGTTAATAAAAATAAATATAAATTTCGTCGATTTAAAATAAAATATCAACTAATTGGGTTAAATAAAACCAAATTATTATCAAATAAAATTCTAGTAAAAGCTAACAATTAAATCAAATAATATTAAAATATTTAATTCCTTTCATAAATGAAATAATACCAAACTAAATAAATCATAATTCATTACCTAAAAAGATATATAATTCAATTTAATAAAACACAAGTTTCGTTCAATGAAATTCTAGTAAAAGTAAACCATTATTAAATAAGTATGTAACCAATGAAATATAAAATTTTAGGACCAATCTCAAATACGGATTTATTTTACGTATAGTTATAATAAATTTATTTAAACGGAGTCGTAATGTTCAAAATACTCTATACTTATGTACCTATAATGCGCGTACGTCAGATGTTAAATACAAGCTAATGAGATTGAAGGACTAAGTATGGTCTAATAAATTAAAATATTCTTTAAAATCATTTAACTTTGAAATCCATAAATAAATTAATACTCTATTTAATTGAATATTTACATCAAATAGATTTGGACCTGTGTTATCGAATCTTAAAGTTGGAACTTGGAAAAGATCTTTGTTTTAATAAATTGATATGCTCCATATTTATAGAGAGTGTACTACTTATAATTATATCATTCTATTTACTTAATTATTTTGATAAGGTCTGTATGCACTTGGGCCAAGCGTAGTCGTGCCCGGAGGTTTCTCTATGCCAGATGGATTAGAGAGCTTCTTCGTCGATAGTGTTTTATGATGGATTTTATCAAAAGATTTTATGCCACTTATTTCTAGATCTGAACTCGGAGACAACCTAAAGATCTAGCTTGACCAAATCGATTTGATTTAACATTATTTTGAGTTCTGTAAAATCTCCAATAAGACTAATTTATGTTCGCTACTCTATGCTGGATAGATTAGAGTTGCAAACAAATATTACCGACTAATAAAGTCATGTTATTTCATAAGGAAATAACTAGACCAAAATTCAGTGTGAATATCCTGAAGGTCTTATAATCTAGCTGGGAATGGCTTGATTATTTATATAAAAATTAAGAATTATATTATAGCCTCGATAATTTAATACGTAGATATTATGGGTTTTCTACCAAATCGTCGACTAATAATTAATCTCATGCTAAATATAATCTAGGTAAAATAATACCAAAGGTTGGATAATATAGGTAGGCTCGACTTAATAGTCAAAATAAACTATTAATATTATTAGCTCGAATAAAAGCTCACGGTAAAATAATTCTTATCAAATTCTATTTTAACAGTATTATTGTTTTTGAATTTAGGATCGTCGTTAATATTAGAAAATTGCTAGGACAAATTTAATAGAACTATAGGAATAGGATGGGGAGGAGGAGCCCGAGATGGGATTAGGATCTCTCTTGTAACGAAGTTAGTACTTACCTGAGAGATCCACAATGAAATTGGCGATGGATGAGTATGAATCTTTGCTTGTTAACAAATAGAGTTCCCTTGAATGATTTGATGTATGCCAGTGTTAGGATTTGCCAAAAGACAATGTCCTCTTACTCTCTAGTATATATTTGAAGACTAAATTTGACAGACAGACATACTAAGTACTAACCACAACAACTAGACATACAAACGTACCAAAAACGTTAAATTAATAGACCAATTCCCCTAGTGCGCTGAAGTATCACTATTTAAGCACTATCTGAAGGGAGATAACCAAGTCTGGAGACGAAATCTCATTTTTGGGGGCGGGGATGGGGCTCCCAAATAGGATCACCGCAGAAAATGACAATTGCAGTGATTCTACTGATACGTGCTAAACAAGATATCGTGTAATTAACGTAAACTCAGAAAGTATGGGGTGAATGTGATAAGATAATAACTTAGGTCTTACTTAGGTTCAACGTAATTCTAGACTGTTAGAAAAGACATCGATATAAACTCTACCATAGCTACGTCAAGACTATAAGAATAGTTAATGTTATACTTTTATAATACCTACCTAAACTCTACCAACCAAACTCTAGAACTATGTAAATGTACATGTATAATTACTTCACGGTATTTACTCTACATAAAAATCACGAATATAAAAGGGTTGTAATTTTAATAGGATAATGCGTGTTTCAATAACTATTAAGCATCTACATTAATTACGTTATTATAAAATTAATATAATCTAAAGGATATTATATAGGCAATATAAAACATAATTATAAGTAATTGATAAGTTGGCATATAGATAGATTATTGCGGTTTATTAGGTAGCATTAGGCATTGTCTCACTACCTTAAAAGAACTAGGGATTCTACAAATCACAACGTACGGTCCTACCACACAAATAGACGATCCACTTGGCCATAACCAATATCAATCTTAGGACTTACAACACTTCTCTTACGTCTAACATTTTACTTAGGTAGCCGTGAGCGACTAGGTTCTATTCGTATCTCTCTAGGTTTATTAGGTTCACTCTAGGTTAAGTTCTAATAGATAAAATATGAAAATCAAATATCAGCTCGATTAAATAAAAATAAACGCAAAAATATCTTTAAACGTTAACACTAATTTTTCATTGGGGGGGTTACAAGGTGTACCCAAAGACTTCTATGTATACACTAGACAGGACATCTCTAACTTGCACTGTCAACCACTTCAAATATGCCAATGAGCATCTTCTCCCTCATACGATGCTCAGCTCTCAAAGCGACTGCACGTGCAGCAGTGAATAGCAGTAAAAATTATGATCCGAATGTGGCATGGCACTAGCGCTGCGTGTTGTGATCGTTGGTTAGACGATTTAATTTCGTAAAGCGCTATAGCGGATTTTAGTTTAATTATACAAAAAATGACAACTATTTGTGCTTTAAATAGCTTCTCTAGTACGTAGTACATATACCTCTTTGGGTGTACCTACCCACTAGTATTTTACTTTTTGCGTCTTATTAGTCTACTTTACAAGCTTTGAATAGGTAATGCAAGAGACAACCGTATAAATATTCCTAATCGCGTTCGTCAAGTACCAATATTAGACAATCAAAACTTAAATATAACAAAACTATAATTGTGGCTGACTTAAGGCTGCTGTATACGCAGATCCACTATCTCGCTCGTGCATTACGACATTTTTGAAGATATTAAATAACTGAATTTACTTACGCAAAATCCGGCTAAACTATATTATCATGAATAACATTACAACTGTTCAACAAAAATATCATATTAATCCAAACAAGAGTTCATAAGTACAACGGTAACAAAGTTTTTTTTCATTAGTAACCGTTGTTTTTTTTATTTATTTTTTTTTCTTATATTTTGGCTCCACACATAGTGTATTTAGCCAGTGTCAAGTATTGTAATTATTCATCGAGTTATGGAATATTTCACGTGTAAAGTCAAGTTTTCAAGTCTTAGTCACAGTCCAGTCTAAGTCAGGTAATCATAGTCCAGTCTAAGTCATACCCTAGTAAAGTGGTGGTGACTTTACTAGAAGCTTCTATGGAATTTTGGAAGCAACACGAAAAACCACGTTTCACTACATTATATCACTTGCCCACACTCATGCTCGTAATTCAGCACTTAATGCGTAATAAACCACCAATTTTAACCATTAACACTAGAAAAAGCACAAGTTTAGAAAAATGATACAATGAAACGACGTGAACTTTTTCAAGTTCCCGCCAAAACTCCAACCGTTGTTATGTATGAAAACTTATTTAGATTAATATTGTTCTTGTTGAATATTTATAATGTTATTTATGATAATGTAATTTAGCCAGATTTTGCGTAAGTAAATTCTGTTATATAATATCTACAAAAATGTCGCAGTGCGCGAGCGAGATAGTGGATCTGCGTATACAGCAGCCTTAATGGCATTATAATATTATGCAGTAACTACGCTAAAATAATTGGCTGATTATGCTCGCACCGGCCGGCTACATGTCGAATAATGATTGAAACGAATATCATCCCTAACACTGTATTAAATGAATTTCACATTAATTAAGGCCTATTTTAAAGATTTGCCTGAAGTTGGCTTTGACGGTGAACAGTTCTGATAGGCGTCTGACGTGCCTTGTCTCAGCTTGACATCGGCAGTTCAAACTAATGATTACTTATGTAAATAGGATCTTGGCGAAACGAATCGGTAATTTGATTTACATTCCTTTTGGAAATGTTTTGTTTTAAAGATTTATTTTATTTTTATTGATTAAAATCAACAAAAATTATACAATGGATAATATAGATAGGATATTATTGGTATGGAATATTATATTACACTGTAAAGTTTCTTGTAGTTTCTTCTTTACAGGTGTAATCGAGTCGAAGCCACGGATCAGAGTTTACTGTTCTGCTGGCTTGTCTTGGATTGCTTGCATCAGTAGGTAGTGGGAAAGAAAGCTTCTATTTTTTTTCTAAGTTACATAATTATTGTAATAGACTTACGATATAATATTTGACATTATATAGGTACATAATTTGTAATTTTATATGCTTAGTACAATAACTTAATTAAGGTACACACACACACACACACACACACACACACACACACACACACACACACACACACACACACATACACAGTACATAACACACACACACACACACACAACACACACACAGTACACAACATAACAGTACACATAACACACAGTAGCACATAATCTAAGTTTGACTTGTAAAAGTGCTAAAATACCCTATTTAAAATAAAACCCTTTGACTTTATATTATTATACCCATAATTATTTTTAAAGCAGTGCATGCTTAGTTTTTTTTTTATGAGAATTTATGACGTGACGAGCTAGTCGTTCACTTGATGTTAAGCGACCCGGCCGTTCATAACCGTTTTTAAAACATGAGCAAATCCGCTAAATACCAAACCACCAATGACCGGTCTATACGTAGCACATGCGGTATACTATATGTACGCATCTAGTGCATTTTAATAAGACAGTATATGCCTGCTAGCACCCTTTAGTGCAGAAAATCTTAGTGAACTCAATGCGAGCCGATCCACCGAAGAAAGGCTTACCATAAATAACCTTTAGTGCCCGGCAGAGAGGTGTTCAAATTGCTGCCGTGTGATACGTCCCGTAGAGTAAGTACGTTTAGCCATATTGAATTTTTAAGCAAAGGTGCCCCAGTTACACGCGCCCAGCGAATGCCCTATTTATTACTCTGGGGGCTAGTTGTGCAGGGTAGTTTTACAAGTATCTAGTTGTAAAATCAAATCAAAAACAAAAAATCAAAAACAAATCATCAAATCATCTTGGAATTAGAAAGTTGAACTGGCCATGGGCAGGTCACATCGCTCGTAGAACTGACAACCGATGGGGAAGAAAGGCTCTCGAATGGCGACCACGAACCGGAAGGCACAGGTTATGAGGTCGGTGGACTAACGATCTGGTCAAAGCCGCAGGAAGCCGATGGATGCAGGAGGCGAGTAGCCGCTCAAAGTGGCGCTCTCTGAGGAAGGCCTGTGTTCAGCAGTGGACGTCTTCAGGCTGTTAATGATGATGATGACTTATTTCAATGATTTAAGGGTGCTCTCACAAAAATATACGTGGTTGCAAGGCTTTCATCATCAAAACTTGATGCATTGCTTTAATATCTATACCTAGCCATTATATGAATTATCATCATCATCATCACCAGCCTGAAGACGTCCACTGCTAAACATAGGCCTAGCCCATAAAAAACGCCTCTAAGGACGCTAATCATAGAGAGGATTTGCCATAATCACCACACTTGGCAGGCGGCTTGGTGATCACTAACAGACCGAGATTGCAAGAGTTATTTAGAAGTCTTGTTATTTTTTTTAACATTGCGCCCGGCCAGTTTGTGCACGGTCGTAAAACAAGCTTTTTAAATTGAGATAGGTCGGGCCCACGTAGGTGTTTTATAAAAACACGTCCATAACAGAGCTGGGGATGGAATATCGTTTTTTATGAAATGTATAAAGCCAGTTTTGAATTGTATCCGTATCGTAGGTGAATTGCCTGAACGAATTGTAGTTGGATGTGGTATGAGAGATTAATTCTAGGGCATCTTATAATAATTAAAGTTAAATAGTATTTCAATACGCTATTTGTTGACATGGATTATTCCAAAAAAAAATTTCTTCTTTATTTCTTCCTTTCTTTCTTATTTGAGCACAGAAAAAAAGCGGAATACTTGTTCTAGTGTCTGGGTGTTATGCTACAACAGTCTTCGTAGTTCCTGGGAAGCCTCGTGGTTCAGGAGCCTGTTGTTCAGTACACGTTCCATACTCTTGCAGAGAATGGAAGTGATCGAAATGGGCCTGTAATTGGCAGGGCTAGCACTACTGCCCTTTTTGGGCACGGGCTGCACGTTAGCAAGCTTCCAGGTTTTCTGCACTTTACCACTCATAAGAGAGGGCCGATAGAGGCGTGTCAAAACAGGAGCCGACGTCAACATACGTCTTTAGAACTATTGCAGGAATTCCGTAAAGACCACTAGCCTTGTTCACGTCCAGGCTAAGAAGCGTCTTACGAACCTCTGTCTGACAGATGTGAATTTCCGGCATAGAGGCCTCGCAACTTGGTAGACTACAGGGTCCAGGCTATGTGTGTGATCATTGGGCGTAAAGCATACAATAAATAAATAAATAATACAATAAATGATAATAGCAAAGTCCAAAATATTGAACTGCGTTAGGTTTTTCACAGGAGTAAACAATAGCAGGTAAAAGTAGTTTTTATTAGTAAACAACATGCCCTATAGAGCACCTAACTTACATTAAATAGTCTTATTACACTAAAGTTGTACTAGCTTTAGTAAGGAGCCCAATGAATAGTTAAACAAGGCCACGGGCGGGTCACAGACTCAGGCGACGGTAACAAGCGAAGCTCGAGACAAAAGAAACTCTCTCGCTAACGATGCGCGCTACACTTGACACGGCGACGGCAGTGTTGCCATTTCAGGATGAAATTTTAAGCAACAATCTGTTTTTGTGTCACTTTTGTGTAGGCAAGATTTGCTGAAGACTGGTTCACTTGTCCCGTATCTAGAACGTAAAGAATATATATTATCAAATATATTGAACAAATATAATTAGAAAAAAAATTGTATTATGTTGTACATTATTGTTACATAGCATACGTAACATAACTTATATGAAATTGTTAGTGGGAAAATGTACCAAGCTAATAATGACAACGATTGCGATTATATTCGTAATAAAAAAATCTCACGATAAATATTACTTACGGCTTTTTCTTTAAATATGATCAATTTACTCCAGTTTTCTATAACGCTACTGGTATTACCAACAAATCATACCATACATTACTCACGCAAAAAACTATTTTATGATCCGAGCGATAGAAGTCACTAAATCAGATTCCAATCGTTTCCTAACCATAACAACTAAGCCCTACGCCAAAAACCGATACTCATAGGTCATTGACATAATCCAGAACTCATTGTACCCACTGCGGACAGCAGGGAGCATTGTATAAGCAGTAAGGACAAAAGTGAAAGAAAAAAAGGAACAAGAAAAAGAGGTAAGAAAGATTCGTCACGTATTTCTATTTCAATTCAAAGTAGAGATTGCACCGGTCAGTTTCCCATACACGAAAAACAGATGTATCTCGCTACGCTCGTAGGAGAGCTCTTTAGATTGGGCCCCAAGACTGACAGTGATTGATTACGTAGGACTGTATAATAAATAGAACGACTAAATAAAATAATACATTTGCGAACTCATTATGCATAAACATATTATACATCCCATCACAAAAATATAGCACACAATATATAATTCTTAGCCAATGGGGAATGCAACCACAGCCATAGCTTAGTTGGGAGAGCGTCTGTTGCATGGTGTCAAAACTGCCCTTACTGTTTATAAGTTGTAGCCATGTCGCCATATCCTGGCGACCTTCCAAACCAATGTTTTTACGCGAACAAACTTTTTCAACTACCCTGCTGTTTGTATTACTTGCCCGCAAAAAGTTTTAACTAATACTATGCTCTAAGGCCGCGCTGAAAATTTTCAATGGTCAGATTTCCGAGATTTATAAGGGGGGTTGGGCTGAGCTATATGCTGTATGCGCAACACATTACATTATGCAAGATGACCTAGTTCGAATGGAAAAATGTTTTAAAGAACGGATTGATGTTTTGATAAAGTACCGGAAGGAAATACTAACTATATTTATATTGTAGTAAGCTTTATATCGTGCATTAAAAATCATAATTTTTTTTAATTTTTTATTTCATTGATTGTGTTTTTTTTTATAAGAGCTGGTCTTTCAATAGGCACATATTGTTTAATTGTATTAAGAGAATTTATGTCCGTTTCCACCAAAGATCCCTAAATTTTAAGGGATCCTTAAAAATATTTAAGTGACATTTAACAGTAATTTTGTTTTCATCGACGATTAAGAGACACCTAAAGCTTAAGGGATCCCCCTAAGTTTCCGATGGGGCCGAAGCCCGATCCCTTAGCAGGCAGAACGCGGGAAACGCGGGGAGGGCGGGATCCCTTGGCAGGTTTAATTATCAAAATGCCAGTTTTTTTTTTCAATTGTATTTGGCGACTTTTTTTACCCGCATAACGCCAGAAAATGTATTAATTTTTATTTTTCCTGGTGAATAATATATTAAAAACTCTAATGCTAATATCAATAAAGCCTGTTGCTTGTATTTTTGACGATAATTTTCTAAAATATATAAATAAAATAACGAAAATTGGCAACGTACGGTTTTCGGAAACCGTAGAAAAGGATAACATGTCACTTTACAATTTAAGTGTCACTTAGCGCTGTGAAAACGAATTTAGGTAAGGGTCAAATTTAGGGGGCCCTTAGCCAAAGGATTCTTAGTTAGGGCGTAGTTTAGGGATCTTTGGTGAAAATGGGCATAAGTATACTTAATAACATCTCTACCATAAACTAGAGGCTATATTATGTCCGAAATTTGAACGTGGAATTGCAACCGGCAGAATAGCCTCACGTCCTATCAAATACAACACTGCAAATAGAAAATTGTATCACGTAAGGAAACAGACAGAATGAACAGCAAGCGTGCAGCACAAAAACCTGGGGCATTAACAACTTGGTACGTATAGAACCGCAACAAGATGTGGCGAGTAACACCACTGTAGAACACCCACGTACAATGGCACCCATACACGCTGCCTTTAGTGTTAGGAACGCTTTAAACGATCAAACGTGGCTTAAGTTTTATTATTGCGGGTCAGGTAAAACAAATTGTACAAGCGTAACTTGTGTTACTGGACAAGATTACCTAATACATTTCTGCGTTCAAAAGACTTTCATTGCGCATTGACTGTTTGTTGCTGACTGAATGATAGCATTATTACTGTGACAAATAATTGATAATATTGAGTCGCAGCTTGCAACATTATACTAAGAGTTAAATAGATAGGTATATAATAGGTACATAATATAATCAGGAATAAAATTAATCTTACGTAGAATGAGTGGTCTATTCGCTGATCCCTTCTAGACAACATTTGGATGGGAAGTACTTATTAGAAGAAGAAAATATGGTGGTGTAAAACAATTTTAAACATTGTTAACTTACTAAATCTTAATAAGCTTTTGGCAGAGTAGGAACGTGTTGTACTCTGCCAAAGCCTTTTAGACGAATGAAAAAAGTAAAATGAGCACTACTTGGCCTTTATTTGCCCTTTTAACCATTTTGGTTTCAAAGAGGTGAATTTTCTTAAGGTGGCGGGTAGAGCCAGATAAGCAGGTCCAAATCCGTTCAAAGAAACACCAACCTTAACGTCGTAGTCTTAAATATCATTTCAGTCTGCACTTCAGCGCGGTGCTTACGACAAAGACAACGCACGAAAACACTGATTTTGACAGTTTTTAATTAATATCTATTTTTATATAGTATTTTTCAAAGTTATTAAGTCATCACGACATCTGAATGTTTGTTGGGAATAAACTAATTTACTTTTTGTAAAAATATATTCGGTAGAAGCTCAGTAAAATGGGAAAATTCAAATTTTTTGAGGGAGGTTTGCGATTTTTTCTATAGAGCTATATTTATTAATCTTATATTTGCGGTCATCACAAACGAGTTAGTGAAATGAATTATATTATATATTAAATTCAAAGCTCCACATCTTCTAATTACGCCAGGAAACACCTTGTTTGGTCTACTCGCCGCCTTAATCATAATTATAGTACTTTGGAATTCCATTATTAATCAACTTTAAATTGTCCCCATAGCTTTTAATCGCTGATTCGTTTTTATTTTGTTCGGGCTCCGCCATGGAACACCTTTTTATTCGTACGTTACCTTGAGCAATTTGCTATTAACTGACCTGAAAGTCTAGTTTTTTCCTGCAATGTATACCTACATATGAAACTGATGGATTTTGCTGTTCATGGTACCTCATGAGTGTATAGTGAGCTTTAGACAGTGCGTTCTGTTACTGCACTAATTCGTCAAGTGTGCGCCAGGCGTTACTAACTTAATGCTTGTGGATTACTTCTAGACAGAGCAGTCTGATGCAAACTACTCCCGTATTTCAGAACTATGCTCAGTCGTCGATTGATGCTCAATTAGACATTTCATTCACTAAGTTTCATCATTTTATAAATGAAATAGGGTTTATCGTCTTGATAGCAGAACTCACGATCCAAACACATTTTCACTGTTATTTTTAATCAATAAGTTGATTAATTGACTGGCCTGATAGCTCAGTTGGTAGTAGCTCTGCCTTCTGAACTATAAGGTTGTGAGTTCGATTCCCACGCAGGACAAACATTTGTGTATGAACATCGATGTTTGTTCTGTGTCTGAGACTCTGTTATGTTGTATTCTTGCCTGTATTTATAAACAAAAAAAATATCTAGGTATTGTATCAGTTATCTAGTTCCCATAGTAGAAACTATGCTTAGTTTGGGGCTAGATGGCGCTGTGTGAAATGTTCTCACATATTTATTTCTTTATTTATAAATTTTGAATAGTGATAATTCTTTTCTGGCTACAAAATCTCGGGCATTGGTTTTTACCAAAACATTAGAAGCGACATAAATAATTAGAAATGAACGTACAATATGTAGTAGAATTTGTCTTTATATATAAATTAACAAAAAAAAACAATTTACGTATGATATTACGACGTAAGTAATGGACGTTTGGCTTAGTATGTTACTAGATGTCTCATGCAGCGCTGATTTTCATCCCCAGGGAGTAGCGAAGCGAGTGTGGTACGTATTCAACGAAGAAGACTAAGGCCGCTTGCGTAAGAATCCTTCTTTAATTTTGTTTAGCTAAATGCATTTAACTGCTAAAACACGTTTAAGACAAAACGCGTTTAAGATTGACTTGCTTTACATGCTCACCGACTCTGTTTAACTAAATACATTTAAAAAAGTCCTACGTTCCGTTTTACGCACATTGCGAAACTTGTTCATCAAACCGCCGTCAAGCCCGAACAATTCTCTTGAACGTATAGATAAAATTTTGCGTGAATAGGAATTTGGATGTCAGTGGCATTAGACGTCAAATCTGCTCAGCTGGAATTCCAAAATGGCGCTAAACATATTTAAATAGCGCTAAACGCCCGTTTTTGGGTATTTAAATTTGACAGATCTTTAATTATGTTTAGTCTCAAATTTTATATTGTGCAAGAGGGTAATTGCGTTTAAACCTCTAAATGCATTTAAGTGGGTCACTAATTGCGTTTAAGAACGCTTACGCAAGCGGCCCTTAGTGTTATAATAATAAAAGATACAAACTGACTAGTTGCCTGCTATTAAAACAAGTAAATATTATTTTCATAAAGTAGGTTAAAAATGAATGCAATAATTGAAAAAATAAGTAAAATCGGGAAATAAATCAAGGAGTGGGCTTCGCCTGCCTCTTTCTCGCAAAACAAGATATTCCCCACAGTTACTATGAAAACGCACGTTGTGAAGTGATATACTAAAGAGACTGTATGTAAAGCTACCGCTTAGTAATGAGGTACTATGAAGAAGCAAGAGTGACGACACTGCATGTTTGAGCTGTCTCCTTCTATTCCTGTATTTTAAAATGCTTGTAACTTATTCATTTTTTGAGATATTTAATTTTTGTTTTCACTACTATTTATTTTTGAGAAATATTATTAATTTAAAAAATAGCAGGACACAAGCCTATTGGAATATGCAGCTTTAAAGAATAATACTAAAATAAAAGTCGCAGGAAACATTTTGAAGGGAATTTTTCTAAAGAGGCTTTTTGACCCTTTTCTAGCCCTTGGATGTTCATTGATGAAAAATGTTATTATAATATTATTTATTATTCGTGTGTTGTAAAAAAGGGACGTTTTGTATAAAGACGGTAAAAAATATCATCAGATTAAATCTTTTCCCTTTTTTTCTTTTATTGTGATTTCGAGGTCACCGTTAAAAAGCCCGCCTAAAATCATAATTAGAATCTTTAAAAAGGGTAAACCAACAGATGTTAACTCAAAAAATATGGTAATTGTTAAAATTAAACAAGCAATCCCATTGTGTACTAAACGAGGTCCTTGGATGGCTTTCCGTGGAAATGGGCTATTGCCTTAAAACGCAATGTGTACTTTGAAACAGCAGGCTAGGTTCACGACTATAGTCGTGCCTTAGTTCCTACTGTTTCAAAGTACATTATGAATATTTTAGCACTTTATATTAATTTCACGTTAAGCTGTTATGTAGCCACAAAATCATGATCCTGCATTGCATTATTTTTTAAGGTTCCGTACCCAAAAGGTAAAATGAACCCTATTACTAAGGCTGCGCTGTATGTCTGTCTGTCTGTCTGTCTGTTTGTCTGTCTGTCTGTCTGTCTGTCTGTCTGTCTGTCTGTCCGTCTGTCCGTCTGTCTGTCTGTCACTAGGCTGTATCTCATGAACCGTGATAGTTAGACAGTTGAAATTTCCACTAATGATGTATTTCTGTTGCCCCTATACAACAAATACTAAAAAATAGAATAAAAGAAATATTTAAGTGGGCTCCCATACAACAAACATGATATTTTTGCTCATTTACCCGATGAGTCATAGATGGCTTTGCTTTAAATAGTACTGCTACTCAACACTAGATGGCAGGGATAGTGAAATAAATATTGAAGGGTTTACCAGATGATTCATAGATGGCGCTGCTTTAAATAGTAATGCTACTCAACACTAGATGGCAGGAATAGATAATAGTACAGAACCCTCCGTGCACGAGTGCGACTCGCACTTGGCTAGTTTTTTTTAACTTATCAATGTCATCATCAGCCTATTCTTGTCCACTGCTGAACTTAGGCCTCTCCAACAGCACGCCCTTGAGCTTGGCCTTCAGCTCTTTGCATCCAACCACTTTCAGCAATTCTTGAATCTACCTGCCTGTTTCTGTTTTGGGTTTCCTACGATAGCCCAGTGTTTCTTCATCCCCCTGTCCTGCCATTTACCATGACCACCATGGTTAAGAATAATAGCAGCGTGACTGAGAACTGGAGGACATTTTTTACTTGTACCATTTATTAGATATTTTGCCCATAATTGCCAGGCTGAATAAGCGTGATGCTGCTGCTTGTCGCTGGCCTATGTCACGTAGGTGTACGCTTTTTTAGATTGAAATATGACGTAAGTACCAAAATCTATTGGTTGCTAGAGCCTCGTTCATTGTCAAGTCAAACTCACCATTTGTGATCGTCTAAATTCATAAATTTAAAATACGTTCTTTACAATTAAGACTTTATTGTCACTATTGTATTTTCGTCTAAAATACTGCAAAGCCTGAAAACGAAGGTGTTCAACCAGTGTGTGTTGCCAGTAATGACTTATGGCACCGAGACGTGTTCTCTTACTGTTGGCCTTATGAGTAACTCAAAGTTGCGCAACGAGCTATGAAGAGAGCTATGCTCGGAGTTTCCTTACGAGACAAGATCCGAAATGACGAGATCCGCAAGAGAACTAAAGTCACCGATATAGCTTTGAGTATTAGCAAGTCGAAGTGGAAGTGGGCAGGCCACATCACTCGTAGAACTGACAACTGATGGGGAAGAAAGGTTCTCCAGTGGCGACCACAAACCGGAAGACGCAGCGTAGGGCGGCCCCCTACTAGGTGGACCGACGACCTGGTCTGGGATGGATGTAGGTGGCAAGCAGCCACTCAAAGTGGCGTTCTTCGGGGAGCCCTATTTTCAGCAGTGGACGTCTTCAGGCTGATGATGATGATGATGATGATGTCACAAGGTTATCTGTCAAACAGGCCCGTAATAAACCCATCCATTTTTTTTTTATTTCAGCTTGCCTAACGTTTTATCCTCTCATTTTGGAAGCTTTCAGAGATAGATTACTCACTATATTTATACTGTGCGTTAAATGTACCAAGTTTAAACAGCGATTAGGATCAGGATTTAAAGTAATTTGCATCGTAATGCTAATGGTATCGGTTTATGACCTCCTTCAGGATATTAATTTGTATTTATGGATAGGTATTTATTTATAGATAGATAGATACATAGATAACTCTTTAATGGAATATACAATATGCAGGAATAAAATATATCTTACGTATGTAGTGCAGCTATTTATCATCTCTGTATCTAATATTATTGCTGTACATACCTATTATACAATATGCCACCTGGGAGAGTATTTTATATTACTCTTATAATAAAACTGACCAAGAACCACTGTTACCAAGATAAAATCTGTACATAGAAAATAATTTAGAAATAATACATTTTTAGGGGTAAGCACGGAGCATTAAAAAATATGACGCTGCGAAGCGTGTTTTTTTTTTCGTACTCTATGTGGGTAAGTATATTAAAAAAGTAGAATCCAAAAATATAGGTTTAGAGTTTTCACCTGATGCCTTTACTATTTTTTTTAGGAGTTCTGATCAGACTTTTACGTTGCTGGGCATTTCAGCTAAATCAGTTCATCCAAAAAGGATTTACAGACATTCTTATATAACGGCTTCCGGCCGGGGAAGGAAGAGATGGAAAACCGGAGAGAAAGGGCAAACATAATAAGTAGTGGTATGGTGCCTACCATCCTACTCTATTTGCCCTTTCTCCTCTTCTCATCAACCCTGAAGACGGACACTGCTAAACACAGGCCTTCAGAGCGCCACTTTGAGCGGCTGCTCGCCTCCTGCATCGTGTATTGGCTCCGCGTGATTGTAACGAGATCATTGGTCTACCTAGTGACCCTCCTAATGAAGGAAAAATCAAACCCGTTAAAAGCCTGTGTGAGTCCACTAGTTGCATATTATGATTTTAAAACGATTGATTTACATAGATCAGATATTCTAAGAGTATGATTAAATTTTTGGCTGGTTTATTATAGAAAATAATACCGAAAGAACTTCCAAATACTCTTTATACACGTGTACAATCTTGTATGTTAAGTGAACCCCACTAGTACTTTGGGTTTTTGCGTCCTTTTTCCTCAAATAAGTTGCGGTCAAAGCCAAACGATTCAAGCATAAGACCCGAGAATTTCTAAGAAAAATACACATCTCTTGGAGAGGGCTTCTATAGAATCAGATGTAAATTAGGATGAAAATTCAAAAGAGCACTTAGTTTTAAACCGGAATCAGGCTACTTCAAGTATTAATTGCTTTTCGTGGCTCATTGTGATTCAGATCTCGCGGAGTGAGATGCAAATTACGATAAACTTTTCCAACTGTTCTATTTCTCTAACGGAAATGTGAAAAGTTTGGTGAAAAACAACGCGCGTTGTGCGATAGAAGTCTATTCGTAGTTTACAATAACCTGTTTTAGTTTTACTCGGGAATGCCCCATAAAGCAGTGCGCTTAATCACTGGAGTCTGGAACTTTTGATGGAATAGCTGTACTAGTGGCGGTCGTTAATCTCCTATTGTGCTTGTAGTTCTTTATGACATCGAAATACGAGCAGATTTCAGACTCAATTTACATAATACAAAGGTTGCCTCTTTTAAAACTAGAACAAATACAAAAAATAAAGAATACAAAGAAGATATCAAAATGTGAATATTTGTGTTAAAAGATACAGTGTGATAGACTGCTTTTATTCCATATGATGTCTGTGAGAATACATTACTCAGCTCAGTTCTACTTCCACCCATTACTCTTCCGTCACTTTCTTTGGTTTAAACATCACGCGTAGGGTCCACATATCATCGTTTGTGATATTTTGTCATACAATTAAGCTTAAAAATGACACACTCGCATTGTATCAAGTGCCATGGGAAGCACGTTCGCTGAACGAGGAGTTAATTAGTGAAATGCAGTGCGTCGCACAGGATTGGATTGTGATGTGTCAACCAGTTTAGGGCGGTGGAGTAATTACAGATAAGCGATTCCCAAATAATTTAAGTCAATAATATAAGTCAATAAGTCAAGAAAAATAAACTTGTGGTAAATGTTTTGTTTAGATCCCATTGGACAATAAAAAAGAGCATCTACTCTTTTATAATTAAAAGTTGCACAACATGGCATCATTATCACCAGCTTTCACTAAACTGTTGGACGTAAGTCTCTCCGAATGCAAGGTACTCCACTGAACTCAATATTCACCCAGCTCTACTCTTGCAGCTGCTAATACCATTAGCTACATCGTCGCTCCATCTCGGTGCAAAGCGTCCTTCACTACAACTGCGACTGCCAATCTCTCTCAAGAATTAACATGTGCCAAAAGGAGTAGATCAATTATTAGAAATAGGTTAAAAATGATCATCAAACAATGATATTTGTTGTAGGACGGTAATTATATACTGATATACTATTATTGGTTACCAAAACCCACATTGCAGTAATTGTTATAAGTTACTAGCTGCGACCCACGGTTTCACCCGCGGATAAAAAGTAGCCTATGTGTTAATCCAGTATATAAGCTATCTCTATTGCAAATTTCATCCAAATCTGTAAAGCCGTTTGAGCGTGAAGGAGTAACAAACATACACACATACAAACTTTCAGCTTCATGATATTAGTGTGATTAGGGTGATATATAGTGTGATGTGTGATAAGTAAACTATAAGTAGCATTTTTTATGCAACTGCCAACTAGAATTTGCCCGTGTAAAGCCAAACTTAGTTTAAAAAAGTTGTTAATCAGATCTGTTTTACACTAATTCTTATAAGTAAACAAAGATTAGTATATTTTTGATGATACATAGAAAGTTGGATGGCTGATTTGAAGTCAAATATAGGTTAACAGTCAACCAAACACATGCATGCTTTATCACAGTCTAGCGTCGCCCGCAGTACGTTACAGGTGCGCATGAAAGCCTGGCTAATGAGAACGTAAATATTTCACAGCTACCCGCAATATTTTATTGATAACTGCATCAGTTCCATGCCGTTAGCCATTACGTACGAATCATCTTTCATATTCAAAATTACGAGTGCGTTTGACGCTTGTTATATTATGGTCTGATGAATGTTGTGGGTGCTAGTATTACTTACGTTTTTGATGATAGGTTTCGATGAAGGTGTACATCATCATAATCATGAACAACAGCCTGAAGACGTCCACTGCTGAACTAGGCCTCTCCCACAGAGCGTTGCTTTGAGCGGCTGCTTTTCTCCTGCATCCATCGGCTCTTCGTGGTAGTGACCAGCGTTGGTCCGCCTAGAGGGCCGGCTTACGCTGCATCTTCCGGTTCGTGGTCACTACTCGAGAACCTTTTTTCCCCATCGGTTATCAGTTCGACTAGCGATGTGGCCTGCCCATTGCCATTTCAACTTGCTAATTAAAAATATTTAATTAAAGAGCTATATCGGTCACCTTAGTTCTCCTGTGGATCTTCTAATTTCGGATCTTATGTCGTAGGAAAACAAAGAGCATCATAGCTTCCATAGCTCGTTGCGTAAGGGTCAATTCAGACAGAGCAGCAAAATGCTCGAGCACTTTTTAAGTGCTATTGGAATATCAACCTTATTTCATTTACACAAAGCTGAAAATAGTATGCAACATTAAAATCTTACCTATTTTAACGTTGCATAGTATTATCAGCCTTGTCTAAATGGACAAAGGTGGATATTCCAATAGCACTTAAAAAGTGCTCGAGCATTTTGCTGCACTGTCTGAATTGACCCTAAGGTGTACGCTTAGCTAAAAACATTCAAGCAGTTTTGTTGCCCTTGCCCCTGAGTGACTTAAAAGTTGCTTTCCTCGTGCGATATCATCATTTGTTTACTTGCTTTTTAGGGTTCCGTACCCAAAGGCACAGATTACTGAATATGTTACTTCGTAACCAAAGGGTAAGACGGACCCTATTACTAAGGCTCCGCTGTCTGTCTGCCTGTCTGTATGTCTGTCTGTCTGTCTGTCTGTCTGTCCGTCTGTCACCAGGCTGTATCTCATGAACCGTGATAGTTAAACAGTTGAAATTTTCACAGATGATGTATTTCTGTTGCCGCTATAACAACAAATACTAAAAATCAGAATAAAATAAATATTGGAAGGGCTCCCATACAACAAACGTGACGTGACGTGGTTTTTTGCTAGTTTTTATACGGAACCCTTCGTGCGCGAGTCCGACTCGCACTTGGCCGGTTATTTGTTACTAAATACACCCTTAGTGTATATACTGCATGGACGTATCATCCTCCATATCATGCTAGTAAACCAAGTAAATAATGCATCTATCTTTACATATTTACTCTGAAAATGATTATAAGAGCAAACCTCTTCGAGATGTGACGATATTCTAAAGTTAACTTAAGCAAGTCTGCAACTAACACTATACGATACAATAGTATGGGATCGATCGAGACACTTCCGTAAATAGAGCAAGCCATCTGTGTCTTGCCTCCATTACTATATTCAGTAGTTGTGGTTGGCACTGGATTTATAGATATCTTGGATGTATTTTAAGGATCCCATTTACGTATGCAAGTCTACTGAGCGATAATGTAGGTAGGTACAGTCAGCAATGATAGCTGACAAAATCTGATATTAAAACAAGAGTGGCACGTTCTCTTATATATAAATCATGGAATAAGCAGGAGAGGAATTCCAATACACCAATAAAATAGCGTAGATCAGAAATATGCCATAAACAGTTTTAAACCTAGATGGCGCTGCAAAATGAGCGGGCTATTAGTTGAGCGTAGATCAGAAATATGCCAAAAAACCGTTTTAAACCTAGCCCGCCATAGTTAGCCGTATAGCCCGCTCATTTTACAGCGTCATCTAGGTTTAAAACGGTTTTTTGGCATATTTCTGATCTGCGTTCAACTTACAGCCCGTACTACGTACTTATACTCATTTTGTAGCGCCATCTAGGTTTATAACGGTTTTTGGCATATTTCTGATCTACGCTGTTTTTTTGGTGTATTGGAATTCCTCTCCTCCTTGTTGCATGATATAAATATATAGATATAATAATATAATAATGCCCTCAATCTGATGGCCCCAACCTCAACGCACGCACACGTTACACACCCTCTCAGATAAAATGTGTTTAAAACACTACTTTGTATTATATAAAAATATACGTGCTTAATCTAACACCAACCCCTTTCCAGATTAGATAATTCCCATGCAGAGCCACTACCGAGCATATAACATACCCAATAAACAATAACAGCGATCATCATGAGCAATAAAGTGATATTTTAGTAGGTGTTTCGCGACAACAATACCCGTTTTCACGCTTTTGTGCTTATGCGTTTCGTTGCGTAGTCTTCGCCTATTTCAGTTAGTATAAAAGCTTTATATGGATAAGACTTTTTCAATAGTTTTGTGCTTATGCGTTTCTCACGTATACTTTTTCCCTATTTCAGTAAGTATAAGCTTTTTGTAGATAAGACTTTCGTGAATAGCTTTTTGATCATGCGTTTCGTTTGATGTCCTTACCTACCTACTTGAGTTAGTTTTTTGTGGTCGAAACTATCGTAATTATTGTTATAGTGTTTATCTTTATTCTAAGTTTTCTATATAGATCATTAAACATTGCCCCATTTACGTATAATTGAACATCCTGCCCATATGTATAGAATTGTCTGTTCCACACTAAACTTTCGTACTATAATAACAGCCTCCTCTTGACGCGCCTTATTCCTTTGCCGAGTTGCCGTCTTATTAAAACAAATAAATACCAAATTGACTGTTTATGTAAAACTTTGAAATAACAAACTTGAGAAAATAATATCCATGAGAAAAGTTATTGTTGACAATAGAATAATTCTAAAATAGCAGTACCTTTAAGTATTCAAATAATACTGTAAAAATCATTACGCGTGTTCACGCAATGTCAAATAAATAATTACGTATGGATATCGCCATTTAGTAGCACTCATAGCGAAGCACAACCAGCCGTTTCTAACCGATCGGTAAAGTTAAGCAACGTTCGCTGCGGCCACTACTTTGATGGGTGACCGCTACAGCAAAAAGTGGTATTTAAAACAGAGCGCTATCGTGCTTCGGAGGGTACGTTAAGCCGTCGGTCCCGGCTGTTGTCTTAAAAAATAGTCGTTAAGCCAAGCCAAGCCTTTGGGTGGCCTAAAAATTCTGACACCAGGGCTAACCACTTGCCTACACGAGAAGAAGATCGCCATTTAGCCTCAAACTAAGCAAAACTAGACTCTGTAAGAACCAAATTACTGATAGAACACTGATAATAGTGTAAAGGTTTTGGTTTAGGGTCAACAGACTTTAGGTCAGCACTAATAAATTGTTAGATTTGTGTCAAAGTGGCGATGACTTTGTGTTCTCCTTTTGATAGCCTTCACCGAACCATTTGGGTCGAACTAACCACTAACCATAATAAATTATTACTCAAGTATCTTATTTTAATTAGCGTTGATCGAATGCCAATAGGCTACATTTCAATTCATTCGAATCAGGTAACTATAAGGTACCTATATCTGTCAGTTATCATCGGAGCTATTCATTTATTAAAACACTGATAATATAATTATATTTCAGATGAAAATGTGATAACAGTCGTTATCATGACAAGTAGGGAGGCACTTGAGAGCGCGTTATTACATAAGTATTTTATGATATCGTTTAAGGACTTTAAGGTAACGGGTTTCGTATTCAAAGAGTTTTTCTAGAAACGTGACGTAGATATTTTTTCGACAGATATATTTTAGCAATGATTATTATATTATGTTATTTTTTCTGACCTAGGGGCGTACGGTGAGCTCTTACCGCGATTCAAAACTGAGCCTATATTGGATCGCTTTGTTTTTTTTGTATGGGGATTTTGACAAGCGATCCAGTATAGGCTCTGTTTTGAATCGCGCTAAGAGCTCACGGTACGCCCGGCCCCCTAGACGCTTATCTGTCCCGCAATAAAAATGACGTCACGACTAAAAACATGACAGTAAAACTTTGGCTGTTTGAAAACGGCTGATCCGAATTTCGCACACCATTTTCTTACTACTTACTTTTTGTCCCGTAAAACTAAGATTTTTCGTCGGAACAGATACTTAACGAGTGAAACCATGTGGCTCCTGTAGCAGTATAACACTAGTGAAAATATAATATCAAACAGAAAATTTTAACAGCAACAACTTGGGGCCAAATGGTTTTTTTATACATCATACAACATTATTCGTAATCCTGCAAGGAAAATTTACAAAACTATCATCTAGTAGGGTGGATCAGTGTTATTATTATGTTCTTGTTATGATAAAATATGTATACCCAATTACTAATGGCCAAATGGCCGTATAAGCCGGATACTTATACCTCAACTCTAATTTTTCTTTGTGCTTATTTAAGACGAGAAACAAAGCTTCCTTACAATATATTGTTGTTACTGAACCGCTTCTGCTGGTTTCAATTTTCTCTAAAGATAATAGGAGGTGAGTGTAACAAGACGAGTAGCAGCGTATTAATTTAGATTTCCATTTGATTATGATAATAATGAGAAACATTCTCGATTTTATTTGATACGCTGTCTGAAATTCTCGTTTCATGTTTCGTGTTGCTAAGTATTTTATGAGATGGTTCGCTGTACAGCTATTTATAATCACCCGTCTTACACGTGTTTAAAATAATTGGGTGTTTTAAAGAAAATGAATAGCAAAATTTTATTCAGAAGATATAACAAACTGAATTATTACACATACATCATACTTATTATGAGTGAATCATCACAAAATGGGAAATTATCAAAGAAAGAAAACAATCTTGTTTCTAGCTGAGCTGAGTGGTGACAGTGTAAATTCAGATAAACATTTACTTAATAATGATAAGGATTTTATTAACAAATCTTTGATCATGCCAGTTTTATAAATGCAAACAATCTCTGTACATATTTACACCATACAATTATATACGATAGAATAGGTAAAATGATATCTAAAAAGCTGCAATACCTGTGATGCCTCTACCTAATATTAAACCGTGAATATCGTGAGTGCCTTCGTAGGTATTCACCGCTTCAAGGTTCATAACATGCCTGATTATATGGTACTCGTCCGACACGCCGTTACCTCCAAGCATATCCCTTGCAACCCTTGCAATATCCAGGGCCTTGCCACAGTTATTCCTTTTAATTAGGGACACCATCTCGTGAGCAGCTCTGCCTTCATCTATTAGACGGCCAACCCTCAGGCACGCCTGGTACCCTATGCTTATCTCTGTCAACATGTCGGCTAGCTTCTTCTGTATGAGCTGATTCGAAGCAAGTGGCTTTCCGAATTGTTTCCTATCTAATGTGTACTGACGGGCGATCCGCAAACATGTTTCAGCAGCACCGAGCGCGCCCCAGGCGATCCCGTATCTCGCGTTATTGAGACATCCGAACGGCCCCTTCAGACCCACTACGTTCGGCAATAAATTCTCCTCCGGTATAGCCACTTCGTCGAGCAATATCATGCCAGTAGCCGATGCTCTCAGAGAAAATTTTCCATTGATTTTCGGCGTATCCAAACCTTTTTTTACTTGCGATCGTTCTACTATAAATCCACGCACTTGATCTTTTTCGTTTTTCGCCCATATCACAAGAACGTCGGCAATTGGAGAGTTCGTTATCCAAGTTTTGGAGCCGGATAAAATGTAAGTCTTGCTGTTAGCGTCGTATTTAGCCCTGGTAACTAATCCTCCAGCGTCACTTCCAAAGTTTGGCTCTGTCAATCCAAAGCAGCCAACAAGTTCTCCTTTAGCCATTTTTGGAAGGAACTTTTGTTTTTGCTCCTCTGATCCGTACATGTAAATCGCACCCATAGCTAAACTACTCTGCACACTCATTGCGGATCTATAAGCGGAATCTACACCATCCAATTCTTTAGTGAGAAGCCCATATGTAACGTAAGAGACTCCGGAACATCCGTACCCTTTTATTGTGCATCCAAGCACCCCTAACTCACCCAATTCCTTGTAAATTTCCCGATCAAAGACTTCATTCCTGTTCGCGTCAACGATCCTTGGTAGCAGTTTCTCGTTACAATAAGCTTTGAACGAGTTCCGCATCGCCTTTTCGTCGTCATGTAATTGTCCATCTAAATTCAGTGGATCCTCCCAGTTGAAAGGCACTTTGGCATTTTTCGAACATGTGGTCGAGAGGGCTCGCAAATTTATATTACTTCTACATAATGCTGACAGTAATTTAGTAGTTTGTGACACAACCATGTTGAACTATTTCACTATTTCTCTGAACGATAAAGAAGGCAACAGTGCTCGCACTTGCTATCAGAGTTTTACTGTTTCTTGGCACTTGCTAAATTGTTTTACAGTCACTTGGCATTCCTTGCCAACTTTCTTGTGATTTTATACTCTTTTCCTATTTATTTTGCTTCAAATATCACTGTTATTCTGTTAGTTCACTAAAAGAAAGACCAATAAAGTTGTTAACCTCGGCACTGACCTAATGACAGCACCACAGTGATATAAAGGAACAACGGACTGTGCCTATATTCACTCTTATGACGACGTAATAATAGCGTAACACTCACGCTTGTGTGAGTTTGTTTATCTTGATGCTACTGACACAATAACTGCTATAGTATTTTGGGTCTTATTTTTCTATGCATAAGACTGAACGTTGTACTGCAGCTGCTATGTATAGGTACTTCGTGTGGTATCCATAATAACATCAAAATAGCATTATCAAAGAGCAAATAAATGATAACTGTTATTTGACTGATAAAACAATAGTTGGGTAACAGAACCATAATCTATGAATTTAGAACGTTAGTAAATAGAACCTTGCAGTCTTGCAGTCTATTGAAAGAGAGACTTTTATTCTCCACGTTTTATGAACTCTTTTTAAAAGCTTTGTATTACTTATAATGTCACTTTTTAAAGTGTTAAGTGAGTCTCGTCCTCTTTCCCACTGAACTAAAAACTTAAATAGGTGCACATAAATGACAAAAATGTCTATTAAAAAGTTTAACTCGCTGTTGAAATACCGAGCGAACTTTTTCTAGGCCAAAGCCTGCATAGTTTAAGCAAATTGGGTAGTACAGCCGAGTGCAGTTAATACACACTTAGACGCTGAGAACTTGGTAACTTAATGCGTCTGTAATACAGTTAAGTTAAGTATGTATTAAAATTAGACTTGATAGGTATTTGAAGTTGACAACTTAGCAAAGTTGTACCGCTTGTATTTCAACATCTTCCACTTAACAATGAAGACATTTAAAATGCATTTAATAAACGCCCTAGAAATATATTCATTCATATGACTGGCCTGTTAGCTCAGTTGGTTCGTTAGTTTGCCTTCTGAACTATAGGTTGTGGGTTCGATTCCTACCCAGGACAAACATTTGTGTGATAAACATCGATGTTTGTTCTGTGTCTGTATGTTATATTGTATTCTATGGTTATATTATATTTATAAACAAAAAAGTATCAAGTATTCTATCAGTTATCTGGTTCCCATAGCACAAGCTATGCTTAGCTTGGGGCTAGATGGCGCTGTGTGAAATGTCCACACATATTATATTATTATTACATACCTACTTATAAAAACGCATTCAATTTCCCATCTTTATTTTAGTTACTAATTACAGAAAAGCCTATAATGACGCATATTGCACCTATTTGGTTGGAATGGTTGTTTGAAATGGTTACTCATTAAAGTACATCTATTCTGTCATTTGTTTCTATAATATCACAAGGTTATATCTAGGTATTTCTTGTTCGCTGCTCTCAAAAGGTATTAAGTAGCTTTTATTACACTTGATGTAAGTAGTTTTATTATAGGAACTCAATAATAATTTCTTGGAATTAAGTAAGTTGGCAATGGTGCCCCATTAAGATAAAACATAAGATCTCTGATTGTTTGCCATGTTTTCAAAAAATTAATAGGTACTATTAACTTAGCATTCAGGAAATATAATATAACCAAAAATGTTAAAAGGGAGGACGTATGCGACAGCGTCCTCTAATTTATGTCCTAGAGCAAAACAAACGCTTTATGAATGCGAACAGCGTTGCAGCTCACAAACTACAACGTATTTAAGTTTTTCGCTGCTGAGGGTAGAGAAATATTTAATTTAAATTAGCCAAGACCCGCTTGCGGCGCCACTATTGTGGGCTGAAACAAAGAGTTATTGTACCAGATTTGAACGAGCTTGTCAGTTGAACAATGAAAGTGAGAAATATGCTGACTTTATTTATCAATAGCCGACACCGCCTCACTTTGCTTCTATGTTTAGATAGAAGCGAAGGGAGGTTTTGTCATACATAAAATGTCTGCATACCATGAATCAATACAACATTGCGGTTTCGGTCACAATCTCGATCTTGCGATCTCGATCAGTCGATTTCTGGCACTTCAGACCTGTAGAATATTTTGCTACTATTACATAGACTGTGATGGAAATAGCTATGCCTCATATACAGCGATAGAAGCGAAGAACAAAATTAGTGTCTTGCCGCTTATGGTTTAGCAACAATACCTCTACTCTACATAGTTACAGTGTTAAGGTTGCTATTACATTTTGGCGAGCTCAGTACCGCGCGCGGTGTTACCGAGTTCGCAGCGTCCGTCGGTTTGACCAAATATACCTAGATTTATTTATTGATATATGAATAAAAGGGCATTAGTATTTAAAATTATGAAATAATATGTAGTAGTTTAGAAAAATGATAAACTTTATTTTGGTAACGATATTTTGTCGATGTAATATAAAACTCCTGTAAATATTTGATCGTTTGTTGAAGCCTTTTTTAATAAAAATCAAGTTTAGGTAAATATATTTTTAATTACTTGAAAGGCAAAAATCAAAAATCTGTTCTGTCGTTATGGAAGTACGGGATGTATTTAGAGTATAATTTAGTATGGAGACTTACGTTACACAGAAGTTGCAAATTAGAGCTCTCAAATCGGGTCTCTGTGTGTTTTTGCCAAAATAAACACCAGGAGAATGATGATTACTAAATTCTAAATACATAGTTAAGTTACCTAAAATTTGCTCTGAAGAAGAAGAATCAAAGAAGATGAAATTATGAAGTGTATTTTTCATATAATGGCTAAGTATAGGCATTAAAGCTATGCATCAAATATTGACGACGAAAACGTTGCAACTACGCATAATTTTGTAACAGCCGCCTTAATATAAAACCGCTATCTCACAAAAATCCTTCCCTTCTCTACTAATAAAATGATATGAAAGTAAAATTTTCTGTTTGTTTGCTACTTATGTTTGTGTGACTTTTATGCCAAAGCAGCTGCTCCGATTTCTGTGAAATTTGGTACAATATTACTGGGGTCACTATAGAACACTTTAATTCCCGGAAAACTGAGTGTCCCCGCAGGGAAACGGGTGAGTTTTGCGGGGCGTTCTCATTCGATATTATAATAAAGACGAATTACACCTATGATTATGATATATGATATATGATAGGCCGGCCCCCCACTCGGTGGACCGACGACCTGGTGAAAGCCGCGGGGAGCCGATGGATGCAGGGGGCGAGCAGCCGCTCAAGGTGGCGTGCTCTGGGGGAGGCCTATGTTCAGCAGTGGACGTCTTCAGGCTGTTAATGACACCTATGATTATAGCAAGGATGGACGTTGGCTCAAACTAAGATTTTCGTGCAAAATTCTTAATGATTTTACAATTTTTTACATGTCGTCGTAAGAGGAATACTTTAATCAATATTACACACAAAATTTGTAGAACATAATAAAAATTTCATTTTAAACAAAATGAATTGTAATATTTTTTCACATATTTTCTTATTTATGCCTACTATTTATTTATATGTACTCAGTCTTATTATACTTATATCCTACATCAATGCTTTTTTTACACCCGGTTAAATTAGGTCCTGTATAAATTGCCACATTTAATGGCCCGGGCAGATCTCACTCCTTTATTTATTTAGGTGGGTGATACCCTTGAATCTCGTGTCATCCGATTTACCCAACAATGTGTACCCCAGTAATTCACGGGGGACGAATCTAGTATAAATTATTCAGTCTATATTTGCATGACAAACGACGGGAAAGCAAGGAGGGTCTAAGACCTTTAATGGCACGCTTCGGCCATGGTTAACAGTATTTTACCCCCTCGATCCTTTCAGTTGTATCGTGCATCGTAAAGTATATATGCTCGCTACAGCATGATAGACTCCATTTTGATATAAGTATAGGTGTATGTTGTGTGGTATGTGTGTTGTGTGTTGTATAATATCACAGCAAGCCACATCGCTCGTAGAACTGACAACCGATGGGGAAGAAAGGTTCTCGAGAGGCGACCACGAACCGGAAGACGCAGCGTAGGCTGGCCCCCTGTTCGGTGGACCGACAACCTGGTGACAGCCGCGGGGAGCTGATGGATGCAGGAGGCAACCGGCCTATGTTCAGCTGTGGACGTCTTCAGGCTGTTGATGATGATGATGTATAAGTAATGCCCGGAAAAATAATCAGCTGTAACACCCACCCGCGTTATGCTGTATCACAATCATGTCACCATACAATCTTGGACGAAGATTCAACTTACTTGTCTATTGGTTTTAGTTTTTTATTTATGCAAGTACCTATAGTCCAATCTTTAAAAAAGTATTTTCTTCCACCAAATTTCCCTCATTTCAAGAACAGCCAGACCGTAAAGCATACCTACCCTACACCCTTTTACTACAGATCACATAATAGTTACTACGTAACTTGTGTACGATGCGACACTCTTTAATGGGCCAGTGATTTTTCCCAGTCATATGCAAATACTGGATTAGCATACATTTTATTCCGAGCTTCTGTTAGGTCCAGTGAGAATGTTGAGTATTAACAAGGCAAATTTTTCTTTGCGTTACGAGTGGATGTCCATTGGCGGCTTTATATTTAATTCTTGGAAACGTAAATTACTAAAAACGAAGGGTTTTCGTGGGAGCATAATTTTAACTTATTAAGGGTTTTGGTGCTGAAGAGTAGTGAATAATAATAATAAAATGTTTATGTATACTAACGTATATGTAATCCGAAACGAGGAGATCTGCAGGAGGACTAAAGTGATCGATATAGCTCTTAGAATTAGCAATTTGAAATGGCAATGGGCAGGCCACATCGCTCGCAGAACTGACAACTGATGGCAAAGAAAGGTTCTCGAGTGTCGACCGCGAACCGGATGACGCAGCGTAGGCCGGCCCCCCACTCGGTGGACCGACGATCTGGTGAAAACCGCGGGGAGCCGATGGATGCAGGTGGCGAAAAGCCGCCTTTCTGGGGAGGCCTATGTTCAGCAGTGGACGTCTTCAGGCAGTTGATGATGATGATGATGACATATGTGAGTCTGTTTTTATTCTTCTTTCAAGCATTACCAAAGAAGAAAGTAGGTACCCATCAAATACAGTTTTGGCTTTAAAAAATCTGCTTTCGTCTAATTTACCCTTTCAACGTATAATATTTACCATAATCCAAACTTACTTACAGAACATTAAAGACCAAACATTTTTCAGACACCAACCCAAATAAGGAAAATAGACGGAAAACATCACCATAAATAATTTACTTATATAATTACCGCCATTCAGTATGTTAATGAGAGAAGTTCCAGGCTGCCACTTAAATATTAAAGCTAATAAAACATTCAACAGCGAGACTTCGGCAAGTGCATATAAAATAAAATATTAGTGGCACTCAGCTAGCGACTCGGCAGTGCCAAATTAATAGCCAAGTTAGAAGCAGACGTTGCTATAGTAAATCGAAGGTCGCATTACATTTTAATAAATAAAATATAACATATTACATTTTAATAATAAATAAAAGGTAAGTAAATTAAACAAAGTAAAAAGGTTCATGGATGAAACAATAGCTTTAAATTTACTCAGTTTGGGGCTAGGTGGCACTGTGTGAAATTCCCAACAATTTTTTTTTATTATTAAGCATTGGTTTTAACATTATGCTGATTTCAGTTTGCGTATCGTAATGCAATAACTTTACGATTTTGAGGTTTTCATTTTTTATGCTTGGCTCCCTAATCACGCGCATTTATTACAGGCTTTTATTAAACTTCACAAGGTGACGGCGCGCCTGATGCTAAGCAGTCAACGTCGTCTAATAGAGCAACGCACCTGCAACACCAGGGGCGATGCCGATGCGTTTCCTGCCGTCAAAACTCTATTTTACCCGTCATTTGAAATGCCCCATGCATGTTGTAGCTCAGCGGAAATACCTCATAGGGTAGCTCATACCACATCTTGCAGGTTTGTGGCAGAAATGACCTCGAAAAACTCACATTCTCTACATTTACTTACATTTTAGCGTTTCGGGGCAAAATGCTTTTCACCCTTTAAATCTTAACAAAACCTTTTGTATATGATCTATCCAAAAGGATAGACCATAGCTCTATAGGCCATGGTTCTAGCTATCTACTACGACTTTCTTTTATATAAGTCTTTCTATAAGTGGAACCTTGTAATTGGCCCAGTTTCTTTTAGTATATTATGTTTACCTTTTACTGTTTATTTGGCTGTTAATTTTCCTATGATGAATAAATAATAGATGATGTCATCATTTGGGTAGATTATAAAAATTAACCAATTATAACAACTTCAAATATTGTTCATTAATATATTTATTTATTTTTTATTTATTTTAGGATCAACAAACAGCACACAACAAAAAATAATCTTAAAATAGTATAGACTTAGAATGTAAGTAGTTAGTAGTGTACCAACAACGCTGACCACAGATTGACTAAATAAGACTTTCTTGATGCCTTTTCATACAAAACTCTCCATATTTCACCAGCAACATAAATGGAATAGTCATGTAGTTGGAACTGAGTTATACGAGATAATCTTAGCATGTACCGTCTAAGTCGAGAGTATCAAATTGACTTCAGAGCTAGCGTAGAGCGATTTCAAAATAGAAAAGCGGAAAATAATCCGTCGTGTTGAGAAAATAGCTGTTTTGAAATTGTCTGCGTTACTTGGGATGCTTGGGATACGGGGGGTTTTCTTTCGAGCTTTGAGATAGCTGGTGATAAATTGTTAAACATTTCAGCTGCCTCATTTCTATACTTGCCTTGTTACTTCATTTCTAGATCCACACAGCCTAATACAATAAAGATTATTGAGGCGGTTGAAGAGTAGGGTTAGAAAGGTAATGTCCCAGAGGTTAGAAAACGCATCAGTAGCGCTCCTGGGGGTCTAACAAATATGCCTTTCTACTATCGTTAACGCCAAATGCTAACTCAAAGTGTATGGGAATGACATTGCCTGCGGAAAAGTCGGAGCAGCTAATGTCATTCCCATGCATTTTAGAGTTAGCGTGAGGCGTTAACGCTAATGGCAAGGCATCTTTGCTAGACCCCCTGATACTGCGAGTGTCCATAGGCGATAGTAACTGCTTACCAAAAGGTGGGCCATCAGATTTGTTTGTTTGTTTGGTTTGTTTGTCCATGTTGTAAAACCCCTATTTTATTCTTCTTCCTACTAACCCCATTCCACTCCCTATACTAATGTATAAATTCAAGTGATTTAACGTTTATTTGGAAATAAGTGCTCACCGGCAAAAAGGGTAAATTGTGGGTGAAATCTAGAATTACCTGTATATAAATATAAAACTAATTACCATCTTGTGCTGATGCAGGAGCGAAGCGGCGTTGCCTTGCAGTGAAAGGCGTTCCTGCGAGCGGCCAGTACAACCATATATTATAGGCTTGCTTCGACATCGGATTACTGCTGGCCTTCCATTGGGTTTGACACCGTGTTGTCCCGGTTTGCAAACAGGACCAACCCATCTCTTCCCGTAGGTACCGTAAGAGGTGGCTAAGAGAATATCCAGGGAGCAGCAGTATTTTCCTCGGTACATTAAAACCTTCTGCGATCACCAATCCGCCTACCAAGCGTCCATTCTTAACGTCTAGTATGGCGAATCCCTCCTATGATAAGCGTCCAAAGTGGCGTTTTATGGGAAGGCCTATGTCCGGCAGTGGACGTCTTCCGGCTGATATAGTAGTTATAGTTCCATTTGGTGGCTGGACTGATGTGCGGTTTGTAACGTAACACATAATTTGCTTGTATTGCCTAAATGCAGAATGCAGCTCGCGCTGTGTGTAAGTTATATACATATCAGTAAAAAAACGTCTGACCGGATATTGATGGAAGGTGTTTAAATAAGTACAGGTTAAGGATATAGCTCTTAGAATTAGCAAGTTGAAATGGCAATGGGCAGGCCACATCGCTCGTAGAACTGACAACCGACGGGGAAGAAAGGTTCTCGAGTGGCGATCACGAACCGGAAGACGCAGTGTAGGCCGGTCCCCCACTTGGTGGATTGACGATCTGGTGAAAGCCGCGGGGAGCCGATGGATGCAGGAGGCGAGCAGCCGCTCATGGTGGCGCGCTCTGGGGGAGGCCTATGTTCAGTAGTGGACGACATCAGGCCGATGATGATAATGATGATGAAGGTTATAAGGTTCTGAAATAATATCTTACACATAATATTATCATAAATTAATAACTGATTTTATTTCAACCGCCAAACACCCCTTAGCAAAGATAATATAACCGTCGAAACCTTTCGTTTATATCCCGAGAGATTAATGTAATCAGTTATAATTAGCCCGAACCCAGAAACTGGCTCCTCGACATCGCTATATTAATTGATTAATTCAGTATGAAAAGATCCAAAGCAGTTGACTATTAAGCGTGTCTTGATTAAAAGGAAAATTAATCGCTTATGCTTAGCGTAATATATTCTAATTTTGAAGGTAGGAAGAGGAAGTAAATTAGGCGTTTGAAGATTCATAGCGCTGACAAAGTGTTAATATCGTACTTACTAGGTAAAATGAGATCTATAAACTTACTTAAACGACCTTTAAGTTTTTTCTGATATGGTTGGCATTTTTTTAAATCAACTTTAATCTGTTTGTTAGATGCTGGCTATAAAATAATAACAAAGATTAGCCATATGAAAGCATTAAAGTTGTATTACACAACCATTAGAAACAAAAATAACAAAAAGGAAGGTAACCAAAGTTGTCTTCAAATATATGTAGATAAAGAACTTACGAAATTAGGTACCTTAACATGTTAAATAAATAAGTTAAGGTTATTAAATTCTCGCTTCTATCTTCGTAGATGACAATAACATAATTCCCTTTGGTACAAGTTGCTAACTTCACAATATTACGTTTAATTTCGAAAACAACTCCGCTCAGCGTACTTTATCCACTTCTTCGCATGCTGTAATGTTCGAAGAACTTTGACTCGAACAAAATTAATGTTTAAACAAATTTCAATTGAACAAGTACTCGGCAAGTTTGCAATTTAATGAGCTTCGTTATGGACCAAGTTGAACAATGTAATGCTTTATGAGAAATTTATAGGACATTCATTATGCGATATTGTTTGAGTTCGCATCGTAAAGGACCTAATAGAGTCTGTGAAGCGATGCACTGCAGGAGAAGCTGTGTGTAGTACAAAAATACTGGAATTAGTTTTTAGTGGCAAATAAACAATAATCTATTCCAGGTCGGGCTGGTGAACCATATCACAATTTCACATTAAACAAAACGCCTAGTGAAAAACATTGATGCGAATTAACATTATAGTGGTTTTTTAACCGTAGTTAAGGTTAACCAATGGTTAAATTCTCTAACAAACTTTGATCATTGATTAGAATTTGTTAGAGTTTTTAACCATTGGTTACATTAACTATGGATCAAAGAACACCCACCCTAAGGCCCGATTTTACCAAAGTAGAATAAATTTTATTCTAAGTATACACCTACTGGTTACTCTCGGATACAGCTAATTGACTAATGAAATGACAATTAAAAAGACGCTATTTTGATTCTATCCAAGGAATAAGCTTCTTATTCCTTCAAAGTTGGTGGTATAAGGGTTATCTCGGTTGTTCTCGAAAAGTTATACTTGGAATAAAACTTATTCTATTTTGGTTAAATCGGGCCTAAGTAAATTAACAGTTATCTGGATCTCATAGTACAAGCTATGCTTAGTTTGGGGCTAGATGGCGCTGTGTAAAATGTCCACACATATTTTATTTATTTTCTAAAACTGGGTATTATAATATAGGTACAATTTAATTCTGGGCACTCGTAGGTCTTTTAAAATGATTTTGAATGTCGTGCAGATTTTGGCTAATAGAATATAACTGCCCCATGGACGTAGTCGGGAATTACTATGGTATGTACTCAGAAATAATGATTGGGGTGGTGGCAGTCATTTCACAAAAGATAGGATTGCGACGCCACCAACCGCATATAATAAACAAATCTTTATTCAACAATTCAAAAACATACAGTAAGTACCTATCGGCCCAACAGCGTCTGGGATAAGGCCAAATGTGTAGTTTACGTACTCTTAAAATCCATTTGAAAATGCAATTTAACTTTATGTTGGCGGCATTGCCTCGTTGAATTGCAATGCTGATTCGTGGAGCAAAATAAGCCAGCATTTTGGTCTCTCGTCGCATCAACCAGGTGCTCTGATAAAATTTTGAAAACGCGATGAATGAGAAAATGCTGCTAGCATTTTGGGTACACTACCTACTGGTAGTGGGCTGGACCATTTGGACTGTCTATATATATGGCTCGTATACAGTCCAAATGTTCTTTGTAGTAGATAGTGTAGCTAGTTTATTCGTTTTTATTATTGTAGTTAATTAGTTTAAAGAATATAGGCACATTGCCCGCAAAATAATTATGGGTACATGCCTTTTCCAAATGAATATGAATTTAATTTATTTCTCGTCTCATAAACAGAGTGTTAAGATAACACGCGAAATTGCCGCTGTGAGGTTGATTTTCATTTGCAAAGTGTTCATGTCAGATTTAAAATCTTTTATAACCTGCGCAATCTGCACGGCTGCAGCGTAATAACGTTGCACATAATATGCTACAAGGATAGCCACAACTATTTCACCATCTTGTGAGCTACCTAAATCTCAAAGCTAAACAAAATAAGTATTAAATATGTAGATTTTTTCAAAAATTTTATTAATATAACAAACACAAAACACAGATTTTACGTTGAGTTTTCTCAATCATAAGAAGCCACAGCTTTACAGAATATTCATTGATTTAAACAAGGCGTTTTAATAAATATATTATTAGAGTTTTCGTTTTTAGTAAGTCCCGTTCCCGTCCCTATTATTTCATTTTAAAAGAGGATTATTTGTTATTCACGTAGATATCAAAACAAACCTACCATATAAGTCAATAAACACAAAACAGATAGATGATAGACAAACTTCAGCTAACTGTTCTAATAAATAAACGTATTTGTGTTCCAGAGTTCACGTCTTAGTCGCGCCTATCGCTCAGGTGTATCCAGTGCTTTAAATCGACGAAGAAATGCCAGATCTTCAAGTTTTAATTGCGAGCTTCTAATGAGGTGGGACGGAATGGTGGGACGAAATCAAAGACTGTTCCAAAGTCTGTGTAAAGTTTGCAGAAGCGTAACGGTATATTAATAATTTTATTTAATATCCATAAAAAATTGCTTGCAACTAGCACGAGACTAACATTACACTTTAAAAACTCATAAAGATGTGTTGGTTTATGGGAATAAAACATTAAGCTTTTCCTGACTATAAAAAAATACTAATAAAGTTTTCCACCCGTTTCGTTTTTTTTTTTGTTTTAGTGTTTTAGTGTTTTCTCTCCGCCTTTTTAGCAAAATATGACTTCATATAATGGTTTCAGTAATATCGTTAAAAATATCAGTATCCATAAATCCCCACTATGTAATATAAGTTATGTAAAAGTGAAACGTTTCTGTTTTTTTTGTGGGTTTCACGCCAGAATAGCTTCACCGATTTGGGTAAAATTCTGCACAGAAATTGCAAATACTACCGAAATTAACATAGAATACTTTCTACCTGGGAAAATTAAGAATTCCTGCGAGAAAACTGGTAAATAGCGGGTGAAACCATGGCGTGCCTCAGTGCTTTAATATTAGGTCCCTATACCAACAAATTAAAAAAACCAGACGGCCACAAAAAATATCAATTTTGATATTAATAGTAATCAACAACATCACCGTTTCGTAACTAACTTTATTGGCGTCCATAGTCCAACTGCATACCTCTGCCTGCTCTGCATCTATCGACTTGTGATTTCTAGTTTAGTTGAGCAGTGGGGAAGAAGAGAGATTTTATAACAGGACGACCTACTGATCAACTTAGTTGAGCAAAATATAGTTGCATAAAATGTTCGATAATACAAACTATGTCCTACTTGCTCAACTAGTTGAGCAATAGGGACAAATTGGGTGAGATGGCGACTTAAAGCCTAGCAATACATTTTGCATACAGATTGCTTACACTCCCAAGACAACATAGAATACTTTTTATCCGAGTTCCTGCGGGATAGGTTACGTTTGGATCCAAGGGCATCTCTAGAATGAAATATAATCACAATTCGTCAAAATACATTAGATTCTCTAGGCATTTTAAATCCAAACCTAACCCTAATTTATTCTTCAAAATCAAGTTCAAAGTAAGCCGCTACGTTAGAAAAGCTTTCGAATATCGAAATATATTAGCCTCAAAAGCGTAAAAATTCTTAATGCTCCTTTTACACGGAGCAAGTTTGAGTTGTAAAAAATCAAATGGTCATAATATCTATATTTATAGCATCTATAGCTGATACCATAACTGAAATGATATGGAAACCTTAATCAGCATCTGTGTTTCTGGCCAGCATCATCTGGAAGTTTTCAAGAGGAGAGTGAACAGGTTTCTTCTAGGAGAGCGTGCTGGAAGCCTAAATAATAAAAAAAAAACTGTAAAATGTTATACTTAATACCTAAATAAATATTACTTATATTCATTCATCTAATAATCACTTTGCTTACTGGTAGTGGTTTGTTAGATTAGTTTTGTATTGTATTGTTAATTTTATAGTTTTAGTTAGGTTTAGATTTATAGAATAGTGTAGTTTGTAGGTTTACTATATTTATTATTTTTATGTTTTGCATCAGAATGTATACACTGTACAATAATCTGAAGCTGAAGTTCATGTTACTGGAACTTGAGATATTTCTGGTCAGTAACTAGAAGCGTGTAAACTGGGCTTTTGATGATTGAATAACGTTCAAAGTTTGAAAGCACATTGAAAGCCATTTAGCCTCAAGAGTGGAGTGAAATTTAAACTCAAAGTTTGAGGACGATGAAAGGCAGACGTGTGAATAACCCTTTTGAACAATGGATTACCTGCAAACACCGTGAACTAATAATTGCTGAGTAATTGTGCCACAGTTCTATGTACGAATAACTGGGTCAAAGCTGGAACAGTATTAATTAAATTCATGGTGACTTATTTGAAACGCTAGATTTGCCCCGTGGTTATACACGTCGTTTTCCTGAGATTTTTCGTGAAAATTCTTGATTTCCCGAGTAAATACTATGTTAATCTCTGAAAAAATCTGAATGCGAAATATCATCCTATTCGGTCCAGCTGATTTATCGATAAAACGAGGCATACAACGTTTCACTATGATATGTTATTATTAGGGATACATTTATAATTAATGATAAGATTGGGGCTTGTTAGTGGCAATAACTACTATTCATTTAAGTTACAACATACGCCATTTTGAAGCCCCGGTAATAAACATATTAGTAAAATATAAAAATTCGTCCTGTACTTTAGAAGTACAGAAACAAGTAAACCAACAAACAGATAAAATGTTTAAGCAGCTAATTTTAAATCCTATTTTGTTACTTCGGACAATTATTTTGCAACTGGAGACTCTTTATCTCTACAGTTTCATAATTATGTAGGTACAAATAGATACCTATAGATTTATAGATAGGTACTTATACAGCATACAAACATCACCAGCCACAAAGCAGCTCTCAGCTATGAAAACCATTTTACTGGAAAGCATTCATACATGGCAACATCGCGCGTGGGTTACGCAAACGAATATAAAATCAGTCTGCGTCTGTCATAAAAGGAAGAGAAACGACGCAATGGCTTCCAGTCAAGGCACATTTTGAATTCATAAGTCAGACACTGTATAAGCTGTAGAGATGGTGCACTTCACACGTTTTAGAATACAGCTAAAAAATACGTTTCTTCTGAATATTTTTCTCGTATTGCTCATTCTACAGACCATAATAACGTACCATATCCACCAACCAAAATCATATTGTAAGCTATTCCTACTATCCGTTTCATATCTTTGTATGCTATAGATACCTACTCGTATAGTACCCATACATATTCAAATTGAACAACGAATCAAAAGTTTATTTACTGAACCATCTCACCAGAATTGCCGCTGCAGCCCTATAAAATCTCTCTCTATAGACAAAAGCAGTCGCAGCCAACACGGCTCTGTTAAAACATATTGATGATTTCATTCAAATATTTGTCTAATTATGGGCTACCGGCTTTTACCTAAACGCCGTTTAGTATCCTGCTACAGCTGACTTTGATGTTCATAGTAAACTAGATTTTTCCTATTGCTCAGTGGTTCCTTTTAGATGAAAAGAACATTTTTGATGAAAAGGACATTTCAGAAAACTTATCCAGAAGTGTCAGTTCCAGAAAACTGAATATTTGTTTGGTCATGAAGAAAATCTCAAATTCAAAGAAAGAAGAGAGAAAGAAGAAAGATACAAGATTAGAGAAATTTATTGCCTCTGCTGGTGCTCATTTAATTTATCCTTTTGTATTTTGTAAGATTTGGTTGTCTTTACAAACGTTTTTTCTTATGCGTTTGCACCCCGTTTATAGATTCTTTCAATTTATTAGATAACACACTAGCTAATTTGAATATAATAAAGCTACATCCTAGAAATACTGCTAGTATAAAAGCATAAACATCTAACATATTATACGCCACCCAGCTCAAGTCAATTGCTGGGTTTTTCATATGTTTCGCTCCTTTATTTCTTATCACGTACTCTATCCAGAACATTGCTGTATCTAAAGGAGTCATCGGTCTATCTCTGAACCTGACAGCTACTGCCCTGGCGTTGATTTTATATGATTCATTTGTAAGTACTTCATTTAGACACTTTTCCATAGTTTCTTCATTAATGTCTTGAAATTGCAGTATTTTTCCGAATCCATGGTATTCTGCTTGTAGCAGATTGTTGTATTGATCTGCGTATATTGGAATCCCAACGATTGGTACACCATTATAAATTGCCTCTTGAGTTCCAATTAGACCTCCGTGAGATAAGAATAATTTTATATTTGGATGAGCTGGAAACAGTTACAAAAACAGTATTGCAATGCGGACCAAACATTTAGATACACTTACAAGTAAATTGTATGTAATTATTATATTTCTTTAGGATACATACCTAAAATGTCTTTCTGTGGGAGCCATTTTCTAATTTCCAAGTTATCTGGTTTATCTGGCATATCTTCTTCCCATTTCCAGACGACAGTTTGCTTTAACTTTTTGAATACGTTAAGAAATGCATTTTTCTTGTCAATAGGTAATTCCGAGCTTCTCACGTTTGAACCGAAATTTACATAGACTACACCATCAGATGCATTATCTAGAAGATTTTGTAGATCCTGTAATATGATAATTAAAATTATTTCTCTTATTCATCTACCTATGTTATTATTCATTATACCTATGGTATCGATTTTCTGTCACATTATCTAAAGATTACTGAAATTAAAATATTTCTATCTTTATCATTTCGCTTTATCAGAAGGGTTAAGGGGGTAGGGTAGGGTTAGAGAGTGCGACACAGAATAATAGGTATGTTTTTTTATAACTGAATCTGAACTCAAAAAAGATGCCAGATTTATGCTCTTTGACAATAAATATAATATGGGTTCTACAGATATATAATAGTCGATATGTTTTATTGAAACAGTAACAAGACTAGATTAAAGTAAAAACGTATGATTTATAGCTGTATCGCTTGCTTAGAATCAACACATTAGTTTTAATTGTTATGAAAATTCTGAACCACAAACAACAGAATTTGAACCTGCATTCATCCATCTCTAAAGCTGGAACATCGTGGAAAAATATACTTTGTCCAAATTTATCTTTCTCATTTCATAACCAACTAAACTGCAACTCGAAACAAATAAATTGCATACTACGTGGTCAATATCCAATTCATAAACAATATTTAATAGGAAGGCAACTGAGATGAATATAATTAATAAAATGCAAAGAAAACTCACGGATGGAAGCTTTTCTTCGCTTCTGCTAAGATGAGCTCCTCCAATCTCGATAATATTGGGAAGATACGCTGCGGGTGCATCAAAGCTGAAGTGCCCATTAACCAAAACTAAAGCAGCATTCTTCTGCACTTCATACAAACTCGGCACAGGTTCCGGCAAATTAGGAATATATTTCTTCACCAGCTTTTCATTCTCCTCCAAAAACCAATACTTCCACCACAAGTACTCGTACACAGTGAAGTATAAATTCCTCAGCCTGGCCAAGAAGCTAGTGGGATCCTTTACGTCTAAGAACTCTGAGACTAATGTAGCTAATTGTAAAGGATTTCTAGTTACAATGTTGTGCCTCATACAATTTCCAAAGGTTGTTACTAAAACCAATGGAGCATTGTATTTATGAGCTAAGATGTTGAATGCTTCCTGAAAGAACTGTTCACTGATGACGATATCGAATTTGTTATCCTCAATAAAGAAGTTCTGAATTTCAACTGAGTTCAAGGCCATTTCTGTAAAGGCCTTTCCACCTCCCCAAAGAATGAAATCGTGAAATTGTTCTGCTGATATCTGAACCATGTCAAAGACATTTGGTCTGCCTCCACCTGAACAATACAATATCATCAAATATTAGTTAAAACGTTTAAGAAATAAAAATATTAAACTAAAATTCACATCCTTAAGAACATAGCTAGACTTAAAATTTCAATGTCTATACATTCGTTGTCAAATAAAAAAGATCACGATAAAAGTTTAAAAAGAAATCATACTGCAGTAACTAGTATTTAAAATTATTGTGTAGATGAACAAACACAATTTTTAAATACAAAATGATAAAGAGATATCTAGTGTGACTCCGCTCAAACTAATAACGAACATTTTAAAAATAACGAATAAAAAACTTACAACTTAAAAACCACAGAGAATCACACAGATTTAGACCAATCTCTAGTATTTTTTGTAACGCCTGAGTCAGTTAAATTTCAATAATATAACCTTATAATTGAATATGCGACTTAGCAATAAGTTCGCCTATGTAAACTTGATTTACTCTTGTTCAATTAAAGCATTTTATATCTATCTATTACATAATTTATGTATTGACTATACCGATGTTACTACTAAAATACAAGAATAAAAAACTCACCAATAACATCCCAGATTTCTTTATCATCGACCATAACCTGCCGGTAGTTAGGCGGATGGTTCTTCTCTCTATGCGCAGTTATGACGGTCACATTATGTCCTCTTCTTGCCAACTCTATACCAATCGGCTTTAGCATTATGTAATGCGATTTGGATGAAAACGGTACCACGTATAATATGTTGGCAGATTCACATAATGACAGGAGTATGGAGAAAATCGCTAGCAATATTTTTAACAATTTCTGAAAAATAAAGTTTAAAAAAATTAAAAAAAATGTTAAATAAGTTGAAAAAGGAATGATTTTTTTTATTTTAATAAAACGGGGGATAATCATCATTAAAATTTAAAATATTGATCTAACAGATACTACAAAAATATCCAATTAAAAACCGTTGCACAATTATAAACCTCGCAATAATATAATTTAACACGTACCATTTTGTTGTAAGTTGTAAATATTATTAGGTGATAGAACAGCGTGACCTTTGCCGCTATGAACCGGCACGGTACTGTTGGGTACTTCAATGGCAATGACTAGCGGTAGGCAAGTCATAAACACATCAATCAGATACTACGTAAATACACCAGTCTTAGAGCAGGTTCAATCAGAGAGTGAGGTCCATTCATTAATTTGTGAAGTTTCCAACAGTATTGTTGGAAGGAGTGCTAGTCTGGTACCCATGAGTTACATGCGTATATAATACCTACTAATAGGTACTTTGCATAATATATAAAATAAAATAATCTATTATATTATCTATTAGGCTTTGTCCTGACTGACTGACAGACAACGTACAGCCCAAACCGCTAAATGTAAAGACTTGAAATTTGGGAGGTGCCTTCCTTTTATGACGAAAACGCGTGCTAAGAAAGAGTTTTTGAAAATTCCACCCCTAAGTGGGCGATAAGGGTAAAAAATGGTTGTATGAAAAACTTACATTTCGTGACGTATCGTTTTGAAACTTAATACATACAAACAAGTATAAAAACAAAGAAAATGGTACTTTTTTGTTTTTTGAGATTCAACCTTTGTATGAAAATTTAAAAAAAAATTACCGTATTTTATTGAAATTTGACATGAGCATAGAGCACATACAAAATAAATAAATAAATACAGGTCTCAGCATATTTACCAATTTCATCCCCCGGTTCCTGAGGCATAGTCCACGTGGGCGAAGCCGCACGGGCAGAAGCTGGTATATAATTATATAAATAATATGTGTAGGTATATTAAAATCTCGTAATCTAAATGCTAATTAGGTATATAAAAAAATAAATACTGTATGTTAAATAACATACAGTATTTATTTGCCGGAAAATTATTCGACTTTGACCCTTAATTTCTTCGTGAAGCTGTGGACATAGGTTAAATTGATTTTAGCACAAAAGTCCGCCATGTTTAGTTGAATTGAATGAACAAATAAAAGTTGAAATGAACGGAACTGGACTTAGGCAAGTTTGATATTTATCGACACATTTTCGTGAACATCATCGTAAGAGTCGGCAACGTATCATCAGCACCCCCGGTGGCGCTGATAATCACTTATATCATCAGGCGGGCTTTATGCTTGTTTGCTACTCCTAGTATTAAAAAAACCTGTTAAAATAATAACTAATGTAAGTTTTTAGGGTAATAAGTTTGGATCGAAGTTAAAAATACCTATAGTATAAAGTAGGTACCTACGTATGTATGTACTTATCTGCATCGTAAAACTTTCTACTAGGTGCTGCTTGTAATTAGTAGGTAATGGTGGAACACTCATCTATCTAGGTTAAATCACACTTGACCTTATTGAATTTTTTTAAGCTTTTTTTACTCACTAATAGCCGTTTGTCAAGCCAACTTGACGTAGACTAGTTTTTGTATAAGTCTAATTATTAAAACCTTGAATAATGTAGGTACCTACACCTAGCATAGGCGTTATGGAATTTAAATGCATGCAGCATGTTGAGGAATGATATTTACCAGCCTTTTTCATAATTATGCAGTAAAAAGGAATGATTCTAAGAAAAGGACGTATCATAAGAATACGCAATTTAAACATTCACCGTTTTGAGCCGTGTTATGAAAATGTCCTGTTATAAAATTACTATAGTTTAAATATTAGAAATTAAAGATTACAATATTATGCACGTAAAGCCAGTTCTATCAATTCCAATTTCTAAATTCATACGCATCCTTATTTAATTTTACGACTACCCTCGGAGATTTCAAAATTAGAATACGCATAGAACCCTTAACAATTAGCCGTCCTTTAACGGCCATCCCACATATCCCTGTTATTGTAACATTTGTGTTTTACAACAATAGTCCTTGTTTTCGGTACAGTTGGTTTTGTGTACGGATCCTTATTAATTAGTTGTAGGTATAGGATTTGATAGATAGGTATAACAGATGCCCAGATACGGAATGAGTATTCCTACGGGCTGAGAATACGTACTTATTGATGGACCCATAAGAGTTGGTTATATTGTCTTAACTGATTCCAAAATCTACATGGTGTATGGAGCTGTCATATCTCTGTGTCTGTATACTAAGTACATTAAATGTTGTGCTACTCGGCCTACTCGTATAAAATAAGGAAAACAAACAAAAAACTTAATAAAATTAACTGTCCGTATAACAATATACAAAAACGTTGATCTACCTTAATAATAATATGATGATGACTACCTACGAAAATAGTTATATTACGTTAATTGGTCTATAAAAAAAACTAAAAGTGATTATTTTATAGTGCATCTCTTTTAAGTACTGTTTATTCATTTGTCATCAACAAATTATTATTTATTTGACTGTACAAAATGCAACTCAATTGTTCAAACGTTAACAGATTATAATAATAATTATGCTCAACAAATAACACTCTTTAAAGTACCTACATAATATAGGACCTTACATTTAAATTCATAATTATTTTTTTTATGTGATTGAATAACGTGGCGAGCCAGTCGTTCACCTGATGTTGAGTGACACGGCCGCCCATAACAGTTGCAGTGTCACCCGGAACTTCGCGTAAAGTTTCGCGTGACACTGCACTTCGCACGTCATCCTGAGATATCACCCAGTCTAGTAATCAGATTACTAGACTGAATGATCAGATCATAAAGTCTCATATGCCCAGTAATTTCCCTAGCTTAGGGTCATCATTAACTTAGGGTGGGTTTTTGATTCGTAAAAGTAACAAATGGTTAAACACTCTAACAAATTTTAACCAATGGTCAAAACTTATTAGAGTTTTTAACCATTGGTTACCAAAACCAACAATAAATGTTAAAAAAGCGTTTTTTGTATTGCACAGAACTTATATAAAGGTTCATTTAATTGTTTGAATAGCAAATGCCAAATCGCCATTTTAATTTACTAACACACTTTGATTTTTTACCTCAATTGATAGTTACCTAAGAGAGTGTTACAAATAAATGATTTGATTTGATTTGAAAAAAAAAAAAAAATTAATAGCCAATCAAACTCAAAGCAACACAAGTACGATATCTACAAAAGAGCAGTCTTTCAAGTCAAGATCTAGCTCTTCCTTATCAAAGTGAATGAACCACGCAATAAGCGTTTATATTCACTAGTACATTAGTATCATTATCTAATATGTTCTCTGGTATGTATGATAACCCTGACAATGTACCAATCGTAAGTATACATTATGTAATTATGTTCTAACAAACGCTATATTACTAAGATACATTACATACCAAGCTAAATGAGGGAATGTTATTATTTAAATAATGAGATCTCATACTTATAACGACATGTATTCAATTACAACCTATTTGTGTTTCTGTAGAATAGCAGCAGATATAAGAGGTATAGATGCAGTGATTTCAATGAAACTACGAATTTGTACCTCTAATAATAACCTCGTAATAGAGGTACTGAAGATATTAAGGATGTACCTACAGTCGTGTCATCATGAATGTCTATGTTCACTTTGTTTTTTTTACAGTTGTTTGTTATATAAAAAAGTGCTATTGCGCAGCTACAGAGCTGTTCTTAGCGGATATAATATTTAGTTTACATCACCATGTATTGAGTACTAGCTGATCCTACAGACGTCGTTCTGTCAAAATTTTCCAAACATAAATCTCATACAATTTAATAAGGATCTTCAGTTTTTCTAAAATTTAAAATATTTCGGCAAACATAATATTTTTGTTTTATAATCATATTAATACGAACATTTTAAAACTATGAATGGCTAAAACGGTCCAGCCGTTTTCAGTGATGCGTGTATGGTTAACTGGAAGAAAATGCTACTTAGTGTTAAGTTCGCCTATGTACTTGATTATCTTGTGCAATAAAGTATTTTCTATCTATCTATCTATGGTTGCTGTGCTAGACCCATTCATGTTCATATCATTTCTCATTTCTCTTTCCTACTCTACTTATTTCCATAAACAGGACTTGTGCAGCTGCAGGTGCAGTAGTGATTGCTGCGGCGGATGCCACTTGCTACCCTTGCACAACCATCTACATATGATGTACCAAGATCTGCTCTAGTGTCAGTAGTTCATCATTAACAGCCTGAAGACGTCCACTGCTGAACATAGGCCTCTCCCAGAGGGCGCCACCTTGAGCGGCTGCTCGCCTCCTGCATCCATGCATCGGCTCCCCGCGGCTTTCACCAGGTCGTCGGTCCACCGACGCCCTTTTGGTGTACCTTTACATTTGCACCACTTTTGATCCCATAAAAAAAATTAAGGCACCTACTTGGTGGTAGGTACCAAAATTTCTAACTGTCTGTGCTACATAAAGATATAGCCATTCAAACATAAAGAAAATGGTATCACCAGTTTCTTTATGTTTAAATTAAATCTATGTATAGCAATATTCAGTAGCCTGTAAAGCTTTAATTATATCTGACGGACATCACGGACAGTAAAACTGCTCTCCCAGCGGTGAACATAGACACGCCCACTCAAATAATTTTTCATCAACAAAGTTTTTTTTTGCTCCACACATAGTGTATTTAGCCAGTGTCAAGTATTGTGATTTTTCATAGTTTTCATCACTGTCTGGTTAGTCATAATCCATTCTAAGTCAGGTAGTCATAGTCCAGTCTAAGTCATGCCCTAGTAAAATAGTGGCAACTTTACTAGAAGCTTCTATGGAATTTTGGGAGCAACACGAAAAACTACGTTTCTCTATATCACTTGCCCACACTCATGCTCGTAACACTCAGCACTTAATGCGTAAAACACCACCAATTATAAACATAATATTGGAAAAAGCACAAGTTTTGAAAAATAATACAATGCAACGACGTGAACTTTTCCGCGTTCCCGCCAAAAAAACATCAAGAAAGTTATAATTTTTTTTCTGATAGTGACGCTTTATTACACTGACATCTGTTTAAAACTTGGAGAACTAAGAAGCAAAGCCAGTTTATAAGTTGAGTGCCTATAAACCAACCTTTATAACTCTTTCACATGAAACCATGTTCGTTGATACCTTTGTAGTATACTAGGTGGCGTTTTTAACAAAAGACTAAAGTTAATAAAACGGCAGATTATATAATAATTATCGTAATTATAATCATAGAAAAGGGGATCCGGTTTTTGGCGGGAACGCGGAAAAGTTCACGTCGTTGCATTGTATTATTTTTGAAAACTTATGCTTTTTCCAGTGTTAATGTTTAAAATTGGTGGTGTTTTACGCATTAAGTGCTGAATTACGAGCATGAGTGTGGGCATGTGATATAATGTAGTGAAACGTGGTTTTTCGTGTTGCTTCCAAAATTCCATAGAAGCCTCTAGTAAAGTTGCCACCACTTTACTAGGGCATGCCTTAGACTGGATTATGACTTAGACTAGACTATGACTACTCTGACTGTGACTATGACTTGACTTTAAGTGAAAATTTCCATAATACGATGAAAAATTACAAAACTTGACACTGGCTAAATAGACTATGTGTGGAACCCAAAATATAAAAAAAAAAGGGGGTGATCCGAGCATAGCAAACGAACATATTCTAGGTCTGTGGATACGAGAGGCTTCATCAATCGATATTGGATAATCCTACCGCAGCCATTGTATGCATGTTGCATGTTGTTTCAATGAAGTTCATTGAAAATTTTCGAATAGTAGTTAATCCGAATTAGACGATAAGCCTAACAGTCCAGCCTTTCGGCCCCGGCATCGTTTTTGCACTACTTGATTATTTATTGGCTATACTATACCTACCATATTTCTCTCTCTGGTCGGTCCCTCATTACTGAGGATCGTGGTCACAGGATCTATCCGATTTAACCAAATGCTTCCATCGACTTCGATCCATAGTCGCCCTCACGGCCTGGGAAAATTTGCTAAAAGAGGTGACTTCTTTTACTTGGTCAGACCAACGTGTTGGCGAGCGGCCGCGTAATCTTTTGCTTTCAACGTTGCCAACTATGACCAGCTTTTCCAAACTGTCAACTCCTCTTCGCATTATATGTCCTAAATAGGTCAGTACCTACGCGTTGCAGGCATAAGGTGGACAACCGAGTTTTTATGCGGAGCTGGGAGAGAATAGACCCATTTGTGCGTTTGGCGGTCCACGGTATTCTCAGCATTCGCCTCCAGCATCACATCTCGAACGCATCTATCCTCAGTCTTTGGGTCAATTCACATAGAGCGGCAAAATGCTCGCGCATGCTCGAGCATATTCTTGGTTCAATTCAGACAGAGCGACAAAATACTCGCGCATGCTCGAGCAGCCTCGCGCAACATCGCCGCCGCCGCCGCCGCCGATGTTGCCAGCCATACGATTTTAATCGTATATATACGACCTTTATGGGCATGGTACGAAGTACGATCGTGTATTTGAAATCGTATGTATGCAAAACATACGATCTTTTCAAATCTTGTAATCTTCGTAACAAAATAAAAAAATGTAATAAATTACGTTCATTATGTCAAAAAGTCAATAACAACAGACTTGAAGGAACCATAAACTTATTTTTGTTGGGTAGGTATTTTATGAACGCAACCAATAATTTTGTTAAACTTTGTCCCACTTGTAAAACGCTTTGTAAAATTCAGTGTAAAATACAGTCTGGTAGAATTGGCTTTCTTAAATATTTATACAAAAAGGACGGCGGATAACATATCGAATCCTAAAATAAATCTGTTCAGTTAGCTTAGCAACAGGTTTAGTTCTGATCTAAAGATTTGGCAGGGAGTAGAGTAGCAAGTACCAAGCAATAAAACAAAAATGATTAGTGCGTATTAACACATTACAATTTTATTGATACATTATTATTTCATAATATTCTTAACTAACATTACTGTACCCTAAAATAACGTTTGTTAAAAATGTAAGGCTATTCACAAAATTAGGCCTGTTAATTTTTTACCCAACATTCGTAAACTCATGACTATGGACGGAATCATACCAACATTATCAATAAAATTAGTAAAGCTCTGTCTTTTTACATGATTACATGATGAATTTTAGATAAAAGTAGCATCTGTTATTATTTTACTAGGACTTACGTATATTTAGATAACTTACTATCTAAAGCGTTTCGTACATTCAGTCTGTGAACGACTCAGATATCAAAAATATATGGCATAAAATTCATTCTTTTCATTGAACATTTTCAATAATCTCTTAATTTTTCGATTACCTTGTAGTTACTACTTCTACGTTCGGTGTACAAAGGGGCCTTAGGCTCGTATGCGTGGGACCTAATACCGTTTTCAATATATTTAGGGGGTTCCTTATAGCCCCGGCTTTTAGTTACGGAATTAATTTCTCTAGATTCTATAATTTCTTTAGAGCGTCCGTCCCTTGAGGGTACTATTTTTTTGCTGACAGTTTCAACCGTGTCTGTGATGCTGGGTCTCTCGGGGTCTCCAGATTTTGTCGTATATCTGTAAGTCTCGGAGTAGTTGTCGCTACTGTTGCTACCTCTCCTCAAAGGTGGTTTCACCCTGGTCTCTAGTCGCGAGACGAAGGGACTCGTTTCTCTGTTGAGGGACTCGGTTTTGTAAAGTGGTACCTTCCGCTCCTCCGATATGCGCTCTTTGTAGTGAGGAGACGGGGTGCCATATCGGGACGACAACCTGCTGCCATCCGATTCATCGTCATGCAAGGTCTGATACAACTCCGGCGCTCTTTCCTTCAACCCTTTCAAGAATAATTTCTTCTTGTCCGTGTCATCGAACGATCTTGAGTATCCATTGACGTGGCCATTGCTAAGCGGCGTCTTTGCATATCGAGCTCCGAAGAGTCCGTCACGCCTGCGTTCTGTTTCTCTGGAGACGGCGTCGGCGAGGTCACGCTGGCTACGGTTGATGATGGAGACGATGCCGGGGCTCTTTAGCTGTTCAGGAGTTTCGTCAAGGCGGCTAAGGTGGGGGTTGGACTTGTACATGGTTGAATGGTTCCGGCTCATGGAAGAAACGTAGCGCGGGTGTGTCTCTTGTTCGGGTGCTCCCATAGCAAAGCTCTTGCTTCGATTGAGAGCTTTGTACGTCCGCGCAGGTTTCGCTGGCCCGGGTGGATATCCGTTTATCTTCCCGTCCGGCGTTGCAGTCACGTTGTTGGAGACGTTCACGGCACTGTTGGATCTTCGGTTGGGAGTGAGCCGGTGCCAGTACTTGTTAGAGCTGGGCTTCTCAGTTTTTTCTTTCCTATCGTGAAGTTTCCGTGGCAGCGTGTGTGCGGTGCGTGAGTAGTCGTCCTCGTCGGGGTTCGGTTCGAGACGGCTTGTGGAGTGGCTGAGCCGGCCTAACGTGCTCGAGAACTGGCCCCTGGAAACGAAAAAGAAACAATCTATTTTTTGCTTTCTTAGAAAGGATTTATTGGCATCGCAAGATGAGCTTTGCCCACGTATTCTTATTGTTATCTCATCTGCAACAAAAAAGTCGGCATTCTAGTAATTGGTTTGAATGGGGAATCTCCTCCTACGCGTAGACCCATGCTTTGTTTAAGATTATTAAGCTACGCCTTTGTTGCTTTATATTGTTAGTGTGACAAGTAGAATGAATAATTGCGTGTAACGAGTCCTAGTCTGGCCTTGGTCGGTAGATCTGCCGCAATCTGCAAAGATAATTGTATCACGCTAATTTGCATTGACCACCTTTACACTTGTTGTTTGTACTAACATATTCTACCGGTGAGTCACTACATAACTCATTACTTGTCATTGTAAGTCGATATTTCTTAAAACGTATGTTTCACTTCACAAATGTGTATGAGTCAGAGTTGGTGAACTAAATAAGGGCTGGTTCGCGAATAAAATTCTTATTTACCCTTAATAGGAACGGCCGTGGACGGCACGTGCCAAAAAAGGTAAGATATGCCGGAACGCAATGTCTTTACTTCTTGACTCTTGATTAAAATTACGTCGCCACTCTTGATTGATATGAAAAACTTTTGTCACTTTTTTTATCTGCGATCTGTTTACGTTAATATTGTACTTATATCGATATTCATCAGTGCAATTAGGTAATGTTCGAACGTATAATGAGCTGGATTATTGCATATAAGAACACACATCGACAGGTGTTGAAAACAGAGTCTTTGTTCTACTTGAAACAAAATATTTTACGTAATTAAGGATTGATTGAACGCATAAATATTAGTGGCGAGAACTTGCGATAATTTGTCGTTTGTGGGCCAAATCTTGAAAACCAAGCAAATTTTCTGTGAATATAGTTTATGTATTTAAAACCCAAAAAAGAAAATGTAATATTAATAATTTTCTAGAGCTAAACTAGAACTACTTAATTGTAGAAATAAGTACTAGATTTTAGTCTATTTTAAAAAAAGGCTTTGTGTGCGTGACTGACGCTGTACCTACAGCCCAAGCCGCTGGACGTAGGGACTTCATATTTGGATGGATAATATGACATGCGGATGAAAACATTCAAGCCTTATGTCAAATGAGATGTTACAGATTTATAAAGTAGGTAACGCCGGTGAAAGAAAACTCGGGCTACTGCTTCTAGTTAAGTAAAATTAATACCAACGGTTAACGCATCATCAAGTTAGGACTAAATTCATATTCAGTGCTAAAGCTTTGAAATTTTTAATTATAGTTTCTGTAACTAATATATTAGTTTCTTAATATATTAGTATTAGTATAGTTTGGCGCGGCGGCGGCGGCTTACGGGTTGTGCAACATAAATTATGATTTATTGATTAATTAACCGAGATAATCGTCAATTTGATGTGTGGAAAAGCTAAAAGCGTGTTCCACCCACTTGTGTTTGCATCAACGCGAATTCTGCCTTTATTACATTAGTTCCTATCAGATCGCCGTAACTCTATGATAATAACTTACAGAAGCATTAATTAATTTTATGTTTGGTTCGTGTGCAGGTGGGCGGACGCATGTATGTATCGGTTGTAGGACAACATTCTATTTAAGGCTCATTAGGTTTTTGTTTATGTGAACACAATATTATTTAATCGTTTTTGAAATCACGGATAAAATTAGGCTCCGCTATTGTGGAAACTTCACGGCTGTTTTACAAGGCAAGCCGTTTATGTTCGAGCAATTAAACATCATTGGAATAACTTAGCATGAACTTAATAGAATTTTCCGGACAACATAATCAGCAACGCAATAAATCCTTTTATTGTGAAGTGAACGGACACCGATTTACTGTTTTGATTTTTGACTGATTTGATATTACACATTTAACAAAAATTAGAGCAGGAGCTGTAATTTTTCAAAACGTAAATTCTTATTTTTCTTGGGCAAGGGAGACATAAAAGTTATGAGAGCTATGAATTAGTCGTGCTTACCTATGCGGGTGTTGAGTGTCGCGGGCGTCGTGCGCGGCGGCGCGCCTCTGACTGCCCTCGTACTTGTGCTCGCGGCCGTAGATGCTGGGCGCGAAGGGGTCCTCGCCGAGGTAGTACCGCGCGGGGGGCGCGCCGCTGCCGGGGGGCGCCAGCTCGCCGCCGTACTGTTTGTACGTGCGCGACGAGTGCTCCGGCGAGGGCGACCGGGAGGGCCGCAAGCACGCGCGCCGCTCCGCCGACGCCGAACGGATCTTCCCCACCAGCTTCCGGATCGAGTTCCCGATCGCGGACCCGACCGACTTCCGCGCCGGGGACTGCCGCCGTGCTGCGTCTGCGAACCTTGTCTTCTGGTTCTGCTTGCGCTCGTCGCGGTCCCGTCGCCGCGGCGGCGAGTAGTCCGGCGGTGGCTCGGCGGCACCCTCCTCGCGGCTGTCGCGTGACCGACCCGAGTTGTCGTTCCGCGAGGAGCTTCGGTAGCCGCTGTCGTACCGATGCTCCTCGGAGAGGCGCTGCTTTGCGAGCCGCTTGCGCTCGGGTGGCGCGGGCCGTGGCACGTATTCCTCTTCTACGGAGGGTTCGCGGCACGAGCGGTCCGCTTCGAGAGGGCGGAAGGGCGAACTGCGCGGCGGGCTGTGAACGGTGGAAGTGGACACGTAAGCCGAGTCATCGCGCGAGGGTGGGTGGCGGCGCCCAGGAGGCGGCGATTCGCGCCTGATGTGCGTGAGCCTCGGTGACGCAGCGCGCTCTTCGGTGTACGGCGAGCGCGTGGCCGGTGGCGACGGCGACGAGCTACGCGGCTCTGGCATCCGTGGTTTGGTAGCACGCCGCTGTGACCAGTCCGCCACTCCCTTGAAGTAGCCGCCGGTGCGGTTCGGCGGAGCGCTCGTTCGTTCGTCTGACGGCGTCGATGACTTCGTCTTGCGTAGGACCCGATCTCCGTACACCGGTGGGGGAGGCGCCGCTGTGGTTTTCCCGTAGTAGCCCTCGTCCTCACTCGCCTTGTTCTTGTAGAAGGCGGGCTCGGGCCGGCGGCCGATCTCCTCGGCGATCGAGTCGTGCGAGGAGCGTGATTCGCTGCCGAAGTGGTTCTCGAGCCACTTGGAAGTTTCCTTCTTGCGCGTCTCTTCTTCGATGTCGAAGTCGACGGGCCGCTTGTAGTCCTTGTCGTGTTCTGTAAACAGAGGTGCGTGTGGGTTGCGGCGCGGGAGTGACACGAGCAGACGAGCGCGCACGCTGCGGGTCGCACAGGAGTGTGCGCGTCTCGCGTCGCGTGCTCGGTGCCGTAACCGCTCAGTCAATAAGTTTGCCAAACTCCTGAAGGTCAATGCGATGCAAACACTAGACATCTTTGCTTAACTGCCGTGAGACGGGTGGTAAGGCAAAATTATTCACTGAATGATAATTTCTAGGCCACTATTGTTTTACGGTTTGTTTATGGTATTATGTAATTATTATTGAACCGGTTTAGGTCGTCGTCGTTCGTGGTTTACTTTGCATTTCTATAAATACACAGCTTGACTGATGGTTCTGGTTCAGATGATGAAATTAAGGGCTTTTATACACTGACTAGCTGACCCACCCAGGCTTTCAGAGGGTTAATTTGTTTTATGTTCTATCTCAGTCTAAAGGAAGAGAGAAGGAAGAGAGAAAGAAGAGGGAAAAAGATAAGGGAAAAGGATGAATGGATGAAGGTGAAAGGAGGCAAGTGCGCCAGCACCTGCCTCCATTTGCCGTTTCATCCATTCATCCGTTTCCCTTATCTTTTCCCTCCTCCCTTCTCTCTTCCATATAGTACAGGATAGGAGCGGCTTTGGACATAATACTGAAGGTTGGAAGTCTGTAATTCCTGAACCACAAAACCGACGACCTTGAAATATTTACGGGAAAATATTTAAAACACCCCCTTTTCAACAGAAAAAGAATGAATGAAATCGGACCAGGCGTTAATGGATTTCAACTAATTACATATTTTTACTTTCATCCCCTTTCCCGATGGAACCGTGCTGAATTTCAGGATTAAAAGTATCCTGTGGCCTACCTCGTAATATGAACTCAAATCATGCTCAGTTTCATTTGAATCCATTCAGTAGTTTCGGCGTGATGCTCAGCCAAGGTACAGACAGACAGACAGGCGGATAAACGGAGAAAAATAATTTAAAATAAAGGTTAGGCTTCAGCATCATTATAGGAGAGCCCAACAAAAAAAATCTAAATATCTTCAACAGGTACGGAATTGTACTTGTTACAGTTTTATTATAAGTAAGGTATAGGTAGATTAATCTTCTGAGAAGAATATATACTATACGGTCTTGTTTTGCAATTTGATATTTTTCTGGCATTCGTTGTATTATCATACAATATACCTTGCCTATGTTTTACTATTACATTCATTCAAACATTGTTATTTTGTAGAGCTCTACGAAATAACAATGTTGTAGTTTTAGCCATTAGATAGCTACAAAGCGCTACAACAAGCATTGTCACTCTTGACAATTTTCATTCTCAATGTCACCATTCAAAGTCAACGTACATATAAAAATACATAAAACCATCTGCTGGAGTTCCTCGCAATGTGCGCAAATATTACACAACAATGTCTGTTTGTTGAAAATGTAATTTCAGCAGCACCTCTTTGATTCACATATTGTTTGGATTGAACTATTATACTTGGTTAAATAATGATTCACTTCATTTAAAAAGAGTCTTGAAGTAAATAATTAACAAATTGTAGATATTCATTGTATGAATAAATGACGAGATACCCGAAATCAGTCAGTAAACTACAAAGTCTATTACAATTTCGTGTTCATTGAGTAGTTTCTGATTATTTTGATTGCATTACACTTTTTTATCAGAAAAGAAGTAGAAACATTTTTTTATGGTGTGTCTGTCTTTCTGTCTGTCCATTTGAGCATATGCATCACGTTGAAACTACTGAACCAATTTCGCTGAAACTTGGTATGGTCACGGCGAATTTTTTATAATAACATTTAGGACACTTTTCTTGGATTTTTTTGTTTTCAAAAACGGCCAAGTATGGGTGGCACAAAGTAATAAGGAAGTAATTAAACACAAATTTTTTTGTTTGTATATTACGCAAAATACAGTCGAAGACAATTAACGATGGTAAAAGAATTATTTCAATATCTTGAAAAATTACGCAGTTATTCTAATTAATCCTTGCGTCATTTTCATGGTACAAGGTATAACACGGCCGGCCTCCGCAATGCAGAGCTGTGTAGAGGCTGTTGTCCATATGTTGCGATAAAACATAGTCGGCAACGAAGATGAACCCACTATGCTCATCCTGTCGAAGGGAAGAGAGAAGGGAAAGGGAAAAAGCTAGGGGAAAAGGATGAATGGATGGGACGGAAATAGAAGGGAAGCAAAGCCTGCCTTCCATCGCCAGCCCACCCAAGCTGACCACCCAAGCCCTTTTCCTTCTCTCTTCTCTTGAACAAGATTAGAGCGTAAAACTAATTAACCCATGCGAAGCCGGGGCAGGTCAGCCAGTTTATAATAATAGGGCTATTAAAGACTAATTCTGAATATGTCCCAATCCAGCTGAGATCCAAGAGAGCGTAGGCAAGGATTAGGTAAGAGCTAAGCCCATTGACTCGCCTTAAACGCCGAATGTTGACATGTTTGTTTAAATTGCCTACTTATCCTTTAGCAGACACTTGACTGTACAGGCTTCTTGACAGAAGTATTGCCGTGAGTTCTTTTTTTTTTCGGAAAAGTTTATCGTTTACATTTAACGCGCGATTAAGCCCTGTGTTAAACAAAAACTATGACATTGCATTATTCAAAGATTTTTTAATATATAGATACACTATGATCAAAGTACCTAAAAATACATGCAATATCTTATTTAGGCCGACTGCGATAAAAGTCCCAAGCTTAGCAGTCAGCTTCACGCGTAGCACGCCTACGACCTACGAATTATGGCAGATACATTATTCAGAGACTGAACTTCGCCAATTCAGTGTGGCTAATAGATCAAAATTCACAAAAATGTGCGGGAGGCTAGACTGTCATATAATTAAATTATGGTAGTACCTATTATATTAGTATTGCCATCAATCGCATCTATGCTTGTAGTAAAACTGTAACAGGTCAAGTTCAAGTTTTTTTTGGTAGGATATGCTCGACACTGAAGCCAAAACTATTTTTTTTTCATTTGTATCTGTCTGTCAGTCTGTATCTTGGCTGAGCATCACGCCGAAACCACTGAATGGATTCAAATGAAACTTGGCATGATTTGAGTTCATATTACTAGGTAGGCTAGGATACTTTTAATCTCAAAAGTTAGCACGGTTCCTTCAGGAAAGGGAATGTAAGTAAAAATATGTAGAAAGGGGGTACCCTCTTTCTAACAAAATTGTCCGTAAATATCGGTTCTGTGGTTCAGAAATCCAACCTTTAGGATTAGATCCAAAGCCACTCCTATCCTGTGCTATGGGAAAGAGAGAAGGGAGGGGGGAATCGCCGTTTCATCCATTCACCCTTTTCCTTTATCTTTTCCCCTCTTCCTTCTCTCTTCCTTCAGACTGAGATAAGGCGTAAAACTAATTAAACCGTGCGAAGCCGGGTCGGGTCAGCTAGTATTTTTTAAGGCGACGACAGCTAGTTTATAGTGAATTTGACCTGCGACCTATGGATAGCGGGTTTATATCCTGAGCTCATTGAGCTTGAGCTTTGGGTACAAGAACACATCGTGGCGGTAGGGAATTTTGTAGTGCTCGTCTGGCTGGCTAACGTGAACGCTATACACAGTACAGTACAGTGAACAATCACTAGCCGAGCTATATACGTATTTAAAAATCGCTACCTAATGTCTTTCTTTTGTTTACCAACAGTTTATACACAGTTTCTATTACAGTTATTAAGCTAAAAATACATAACATTATCTATTTGCGCAACCCGTTATAGACAAACAGCATTTATGACACCGTAACCATCACTTTAGTTCTCACTACAAAATCCTATTTTAGTTTTAACTTTCCTATTACTTTAATGCTTTCTTTAGCAGCGATACTACGTATGGTAGCTACCCCATTCTCAAGATAATTTGTAATAAAACGCCTCCTACAACATTTGCGGGGAAAGTAAGATGACGCATCGACCTAGTGGGACACTTTGATGAGACAATGGATTATGGTCATTTGTATGTTTTAATTAATCTTAGTTTAGAAGTTCCGCTCTCTCCTCCTACATGCTAATCTAAGAAGATAATGGATAATGTTCTACTTAGGTTTCATTTAGATCTCGCTGAAACTTTTCAACGAGTTATTGGTATGAATTTAGAGAACGTCTTATCTGCTGCTGTCAGCGTGCATGGTGGATTATGGCCTACACTATCTTCCTGCGAGAGACGGCCCGTGTCCCAGCAATGGAAACGTATGGGGCTGATGATGGTGATGGAGACAACTGTTGTCCCAAATTTTGTTTTGTCGCAATTCAGAACAAAGAAATTGATGGGACTAATAAAGAACTCTTTACACAGAACAAACATCGATGTTCGTCACACAAATGTTTATCCTGGATGGGAATCGAATCCACCTATAGTTCAGAAGTCAGAGCTACTACCAACTGAGCTGACAGGCCAATCAAAGAAAAAGCTTTGGAGGGTGACCCCTCATTTTGCTTTGATAATATTGGTATTTATTGACGAGACAAAAACAATAAAGTGTGATAGATAGAAAATGGAAACGGATAAATAGGTACTATTAGTATAGAAAATGATAGAAGAATCAAAGAGTCGGGAGGTAAACAAACATGCAGCTGAAAACTTCAGCGATCGAAGATTAAGTCTGATAATTTCATAAGTTTAATTTAACAATCCAAGTCTAATTTATACGGACAAATAGAGCCAGAGACAAAGCGCACTTGTAAGGCATAATTGTTTAACGACACGGCCTGGGGTATCTACCCACGGCGCCAGCGGCTAATCTAGTGAACGTGAGCTTTTATGGCAACTCGCTTGGTTTGAACTAACGCGGCGTTGCTAATTTCATGTTAATTTGCCTTAGTTATACTAGCGCCAGTGTTTACTCAAAGACAGTAAACAGTAATTCATCAACTTCATCAACATAGTAGCTAATGCTGGAACTGTAATAGGATGTAGCAACAGGTCTTTTTTAATTTTAGATAGGCTTGCATTTGACCACATTTCTCGTGATGTTAAGTTAATATAGTCGACGATGTAGTTGACTTGTTCACTTTCCACTTGAAAACGACTTGACTGGCTAGCATGCGCACCGTGACAAAATTTTCTCGACGCTTTTTCTCGTGAGAGACCGTAACAAGACTATGGTAGCGCCGAAGTGTGTCTCACTCTTACAGCTACGACAGGTTTTCTCGCGGTGCGCATGCTATGCCGTCAGATTCGTGGTGTAACTGAAAATTTATTAGTTGTAATCTTTCCCTATTCAGTTTCGTTTTCGAGCGATAGAAACATGAATAATATAATGCTTTTGCAGAAATTACTTCAGCAGTGAAATCATTAGTGCAAGGCCTATGCAGGATTAGAACTCGGTATTAGGGACGCTATCACATAGGCAGGCCGGCACATCCAGTATTCAAATATGTACATGAATGTGCTCAACTTAGTATCTTGGTAGCGCGTACGCACCTTTCGCGCCGTCACATCTGTCAGAATTACGCATAATGAGAGCAAAGCTATGAGTAGCATTTACAATAGAAAATGCAAAGTAATTTGCAGGAACTGGACAATGAAGATAACTTTTGATGACTAAGATAGAACTTTACGTATCCTCGCCTGATGCCTGATGACAAATAGTCATGTCTGACCATGACAATGGCAGTGACATATCAACCATTGAATACCAAGAACTTAGTTGCACCTATTGTACTGCGTTAGTCACTCCAATATATTACACTGACGAAGAACCTGATAGAACAAACGAAACTTTTAAAGGTGAAAAAGATGTAACTTACGCAGCTAAATTCTTCAAGTCCTAATAAGCATATCCAGAAGCACTAGCACCAAACCAACATTAAAGTTAAAATCTCGCGATCTATTATTACGATTGATCTATAGCTGAATAAATTCAATAGACCAAGTATATAATCGCGTATTGTCCTGCGACACGGAACGTTTTGCGACCAAGGCAAACAACCTGACACTGACCGTATGCTATTAGCATTCTCGATAGTTGTAAACTTTGAACAAACTGGTACATATTTAAAATACCTCATTTGGATCGTAAAACTATGAATGGACAAATCTGGGATTGGCATAACTATTCATAAGTAGATATCTATGCGTTGGAATCAGCAAAAGGAGCTTTATACCCAACGGTGGGTAGATATTATAAGATCGTTAATAATGTCGATGACAAAATGTAGCAAAGTAGCTAATATTATTATAGGCATAACGAACAAGGAAAGCTGTGCCATCTAACTGAAAATTATAGAGAACCAGAGTCAAGATAATAAGCCAGTGACTTGTAAGGGGTATCAATATTATTAACGAAAGAAAGAATAAATTGACTAAACATTATAGATATGATCCAGACGCCACACAGACTACTAGACTAGCACTAGTATAGACTGATAACACACAGAGTATTAAAAAATATGACGTTTCGCAGGGGGCAAAGCGTATTTTTTTATTGGTCTGTGAATGAAACCATAAAGCTCTCTTCCCTTTATAGTGACAAGATGTGCAGCTTTATTGTATAGCTAAATCGGAAATAAAGAAAACTATGAAAAGATCAAACGTCTTTTATTACTTACCTACCAACTTATTGTGTTATTTTGAGAGAACGGTGGCGAGAAAATAGGTAAGTATACCCATTAAAATTTTTTTTGGAGCTGCGTCTTTATTGGCTCATATTATAGGAGCTACTAGGTATATTATAAGGCTGGCTTGTTTTTTTTAGCTATACGAACTATATCGAATTAATTCACACCTACTATTATCTAATCTGTGTAGCTAAACTAACTAAATATTGAGAAGGAGCTTTCATAAACTTCCTCTGTGAAATAGCAAATAAAATTTCCCGCAAGATAATATAATTAATTATATTATGGACGTACCTATAATACACACATCAAAAAAGTCTAAGCAACATGCATGATATTACAAATTTACAATTTATATTAATTAATTTCTAAGTATTTACTCACTCAAAGTGCGTAGGTAAGTAAACTTTTTTGTTATTGATGACATACTGGCTGGTTGTAAAAAAAAATCGATTATGTTTTGTTTTTTCATAAAATTCAAATGACTGCGAATTTGTGAAATTTAAGTTCGTTTTAATTGACATGTTTATCCTTGATTTTATAATTTTACCAACCATTTAAATAAAGTTAGCGACAAAATTGAATCGTTAGATATTCTTCACGTCATGGAGCGACGTCATTTGACGGCAGATGGAATGCAAAGAGCTGTAGGGATGTTGCAAGCGGGAAGTAATCAATCTCAGGTATCTCGACATTTTGGCATTCATAGAAGTGTTATTTGTCGTCTTTGGCAGCGCTACAATAATACAGGGGAACCCGCTGAACAGCACCCAGGCCGTAGAAGGAGTACAACCACTCGGTAAGACCGGTACATACAACTGACTGCAAGACGCCAGCCGATGTTAACCGCTCGAGAGCTAAGTTTGAGGCTACAAAATTCAAGTGGTGTTGATGTAAGTCCCCAAACTGTGCGAAATCGACTGCATGAGTACGGCCTACGAGCTCGACGCCCAATCAGGTGCCCACCGATACGTCACGGGAATCGCGCTCGTCGAAATGAATGGTGTTGAGAACGCATAACATGGACCCAGGAACAATGGGATAAAATTATGTTTTCCGATGAGTCGCGATTCGGGTTTAGGCCTGATACAAGAAGGGTGCGAGTGTACCGTCGGCCCGGAAATACTGAAAGGCTCAGGTGCGTTCAGGAAATTCATCCATACAGCGGCTCAACAGTTATGGTATGGGCGGGTATTATGAAGAACAGGCGAACTGAGCTCGTTTTTGTAAATGGAAACATGAACGCTGAAAATTACGTTGAGGATATTCTCAGACCTTATGTCCATCAATTTGCACAAACCTTTGGCTCCGATTTTACGTTAATGCATGACAATGCGCGTTCACATACAGATTGGCGAACCAGTGAATACTTGGCAACGGAGAACATCCGAGTATTGCCCTGTCCTGCACAATCGCCAGACCTCAACCCCATCGAGCACGCATGGGACATGCTCCAGAGACGTGTTTTGAAGGACTTGGACGGAGTGACAACAACCCAACAGCTGAAGGATTTGCTACAATTCCATTAGGAGCGAATACCGCAAGATGACATAATCAGTCTCATTAATTCAATGAATAATCGTTGCCGATAAGTTAATAGCAGAGGAGGCCATACTTTGTATTAAATTGTCCTATTCTTTCACAATAAATTCATTTTCTTTAGAAATTTCATTTTGTAATAATTTTAAAAATAAAATACAACGTTATAGTGTGAAGAACCATCCTAAAATTTAAATTAGTACATGTTGCTTAGACTTTTTTGATGTGTGTAGCTCACGTTATCGATCATTGATAAAAGCGCCATCTTTCAGGTTCCCCTAACATCACTAAGAAACATACATAGCTAAAATGTTTTGTGTCGCCATCTACTGACGAGTAGCACAACTATTTTATTTAGTTCTGATTCTTACCATTGTGGCGGAGGCGGCGCTGCCGTCGCATTCTCACTGATAAACTGTCCCAATCGTCATCCATGTTCGGCTTGCCTTCCCTTTCCACTGTAACAAGATTTTTTATGTAAGAAGCATCACAGAGAAGGAATAAAATGGGCAAAATTTTATCCTGCTGGGTTAGCATGGACGGTAGACAAAATTGTCTTTCCCCGTTTTACGTCACTTTCTTCATACTTGCTTGGAGTAAAACAGGGGAAAGACAGTTTTGTCTACTGGCCGTGCTAACCCTACTGATGTGAAAACCGAAATGGTTTCAAACGTTAAATGGGACCTACCTGTCTGATATAGGTACCTAAAAAACCTTATTTCCGAATCCATTCCATGATAATAATAAAAAAACAGTAAACGTAATGATAATAAAAATGTATCCTTCAAAAAATAATCTGGTGATGATGATAATAATGATGATGGTGGTAGTGGTGGCAGTGGTAGCGATGGTTATAACGATGGCGATGATAATGAGGATCCTTCCTTCCTGGCTTAACGATTGTTGTCTTACAACAATAATAGCCGGGACTGACGGCTTGAGAGCCGTTCGAAGCACGGTAGTCATCATTATCAGCCCGAAATAGGTCCACTGCTGAATATGGCCTCCCCTATAAAACGCCACTTTGGACGCCTATCATAGGGAATATGCCATAATCACCACGCTTGGCAGGCTTGGTGATCGCAGAAGATTTTAATATACCGAAGAGAATGCTGCTGCCTATTCCCTGGATATTCCCTTAGCCGGCTCTTACGGTACCCACGGGAAGAGATGGGGTGGTCCTGTTCGAAAACCGGGACCACATGGCAGTAGCACGGTGGTGCTAAGTTGTAAATACCACTTTTTGCGGTCACTAAACCAAGTAGAGTAGTGACTGCAGCGAACATTACAGCCAAGCTTCACTATGAGCACTACCAATAATAATGTTATTGGGATGGCGATAGTGCCACTGATGGTGATAACAGCGACAGTGACGGTAAAGGTATCGGTGACAGCGACGGTGATAGTAATATTGAAGATGACAACGATAGTTGATAGTTATGGTGACGACGGTACTGATCATAGACTAAATTATTTTAGGCCTGTGGTGCTGGCTAATGGTGTGAAAATGATGATAGTGCATGATAATAATAGGCTAACTGATACTAACCTTCTTCAGTGCGCGTACGCGAGTGTAGATGCGTGGCGAGGCGCACGCCGCCCGCCATGAGGTCGGTACTCCGCTCGAGCTGCACTCGCTTGCGCTTCTCCGTGCCGCCCGTCTGCTCTACAACACTCTGGTCGCTACGCAGTGACTTCGCCTGACAAAATTACACGTGATTTTAAAGATTTCAACTATCAACGGCCTGAAGATTCCCACGGTCTCCCCATAGAGCGCCATTTAGAGACTGCTTGCCTCTTGCATCCATCGGCTCCCCGCAGTTTTGACCAGGTCGTCAATCCACCTCTAGTGGGGGACCGGCCTACGTTGCGTCTTTCAGTTCGTGGTCGTCAGTCGAGAACCTTTCTTTCGTATCGGTTGTCGGTTATGCGGTGCCCACTGCTACTTCAACTTGCTAATTCTATAATTAAAGACCTCACAGGCGCTGAGTTCTTCTAATTCTGTGTGTGAACATATAAATTTATGAAAGAATTACCTCGTCTTTAGATAGTTCTTCGTCGCACAGTCGTTCTTGTTCTTTCGTGTGTCGAGTCTCGGTAACTATTGTTCCATCGGGACGTAGAGCCCGTAGCTCCTCCTATATATAAAAGAAGAAACCAGTAAAAATTATTTATTTATTCTCCTTCATTAACTTACGTACAGTGCGTACAGTCCGACGTCAATGCGTGCATGTAAAAGTTGGCGCGCCTAATAGCGTCATCTTTTAGTCATATATGACATTGATTTTGGCCTAATTTTAGTAACAATACAATACAAAAACTCTTTTATTGTATACCACAAAATTAATTACTGATATATACATAACGACTTAAAGTAGGTATGACAACATTGGTAGGTAACATTAGATCTGAGGGAATAAGATAGATGTTTCGATTTAATTTACATGAAACTTTGCATAGATAGACAGATAGATAGATAGGTACAGGTAAAGTTAATTTTCTACCGCCAACTTTACAAGCTTTGCTTTGATTATTTGCCTGAAATAATCAAAGATCATGAAAGTTTATTTTTCTTTATTTACATTTACATACAACGACAACTAACTTATTTGTTTGCCTAAACTTTGGCCAATAAACGACGAGATATATTTATTGACGTTAAACAGTTTTGTTGAAACAAAAATATTTATTTGTAATGATATTGATCCCTACCGACCTTATAATAAAGATAAACATGCATGGTTCTTAATCCATTGTCAAGAAGTAATTAGTAAGTATAATAATGTAAATTTACCGTGTCATCAGTTGTGACGGTGGTGTTGTAGGCGACTGTATCTTTGACGAGCTGTAGGCCGTGAGGCACCAGCGCCAGCTGATGTTCCGTCTGCGACTTCAGAGCATCCCGGATGTCTTCCTCTTTCGTTTCGTTTACCGCGGATATCAAAGCCTGGAACAACCAAATTCAAATGTATTTTATAAAAGAAATATTTTGCATACAAAGTAATTTCACTGACAGGCGGCATGTTATTTCAACCGCTATTTACCTACTGATTTTCCCGCAGAAAATCCTTTTTTTGGGGATGAAAATAGACTGGTATTCTATTTTGATCTCAGTAATTTACTAGCAGTTTTTAAAGAAAAAAAAATCTAATCTGGTTCTGCCGTTTTGACGTGAAAGACACACGAACAATCTAACAAGACTTACACTTTATATTATATTAAATTAAAAGGAGACTGTATGTAGTATGTAACTTCCTTGAAGTCAACCTATGCCATGAACGTATGACCTATGCAATATCTATTAGCCAATGCCTAGCTTTTTTTTTCTTTGTGACAATAATATTGTCATGTTGTTACGTGCTGTTATCAGTTTTGACGTGTTTTAGGTTTTTCACCTACTATGTCAAAAGTGACATATCAATCAATCATAAATGAAGCTGAACTGAAAAACTTGAAGAATTTGTTTTTATATTTTTTTTCGTATTTCCCTAATGGCAAATAAATCGTTTTACAGAGAAGCCGCAAGTTATTGGGCTAATATGCCGGCGACAATCGACGGCGTCCTCGGTGGTTACGGCCACATTTCGGACATTGACATCAGCGGTTCTAATGCTTTCTTAGAAAAAGTTTTTGCACTAGAAAACCCGCCAGGAGCTAAACTAGCTTTAGATTGCGGAGCCGGCATCGGACGCGTTAGCAAACACCTGCTGATACCGCGATTCGATAAGGTTGATCTAATCGTACAGGATGAAAAGTTCATTAACGCCGCAAAACAATGGATCGGCGAGGACAATGCCAAGTTCGGAAAATTTTACCAAGTCGGCTTACAGAACTTTGAATTCGATAAGCTCAAAAAGTATGATGTTATTTGGTGTCAATGGATACTATGCCATCTCGACGACTATGACTTAATTGCGTTTTTAAATACATGCAGACTAGCATTAGAAGATAATGGTGTAATTATAGTTAAAGAAAATATATCATCTACTGACGATATGGAGTTTGACGATGATGATTCATCAGTAACAAGGCCTCTACATCACATGATGGTAATATTCGCTGATGCGAAATTAGAACTTGTGCTTACAGATGTTCAAGAAGGCTTTCCTGAAGATATATATCCAGTTCATTCATTTGCTTTAGTTCCAATGGAACCAACTAATAGTTATGTTAGTTCCAATGGAACCAAGTAATAGTTTTTTTCATTAAAGAACAGTTATATGCAATCCGTTGATTAAAATGTATACATTTCTTTTACCTAGAAGCTTTTATCATTTCTATTTGTATGTTGTTGCAGAAGAGGTCCAAGTTTATTTACGGACAATGTAATGTATTCTTAAAAATGCGACGAATTTGCATTTGATTAAGTGGTGAATCGTGGGTTGAATTCGTGATTGTGTCGTTTAATAAAGTGGGATCCAGGGCGTGCCGTGGTCTTGCGACGGTGTTTGCCAGCGCAATCTCTCGGCTTAGTTACAATAGGTACTCTCTGTTGCATCACAAGCACCGTTATTGGTGCAACCTCTGATACGTTTTGATTCATCTTTAAAATTCTTGATCCTACAAGTGCTAGCTCTATAGTTTACGGTTCTATTATGCCAGTCAGTGTTTCCGTATAACTGCAAATACCATGACCTATAAAGGTGGAATTTCAATTGAAAGGGGCGAGCTCTAATGGCGTATCGTCAGTAATTAGACGTCGATCGCTGAGGTTCAATCAGAGAACAGTTAGCGATGAATATCGCACGGCGCTCTATTATTAGGGCTTCGGCAATCTTGCAGCTTTGTGATCTGCCTTTTGCCCGACAATTTTACGTTACAGTTACAATCTGTAAAAGCTGCGGAATGTACGACTGTACAGTTCCTATTTCAACTTTCATTATATGTATGAAAACAAATGACGTATTCATGTATAAACTAATGTCCAATAATTGGTCTCTTCAAGTTACTGTGACACCGTAACTCTATTTCTACCGCAAACGTTGCAGTGATGTGAGAATTGGTAATATCAATATGGTAGCTCAAAATCGGTAACGCACAAAATTGGATAGATTCTAAATATTTGTTTTGTGTGTGTTAGAATTTCTCTTCACGTTGATTTGTTAACATGTCACGTTACATTTTTGCTAGTACCTAACTTACTTTTCTACTGGCAACAGTAAATTACAAGTATTTGAAACTATATGCAAAAAAAGTAAATTGCTAAGAACAGAATACATACACTTCATTATATAATTATCTTCATGCGCTCCATTACTTTTTTATGGCTATGTTTCGGGCATTTTAGTTCAGGCATGAGCATGAGGTCAATGTGCTCCGTAACAAAATTGTTAGCGAAAATTTAATTTACGAAGATTTACTTAACACTGTTCTAAAGATCTATAATTATCTTGTTATATGTTCTAAAAAAATAACAAATTTTGTTAAAGTATATCTGCAAAACCTTTAAGTATGTAAAATAAAACTTTTCATAAAGAATACTTTAATATCATCGAAACTGACGTGATTAGAGTATTATTCATAACTACAACTAGTAAACGGCTAATATTATTCGGGTTCGAATAAAACGTGAGTACTAGCCGTTGTTTTATTAGTACTGCAAACAGTTTAACTACTGTAGGTACTTATAAGACCTATACGACTAAGCAATTTGCTGCTTTAACAGTACACTATAATAGGATTTACAGTAAATTAACGCTAATAAAGGAAATGTCGCCATTCTTTAGTTATAAGCTATCTTTCATCCGAGTCGTGGTAAAAACAAGTATTTTTTGGTATTCCGCTTAATGACCATTGTTACTAAGAGTTGGTTTGAAGATAAATACCTAAGTTTAAGGTAAAACGTGACCGGATTTGGAAGCAAAAACATTACTGTAGGTACGTGTTCGTGAAACTCTCGAAAAGTACGGCTGATTTTATATCATTTCTATCCTCTTTAATAGAGTTTTATCTCCTGTATATACGTAGTATAGAGTCTGTATATAACTTGAAAATGTTATCGTTTCTTTACATTTAACTATTAACTCAACTACTACACAAAATCTACAAAAGAAATTAAAAAAAGAGGTGTCATTTAGAAAAAAATTATATCTAAGAACATAAAATCGGCATTATAAAAAAATACCTTAATAGTTCAATAACAACATGATCAAGTATGGGTATGGGGTATCTTAAGCAAATCGGTCAGTGATGATGTGTACTACAACCCCCTTAAAGATCTAGGTCGACTTAACCAGTAACCCTGTATATGTACCTATATACGCTACACACCCATATTAATACCTATAATTATCTTTGTATTGCGTAATTCTTTTACACAGTATCACATTTTGTCAACCTTGTTTTTATCTCTAATCAATACATTGAGTAGGTACCATAAAGTAAAAGTTACAAACATTAAGTAGAGTATGTCGCTCAACAATCACCCGTCGGCCAAGCATTCACATGCATGCGAATTTTTGTCGCACTTATTCCAGCTTCACATAAAAATGAGGTGATGGATATCTTTATAATGTTCCGTTGAGTTTTTTTTTCATGTCACACTTTTTATGAGACCGTGCGAGAATGCGTTGTGAAAGGTAAACATCACATAAATTGAACCTTGAAGGTTGACAGATTTTGGCAAGATTTATGATCGTGTGGTGATTGATATGTTTTACGACTATATATGTTTTACGACTTTTCTTTGGATTTACGTTTTTGTCGCTTTTAGTAATATTATTTATGTTATAAAAATGTTTCATGTCAATCATGAATCACTTGACAATTATTACATTTTATTTATTTTATAAACACTTCCTACATGTGTGATACAAGATTAATAGAAACATATTTCGAAATAAATGCGTACTCTATCGTAGTTAATTGTTTTAGTATATTGCCATCCTTTTGGGCACTTTGTCCCTTGATCTATAGCATTATCATGTTCTCACTTATATTATGATGCATCTAGTTAGAAACTCAAGAGATCTCCGTTTGTGCTTGCTAGCATGCTAGATTTTATCAGACAATTTACAATTACTACCAGTTAATATGAGACACGATTTCTATTTTCCACGTTCAAAGGCCACCTGAACACGCCTAGTTCTAAGCTCAGTCTGTCTAGCAATTAAATAAGATATTTCTGAGTAATGAAACGCAATAACCTCTAGCTTTTCAAGTTAGACTTACATGAGGTCTGTGGATATTACCTACAACTTTGCCAAGCCTAAGTTATTACAAGTTATAAGACTGCACCTGTATAGTTTGAAAAAAAAGCTAAACGACAATAGTGTTCATTATATCTTTTAAAAGGTTGAGTTTTCCAGTCACTTTGATTTAAAAATGAAACTACTGAACTGATTTTGATACAATTTTTACGGGACTAATCTGAAAGTACCTATATCCTTACAAATAAAATTATTATTTTCCAAATCCATTTATAAATGACGGAGATATGAGGCAACAAACATTAAAAAAACCGAATTGAGAACTTCTTCTTCGAAGTCACTGTGCCGTGTTTTTACCAACCTAGATAGATACTTATACCTAATAGTTATAATTAGGGTAAGAGTCTGTTTTGGTTTCACGAGGGCTTTATAATTAATGTACCAGATCGGAAAGGTGTTATTTTATGTTCACACGAAGTTGTAAGCTTGTTTCAATATCTCAAGTCAGAGTTGAAAAATAGAGCAACGTTTAACATAATAGCGCTATAATTATAAATATTAGTTAAACAAAGTGCTTGGTCTCGTTTTCGCTTGTGAAATTCCAGGTCACCGAGAATCTAACAGGAGATATTTAAGTATTCAGTATTCATGTTTCCTTATCAGTGGGGCATTATCAAAATGCCCCACTATCTCGTTAGGTAATGCACTGGATATGGACATTAGGTAATTGATTACGGTTGTTTTTTTGCATTTTAAACGTGTGCAATTCATAATGCTAAAAGCTGTAGGTACACTGACCGACTCTCTCTTGTCACAAGAGTCAAGTTGTTACGTAGAAAGATTTGTTTTAAAATCTGATAAACGTTATCTAACAAACTTGTGCTGTTATAAATTATTACTAAATGTTCTAGTATTACTAAATCATATTATCATTTATCGATACACGAATAATGTAGATTATAGAAGATGAAATAAAGATTATAAAATGTATTATATCCGTCTTTTAAAAATTATCTTTTGAGTGTAATTAGTCACTTTATCCAAAACTGTTACATTTTTGTGTACAAAACCTGCAATCATCTTTATCAAAGCATTACAAAACAGAGTCAATATTAAGATTTAATTGATGCAATAAACTGCCCAGCGGGGAGGACACGACAATCCACTTAGTTGCCGTCTCCTGCGACAACTTTACTTGAATTAAGATCACACTAGGAATAGAGTATCTTTGTAATAAACTAATTGATTGTATCTCTAGGATAAGATTTTCCAGGGCAATCTCTGTAATAATTAAAATAATCAAATTTTGTCCCGTTTTTCACGTGACAGTTCACGTCAAAGTGCTTACTGACGAAACAGTTTTTAAATATGAAATGTTTCAAAATCTTTAAAGAGAGATTTTATGATTGTGATCCTAAAAATTTGGTGTCGGCGATAAAATCCAAATTCTGAACTTTCCACATTATATTTTCCAATTTTTTTGTAATACGTATTCATGAAATACAAACATATACTTGACTTATGTAAATAGGGTGAATTCTGTGAGGAGGTTCACAAGTTTTTTGATTTTGCAATTACCGATTATTCCAAAATCTTAATTTTCTAATTATTAATTGAACAAACTCTTCATTTTCCGAACAAGCGCAGTTTGATACATGAAGCATAACTATTATATTTACTGACCGTAACGATCCTGAAGTTTCCGGATTACATCCGGTTATGCTTTTAGGCATACCAAAATAGTACACCGCAGATGAACCCGTGGCATGTGACTGTTATACATATGTTTTAGAATATAAATATTTTTTTTTACAGAATAAATAACAGTTCTGTGATAGTCAGTCAGCCATTGGCTTTTTAGTCTTAACGGTAAGACTATATAATAATAAATATGTTTTTATTGATGTTTTTACACCTGGAGTTCTAGGACTAATTTGTTCACGATTCTAAAAACTTTGATTTTTTTTTATTGTTTATAGTCAAAGCATTTGACCACTGTCTCACCTGATGGAAAGTGATGACGCATTTTACGATGGTGCATGCTTGCCTAGAAGATGCCTGTTCACTCTAGACTTGACATACTTACCTATATCATACCATAATCATATACATATATGGTTATATCAATAAACTAACATTTTAGTTGTGGAGTGTCGAAAAACTGCAGCTCAATGGATTTATGTATGAACACTTTGCGCTCGACACGGCGTATTCATTGCAATACAGTTTTATGGAACAAATTCGAAAGGAATTGTTAGGATAGAGATAAATTTCATCCGCTCATACCGAGGTGTCAACACGTTAACAAATGCCAAGAAAAGCATTCAGTAACTGGCTGATTAATCAATAACGAGCGGATGAAGGCGATGTATCACACAATTTCTAGTTTGTAAACGGAAAACTAAATGTAATAAATAACTCGCATCAAAAGACAGTGCCGATTTGTTACGATACGCAGAGGCAAAGAGCTATCTGTTTTTATTTTACGTTTATTTGCATAGACCAAGCGTGGCTGCGGGCTATCGCTGAAATACTAGTACTTAGCTAAAGAAAGTTAATAGAGCGGTTGCAATACAGGTTTGTGAGAATACTTCGTAAAAATCGGAGATCAAAAGCTGTTTTTCAATCGACTTCAAAGAAGCGAGAGATTCTTAATTTGGTTGTTTTTTTTCTTTTTGTTCTAAACTCATTTAAAAACTGATTTGAAAAAATATTTTCAGATAGAGGCGATTGAAGTCGGTATACCCATTTCTTTTAAAGGATAGTATTATTTAATCTTAAATAGCAAATAAACAAAGAATGACTTTAAAATAGCAAAATACCATAATCAAAACGTAAATTATAAATCAAATTACTGCCAGAATAAGATTAACATCTAACCGTCTATCATATTTCAAAATAAACATGAAGCTTAGAACAAAACCCCAGGATATAATTGGACAGTTCCCGATAATCTCGGCACAGTATCGTAAGATTAAATCTGCTGACATTTATCACCTTGCTAATGGACAGTATTTTAACAATATTAACGGCTTAAATGATTTTTCTTAGAGCATAGATGGGTATTAAATATTATTATGTGGGTTCTGATGGTTCCGCTTTATTTGGTGACTTCACAACCTTAGTATATACCAATTACCAGAGAGTAGGTTAGTGTTAAGGCTGCATTTACAAAATTATGCGTAGTTGCAAGGTTTTCGTCGTCAATATTTGATGCATAGCTTTAATGTCTATGCTTAGCCATTATATGAAAACACCCTTCATTTTATCTTCTTCGATAATGATTTAGTAATCATCATTCTCCTGGTGTTCGTTTTGGCAAAAACACACAAAGACCCGATTTGAGAGCTTTAACTTGCAAATACTGTGTAACGTAAGTCTCCAAATTAAATTATACTCCACTAAATACATCTCGTACTTCCATAATGACAGAACAGGTTTTGTGATTTTTACCTTTTAAGTAATTAAAAAAATATTAAATTAAATTTGATTTTTATTAAAAAAGGCATCAACAAAAGATCAAATATCTCCGGAGTTTTATATTACATCGACAAAATATTGTTACCAAAATAAAGCTCATCATTTTTCTAAACTACTACAAATTATTTCATAATATTAAGTTAAGGGTCTTATTTATACATCAATAAATGAAACTAGATATATTTGGTCAAACCGACGAACGCTGCGAGCTCAGTACCGCGCGCGCTGTTTTGAGCTCGACAAAATGTAACAGCAGCCTTAAAGCTATAGCTATGCTTGACATAATTATATAGGTATACCAACACTGGTTCTTACATTTTCCGACCAAATTACTACCAATCCATTCACTGCCACAAGATGTTATATCAATGAGATCATGAAAATTTAGAATGCATATTGTTACTATAGGTAATCTTAAATTAACTAGATCACTAACAGTAGGTTCAAAATCAATCATACACACACACGCACACACAACCCACACAGCCCCACATCACATCAACAATCGGAAGACTTCCACTGCTGAACATAGGCCTCCCCTATAAAACGCTACTTTCGACTATATATCTTTATATAGGCGGCTTGGTGATCGTAGAAGATCTAAATGTACCGAGGAATTTTTATTATAGCCATTACTCTTACGTACGCTTTAGCTTAATTCTAATATTGAATACTCGTTGCGTACTTTCTAGAAACTTTATATATCACTACTATATTTATATATAACTTTATATAAACTTAGAATTGTTACTATAGGTGTTACTTACTGGTACTTGGTGCACGGGCTCTTGTCCGCAACTAGGCCGCACAGCGGCCTTTTTTGCGTGATGTTACTATAGGTGTTTATAAATTTTTTTTTTCTTCTATGGCTTAAGCACATCATTTGACGTTATTATGTAACGTAATGCAATTATCATATTATAATATAATGTTTGGATAATTATTTATACCATATCAGATTTGGGCTTAGGTTTTTACTTTCTATAAAAGTAGCAGTACCTATATCAAATTACGAAAAAAAACGTTTACTGAATTACTTTTACCTTTTGTTCAACTTACTACTCACAAACTATTTGTTTTTTTTAAGGCAGAATGGAGCAGGCTTTGGGGAATTACAATTTTCTAGAGTGCTCTATCAATTAAATCTAATACAATATTATTATATTTTTGTATAAATGGTATTATTATTATAGTAAATTGTAACGGAGCCAATTTTGCACTGAAGATATTTGAACCTGTAGGGATCGACTATTTTAGAGGTCGAATTCTAATGAGAAACACCAACTCAACTATATTGCTGTTAGATTTTTCTGAGTGTATTATGTGTATTTATTTACTAATGTTTATATTTTTGTTTGACCACGAACCGGAAGACGCAGCGTAGGCCGGCCCCCCACTCGGTGGACCGACGACCTGGTGAAAGCCGCGGGGAGCCGATGGATGCAGGAGGCGAGCAGCCGCTCAAGGTGGCGTGCTCTGGGGGAGGCCTATGTTCAGCAGTGGACGTCTTCAGGCTGTTAATGATGATGATGATGATGATGATATTTTTGTTACTTATACGCACGAAAACTACTGATGGATGGTATGATTTTTTGCAAGTAATATAGGAGTCTTGAGATATAGATTCATAACGAGTATAGTATGAGGTCACGCTGAACATTCTGCCGCGAAGGTCCACGCAGGTGCAGCCGAGGGCAAAGGCTATATCTTTATTGCAAAAATCTTCAGTATACAAAAATTATGTGATTATGATTAGGTTATTTTAAAATGGCCCACTTATTGTAAAATAGCACAAAAACCACACTGACCTTATGAAATGTAATTTGAGCTCGAAAAGCTATTCCGTTACACAAAATCAACTAAATGTTTGACCTTCAGAAGTAGGATATATTTTGAGGTACCCACAATAGCAGGTAATAAATATATAGAAAGTGACGCAGATATTTGCGGAGCTTCAAATGATAAAAAGTGTTATAATGAATGCACAGTCTCAAATATAATTTTTAATTGGGTCGCCAATTATTTCGACAATGAATGATTTATGGTATCTATCAAGGAATGTATTTCACTATCCGGTTCAATTAGGCAATAAAATGGAATCATTAAAAATAATCGCCGCACTTTCCGCACCAGAACTGACAGGTACACACAGGTGGGGTCGAGCACGGCACGATTCAAGATATCTAACTTGTGCATCGGCCTTGAGGGAGCCGCGGTTGTGCCGGAGCCACAGTCGCTCGCTCCTTGCGCGGTGACCTTTCCGCTCCTCTCCTCCCAACGAAGTTATTTATTGCCACCGAATGCGTGATAAATTCCCGGCATCTGTGCCGGTACATCCGCGTTGTCTGCTCTGCTGAGCTCACGTAAAATGAGTAATTAATTGTCTCGCGGTAGCTTTGATAACGTTGACAACTGTTAACCCTTGAGTTATGCCTTGCAAGTGAGTAATAGTTACATATCAAAATATGTAATGGAGTGATCGTTACCGTAGAAACGATATTGCTACAATAGTATACAGATAAATGTTTATTAGCTTAAATAATTGGCAGTTACAGTAAAATTTATGGTCTATTAATTTTCTTGCGAAATATGTATCGCAGTTCAACAACAAGGAAACAGAGCTGCCCTTTCCCGCTGGGCCATAGACATGTCCGGGCTTTTCGAGATCTTCTATCAACATTCAACTTTGTACCGCTTATGGGAGCAATGTTCTTTTATCATAGCGGGAACGTTATTTATTGGGAACTGTTGAGTTGGTCTATGAAAAACGAGATAAATTTAAGGAAAAGAAACTATAATATGTTGATACATCTAGTTCGAATAATATTTGAAAGTATAAACACAGTTTGCACCGTACCACCTCGTGTTTTTTTAAATTTAAACTCACTCAACTGGTTCAGTTACAATCTAGCCCTTAGACAAGCCATAAGTCAACTGCTCTCTTTTGCAGCGTGTAATTTTCGCCATGTTGAATAGGGAGAAACCACTCATTACTAGTAACCTACTTAAGTTGCGAAGAAAAGAAAATGCACGGGGACCTCATCGTCCGTTGGAGGAGAAATTACCTACCAGTCCGGGGACGACAAGGTGAACGAGTCTCTGTTATGGGCTGAGAAAGTTATTACTTGAATGCTGATGAAGATGGGCGGACGTGTAACTTGATTCGCTAATACTTAGCTATAACATTAAATTGATCAATATCCCTCCTATCGACAAAGTTCGCGAAAATCATAGCAGTGCAAAAAAATCGACGACGCTTTGAGCTTCTAAGCGAAAGATAAAGTTTGAAAGTCACTTAATATAATAAAATATCTTATAATCTTTGATTAGTCCTATGGTCGGCAAGACCGTATTATATCTCCATTGGTATATTATAGTGGCAAACATTCCCACGAGAAACAAAAACACAAACAGAGCATAATCACGAGTCCTTGACAATCACATTGCCGGCATTCAAGATGTTAAATCAAATTATCTTTTCGCAGCCCATTGCTGTCAGCATCAGGATGGAAATCGATTCATTTGATTATATCACTTTTTGCTTTTTGAAACTATATTTATTTTGAACGATTGGTTTGAAAATGTATATAAAAAATTCGTAACGATACTTTCAAATAATGCGTTTGACGGTAAAGTAACATTCAAGCAATTGAAGCAAACATTAGCCTAGATACATCTCGCTTCATTTGATTTAAATTTTGGGAGGTCAAACGTTCAGTGGTGAATGTGTTATTTCTCCAAATCGACTGAACAATTAGTATTCATAAACTGTCTGCAAGCTCACGTAGTTTATTTGGTTCTAAGAACACCTTGCGAATGAACATATTTTGTTTGTGTTCAATCTGTGCTTGTTTAAATCATTTGTATTCAGTATCGGTCCTTTACAATTCTCGGTATTGTGTGAATATGTAAGGAATGTTATTGATTTTAAATAAAAATGTTAACTTCAATCAAAGTAGGCCATGATTGGAACTACTGCTTAACACATAAACAATTATTTTAAGACATCAAGTTCGTGATTTATAAATATCGTGTATACTATTAATAATTATTATTATCTGTAAGTTAAACTAATCTCGTATAATCGATGTATTGGCTTTAGCTGATGCGGTTAACTTTTCAGTTTTATAATGTTTTCACGTTCATTTAAGCCAATCTAGACACAAGCGTAAGTAGACTAAACGATACAATAGGATTAAAATGTAGGTATAGACTAGATCAAGAATGAAGTTAGTTTAGCTTACAGGATGCTCAAATTATAAAGGCAAGATGCCTAGCTAATTTACTGTTAGTTATTTCTCGGCGGTAAATGCTTCCTTCAGTGGAAGAAAATACTAGTTCATGTTTTACTCAAAGGTATATTTTTATTGTTAACGAACCAATGGTTGCAGTGTTACTTTCTAAGACGGCTGACTTTATAGCAGTTCACATACGTATCACAGCACTAACATTAATAAGCAATGAATAAGCGAGAATTTCTCTTTGTCTACGTGCAGCCATCATAACATAACTGTCCCAAAGGAAGTACAATTACGTTCAGTTTCCCGTTAAGCAAGCTCTGCAAATTGTACTCGGAAAACAGTTTGTGTTTCACATACAAATGTTTGTATTAAAACTTTTTGGTTTACATAAGACCTCGATTTTTAGTGCAATCCAACGACAAAGGGATCAGGTCGACCTTAATGGTAAACCTCGGATTTCTAATAGTTATTACTATGTCCATACCACGAGCCTTTAAAATGATAACATTTTGCAAATATTGGATTATAAATAAACTTGGTAGTGATTTCGTTGTCTATAAATCAAACTTTTATAATAATTGTATCCGCATTAAAAGCCACCGAGCTATTATAGTCATTAGTCCTGAAGCGAACATACAAGGCCTCTCTCATAGCACGCCAACACTACCCTCCTCTTTACCTCTTTTCATTCAGCTGATGTCCCACTCGGCATATATCGTTGCTTCACCGAGCTTGACCCTAAAGTTATATGAACAAATGGTCTTTGACTTCGGTAGTGCTCAAAGTATTGCTTCCTCGCATTCAAGACTCTCATGATGGTCTGGAGTTTATTTCTGTATACATTTGTTGGGACTTGTTACAAGAGACAAACACCGCACAAGTGGTTTATGACTTAGTTCCTCAGTAAGTTTAGCAAGTTCGCATGTCGTAGGAACATTTATATTCAAAGAACAGTCTCTGCTGGGCGGCCATGTGGCGTTGGAGACTATTAGTTATTTGTGTCGTGTGCAGGCCCTCGGCCGTCGGACACAATAATATGTGATAACTTTGCCAACATTTCGATTCAATGGAGATATTGTCATATAAATGACTCGAAAATACGTGCCGATGCCGACATGCTAAATATTTGTTTTAATATTATGAACATTCCATGTTCCAAGTTCCACATAATATTTCCAATTCTAACTTAATCCACCAATTTAGTTTTGGATCTATCTTTTTATTACCTTGTAAATTTTAATAGATAGTAATAAACATCCAAAATGAAGTCGAAGTGGAGCTCAGCGTCTTCAAGCTGTCAGGATGATGATGATGATGATGATGAAACATGCAAAATGAAATTCTTTGTGTACTTGAAGGTGCATCTGAAATGCTAAACTATACAATCTAGTCCTGTAATGGCCAAATAAACAACCTTCTCTAGATAAATAATCAGATTTTAACCCATCTTACGGCAAGCGAAGCCATAGAATGCAGAAACGCAAAACCATTGATTATAAAAAAAAAAAAAATTAACTCTTAATAACCCAAACCTCAATGTTTATTACTTAGTTAGGTATACGAACAAGTATGCAAATAGATCGGAGAGAACATTCACAAGGAAACTGTAAGTATGCAGATATAATCTATCTTTTAATACTTCCGATTATTACAGGTAGCAGGAAATAGTATAAGTGCCTTTTATATAACGACAGACTAAAAAGCATAATGCTCTGCCAGAGCAAATTGCTACATTGTCTGGTATATTTTCCTCTTGTCGATAATGTAATCGGTAAGTTTATCATGAAAACACATAATAAAATAGCAATACGCTTACAATGACTTTGGCGGTCACACGGGTCACAACACACTATTTCTAAGTCTACAGCTCAGGTATTTAATATTGACTAACGAAATGAACAAAACTTTCGATTGTTACGAAATATTGTCTGTTCACGTGATTTGTAGTTTCACTTGCATTTACATGACTAATTATTCTCTAATAATATTAAGTGTTTTGTAACACAACAGGTTCCCCTGAATGGCATGACTAGTGCTCAGCTAGACAAATTAACAATGCAAGCTAAAGTATTAATTACGTATTGAATAACTCGCCTGAGAACATAATCGCTGTGTTATTGAACTGTGATCTTACTAAGCTCTAGTTACCCTTGTGTGGTCTCGTTTATTAATACGTTAAAAGATCATTATTTCATACAAGGCTCTACCTCTAGTGCATAATAAACTAGCTAAGAGACAGACTCAGAGATCCTCGAGACTCTAAATTGCAAATAATCTCACTTAATCTCGTTCACTTTTTGCTCAACTTGTTTTTATTAACACGTCACTTGATAGTGTCAGAAAAAAGTTAATGGAACAAAAAATATGCAGCTGTGCGTCTTACCAGAGCCTGTTTGTTAACTAATTACGACGGCAAATGGAGCTGAACTTCTATTAAAGGCGGTGTGAGACTTTACCTAAGTATAAACTACAATAATAGGCATAGTATAGATTTGCTTAGATTTTTCGCTAATACCCACTAACACACTCTCTGGACCAATTTTAGGTATAATCACCATCAGCTGTTCATAAATATCATCACCATCTTCAGCTGCAAAACATCCACTACTTAATATAGGCCATAGAGCGGTCCTTTGAACGGCTGCTTGCGCCTTGCATCCAACGGTACTCCGTGGTTTTTGCGTCAGTCTATAGTCAGTCAGTCTATTTTCGCTTCGTGGTCACCACACGAAAACCTTTCTTCTGCAACGGTTGTTGGATCTACGAACAGTGTAGCCTATATACCCATTGCCATTTCAACTTACTTACTATAGAAGATCAAGCAATGCAAGAAATCCTATGAGTATGAACAGACTGAAATAATGGTTTGTTCCGCTGTCCGCTAGTAAATACTCTTGCTTAGGTTAGGTACGTACGTATGTGCATTGGTTAAGCCTTTAACATAGGCCAAACGCGTCTTTTTAACTAATCATACTGAAGAACCTATGAATTCTACAGACATGAAAAAAATATCACCAATAAGATCATTCTGCACCTGTACTTATCAATTGAACAAAATATTCGATTACTAGGTACATTATGAATAAAAAAAATACTTTTAGAACGCCTTTCCAGTCACACAGTGTACAATGCCGCGTAAAGGAAGATTGCGTCATTAAATATTTTTACACCCTCGGATAGGAAATTTAAAAATATACAAGCTCAATTGATCATTTTATTTTTAGAACCAAAATTAAGTCTGTTTAGTAATATTTTGCGTTATTTTGCGGCGAGCCAAGGGCGAGGCCCTTGACGGGGCGTGAATTAGTCTGCCCCGGCATGTGCCAACGGGTGGACGCGCTGCTGTTTTTTATAAAATATTTTACATGTTTTTCTTATTTGTATGAAAATTATCAATTAAACAGCCAATAAATAGGTATTGACTATACGAAAAAGTCGGTTTTAGAGCCATTTGATTAGTTCTTAGTGACTTTAATGTCAGTAAAAGTATTTGGAACAATAATAGATCGTTAGCACAGAAGGTCAGTATAGGTATTTTAAACTCTTTTGGCAGGGTAGGGTTCCAGTCGAACTAAATTAGCGCTAGGCCCCATACACGTTACATTTTATTGATCAATCTTTGTGATTGATCAAGAAGAAGAAAACATTGACTTAAGTGGTCTCGTCAATTTTATTGATCTATAAAATTGAACGTGTTACCATCACTAGTTATCAGCTTCTTCAAAAATGGTTCGGTTTCATTACGTCGTAATAAATAATCACAGATGAGTACACGGTTCATTAGGTTTCCTTCAGTGAGCTCGTGAGGGACCCAAATATCGAGCTTTTTTGTGTACCTACCCATTATTTTCAAATGCGCCAAAACTGTTTTGTGGTCAATTCCCAGTTCTTCAGCTACGTCGTAACTACTGATATGCCGATCTTGCTCCACTTTTTTTAAAAAATGGCATCCATTTTATCCGTAATAGGGCGACCAGAGCGAGGTGCATCTTTGACATCAAAATTTCCGGATTGAAAACGCTTAAACCAAATTTGTGCTACTCTCACAGACACTGCACTAGGTCCATAAACATCGCAATTTTTTTTCGCGGCTTGCTTTGCATTTTTTCCGTTTTTGTCATAGAATTAAAAAAAACAGGAATGAGTTTTGATTGACATCGAACTGACGTACAGCAATGGCGGACACCTAAACATGTGTGACGGATTAAAGAATTGCCATCTAAGAAAATTACCCGAAACCGACAAAAAAAAGATCTGACATTGGTGTGACTTTTTGTATGACCAAAAAGCTACGCGATCTTGTAACAGGGTAGTCAAAATTTAATAACTTATGTCATTTTATTTTTCATCCCTCAGGGTTAGTTCTAACTGAATTTGTAAAAAACTAATACGACATAAATATATATATCCTTTTATACGCTATTAATGCTATATTTGCTCCGTTTCAGTATGAAAATGGAACCCATATAGGATTCGTTTGTTGTGTATCTGTCTGTCCATATTAGATGCAACTTATAGGGTACCTACCTACTTTACGATGACCTAGAGCTGGTGTGCATTATTTATCGTATAGGCTTAGAGTCAGATGTTGCCAAAAGATTACTAAATTTTTAATCCTAGCGGTAATTTCATGGTGTACGATAGTACAGTGAGCTTCGGCAGTGCAGCCCTTGTAGTTACAGTTATACCTGCGCGATGTAATCCATACACTACGATAAAACATCGTCAGCAACGAAGTTGACGCCACTCCATATTATCCTTTATGCTATAGGGAAGAGGAAGGGAGAGCGAAAAAGATAGGGGAAAAGGATGAATGTATGATGGTAAACAGAGGCGCACCTGCCTCCATTCAGGCTTTTCCTCTCCCATTTCTTTCTTCCTTTGGACAGGGCTAGGGCGTAAAACTAACTAACCGGGTCGGGTCTGCTAGTCAGTCAATAAAGCTGTTTATTTCGCACAAAGAATTATAGCCAGGCTTTTGCTGAAAATGTTTTATGAACACATCACTATCGTATTTTTCTACTTTACTTTTGAAATGAAACTTGCATCTTCCATTATGTATATTTGTTATTTCTTATACAAACTTCCAATACTAGTAAGTGTCATATGTCTTGACGCCACTGCTGCTCAACGGGAATTAACTGCTTTTTTGAAATTTTCGTAATGGCTGGACTCCCCAGTGTAACGTGATGGATGGGGACGGGGGAGGTACAGGGATGGATGGGAGGTGATTTGGGGGCAAAAGTTGGGAATTGGTCGTTTTGGGAATTTTGGTCTTTATGGGAATATCTAAGGAATTGGATGGGGATGAACTAGGGGATACGTTATATCTATTTAAAAGTGGTATCGGAAGCTAAACTCCTGAGATATTCATTAAATTCACCAAGATATACTCTAGTCGGCCTAACGGAGAACTTTTGGTTCAAGGACCGATCGTTTGTAACTAGCTGGTGGGGTTTGCATAGTGGAAATAAAGTAAACAGCAAAATAGTTAACAATTATTGTTATATTGTTACACTTAATATGCTAACATGCTATGTACAACATCCAATTTGTTTTAAATGAAGCATGTACCAGAGTAGAACTTATGTTTCTAAACCTATGGTGAGAATAACCTTTAAGGTCTACACCATTCTAAAAATCTTCCTAGTAACATTGAAAGTAATCATTAAATTACACATTTCTTAATCTGAAAAGCGTGGAATAGTGTATCGCTAGCTAGACGACCACTTCCAGCATTGAACTATAATACTTTAATTAACTTAATATACTAAATACACTGTTCTGTCATACAAGTTTTCAGAGTGCAGATGTTAACTTGCAATGCCGGGAAAAGTATTTCACCTTACGAGGTATAGTGTAGCAAAGATTGACTTCAAAAGTTACACTGTTCGCTAAGGGGGGGGTCAGCATTCATAAATCACTTGTGACATGAAGATGTGTGGATTTGCAGCAAGTCCCAGACCACATTGTGTGGAATAAAAGTAAAGAATGGGTGCTACAATACCGTGGTTACAGGATTTACCCTCCTGTATGTGGACAGAACGCGAGCCTGCGTCTGTGCCAAACAAAATGGATGCGTCTAAGTAGCCGGGTCGAACGCCGGGTGGTCGGTCAAGTTAGTTGGATCATCCGCCCTCCGGGAAAAACCCGCTGTGAAAGAATAACAGCGTCTTACAATCATGGATTGGCATTATATATGTCGACTGCGAAAATGGTTGAGGAAAAATCGACAGCGTGGTGACATGACAATGTCGGAAAAAACAAAGGTTATCTGCGTGAAATGATTATGATGCACGGATTCGGGGAGTAAATATGACAAGAAAGCTCACCTTTTTACGGGCTTTGAAGTAGCTCGGAAAATATGGAGCCATGTTCGTCATCCACCGACGAACGTACGCAAGAACAAACTTCATCTCGACACAGGAAAATGCACAACTCATTCGATGTTTTTTTATCCAAAGACAAAGAGTGATTTCGTCATCGAGCAGGCTATCGTCCACTCCATTGCACGCATCGTTACCACACAACCCACCGTTTATCCTATGTATTCAATTATTAGTTTTTATTAAATCTTTACATTAATACTTTTTGTTTATTATTGTAATACCTAAATATTGACATTCCTGAAATGTCATTGCTTTCATGAAAGTTTCACGTAGTAAAGAACTTGGAATACGTTCCGTTCTCGAAATGTATTGAAGTGTCAACACAAAAATCCAAGAGATTACGTTGTCACTGTCAATTGTCAACGTTCAGATAACTCAAACGTCAATGTCAGTTGTCTAAACACAATGACATGTAAATAGAAACAAACAGTATATGAACTTCAATGGCATGTTTTTCCGTGTAAATATAATTATTATAAATAAATGCTTAATGTGAGTGGTTGTAGTGCAGTGTCTACAAAAAACAAAAAATGGTATGTAGCTACCGCTACACCAGCAAACTCAATTTTTTTTGAGCGGGACAATCCATGATTGGCTGATGGTAACACTACCAACCTATCAAGTATCAACCAATCATGGCTCTTCTGACAGTTTGCCAACCAAAAAAGTCAAAAACACGTCTTAATTTTTAAAAGTAAGTATCTATTAATAAATTTCACGACACTTTACTTTTTTTACGTTAAAGAAAACCTGCCCAAATATGCACGATTAGTAGGTCCATTACAGGTAAAATATTTATTAACCTGAAAAAGGCCAACACATGCATAATATGCATAATGGAAATATGCATTTGCATATAGTCAGTTCTCTAATTATGATCAATATATGTGAATAACTTGTATTCGAACACAATTTCGTCATTCTCCCGCACTTCCGGGTAATTTGCAAGTTTGATTGTTGGCAACACTAAGCTGGTTTTGTGCATTGATTGCATCTCAATAATTTTATCGAAAAAGCAAAAAATTAGTGGAATAATAACAAGCTTACTTGTGAAAAGTGATCCCCTGAGTTTTTTTTATCATACTGCTATGATTCCGACAACTTTTCACAACGCAAGACGGCATTTTTTTTTTTTCTAAGCGTCTTGGGCGACGTCCGGAGCAGTAATGGCAGGCGATAGACTTCCTATGATGTGAGTGTGTGCGTGTCCGCTTGTACTTATTAGCGTTCCAACTTCTTAAGGGTACCTCGGTTCGGGATAAATTGGGACTCCGTCCTTCTTTTTTTATTAGGTCCATGTTTTTTGTAGTAAAATTTTAAAATGTATCGAGTTTCTTCATTAGATTCACTCATCTTCACAGTACGAAAAACAAATAAAAATCACACATTTTCCTAATTTGAATATGGAATTATCTTCTTTAAAATTTAAACTTTTAATGATAAAACCAGCCAGATACAAATAGTATAGCCAAAGAGATTTTATTACAAGTTCATACTTACTATAATGCGAAAAGACTTTTTCCCCAACCTAATAATATGAGTTAAAGTCACAAAAGTTTAAAAAGTGTTACGATTGATTGTATTTTGTAAAATATATTTTAAAATCATCTCGCTTGATTTTATTTAATGCAAGCCTCCAAAATAATATTTTTTTATGTATTAAACACAAGCGCAATTTTTAATTGTAAATATTAGCAAAATCAGCAAGAGATTGACGAGATAAATACGTCGCTAGTTCTATTTGTAGTCCAATATATTTTTAACAATTTTGTACTAAGTAGGTACGTCAGACAACTTTGTACTAGCAACTCGTAAAGTACATTTTTCAGCGGGCCGTTGGTTGGACAGCCCTGCTTGTGCTAGAAATTATGTGTTTAGAGTAGGTTGAGTGATTTATCCCTAGCTGATATCAGAGTTTTTAGGCCGACCAAAGTCTCTAACATAACGACGATTGTTTATTTTGATAGTACAAGTTGACGTGTCATCATTATCAATCAACTCACGGTAGGTAGGTAATGCCCTATTTTATATGCTACTCACGATTACCTATCCCAGAACGAACCTGCTGTACCTGCGAACGAAGCTAGTCCAAAGGTGGGCTCCCGGTTTTCTAGCTACTAGCTAAACCACCCCAGCTTCGCACGGGTTAATTATTTATTTTTACGCCTTATCTCCTAAGGAAGAGGGAAAAGATAAGGGAACAGGATGAATGGATGAAACGCCGAATAGCGGCAGGTGCGCCACCTATCATCTTTCCCCCTCTCTTCTCTCTTTCCCATAGTATAGGATAGGATAGGAGGAGGAATTACAACTAAGTACATATTTTTACTTTTATCCCCTCTCCCGAGGAACCCGTGCTGAATTTCGGGATTAAAAGTAGGTATATGCTATAGCGTACTTCGTAATATAAACTCAAATCATGCCAAGTTTCATTTGAATCCATTCAGTAGTTTCGGCGAAATGCTCAGCCAAGATACAGACAGACAGACGGACAGACAGACTGACAAAAATTAAAAAATGTATACTTAGATACTTTTTTTGATTGTAAATACATACACAGAATACAATACAACACCCAGCACCAGAACAAACATCGATGTTCATGACACAAATGTTTGTCCCAGGTGGGAATTGAACCTACTACCTACAGTTCAGAAGGCAGAGCCATTACCAACTGAGCTATCAAGGCCATCAAAATGGAGCCCTCAAAAATAAATTTCTATATATTATCTTCAATGTACAGATTTGGACCTGTTACAGTTTTATTATAAGTAATATAGATAGATATATTATATAAGTAATAAACCGGGCACCATAATATTATTATAATAGGTAGATATATTTTTCACGGAGTTTCATCTGGAATTGTTTATCTTTGACAAACTCTAGCTCATTGTCAAACCTACGAGTGTGGCGCCCCAGGTGGCTCTTATTAATAACTTTGTGTCCAACGCTCAAGGTCATTGGCGCATGTTAAACTCTTAACATTCCCACGTGTGAGCGTCACAATGGGATGCTAGCTAAGGTTGCTCACCTCCATTGTGCTAGACTATCTAACACTATGACGTCGCATAATTAGACGAGAGCTGATCGCATCGATACGCCGCCGCCGTGGCGTGTCATCTCTTTGCATTCATTTTAACTTGCACGGTGGATGCGGGTGGCATTGTAATGATGGATTCTATGCGTTCTAGCTTATTAATTGGTGCATTGCGCGCAGTATATCTATTTAGGTGTCATTGCTCATTTTTGAGACGGGTTTATTTTTCACATTTGGCTTCTTATATTGGGCTTAAATCAATCGCTGTGTATATATGCTCTATTTTTTTTTAACGGACTAGGTGCTTTTATTCTTTAAACGAACTACTACAATAATCTAACTACCAATAAACGCTGCTAGCTTCACTTACTACTACAAAAAATATTTGGACTGTATAGCTATGATCCTATAGAGTATAGACAAACCAAATGCTGAAGCCCACTACTAGAAGGTAGCTTTATACCCAACATACTGGCAGTGTTGCCCCATTGAATTGCAAAAAGATTAAATTCATCATAACAATAAACTGCGTTAAAGTGACTATTCTCGGCAGGCGTAAACAGCGTTACTAATGCGTATAAATGATATACGTCTAATCTGTTCATCAAGCCGAACCGAGATATGTAAGTGATTTTCCGAAGAGTGGTCACGGTATCACATGTGGCACTCACTCTCGTTTCCACAAACCATAACGATAGTCTACAATCTACATATTATAATAATTGTCGATTGAGGAGTATTACTCGGAAATGGTGTTTTAATTAAATAAATAGTTAAGAAAAATAATATCTATTGAAAAAAAGGTTTAAAGCTACTTGAATCACCTTAATTTCATACTGGAATGATATCATCAATACATATTTTTTGAAGTTATTTTGGTCTACAAACCAAGCTACTGAACCGATGTTTTTTTTATATTTAAGTGAACGACGTCACGAGCTAGTCGTTCGCCTGATGTTAAACGTAATAACGGCTGCCCATAACAGATTGCACTATCACTCGCAACTCTAAATTAATATAGTTTTGCGTGACACTGCACTGCGCACGTCATCCTGAGACTTCACACAGTCTAGTAATAATTAGATCATAAAGTCTCATTTGCTTAGTAATTTCACTAGCTACAATGCCCTTCAAACCGGAACACAGTAGTGCTTGCACACTACTGCTTGGCGGCAGAATAACTGGTAACGGCGGTACCTACCTGGATGAACTTTGCAGAAAAGTCCTACCACTTAGTAACCAATATGGAACCAATTTGAATAAATGTATATTATGTCGCATCAAATAAAAAAATAGATTTCCAAATCGGTTAATAAATGAGACGGTGTTCTGAGATAAAAATTATTTGAATAATGCAACCGAATTGATAACCACCTCTTTATTTTTATTAACGAGGAGACAACCAATTTTATTCAGGAAGCTAAATTCGTATTACCTTGTATTTTCACATTGAAATCATGATGTCACCTGGTTTACACATACCACATTGATATGCATAATGGAGATTCAATTACCGAACCATTACGTGAATAACGTAATCAGCTATTCAATAACGCCTTAGCTGCAGTTACATGTTTGTGTAAATATAATCTATTCTATAATGATGGTTAAATACGGTCGTAACAAATTCGAGGCGTGCCTAAGCTCGACACCGAACAGTTAGCTAAGTTGCCTTGAGAAACATTGGAGTTATTTAGAAAGGAGAGCACTTAATATTCGCAATTTAATTATTTGTTTGGCAAACAATTCGGAATATTCCGTTACTGTTATCCAGATGCGACTAACCCTTTGCCAACAGGCAGATCAAAATGTTATAGTTACGGTGGCTATAATATGCTATGACATTCAAGGTAAATAAGTGTATTGAATCATGGCACACTATGATACTATTACTTTCATTAATAATACTGATATCCTTATATACGAACTCCTCAAAAACGGAAACTTTGTCTTATTATTTATTTGTGTGCCTTTCACGTAAGAACGACTGAACCAATGTATAAAACTATCCACAGATTGTTTAGATACAAAATGATACAGAAAAAATAAAAATAAAATAAACATAAATATCAACTTGAAATGACGTAAAGTTCTGAGTCGATTGAAATTTTCACAGTTTGTTTATACAGGAAAATGCGCAATTTTCAATTATACTGGGGGCCGATATACACAGACACCTAATACTATATAGTAAGCATACCTAACATTATCTTCACTAGTACATAGACGAGAATAAATGATATAGCCATTATTTTCGCTCTTATTAAAATTTGATAAATTTATCTCTTTACTTTTTGCTGTTGCAACACTTACGCACCCATGGACAATAAGGAACGCGTGCCTAAAACGCAATCATGTTACCATGGAAACATATCGTTGTGTGGTAACGTTCCATATAGGAACACAACCGAATTATCTTTTCACAGGTAAGTTTTAATGTGCATGTCACCGCGTGCGTGAGATTTGCATGTTGTAAAAAGTGGCACGTAATATTTCTCTTATGTTAAGTCTGCTTGTAGTATTAGATGTATGTGCCGGTATACCTGCGCTTCTAGTTGATCATAAAATGCTTGGAAAAAGTTAATTCGCCCAAGTAAAAATGCTAACATGAAAATGAATGTCAAAAAGTATGTCAGTTCACATTATATCTAGTAATTGGTTAAAAACAATGCCTCTGTCAAATTCAAAGAGCCGAGTGGGATCATTGTTTCTCTACTTCCGCAGCTCTCAGCGGTTCTTGGTTTTATTTCACCATTCTAGGTCGAGAACTGAAAGCTTTCCAGCGGAGTAACACGCCCCGTAACATTTTCACAAAATATGTTTTGGTTTTGATTCGGACTTTGTAAAATCATGTTAGGTATACAACAACGATTTCAATTTCAATTGTTTATATGCATGCCGCAATGTTGTTTTTACAGATTTTATAGTTTTTTAAATACCAGTTGGCAGTTTATCATGGACTCTGCACGACCGTGCCCGAGCACGAGAAGAAGAGAGGACTTGTAACAAAATAATGCAGAGCTTTTTTTAAATATAATGAATAAATTTAAAGGTAAACATTATACCTACTAAATCATGAATATTATCAGCTTAAACCGGCGTATATTACAATGAACAATGCAATTTTCATTGTTTGAGCCTAGAAAACTAATTTGCCTTGCAGTAATGCATACGGAGAAAGCATGTACATAACACTAGTAATGGCGTTGCAACAACACCTGGCAGGAAAATGTTACTACGCTTTTGCTCATAAAATGAACAAGCCCGTTTCGCAAGTTTTCTCTAAATTTCGTTTTACGATCGCATTTCAAGCTTTGATTTATTTTGCTCGCAAAGCACCCTATAGTTAATATTTAGAAACTTGCTGAAGCTTAGTCGTATTAATGACACAAAATACTTTAGAATCTCTAAACGATGATTATTTAAAGATCAAATATGCTTATAATAAGCGTAATAAAGTTAAATATTATCGTAGCGTTTGATAGCTGGTAATTGTAGCCAATTGTAGCTTTTCTAAGTAAGAGGACTGGTTATTATTCTGTATTTTTGTGGAGTATACGGAGGTGTCATTGAGAAACGAGTGCAAGAGTTTGTGAGACACGAATGAATGCAACCGCTATTTGCACACCACTGCAAACATACGCTGCCTGAATAATGATGAGCACGGCGCTAACATTTAATTATTCATTTACATTTATCTATTTCAACTTTAATCAATTTTAAATCGATCAAATTCTCATTAAAATGTTATATCATCATATCATACTTATTCAAAAGGAATTGAAACCCGCCTTTCTTATTAAATTAAAATTGATTTGCATGCATTTCCTCGAATGATTTAAATCCCATAATAAATTTATGACGTGTATACATTTAAAATAGTTGCTTAGATGAAAAACCTGCTGAGAATATTAATACAGAGAAGAGAATATTGGTTTCTAGATTATAAATAGTTGTTTATTTTACCAGTTGTGATGATAATTATTATTGCTATAAATAATCAAATTCTACGTTTACTAATATTTTAAATGCAAAAGTTTGTATGTGTGAATGTTTGTTACTTTCTCTCTCGGTAACTAATAAACCAATTTTGATGGGAATGCAGATAGCTTAAACGCTGGATTAACACATAGGATACTTTTTATCCACGGGTGAAACCGCGGGGCGCAACTAGTGTTATTTTATACGTTAAATTGCGCCTAGAGTTAGAAATAATCTTGCTTTTAATAGATGGGTGCGTCTGCGGACTGGTATTAGTAAAGGTTGATCGTGGGGGACTAATAACTTCGGCCAGTGAAAAAAGTATTAAACAGTATGAAAATAGAAAAATCGTTTTCCTTCACGTAGGTATATTGGCATATCTGTAAAAACTGTTGTTTTAAGAAAACAATCAAGACCTAATGTGCTGCCCAATACAAAGATCTTTTCTGCCATGCTACTACCACAATAGTAAGTGCTCCGTAAGCGGGTTAACGGAAGTAGATACAATACAAGCAGTAAGGTTGACTAGAGCTCGTAGTAATACTAAACTGCGACGGAGGACCTATCATTTGTCATGGAATAAGAGTGGAGTTACCTCGAATCATTATTTAGTGGTAGCGATTAAAGTGAATCAACGTGGGTCTGTGATTAACTGTGGGGCTGAGAACGGCTGTGCTCCGTACCTGCGGGCGCGACAACTCGCCGCTTCCTCATTGCGCGCCGGCGGTTATTGCGCCCGCCTGTCGAGAGAGCGTCTCAGGGTTACCCCCGTAACATTATGACAGACGTTTTACATTTTTTTCTAAAGTCCGTGATTAATTATTGTGTTTCATTTTTGTGGAATAATTTTTTATACATGCCGATGGTAGAAAGGTTGCGGCTCCTTAATTCCTCCCGCACGAAATGGTCCGGGAGTAGATAAATTCGACTTAAAAAATATCATTGGAAATGCCATTGTCCATAAGCTACGGTGACCGCTCCCCATCAGGTGGGCCGATATACTTACTTTAATTACTAGGTATAGTATTATATTACCTGTGCTTTAACACTTTAATGTTCCTAAGCGTTCTTATTAATATAGGTACTTGTAAGTCATACACTTAAAATAAATCATAACAGCATTTAGATAATAAATTGCAATCGTTGCCCATTTTTTGCCCCTAAACATTTTAATTTTCTATTTCCCACACTGACAGAATCACCGAATTGAATAACCTTTCAATCAGCCTCGCTCAATGCATTAAAGCGGTCGGTTCCACCTTCAAACGCTAAATTGTAAATAATATTATCCGTTACACGATAGCTTGATTTGTACGTGTTGAAGAACGCAAAGATCGTACAAATTAAATATTTGATTACAGTTAACTTTACAGCCGATTTGAGGTCAATAGCTTGCAATAACGGTCTTGGTCGGAAACTTGCATTATGTGGTCTATTGAACACACATTTATGTATCTTAGAAGGGATAGAGAAGGGCCAGAGTGGTTGCTTCAACATTGATGCTCTAATACTATTATTAATACGCAACCAGATAACGGTTGTATCATACACACAATTCAAGACGAGCATATCAGCAAAGTTACGATAAAAAGAGTAAAATTGATTAAGCTCACTGAACAATGGCAACCAAAAATAACGCCGTTTATTATATTAAGACATCTTAATAAAATGCTATTATAGGTATGATTATTGTCTAATATACAATTTAGAAAACTGCTACAGCTGCATGAATATTCTCTAAACAACTTGGCAACAAGAATATACTGGCTGTTTTGATCTTTTAATAGCTGCAGGCTGGTTAAAAAGCGTTAATAACATCAAAGCTTGAATCATTACAGACGATTAATGTCGTTTTGTCTTATACAAGTGTAATCTTACACTTAAGATATGACTTATCGTTTTATTGCCTACAATTAATGCTTATTAGCAGGAGAACTACACGCAATGGAAATAAACAAAAAAGTTAATAACTCCTACAGAGGATAATATGAGTTATGGTTTCAGGTTTTAGCATCGTCATAGTTATGTGAACGCTGTGTGTGGGACTCGTTATAACGCGATGATGCTGTGTTATTAAAGTTGACAGTTGATAATTTCTGTGTACTGAAAGTTACCATCCTTGTTAGATTGTTTATATCTTATTCCTGACTTGTATGGAAGAGATCGCTGCGCTCAATGTGACACTTACGATTGTGATAATGAATTCGAGTTAATATGAAAGAAATCTGTCAAAGTAAAGCTTTATAATATTTGTCCACGTCTGTAACTCGAATTCAATAATCTGCGTTCATTCAAAGTTAAGTTAACCTAAATGCCGCGACGAGCTAGTCGTTCGCCTGATGTTTAGCGTCACAGCCGCCTATAACAGACAGCAGTGTCACCCAGAACTATAAATTAAAGTTTCGCGTGACACTGGCACTGCGCACGTCATCCTGAGACATCCCGCAGCCTAGTAGTATGATTTCTAGACTGTGAGATCAGATCATAAAATCTCATTTGCCCAGTAATTTCACTAGCTACAATTCCATTCAAACCGGAACACAGTAGTGCTTGCACATTACTGCTAGGCGGCAGAATAACTGGCAAAGCGGTGGTACCTACCTAGACGTACTTTGCAGAAAAGTCCTATGACCTAGTAAAGTGCTACTATGTAATTAAACTTAATATTTCGCTTACATTATATTTTTGCGTATGATTAGCCGAAGTTGTTCTCAAATTAAGATTATGCAACAACTTTCACCGTTCGACCGGCTCCGTTGTTTGCACACACTTCAATTAGCATCGGTGAAGTATATTGTTGCTAAGACCTCGTGTATTCTTCTCTATTTTTACAACTTGTAACAATTATGTAACAACGTGCGAGTGTTCCGTCGTAGTTAAAATTGAGGCGGATTTAAACTGAAATTAGAACAGTATAAGACAGTTTTTTTCAGTGAGGACTTCTCTGCAAGATTTCGTCTAATAGTCGGTACATACCACCGCTTGGCCCATAGACTTAGAAGATTAACGAAAACATTCAAGGTCTGTGACTTGGTCAGATATTCTGCTGCCAAGCAGTAGTATTTCAAGCATTATATAGGTACTTTATTCCGGTACGAAGGGAGGATTGTAGCTTGTAGCTAGTGAAACTACTGGGCAAATGACACTTATTATCTAATTTATATAAATAACAATAATTTGTTAATTCTGGCATCAAGGCCCAAGGGTTTATAATGTAGAGTTCCGAATGGTACTGCAATCTGTTATGGATGGCTGTTACGCTTTGAACGACCGGCTCGTTACGTCATTAGTTTACATAAAAAAATCTTCATCAAATTGCACGTTTTATTTAATTTTATCAAAGATAACAGCTACTTACTATGGCAGAGTTCCATTATTCATGTTAAAATGCTAGGATTAGTCCCTTGTCGCCCTCGTGGTCGAATTAATAAAAAAGAATAGTCTACCAACGTAGGACTATATATATTTTGTGCAACCAACAAGTACCGCTTAGCCGCAAATTATTACCTTGGACAGTTGAAGTGAAAAGTTACATAGACTTTTACTGATTAAGAACTGGTAAGAAGATTTATTGCACACAATTTTCCAGCCATAGCATCAAAATATCTGAACTAAAGATTTCCTGATCATGCTTTAAGTTGGATGAATTTTTGCCTAATTACCAGACTCTATTAACTGAACTCTGTTCAAAATAAAAATAATAAAACTAATGGCAGACGCTTGCTAACTCAAAAAAGACAGCTTTGTCGTTGGCTGAGCTACCGATCAAAGATTGGAACGAATGAATTCGTGATCATTAGGTTTGAAAGATTCAGTTCAGAGAATACTGTCCTTTTTTATTTTGTTTATAACTTACCAAATCTGCAAAAAAAGATCAATATTTATGTGCACTTTAGAGGAAATACGCTTCTGTGCATCATTTTAATGAAATGGCTTATTGTTGTAAAAAGGTGTGTAAAAACAAACGTTTTAGCGTCACGTAAATATTACTATGGTTATGTATAATCATTTCGTTCCTAGTTCATTCTATGTACCTACATGATAACGAGCTATTTGAGACACTAGAATATTAAAACTGGTTACTTTCTTAGTTTTTTTTTTATTTCTATCTCTTGTACCTTTTACAGGGCTGCACCAGCCAATGGTAAATAAGAATTACGACCCATTCATTTATCTTCTCTCTGAAGGCAGGTCCGCGCCCAAGCGGTGAGACGAGATAAACTCGCAGCAATCAACATATTAAGAGTAACAGTTTTCAAATAGCACCTTATCTAGTCGCAGAGAAATCAGTGCAGGAGAAAATCTAAGAGTTGCAATATCTACGGTAATAAATAGATGGCAGAGAGGAAATATCGTTTCGCCGGTGCTTCGGGGGGTAATCAACCGTTGCTTCACGGTGTGGTGCTACCTTTTGTTTCAGTTTGCCGACGTCCCCGCTAGATAACATCGGTATTTTCTATTGCAAACTCAAAAACGAAACAAAAGCAACGTCCGTATTGTGCTTGGAAGATAATGGTGAAATAAAATATCTTTTAAGTTATGACTTTTGTATGTGAATGTCTATTGCTCGAGAGACTTAATTGATACCAATACTACGTATTGAAATTACGTTAACATTGTCAACTTTGATCAAACTTCCATGGAAAATTAAAATTAAACCTAATTATTACAATAGGATATTTTTAGGTACTCAGTAGGGCCAGCTCTGCCATTAATAAGTTAAGTTGAACTAATTATTTAATACAAACTCTGAATTAAACTGAACACATCTACCGTGTATGATAATTACTGACAGTAATAAAGTTATAAAAGCAAGAACAATACAAAAATATTGCAGTACCTGTACTTTATTCATTATCGTAGGTGTATTATTTAATACATATTTGATGTATGTATTATGTATGATGATGTAGATAATCTGCTTGCGTCAAATAAAACATGTTCGAAACCTCTGACCTCTTGATCTCTCTTTGTTAGACATCATTATGTCGTTTACATTATGTAAATTGACTATTATCTAAGAGAATTCAAATAATAGATATATTAAATCTTTATCACCAACTTGTTATGCAACATGATCGATCGCTGTTACAAACAATGCACAAAAGGTGTAGTGTGAAATGTAGATGGCTGGGACTCGCTACAAAATTGTGTGCGACCACAAAATATGTATAATAACAAATTTTTTTGCTTGTAATTTTGTACCACAATATTATTCAAATATTGTATGTTAGGCGTTAGATGAATACCTTTGTCATTTTTATTTATCCATTTATATGTCCGTTTCTAGGTAGGATACGTTTTTTTACAGGCAATGTGCCTTTATTCTTTATACATTAATAAAAACTAGTAAACTAGCTACACTATCTACTACAAAGAATATTTAGACTGTATACTACCCGCGATGACCTATAGGCAGTCCAAATGCGCCAGCCCACTACCGGTAGGTAGCGTACCCAGCATGCTGGCAGCATTGCCTCGTTGAATAAAGGTACCTATAGTATTATAAAAACAACATTATCTCTTACAGTATACATACTTGCTTATGTATACTCTAAGCATTATCTGCGTTAGTATAACTGCATAATTTTCTAGTGCTGCTAAATCTCAGATTGACAGATTCCGTTATGCATTATGCAATTTTTACATAAAGTAAAATTACATGTTTAATAGAGGTTACATATACTTCTGAGCAGTTTGAAAGTGGTTCAGGTAATCGTTTAATTTATTCAGCTTTAAAATCTAAAAAGTTGCAACAGATTAATCTAGTGCATATAATCCAGTCTACAATAAATACTTTTACATGCACCTACTTAGATAATATTCAAAACTTTTGTATAACCGTATCATAAAAAGCTTACAACCCTATTATGAAATATTCAAGTCATCAACTTGTCGTAACGCAAGGAGTCAGCGTTTTGTGAACCGTGAACAATTTGTATGTTATTCAGGTTACGTTTAAACTAATTTAGTTGTGAAATGCGAGATATTAAAGCCAAGCTTTTAATGCAAGTACCTATGTAACAGTCATTTGTAACAAAATGAAAGGAAGCTTTAACGATTGTGATCAAATTTTATCACCAGCTTTAAACTTACCTGCATGTTCAATTTTCTTCAATTGGTATATCTACGAAGTAAAAGGTGAAATAAAGGTTAATAGCTACATCTTTAGTAATCGTTACGTATTACCTACTGGTTTTTAATTTCCCGTTTTATTTTATAGGAGTACAAGTTTATAAATCATTACACGCACGACTGATTCTCCGCAGTTACAAGTGAAGGCATTATGAATATGTATATCAATAATGCTTCACCTCATATATCGATAGTGCGTTATCACATGCATTGTTAGTGCAACTTGGAGGCACAGACCATCAATAATGAGGCCCGGCGGCTGATATCCACCGATACATCAGCAAGATACTATCGCCAACTAAATATTACTGAGAATATGTCCAAGGAAATGAGCAATAACTATTTTCCTCGCTAATTAGAGATACTAATATATAATATAAGTAGCTTTAGTGATACTAATTTTATTTTGATTAATTCTCGCCACGATTTTCATTAAGTTTATTTTTCATAATCAGAATAAAGAGTCTTAAAACAGTTAATAATACTTTTCTCGTTTATAGAATATCAAGAGCTAAAAAAGAATCATGGCGTAAAAACTAATCTCGTCTCGTATAAACTCAGCAAATTATCGGATAAACACGGTCTCAATACACTCCACGATCAAAACAATAACCTTCTACGCGTGTTAAACACAGCTATAGAACTTGATATAATACGCTCGTGATTCTAATGTGTGAAATAGGGCACGTTAAAGTTTCCAAGCGCTATTAGAAATTCATTTATTGGCTTGTAAAGTAAAACAGGTGTTACTTTAACACGTTTTACGGTAAGACTGCATTGGAATTTTTAATAACTGTACTATTTATCTTGTAAACGTTCCTTACGTAAAGCTTTGTTGCTCACGAAGCTTAAGTTTTAGATAAGCGAAATCGTGAATGATAAAGTCGGGATTTTTAGAATGCGCAGCAGTTTAGCTCCATTTTACGAAAAAGCCTTATTTTAAATGTTAAAATGTAGCTACTTACTATAGAATTTACTAAACGTGTTCAAGGATCAAATACAGTTTATTAAGAATCGTAAACAGTTGTAAATCAAAAATTAATAGCCGTAATAGGTATGAATCATAATTATTATGTGGTGTTAATGGTCATAAATCATTATCGCTCACAAACCCAAAAAAAAACATCTAACTTCGGGTAAAAAACTTATATAGTATGGCGGAGAACTGAACATATTCTGCACCTCGTGTACACACTCTTTTTCTTATTTTTTTCAAATCATATTTCTATATTAGACACGTACAAACGAAATGAGCAATGTAATAGAATTTGAACTTGATAGAATATTTTTTATTGACATGCTACTTATTATAATGGATAGAAACTGCTTGGTTGTTCACGTCCACAGACTCACGATGTTAGAGCCCATCGGTAAAGAAAGCTGTTTTTTTTTTAATGGTACCTATTCTGTTTTTATGGCTCTTGCAATGTAACAACGTAATTTTGTTTACGATATCTTCTCTAGCATTTTCCGCTGCTATTTAAACTTCGGAGAAATATTAATGACCATAAATAAATATATCGATCACCATGCATTGATTGTGACATTACATGGCCATTTTTTCTAGTAATAGACCGAGCGTAAGTATAATAAGTAGCAAGATGAAGCTCTACCTACGCTTTACTTTTTTTAGGTATTTTCTTTTAAATACACCCATAAATATATCCACTTAATAAATTACACACTTTCTCTTCGCTGCCCGACCACCTGTGCAACATACATTACGAGTAGGTATTCATGAGGTAATATCGCTAAACGAGGAAAACTTTAAAGGGCCTTTGGCAGTGATATTGAAAATAAATTATACGTTACCCTAAACAAATTATCGGCTAACGTAATATAGTCGTAATCGGACGATTTCTAACAAGTTCACGTTTACATAATCAGTGGTTGGATGCCTTTCTCCGTTCGTTGACCTTCAAGGCCAGGTGATCATTAAAGCGTTGCAGTTTAGTTAATTAAACTTTTGTCTCAATTGACTTTTTTAATTAATCTGTACTGACAAGTGTATTATATTATTGTATTACATTTGAGTACTTATCTTTTCTTCTTCTTTGTTTTCTATGTACTTTATCAAAACCATGATAATTATGTTTAGGGGAACATTTTAATGCACTTATTCTAAAAAAGTAATAAAAAATAGACGTTACTCTTTGTCGGATGTAATATCTCTAAACATAGCAACTATCTGTTATAACATTCCAAGCACGTTTTAAAGTTGGTATTCGTCAAAGGATAAGCTTTGACTTATTATTCTTAGCTCGTTTATCTTTATTTATATTTTTATGTAATAATTGAATAAATTACCAAAATGTTTTCTATAAATTTCTTTGAATAATTTTATCATCTACAACGCAACGGTTAATAGTGTTATTTAACAGTTTTTGACTGACGATAGACCTGTCATGTTGTTTCGCATTTCATTTTGATGGCAACATTTTTATTTCATTGGTAATCAACATCTACCAAAGTTTTGCCTGAGGCGTATCACGCTTCACTCAGTTTCCACTCGCTGCGTTTTTGCTTACATTACGTAAGATCTTCACGGCGGCCACTCAGCGGTCATTATCACACTATGAAACTTGACATACCAAGAAAATCAATACGATTTTTCGAGGTATCTGGCGCTTTTTGACTTTGATTTATTATAGTTAAGCACCCAACATCTCAGAATCAGAATAATTTATTGATTTATTGATACAATATGTTTCTTCTTCATCAGCCGGAAGACATCCCACTGCTGAACACAGGCCTCCCCCATAAAACGTCACGTTGGACGCTTGTCGTAGGGGGTATTTGCCATAATCACCACCCTTGGCAGGCGACTTGGTGATCGCAGAAGATTTTAATGTACCGAGGAGAATGCTGCAGCCCATTCTCTGGATATTCCCTTTGCCGGCTTTTACAGCACCTACAATATGTTTGGCTAGGTCTAGTTGCACAATAAAATAAGATCAATTTACCCACATCGGGCATTCAACAGTATGCGCCTAAAATCTAAAACAAGAATCACATATAGGCAATTTGCCCGTTATAATAAAGAATCACATATTAAAGCTGGTTAATTATTATTGTTTCTTTAACGTTATAGCAATCGTCAAAAAAAAAACAATTAAACCACGATGGCCAAGAATATAGGGACAGCTCCACAGAGTGTTATGTTATGCAGCTAATACGTGTTAGTAGTAGAAATACAGCTTTGTTATTGAATGAATAAACCTTTGCTTTTTCGTTTTGCTCCAAAGTTTTCATCTTTATCGATCAATGACTTCAATGTTTACAAAACCACTGCATGGTCAATTTACGCTCGCTGCGTTTTTGCTTAGGTACGTTACGTAACACCGTCATGGCGAGTCACCGGTCATTAACACAACAAAAGTTTACAAACTATGTGAACTTTGAATAAAGTTTTTGAAGCATCGAGAACTAAATTTTATATTAGATAGAAGACAATGGTATCGATCGATTCTATCTATAAAACTAAAATAAATTTAAAGTATCGTGGCACTCTTCTGTTGAAGAGAAAATAAAAAGACTGAGAGATATTTTAATTACGTTTAGCTTTATAGAATGCGGCAACACAGGTAATTCAATTCAAGTAAATAAAAAATCTAAAAGGAGCGTTTAGAGTGCATGCTTACGATATATTTTCATTTGAATATGTGTGTAACAGTAAGGTAGTTAGGTACTTTAGGTAAATTTTTGATGTAATGGAATTTTTTTAATCACGAACGGGATTTGAAGTCACACCCACATCATTCATGTCCCTATAGCCGAAACATACTTTTACTAAAACTACCGTAACAAGTAATTTCATGTCCATATTAATCCTTCACCTTTTACAAATAACTTACGGGGTATCTTAGGTCTTTGATAGAACATACACATGCTCAGTTTTCACAAATGTCAATAACTCCTTCACGGCAAGTCTGCATTCATTATCACAGTTCAGTACTCAGGACCTACCGAGAATTCACTAACAAGTGGCTTTCCTTCCTGTACGGAACAGTTTGCCGTGCTCATTGTTTTCACAAACCTAGACGTCGTCTTTTAGCACTTGGTAACGGTTGGTGTTAGCAGACATTCGTTATGACTGGTTTGGTTTTATTCTTTTCAAAAAAATATTAAGTACCTACCTTCTATTATTTGTTCTATACATTTTGTTTTAAAGAAGCTGCGAATAAACTGATAAATATTTTGTTTTAAATTTACAAAATGTATTGTAAATCAATTAATAAACTATTCAAAGTAGATATTAAAGTGTTACGTAACATAGTCTATCGTAACTCCTATAATATTTTCACTTTTAAAACATATAACAGAAAGCGGTGAAATAACTTTCAACATTTCTTCCGTCTGTCAGCACCAGCTTTGTAAGATCGAACGCGCACAGTAAAATTATTAAAACGATGACTCATTGTTGCATAAGACTTCATGCACAATGTCAAGTCATTCCAGCATTTGTGGTTAACTAAAGTGTATCAGAAAATGTTTTCAATAGGAGGTAAGTAATTTTTACGTAAATTTCTAAAACATTATTTCAATGTGATTTGGATTTCCGTACACAATCTTCTTCTTTAGGGAGCTACTACAACTACTGCCAATATAAATTACTGCGTTACTGATTGACTGACAATCATTAACTATTCTAGACGCAGAGCCATAGCTAATATGTCTACAACCAAGAATATAGCTATGGGAAGCATATTTCTTTATGGTGTCTTTCAAATACGATCAAAAATCTGGACAGTTATATTAATGTTAATAAAATATATCATACACTTTAGTTATTCGCTACGTGTTAAGGCGGGCCCTAATGTTCGTGTGCAAAAATTGAGACGGGAAAAAAACGAAAGCTCTATCTCTTCCACAAAAACATACGCAGACGGATTCAGTCCGATTCATATTGCAATTCAAGGAGCAACATTTAAATTATTACAAAAGATACAAGAGATGCCTTAACGATGGGCGTCCCACCGCTCCTGCCGGTCGGACAGGCTCACAAGAATGCAGAGCTCAGGCTCGTTTTCGAAATAGCCTGCAGGTCGCGACAAGGGAGCAAAGTCGTATGTTGCGTCGCTAATTATCGTCACCGATTACCGTTTGTTCGCTTACCTTTAATACAAATGTCAAGTGGTACTGTGTGGTTCAAAAAAGTTGCAAACTTGGGGAATTAAGGAATACATAACATATTAGTAGAGGTACCGCAGAGCAGGGGAAAAAACTACGCTCATACCCCGACTCGAGCTTGATTTTTGTCTCTGCGCTTTGGTAGGTACCGTGAAAGCTTTTCGTCTTAAATGTATAATTGTATATCATCACAATTATCAAAAAAAATACTGTGACGCTGATTAAGAATAATATTTTTTGTTTGGAGTGTAATATTATTTTCGGTAGGTAATATAATTATTATAGATTTTTAAATAAAGCGCAGCTGAATGTTCGACAGTTTTATTTTTGACATTCATAAACAAAGACATTTAGTAAATCAGTCGTTTTGGGAATAGGTGATTTTGAGATTTGTACAAAATGAAATCAGTTGTACAATAAAGTAACAATAAAGTTGTTCCTTGACACAAATCAATTTCGTGTTATTGAAAACGTGACTTTGATTTCAAAATGTTAATTTTATTTATACCTTATATGTAATTAAATCAAATGGCCAGGTATACTATTAGATAATTTTTGATTAATAAACTGACGTCATCTTTATGCAAAATATGTTCGCATTCATCCCATTTTATGCACAGTATTTTTTACCGATACTTCATTAGGTTTAAGTAAAAATGATTCACTTTCCAACCTCATAAAATCAATTATTATAATTTTGTTACAAATAAAAATGCTAGGTGCAACATACTTTTACTATATCTAATTTTCTTTATTATAAATCAAAAGTAGTAATCATCAAAATTTATAGTAATTAAACTCATAAACCGTATAATACATGACAGTAAGAATTTATAATGTTTATCACCAAAACTAACTTAAACCATAAAACAAAAAACCTATAATACTGTAAACAAATGAAACTGAAACTGTTAATTGTTCTATCCTGATCAGTTATCAGATTAAAATACTTCCTTTATACTAGTGTTCGATCTTAGCGCAAGATGGTTATTGGCCATAAAACAAAACACGACTGTAAACACGCATTTATTAACACTTAAGTTGTCATCGAGAAATCTGCAGGGTATAAATAAATCAGAGCAAAACTTCCTAGTAGCAGGTGCATAATTGTGCCCTGAAGGATGGTCCAGCATCCGGTGCTTTAAAATGTTCATCCTCCCAGAATTACGCTCATTAAGTACTGCAAACTATGCTACATCTAATATTAATACCGTTGGAATTCCCAAAGGCTCGCTATTAAATACCAAAGTTTATACATGTTTTGTTTTGAGCTTATTTGAACACTTGTTGGCATTCACAATGCGCATGAATTTGAGGCAGTTTGAGTGTAAGTTTACGTAACACATGCAGCTGAACAGTGCCAGAGTTTTTTAGTAGATACCAATTAGTAAATAAATGAAATTAGACATAAAAATAAACTTACCGTTTAAAAGTTCAAGAACTTGAAAGCATCAAAAAGCTCGATAAGTCTTTCAAAATGTCACTAATTATAAAATCCTTATCGACACTGATCACTATCACTAGTACTTAAATATCCATCACTTATTCATTTGTATAGTTCTAAGAAAACGCAGAAACTAATCGGTAATAATATTTAAAAGTCCCAGTTCGACCTTACAAAAGACTTCAACGGGTTCAAGCGAGCACTCACTTCGCCGGCCCGCTAAGCACTGAAGTTGCTGCGCCTGCATACTATCTCTTCTCGTGTAACTTAAGGTACTCTGATAACGCATACCGAGAATCATCTTGATACTTTTGCATTTTTTGCCTCTAAAAATACATTTTTGTATTGCTACGCACTTATTTTTTTATGTTGAACGATGGCGTTTTTGTATTTTATAATTTAATGCGAGCGCGGTCGCGAGGTATGCGGTCGATTGATACAATCATGGGTGAAAAGTAAATGGTTCTTAATAAACGACGCACCGCAAGTGCAGTAACTTAACCTTTTTATCTGGAGCTTTAAGCGAGGCGGTGAGTTTATATAAAGTAGTTTCTAAATATAAACTACGTATCTAGACACGCCATTGGCAGGTGCGAGCCTACGCGTCTCTGCTTTTTACCAGCATCTCCAGCTTTTTACCCTATTTTTCGAGGAGACAATTTTATAATTAAAGTTACTTGCGTTTATCGGGTCGCGTAGACTTACCAAGAAACATGGTTGATGATATCTGAATCTTATCCGTACGACATACTACAACAAAATAGTAATTAATTTTATTTATTAACTGATCGTATGGTTTTTTACAAGTTAATAGATAATTAAGCTTATGCGTAAGTAACATGTATTGTTTATATTCTTTTTTTCGATATGGACTTGGTTGGTTTTTTTTCATTTATGTTCTTTTTTTATTATGTTTTTTTTTGTTCTTTTTTTTGGATATACGACTGACGACCATTCATAAACAAGCTGGAATAAAAAAAAACAGTTATTTTATTTATTTGTATATAATTATATTTTTCACAGTGTAACTCCACTAGCTGTAGAGGGTGCGGTTCCAACTGGAACAAGAATCAATGACTTACCGCATTCCGAAATAAGTAGGTACATATTAAGTAGACATCGTTAATATGGCCATTGCCTAGACAAAATTGCTAAATTCTCTAAGCCTAGATAATATTGTAAGTATTAATAAAAGTTATTTATAAACGTTGTAAATTAGAAGCAGTCAGTTTCGTTATGAGCTTTATTGGCAATAATCAATTCTGGTCATCGTAAATAATTATTTCAACAAAATGGTGTGCTTCATTTTCATTTTTATTAAAATGACTCTAAGTTCAAAAGAGTCGTGTGAGAGCACTCTATTTTTAATAAGTAGGTTGTACGAGTGAATTATTCGTCAACAGCAGTGTTACAGTGTAAAGCAGTAAATAAACTTCAGTATTATAGCCAAGATTATGGTCAGTTATTCACCTGTATTTTCAACAGTATACAAAGTATTGCAAAGATAGGTAGGGGACTGTTCTTAATAGTAGATTGCGTCACAAGTTACCAAAATAATGTATTTAGGGCGAGAGCGATTGTTTGTATCCAGTTCGAAACGATGATTCTAGAGTAGAATCTTAAGCGTAGTGAGGGATTCAATGTTCGTCACTCGAGGCAAAATAATTTTGGTACTGTGTGGCACACTTTGCTTTTCATCCCTTCTATAAGAAAAGTAATTTTGTCACTGTTATTAAGTGCACCAAAATTACCCATTTTAGGCGCACTATATATCGACGACCCGTTCGCCTCTTTTCGATTAGATGGGATGAAAATTCTCTTTTTCAATTAAACAATATTTTTCGCCTTATATGCATTTTTCCGTGTGCGTATTGAATTCGAAATTTTTAAAGTAAATAATGCAGCTATGTCCGTAAATTCCATAGAGCTCTTGAACAAAATACAAAGAAACCTTTTTCCCGACCTAATTACCTTTACACAGTTTTATTAGCCCTAAAATTAAATTAAGTTGGTATTAAAAATCTTATATACTGCTTACGTGTATACAATCAAACAGTAGTTTGATAATTAAAATCGTGAATTGCGCCTAAGCTCTCACGGCGCACCGTTATCGCAAGGTAGAGAGCTAATGAAACTCGAGAAAAATATAACTGGTTGAAATGGAATGAGACGTCAGCGGCTTCATGGAACAGAAGTGATCCATTTGCAATTAAAAAAAAAAGTACTTGGGCAGTAGCCACCACTTGGTTTTTGGTTGTCACGAGCACTTTGTAAAAATCAATGAGATTTTGTAAGCAAAGTAGTGTAAAGTAGTAAATAAAGTAGCGTATTTTATTGATCAGTGGAAGAATGATGTATGTAATACCGTATCGCCACAACTGAAAAAAATTTTCATTTACATGAAAATTAAACCGACGAAGTTTCTTAGACTGCCGTCTATTTGACAAGAACAGCAACAGTTTTAGGAGTTTAAGATCTGTCAAATAAAGCCTATCATTCTAAGCAATTCAGTTAATTTATAACAAAAAAGCTCACATACAGCATACCCACAGCGCACACACACAGCAACATACAGCAGTCGACAGTAAGAACTTCAACAAGTAACTTTGACGCATCTGACCGCTTGAGTTTGTCTCTTAAACCACCCAGCACAACTTTTACTTACGGTCGTTTAAATTCCTACTAATCTTAACATTCATGTTATCTTATCTAAGATGGCGTCGTGTCATCAACCTTTTAATTTGTACATCATCTCAAGTTTCATTTCATATTTCAAGTAGAATAACTATTGGGGGTTTTCGGAAAAGATTCCCTATCTTAGGTTGTTTTCTAACATAAAAGTATTTTGTTTTTAGGAAAATGATAACAAGTTACTTGTAAACTACTTCATACCCAACTAAATGTCACACGGTAAATACTTTAGTGAAAAAACAAGGTGATTTTCTTAGATTTCCTTATAAAATTTCTGTGAAACGCATAAACCGCACTATTATTACACACACAACATACATAGGTAAGTAGTAGATTATACAAAAATACATGTTTTTCTGAAGTCTGCTGCTATGTTCACAATTTTATTGAATGCTTCCGAAGAATAGAACGAGTGGTATCCAGGTAGATGCCAGTGGAAAGTAGCGTCATGGTTTCCACATGACATCGGGGTCGCATTGTCTACCTTCTTCTTATAATTGCGCATTGAGCATAATTGGCGGCATATAATGTTGAACGATAAAGTTATTAGTTCTGCGTCGAATGTGAGTGTTTTTGTCCGATGTAATACGTTCCGAAACGCTTATTTTAAACTCATCTGCGCTCATTATTCTATTAGTTCTGGTTTGTAATAGATTCTAACGGGTATTCACCAAACAAAAGCTTAAGCTTTGATGTCTCTTGTAATAATAACAATGATGATAGCGTGCGTAGTGCCATATCCTTAGCGAGGACTGGACACTGATATATTTTTCTTTTGATAGTGCAAAACGGTATGGCAATCCATGAAATCTTCGATCAAAGAATTTGCCCTAGTTAAGTCTACTGTACATCTTGGTCAATGAAGCAATGAGCTTTTTCACTCAACTGGTTATCAAAATACCACCGTCATTTTCACAGTCCCCACTGGCCGATCCGCTGACGTAGATGGATGGTGGGCAAGCTTGCGGTGCTCAGCCGAACTAAAGATCTCTATCTGACGAACTATCGATTTCACGCGAGATCTATTTGCCACTCTCGTATATTACCTGATACTTTACCGTGGGTATAAAAAGAGAACACGTAATTAACAGGTGTACCGGAGATTTTTCGCATTAAATTGTATCGATAGTGATCTGTGTGATAGTAGTAAAGACATTACTGCTTTGATGCATAGAAGTGATAGTACAGAAGATGAAACAGTTTATAAGAAAATGTGAACTTGCGTGTGTGAATATTGAATTACGAAATGGGTGCGACCTAAAATGGTTACTAAGCCATGTTATGCACAACGCACTTTCGCAATTCTGCTCTTTCATTTAAGTAATTTATGTAGCATATTTTCCAATGGACATAAAAAAAATAGCGAAAATAAAAATATCATTAGTGTTCTAAAAGACATGAATCATTAGACATTATTTCGAAACAAGAACATCCACCGACATTTGCAAATTAGCGTCAATAATACCTGCAGATTCTGAGAATGAGTTCTAATGCGAGCCCAGCACGCAATATTAAATAACAAGCTCAAAACAGAAGAGATGAAACTTGACATAAAAAAGGACGTATTTCAGTGTTATTAAGGACAGTTATGCTGGCATATTATTTTAAAAAGTCGGCTCAATAGTTTAAGTACAGAAAAATAATGAGCAATCATGGCTTCGCGGTAGCTTTTACAACTTTCAATCCGACGCACGATGGCTCAAATTCCGCTCGGCCCTAATTACTTTTTAAGTTCTAAAATAGCGCCCCAACGATCACATAGGTACATAGATCCTGGACCCTAACTAGGATTCCCTGTATCTAAGGACCCAGGAACCACGAGGACCATGGTCCCACAAGACCCAGACACTGAAGAAGTATATTTGCGCATATTTTCCTATGCACAAATATTTGTCCTGTCACGGGATCGAACCCGCTGCCTCCGGGTTATGAACCGACCTGCTCAACCACCACACCACGGAGGCCGTCAAGTAGGCAGTAGATTTATGTGCGGAATTTTCACACCATCTTATAACGGTGGAGAAACACATCGTGAGGAAACTATTGATGTTCAAAAATCACAAAATTTAAGCCCACGTTTGGCCAGCCTGGTGGATTATGGCCAATGCTCTCTATAGAAGAGAAGGCCCGTGTTCCCAGCAGTGAAAACACGTAACATGACGCTGATCACGATAGAAAAAATATTGTAAAATCTTTCCATGAACGGGAAAGGTTTTCACTGAATGTGATGTTTGTAAACATTGTGATGTTTGATTTGAGCATCCAAAGAACATTTACAACATCGTCAGTACTTCATTGTCTTCGGAAATAGCTAACTTAACCTTGAAATTGATGATTTCTCAGCAGAATCGGGGAAGTGGTGGTCCTAACCTACGCATAAGGAGCATATCTAATGGCAAGAAATGTGTGCGCTCACGGAATATATTGGCAGTGGACGATCAACAATAGGCGTTTCCAGTCTAACACAGGTGAGTTACGAAGATTTATTTAATATGGGTCTTTCAAATACAATTAAAAGGGCTATGGATAATTATTTAGTATAATTAGGAAACAAAAGAGTACAAGAGTGGTCGTGATTGTACAACAAGTTCACAGGGTCATCGCTGGTATAGTTTTTATAAATGCATATTGACAAAATTGTGTTAGCACATTAAACTGCTCTCAATAGCTAACTAAAAACTAGACATACGAGTACACTCTCTTTGATCCAATAACCAGTCGAAAGAACAAGGCTAAAGCGCCGGAGGCGTATCGTATCGTTTTTAAGTATCGTTTTTCCTACACGGCTTTAGACCTCCACCTTGTCACCACTGAACATAATACCCAAAGTAAAATGCACTATGTATCCGATACTGCGTGTATTATTAAACAGCCTTTATCTAGATCCTGTCGGTTCTGAATGGATTATAGCATATATATGTACAGTCGGCTCTTCTATTAGAGCAGGATACACACCCGCCCCTCAGCCGGCAACAAGGAATCGAACCTTGTACTTAACTCTAATTGCTAACATGTTTTTGCAATTCGCGTGAAATCAACGTTTAATAGGCCAGTTAAAGCTCGGGGTTATAATACCGCCAGCAGCCATTCGAAAATACTGACCGTAGAATAAAAACTCTTTATTAATGACCTGTTTGAACATTAGTTTTAAATAGTTTTATTTAAAAACCGTTTCGCCAAACCCTATTCAGTTTTATCTTTCAACAACAAACCAAAAGGTTTATTCATAGGTTATTTAAAAATGTATGCATTGATTTTTAAAGTGGAATTTTATGTATATTTATAAGACGATATCCGTTTTGTTCAAGTAAAACACGTGTAAAATAAAAAGTTTTATTTAATACCAGTTTTTTATGGGCCTTTTAAACAGCGTTTATGCTAAGCTAAGCCCATCGACTGCATATATAATTCCTTATATTAAAATAGTCAATTTATTTATTGTTTTACGAATATTTTACCTAATAATCTATAGGAATATTATCAAGAGGAAAGATTTGATTGCTTGTTTGCATTGAATAGACGCCGAAACTACTAAGCCAATTTGAAAAATTCTTTCACTGTTGGGAAGCTACACTATCCCCGGGTGACATAGGCTATATTATATTTTCAAAAAAAAATAGGGATCCTTACTAAAACTCCAATAATGTAACCTAAGGTGTAAAAATATTAAGCTAAAATGTTCTATACAAACGCGTGCGCTACGAAAACTATTATACCCGTGCGAAACCGGGGCGAGCCGCTAGTATACTAATAAACTAATAAGCTTTTTTGTACATAATTTAATCACTTCAATCAATTTACTTACGAGCTTTTTAAGAGAATGTTGCGAAACTGCAAAAAATCCAGAATTTGGAAAAAAAAACAGATTTCGTAAAAGTAATAATTTGCGTAATACTAGAACTTGGAAAATAATTAATAATACTGAAGAAACACTGGCATCGCTTGGAAGGCACACTTATTACTACTTCAAAGGTAGAGCTCTCTATGCTAATATCACTAATGCTACGTAATTATTTTGTTCGAACTTAGATGCATGTTATAATCTATTACGTTAGATAGTAATTTATATAACATGTTCTATCACCGTTTTTAATTTCTAATAGGCTTAATTGAATTTGCTCAAGCGGTTTCTTGCAATATAAAATTCTGTATTATTAATTTGAAACCTGGTCTACTTCGATTCTTGCAGTCACTTTGGTTACTAAATAAATGATCTAGTTTCGTTACTCATAACTCATAACCATGTATAATTTAGCTAACAAGTTTCATATACCTATGCCATAATTTAAGGTAATTGAACAAATTGCATAACTTCAGCTGAAGCGTATAATTAAGAAAGCAAGTTGTTCTCACATTATTATTACTATAAACGGTATAATGCTACGGATTGAAAACAATTTTAGGATAATCCAGATTCGCCTAATAATAAAAAATAAAGATTATTAATTTAATAATTGGTTATGTTTGAGATTATACCGACCCAGGAACTACGAGGACCATGGTCCCACAACACCCATGCAGAAATCCTTGACCTCTCGCGGGAATCGAACCCGCCGCCTCCGGACTATGAGCCTACCTGCTCAACCACCACACCACAGAGGCTGTCTTACTTTTATATTATAACTTCAAAATGAGACATGGATTGCGTGGACGTAATAATAGTATAAAAGAAACTGAGATTGCTTTTTTTAGAGTTGGACATGAGACTTAAACAAGAATGGTAATTAAGCCAACCAGGGCGTAATTTCTTTATTCCAGGCAAAACAAGTGTATCCTAAATTTGGGTTTTCCAGTAACAATTATGATATGTAATGGAGAGCCTGATACATTCATCATCAAACCATTTGAATAGCCAGCTAAATTGCTTCACGCACGCGAATATCCGATTTAACATTTTTCGCTTTGTTTTCAATTCTAATGCGATTGAGTGATGAGAAAACTTATGTTGTTATAAGAACAGTGTATTTAAAATAAACTACATACTAAAAAAATGCCAATACCATCAAAATTACAAGAGATATCATTAAATGCTAATAAAACGACCTTTCGCAAGAAAAAGGTAATTATGCCTCGGAAAAATTTTGTGTTTTTTACTAATGTGCTCATTACGTTTGCTCCGGCAATTTTGGTTGGTGGTCGCTATGAGATAATTGTAATTTGTTACTATAATATGCTTTCAATGTGTCCGTTTAATTTTTGTCACATAATGATATGTATTTAGTTTCGTAGACTAAGCACACAATTTATATTCGCGAGTTTCACTTCACACAACACAAATGAAATCTTGCCAACACAACTATCACTGCAAGCTTTGATGAAGTGATGATCAATTATACATATTGTAATGTTATTTGAAAGCGTTCAGCGGTGTTTCACGGAATGCCAATTAACGAGATATTCAGTCTCTCATAATATTTTATTTTACTATCGCATTCAATACTCATCCGACTGGAGTGGTAGTTGCCAATTTCACATTTGAGATAAAATTATAATTATTCCGATTGCCTACTAGATTTGCTTAGAACTAGTCATAAGTTATATGTTTATTTAATCAGTGTTTACTACATTAGTGTATTAAACTTCTACGCTATTCCGAAACTAATTCGATTAAATTTAATTAAATAAGAGTTCGTGAGCTTGATAAAATAAGGCAATAAATAAAAGGGGTACCAACAGCGATGTAATTAACTTTAACGATTCATTGTAAAGTAATATCGAGAATTTTGATTTATCGATAAACGTACATTTATAAAACATTTCCTTTTGTTCGAAAAGTCAAGGCCGATGAACGAGCAGACCCCACGAATCATTTATTCATTGGAAACAATGCAAATAACTAAACAATGATCAGCGAACAAGAGGTATGCGTCGTAAATAAAGTAATTTAAGTACATAAGTATATTGAACAATGTGATGTGGTTAGAAGGACTACGTTGTAAGCAATGAAGCATATTTTGATAGCAAGTATAATCATAGATAAAAAATATGTTACGAATCGATTAAAAATATATGCAGCAAAACGGCTGCAACCAATGAAGAATTAATAATCATTCGATTCATACCAACGCAAATAAATATCAACCCTACAAAAATTAAATCGCATTACGGACCGATTCCGAAGCCACCTGTAAAGTGAAATGGTGTCCATAAATATTAATGTACCAAACATAAATAAGACGAAGCAAACACCATGGGCAGAGAGCACCTATTCATAATCTTTGACAATAAACAGGTCCCATACCAAGAGATAATTTTTCGTAACATCACCTCTTGGGAGCTATATCTGAGATTGAATCTAGGAGGTGATCACGTGAATTCTTGGGCACACCACGCTGCGCTTGTAGATTTTATCTAAACATCTTAAATTATTGTCTCGAGTGCGGCTACCTCGACTCTCATCTAGCGCTGTAATCGTGAAGGTGACTACTAAATGCTTAGCCGCGGATGAGGCAATGCTGGTCGTAAACATGTCCAATCAGACGCCTTCCAATATCGAGTGTCACGCGCGTTGGTAATCATTAAAAATGACTTTTACAATGTAAGTGAAGAGGATTCGAAAAAGAAATAAGTGTTAAGTAGAAAATTTAAGATCTATGAGATATATTTAGTCTTGAAAACATTGCAATTGCGTTAGTTACATGTGTAAAATTTATGGACTAAACTTAAGCAGGTTTCACTTTGTGTAGTTAAGAAATGAAAAGACCACATCCAATACACTTCGCAGTATTTTGTAAATGTGAAGCCAATATTTTGTGGTTTTATTGGTATCCGCGTTGAAAGCTCGCCGGGCACTCCTACTAATGCCCAGCGAGGGGTCAAATTACTAGCTGAGATGCTGCGAACACGAGTGCTTAGATACACTCTGCTCAAATTGCACTGAATGAAAAATAAGTTTAGTGTGATTGCAATTGTTTCCAATCGATTTTTAATACTACAAACCAGCCTGTTATATGGCAATGCATCCATACATTTGTTTCTTTTCCCATTAGGTACTCACAATTTGCTCTGTAATTGTAAATAATGACGCGTTTTATCCGTTCAAATAAAAGCTTTAAAGCAATCAAAGTTTTATTGCGTAAAGTAATTAATATCGGAGGATATTAATTTAAATAACGCATTAACGATTGCGTCCGATCAATTTCTCAGAGATTGCGTCACGTCGTGATTATTGTAATTCAAATATCAAAATCGTTGGTGACGTAACGTTACTGGGTTGCCAGAAACTGGTCTCAGGTCCTGGGTGATAAAACGTGAGTGTTTGTGTTCCGCCGAGGGCGACAAGCGGCGGGTGTGAAACGAGCCAAGAGAGGGCGATCACTTTCGTTGGGGCATCACTTTACATGGCGCAACATGCCACCGATGGCACAACTCTTAAGTTCTCCGATGACCCCACATTGATGTGACCGTTTGGAGTGACGCACAATACTGAAATTATAATGCTGAGTGCATATGAGGATTGCACTATTCACATTTGTTAATCAGGCAGATGTATTCCTAAATTGGAGTGATTGTTCACAATTGCAAAATGTTACAAGACTCGTGCAAAAATGCTGCAAACAACACGTTAAACATGACTTATCTAGCTTGAATTTTAAACTAGTAAATTTAGATTACCATAACTAATAGCTAACTACCATTTTATCTAAGTACAAAATGTCTATTCAACCGCTTCGTCAAAAGTGAGGTTATACAAAACATATATCGTAGGTAGTTCCCATAATATTTCGCAGCAAGTAATCTATTAACTGTCAACTGACAGCTTTAGCGATGGGTTGACCAATGCATTCACTAGTATCAACTTTGATCAGGAATTCAACAGTATCATACTAAAAATATGATGACACATGAGCAAATAACTTGACAATTCATCTGCAAATAACAATTTACGTAAACAACTTCTTTAGACTCTGCTAGTAATGGCATGTCAAAAAATCCAAAGAGGTACGCCTAATGCGTGCAGCATTGTTGGCTTTATGTTTGCTCACCTAGGCTCTGCAAATCGCACCTAAATAACCGTTTTTTTTAAAAGGCCCCTTACAACATTTTCGTGTCACGAGAGTACCTACTCTTATGACTTTATTTGTCGTTTGAATTGCAGTCTTGTTAGAACCTAAAATACGCAAGACACATCTTTTCTTAGTTATTAGATATTAACATAATAAAACTGTTAGCAAATACAAAATGTAAATGCCAAGGAGATACGGTGACTATTAAAAGTCATTTACGTCTAAAATGCTCAAAGTGATGTCAGCATGTCATCGCGGGGTGATGACCAAATCGGCACGCCCTGAGATCAGTTTTGTCGTAAATAGGTATCTATAATAACTTTGTCTCTATAATGTAAGCAATCTGTGTACAAAATATCGTAAAACGCAAAAGGCATACAACAAACAGACAACAGATCACATATATTCATCAGCAAGTAGATGCAAAACATTTTCATTCAAAAGGGAGTATATATATATATCTCCATAGCTTCTTTGTCCTGAAACCTAGCTGACGGGACAGACGTTCTACTGTCCAAATGTTTCAGACAAAAATTCCATAAGCCAATTTTCCAAGTAACTTTTAAAACCAAACATAGCTTAATTGCTCCAGTCGTTCTCAATAGTGATGCACTTACCAACGAATAGCATTTCATTATTATTTATTACAAGATGTTATAAAAATGAGAACGTGCAAATAATATAATATGTTTACGCTGCAAAAGTGCAACAGGCTAGCAAAAATATAAATTTATTTTAAAAATGGGTTTGAAGCTTGTAAATAAAAGGAGTAACAAATAAAAAATGTACTCGTACAAAGCGGTGTTACAAACCGAGTGCGTTTCGTGGCGTGGGCGCGGCGCCCGCGGCGGCCTATCTCCATGAACAAATTATAATTTCAAAATCCGCGTCGATTTATGTGTACGCTCATCTGAATAAAGCACTGCTCTATTTCACTCTTCATGTATTACTATTGTTTCTCTTTTAAAAATGTAATAAACATTTCTATCCGAGGTGCTTTATATGACTTCGACAGGTGAAGCGCGTAGGGTGATAAATATTGAAGTGTTATACTGTTAATATTCAATGTTGTGTGTGTCACGCGAAACTTTATTATTGAGTGACATTGCAGCCGTTATAGGCGGCCGCGGCTAATATTTAGCGTCACGGCCGCCCGTGACGCTAAACATCAGGTGAACAACTAGCACGTCACGTCATTAATTCTCATAAAAAAAAATTTCAATGTTATATAGGTATATTACATTTAATAACTAATTAATTAGAATCAGAACATATATCAAACTGTTACAAAATTCGTGAATGAACTTTAAGATTGCCCCATAGGTGATGGATTGCACACTTTAAATCTTTTTTCTTACTTTAGAGAGTATTTCCCATTTAAATTGAAAACTTCGGATATTTTATCTATGTATCCGGAATAGTTATAATTAAGTGCATTTTTTTTCTTTCGTTTTCAACTTAACTGGTATTAAGTAGTGCCGGCAAAGATAAAATCTCAATTAAAAATAAGACTATTTTGTTGCAAAAAGCCATATTATTATTATTATGCTGCAAAATAAAGCCAATCTCAGTGTCAACCATTTTAATTGCCTGTTTAGATCTCGAGATATGTAGCAAACCTTTTATTTTAACGTCTACTTTGTAGTTTTATTTATTGAAGCTGCTAAGCCAGTTGTAGAACATCTTTTAGGACGTGCATCAGAATGCGATTTCAAGTATCCAGTTAACCTGTTCAACGTATTTCTAACGTTTTTTAAAATGAAGTCTGCAATGTCAATATATCTATCTAGTAGCAAAAATAAATGATATACAAATCCAGACTTCATCGCCCTAAAGTCCATTAGCGTGTATCATGTGATATCTAAAGACGTGGTCGCACCAAATCGCACCTTGACACTATATCGATATCGATACTCGATACATCCCTTTTACAAGATAGTGTTGTCATAGCCCGTCTGCCTTTAAAAGCCTTAGTATATAGTCACGATGAAATTATTGGTTGACACGTTGACAGGATCAGAAAAATATGACTCGCATAGATACTTTATGAGTATTTTTAGTTTTAGAATATTTTGTATCGACATTAGTTATCGATGCGGCCCTCTCTACACGATATTATATCATTACTCGTCTGGCTTTAAAGATTTTAATGCTATTATATTTATTATGTAGAGTTATTTATTGCCTGTAGTAAGTTTATAAGAATACGGTTTAGAAGCGCTAAGTTTTTGTAATAATATTTTTGACGCTTGTTTTGTTTTATTATCTGAAACACAAACATTCTTTCCATTCCACTCAGACAAGTGGTTAGCCCCAGGCGTCAAATTATTTAAGGAGCGAACCAAAAATTTCCATTTCATTTCATTTCGTTTCATCTAAGGTTGCAAGTATTATGTTTGAAACACAGACCTAGAATATTTTCGTTATTCTCAAAAGACTCATCGAAGCGAAGTGAAGCGGAGCGAGAGGTACAAATCAAGTACACACTGCCCGAGAGGAAAAGAAATAGCGAGATAATGGCGGATCTGTCATTATTTTGGGTGAATATTAACACAAGATTAGCACATATCGCCACAATCTGTTACCCGACGAAGAGCATTTTGTGATCATGTACCACAATTACCATTATCAAAGTGAATGGTTTAAAATTGGAACCAATACAAACAATTTTTCATTCATAAAGTCAAAAGCTAGCTTGTTTTTTAAAGAGCTCTATCACGCTTTAATAGCTACTTTAGTATTTTGTCTTTGGATCGTTTTTCTTACTTCCTTGCAATTAAAAGTTTTTTTTAATGTTATGTGACCAGCTTGTTGCAAAGCGGTAACCGCAGCCTATGGACAAGGACATCTGCAACAGTAGGGGCGTTGTCATTCAGTAAAGCTTATTCCCGCTTTTCTTATTGGGTTCCGTACCTAAAGGGTAAAACGGAGCCTATTACTAAGGCTCCGCTGTCTGTCTGCCAATCTGTCCGTCTATCACAAGACTGTATCTTATAAACCGTGATAGTTAGACAGTTGAAATTTTCACAGATGATGTATTTCTGTTGCCGCTATAACAATAAGTACTAAAAAATAAAATAAAATAAATATTTAACGGGGCTCCCATACAACAAATGCGATTTTTTTGCCGTTTTTATAGATAATGGTACGGAACCCATCGTGCGCAAGTCCGACTCGCACTTGTCCGGTTTTTTGATACCCTTTTTAAAAGACTGCATATTAAAACAGCACGGGAATACTTCAGGGGTAGATTACTAATTTTGTGTATAGTTTCATCCAAAAATTCCTATATAGTAAACAAAGAGCCTAACTCCACAATACAATGAAACTCACCTGATGCGTAGTATCACCATTGTGGATGCTCTCCTCAGTTTCCTTCAGTCGCTCGGTGATATTCCGCGTGAGTACTTTCAAATCTCTGCTCTCTCGTACTTTCCCATCCGGGTTGGCAACCACTCGGGAAGAGAGGACAACCTTGGCACCAGCTGGTGCTATCACTCCACCTTCTCCATCTATTTCTGTTTTAAGATATATAAAAATATAACTACTAAAATATTGTTTATTAACGGGATATTTACTATGTAATTTTAATAGTGTTAGTGACCATGATAGTTTAAAATCTCATATTATAAAAATATAATGTTAAGATTATTTAAAAGTTCATTGTAGTATTTGTAGGAGACGACATCCCTGGATCACACTAATTTGTTAAAAAAAACAAGAAAGAGTTTGTTTAAAATTGAAATTGTGCTGATTTGCGAGATTGTTTTCTGAATTGACCGAGAAGATATTCAGTTTTCAAGTTATTTAAGTTTATGATTCTGATCATTGTGATTTCTTAGATAATATATAAAACCAACCAAATATATTAAACCGATGGGGGAGAAAGGTTCTCGAGTGGCGACCACGAACTGGAAGACGCAGCGTAGGCCAGCCCCCCACTAAGTGGACCGACGGCTTAGGTAAAAGAGAGCCGATGGATGCAGGAGGCAAGCAGCCGCTCAAAGAAGCGCTCTATAGGGGTGGCCTATGTTCAGCAGTGGACGTCTTCAGGCTGAGGCATGATGATATAAAACCAGTATTTATTTACATAGTCTAAGAAAATAATTTAAGGTACAAGTATTCAGATTAAGTACTGCTTACTAAATTATGACGTGTGTATACTACTTATCCATTTTAGTTGACAAACTCTAGCTCATTGTCAAACCTACGAGTGTGGCGCCCCAGGTGGCTCTTATTAATAACTTTGTGTCCAACGCTCAAGGTCATTGGCGCATGTTAAACTCTTAACTCACCGTCTATAGTTGCTCCAATCGCTCCATTCACTTGACCAACGACTGCGGGATCGCCATCAGCTTCCTCGCTTTGTTCATCAGGGACTCGGTGCTGTAACGTGCCAAACAAAGTTATAGCTAAATGGGCTGCATAGTCGAGAATTGTATAAAAACTTAGAAAGCTAACTACTAATGCACTAGCGCTCAGTCTGTGATATAGGTAAGTTAGACGAGATCGGTGAAACCCTTTCGGCCGCGTACTAAACCAGAGGTTCGTAACCAGTTACTAGAAGTAAGAAGAAAAATTCTTCGTAATACGATAATAGTTACAGAGGAATACGTTTTTTTCTTTATATCCAGTTATGCTGTGAAAGGTTGTACGAACTACTCCGATAAATTTAATTAAAAAGGCAGCATATTTTACCATAAATAAGTCAATGCTCTGAGTACTATATGTCGTTTAGTCCACAGATCAGTAATATGTAGCTAGCTTTGAATATGTAAGAGTAGAACCGTAGTATATGACGTCATTCTTGGACAACAAGGAGAGCGCTATACATTCGGTACTAAGCAAAAAAAAGACGAACGTAATATCTTTGGTCCTTGTCACCGTTACCGGGTTTTTTCATTTGGCTTCGTTTGATCTAAGCCAAACAGGTTAACAATTTTTTGAAATTGTTGTTTTTTGTGAAATAATCATATTTAAATGGTGATCTAGGCAATAAATATTTGAGAAATAATGTGTGTGCAGTGGGTGGTTGCAGCATTTTAAGCAACAGAAGTCGTACTGAGGCGTAAATATGAAGGAATAACATTTCACAAGTAAGTAGCCATTATTTTGTCTATTTTCCCTTTTTAGAAGTGTTTATTGTGAAAAATATAAATACAGCGTTACATTTCATGTCATAACAAGTCCTCAGCTAAACAGAAAAACAGCTAAATGATTTATTAATGGATAAAATAACCATACCTAACCAAAAATTTCATTGTCAAGGTACTGCCAGTTTATGATTTTTAATTTCCCATAAAACCAGCTAGGTACCATGTTGATTTGCAAATGTTTATAAGTCGGCAAAAATCTTTTTGTAGGTATCTTAGCTAATTATTTGCTTGATTTAACTTAGTAAAATATATCATTTTATATTTAAGGTCTGGTGGGGTAAGTGAAACATACTTGCACATCTATCCACTTTGTGAATTCTGCTAGGGCGCAAATTTTTTTTACTGAAATGGCAAACGACGGCAATAAATACTTTTCAAGAAAATAATTTTTGAAAATTCAATTTGCGTGAACGAAACATCACTTCAAAAATGGTTTACGGTTTTGACAGAAACGTTCCGATTAAATATTCTGATGGTAGGTTGACATTGGCGTTTGACTATTTTGCAGTTGACTATATTGACAGTTTTCTTTTTATTATCTGTTACCCGCAGTCATTATATTAGGTACCTACTACCTACTTATATAATAATAGCTGCCAGGTATCACTTTACTAGCGCAGAATCTCCACCTCTTTCTTTGGGTGCCGTATAAGAGCAGACTAAGGGACTATCCAGAGAATGGGCAGTAGCATTCTCCTTGGTACATTATAATCTTCTGCGATGACAAGCTACTTGCTAAGCGAGGTGATTATGGCAAACCTCCCTATAATCAGCGTCTAAAATGGCGTTTTATGGGCGTGCCTGTGTTCAGCACTAAACGTTTTCCAGCTGTTGAAGTGAAATACGTGATTTTCGCCCAATTTCCCAGGTGTTTATGGAAAATACGTGATGTTTGGCCATTGGACATATACACATACATTTGTAATGTATGTGTATATGTGACAATGACATTTGTAATGTAGTAGGTATTTGATTGATTTTATTACCTGTGTCGTCTGTGACTGCAAATACGAACCCCACATTACGCACCGTTTCATGCATTACTTTCGTGTAAAAATGTACATAAACACTATTGAATTGCTTCATGGCATCAGCCGACTTGTGTTTGGTAAACTTAAAGATAGCTGATTTCTTTTTATTTTATGACCTAGCAGAAAGATTGTGTGACGCGTGTGCTAGAGCATTGAAACCATTTTGCCACATAGCATAGAGCTAAACTGCGTGACTTATTGATTACGATAGGGTTTCACTTAGGTACGAAGGAGTCGTTTCACTTACCTCACCTGACCTTACATTTTAGTTTTTACACCTCGTGTGGGAGCAAGAAACAACTAGGCGGCCACGCGAAATAGATTTCTACTAGTGGGAATTCTGTGGTAGCTAGTCATAAAATGCCATCAGTAAAATGGTGGATATTTTACTGAAGGCTCTAAAAAGCTGTTGAAGAGAAAACGAAAATGTATGGTTATATAAACTTGGAACCATATGCCAACACTCGTGCACGTTCACGAACACTTAATGGATAATAATCCACCCTTATTACACATTAAAATTCAAAAATGCACAGGTTTGGTAAAAAAATTAAAATTCACAACCGCCATTGTCGGGTTTTCTTCAAAGACCTTTGTAAAATTATTGTAAACTTATACAATGACAGGACTTCATGCGGCGTCACCTTGATGGCGTTGAACTTTTTTCCACCAGTTATACCAAAAAAAATGTTAGCCTTATTTAGATGCACCTACCTCAGTTTGCTGGTAGTTGGTGGTGTGCGTGTCTTCGTTTACAGAGGTAGATACTTTCGGTCCGGAGTCGCTTAGTATTCGGCCATCTTCCAAAACCAACTCGCGCTTGACCCGCGTCGCTATTTGACGCGTCGTCGTTACTTCGCTTGTTTTCTTTGTCACCCATTCTTCTGCAAAAGTAGAATGAAACTTTAGACTGCTTTAGGTATATCTACACGTAAGTATAATGTAATGAAACTAATTAAGTAAGTACCTACCAGGTTTTTGTTAACTTAGTAGTAAAATAAGTAATCACAACGAAAAATAATTATTAGCTAAACGCGTCTTTCATTATACATTCACTTGTTTTTTTTTTAAATGGGAGTAAAATTTATTGTATTTTATTTTTCTGTAAACAGCCAGTCATATAATAGGTAAGTATTAAAAATTAAACGCACCTTCTTTGGTTGTTGCTATTGTGTCGCCAGGTTCAGCCTGAAACAAATAGATAAAGACATTTAAATAAATTGGAAGTTAGAAACTTAATATTATTTATATTTTCTACAATGAAAAATATAATTATTCCCTCGCCACAAAAAATTGAACGTTTAGACAATAATTAATATTATTATTTTATCGTGTCGAGCTTTAAAAGCTTAACCGCCAACATTAACTGATAACAGCGCCATCTCTCACCGAGTAGCGGAACCGGGTAACTTCGTTGGCAGCGCCGCAATCTAGCGACTCGGACAGATATCGCAAAAGTACACGTGGCCGCCGCTTGACGGCGCCATGATCACTTAACGTGAAAACTGTCACCATGAACGCTCATAAAATCCGTCTAGTTTTCATTGAAATTTTTATGCACTGCACTTTTTGTATTAATAATTACCAATCACAAAATTAATTTAACACTTGTTCCACATCTAAATAATCAAAACAAACTACTTATTACTAGAGTACTTAGGTAATTTACGTAGGTATAAAGGCGTTATAAAAAAAACTAGATGAAATTGAATATCATCACAGTCTCACAGATAATATAATACCTAGATATCGTGTATCTTATAAGTCTGTTAGTGATCGACTGAAGGAAAATCAAGGCTTAGCAGTTATTTAATTAATGAGCATTGGATTAACATTTTCTTTTGGCGCACAATACAGCTACGTGTTAGGAATTCAGCTTGTATGCCAGCACTTCCTTTGGGTCCGCACGATTATATTGAACTTGTTGAACTCTAATTGGCTGAGCGTTGGGTTCATAAATATTGGTAGTACCATGTCGCAATGAAAATATTTGTGGCTCTATTTAAGCGTAGAGCTTCCTGTTCCATAAAACTGCTTGGGCATAGTTCTTGATTTTGCAATGTAGCAACGGTCCTAGGTAGTCTTAGGGCAGGTGATTTTCTATACCTAAGTACTTAAGTATGTGTATATGTAGGTATTATAGATAGGTATGAATGTTAGATAATCGACAATGGAACTAAGGAAGTATTCTGAGTTCTCAAAAGGCACTAGAGAATTATCAAAGTATCCTCAAAAGACTTACCTAACACACACATTCATAATGAGCACAGTCATAGGCAATGAAGAAAAAGAAATGCATAGTATTACGTAATAAGAAAATTATAGAGAGTAATGCGTTTTCTTTTCAGTCTTCTTCTTCTTCTTCTTGTGTAGGCAAGTGGTCCGCCCTTTTCTGTATGAAGGAAAGTTAATTTTTAGACAGTTTGTGCATTGCTATTTTATTATCCACTTTTTTATGTTTACAAATGACCATGAGTGTGATTCATTTTAAATAAATATGTATCCGACTGTTACTCACGAACACCGCAGTCACCGCCGCGATCTTGCTGCGTGAACTCATCCTGAGGAAGAGCATCGGATATGCTCGAAACCTGGTCGAGAAATTGACACACTATTCGTGAGTAACAGTCGGATACATATTTATTTACAAATGACGTAACGGGCTAGTTTGTCTAGATAGGTACTACCTACCGCTTTGTCAATTATTCTGCCGTTTATTTCTGCCCAGCATTTTAGTATGTAAGCACTACTGTGCTCCGGCTTGAAGGGCGTTGTATAGCTAGTGAAATTACTGGGCAAGTCTAGCAATCATATTAGTAGACTGTGTGATGTCTCAGGATGACGTGAGCATTGCATTATCACGCGAAAATTTATAATTTAGAGTTCCGAGTGTGGTTTAGAGTGATACTGCAGGTGAACGACTCGCCCGTCACGTCGTCGTTCATTCTTATAAAAAAAAAAACGTGACGACAAATTTTTCCAACCAACATTCGACCTTCCATATCGGTAATTTTTAATTCCTTATTCATAATCACAATTATGCATTTTAAAATAAGACTATCCGAGCTATAATTTGTCTCATTAATTATTACCCAGTAAAACGCCCATAAATCCTAATAAGTGTCATTAACGTTCTGACGCCAAGGAACCTTATAATTTTCGGTCATTGACGTTGCCATAAAGATTGCAGGATACGGCTACTAAACCTAAAAATGTCGTGTGTGACAAATAGTAACGTTACCGATGATTTATGAGCTACGACTTTATTGTGAGCGCAGTTTGTGTTGACAGAGTTGACACTATCAACTCATCGTGACCATTCATACCACATCTAGTTAGTAAACATCTATGTTAGAATCATCTATCATTGGTTGAGTGTTTATTTCTTTAGCTGTCCAAATAAATATGTTCCTCGTAACGGCTGTTACTAAACGTAATATTTTTATATTATGTTTCAATTACAATTTTAATATAGTACAATTTTGAAATAGATTAGAGAAAAAACGTTTTGAAACGTAGTGTTCTGAATAAAAAGTGTATCAGTAGTCCTGTTATGGAAAAGCTTTTCGGTTCTACAGAAGCGGATAACTAATAGATAAATTGTATTATGTTATTGCTTATATAATTGATTGCTCGTATTTTTACCACTTTGAAGTGCTCGATTCGACAGTTCGACACATACGTACTTTTCTAGCTTTTATGTTCCGATTAGGTACGTACCGTACGTACTAAGTAACTTTATAATCTAAACAAAAAGTATAAAATGTATTAATGAGATTTATCAACCCACTTCAAAAAATGAGGAGGTTTTCAATTCGGTTGTATGCTGTTTTATTTTTTTCATTTTTTTATGTTTGTGCTTCAATTATCTCCGTCAATTAAAACCAATTTCAAAAATTCTTACTTTAAATTGGAAGGATACACCCAGATTGGTCCCATTAAATATTCAATAATATCCCTCTAGTAGTTTGTTTTCTAAATCAAAATAACTGGAGAAAATAATATACACAATCATGATACTCTACTTCTCAGTATTTTCGGTATGAAAAAATAAGGCGTTTTACGTCAGTTTAACCCATTTTTAAAAAGATGTTATCACTGTATATTTTCCCCACACGTTAATTTAATATCATACGTTATTTTATTCAAAGTGACAAAAGTGGCTCATTAACTGCATATTAAAAGTTACAGCTAGTTGCACCCATTGTAACACCGCGAGGGTGCATCACAATGCGGCGGCCTTGCCGTCGCGCTGCGTCGCCCACGACAAGGGCGCGGCCTCCACCATTGACACCAGAGTAATGTTGCACATGAGTAATAACCACATTACCGCAATGTCATGAATACAAGAAGGTCTTTTTAGTCAGTACAGCTGGATGAGGGTTGTGCGGATTTAACTGAATCTATGTACCTAAGAGTTGTGATTGGAAGAACTGACATCACACTTTAATATTATAAATGCGAAAGTTTGTCTTTCACGCTCTAACAGCTGGTTGGATTTGGATGAAATTTGGTATGAAGGTAGCTTATACCCTAGACTATACATAGGATACTTTTAATCCCAAAAACGGGAATGGTTCCTGTAGGAACGAGGGTGAAACCGCGATTTTTTATCACCCTCTCCTCTCACTTTGGGTCTAAACACTTTGGACAGAATTAGCGAGAATGAGACATATTTTTGAACTTACCAGAATGGGTAAGAGCCCCAAAATAAATTAATATTTTCAAAAGTTCATTCAAATGCCCTTTTGTATGTAAGAGGTCATCGTGGAACCAACTTTCAGGCTATTAATTTATCTGTAATTTCTTTCTAATGAAGCCAGCATTTACTGCGTGATACCTACAGGTCAAGGTGGTCGACACGTAGTACTATTATCTATTCTGTGGTGGTGGGATTGTACGAAGAAAAATTTAACAATGTACGGAAAGAAAAATCAAACAAATTATCACATAAGAAATATAAGTACTAAATAAGTCCAATTTTCTGATGGCAAAGTAATCATAACTATCTTAACTACATAACTATCTACATATTAAACATGCGACATTCAAGTCCGAAATTAAAATTAGGTATCACAATAAAAACAGGTCCATTCAACATCAGCAGTTTACCGGATCATTAACTTGCTTAATTAATAAATTCAAGTTCCGGCGGAATGACCTCACGAACCTTGCATTCTTTTACGAGAAGAAAAATGAGCTGTTTCAAAAAGCTCTTATATCTGTAACTAGCTTAGCGCCCCGGCTTTGTGCTGGTGAATTGATTTTATTACATGAACTGATTTTGATAAAACTAACGCAAGTCCGCCAAAGAATACACTACAGTAAGTGGCTTACGTGTTGATGAATTTTCGCGCAGACAGATAGGCAAGAATTTGTTCAACGATATAATTGGATTTTATACCTACTGCCTAACTACTATATAATACTCATATTCATATTCATATTCATTTATTCTGTTTCCACATGTGCATATTGATCTTACATTAGAAATAAGTCCTAATTATATTATAAGGTAACAACACCAAAAAAAAACAAAACAAAAACTACAACAAAAAACCAAAAAACAAAAAACTACTCCAAAAAATATTTTTGTAAAATTATATGATAGACTTTATACCTTATACCTACTTTAAGCCGTCGGTCCCGACGGCTTGTCGTAAGACAACAGTCGTTGAGCTAACTCAGAAGCCTTTGGGCGACCAAAAAATTCTGACACCAGGGCTGACCACTTGCCTTTACGAGAAGAAAAAGAAGAAGAACCTTTGCATTTTTATCTTTAGTAAAGATAGTCTACGACTGTGCGTGCTTTTTTACAAGATACCTTTTTGTTTTTATTTAAAAACTTGTAGTTAACTAGTAGAAGCAAGAATGCCTACAAGGTGTCCTCGATCACTAAAATTATGGGAGCGAAATCAGGAAACAGGAAGTGGGCAATTGAAAATATATTGGATTAAAGGGACTGCACCATTCTGTGAAGTTTCATAAATTAACGCTAGGCAAACGAGACTTAGCTCTTGTCCAAGCAATTTTAGCTTACGGGCATTTCTACGGGCATGCTCCAACAGCGGGTTTATCTCGACCGCCTATCAAATTCGAACATATGCATAACTTGCAAACAATGAAGTGTTCGGGACGGAGTTCATGCACAATACAATATATCTGGCAGTACGCTAATGGGGGGTATCGCCTATATTGAGGGTTGCTACCTTTTACTCTTATAGTAATGCAAAATAACAATCATCCTCTTTGGCATTTCCCATTCGTTATTGTATTGGGTTCGGCTCCGAATCTAACCCGGCAAGCTACCAGAATTACATGAGCGACTGCCATCTGACCTCACAACCCATAAGGAACCAGTAACAGGGATGGTTAGACCAGGGGGCGTACTGTGCGATTCAAAACAGAGCCTATACTGGATCGCTTGGTAAAATCCCCATACATAAAAAACAAAGCGATCCAATATAGGCTCTGTTTTAAATGGCGCTAAGAGCACACGGTACGCCCTCTAGTTTCAGATGAAAAAACACAATATGACGTAATAAATTGATTTATCTAAAATTAAAATAAGTAATATGCAAGGCTTACTAAATATTTCTTGTTGGTGAAATAGCCTATTGTAGTACTGTACTATTAATTTCAACAAAAAAATAGCTAGCTTCTTGTGTATACGCCAAAGAAGAAAGGGTATAGGTATAGGTACCTACGAACTACAACTTTCAAATTTTAGACTAATTCGATGATCATAATATATTATCATCATTCAATTTCCTCATCCTCGTTTCGGTTGCTTTAAATAGTCCTCTAAAAAGTATTAACTCATTGAGTGCATTAAATATAATGCCATGCAAAAAATCCCCCGTGCATTTCCAAGAAAGATTACAGGGTTATCAACGAATGCTAGTAGGTATACACAATTACACATTGAAAACCTTGATATGGGATCTCTGTCAAACTTCTAAGTACTAGTTATAAATCATTTCGCTCAAATCTCAATCTCAGCGCCATAACACTGAACGCAGCATCCTTAAACGAAGGAGCACAATAGGAGTTACCGATACGATCTCACTTGTTCGATGTAATGGAACGGAGGCGGCCCATAAAATTGACAGGGGATCAACTGACAAGGTCTTTGTGTAGTCAATTTCAAATCACAAGTTAAGTACCAAAAAGAAACATGAGAAACACACTTTGTAAATAAACAAATGTTTTAAAGTGTTGAACAGAAACAGAAGTTACCTGCAGATTTGCTGAGGATATTTGAGTGTTTAAAAATAGCCACTTTTATAAAATTAATAGGCAAGCTTTTTTACTGGCTAGAGAAGTTGAGATATGATTATCTATATATAAGAACAGTAATTAGTATGCTGTACGGTTAGATAGCTAGAGAACTCTTTACAATGCGCGGTGTTATAGCTGAAATCTATCTCTTCCACACAACCTTTGGACAGTATCAGATGCAAAATAGTACGCAGTGGTGTGTAAAAATGTAAAAGAGAAAATAACAATTTACAACATATTTGTTAATGGTTATGCTTATTGAATGTTGTGGTAATTTCAAAATGGCTAAACCCTTCCTGATATTTTACCTATTTTGCAATCCTACTAAAATAGTTGTAAGGACTGTAATGACACATTATAAATATCTCAGAACCTGACGAATTTATGCCCTGCCCTTCAACAGATGCTGATTTATTCGCTGCCAAGATAGGAGAGACAGGAACAGCAATGTTTGACAGAAAGCCAGTGGCCAATGCCACTACAGGCGTATAGTTTACGAAACAAGCCCAAAAGGTCGCGCCAAATAAAGTCAGATGGATTGCCAAAAGAATGAGGCATGGAACAAAGCTTGTATTAAGTGGCAAAGGTCAATGCTCGTATGATTTCAGTTGGCCATTGTACTACGATAATTTTGTTATGATAGCTTTCCAATCTACTGAAGTACGTAACATAAACGTGAGATTAAGCCTTTATCGCCACTGTGACCTCCAAAAAACAGCGTTCATAGCCGACAACAAAACAATTATGAGACACATAGTACCATAATATATAAACAAAACTTTTTACTGCACATAACTTACTTAAAAAACCAAATATAATTACTAAAACTAAATAAAATCTAAACTTAAATAAACTAAATAGGTACTTATCTAAAACTAAAACTACAAGTAATATGTTGCTTACATATGTTTTAAAAACTGCATCCATCTCTCTGTTTTTGATTTAAGTAAATTTTTGCTTTGCTCTACGAAAATACGAAAAAAAAAAAAAAAAGATTAAATTCTTTGGCATAATTCGTTGAAGACTCTCACTGCCGTGCCTAGAATAGAAACATTTAACATATTCTTACTAGTATTAACGTGTATTCAGTGTGTTTTATTAGTGAAAAGATCAACTATGAACAGCATCTCATCATATTAAATCGGTAAATAAAATAATACCCGAATTTTCACTTAAAATTATCTTCTTCATTATTTAATCGTCCCCAGGAACAAAAGATTTCAACGCGCTGCATATATATATAAGTATGATGACCATAAACATAATACTTACGTAGTATAGGTAACTGTTATCTGATCAGTGATCATACCTTTACCTCTCGTGCTCACATTGTGTGTGAGAAAAATAAGAATTCCTGTATTTGTTTTGTTGATTATTCCGTTTAAATTGTACATTATGATGTAGATAGTCATTCCGGAAGCCGTATAAATATACATCGCCAGGTTAATATAGTTAAACTGTTTTAATATTTTATGCATGGTTAACGGAGGTATGTATAGAAATGTATTATTTATTTAATATACTATATATACATATATTATACCTACTCATATATTAAATATAAATAATACATTTCTATATATGAGCTACTATAATGGGTTCCTACTCAATCATTATTATTGCCACAGAATACATAATAGTACCGCGTATTATTGCTTCAAAGCACCTGCCAAGCTTAAAATAGATTCCTCATTGATAATAATCCTAATGCGCTTAATGTCTTGCTCGAAATCGTTGATCATTTCGCCTTATCTCTGAATTGCATAACGCCAAGCATTTATCGTACATTTGAAACTGAGAGTGAGTTACAATAACATTATATTAACAGTAGAACTATTCGATCATGCCTACTAATGCACTTGTTTCTTTTATCTTAGATATCGTGGCTTTTATCGTGCTACGGATAATAAGTACTTCTAATTTTTTTAAGTTTTACAATAAACTTATTGGCATCCGCCATGCAACTGCCGACTAGTTTTCCGAACGCGTTCAAAAAAAGAAGCTATTGTCAACTCGTTAGGGACGCTATAGTCAATTGTTTTTCTTTAATTTGAATAAACTTGTCTGTCAAAAACGTAGAAAAACTGTTACATATTTTTTTTATCAATTTTCATATGCTATTATAGATTTATTGTCTCCAGCGTGTGACACTAATCATATCTTAAGTTTCTATAAAGACCTTTCACAAGTCACCATTTCATTACTTATTCACTATTTGCAAACATCGCAAACAAAATTTAAACATCTACATAAGCCGACTGCCTTATTTTTTCAGCTTGTAAACCAATTTGACTGGAAACTATTATTACTCATAGCAGTCGTTGCACTCCAATGACAATGGAGCGTACTTAAATATTTGTATAAGTATTTTGGAGTAATGTGAGTCAGTGTCCATACTGTGTAATACTGTAGTACAATCCAAAAGCAGTATTGTGCGAACTGGCCCATTGACCGGCTGACTGACCCACGCCGCAAGGCCGTTCACTTCTGTTCGATGCGATGGTAGAACAGGTAGATAAAAGTGCTCCTATACGAAGATTAATGACGTGAAGAGCTATACATTCGCCCGACAGCCACCCGTACCAGTTACAGTACCATTCGGAACACCATAATTTCACGTGATACTGTACTGAGCACGTTTCAGCCTATTACAATGAATCTAGCAGCGCTGCTGACGCACATCTCTTTTTTTTGAGGGGTGGGCGCTTTCGCACTTCCCTGCCACCACGGGGATGATGGCAGGGCGTGTGTGGGACTCGAACCCACTAACCCCCCGTGATCCGTCCGCCGCGCCGGGATGGGGCGAGATAGGGTCGCGTTAGCATTCACTATCTCGCCTCTACCGCTCAGCTGCTGCAAAACTAAAATTATTATTATTTATATTACAAACTGACCTATCAAAACGTCTAGTCAGAACAAAACGTGACCAAAATGCTGGTATGTACGACGCAATGTTGCCAGCATTTTGGGCTTATTTCCTACTGGTTACTTTTTTAGTAACAATGGAAGCTAGGAAGCAAAACTATGTAATTAGTTCATAAAGGAAAATTCAAAAAAAGTCTGTACGTAGCAATGTTGCCATCATTTTGGACTTATTTCCTACTGGTTACTTTTTAGTAACAATGGAAACTTAGAACGAAAACTATGTAACTAGTTTATAAAGGAAAATTAAATTCAAAAAAGTCTGTACGTGTTCATATTCATACAATTTAGATAGCGGCAGACGCGCGTCAGCAGCGCTACTAGATTCATCGTTAACGACGTCAACACCGTCTAGTAATATGAATGTTACTGTTGGTAATATTCTACTAATATTAGTACTACTGTCTGTCTGACTGTCACTCAGGTCACAGGTAAATCTAGGGTCTATCCTACGCACCAAAATGTATTTTTGTCCGGTTATTTTGTTGGGTTGGAGGTTAAAAATTAAATGTAAATAAAAATAATCATAACGCGATTGTACTATGAAATGTCTTGTGTACTATTAAATTAACATGAAAAGCTTTAAAAAGGTATTTTATAATAGCAGTGGGAGTCAAAGGCCGATAAGTGCTTCTACTGAATACCCTTGCTTATACTAACCTACTTTTAAATGTAAGTTTATTCATAATAGTAGCGGTAATATTTCTTATAACAAAAACGTTTCAAAAACTTTTTGGACCATTTTTTTAATATGGGATAGTAGCTAATTTATTGAAGTTTTACATTCATAAAAATCTAATTTAAAGTCACTTTCTGCGGGGAGCGTGCTCATCCCCATGCGCCTGCCATTATAATTTTCCAACAAATTCATTACCAGCAATTTGTTCACAATATTTTAATGACATTTGATTCGATTGAGCGGCACAAAGTCGATATCGACCAAAACAGTGTTCCATATTAGTCGATTTTTCATTTAGTCAAGAGACTAGCCCAGCTTTTCAGTTGTTTCTTTAGTTTCACGAAAGGTGATTGAAGTGACTAACGACTGTTGTCTTACTAATAATTGATGCAAAACCTTATAATAACATGTCGTCAAGAGTAGGTAATTAAAGTACGTTGTAACGGTCCAAAGGGTCCCGTCATGTCACAAATATAGTGAAGGCTTGATTATAAATGGGAATACAAAAATATTTAAATAAAATCATCTACTTATAAAAGGCTCAAGGTCTTAGGACTGCTAATGAAAGGTTCAAGGTCTTAGGACTCTAGAAAACTAAAATGATTATCTGATAAATTCATATCCAATCTATAAATAACTTCTATTAAACACTAAAAATGAATAAATAGGATAGCCAATAATAACGTATATAATAAATTATGTTATTACTGAAGCTCTGAGAATCTACCGTATGGTAATCGACACATTTAATGAATAAATAATTAAAATATGAACTATAATAAATAAACTTTACTGGTTGTACACCACAAGCATATTAACGAAACAATAACCTAAAGAAAATCTATAATTAAATCTCTAGAATATGTACCAAAATAACACAGATTAGTCCTTAAGCTAATGCCATCTAAACAGTGAATTAACGCATTTAATAATTAGATTTAATATAGTAACTTATAGTAGCACCGGCAGATATAGAACGATGATCGCGTCAATTGAGTTTTCCGTGTCACAATAACAATTTATATGCGCCTAGTAAATCTTAAGTAAAGTTATAATCGGTTTACTATGACAAAGGAATAAATCAGTTAGCGAATAGGGTAGCAGGAAGAAATGCGCGTCGATGGTCCTTTATAAGCGCTTGCGTCGGCTCAGAAGGGGGATTAGATCTTGGGATTTTGTGTTGAATTTTGGGTTCCTCGGGTATTAATTTTAGAATATTTGTCATTTTATTTTCGTATTTTGTTACGGTTTCTTGGTGCTGGTTCATTTTAGATAAATTTCATTTACGCGAGTCCTTTTATGCGGTTATAGTACATTACAGTGATTTTAATTTCAATTGGGGTTTTGTTAAATTCATTTTAGATAAATTTCATTTACGCGAGTCCTTTTATGCGGTTATAGTACATTACAGTGATTTTAATTTCAATTGGGGTTTTGTTAAATTCATTAATGATGGACCAGTAATGAGAAATCAAATATTAAATTCGCGTTTAATTTAAATTCTTTGTGAATAGGCGCGTTTTAGTGAGCTAGTTTTCCTCTCAAAAGTTTTTCTTGGCTTGGCTAATACCTTGTGATTTTATTGAAGTGTGTAGTATTAGAATTTGTTTGGGGGGTAAATATTTCGTATTGACCAAGCACGGAAAAATTATAACGCATGAGTATGCGGTGTGATGCTGGGCCTGACGGTGCTAACTTGGCATTACATGTCCTCCATGGTTAGTGTTAGAGTTAGGCTGCATTGTTCTTGAGACGCAGCAGATCGATTATTCCTCCGCAAAGGATCGATCGTCTCCAATCTGGGTTATATTATCTATCTGGACTGGGAGGGGGACCGTCGAAGTGGACCCATGTGTTTGCACGCCTCTTGGTCTGATAGATAAAATTATCTGGGTTGTCTTATTTATATATTTATATATTCACATTTATACAGGGGCGGATGCTCTCCCATCCATGGACCACGGTCCGGGTAGGAGTATCCTTAGGGGGTGCGTAGAAATTAGGTTTAGCTTTTTAGAGCCTCGCCAGCTCGCTTTCTTATAGGCTAGCTTAGATAGGTCTCATTGCACACTCGAGACCGACACACACGTTTAAAGTTAAATGTGAGATTCAAGCAATCTCTAGCTTGTTGGGGCACTCACTATATTAGGTTGGGTTTAGCAATAAGTCGAGGAACACACATTGGGGTTAATAAAAATAAACGCAAAAATATCTTTAAACGTTGACAAAGAAATTTTCTAAGGGGGGGGTACAATTTGGTGCCGTGACCAGGATATTATTTTAATTTAGGTAGTCTACATAAATTTTAACTAATAATGAGATGTTGTAGTCCATAGGATTGATTATAGAGGCGATACCTATCGCACAATTTGCTGCGCGTGAACGGAAAGGTCTTGAGACAACTAAATATTTAGGTGCGTTTTAAATTTCGTTTACAATAGCATAACTTAAAGAAATCATTGTACTTATACTCTGCGGGTTAAATGTCATCTAACAATAACACAGTATCAAACTATATTACTTCATCATATTAAGTTGTTTACTGACGCATAATCTAAACATACGGTTTCAACTTTCATCACAGCAACGGTCTCAGCATAGAACACAGAGAGCTTATTATGTCGAGAGCTCTCTTGTTATTCATAACATACTTAAACTAAAACTTAGCATTTTTAACACTCAAAAATTCACAGACGTAAACACTTGACAAAATGTCGTCATAAATTTCGAACTTTATGGTCTTCCACTTGAAATAATTCTAACGCACTTGTTAGAATCCTTCGAATCCGAATCAGTGTGTGACCCTATAGATTCCGTTATTTTTTGCGCTGCTCGACCAAAATTTTTGTATCAACTTTTATGTTTGGAAGAATGCGAGCACGGTGTAGGTACGTTTAGCCATCCGAATTCTCAGCTAGAAATAATAGAATGCTTAGAAACAGATAGATGAAGTCTTTTGACATACAATAATCATAATTTATATATAAATAGTTAACTATAATAGGTATTTACCTAATCAATTTATACGTCCAATACATTAAATGAAGTTGGGTCCTATAGGTAACGTAAACAATAAAAAAAAAAAGAGTTAGTTATACTATAGAAAAATAAGTACTGCTCTAATCAGTGAAACCTAGTTCGTTAGTTTGTTATGAAGAAAAACGTGTTGAGTACATACTACATAGGTATATTAAAATTCTTAAATGTTTATACTTTCAACATTTATTATGTTTTAGTTAAAGATAAAAGAAATGTTAGAATGCGGACTTCAACACTTTAATAATACCTGTTCTTTACGTTTAACAGGGGATAGTAACCAGTCACTATAATATAGATACATTAAATGACAAATCTTTGATTATTATGTTTGTTGTAAAATTTAAATCAATAACTGTAAAAATGAGTTAGGTACTTTTTTATAAAGTATTATTTATACGTAGTCTTTACCATTAAATATTACGCGTGTAGTTATACGTCTGCGTTTGTAGGTACGCTCTATCGCAATACATATAGGTACCTAGATATTCAGATAAGTCTAAATAATTAAATAATAGTGAAAGAAAGCTGAGTTCTGACTTTATGAAGATAGGTGATTTTCAAATAAAAGATTAGTATCCTTTAGGACTTGTGAACTCTTGTGGGAAAAATACAATGAATACATTAACGATCACTTATGATGTAGAATCATAATAAATAAAATAAAAAAGTTTTGTAGTGGTCACCCATCCAGGTGTTGATTGGGATTAGTGTGTCTGTTGAGTTTTATTAGAAACGTTACTTTATTTGTTATTATAATAAAATTGATTTAAAACCCATCTCAAATTATTACTATTTGATTTATGATATAAAATAAATTGGGTTATGTACATATCATTTCATGTCAGTTAATCAGAGTAGTAAAATTAATAGTTCATCTGTATTCGCGGACAAAAGATTGATAGATATATAAAAGTAAGATATAATAGAATAACAACAAAATTCTCATGAATTATAATACATAGAAACATTTATTTAATACAAACTAAATAACGTATAATAATATACTAGACCTAAAAACTAAACTATACCTAAAAACTTTAAAACTAAAATATAAAACTAAAAATACCAATATTGATTAGAAAAAGAAATCATTAAAAAAAAATAGTATAACATACGGGCAAGAGGAATCGAACCGGTGACGGAAAATAATAGTGTTGCTTATAGTCGCCGCTAAGCCACGATAGCTTGTGTACAAAATGGTACGGTAGAACGGATTATAGGTAATAGAAAAATAGATGAGCTGTGTTTATAGGTAGGTTGGTTTATGATAGGAAGATAGATGAACTTCTTACAAAATATTGAAATAATTTTATAGGTACATAGGTATATTAACTGCGTAATAACGACTCTTAATTATAATTATGATTTTGAACCCTTCTTGACAAATCGTATTCAAATAAAAAGAAAAATAATTATATTTTGAAAATAACAAAAAAAAGGTGTCTCTCGAGTTTTAGAAAATGGGGGTTGTATTTACCACGGAATAGTTTTATTAAACTAGTTGATGTACTAGGTATCTGATGATTTTAGGTACATTATACAGCGACATAGCTTAGATTACAATATAGTTAGTGATATTCCGATGAGAGTAAAATTCATTACTAGATAATACTTATTGGAGGCATTACTAAAAGATTAACTAACTTGATACTTTACTACTTACTGTATAATATTAGACTTCGACCGTCCTGATAGCTCGGTTGGTGGTGGCCCTTCCCGCTGACCTGTAGGTTGTGGGTTCGATTCCTGCTCGAAAAAAAAAAAACTTTGGTTCACACGTGACCGGTGTCATGAGTGACCTAGATATATAATGATCTAGTTTCAGGACATACTGATGAGTTCAGTTGCGGCCAGTATAAGGCATGTCTAGAACTTCAAATAAATATAAATAAAACGAATAAAAGGTTTAATAATAGACACAAAATTTAGATACAATTTATTATTGTCCAAATGAACATTTAAGTTATTAAAAAAAAAAAAAAAAAAAAACCTGGTTTATTTAGGTTTGATAAGCGTAACGGTTAACTTCAAATAGTTAGTGTAAATAATTTTGGGTTTTATTCCATAAGTTTAGTACGAATTTGAGAATTTGAGTGTAAGATCTAGGAGGTAGATACCCTGTACGTATAGACTAAGCGTTAAAAGAGGTTATGATTAATTAGGTAGAAGGCAGAAAACAAATACGTATGGTCTATCCACAAACTTACGCTTGCTTTAGTCAATTTTAGATTAAACTAGTTTTAGATGAAAATATGTTTAGTTATTATTAGGTGCATTATGACTATTTGGATTCACTATTATTGTATACTTGGTAAAACTCGGGTTACGGGTGGCTGGACCGATCATGGTGGGATCCAAGTTAGAGATAGATAGGCACTTTCATCATGATATTATCTTTACCTGTAGGTACGTAAGTAACGTAGTATGAGAAGGAGTATAGGTGATTCAGAAATTCTAGAAAATAATGAGTAATCTTTACTAATAACGAATGGGAAAGGGCAAAGATAATGATGATGATTACTAATACAAAATGAGAATAAGAATAATTTATTCCCAGAAAAAAATATAAGTGTTTATCATTATTACAAAAATATTAGGTTAGATTTATTGTTATACTATATGGAATAAAAATCCAACGGGCCCCAAACTAGGCAACAGCCTGTATCTTGGGTACCCTAGATAACGCAGTACCAGAACTATTGACGCATATATTATAATAAAAATAACCATCCGTACATAATTCACGCTCGGTACAACACAAACTGTCCGGTAGGTAAGTAGCTTGTCAACCGCCGACCGCTGTCCACTCAAACGCGATAACTTGGCTGAGGTTGTTTTCTGTAATTATAAGTTTAGTATCTACCTGTGTACGAACTTTCTGTTAATATAATTTAAATAATATATCGCGATTAACCGGACAGCCGCCCATAATACATAGGTATACATATTTACCATTGCAGAGAAACACTCACATATCTTATGTTACCACATCCATCTAATACAATAAATATTATGCATACTTAATGAATCCATAAGTAATTCTTAAATAATGCCTATTATGCACTTGAAATATTTATAAAAACTATTAACTTACAAAAATTAATGATAGGTAACTTTTATTTTATTTGTACTAGACGTTTCTTTGGTGAATAGTCCTTGGTAATGGTATATCCTTACCAGTCTATACATGAACTGAAGATAAATGTGATTGATGTATCATAGATATATAATATAGGCTGCATTAAAGTTTATGCTTTTGTACAAATAATAGGTACGTACTACATACATAGTCAGAAGCTAGAGACATACCGTATACCTGTAGGCATTGTTAAGTCTTATATAGTAAAACAATACAAATGAGTGTTTCATTATATTGGGCTATGATATCCGTATTATAATTGGATACATGTAAACTAAAAATTACTGTTAAAATTACAAGATATAAAATGAAGCTAAATAATTAAATTTCTTTCCTAAATGATGCAATCGCTTTGATTAGAATGTTCTATAAAAGTGATTATTTGTTGTAACTAGAAGGAATATAAAAGAGTGTTCAACAAAAGTTCACTAAAAGGGGGACGTTAATTTAATCAGCAACGATTCGGGAAAGAGGGGAGGAGGCGGCCTTTCTAAATAGAAATGTTTTTTTGGTTCATTTATAATGTCCTTATGTATGTTAATAACAAATAGAGTTAATAACGTTGTCTAAGTTATGAGAAAAATTAATTGTACATACTATTTAATTAAAATTGATGAATTAACGCTGCAATATAAAGGAAGAGTTTGAGCGTTAATTTCATCCATGGTGGTAAGGGAAAAGCCCATCTGTGAATATGAGGGTTCAAAAGTGGTTAATAATAATAAGAGTAATAATACTAATAAGACGCTCATTATATTTACAAAATAAAGTAGAATACTGATTATTTACAGATGGAGGGGAGCGCGGCGGCTTTTCAAAAAAAAAAAAAAAACATATATTAGCAATAATTAATAAAAATTTAAAGAAATACAAGTTTTATAAAATTGTTAATTGGTATAATGTGGGCACTCCATTAGAAATGGTGACGCAAGAAAAATATCAGGTTCAGGTAGTTTGTCGGGGCGTTGTATGGTATTCTAAAATGCATATCGGACGATAGCTTTACTGCAACTTAATTACGTAGACTAGCATGGGTTCTACGACATTGAAATAATTTTAACTTTTTAGTTACATATTAGAATGGTACTCTAAGTGCATATGTCAATTTAAAAAAAAAAAAAAAAAAAAAAAAATAAGCACGTAATTCAAATTTAAACAAAAAGTTTTAGGTGAATCAATTGCGAGCTTATGGTTTAAATAAATTACAAAACTATATATATATATATATATTCTAGGAAAAATAAAAGATAAAAATAAGATAAGCTGTGTAAATCAATTTTGAGCACATGGTTTCATCTATTTAAAAGGGGTATAATCTAAATTCTAAATGTTGTAAAGTTTTAGTTGATTTGGACTAAATTAAATAAATTCAAATATAATTAAAAAGGAAAATACGAGTTAACTTTGGCATTAATATTTAAAAGCAGTTGAAACATTAATTATTGAACCGATGAGATGGTGTTTATCAAATTAATGTAGGAATTAATCTTTAAAAAATGGGATACTTATTTTATTTTAATGTGGTAGCGGAATATTTATTAAAAGCAATATTATTTAAAAGCCTTTTACCTATATTGGGAATTGCTAGACCGTTGAGATAGTATACTCGAAGTCTGATCGAAGTCATGTTAAGGGTTGGAATGTTAATGTTTTGCTAAAGAAAGGTTTTTGAACGTATAGGGGAAATTGGTTGATGTGGAAGGTTGGCCCCGGTGATTGACATAGTAACAGTTAGCAAGGGTCTTGGTGGTTTAGCAGAGCCTAAGGTTTAAGGGGTTTGTTGTCGGTTGAATTCGAACATCTAACACTTAACAATCAGTTTCTTATAAGAAAGAGCTTTGGAGTTAGGATTAAAGCAATAGCATCAGCTCGCAGGTTAATGCACTTATAAGGAGCCCAACTACACAAGAAGCTAAGACTGAAACTCGGCAACTACACATACTCCGGAGGAGGAATTAACTATGAAATTACGATTATTCTGGGTGGTTGTTTCAATTGATACACGGTTGCTACTTTTAGCTATGCTAGATTTTGCAGGGTTTTCGCATTGGTTCCTTAGGAATTGAAAGGTTGAATTCTGACGGGATTTTTGCTTAAATGCTACTAGGGCTGCCTGCCTCACAACCAGGTCTCAGTAGAATCTAGTAATCCTAGTTATCAATGTCAATCGGTTATATAATTCAAACAATATAAGCTCAGGATGCTGACTACTTTTATGGTTAATTTCTGTTCTGGTCTAAATCCACTATACATATAGGATCACTTACAGCGAGAATCACACATGTTTGAAGTCAAACGATAACAAATTATAAAGTTGCTTATTGGGCACAATTAAGAGGGAATTGTAAATTACATTAGATAAACTATATTTGTGAGATTTGTTTGATTATTAGATTAGAAAATTTTACTTCGGTTCAACAATTAAACACCTGCGTAAAATTTGGGGGTTGGTGTAACGGTCCAAAGGGTCCCGTCATGTCACAAATATAGTGAAGGCTTGATTATAAATGGGAATACAAAAATATTTAAATAAAATCATCTACTTATAAAAGGCTCAAGGTCTTAGGACTGCTAATGAAAGGTTCAAGGTCTTAGGACTCTAGAAAACTAAAATGATTATCTGATAAATTCATATCCAATCTATAAATAACTTCTATTAAACACTAAAAATGAATAAATAGGATAGCCAATAATAACGTATATAATAAATTATGTTATTACTGAAGCTCTGAGAATCTACCGTATGGTAATCGACACATTTAATGAATAAATAATTAAAATATGAACTATAATAAATAAACTTTACTGGTTGTACACCACAAGCATATTAACGAAACAATAACCTAAAGAAAATCTATAATTAAATCTCTAGAATATGTACCAAAATAACACAGATTAGTCCTTAAGCTAATGCCATCTAAACAGTGAATTAACGCATTTAATAATTAGATTTAATATAGTAACTTATAGTAGCACCGGCAGATATAGAACGATGATCGCGTCAATTGAGTTTTCCGTGTCACAATAACAATTTATATGCGCCTAGTAAATCTTAAGTAAAGTTATAATCGGTTTACTATGACAAAGGAATAAATCAGTTAGCGAATAGGGTAGCAGGAAGAAATGCGCGTCGATGGTCCTTTATAAGCGCTTGCGTCGGCTCAGAAGGGGGATTAGATCTTGGGATTTTGTGTTGAATTTTGGGTTCCTCGGGTATTAATTTTAGAATATTTGTCATTTTATTTTCGTATTTTGTTACGGTTTCTTGGTGCTGGTTCATTTTAGATAAATTTCATTTACGCGAGTCCTTTTATGCGGTTATAGTACATTACAGTGATTTTAATTTCAATTGGGGTTTTGTTAAATTCATTTTAGATAAATTTCATTTACGCGAGTCCTTTTATGCGGTTATAGTACATTACAGTGATTTTAATTTCAATTGGGGTTTTGTTAAATTCATTAATGATGGACCAGTAATGAGAAATCAAATATTAAATTCGCGTTTAATTTAAATTCTTTGTGAATAGGCGCGTTTTAGTGAGCTAGTTTTCCTCTCAAAAGTTTTTCTTGGCTTGGCTAATACCTTGTGATTTTATTGAAGTGTGTAGTATTAGAATTTGTTTGGGGGGTAAATATTTCGTATTGACCAAGCACGGAAAAATTATAACGCATGAGTATGCGGTGTGATGCTGGGCCTGACGGTGCTAACTTGGCATTACATGTCCTCCATGGTTAGTGTTAGAGTTAGGCTGCATTGTTCTTGAGACGCAGCAGATCGATTATTCCTCCGCAAAGGATCGATCGTCTCCAATCTGGGTTATATTATCTATCTGGACTGGGAGGGGGACCGTCGAAGTGGACCCATGTGTTTGCACGCCTCTTGGTCTGATAGATAAAATTATCTGGGTTGTCTTATTTATATATTTATATATTCACATTTATACAGGGGCGGATGCTCTCCCATCCATGGACCACGGTCCGGGTAGGAGTATCCTTAGGGGGTGCGTAGAAATTAGGTTTAGCTTTTTAGAGCCTCGCCAGCTCGCTTTCTTATAGGCTAGCTTAGATAGGTCTCATTGCACACTCGAGACCGACACACACGTTTAAAGTTAAATGTGAGATTCAAGCAATCTCTAGCTTGTTGGGGCACTCACTATATTAGGTTGGGTTTAGCAATAAGTCGAGGAACACACATTGGGGTTAATAAAAATAAACGCAAAAATATCTTTAAACGTTGACAAAGAAATTTTCTAAGGGGGGGGTACAACGTATGTATATAATATTCGTCAAATGCATTGACGCTCCAGGCTTATACAGATTCGGTAACGGCCATGATCGAAAACAATGCATGACTGAACAACCTGCGCATAACAATATTAATAGATGTAACAGTTCTCGCGTGACCAATAAAGTATTCTTTGTTTATAAAACCAATTGATCTAATCAATACAGGACTGAAAATGGTAAAAATTAACCGGTTTGCTTAAACCTTACCGCTTTTTATCAAGAAACTGCACCTATAGCTTTTGATAGAGTACACTAAAGTAAAAATGAAATGGTGTAGTCATGTAAATCTAATTGTGTAAAAGAGTGGTTTGTATGTCAGTATATATCTTTGCTCTAACAATAAATGAAATCTATCCATTAGTAAAGTAATATGGAGAGCAGGGTGTTTGATAATTATGTTGTATAATAGGTATTTACAGTACCACCACGCATATAAGTATACCGTATTTTTAGTAATCAGTCCTTAACGGCTTGTGCAAGGCCAGCGCGAATTCAAGTCAAAGCCACAGAATAGATGTATAGTACTAGGCCAAAGCGGGGATGAGCCAGGGGCCGAGCGGCAGGGGCGGTCTAAGTTAAACTGGTTCCAACGCGCAATAGTTTAGGTAATTTATTATTACACTGAATTTAAAGGGTATTTTAAAAATCCGCTATACATAAGTCCTCCATTATATTTAGTACAACTACTACACAAAGTTTCATGATCTTATTTAAAGTATTCATTGAATAATCGCTGTTTATTTGTACGGTTTGGAGGTAACTTTGTAATTTTTTTCTATCGAGAAAATTTTATTAATTCGTGTTTTCACTATACATTTGCAGTAGCATTAATCCTGAACTTTAGCATGTATTAATTTCAAAGTCATTGTTGCAATATTGTTGACAGGATACTGCTTCAAGCTAAGCCGTTTTAAGCAATTTGGCGTTGTATTGGCTCTTAAATGCACCTGCATGTACGATGATTACTCATCTTTTTTCCTGGTTGTCATATTTGGGGCAGCGATTCTTTTGTCGAAATACGTAGATTCAGATATTCCTTTGTCAAATACGCATGGTTTATTCTGGTAGCCTTCGATTTGTTTGTATTTGCACGCCCTGATCGAAAAACAATGCTGTACTGATTTAACCTTTGGAAATCGGAATTCATTTGTTTATATGAGTGAAACAATTTGAAATGATGTTGATTTATTCTTATATTCTGTTTTAAATATGTACGTAGGTATGTTACGAGATTAAGTTAATTTCTTTTTGGCTTATTCAGATTGTGAATGGTTTCTATTTTTATCATATAACGTCCCTAATTCTCTATACCTCAATCAAGATCTACTTGTCGTTTACTTTCTGTAAAAAATTTGGCTCCAGTACCTACTTCATTGACTTACCACTGATTGTATTTCATAGATACCTTCTTCATAATAGTAAAAGGTAAAAAATACTTTTCATGAACAGTATTTCTTCACCTCAGAGCTACTGTATTGAATTACTGAATGAGTCACTGCAAGGCGATCTCACGAGCAAGGTGAATTAACCCGGGTACATTACAACTTGGCATAAGGCTTGTCTATCTGACATGAGTCTGACATTATGACATATTGTGATTGATTTTGGAAGACTGTGCGTTGGCCACTCATGTTTCAGACCAATGGTATAATACAAATAGGGATAAATTACCCTGTTAGTTATATACTAGAGTTATTAACATTATATTTGTCAATAAGCCACATGTGTGTGTTTGTGTGTGTGTAAGTTAATAGATCCTAATTAATACATATTTCTATTAATTCTGATATTGTAGCGTTTTGTCTAATCTTTCACTTTATTGAAATTGTCGATGAGTGTAGCCCATACCTAATCATCACGTCTAATTAACGCTTTTACAAAGTATTTTAGAACTTGTCAATTTAATTTAACAAAAGATTTACAGAAACACCGAAGTACAACAAGTAGTTGATGTTAACCCATATAAGCTACTGTCTGCTGTGTGTATTATAGTTACCATGCATAGCGTGCCTAATATGGCCTAATAAGTCTTGAAAACAAATGACAACTCATCGACAAACTATAATAATTTAGGTACGCGAACCTATTTAGACTTGTCTAGTACCTACTTAGACGCAATTACTAAAACGGCGTAGACTAACCTCAGTCATTAAAATAAACCACGTAATAGCCACTTCAGAGTAAGAAAATGTCTGGTAATGTCTAAAAAAAAGTGTGTTTAATTTTTTTAGCTGTTTTCATCGGCATTAAGACACCCAGAGCAGGAAAAAAAATTACACTTTGTGTAATGACATGATAGCGCTGGTGGGATGGCTATCTATATCTGGTGAGCTGGAAGCAAAGATCCATAGTCAATGGCTGTAAGGGCCAGCTCTGAATGTGCATGGGTTTGCTTTTATATCAATAAATACGAGATATCTGGACCCATATAGCTGTGAGTTTTTATTTATTTGGTTAGGGTAACATGCTTCTTTTAAAAAAGAACCATCGGTTTTATTTTTGTTATATATAAGTAGTTACTACTCCACTTTTACACTCAACTTTTCAACGTTACTTGCTCAGCGATTTCAGTAGAGTCTCCCAACAGGAAAGGTTCTCGGGTGGCGACCACTAACTGGAAGATGCAGCGTAGGCCACCCCCTAGCAGGTGGACCGACGATCTGGTGAAAGCCGCGAGGAGCCAATGGAAGCAGGAGGCGAGCAGCCGCTCAAATTGGCGCTCTCTGGGGGAGACCTACGTTCAGCAGTGGACGTCTTCAGGCTATTGTTGATGATGATGATAGTTACTAATCATATTGTGAGGTTATATTACCATTGCAAAATCGTCTAATTCGTCTAAAGTACACACGTGGTAGAAATGCGGTAGTGGCGAAGAATTTACATAAAGCGCTCCCACGAGGCAAGGTGAACTGGTACTCTTGAATTGGCACTATTACGTTGTATGTTACGCAATTTTGATAACGTAAATGATAAACGTTTTTATGTACACGTTTTGCTTGAGCACTAGCTGTATTCGAACAAACGTGACTATCATAAAATCAGCACTAGCTGTATTATGATAATTGCTTAGTCGCACTCCCATTGGTTGCAAAAATCTAAAAACGTTGTCATAAATATTAATTTAATGGTTTCACTGCCCTCTTATTCATTTTTATCATCGTCATCATCATCATCATGCTCTTTGCTTTTTCCCATTTTTTATTGGGGTCAGCTCCCAATCTAACCTGTACCGGTGAGCCACCAGTTACACGAGCGACTGCCATCTGACCTCTCAACCCGTAAGGGACCAGTAACAGGGATGGTTAGATCAGGCTTCAGATTCTATCAGGCTTTATAATCATCAACATCATCTTCATCATCAGCCCGTATCAGTCCACAGCTGGACATATGAATATAGGTATCTCCCATGGTAGGTCACTGAGCCCCATCGGCTCTTCTTATCCAACTACTGCCAGCCGCTAGGGCGCAATTCATCGCTGCACGTAGTCAGAGGGCATCATAGATGCAAGATCAAGTCTACTCCATCGGTTATCAGTTTTGCGGCTGCTACCACTTCTGAGAACTTTTCCTTATATATCCGATCAACTCTTTTCTTTTCAGTTTAAGTTTTAGATTTTGATAGTTTATTTTACTTTAGATTTAATTTAATTTTAGTCATTATATTTTGTTTTTTTTTAGTTACATATATTTTGGTGTGGTAAGTAAGTAGTTTGCAACTCTTTTGACATTATTCGATTTATTTAGATTATTTTTAATATTCATCCCGCTTGCTATTTAAATTTTTCCTTTAGATCAAAAATTAAATGTTTATGATTTTAGGCTCATATTTTTTTGTAATTTAAAAAAATAGATTAGTCGGAATTCACACATTCAAAGAAATCTCACTCTGTTAATTTTAAATAGCCTAATAAGCCGCACAGGTACATAACCTAAGTAAAAGTAATTTCGCACCTTTCTTTCACATCTCTTTTTTAACGTTAATTGAACTCATTGAGCGTGAATCATGCGCAGTTTAAATCTCTATAGACATACATCATACTTACGCTGCGAAGAGCTTAGGTATGTAATGTTATAGTTTACTTATTTTATTTTTATCCCCTGTCGCAAACATAAGGTGTTATAAGTTGAAGGTGGGTGTGTATCTGTCAGTGACAACGTAGCTCCTATAAACGGATAGTTCTATTTTATTTACAACTCACCACCAGGAGAGATAGTGGTCAAATGTCAGCCTATCAAAGTTAAGAAAATATTTTTGTGTGACCTAAACCACAGACAGTACCTGAACTAATGTGTACCCGCTATTAAAGTTTTTTGTAGAAAGTTATCAAACCTTTTAATTTAACCCTTAGGCTCGGGAGCGGAAAGGTTAAGGGTTTCTTGTATTTTATAATATTTTTAATATTGACGTAAACAAAATTAGCAAAATATAAGTTGGTTAACATGAAATATTTCTATAAATAATTTCTATTAATACATCCTTTACAGAAAATACCGGGCAAAGTACAAAACTTTACGTAGGTAAGTAGTCAAATGACGAAATGATGAAAACTGGCGTTTTTGTAGAGAACATAAAAACATAATTACCATCTATAGATCTAAGCAAAAAATACGTTTCTTACGTAATCAGTTGAAAGAGTACACTTTGTCAATAGGATATTGGATTTAATATTTTTCCTTCCAATTAATTATCCTTTCATCAAAACTACGCAAAAAAATGTTTAATTAAAAACAAATTCTTTTAAAGAAAATGGAAAACAAAAACAGACAGAAAATCACGACTGCCTTTTCATACTAAAGCATAGGTACAAGGAAACATTTATGAGGCAATACTGCAATAACATGCATGAAATGTTAAATAGGTACATTCTATTGTCATGTTAAATTGTACGTGGAACATCTAAGCAATGTAAAATGACTATTTAAACTATAGTGTTAGCTTCAAAATGAGTATTTTCATGAGGCAAAATGACGATGAGTTAGAAAGTGTTTTAATTAGTCCGCAGACTTTAATAAGACTTGGTAAAAATTATTCAGAAACCTTGGCCCGTAGTATATATAATAGGAATATACTAAAGTTTTAGTGTTATTTAATGCTTAAGATCTCTCAATGAAAAATCAAGGCTCCAATTACGGAAAATTGCTCACACGCGATCATTGCACGGTTTTATTCAAATAACGCCTTTATACAAACAAAAATTTGCACTGATATCCGTTTAAATGCCACAATTAACATTTAACAAGCACTGTAACTGCTTCGCAACACAATCTTTATCACTTAACCGATATCACTACACTTGTGCAGTCATGATTATATAACTTGTTTAATATCGCACTTATGTCATTATTTCACGTAAATATTCTGTAACGAAAACGTATGTTTCTACGTTCGTGATAACTCGCAAGAGAAGGCCGTTTGCGCTCGTCGGAAGCTGGGAACAACACTAAACTACTAAGCTATTGTATGCAAGTGGATTGTACTACGTTCGCGCTATTATGGACATTTTCCATTCGCAGTGGGGCAATCGCTACGTCCACGGTCCACGCTAATATACAAGATGTCGTTTTACACCTCAAATGCGGACTGGCAAACTGGCAGCAATTCGGAGACTGTTGGTTTTCGTTTTAGCAATATATGCGCAAATCACGTGTCAAGGTGATAAGGAATTAGCATATAGCAAATCAATGTTTACAAAACTTGTACATTTGCAAGCGCTAAACTAAATTATGAGACTATTTCATGTTTCTACATTTCTGTATTTATCGATTACGTCATTTGCAATGTTAGCGTGATATATGTCTTATTAGTATGCGGCTGCACTCAATTGCAAAGTAGACGCAAATCACATAGGTACTCGCTCGTAATTTATTTATAAAATAATGATGAACCCGTTATCTAGAACTAATCAATTGCGACGCGTGACCAAAATGCTGGCACTTGTTTGGTTCAAGGAATCAGCATTGCAATTCAACGAGGCAATGATGCCAGTATGTTGGGTACGCTACCTACCGGTAGTGGGCTGGAGCATTTGGACTGCCTATAGGCCATCGCGGCTAGTATACAGTCCAAATATTCTTTGTAGTAGATAGTGTAGCTAGTTTATATTATTATAGTAGTTAGTTTAAAGAATAAAGGCACATTGCCCGATCAATTGAACTCATGATGTGGCATCAACATTTGTTTGTGTATATAACTTAACAAGAAGCTCCGCGGTTTCACACGCAATACCTATATTTCACGCATCACGAAATGGACCAAAATCCAGTGGATAACCTAATTTGTTAAAACGTGAATTTACGCACATCGAAACAATAAGCTAGACTGAAACAAAAACCAATAAGGAAGTCTTAGATATGGTAGGAAAAACAACGTCATACTCACCACCATAGAAATCAGAAAAACCTAAGATGATTGGCCTAAGCGGCTTATTTCTGTTTTCTATCACACGTCAGGACAAATTCATAAATTCCGTCATGGAAGAAAATGTAGAAGGAAAAAGAAAAGGATGACCCAGAGGACCTTTCGTGGATCAACTAAAAAAAGGCTTGTCACGTCGTACCAAGAGTCGTGCCGTGAAGAATGAGAAACTCCACAGACATGAGTATGTAATAAGAAGAAGAAGACGAATTTATATATGCGTTGTCTGGAAGAGATCGCTTTAAGCGATAATACCGCCTATTGTAACACTTAGTTGTAAGATTTCCTACAAAATTTTCGTGTAATATGGTGTTTTTAATAAAGAGTTCATCTATCTATATGTATCCATCTATCTATCTATATCTATCTTATATTCCTACAGGTCATAATGTGGATTTAGATAATAATTAATTTGCGAGGTATTTTAATTTGAGACAGCAGGGCATTTTAAGCATCATTTTGTATAGTATAACATCGGTAAATTCTTATTAACTGTGATGACGGCAAATTTTAACATGCAATGAAGTATGGCTTGATTTCGTAACCATCCGGCTTTTTATCGCCAGCAGTTTTTGTGCGTATAATTTAAGATGTTAGAGATCAAGTGTCAGCTAATTACCACAAACACAATAATAATTATCCAGTTGAGAAAAAATTGTGACTACTTATGTCTATCACTTAAGGTTGAACGTTTCACTTGCGCGGCAAATTCAAATTTTCTTGCGTTCCTTTGCCAATAATAGCTTAATTACCCAACGTGATTACATGAAAACTGTTTTTGCGCAAATAAATAGAATGTATCAATAAGATACAATTAAAAATATCACACACTTATCATTGGTTTCGCGACAAATGGCAATAGACTGAAAAACTAAGAAGAAAATTGTTTATTGCCATTTGTCGCTAAACCAATGATATCTAGGAAATACTTTTAATCGTAATTTGTTGATACATTCTATTTATTTGCGCAAAATTAGTTTTTATGTAATCACGTCGAGTAATTAAGCTATTATTGGCAAGAGAACGCAACAAAATTTGAATTTTTCGTGCTAGTGAAACGTTCCACCTTAAATAGTATTATTTTAACAACACCAATGTTCCATAGGAAACTCCATATTTCCAACAATTAAAATGTTAAAAATTACGTTAGATACAATAAATAATCCTCATCTCTTCTACTAATCCCTACTAATATATAAAATTGCTTGTACGTTTGGTTCTTTGTGTCGCATTCAAGTCGCAACGGTTGTAAAAAAAAATTTACACGACCGCGCTTAGCTTTTGAACCTGGAAAGTTAAGGGTCCCAGTCTCAAGGGTCAAAAATTGCGAGCGCCCCTAGTTAATAAATGCTTGTCAAATATTTACTTAAATAATATTACGAAGAGCGTCTTTAACACCGTTAAAATTGGATATTTTTTATTATTGTTACTATTTCATAAGATGACGCGATTTGTGTAATATAGGTACCAACAAGATGACATAATATTTAAAATGATACAAGATTAATAGAATACACTATCACATAGTTTATTTATAATTCTTTCTTGGTTTTACAGCATATTTATTACAAGAGCTATTTGTACATCTTTTTTTGTGTTAATGAATGACGTGACAAGCTAGTCGTTCACCTGATGTTCAGCGACACGGCCGCCCATAACAGTTACAGTGTCACCTGGAACTCTAAAATGTAAAGTTTCGCGTGACACTGCGCACAGTCTTAGTAATCAAATTTCTAGACTGTGACATCAGGTCATAAAGTCTCATTGGCTTAGTAATTTCACTAGCTACAGTGCCCTACAAACCGGAACACAGTATAGCGCTTGCACACTACTGCTTGGTGGCAGAATAACTGGCAAAGCAGTAGTACCTACCTAGACGAAGTTTGTAGGAAAGGCCTGCCACCTAATCATATAACATCTAAAGTTTTCCTCTTGTTCTAATAGATCCGTTTTATCTTGCTTCAACATATCCGCGGCGAGTTTGTTCAATTAAACTGGTCTTGTTTCCTTCTTGTTATCAAAGGAGCAAGTTGCAGCTAAATTAACGGTGCGAAGCGATCAGTGGCCATTGTGAGCTACCATTTAGATCGCCACTTACCATGGGGTTGAGCAACATGTGCCTTGCAGCGTATTACACTCGGTGTGCAAATAATGGATGTTGAATATAGATTCGAGACTCTATAGATAAAATTTAGAACATTTATCTGAACTTTTTTGTATTTTATACGGCAAATCATATCGCATATCAATACCTACGCTGGCTCGGTCGTAGGTAAGAGAAGGAACCGGCCAATGACAGTGAATTAACATACGTTTTTAATTTTTCAAAGATCTATAGTAGTGTAGTACTTAGTTGGGTATTAATAAAAATCTTTATCTTTAGTGACTGACTGCATCAAAACGTACAACTCGAATTGCTGGATCTAAAAACTTGATATTTGGCCATCCTGTTATAGCGTAGGGGTGTACTAAGGAGGATTTTGTATAGAATATATTCAACTTCAAAGGGGGTCAAATAGAGTTTAAGAGATATGTATGTGTTTGAATTTGAAAAAACGAGAGTGAAATCGTAGACTAACATTAGTTATTGTATAATGTACATTATAATTAAACTTGTTTTTCAATTTTGCTGCACTACATAAGAACACAAATGTTACACACGCGATTGAACGAAAAGCTAATATATCTTGTTTTCCAACGGGTTAAAAATCTTAAAATTGTGTTTCCCAGCGTGTGGTTTATCATCAACAACAGCCTTGCTGCTACCGCAGAGCGCCACTTTAAGTGACTGCTCGCCTCCTGCGTCTATCGGCTCCCCGCGGTTTTCACCAGATCATCGGTACACCTAGTCCGACCGGCCTACTCTACTTTTTCCAGTGGTTTATTTTGGTGGATAAAGTTGCTTTAAGGTTACTTTTCTACCTGCTCCGAGTTAATTTCTTAATTTCCATGATAATAGTAATACGTACGGTAGCTAAAGCCTCTTCATAGGTGGCAGTGTGGAGCGGTGGCGACGCAGGTGGCGTCTCATGCGTGACCGCTGCAATCGGCATATTACTGCATTAGATCACTTCTGAAAAGAAAAAAAAATACCTGCATTGATTCGGAGAAGAAGAAAGCCATAATGTGATTTAAAAATCTATGTCGTCTGAAATAAATGGCATATAATTAGTTGAACAGTGAAACATTCCGCTAACTGCGGAAATCTCTAATTACTTAAGTGATTTTCCTCAAAACCACTTTTAGATCGACTTCTAGATCGACTGCCCCTCTACGGAATTCCAACGTCAAAGTTAGGTACTGTGACTACGACTATAAGCATACTTCTTACAAATCGTCTTACAAAAGGGCCGCAGTGCGATCAGAATAATGAGAAATTCCAATTATTAATAATCAGGTGCAACCCAAAGATGTATATATCTTAGAAGGAAATGTGGGGATATAATATAAGCTAAGCAGAATCATGTCGGTTCAAATATGTTTACAATGGTCGTCATGACCTTGGTGGTTGTGGCGACACTATGACGACTGAACAAATATTCATTACCATACTTGAAGAACCCGTGACTAAGCTACAGTATAGGGGTGTATTTAACTCTTTGTACGGAGTAAATTTGAAGTTGTTTTCGTTTGTTAACCTGTTATTAGCGTGACAGATGATGTTTGAAAATGTGTACTAGAACTTCATGGTCTGTTTTATGTTGTTGTTACTCAACAATTGTATATACTGAAAAGGTGTATCGTGTAAGACAGTTGTTTTACGTTACTATTGGGAGTATGCCACAGAAATCGGAATATATGGAGTTACTAGCAGCGCTCCGCGGTTTCACCCGCGTTCCTACAAAAACAAAGCAAGGGTTCCTACAAGGGGTTTTTTTGGGATAAAAAGTAGCCTATGTTTTAATCCAGGGTATAAGCTACCTCCATACCAAATTTCATCCATTTCCGTCTAGCGGTTAGAGCGTGAAAGAGTAACAAACATACACACTGAAACACATACAAACATTAGTGTGATTCACAGAACATTAAAAAGTATGACGCTTCGAAGTGCCATATTTTTAATGTTCTGTGGAATCATTAGATACAGAACATAAATACTAGCCCAAGTTGGTAACTACTACACCTATATAAGAGTAGCATCTATATACTTTTCAACACATTTGCTCAAAAAATGCATTTACAAAGCCTGTATACATTGTTCGAAAGTTAAACATTACGCACCATACAACGAAGCGTGCGTTAAAATAGGTACTCTCACCTAAGTACCTATTTTACCGCATCGTTCCTTGTATCGCGCCATGCGTAACTTTTACGATTTTTTTTTAATTTCAATAAAACATATATAAGAGTTTCACCAAGGAGTTTCACAGTACGAGAATAAATAAGCTGAATGGTCGAAACTCCTTGGAAGCGTTTTTGCTCAATACGTACTAAAGAGAAAATGAAACTAAAGATGTAGTTCTAATTTTCACCACACGCACGTGACGCCATTTGCATTGTAAATGCGCGCCATTTTAGTCCATTTTCATATTAGATTAGAAACATCAAAGATTGTTTGTTGCTACTTTCCCACTAATAAACAAAAGTTTGTTTCATTACCTATTGTACTGTTTTCTCGCAAATGTGTTGAAAAACATTGTATGATACACGTGCGGAAATTGGTTTCTACAAACTCGTGACTACGGTAAGCCCTCGACTTCGTCTCGGGCTTACATTAGTCTACTCGTTTGTAAAAACCAACTTACCGCCCTAATATTATAAATAACTATTACGATGTAATACCCATGGACAAACAAATATTAGTAAGCGCGACAAAGTTGTCACGTAACACCACTGGTCTTTCTGTAGCACAAAGACAGTTATATATATAATTTACTAGTATTTTCCCCGTGCGCGGGCCGCAAGTCTATTTTAACAATAGTAGTGACTATTGTTATCATTCCGATTCATCACCATGATGAATGTATGATTTCACAAAATATAGCGACACCAGTAAATTACACAATCCCTCGTAAATCAAGTTAATTCAATGCGAATATATCCTAAGTCCGTGGTCCAGCACCCGACTGGCTAGGTTTACCATACGTCCATCTCTGATCAGAAATTCACGGTGGCCAATATTTCATGTTGTAACTAATCAACTAGATTGTCAAAGTGATTGCATTATTGACACTCAAACAAATATTTTTAACTTCTATACTTAGGTACATCAAATACACTATAGATATAGGTCTCTATGAAAATCGAACCTCAAAAGTGTCCCCACGCCAATGCTTACTTACACAGATATATACCTGTGGCAACAGGCGACGCGCACCTTCTGACATACTTGTTTAGGTATTTGATAGACCAGGGGTGGCCGACTTCATTAGCTCCAAGATCTACTGTTTACTGACGAAACCCTGTGCGACCTACGAATTATACTTCTTGAAATCTTAAATGAAACAGCATAGGAAAAAAAAAGCAGCATAAAAAATATTTAATACTACATAAGTACTACTAGTACTACTACTAAAGTAGTATTATTTATTTTTTAAGAGGGAAATTGTAAAACTTAAAATTATTCTTAGTAACTACTTATTTATACTTATTAGTCTAAGCATTGCGTCTGAGCATATTTCGCTAGATTAGCAAAATCAGGTTTGTAGTTGAAAATTTCAAAACTCAAGAATCCAATGTATGAGCGTCTGTCAAGCGAGAACGATGTTTATTTTTAGAATTATTAAACGGATAACTGATGAATTCCGCAAACATCTCAATTTTTTTCATTTTTGTTACTGTTTCATTCTCGTATTGTAGTTCCAGATTTAATGAGCTCAGTGTTCTAGAAAATCTTCTAAAATGCTAAATCACGTTGCCCGTCTAAATCACGCAATTGCTTATAATCATCACCCCTCTCTTCAAGAAATTTTATTATTTCGTCCAATAGATCTCGAAATCTTTGCAAAAACTTGCTTCGACTCAACCACCTTACGTCAGTGTGCAATGCGAAATCTGTGTCCTTTTCATCTAATTCTAATTGTTGTTTAAAGAGCCGCCTTTGGAGAGTTTTGCTTTTATGGAATTTACAATCTTAAGAGCCAATACAACGCCAAAATGCTTAAAATGGCTTAGCTTGAAGCAGTGTCCTGTCAACAATATTGCAACAATGACTTTGAAATTAATATATGGTAAAGTTCTGGACTAATGCTACTGCAAATGTATAGTGAAAAAACGAATTAATAAAATTTTCTCGATAGAAAAAAATTACAAAGTTACCTCCAAACCGTACAAATAAACAGTGATTATTCAATGAATACTTTAAATAAGATCATGAAACTTTGTGTAATAGTTGAACTAAATATAATGAAGGGCTTATGTATAGTGGATTTTTAAAATTCCCATTATATTCAGTGTAATAATAAATTACCTAAACTATTGCGCGTTGGAACCATTTTAACTTAGACCGCCCCTGCCGCTCGGCCCCTGGCTCATCTCCGCTTTGGCCTAGTACTATATATCTATTCTGTGGCTTTGGCTTGAATTCGCGCTGGCCTTGCACAAGTCCTTAAAAGAAATACATGTTTTGTGTTTAGTCTCTTACTAGCCAGAACTTCGGATGGAAGTAAGGTACTAATACGGAACGGCGATTGAAAAATGATACAAGATGATGAGTGCAGCAGGTGGTGATTACGTTGCGCAGTCTGTTCTACGTATTTCTTTTTTTGCCTTGCCACGATCGACTGGACTAATAGTCGCGATCGACCAGTCGATCGCGATCGACCGGTTGGCCACCCCAGTGATAGAAGTTCATAGAAACCAGTAATGTTGCGGCGACACTTCGTCTCCAGTCGGCTACGAACTTATACCAATTCATTTTTTTAATGGATTAGCAATTAATGTCATAATAATCTTGTCTCTTCTATAACTTAACTCACTACAGAATGTGCGTACCTACTAACATAAATAATAAACAATGGGCACGTAGGACATAAACTTATACAAAACGGTACAACTGATGGGCATCTGACCCCACCCAAGAATTAGATGCCTACGTGATAAACCACTCATTTTTTAACGACAAATTACCGTTGGACGCTAAACTTGGATTTCTAGCTCGTGCTCATCTTGGAAAGGATTGGAGTTAAATTTCTTATAAGTTATTTATCGAGTTAGCGCTTCGGCAATGTGATTTGCATTATATAAGGGCTATACCAATTTCAAATGCATACATTAGGGAGCTAACAATAGATAAAAAAATTATCAAAAAAATAATAGAGACCAATGGCCCGATGGCACATTTAAGTAATCCCGTCGGCCCAAGTGGTGCGCCAGAGGCCCCGGGGCCTATAGGACTAAGCCAAATTATACGTGAATATCTTCAATAATCAAAGCTTCAGCAAACATTATTAACTAATAATATAATCATAAAGGAATCGCTCATCCTAAATTAAATACCCACAACGTGAAAGCACGTGTCTAGACTCGATAAATGGTTACAGCGTCTTTTATAAGGATATATTTATTCACCTTTGGCATAAGCCATGCTTAGTTAATGCCTGCATCAGAATTCTGCTCATTTCCTCATTAGCAAGACCCTCACGGATTCCAACGAGGTAATAATCACTAGGAATATACAATAAATTTGTAATACCCTTTTATAGATGAAGGCTACGCAGACATCATTTCCTTTAACTAATTGATAATTAAATTATTCAATACACAAATAATTTATTTAGATTAGATGGGTGACGGAAGCGTGATACGTGTTAAGAAATGTGATTTTAATGAGCGTTTAAATTAAAACTGTGCTCTAAGAGCCCTCTTGACCTCTTCTGCACCCCTAGCACGGACTAGAGACAAAAAACTTATATCCCACCTGTTTAAAATCCTCGGAAAAAAATTGCGGACATAGAAACAGAACACACTGATTTGACCGATAATGAGCATTTAAATTTAAAACTGTGCTCTAAGAGCCCTCTTTACTTCTTCTGCACCTCTATATAGCACGGACTAGAGATAAAAAACTTTTATCCCCCCTGTTTATAATCCACAGAAAAAATAGAGGATATAGAAACAAGACACACTGATTTGACCGATGCATGCTAATAGGCTGTCTATAAAGTTTAACTGGTTTTGGAAATAATTTTTAAATTAGAACCCTTTTTCATAAAGTAAAAACAATTGCACATCAAATTGTGAAAACGAGTTTACCAAAAGCATACAGTTGGTCGATCAAGAAGTCAATGTGCAACGTTTATTCCTTAAAAGAACGGCATGAGTCACTCGATCGGCCTCAGCTGCCTCAGTCAGGAAAGTCGGTCTGTCAGGAAAGGAAACTTGGCTCGTGCTTTCTTCATAATTATGCTAACATTTGTATTAGTGTACCGAATGCAAGATACGAGGATTATGTGGAAAACTTTTTGTACCTATCATTCATCAGCTCTAATAAAATTTACGGGGAGGGCGGTGCAGGTGCTTTAGGTAAGTACCTTCGAAACATTTTCCCGCTTCGTGTAGCATCAAATAAACATTTAGGGCTAACAGAGAGTTATGTTTTTAGGCATTTATTGTATTTTTATTTTTTTAATTTAACACTGTAACATTGTTCTATAGCATGGACTATGTATATACAATTCAGGAAAACATCAAAATTTAATTCCACGGTGTATATGGAATTAAATTGTGTATGCGGGGGACTCAAGTTTGACAGCTCCTAAGTTTGAACTTATCCCCTTATGATGTACCGTCTGCAATGCAATTTGGGTACACCTTATAGAGAGATAAATGCGAATTTAAGTAGAGAAGAAGTGACAAACAAGCCATAAGTTGTCAAAATAGCCCTATACTATAGTATAGACTATAGAGCATCGTTTTACCTATTTTTCCTTTAGAGCCTATAGTGTCTAAAGGTCTTGAACAGATGCCAATATTGTGAGCATCTTGCTTCACAGTCGTAGCGTTTAGACTTGGGCATGACTTGGACACTGTGACCTCATTACTTAATACAGTAGCTTTTATTTTGTACCAACCTTCTGTTTTCGGCATAAAACCTTGATTTACGATAAAAAAATGTTTAAAAAATCCTATTAATGTTTAGGTAGGTATCTACTTATAAATCCGTTGTGCACGCCCTTATTTGAGTTATAAAGTGAACCATATCCTAAATCAACAATATTTAAAAGCATCTAAATAATAAATCCTTGGAATGGATGTTTATAGTGTAACTTAATATACGGCTTCCACTACTATAATAAACATTAACAATAGATTAATTGTACTTTGTGGTCTCGGTGTGAGAATCATCCCATCTCTTCAGCTATCGGTGTTATCAGATTCAGGATCGTAACCGGAACAAACCATCATCCAAAGGGGCGTTTTACGGAGAGCGTTTTACGTTCAAAACCATAATGTTTTTATTACGGTAAATGCTGTTATAAATCACAAAACCTTTAAATAATAATAAATAAATAATTTTATTAATTTGTGGTAATTTTAGACAGGCAGGCAACGCCACCTAGCCAAATATTAATAAAATAAATAAACCATGATTTGAATATAATGTTTTCAGTACTTAATACCTATTCCTTAGTTACTAGTCGGCTTAGTGTTTAAATACGGTTCATTTAAAGAGTAGACAAACATGTTGGTTACCTTCGATTACGATGTTAATATTTCGGTTACGCCGCCACATTCCACAATACAATTAAGGGGCATGCTCCTGAAGCGGATAATCGGAAATGGAAACCTAAAAATGTTTTTAGGTTTTATTTGATAAAAGGCAAAAGAAAAGTAAATGAAAAAAGTAAGCAAATATAATTTGGTATTTACTTATGGGCAATTTAAACCGGCGCGGTCTGAATCGCCCAAGTGTTATAATAGCAGAGGGCGATTCACACCGCGGTCCGAAAGAGCCTATGCATTTAGACCACTTGGGCGATTCACACCGCGGTGTGTACTCATGCGGTCCGAAACGCCCCATTACCCTATATACCTTATGCGTTACATTACTTACATTACATGTCATTGGTGTCGATTCATCATCAACAGCCTGAAAACGTCCACTGCTGAACATAGGCCTCCCCCAGAGAGCGCCACTTTGAGCGGCTGCTCGCCTCCTACATCCATCGGCTCCCCGCGGTTTTCACCAGATCGTCGGTCCACCTAGTAGGGGCTGGTCTACGCTACGTCTTCGGGTTCGTGGTCGCCACTCGAGAACCTTTCTTCCCCATCGGTTGTCAGATGTAGGTACGCGCGATGTGGCCTGCCCATTGCCATTTCATTCTGCTAATTCTAAGAGCTATATCGGTCACTCTAGTTCTCCTGCGGATCTCCCCATTACATTGGTGTCGATTCTGTAGTGAAAAATCTTAAACTACATTTAATTTGATAGCTCTAAAAATGTTGCCGTCTTTTTCATATAGATCGAAATGACAAGGACAGCAATGGTTTTAGAACTTTCAAATTACCTAAGTGTAGTTTAGGATTATTCCGTTTAATGGTTTGGGAGCCAACGTGCATAATATATTTCGATAAGCAATAAAATAGTAAATTTTATTGCCCCTGTGTCTATGTATATAAACGATCAGAAGAAATTTCGATCTCTGTAGTATACTCAATAGGTAGGTAGCTACAAAACTAGGTTAACTAGGCTATAGAAACAAAAACAAAAAAAAATTGTTCTGAATTCCGAGAGTGGACCAATCATCTTAAGCAGCATAAGCCGTAGTTATTATAATGCGTAGTTGTATCGATTAAAATCTAAAACAATAACTACAGGTTATGCTAAAGCAAACATGAAGCAAAACCAATGTATGCCATTAGGTTATAAGTTGCGAATACAGATATACATAAGTACATTTCATAACAACTAATTAGCTTCACGTGGAGGTATGGAGAGGTACGGTACGGTATCATCCATATTATTAGAGATTAGCTGACCTGCCCCGGTTTTGCACGGGTTAATTAATTTTACGCCTTAATCCCTCCTTGCCCCTCTCTACCATTCTATTCCACTTTTGGCCATTTTCCCATCTTTTCTCCCCTTCCTTCTCCCTGAAAGTTGTCGGGAGAGATCGTTTTGATCAAGAAGACTAACCAATATATGTGTGTGGACGTTTCACACAGCGCCATCTAGCCCCAAACTAAGCATAGCTTGTACTATGGGTACCAGATAACTGATAGAATACTCAAGATAGTTTTTGTTTGTAAATGCATACATAGAATACAATATAACACCCAGGCACAGAACAAACACTATGTTCATCACACAAATGTTTGTCCCGAGTGGGAATCGAACCCACAGCCTGTATTGACAGGTATCTTTATTCATATAAAATTAATTCGCAACGAATTGCTTTATTGTTAATTAGTGTGGATACTTACTAATTAAAAAAATATTACTTGCTGGGGCCATTAGGAGATATTTATGCTGTACTAGATTTATGGACAAGCTGCATAAAATTACAAGTAATTTATGAGCCGTAAGCTGTTAGCTATTGGGCTAATAAGGTGCTAGGATTTCCTGTTTCGTCAATACTTTTAATTCTCACGCCCTTGACTTATCGGGGGTTTTTTAATTGCAGTCTAAACCGCACAATCCATATTTACGACTTGTTTGTAACCGTTTTGATATTTAATAAATATATCGATGTACATATCAATATATTTAGCATTAATTTGCAAAAGATACCTAATATTTGGGTAAAGCTACATTACGTTTATAAAATAGGTAGGTACTAAATATCACGTCAAAAAACAATTTGATGTTATTTAATGCTGAAATGGGCATACGTTTGACAACATCTCACCTGATGGTAAGTGACGAAGTTGTCTAAGGTGGAGCACGTTTGCCCATGAGATGCCCTTTCACTCTTGACTTGAAAATACCCAGGTTATACCCAGGAAGAAATACTGTTGCTGGAAGAGCATTCCATTCCTTGGCTGTTCGGACTATGAATGACTCAGCATAACGCTTAATGCGATCTGGCGGTACACTTACGACATAAGAATGTAAAGAATCACCAAGCCTTGTAGTTCGATGATGGAAAGGGGATGACGGAATGAGCTGATGGAGGGCATGCGCACACTCTCCAAAATCTAACCGATTGAAGATCGACAGACTGGCAACCTTGCGTCTGTGTTCAAGACTTTGAATTCTCCCTTCAACTAGTCTCTCGTCGTTGATAAGCTTAACAACGCCGCTCAATTGTGTCCAATGCCGCAAGGTGGTACAGACAAATAGATAATTTTATTATTGCACACACCAAACATTACAATTTTACAAGAAAAACGATGATTTACAATTAGAGGACCAATGAGCGACCTTATCGTAACCGTAGCCGCTGTACGCTAGGCACTTACTATTAGTTATTCTGCATGGCTGAAGTCCGTAATTTAACTACCTGTTGTTACTAGCATTAGAGACCATTTCATGGTCTTTGCTAGTAGTGATTTTTTTTATTTATTTAGTGATTATATAATAACGCAGTTGCTTTAGTTTAAAGGCAATTTTAAATATACACTTCACGTCGACAGTACCCTATGATGCTCATAGGAGTTCCAGAAAGCTTGTGCAAGCGCCGCCGTCACAGAATAAATAATAGTACCTTCGGTATCTATCGTACCTACGGTATCCTCCCGTGAAACAAGCGACGTTAATTGCATATACCACAGACTAATTAACCGTGGAGGCTATGTTTTGTGTACTGCATCTACTGGCTATTTCTTGGTAAGAATGTTAAACATAAACAGTCCTTGATTTCTGGTAATGGGATAGGCAGATTGAACCTGAAAATGTCATAATTCTCCGCTATTAAATTATATTAATTAAATAGCGTGAACTATTATGGCAGGTTCCTACATAGGTAGGGGTAACCCGGGTAAAGTGAATACCTTAAGCTGTTTTTGATTATTGTCGCTTAGTTATAACTGGAGAAATTGAAAGAACTGTTGCCTGCTGACTGCATGCTTGGGGTATCCACTTTACCCGTGTTTACCCTAGGTAATAACGTCGCTTTGGTTCATTTACATAACCATTATTCATAATACGATTATGAAAAAAGATTTTTCTGCACTCATTCGTATATAACTATTTATTAAAAATATTTAATCTATATACATAACTGTAATCCATAACCAGCTAAAAAACAGATGAAGTTTTCGAAAATTTTAATGAACGAAAAAGTTGCTATAATTTTAATGTGTGGGTGGTATCGTAACCCTCCCGAATACGAAAATCTATTCAGCAGTTTAAATTTAAAGATCATCAACTCGAATCTTTTCTAGATCATAAATATTGAACAAATTCACTAATTAGAAAGGTTATTTTATATCAGCATATAATAATATATCTTTTAATAGCAATGTAATTAATAGAAAGTTTACCAATAATAGCAACAATCAATCATACCACTTAAGATGTAATAGAAAGATTATAAGAACAAATGTTAATTAATCTTGTTGCAAAGTGTTGTTACAACTAAAATAAAATGTTATTTAAGTACAGGTCCCTAGACAAGAATCGATGAGTCAACTCTTACAAATGGGAACATCATTCAATGTCTCATTCTAATCGTTATCAGATTTAAAAAATGAATGTTTATATGCATACTGCCCGAGCAGGTTATAATGCTCAATCGATTTTCGAAACCACCAAACATCGATATCAGATTCGGTATCGATAAATAATTCATGAGAATCGCACAATAGGGTTTGTGAATCGATATTTATGGTGGGTAAAAAAATATGCAAAGTTACCAGCAGTTTGGGGCTTCAGACCAAAATTATAGGATTTGTACGTTTTAACCTCAAAACCTGATTTCAAACTTGAAATGCGAAAACCTCGAATTTAATATTCTATGTAGGTATATCGCGCTATATAATGATCATATCATCGAGAGGTCACAAATGCATATGATGATAGTGAGATGTAGCATATACTTAGTTCTACAATACATGTTATACCTATATTAATATCTAATTGTAACATTTATTATTTTCATATCCAATATAGCCAGTATTTAACCAGATCTCAGTAGTTTCACTTGTCTCCCAAAACACCCGTCCTCACATGGCGACCCTGCCAGTGACGCTGCGCGCGCGAATTTGATATCTACCAAATAAGGGAGTGCTTTACAAACATTCAGCGAGCTCGTGCATTTAATCTAGCTGTGATCATGTGCAATTTAATTGTGATCCCGGTCGTTTACCGTCGTAAGCAAGGATGGGTAAAACGCAATCCAAGGAAATTGTAATTGCCCAAAACGCGGCAGGAGGCGCGAACCACGTGTCCTTGGAGGACCTGCGGTATCACCTATCCACAACAAATATTTTGATGTTAATTATTACCATTTTGGCGGTGCTGGCGGTGTTTTACATTGCGTTCCGAATGTATCGGAAATGTCACCTGCGTTGGGTCAGGCAAGAGTTTGCGAATAACGCAAGTAGAGGATCATTTCTTCGACGACGTCAGATTTATCCCGATTTGAAGATTGACGACACCAGAGTATAAGGCGAAGATCTACTTATATGAAGTGAATGTTTGTGTATTGGTGATATTATAAGAAATGTGTTTTTTTTTTACAAGTAAGAAGAGATTTACACTTGTTTCACTTGTCTCCCAAAACACCCGTCCTCACAATAGTTATACCTTTTTTAACATTTTTTTAACAATACCGATTTATTTATTTACTTATTACCCATAAATCAATTATAATCAACTATTAACCAAGCTTTCTTTTCGTTTTTTGATTGTATGTAGTTTATCCAAGAATAACGCGTTTGCAACTTTACAGACATCAAAGTCAAGATCAAAACCAAATAATTTACTGTAAATATGCTCTTTTCAGTCATAGTCAGTTTAGTAGATTATTTGTCCGATGGAGTCTATACCCGTCCGTGTCTTATAGATACTATGATTAATGTATTCTGTGCTTATATTTTGTAGAGCTAGCATTCAGCGAAGAGCTAAAGGAAGGTGAAAAAGAAAACGTTTCAGCATTCGACAAATTCATTCTAACGTGTTGGATTTCTAGCAGTTTCGCCTTCTCAAGTAGAGCAATATCCTGGCTAATATAAGAATGAATGCAACAGAGTTCAAACCGTGATTAAACTTTTCTCTTACTTAAAATTCATAACTAATTTTAGCTGAGCACATAGTGATAAAAAGTTGTAAAGTGTACTTGACAATCCTTATACATTTGAAACCTAAAAGCTTTTCATAAAGTGGTCAGTCATTTCGTATTTAGTTCTTACGTTCCCTCTTAGCATTGTTCGATAGCAACTATAGGTGATCCCATTGTATGCGAAATGGCTCCAACTGATGCATCCTGCGTGTGGTCCGAACAAGCTTTGGTTTTTATAAGCACCGAGGATTAAGAAAGTATATTACAGTATAAGTACGGTATTTCAACCACTCAGTTCAGGGCTACATTTATAAAAACAGTGAGTTTTCTTTCTTCCCTTTATTATCATAAAGACAAGAGCATTGGCTTTGTCTTCACGAATCGTAGTACTGGTTAAAACGGTGACGCTAAAAAGTTGAGGTAAGATTGTGTAATTCATCCCATATTGCTTGACTTATACCGTTACGAAATTACTCTTGAATACTGTACTAATAGAGCCATTGAAACTTAATTAATTAATAGGTAGCAAGTTTTAATTTCAAATAGTATCTATTCGAACCTTCTAAGCAAATGTTTGCTTACCAAGCCAGAAGTATTTGAGTAGTTTAAAAATTCTGACATAAGGGTGCTTGACTGATAGTACCTACTACCGTTTATAACATAGGTACTGCGATAACTCCGAGTCAATAAACAATCGATCAATTCAATAGCTTCTGCATAATGTGTATAATCACACATATGGTATCAGTAATGTTTACTTTGCAGGTCACAACTGTTGTGACGTAAGTATACCTACTTGGTCAACTGATCCCGAAAGCAATCTTTGCAAGGATTCCAACACATTGTGTACTTCTCAAAATAGTGAAGGGATGCTGACATTTAGTTCCTTCGTTGCAGTGCTAATCATAGGCTTAGTTCGTGACTGGATCTTCTACCTATTATTATCTTAGTAAATTGTAAACCTACGCAATCTACAATCTACGCAAAACTGGTAAAACCCTTGACAAATGACAATCATTATGCTGCTGCCCAAAATACAGTAAAAATGTATAACCTATTGCATCGATTGTTAAACTATATAACATAGTTACATGTATATGTATGATATATCTGTTGACACAAGTTCTTTTAGAGTTTACGTTGTTGTTTAAATAGCTTTAGGTGCAGATTTTTAAACAAGTGGTAAGACAAAACGGTTTAAGCCTTTGGAGAACATTATTAAGCAATTTATTTCATGCTAAAATGGGCATACGTTAATTTACACTTTAATTCAATATCTCTATATAAAAAGGAAATGACACGTTTTAGATAACGGATAATTAAAGTACTAATGTTTTGGAAATATTAACGTAGCTATGATTATTAACAAAGTTGTAGGTGTAGTGTTTTATTGTTACGGTAGGTATATTATAACTTATATCTGCACATTCATGATTAACTGTTTACCAATGCGTTGCTATAGAGTAAATAAAAATAAAACTAACATCAAAATGAACCAAAAATTGCAAACGCCAGATTTCAACAAAGGTTAACGCACTATTTGAATCCTGGTTCACGTTTTAGCCAAAAGAATATGAATGAGCTCCATACAAACCGATCTTCACTAATTCCAATTCTATTTGCGTTCTTATTTAGAACGCTTTATGTTGACTTACGCAGGAATTGAGTAAACTACAGGCCTCAACTTTACTATCCTTACGTCATATGTTACGTTAACATATTTTGACATCATGCCATCTCTATTTAATACATTACTTAAACACAGCCAGCATAAAAGACCTCTACTCTCATTAGCAAGTATTAGAAGCTATAGCTCATTAAAATTTGAGAGAGATCCAGCCGTGGGAAAAATAGTAGTTCGACACTATGATTTACTGGGATCTAGAGGTTAGTTGTCTACCTACACACGTTTTTTCAATTATTTATGTTTCTTAATTTTATTACCGTAAAGATACATAACGTGATGTGTAAAAATATCGTGCTTATAGCATTTGTGTGAGCAAACTCTTCGTTATTTCATTTACGTAGTAACTAGAAAGAAACATTAGCAATCAGATCACAAAAATTATTGTCGGCTCTTACGACATCTATGCGTAGAGATGGAGTTGTAGGTGAAACTCCGAGTCTATAGAAAGAGTAATACCTACTTAAATGCTCTATGGTGGATCTCCAATTCTATACGGTACAACTATTATGAGCTCTAGTTTAAAAAATTCAAAATTGATGATAGAAAAAAAAACATTCAAACATTCCATATTACCAACTTTGGCAAAGTATAGGTTTAATGCTGACTTGCCACGCTCTATTGCTCATCGGTACAGAAGACCTTGAGTACTCGTATAACTGAGACGCAAGTACTTTTTTACAAATTCTTAATTTAAATGACAAGAAAAACAAATGACCATTTGTTAATCCTTAGAAAAACAAATGACGCGTATTTAAAAATAGCGCTCAGTTCACACAGTAAATTAATGTCCAGTCTCGATTACGTGATAGAACAATAAGACGGTTTCGTACTCATGTCCTTTGTTGTCACCTTTATAAATAGGTAAATTCCGTGTTATGTGTTTTTTATTAGGTCATCGATCTTCAAGGTATTTCCTTTATTATTAGAATATGACAACAAACAGTATTGCAGACATAACAACGGGCCCAGAAAATAAATTCACATTGATGATGAAGTTACTAAAGCCGTTAATAGATAAACACATCCTATCAACCAAGTCTTTCAACATTAAGGTTGAGAAGTATAAAGTAAGACAGCAACGTACGCTGTGGTCACTACTTTGATGGGTGACCGCTACAGCAAAAAGTGGTATTTACAACTGAGAGCTACCGCGCTTCGGAGGGTTCGTTAAGCCGTCAGTCTCGGCTGTTGTCTTAAGACAATAGTCGTTAAGCCAAGTCAGAAGACTTTGAGCTGCCTAAAAATTCTGACACCAAGACTGACCACTCGCTTACACGAGAAGAAGAAGAAGAAGATAAAGTAAGACTAAGTGCGCAACTGGCACTGTAGATGTAGATTATTAACCAAATTCAAAGTACATGTTCGTCTTAGTGGCAGTCTCCAAATCTTTCAATCTATTTGCTTATAGAAAAGTCTATGTTTCAAGTTTATTGTTTCCTTGGTTCTAATTATCAACCTGCATTGTTTCTTTATTACCTGAAGTTCATTGACAATCTGCCCACATCACGTATGGTAAAAACGCCGAAATCTTACTCACTTGTTACGCCGCACGTCAATTCATCAATTGACACTGAAGTCTGAAGAAGACCTTCATATTATGGTCATAATGTTCGCCAATACGTGGGCTTAAGGGCATCCCGAGGGTCATGCATATCAAACTGAAACATTGAATCTGGGATGAAATTACTAGTTTGAGTGTTAGGTATGTGCACTATTTAATTAAGCTATTAGACACATATAAATGGTAGTGTGTCCGCCAATGTTCCGGTTTTCACAACTGTTTTTGTCTTCATGTGCTGGAGTTCCAAATAAGGAGTGCAAACATTCGATATCATGTTTCAGCAGTTTCCATTTTAATCAATTTCAATGTCATAAAGAAAATATGCTATTGGAAATGGTATGTAAAGCTCATCAACTCTCTTTTCAAAGTTCTTGTAGTATGCGGATGATTAGCGCGGATCTCAAGAAACCTACATATAATTTAATATGCGCCCACGTAATGTCAGCTTTTTTAGGTGAAACACACCCTACCATTGCATTTTACCATGCAAATCAACAATGCAAGCAATTCCAATGCCTTTTACGCACGCAAACGACGCTGTAGTGATAATATGTTCAATATTCTCTTTGGAATTTCCCACTACACCATTCCCAAGTCCCACTCCGTAACTCTTTGAGCCTTCGCCAATCCACCATCTGCGTGACGAACACCAAAACTGCGTGAGATGAATAACAATGTCGGTTTGCTTCGGTTCAATGCCATTCGTTCGATTCACACTGATTTGTACGCACTACTATTTCATTCAGAGCTGTGGAAATTATTGATAAATGTCGCCGTAGCAGGGCTCGTAGAATTTACTATTATACAATAAATAGATAGGTACATCACTGTCTAGACAAGCCCAACTTTAGCCTACTAAGCCTTAGCCTTAGTCCAATTAGTCCAATTGATTTGACTGAACCACGTGAACTTTTTTGTTGCCTATTGGTCCTATTCATCGAACAAAATAGAGTCATGAATATCCTGCTTGCTACTTTATTATAGATTCTAGCGACTAGCGATGAGATTATTTATATGGTTTGGTTTTTTGCACTTTTCTAGAACTATGTACATACCTACAGCATTATTGCAACACAAAAAGCGATTTTGTATTTTAGAACAATCTCAGCGGTGACTTAATATATTATCTTAAATTGTTCTTTAAAACTATTTTAGTTCACATCTTAAGTTAACTCACTTTCCTATGTTCTGCTACACGAGGTTTTTTTAATTATAACTTGTTGAATCTCATTGTCTCGTATTTATGGCACAACAGTAAACGTAGTATTACTTTTGTAATATTAAAAGATTATTCCCAACAGTCAATTCATTAGATGTCATCTGATTCTGTCACTCTATTTCAATACTTAAACATCAACTCATCATTCATGCTTTAAAAATTGCTAATAAAAACGTACGTGTCAAAGCAATGAATGATCATCTATCACTCCTTTGAACTCCAACTTGTCATTGATGTTGTGACACTATTTATCATCGCGATTGTCATTGAATAAAAACATAAAGCAGTTAGTAAAAACCCGTATTGTTTGAACAAAAAAGAATCTTAAACTAATAAAATATTTTTTTTTAGATATCAAGGGTGTATGTTTACACTCCTCGTAGCTTGTAGTAATATTAACAAAATATTTCTATATTTTACACTTAGTAAGTAATGTAAGTACGTCAGCAGAATCTCCCAACAGGTTGGAAAGTGACCGATATAACTTTTAGAATTAGCAAGTTTAAATGGCAATGGGCAGGCCACATCGCTCGTAGAACTGACAACCGATGGGGAAGAAAGGTTTTCGAGTGGCGACCACGAACTGAAAGACGCCGTGTAGACCAACCCCCACTAGGTGTACCAACGATCTGGTAAAAACCGCGGGGAGCCGATGACTGCAGGTGGCGAGCAGCCGCTCAACGTGGCGCTCTGTGGGGGAGGCCTATGTTCAGCAGTGGACGTCTTCAGGCTGTTGATGATGAAATAATGTACTATTGTTGAACTAGAATCAATGCGAATTTACATGTATCTTAATGTGAATTTCCTGTGATCTATCCAGCAGGATTTTAGGTGGGCCTCTTGAGGACCACGCGAAATACCCCGAATTTGTTTCGCCTACTACATATTTGAAACAAATGCCACTAGCATATCGCTGTTCATATAGTTGTTTGCTATGTGAAAACTGAAGCCAAGCCTGAGAGCCGTAGAGACCATTTCAAGTTCCTATATGCACAGAATGGATAAGGCAGCTAGATTATGTTTTGTGTAATAATTTAGTAAAGCAAGAAATAAATATTTTTTCGTGGTCACTTACGAAAAATGGTTATTTAAGTGAACCAAAGGAATAAGATCTATATGACTGTCAAAATAAGAACCGTTAATTAAAAATAAGGTACTCAAAAAACATAAGAATATTATATTTCGCGTTTTAATCTATAAACTAGATGTCAAGCAGACTGGTTACGCTTGAGTGATCGAGAGGCAAAAACTTCGCAAGGCAAGCGAGCCTGCGGTCATACGATGCGCCATACCTTGAAGGTCCTAAAGTTAGAAGTCCTAGGTTTTGTTTGCTTACCCATAGAATCATATATAGCTAAAATTCTGCGGTTTTACCTCAACACGATGAGTTAAGTAAGATAGTCTCATCATAAAGTAGTAAAAAAAATGAATTGAACAGCAACTAAAATAATTATTGTAGTATTTTTATCATGAAATTTTTTGAAGTTTTGTATTATAGGAACTCCAGTTTTGGCTTATGAAGATGTTGTATTTTAATTCTCATATTTCCAGATACTTTTTTTTTTTTTTTTTTTTTTATGTGATTGAATGACGTGACGAGCTAGTCGTTCACCTGATGTTAAGTGACACGGCCGCCCATAACAGTTGCAGTGTCACCCGGAACTTTACAACAATAAAGTTTCGCGCGACACTACACTGCGCACGTCATCCTGAGACATCACCCAGTCTAGTAATCAGATTACTAGACTGAGTGATCAGATCATAAAGTCTCATTTGCCCAGTAATTTCACTAGCTACAATGCCCTTCAAACCGGAACACAGTAGTGCTTGCACACTACTGCTTGGCGGCAGAATAACTGGCAAAGCGGTGGTACCTACCTAGACGAACTTTGCAGAAAAGTCCTACCACCTACTTCAAACTGAAACAATAATGTGATCAATTGAGCATTGAGTGAATGGAATTGCATAAAACATTATTTTTATTTTCCATTTCTTTTCTTTATCTTCTTTCATTTTCTTGGCTTGTTGAGCCTCGTAAATAAATAGTCGGTTTCAATCACGCATAGGCATCAAATAAACACATATATTAATATTTGTACAATGCGAAAATGGCGGAAATCAACATCCACATAAATGCTCGTTGACCTTCCATAGGTTCATCTTAATAGGAGCTTGTTGACAAGTATGGCTTTTCCAAGGTAGACTAGCGATAAAGTTGCATGTCTGGAGACACTATCTAACTTTTATGATTTTTAGAGCTAGCATAGAGCTTTGACAAAATTTGTAACGTTAAATATAATTAAATAACATTTTTGATTCCGTTACAACAGCCACAAACAACGTAATGCAATCAATCAAACAAAAATCGCAAATGAATGAATGAATGATAAAGATTTACAAACATCTCTTACCCTTAATACTTATTATCTGGGTGTCTTAAAGGCCATGGCAGAGTGAATAGGTACCTTCTAGATTTACGTGTTCCATCTTCGGCCGCACCGTCGCTTACCATCAGGCAACTTGGTAGTCAAACGTAAATCTATATACAGCTAAAAAAGTAATCATATTTCACAAATAAACTCATTCTTTCATTCATTCATTCATATTCAAAAGTAGTGTTGGCGATCTAAAATTTGTTACACAAAGTAGGTAATCGTAATCCAACTGGACTAATTTTGTTAAGTATCAAGCTTAAAAATGAGCCTTCGTAGAGAACATAATTATACACTGAGCGCAAAAATTGAATACAGCGAGAAGAAAACTCCTATGCCGAATAAAAAACTTGAAGCTTTTATACACCCACTGACTAAGTCTTTTACAATAAAGTGCTAATATTGATACAGTGTACTCATTGTTAAGTACTCTACCTTTGCTCTCATTTCAAACATGCTAGTCAAAAGGTCACGGCCTTACACGCACTTTGTAATGGCCTGGCGGACTCTAAATCATTTAAAGAATGACCTTAGGATTAATATCCATCAATTAGCATCTTTTAGTTCGCTCTATTCTATACCATCATATATCAGTCAAACCACTGTTTTGTTTGGAAAATCTCGCGAAGTTGTTCGCGAGTTAGGTTTACTTTGTATCGAATTGAACAATGATCTCTAATTTATAGTTGCCCTATTTCCTTGCGCTTATTATCTCCCGGTATGATTGATGGTCCTGCTGGTACTCTATACACCGTGGAATTTAATTATATATTTTCCTGAAATGTATGTACTTAGTCCATGCTTTAGAATGTTTATTTAAAGCTTATAGGTATTTTTGTGTCTAGTTTTACGTCTTACATTATTGTAAGACGTAAAACTAGATAATATAAAATTAGTCCAAATTCAAATTCTTAAAACGCTTACGACATGTAATAATTTGGCACTACAGGACTGCGGAAACGGCGGCGCAGGTCAGCATATAGTGTAAAATAGACAATTCGGCTAACGGCGAATTATTTTGGAGGCAAATTTATTTCATGTTTTTTTCTTAATTTAACGCTGTGATATTGTTCTATAGTATGGACTGAGTACATACATTTCAGGAAAATATCAAATTCAATTCCACGGTGTATAAGTAAAGATTCACTATTCTCAAGATCTCTTCAAAGATTCATCCTTTCATCAGCTCAACTGCCACAAGGCAATAAAATGTGTAGTGTAGTCTTTATATTAAAAAAAACTTACGTAGAACGTACGTAGGTACCTACCCATATAGATATAAATATGTACTTACATCAATCGGTTTCCCAATAATTAGTGTTAATTAATTGAAGTGAATCAAATCATCAATTTTATTACCTACAGAGTATATACCTAAAGCGTTGTAGTTACCATAACGACCGGCTGTTGAGCAATGCTAGGGCTCGGACCTAGTAAATAACCACCTGACTACGACGTGCTACGACTGAGGCAGGATTGCTTGCCTCCAGCCTTTACTGCCTGCCCACTTGGTTTAGGTATAAACTGAAACGGTAAATAAATGAGGCTATTAGTTAATCTAACTTCTTGTGATTATATGCGAAACAGAGTTGGTATATGGCTTTGTCAAAATAAAAGCACTTTGCCCGTTTCTTTTTTTTAATCAAAATTTAGGTTTGGCTTGCCACTGGATGGTAATCGTTTTAAAGTTACAAATAGCAACAATAAAAATAACAACAATGAAAAATAACAATAATAAATTATTATTAGGTTTTAGCTTAAATCAAAATATACTATAGATACACAGTCTCTATGAAAATCAAAGCTCAAAACTGTCCTCGCGCCAATGCAGGATAAACAGGATATATATACCTCTCTAGCTAATAGAAAGTAGTACACAAGTGGTTGTTTCTTTTTAATAATGAACCATTGTACCCTGTAATAGCCTTGTAAAACAATAATATGTTATACATCAATTTCATTAGGCGTACATGCTACTGAGAGGAAAGCAAGGCATATGCCTTGTTTTGATGGTGCCGTTTTCAAAGCGGTGATCGGAGATCTAACCTATATTTCATCGCAGGGTTTCAGGAAACGTTTTAGGAGTTCGTGTTCAACCCACAAAGTAGCAATACACCAAAATTTAACCAGAGATGCCATAGAAATCCAGACCAAGATATAAAGAGTACTTGAAGTAAAAAGAGGAAGCTGAAAATATGACCAGCAGTCGGCAGATATGGTGTTAGCTGTAATGATGTAAAATAACCTTCATTTCGTGTCGAATAGAGGCGTTAAGAGCTCAAGAGTAGGTATAAGTCCTGTGCAAATCAGCTTTTGACTCACGCTTGTAGTGCATTCCTTTATGAGTAGTTTAAAACTTCTTTATTAGGCCACGTGATCTTAAATCAGCTTTTCATTATAAATCAATAGAAATCTTTACAATTCACATGTACTTTATTTTCTACCGATGGTAGGGGGGAATCCTCATGGATCCTGCAGGAACGAGCCCCACGGGTATGTCCGACTCCGCCACTACCGCAAGCAGGTACTACTTATGTAGGTACCTCCATGATATTTATAATCTACGTAGGAAATTATGTTATTATACTAACTAACCACACAAATTGTACAGCAGGTATTTTAACGAGCTATGAATGAATATGTTTCTAGTTTACAACAAACTTGATTGCCTACTTATAAACTTAGTAATACTAGATGATAAATACAGATAATAACTACATACGATCCTGTATATTTTATTACATGTAGGTAGATATAACGTATGTATTAATTAATAGTGTTACAGATAAATATTAATGGGACATAGTTTTCGAACACATGAAAATCAGCCATTTTCCTACAAAAGAAGAAAAAGTTTTTCGAGCAATTAGTTTGTCAGAAAAATAAAATAGTATTTTGTCGCCTAGTTTGCCATTTAACATTAACTGCTATACCATTTTAACACAACTAATTTATTAACTTTTAATAAATTCGCGACTATGAATTGACGTTATTATCTACATAGGTTGTGTTTTATTTTTCAAAACCAAAAGTTTACACAACCAATTTTTTTAAATCAAAAAGTTATCCATTTTAGTTTTTTGCTATCTACGCCCATTTGAACGATTCACTTTACATAAAGAGGTTACCACAAAAATAATAATGTAAGCCAATTTGTATCGCAACTTCAAAACGTTGGGTCCCTTTCGTTAGGGCAACGTAACATTGTACGGCTGATCTACAAAGGAAAACAAGCTCTAAAGAATTTAAAAAAAATCGAATCTAGAACTTTTGTTTCCCTCACTTCCGCAGTAGGTATATAAAGTCCAATGATACGAGGCTACACTAAAAAGTAGAAAATAGGTACTTTCAAACAATTAACACCAGTTAACAGTATACATGACTTCCTTCTCCTTTGTCCGAGCGACTCATGCGTGTAAAAGCAAACAAGATGCCCCGAACAGCTAAGCACATAAACGATGTATGATAATAATATTTTTTCGGGTTAGTCATTAAACTTAGGTTAGTTATCCAGGCTTAGATAACAATTTTTTTTTTAAATAGTTCTTTACTACTTAGACGCTGTATGCAATTGCTTGATTGTATTTGCGTTGGAAAAAGAAGACGATCCAAGCTTTCATCTCTTTTTTTGCTGTCGGACTAAGTTTAGAATAGTTTAGGATCATAAATGAGGCTGAATATTGGGCAGAGTACTTACGCCCCCAACCTCAATCTTTAAAAAAATGTACACTTAAAACTGCATTCTTTTGTTTCTTTATTGACTTTCTAACTGAGGCTCACTATAAAATTTATTTTTACACGCTAATGTTAGCGGGATCGTTTTACCAAAGCAATACATCTGGTCACGTCAAGGATGACAAAATATTCTTAGAACATGATCGCTTATCGTACCTGCGGATGTGAGTAACATTAATTCTACAAATTCTGGTACGCAAGAAAAACCATGTGACGAATCCTATGTTTTGTAACCGGATAGATTTCTAACATTCGATAAGACTGAGGAAAATGAGGAAAATTCAATAAGACGCCTCAGACATTTTTAGTTTTTTGTGTAATATTATCATTTTTAATTAAAATAACTAGTTCAATAATTGTAGCAGTTTTTTTTTATTGATCAACCCTATCATTCGTTGGCTTTGTAACGAAGTGCTGTGATTGGTCGTAGTAAATAACGTGATGTGATGCAGACTGTGGTTGTGATGCCCATAATAAATGATGCAGCCTAAGTAATTCGCCAAAAAGACTTAAAAGAATTAAACTAAATACCGACATCTAAAAGATGATTATGAAATAAAACAAAATTCACTCCAAAAATAACTTTTAGCATTTTTAAAATCCGAATATATTAAATATTCTTTTTTTTAAATAGATCAGCGATAAAACAAACAACGAAGAAGTTCAATAAACTATATTGAGCATGAATAATTTAATGAAGAGCCATCTTCAGGTTTTATTCACGAATAAAGTGGAGTTAATTCATTCAAAACTAGTTTTAGCATAACAGTGATCTTGAAACCACACTCTAATGTCAAAGTGCATTGATCCCTTGATTATTAGAGACCTTATAAAATACAATACATTTCTCAAATCACTTTATTGTTCTACTGTTGTTCGTAGGCGAACTGACACGGTCATTATTTATCAATCTAAAATAATAACGCCCTCGTCTAATGTTTTGCACCAAGTTTTTTGCCATAATGTATGAGTAATTATTATTACAGTCTCGTAATAATGATACTTTGATAATAATAACAATGATTGTATGTTCTTGATTGTGATACACGTATACGGAGGTATGCACCTATTATTAGTCAAATTCCACCAAAGTTGACAATAACACACAAAGATGACTGAGAATCGATTTCGCTTGAACCAACAGCAGACACAGTTACTAAGTTAAAGAAAACATTACACATCTGTAAATTTTGACCTTAGTCAGATTTTAAATGAACTTATTATTAACTTTATGTTGGTATAGTAAGGTGGTAAGTACCTATATGTATATATACTATAAGTAGGTTTACTTAATCTTATTTCATTAACTTTGTAATTATTAGCTTAAATTAAGACGCTTCTCACCTTGTATATATACAAAACTATTTAAAAAATACCCATATATGAAAATGTACCTCATATATTGTAATACCTACTTAAGAAGTAGGTACCTATACATACCTAGAGTTAAGTTACATAAGTTAGTGTTTAATTCCTATGTTACTGTCTGCTTTAAATTGATATTGCAACACTCTTGTCAGAGTTCATTGATTTAGATTACTTTATTTTAAGTAGTATAAGTCTGTGTAATGCAACTGATTAAATAAATAAATAAATAAATAAATAAATAAATATTTAGTTGCGTTTTGATACGTGAAAGTTCTTATAAATCATGTATCATTGTTATGTTAAATCACAATCTACTTATATTATACTTAGTACAAATCATCAGTTACTATAGAGGCCATAACGCTTATAACAGAGGGAGGCGTCCTGCGATTACGCGTTTTCGCGGTAACTCTATGTTTTTTGGATAATCCAAAAAATATAAAAAATGGGGGGAAATAGATGAGGATGGGTGCATGATTAAAGGTTAAATCACAATCTACTTATATTATACTTAGTACAAATTAATTTAACCTTGACCTTATAATAATCATAAAATATATTTCCCATGAATTGTATATCTACTAAAATAACATCTAAATGGGATTTTAGCATTACCATAAACCTGTAAACCGTATAGAGGCACCATAATATCACCTCCAAAACATGTTCTTAACGACTTCGATCAGAATAATTTGTATAAAATATAATTTAATATTAGCTCTGTAGACACTATTATGTTTTGCATCATCGCGTAAAAGGAAAAGAAAAAATCCAACGGTCGAATCTATGAATTCTATGTCAAAACAACCATTTGCTGCAAGTTTAAAACAGTATCTATTTAATAAGAATAATCATGTACTGGTAATTAGTGGGATTGTTGAAAGGCCGATCCAAACAAGGTATGTCTACGAATCATTCTATCAACGGCTTGTTTCCTGTTCGCTTCTGGGCCTCAGTATCCGCAGCGACACGCCTATAATTATTGAGCAATTATTGTTTTTATCTGTTCGGTTAATTAATAGATACATCTTATCATTTGGGGAAAGGAGTAAAGTTAACATAAACCTCTTTTGTTTTTGCGTAGATGCGAAAGCATAACTCATCATCAGTTACTATAGAGGCCATAACGCTTATAACAGAGGGAGGCGTCCCGCGATTACGCGTTTTCGCGGTAACTCTATATTTTTTGGATAATCCAAAAAATATAAAAAATGGGAGGAAATAGATGAGGATGGGTGCATGATTAAAGGTTGAGTAAAGGCTATGTTCACTCCGGTAATAGGTATTCAAGTTTTTCCTTCACAAATCAATCTGTAGATTACGTTAAGCAGGCCATACTGCAATAAAAATCATACAAATTCTTAATGTGCAGCACTGAACGTTGTCTCTGAAGGTAAATCTTAGAAGAAGGTATTTGTTTTGTACTAGGTTTTTTAATGATAAATAACAAATTTATAAAAAATATTCCTCAATGTTTTTCTAAATTTGAAATAGGAAACAAAAACACATTGGAATATTTTATTTACTTACTCTTGTATCGATGATGGTATATTTGATGTGGTATCCGATGGGACTCTGACTAATTGACATTCGGGATTGGATGGCAATTTTTGAAAAATATAATCCGTTTTGGTGTTAGGTACCGTTGGGAGCTATCCACTTTATATTGTTCATTCCACATTCGTCCCAATGCTTCGTCTCATAACCATAAGTTGCGGTTTTGGCTCTAAAAAAAAATATTCGACAGTCTATACACATTAACATACCTATACTTTTTGTACACTATAACTCAATATGTTGCAAATCGTGAAACCAAAGTAACAAATCCATATTGCACAGGCAAATCAAGTTTTTTTTTATGCTACCAAAAACGTCACTACCAAAGTTCTAATTCAACTGACGCGGGTTGCCTCTTGGATTTACACATTATCATAACCACATTGACAATGTGAAGGCATTATGGTAATCCTTATCTGAGCATGGATCCACACATGCATCCAGGGCGGGGGCTTTGGGCAAAGACTATTACAATGTTATATCAAGAAACTAAATGAATTTCAAAATATTCAGTTGTTTATTTCTAGCGGTTCGAGCTGTACGATGTGCGTTTTTCATCATCAGCATATTATAAATAGTCCATTGCTGGAAATACGCTTCTTCTAAGCCACGCTAGTGAGCTTGGTCTTCGGTTCTGTTTTACCAGTTACTGCCAGCTTGCGTATATCATCGCTCGTTTTTGCTGAGGTCGTCGTCCTATATACTACGTCTGCCGATTCATGGTGTCCACTCCAGAATACATCTACTCCGACTGTACTTTGTCTTTCATTTATAATCAATCATTTAGTCAATCACGGACAAAGTTTTATAATTATAATACCAATTCAACCACGGAATACATCACGTTCCCGCCAAAAAGTTAGGGACCAAATTGCGATTTTGTTAACAATTATGGGCGTCTTAGAACCCACGCCGTTTAATCCTCACTACGCCCATAGGTCCGCACCTACATGCGTCAGTATACATCATATTTGCATATTCCATACACGAGTTATGTCACTGGTAGCCTTAGCTAAATTTAACGAACAAAACTGGAAAATCTGCATTGTGTTCTTGCGTCATGTACGCATTTTTAAGAAAGAATGTTTAGTGTTTACCTACTATGTTAAATTAAAACCGTTCTTAAATTTGCCAATTATTATTCTGTAAGCTTAAGTGACTCAATTTGTATGATTTGACTAATCGATTAAGCCATCTGATGATTACACTTATGTAATGTACATATGAAGTCTTTGTAAGACGATTAGAAAAATGGCAACCAGTTTTCAATTCTAGGCAATAAAATGTTAAAACCAGAATTTGGTACTATAATTTATTCTGTGAAAGAATGTTGAAATACGACGTTTTATACAAGCGTGTGATTTACAACATAAAACCGCTTTAGCCCTACGGATACTAATGGAAATCGTTTCAATATTATGAAACTCTATAAAATTTTATTGCAGCTGACGAAAATCGTGCGAGTTAGGTGATTCAATTTAATTTACATAAAATTTATGCAAACGTTTCATAATAAAATTGTTCTATACAAAGAACCTACATCAAACTATAAGGTTATGTAAACAATACGCACCTGAATGAAAACAACAACCTTTCAGAGTCACTGAATTTTTACACTTTTCACTGGCACTGGAAACTATAGCACGATAACAGTCCACTCAATTTTACTATGGCACATAAGAGTTAACGAACGTTTTTCACAGTCTTTTCGTTGAAGAAAAGTTGGCGAAACGTATCGCGATCGATGTTTGGTAATCGCGATCGATGGGGTCGATCGCGCGCGCTGTGAGCGGGACAGAGAGACTACGACTATGCGACATGCGCGCACGCTGCTGCCGCGGAAACTTCGCAGAGTGGGGGCGCTAGGACATGGAAAACTGCGTGGATGAAGCCGTCAAAGGACACAAGCAACCACTTATCGTATAAAACTTTTAAGTCGTAGCTTTTAACGACGCCGCCGCGCCGTAGAGTCCAATGTCATTATACTAAGCACAGTATCTTGTTAATCAGTATTTTTCCCTATTATGTAGCTATTGCTGTTATTCTTCGTAAAATAATTGTAATCGTACCTGATTTGTAGTTGTGTACGTGTAGTTTAATATTTCTTCAGAATTTTATTTCAATTTTAGTTTTTTAAGTTGGACAGCCTCTGTGGTGGTTGAGCAGGTCACCTTAACCCTGCTTACATAACCCTGCTGCGGGTTCGATTCCGGCGACAGGACATGATTTTTTTAACTTTGTGCACCTAAAAAAAGCGCAATAAGGTACTTGTTCTGTCTGCTGGGTGTTGTGGGATCATGGTGCTCGTTGTTCCTGGACCCGTAGATACAGTGAATCCTAGTTAGGGTCCAGACTCTGTAGGTAGGTAGGTATATGTGATTATTGAGCATTATTAAAGATGCTTTCAAAATGAAACAGTTTAAGTAACGAAATATTTAGAACCATGAAGAAACGCATCACGTGCCTATAGAAATTTTTATTTCCAATAAATTATTGTTGTAAGTTTTGAACCACTGCAAATCATGCAATGCAAAAAAGTAACCAGTGGGGCAACAGCAAATTCAACTATAATAATCATTGATTTATTTCTATTTTTAAAGATATTTAAGAAACTGGTTTGATGCCATAAATATGCAATTATAACTATAGCATTGGCAAAACCTGTAGGCACTAGATTGAAATGACCGTGGTCGACCCAAACCTTAGGGTGTTGACCTTGACCTTGAACATTGTACCTTAAATAACATATTTTATTGATTCACCAATAAAACTATCACAACCTCATCTTATGCATAGATAATGTGTATCTAGAATTAGTTTTATATGTTTCTCAGAAAAATATTTAAATTATGAATGACGTCATCGACCGTCGTAAGCTGTGCCTCTATTTTACGTAGATTTATTCTAGATAGTGTAAAACATCTGCCTGAATGCCAGGAACAATAACTACTTATCCAAACAAAAAAATAAGCTGCTCCTGTAAGATTGATAATTTCAATTTTAAGTTGTCACTTAAGTCCAGACCAAATTTTTTAAAACCACCGTATTTTTGATTATACCAGAAATGAATTTTTTTTTTTCTATGATCATGGACCCTAACTAGGATTCCCTGTATCTAGAGACCCAGGAACTACGAGGACAATAGTCCCACAACACCCAGACACAGAACAAGTATTTGCGCTTTTTTTTCATGTGCGCAAATACTTGTCCTGTCGCGAGAATCGAACCCGCCGCCTCCGGGTTATGAGCCGACCTGCTGAACCACCACACCACGGAGGCTGTCTGTATATTTCCTGATTGCCGTATTGACAGTAGCGACTGGTCACTTACCTGTCTTCACATTTCAACTTGCTTCACTGACCAAACAGCTCGAATATACAATGTTTGTAAATACTACCCAGCATACCTACTATCGACATTTCCTCCATCGTCATACATTGGCGATCTTAGTATTATGACATCTGCGTAATGTTTATGCAAATGGTCACCCACGCCTCGGGCTCCAGCCGAGTGATATATAAGAGCGGGCCGGTCCTCCCACTGGCTTGCTCCGGCTTCAGGTTAGTGGAATTAATAATGCTTGTACTAGCTTTGATGCAGTTTTGGTAATAAAGTCCTTGCAGCCTGTGTTGTGCCACCGGTGTCTTTATAGGTAGATATATATGTTTTTCTAAGGAAATTGCAATATTCGCCTTGGTGGTTCTGTTATGTTACCATAAAAACCTAACTTATGAGAAGTACAAAATAGAAATAACCAATACCCCAATATGCTATTCAAATAACCAAAATATTAGTTAAAAATAAAACATTACAATACAATACAACAACTCTTTATTGCACACCAAATTTAAAAAAAAAACGGAGCTTAGTACAGCGGGTGATCTTATCGCTATACAGCGATCTCTTCCAGGTAACCTTGGGATGGACAGGTGCACATCGTGGTGTGCCTGATGAATCTCTCAGAAATATCAAATTGATTTCAATAAACTCTTATATTTTTGGCAATAACCATTCAAATCGTATATTACAGTGGTGGGTTACATTACCTGCAAAAATTGTATTGTTTTATATGCTTTCAGATTACCGGAAAATGACGCTAACGCGGTGTTGCCGTGTAAAGAAATTCATCATTGAGACATTCATAATCAACAGTTTTATGGTATAAAACTAATTATCCTGTAAATCCGGGGGTCAGCTAGTATCATATCGAGAGAGAATAGTGCCTGTATAAATACTTCTAACAATAACTACTTTTTGCGCGTTAAGTCCACCCACGCGCATAAAATCTATCTCTATTACTTGCCATTAAATTGCGTCTGAAGCTAAAAAATAGTTTTGATTACATCCAAGGACAAATCCATTATGGTCAAAACTCATCGAGATTGCGAAGAAACAAAAGCAAAAAACATAAAAACATGTTGTAACCTTATATTTTCTGTGAACCTAATGAGCCTTTTTTATGAGGAGTATTTTTCTGATTAATTAATTTTAAAAATTAATCTAACCGAATCGAATTTCGGCACTTAAAGATATTATTCGCAGGGTCATTATCATTATTTTGTCTAGTTTGTCTGTTCTATGGTGATTTATGAACTAAAAGTAGTGATTAGTTATAAATGTACTTCAACATACGAAAAGGTACTCTCATATATTTTATTTATACCAAGATCAAGTTTTTTGATATTACGTAATGAGACAATAAAAGTAGGCGTCATAGAAAAAACACAAAACATGTTTCTTTTAATAATTTAAAAATTGACGATTTATGTTTGCAGGTATATCTATTATATAAAAGGCTTTGTCCTGACTGACTGACAGACAGCGCACAGCCCAAACCGCTAAACGTAAAGACTTGAAATTTGGAGAAAATTCCTTTTATGACGCGAGCGCGTGCTAAGAAAGGATTTTTGAAAATTCAACCCGTAAGTGGGCGAAAAGGGTAAAAAACGGTTGTATGATAAACCTACATTTCGTGACGTATCGTTTTGAAACTTAACACATACAAACAAATATAAAAATAAAAGAAATGATACCTTTTAGTTTTTCAAAATTCAACATTTAAAGGGGTTAAAAAATTGTTGAAGTTTGTATGAAAAAAAAAAATTACCGTATCATACTGAAATTTGGAATGTGTAAGAACATACAAAATAAATGGATACGGGTCTCGGGAATTTTTAAATTTCATCCCTTAAGGGGGTAAAAATACAGAAAAAGTTTCCGTCGTAAGACGTTCGCACCGGCAAAACCGCTAATGCTATAATCTTCAAATTCGAAGATACATTGATTCTATTACGAAGGGTTGTATTACGAAAGAGTTTTTGAAAATACAGCCCCCAATGGGATGAACGGGAAAAAAGTATTTGTATGATAAATTTACATTTCGCTTTGAAACTTGGCACATACAAACAATTATAAAATAAATGAAATGGTACATTATAGTTTATTGAAATTCAACTCTTAAACGGGTGAAATAAGTAGTTAAAGTTTGTGTGTCAAATAAAAAAATATGACCGTAAGTATTCCATCGGATAGTTCATTCAGAGTAAAAAATGGCATTTACAATATTTATTGACAGGGATCACACATCAGCCGGAAGACGTCCACTACTGAACACAGGAATCCATAAAACGTCACTTTGGACGCTAATCATAGGGGGAGATTTGCCATAATCATCACGCTTAGCAGGTGGCTTGGTGAGAATCGCAGAAGGTTTTAATGTACCGAGGAGAATGCTGCTGCCCATTCCCTGGATATTCCTTTGCCGGCTTTTACGGCACCCGCGGGAAGAGATAGTGGTGGCTCTATTCGCAAAGCTGGACCACACGGCCAAGGATGACATAAGAAGGGATGACACTTTGTATGCATACTTAGTTCTTTGTTTTTGAATTTGTAATTATGAAAATTGGGATTTGTATATGAATCACATCCTAAAATGGTATAATAATATTTTTGCCAGGGTTGATTTGAAGGGGTGAAAATGGGGAGGAAGGTTTTAGTTCAAAATTCTTTATTGTCAAAGTCACGTTTGTTAAACCAGTTGTTGTTAAGTACCTGCATGTTAAAATAAAATAACATTTTGAAATGATTAAGGGGTTGAATTCATTTTTTTTTAAACTGTTAGATTATCACGGGTTTCTAAACATTTTTTCGTGTTAGTGTCAAAATGTACATAAAACATTAAAGAAAGTTATTACCAGATATATAAAAAGTCTATACTCTAATATAAAAACACTTATTTCCTCCCTATCTCTTACTACAATGTCATGAGGCCACTTTAAAAAGATGAAAAAGATGAATAACTAATCTCTTTATTTGTGACGCTTTTTACACGGTTGTCAAAATAGGAGGCTTAAGTTAATTTTATCCTGAAAAAATTAACGGTTTCTGAGGGATAGTCCACGCGGGCGAAGCCGCGCGGGTACAAGCTAGTTACTTATATACTTCTGGCACCTTTCTAAGTTCTGATATGTACCGTGAATGTGTCCCGCAGTTTTACCCACAATTTACCCGTTTTCCCGCGGAAAATATTGATAAATACGCGATAAAAAGTACCGTATGTTAATCTTGATATTAGTGTATGCAATCAGTGTTCAAAATTTTATTCAAATTATTTCAGCTGTTTCAGCGTATATAAGCCGCGCATACAAACTGACAACGTGGGTTACATCACAAAATAGTAGTGTTACGTACTGATACTAGCGAAGAACACAGCGGCATGCGTTGTTATAACTGGCTCCCAGGAGAAGGATATCGAATATGTCCGAAACCCAAAACAGACCACGTTTTACTTTAGACATGTAAACAGCTCAATTTTTCTTAAAGACAAATAAATGCCATATATATTTGTGCTCGTACAAATTCCAACTCATTTTGCTAATCTTGCCACCAAGCTGGAGCAATGAAAATGAAAACATAATATAAGCAGACCAGATAGAGCTATACCAAACAAATCACTCCACATTACCATGGAGAAAGAATCACCGAGTCAGTGGGCCCATTTTGTCCTCTGTGGTCCTTTTATGAACCCCGCAAATGGATATGGAAGCTATCTTGATGGGCTGTAGCCAAGCGATAAGCTTGAGAACGCATTTCATTTGCAATTTCAAGACGTACATGTCATCTTCGAGGCGTGCCTGCGTTTGTATGGGGGGTTATGAGTATGCGGTGGCAATTTAACCGGCATTTATCTTGCAGTTTACATCAACAGTGCTCGAGCCAAGTTCAAGGATGACGTGACGAATGTCGTGTAGACGTTAAGTTTTTTGTTTCGTTTTGCTTTTAAATGTTTATGGGTATTTTTTTTTTATGTAAGTGAATGACATGATATGCTAGTCGTTCGCCCGATTAAGCGTCACGGCTACCCATGACAGATTGCAGTATCACTCGGAACTCTAAATTAATATAGTTTGGGTGACACTGCACTGCGCACGTCAACCTAAGATTTCACACAGTCTAGTAATAAGATTACTAGACTATATGATCAGATCATAAACTCTCATTATTATTATATTACCTACCAGGGAAAATTTAAATTAATGCTGTTTCATAAATATGGCCTTGGCTGTTCATAATTAGTATAACACTCGTAATTACTACAGGTTAAAATAATACATAGTTAGCAGAATACTGATTTATAAATTTTAATACGAATATTATAAAAATGTCTAATACAACTCGACAAGAAGTTGTACCTACATACAATAGTTTTCAATTATGTCGTTATGTTGACTATTCTTGAATTCTTGGATGGTTTCGATTGCCTAATTTTGGATAGATATATCGGTTTCCATAATGTATTATATTAACAGCTCATTGCTATACTTATAGTGGTTTGAAGATTAATTTTAATAGCATCATAAAGGCCAATTTCACTTCAAATATGCATAAGTTTTATCATCACTTGATAAGTTTTAAAATTAAATCGACTCGAAGATGGGAGATGTAATTTATGCATGTTTTAATAACTTGCTACATTCTTAAGAGCTATATTTCCTCGTAAAATGTGCTTCATAAAATAGTCGTTAATCTTGTATCACACCTCACTGTTAATGTTAAGCTGTTATACCTATTACTGGTTAGGTATATCTACTAGTCCTAAAATTGAAACTACCGTGAGTTTGAGTTTTTCTTTTTTTTTTTCATTTTATTTGGGTAAGCAAACATTGCAGTATCACATTAAAGTAGCTTAGAAATTACAATGAAGTAAGTAGTAATCAATGTGATACCAGCATTGTTTACCACAGAGTATTAAAATTATAGTGAAAGAAATATGATGCGATAGGTGGTATGGTAGTGCTATGCCAAAATTTTCTTTTTGAATATCGCGTTGCCGCAATATCTATTGATATTATAGAATCGCGATAGTCGCGTAAACATGCAATGAAAATAATAAATACCTACCGCCCAATGATCACTTATAGATCCTGGACCCTAATCAGAATTCCCTGTATCTAGGGACCTTGGAAATGCAAAATTATTTTTACGTGAAAGCTGCACAATCAAACAGCAGCATTTTACATTGTGCTACTATTAATTCTGTGATATTATAAAAATTTTACTTGATAATAGTAAGAGGTTCCATACTGTATATGGTAACCCTATAAATAGTTAGACCCAATCTTAGCTCGACCGTTGCGGTTTGTCGGTGTCTCTACCATACTTTTTTCTTAAGTTTTTTGACACAAGACGATTCTGAATAATATAATATGGCGCTACATAACGACTCCTGCCGGTTAATTGGACGTGGGCTGTTTTTATTGCGTCCACAATACTGTGGGTAGGTATATATTTAGCAGATTCAATCATCGTTTCAGGGGATTTTGATAAAGTCATTATAAAAATAATAATAATGCCTATAAAAATAAAAATACTTAATATTTTAGTTTATTTTGTAGGTACCTAGTGTTACTTTGGTAGAAATATTTTCAAAACATTTAAGTAAACACCCTCCTCCTTCTCATCCAATCCTTATATTGTACGTACGTATTTGAGAGTCAGCGTGATGCATCCTAAAAATAACATAAAAATACAATAAATAAAAAAATACAATATGCCTAAAATGCGTTATGATAATTTGAAAAGTGATAGTTACGCTTATAATACTAGTTGAGCTCCACGGTTTCACGCAACGGACAACATGAACACAACTTTCCGGGATAAAAGTACCCATTTGTATCATTCCATAAAAAGTATCTGCCTGCACCTGTACACCTTTCATCAAAATCCATTTAGCTCCCCGCGGTTCTATCCAGGTCGTCGGTCCACCTAATGGGGAGCCGGCCTATATACGCTGCGTCTTTTCGTCTAAAATAACGCAAAGCCTGAAAACGAAAGTTTTCAACCGGTGTGTATTGCCGGTGATGACTTATGGCACTGAGGTGTGGTCTCTTATTGCTGGCCTTACGAGTAAGCTCAAAGTCACGCAGCGAGCTATGGAGAGAGCTATCTATGCTCGGGGTTTCCTTGAGACATAAGATCCGAAATGAGGAGATCCGCAAGAGAACTAAAGTCAGTGATATAGCTCTTAGAATTAGCAAGTTGAAGTGGCAGTGGGCAGGCCACATCGCTCGTAGAACTGACAACTGATGGGGAAGAATGGTTCTCGAGTGGCGACTACGAACCGGAACTTCTAAATAGAATAGAAAAACTACTTATGGCATATACCAACATAAAATAAAAACTAAACATTATAGAATAGGTTAGGTACTATAACTTTAAGTAAATTATGTTATAGAATCAGTTGCCAAACTTAAACCTATCCGCAATAAAAAAAGGTTCCTAAAGTAAGGCTATAATAATTGCTGTTGAAAGATTTTTCAATTCAAGCGCTAATATATCGGTGCCTCTAATGCTGATTGCACAGAGTCAATTCAAATGTTGCTATCAATAGTCACAATCGACATCCACTTGCCGTTTCAACCTCATTACTCATTCGGACATCAAAACTAGTTGCCGATTATTACCACACAATCGAATCCAAACAACCTACCGGTTAAATTAGAAATGAGTATCGATTAATGTAGCCTCAGGCGTACGGTTATCTTTTGCAATAACACAGAACCGACAAAAGATATGGCACAGCAAACATTACTGTGTCGACGTTTTATTACCGTATCTCTACATTTTCAAAGGTAGTCTATAGTTGCTTTTGGACTAGCTAGATTTTGTTATGACAAAGTAATACATTGTTAAATAATTAATACAGTTGTATAGGAAGCAAAAAATCCATATCCAAGGGATATTTTCGCTCTTATGTTATAGGAATAAAGTACACCAATTTTGTAAACTTATATGCACTGCGCTGTGAGTTGTAACTATAATAGGTTTGTTGCAATAAGTGAGTTGTTGCTTATTGTTTGGTCAGCTGATGAAAGATGCGACACAGTTCTGGAGAGGCTCTACTAATATAGAGGTGTGGCATCTTCGTGATACTTAAGTTTGTGTGTTCTTGTCATATTTTGTGTGTAAATCGTGATGATATATTGCAATAACATAGTTTGATGTGTATTTTTGGTGCCATAAAATTTGCATGCAAGTCCTTGAGCTGAATCTACAAACTAGTCGAGATTATAGAAAGGACCCAAATAACGAATTTGGGTGGGTAGTAGGTAGGTATTTTCACTATGAAAATTGGTGCGGTTGTAAGAACAACATAAAAAGTTCATCCTGAAGACGTCCACTGCTGAACATAGGCCGCCCCCACAGAGCGCCACTTTGAGCGGCTGCTCGCCTCCTGCATCCATCGGCTCCCCCACGGTAAAAAAAAAGTAAAATAATAAACAGCTAAAAATCAATAAAAAGAAACAAATCGTTTGTCATAAAAAGTTACTAAAACTTAATCAAAGACACATTTTCTTTGACATTTCAAGCATTAATTAGATTTAAGTAACGCTTATAAGTAGGGCTATTTGCTTATCTTATGAAAATGAATAAGTAACCTACTATTTATAATACATCAAAGTCTGACGACTAGTGCCGGGCCGTAACGCGCCGGCAAATACTTAGCAAAACTGTAGGTATAAGTACTTATAAAGCAAATTTGAATGTGCTTGTTTCAATACTAATTAGAACCACCTACACAACTACACTGTCTTTGAATAAAACACTATTCTAGTGTCGATAAAATTAATTGGCACACTTATACAATAGGTGTTAAACACTTCCCGTTGTTATTGGAACTAAACGTCATTATTAGTCACTAAACACAATAGCTGTAGCGCCAAATCTGGATACAGACTAGTTTGACGCAATAAAGTATCGACCCACACACTAGATACAACACCCACATGTTTATAAAATAATGCCCAGAGCGTAAGTAATAGAGGTAGGTATAGAATATAATATATTTATGCAAAAATAACAAATTTAGTTCACAATTAATTATTTAAAAAATAATACAAGTCAAGAGTGAACAGATATCTTCTAGGTAAGCATGCTCCACCGTAGGCTGCGTCATCACTTACCATTAGGTGAGGCAGTGGTCAAATGCCATACCTATTAATGATAAAAAATAAAAATGCAATTCGCATAATTACACACAGTAGGATTCCCTGTGTTGTGCTGAAGTACTCTTCCGATGAAACATTACAATATGCTTATCTTAATAACTATCGAAGGGATACCAGTTATTTACTAACAAATATTATTAGGTAGGTACTAATAATACAATAATAAGAAAGTATATAATGAATAATCATTAATAATTATAATAACAATATATTTATATTCCAGTATTATAAGACATCAATAATAAATTATAGACTATTAGCATTACTTTGATCATTCCTCGTTTTATGTAACTATTTATGGGTAATATCTTTATGGTATTTAAATATAATATTATTATTAATAGGCCACGTGTATCAAAGTACGTCGTTTTAACCCCCGACGCAAACAGATGGATAACGCGTCTCTGTCATGTGGTATGGTATTAGGTATACCATTTTTTTAAGTATTTGAAAAGTTACTTGATCGATAGTATCGTTAGCTGTTAGATATATTTAAAAAAGTATTGAAACAATTTTTTTTACTTTTCTTGGGTACGTAGTGTTTCCCAGATTGGATGGATATATAAATGGATAGATGGTTACTTGGATTTTTTTTAAATTAAATTTGTTATGTATCAGACTTACACAGAGCTTCTCATTTGCTATGGACCATAAAGTAACGCAATGGTTACCTAAATAGGAGCGAACCGAATTCCAATCGTCCTACTTCAGCTGCTAGTCAGTTGTCCGCCCACTCGGTGGTATTGCCAATTTTAAAACAATAACCATGGACAATAACCATATTCAACGTGAAAAATGTGACATAAACTTTAAATTCACTGTTTAGATTGCTTCGGCTTGGTCTCAATTGCCTGGACAAACTGGACATGACGTTTTTAGTGAGATTTCACACTTTTTGAACAATTTCTCGCTATCACTTTAGTACCTAAGGCATCAAGAAGAATATTAATATTGTATTACATGATAGATTGAGCACATGATATAATTATATCGCAATAAAAATTTCACGCTTTACGATACACTATATCGTTATCAGCCTTATACGTTTCCACAGCTGGGACATGAGCTTTCTCTAACAAGGAGAGAGGGTAGACCATAATCTACTACGTTTTCCTACAGCGAGTGCAAATTTTGCATGTAACACACTTTTATATAAAAGTTGTTATGCTAAACTATAGCTATAAGATGCATAATATAAAATAAACCTAATCTAAACATAGTACAAACCACTACAAGTACCGTGGCCTAGTATTATACTTCGATGCTACATCTGAAGAGATTTAAGGTTACCAGCTAATAGTCCGTGAAAATATAATATTTTAAACTTCCACTTCTTTCTTTTACACTTCACAAACATGGTAAATATCCCGTTAATAAACAATATTTGAGTAATAATAGTCCGTGTTTACTTTTTTTTAACGGGCAATGTGCCTTTATTGTTTGCTTATATATGTTGACTACAATATAATAGACGTAACAAGATAATATTAGGAAAATGTGTTTGCCGTATAATTTGGACACTACGACTAAAATGTTTGGATATTTTGCTTTAGAACTGAGACAACTTACTCCGATACAATGTTGTATGTTCTTTTCGCATATCCATTAAATTTTATCATGAATATATTAGCCCACACGCTACCCTAACCTGTCCAGAGGCACGAGCTCGGCTTTATCATAATTACATTTTAATTAGAAACTTTGATATTTGGTTGATTGCGGTGATACCTGTTATGGAATCTCGTTCAAGGCAAACGGTTACCTAAAGCTGGGTAGCACCATCTTGGAACTACAGTCAAATGTGTTAGTTAAAATTCTATAGTTCAGCGGAAATATATTGCACCGTTTAACCCACAGAGAATTAAAAAATGTGACGCTCGATTTAACTTGTTTAAACTTTTAAAATGACGTCATAGTTTTTTTTAATTTTAAAGAACGTCGTGGTGATATTGATCTAGTTGTCCTCGTGTGTTGTTCTGCCCATTACAGCTGCGTGCCACTCTAAACTCTAAATTATAAAGATGTACGTGGCACTGTACTGCGCACGTCATCCTGAGACCTCAACTCACTGTAATAAGATTGTTAAACTGTGAGATCAAGTTATAATATATCATTTGCCTGGTAGTTTCACTAGTTACATAACGGTGTCCTTCAAAGGGCAGAATATTTGGCAAATATCTGCAGGCACCTAGATCTACCTAGACGAACTCTTGCAGATAAGCCCTACTTACTTATAGGTGCAAGCACTACTGTGTTCCAGTTTGAAGGGCATTGTAGCTAGTGAAATTACTGGGCAAATGAGACTTAAGAACTGATCTCACAGTCTAGAAATCTTTTTTAGACTGTGTGATGTCTCAGGATGACGTGCGCAGTGCCCAGTGTCACGCGAAACTTTAATTTAGATTTCCCAATGACACTGCAATCTGTAATGGGTGGCCGTGACGCTTAACACCAGGCGAACGACTAGCTCGTCACGTCAATCGTTTACATAAAAAAAGGTGATAGTGGTAGATATAACACTAGTTATGTAATCATTTTTTTCATGTTATAGGTAAGTAAACGAGCTTTTTTTAGTGTATAAATACCTAGATATCTACCTAATTAAATACCTCCTTTCAATAATACATAATGTATTTAGGATACACAGTGAGTTATTTTCACTGAGAGCTTTTAATTTTAACAAAAAATGGAACGCTTTGCTTGTATATTTCCCGAAAACTATAATCTTGGAGTCTTCAAATCGACGCAAGCGAAGTACGGCAAGTAAGCGTGTCACATCCTAGACCGCATCGTCAATTATCATCAGGTGAGATAGTGGAAACCCAAGCCTATCAAACATTAAAAACCATCCCTATTTCTATAAACCGTATAGCCAATATTTCTTAACCTCCGTGACCGCGTCAGTTTAGACGATAATCCAGTATATATCCAGGATAATAAGCCAGTAGCGATAATCGGTGCCATAACGTTGAAATACCTAATTCAAAATTAATAGCTCGTAAATTGAGTTTGTAAATTGGCGTATTAAAGTGGCAGGACTGAGTGGACTGTAATAGATGCAGTAAATGCTTGTTATACACTTACCCCCTTACCAATACACATTAAAACATTGTGTATAGCTAATCAACAGTTATTCGGTGTTTTGTTTCACTATGACAAGTTTGAAATAGGGGAATAATAGTAAAAATAATAATTTTTATAACAATATTGTAAAAAAACCTAACCCTAAGAAAAATAAATAAATGAGAAAATAATAAAAATAATAAACCAATTTACCAGGAAGATATAAGTGCATGGAAGAAAAGAGCACAAACTGGTCTTGTATTGTAGTACATACTATTTTTTTTACATCTAAATAGGCCCTCATTTGACCGCAATCTCACCTGATGGAAAGTGCGATGATGTGATATCAGCAGGTTTTTTTTCGTCATCATCATCAACAGCCTGAAGACGTCCACTGCTGAACATAGAGGCCTCCCGCAGAGCGCGCTACCTTTAGCGGCTGCTAAATATAAATTCAGTTTATCAACTTAGAGTGTATAATGTATAACACCCACAGAGCGTAACTCCATTGTTTTTTTTCTCTAATCCGTGTTACCACCAAAGTGCAGCTGTTGTCATATGCATGTAGGCATTTGCAGAGTTCACGTACCTATTAATATGGAACTAGGTCTTAGTATCGCGTGTAAGAATGTAAATAAAAAGTTATTAATTTATGTATTCTTGCTTGATCAACAATCATTGACTGCAACAGTTGGTTCGTTACGACACAGGGTAATTGCATTTGATTTACTCAAGTTTATTCAGACGTAATGTTTGCAAAATAATAGCCGTAAAATAACGTAACGTATCTAAAGTATATAAATACCTACTCCAAGTAGTTACCAGCCTAATAAATTACTCTACTTCGATATCACAGTTCTATATAACATGTACCAAGGTATCTAATATTGTTATCGTTAAAAAAGCTTATTATTATTCACAACGTAACATTTTTATTAAAAATATGCATCAGCCGATGACAATGATCTCATTGCATCCCACACTAGTGACATGGTTTGTTGTTGCTGGTTATTACGCATTCCAAGCTGCAATGTCGTCACAAAGCGATCAAACTTCAAGCCTATTTTATCAAAGCTTCAAGCATAACTTACCTACTACGACTAAAATGTCAATTACCTACCAGTAGCATATTTGTAATATCAGTATTTATTACACATATGGTAGTAGGCATGCTTTTGTATTTATCCACGTAATATATTATGAGGAGTGACGGAATAAAAGGGTACCTTCATAACTATTCTATAGTTAGGTACATATCACATTTAATTAAACAAAAATAAATTTATAACCAGTCTGACCACAAGTTTTCAAACAATCATGTATGTATGTTTATCTATCCTTCACTTATATAATTAATAGTAGCTAGGTACTTCATTTATATTATAATAGGTACGTATCTAACGTATTCAATATAGTCTCAGAGTAGATGATTATTATTTAGGTACGTAGTGACTGGTGACTTAATCTATGCGTGCTATGTAGATCTAGCAGTCCTCGCCTCTAGAACTATGAAGTCATTCCGAAACTGTTCTCTGCCCTCCTTTTAGGGCAAAATTCGCGATCATACTGAACTTGTTATAAGGCCGAGGACGCTGAACGGCCTCTAAGCATGTCGCTAAATATGGTCTCTCTAGGCAAACTTATCTGTTTTGAGATGTTTTGAAGCTATATTCTTCGTTAATTATTATAACATGATGAGGGTGTAGTAGCTGTCTGGGATTGGAATGAGAGAGAAGGTTCTGAATGATAAGACGTCGTAGTTTCCTTCTTACCTAAAGTACCTACCTATTCACAAATGTACTGGATTAGGTGCCACTGATGCCAGTGATCAATTGATCATTGCTTTATTATCTCGTGTACATGTCGTGAATAAATAATAGGTTTAACAAAAATAGTAGGTAAGTTTTTTTGTAGATTGATATAATAAGAACATGCAATGATGGCATGTTCGTTGAGTATTTTTCATAAAGAATAAACTAATCCATTGCTATTCGTCACGAGATGGCGCTGCTCAAGATTTATTTTAGCGCCACCTAGTGAAATGATTATAGTTAGTCAATTTTATACTAGTTTTACTACTCTACGCCAGATGGCGTTCAAAGAAAAAATGAAAGATCATAAGCGAATAATTTTTAATGATAATTATGATTGTACATTAGAATAATACGACTGTATAATTAAAGTATATTTACCATACTATTACCTGGACTTTAAATTGTACCTAACTAGTTCCACAAACCGATTACCTTGAATAATCACAGGACTTTACCTATTCTAAGTAAATTTTTTTCTAGTGTCTGCGAACTCAATAAGTATTTACTATGTCTTAAGGAATATGTACGTACCTACTTGTGCATTTATGTGTGTGTAGGTAAGTACCTATAAATTAACATAATTATCTTGATTCTTTACTAAAAATAAACTAATAATAATCAAGCATCGTTATGTAGCTACTTTAAATCCAAGATCTCATTTGGTTTTTGCAATCAATGCAGTTTTCTTCTTATTGATCAGCAGAACCAAAGAGGCATTGACAAAGTACGTAGATACACAGACGACGCAAAAATCACGAAGTACAAAAGCCAAGAGGTACGCCAAATAAACGCAGGAGAGGACGGAGGCCAGGGCGAGGAAGAACTGCAGTTTGACCACGGGAAGGTAGTCATATGTGGCTGAAACAAAAATAACTTACTTAGGTACTTACATGAAAAAGTATATCGTGTAAAACGTACTGGACTTATTTTATAGCAGTATAGGGTTGTATACATAGTCTACAGACTACAAATTAAATTAGTATCAAATCGTAACAGAACAAAGAGGTGTAGGTACGTAGTAACTAGTAGGTACCTACCCACCCATTTTAATGTAGGTAATAGGTTGGTATATCCCACTGGTCATATAGGTATTCTACCCAAGTACCCAAGTAGGTACAATAAATCATTGTAATTCTATTATGAATGCCCAATTTAATACTAGTCACGCTCCGCGGATTCACCCTCGGATAAAAAGTACCCTATGTATTAATCCAGCGTACAAGCTATCTGCATTCCAAATTTCATCAAAATCGGTTCAGTAATTATCGAGATAGAAGGTAACAAACATTAACATATGTTTTTCGCATTTATAATATTAGTAGGATAGTAACTGTGATTCATGATTAGGATTGGATATTGCAATCATAGGGTGGGTTTCTTGACCCGTAGTTAAGGTAACCAATGGTTAAAAATGCCAACAAACTCTAACTAATGGTCAAAACTTTGTATGAAGTTTTAACCTCTGGTTACTTTAACTAGGGATCAAAAAGCCCATCCATAGACCTAATATTAGAAGTTACACATATAATCTCAGTGGAGATTAGAGTTGATATTGTAAATACTAACTAGTACGTAATACTAAATCATTATATCTAATTGATACCTACATAATCATACAAAACGCACTACACTAAATCGAAACCACGAATAATCACACAATAAACATTCACAACAATACCGACAAATAAATAATCATTCAGCAATCGTAAACCAGCTTTAGGATCAAACAAAGCTATTCCGGCTTATTTTCAATACAGTTTCAATAACATACCGAAACAATAGGCCACTACGAATCCGGCCATTTACGACCGTGTTCCACGGAATTAACATTTTAGCGGAGCCATAAAAGCTCACGCGAGCTCACTAAATATTCAAATATAGATATTTAATGCTGTAGTGTGTACTTTGCGTAATTCATACGATGTACAGAACAAGTTAACAGATGATTATGTAAAATGTATGCATTGTAATGCTACTATAAATAAAACGTAGGTTACCTAAAGCTAGCTTTACTAGGTGGTAGGACTTTTCTGCAATCGTCTGGGTAGGTACCGCCGCTTTGCCAGTTATTCTGCCGCCAAGCAGTAGTGTGCAAGCACTATTGTGTTCTGGCTTGAATTGTAGCTAGTGAAATTACTAGGTAAATGAGACTTTATGATCTGATTTCACAGTCTAGTAGCTGATTACTAGAATGTGTGATGTCTCAAGATGACGTGCGCAGTGCAGTATCACGCGAAACTTAATTATTCTAAAGTTCGAGTGACACTGCAACTGTTATGGGTGGCCGTGTCGCTTAACATCAAGCGAAAGACGAGCCCGTCACGTCATTCATTCTCAAAATAAAAAAAATCCTTTTATAAGTTTAGTGTCTAAAGCATGCTCTCTTCTTAGATAAACACGATACAAAACACGAAAGTTTCCAATCGGTAAGAAACTAACAATGTTTTATAACTAGAAAAAGTCATAACCAAAAAACAAATAATTATAGGTATGTATTATATTATATTATTATAGGTATTTAACTTTTTCCGCGGGTGAAGGGTAAATTCGCGTTTTGAGAGTCCTTCCGTTGGTAGAGTAAACCAATGCAACGATTCAAATATTTTGTTTATTTCCCAAGCAACAGGTAATTTTACATTATTTAAACACGCAATCAGTAGGTAATACCAACTAACAATGTATATAACTCGTTTATATACATTGTTAGTTGTAATTAAAAGATATGTGAGTGTAGGACCAGTATTCTAAATTTGAGAAATAGAATCCAGAAAGGAGCTTTTAATATGAATCTAGGTACCCAAACTTTAAATCTCTTTCAGGCAGGCTTCTATAAGTAGATATGAACCAATTGTATTTAGTTAGTTATAAGCTGCCCGTGTTTATATATTGGATAATAAACTTTTATTATTATTTATTATTATTTATTATTAAATATATTTACGAAAAAAACGAACAGTTTTAAACTTCAGCTAAAATCTACAAGTTTTCACCATCCTACCCGCCACTAGACAACATTACGATTTGCAATCCCAGAAGGAAAGTTCCAAGCTTCCAAGCTTCGGAGCTTCCAAGCTTCCAAGCCGCAACAATCATAAACACGAAGGGAGCTAACCGGCCGCGTAAACAACACTCGGCACTTCCCGAACATTACGATAACTGTTACTCACAGCTCGTGAGCTACCAAATAGGCGGACTGCGAATCTGAGGTTTCGCAATATTTTTCTCGCAGTAAAGTCACGAAGTTGCCACGGTAGGCGGTGCGAAATTTCGAACGGAGCGTGGGTGGACGGCAACGGGCCGCTTTTAAATTAGAGCTCTAAATGCATTCGATCTCCTTACTTTATGAATTTAGTTTGGACTGTGGTATGGTATCAACTATCAACTGCATTTGCAAGTTTCTAACTTGGTTAAATAAGTAAATAGCTAAAAGTAGAATATTTGCATTGAATATCTCTACTCAATAAGTTTTCACTTAGTTTTATCATGGAACAAAGAAGGAGGTTTTATCTAAGATTTTAGAAATAACACTTAAACCTACTTATATTAATATGTATAAATTAAATAAAATGTTTGAAGATAAGCAATAAAATCTACCACAAGGCTAAGTGAAATTACTGGGCAAATGAGACTTTATGATCTGATCATTCAGTCTAGTAATCTGATTATTAGACTGTGTGATGTCTCAGGATGACGTGCGCAGTGCAGTGTCACGCGAAACTTTATTGTTTTAAAGTTCCGAGTGTCACTGCAACTGTTATGGGCGGCCGTGTTGCTTATCATCAGGTGAACGACTAGCTCGTCACGTCAATCAATCGCATAAAAAAAAAAAAAAGTTATTTCAAAGTTATCATACTAATATTATAAATGCGATTGAGGTCGATTAGCTGACGATCATTAAGTACCTACCTTGCCTTGTCGACCTATCTTCTAATAGACATATTAAACCTCTGTCCAAGGCACAATTTAATTAACAATAGCAACTGTGTACGTCATTATAAAAATGCAGGCTGATGCTAAGTATTAATTATGGCACTCGTAAATATATTTTTTTCTTATATTTTGGCTCCACACATAGTGTATTTAGCCAGTGTCAAGTATTGTAATTTTTCATCGTATTATGGAATATTTCACGTAAAGTCAAGTCTTAGTCATAGTCAGTCAGGGTAGTCATAGTCCAGTCTAAGTCAGGTAGTCATAATCCAGTTAAGTCAAGCCCTAGTAAAGTGGTGGCAACTTTACTAGAGGCTTCTATGGAATTTTGGAAGCAACACGAAAAACCAGGTTTGTCTACATTATATCACTTGCCCACACTCATACTCGTAATTCAGCACTTAATGCGTAAAAAGCCACCATTTTTAAACATTAACACTGGAAAAAGCATAAGTTTTGTAAAATAATACAATGCAACGCCGTGAACTTTTTCGCGTTCCCGCCAAAAAACCCACTCGTAAATTGAGACGTTGTAAAATGATTACGTAGGTACTTATACAATTAAAGCACGCATACGACACTATATTTTTTATATAATCTGTCAGCCCATGTAGGAAGCGAGGAAGCGTTTTATGCCAGTGGAATTTAAACGTTCGTTATACCACGATATAAATATGTAAGTAGTTATAATTACATACGCAAAAGTAAAAGGCGAATATTATAAAAAGTACTTTAGTAATAATTAACCAAGGCTGTACTCTTCGATAACTCGATAAGCGATATCGAGAACATTGTTTAAGTTAAGGTTAATCGTTAAATGTAAACGTTTGATGCACGAGAAAAGTCAAATAACGTTAATGGCTTGATAAATGAATTCGACAGGTGTTGTATCAATAAAGATAAAAACAAGGTGAAATTACTGGGCAAATGAGACTATGATCTGATCTCACGTGTGATGTCTGGATGACGTGCGTAGTGCGTGTCATGCGAAACTTTAATTTAGAGTTCCGAGTGACACTTCAATCTGATATGGGCGGCCGCCAGGCGAACGGTTAACTCGTCAGCAAGGTACTCTGTGGTCAGCACCTACTTTTTTAGTCGTAGGTACCTAGACCTACCTACTTAATTTGTAGATGTCTACTAAGTTCGTTGTATTTACGAGTCCTGGGAAAAAATATCGACACTCAACCCGGTCTCGAAATTCCCGGGAAAAACAAGACTTTCGAGACTGCATCAAAAGCGAGACACCAGCAAATTAAGTAGGTAGGAACCTACGGCTAAATAAGTAGGTGCAAACGAAGTGTAAATGCACAAGTAGGTATATTATCAAGGTATTCCCATTAAATCACCAATTTTATTAGCATCATTTTGAATATCTACGTACCTATCTGTACCTACTTCATAAATACTCGAGTACGATACGACAAGATTATACTTACATAACAAAATCATGAAACAGTAAAAAACTATCCCGTAGATGCAGTTGGGTACGGCGAAAAGAGACTCTTCTGGCAACAGACCAAATCCTTTGGAATATCTGCAATGCAAATTTTTTTCATGATACAATCTTTTTCTATTATATAAAAGGCTTTGTCCTGACTGACTGACAGACAACGCACAGCCCAAACCGCTGGACGTATAGACTAAAACTTTTGGAGGGTGGCTTCCTTTTATAACGCAAGCGCGTGCTAAGAAAGGATTTTTGAAAATTCAACCCTTAAGTGGGCGAAAAGGGTTAAAAACGGTTGTATGAAAAACCTACATTTCAAGACGTATCGTTTTGAAACTTAACACATACAAATAAGTATAAAAATAAAAGAAATGGTACCTTTTAGTTTTTCGAAATTCAACACTTAAGGGGTTAAAAAAACTGTTGAAGTTTGTATGAAAATTTCAAAAAAAATTACCGTATCGTACTGAAATTTGGAATATGTAAAGAACATATAAAATAAATAGATACGGGTCTCAGGAATTTTTGAATTTCATCCCTTAAGGGGGTAAAAATACAGAAAAAGTTCCCGTCGTAAGACGTTCGCACAGGCGAAACCGCTAATGCTATTATAACCCTTAAATTCAAAGATACATTGATTCTATGACGTAGGGTTGTATTACGGAAGAGTTTTTGAAAATACAACCCCCAATGGGATGAACGGGTAAAAAGTATTTGTATGATAAACTTACATTTCGTACTGTATAGCTTTGAAACTTGGCACATATATACAAGTATAAAATAAATGAAATGCTACTTTATAGTTTTTCTTTTTAATTAAAGCTTTAAAGGGGTTTAATAAGTAGTTAAGGTTTGTGTGTCAAATAAATAAAAAATATGATAGTAAGTATTCCATCGGATAGTTCATTCAAAGTAAAAAATGGCATTAACAATATTTTTTGCCAGGAATGCCATCACACATCAGCCGGAAGACATCCACTACTGAACACAGGAATCCATAAAACGTCACGTTGGAGATTTGCCATAATCACCACGCGTAGCAGGCGGCTTGGTGAGAATCGCAGAAGGTTTTCATATACCGAGGAGAATGCTGCTGCCCATTCCCTGGATGTTCCTTTTACCGGCTTTTACGGCACCCACGGGAAGAGATAGTGCTGATCCTATAAGCAAAGCGGGACCACACGGCCAAGGATGACATAGGAAGGGTTGACCCTTTCTGCATAGACGCAGCAGTAGTAGAATGCATAATTACTTAGTTCTTTGTTTTGAATTTGTAATATGAAAATTGGTATTTGTATATCAGTCAATCACATCCAAAAATGGCAAAATAATATTTTTGCCAAGGTTGATTTGAAGGGGTGAAAATGGGGAGGAAGGTTTTAGTTCCAAGTTCTTTATTTTCAATCACGTTTGTTAAACCAGTTATTATTTGGCACCTGCATGATTTAAAATAAAAATAACATTTTGAAATTATTAAGGGGTTGAAGACGTTTTTTTTTTTGGAAACTGTCATTGATCGTTTACCGTAAGATGTCCCTTGATGTACTTATGTTATTTATAAATATGCAAGTAAAACATATTACTCTGTGGTCGGTACATAAAAGTTTAGATAATGCTTACATATTAACTTTACATTTACAATAATACTTTTTTTTTTTACGATAATACTTGCATATTTTTAAATAATATAAATATATCAGGGCCTCGTTTTATAAAGCTCAAGTCTTGTACTTGTAGCGAAAAACTGGCAACACAGCCAAAAAAAAGTGAAATAATGCGTTTTATAAAGCTACAAGATAACAAGTTACAAGCTACATCCCCCGCTATATTGCTTTACTCTATGAATTACAAGCACTTGTTCTTAGACTATAGACAATCCATAGTGTGTTTTCATTTCTAAAATGTAAAATCGAACAATTGTTTTGGTCATTACAAGTGTACGGAACTACAACTTGTACAGTTTTTTACCTGACTAAAGAGCTAGGTAAAATGAAGTACAAGTTTAGATAAATTTATTGAAAGTGTGTTGTATTGGTCGTGTCACGTATTAATTAATGTTCAATTAGTTAAATTAAGTAAATATGAACTGATTATGTTTAAATAATGAGAAATTCAGCTTGAGCGAAGCCCATGAAAAATGAGCGTAGCTGTATATTACAAAACCTATTATGAGAATAGTGACTTAGACCCAACTTTATTTACTTAAATAGCTTTACTTAAAAATAGAGACGCCCCGCGATTTCAGCCAAAACTTGCATAATTTTCCGCGGGATTTAATGAATTTCCGAAAAAAACCGCATCTACCCCGGTAATATAAGTTCATCTAAAAAAGGTCATCCAATTTGGCATGAAAGCCACAACAAACAAATAGATAATGTTTATAATTTCTATATTATGTAGGGATTTAATGTAAAATTCACACCGGCTAAATTCACTAATAAATGGGAGCCAAACTAAAAAAAAGCTATTGACCGTGACGTTCATTCATAGTGATGTGCAACTTGTAATATCATAATCTACACTTTATCCTCTACTTAGTCTGTGGTCCCCGCCGTGAGGCCTCAGTGACGTTCATAGCGATGTGCATTACACATGTAATTTACACTTGTAATCGATAATTGTTGTTTATAAAACGCCGTAACTAGTAACTTGTAGTTACTTGTTCTTGTAGCTGCTACAATTGTTAGCTTGTACTTGTAGCTTTATAAAACGAGGCCCAGGGGACATGTTACGGTGAATGGTCTGTATCACGGGCATTTGAATATTTTTTCCGTGTTAATGTCAAAGTATACATAATAGTCATAATACATTAAATTAAGTTATTAGCAGAGATCTAAAAAAACTTATTTCCTTCCTACCTCTTGCTACAATGTCATCATGAGAGGTCACTGCATGAAGACACTTTAAAAAGATTAAAAAGATGAATAATTAACCTATATTTATGACGATTTTGAAACGGCTCCCAAAATAGGAAGCTTAAGTTAATTTTATCCTGAAAAAATAAACGGTTTCTGAGGGATAGCCACGCGGGCGAAGCCGCGGGCAGAAGCTAGTTGCTATATATAGTTCATTAGTAGATAGCGGATTACATGCAACTTAAAATAGCCAAAATATGCGTGCATTATATACATGCGCGAGAACATTTGCATTTTCCTAAAGTACGATTTCTGTTCATTAAGGTAGCCAATACCAATCTAGTTATGGATACTGTACTATGAAGGAGAGGTGACACTTAATAATGTCTGGAAAAAACACTTGTGTTTATTCAACAGAAATGAATAAATCATTATGGATTTCCATTATTTGTCATTCTCGCTGATTCGCCAGTTCCATATTTCTGATGTTTTGTGATGGCTGCATTTTAAAACAACGCGGTTTTATCTAGCTAGGTACCTACTTACAAGTAGAACAAGTTGGATAAATTGCTCAAAAACAACTGCAAAGGTGACTCTGAATAAAATAAAGAAATGTTACTTGACAGTCTGAATACAACTCATTCAAACCATTCATCGAGTCACGGGTATACCTACGGCGATTACATTATCTTTGCCGCACTCTGTCTACTGCATCAGTCACAGTAAATATTAGCTATGCTGTATTCGGATCAGGGACAAAGTGGAAGACATCGGATCTCGTATAATTAAACTCAGGACTCTTGGATAGGCATGGTGATGGCATGCACGTCGAGAAGGTCCTGCACACCCAGCATGGGCAATCGATAAAGTCTTTTCCCTGTTTTACTCCAAGTTTTGTCTACAGGCTACGTGGATTGTTACGTGGGCAGAATGATTAGCACGAGTCCATACGCGTCCATACGCGTATAGCCGCGGAAGACCTCTTGCAATACAGTGTATAACACATCAAGCTATTGCAGGAAAGACCTCGCCAAGAGGGGGTCATCAAGAAAGCGATGAAAGGCATAAGAGAGGGAAAGCTTATTCCTTTGTAATGCCAATAATGACTGATTACTTACTCTGAAGTCAGGACACGAGAACAGCTAGCGTACTCCGATATATCACACATGGCTTCATATCCAGGGTGGATCTCAGCTGCCATCTCCACATACAAGGCATAAGTGGAGATGAGGATACCGATGACGCCTGACAATATGATTGCTCTGTTCAAGAAGATAGCCTGCATTTTGAAGGTGGAGCTGTAAAAAACCGGGGTGAGTAGAGAAATTCATCGTTAGATAATAACAGAGATTCTAAGGGATCAGGACTCGTGCCAGTTAGACGTATCGTCATAGAACACTTTTATCCTGACTACGTCCTCTACTACGTCCATGGATGCGTGGGAATTCGTATATACTTATTCTAAACCTGCTATACATCCACCAATGGGATAACGTATTTAACTAGGTATTTCTTGCTGCGATACGCTGTTTTGTAATTCGTATTAAAACCGAAAGTAAGTTAAATCTTGATAAATAAAAAAGATCTTTATAGTAACAGTAACTAGTACAGAAGAGTCACAGTAAACGATTTACTGTGATAGAGTTCTCTGTGATAGAGAGCAGTCTGTGATAGAGAATCGTGCCTTTAATTACAATCACATACCTATGTGAAAAAATCTTGATACCTACCTTCTGTAATGTAATCTATGGATGAGAGCGCCTGTAACCGATCCACCGATCAGAGCTAACTCCTTTACTTTTGCTAAACAATGTAGATATGTAGGTACCTACTACCTACAGGCATCTTATATACCTACCTAAATATAAGTTTATATTTTCTTGAATGTAGATACCTATCTACTTAATGCTTATATCGTTATTAATTATTAATTGGTGTGCAAAAGCTTCATATTTAGCGGTTGTACATTTATTTTAGAGGTGAGCAATTTAAAATGTAGTACAGCTGTCTATAGAAAATATTACGTGAAAATAAATCAATCTACACCACTATTATAAAGAGGAAAGATTTGTATTTTTGTATGTTTGTAATGAATAAACTCAAAAGCTACTGTGCCGATTTCAAAAATTCTTTCACCATTGGAAAGCTACATTCACCCTGAGTAACATAGGCTACACCACTACACGTGCGAAGCCAGGGCGAGCCGCTAGTCTATTATAAAGCACTACATACTCATAGTCAAGAGCCCTGACAAAATTCGCGTCACTCAATCACAAGAACTAATACATCTCGAAATCAATTCACACGGACTAAAATCAATTTTATTTTCAAAGAGGGGAGACCGTTCGTTGGAGAAAGAAAAAAGTATTTAAAAAAGTGTATTTATCCCAGCGGTCGCCGCCGCGCTGTTTCTTTTTGCCACCCCTCGATGTTAACGCGTTTGCTGGCAGTATAAAAATTAAAAAGAAAATAAACAAAGCACGTACGGTCGGCGGTCTAACGTTTTATTAGCATAAACAACCAAGACCATAATCGTATTAGCACTCGGGGCAAAGGTTCTTTTTAAATTAAATAATATGAATACGAAGAATAATTGGTACTAAATTAGGGGTTTCAAATTGGTGGCTTTGTAGAATAATTCACGGACGATTAGACGATATATCTAAATAAGATAAAGACCCTTTCTTACTGAGTAGGTACAAAGCTTTTGTCCTCGTAACATCCTAGAAGGATTAGATAAGCCAGCACGTGTCGAGTATAACGTCTAATAGACAGAATATTTTGTGTAGATTCTTTCTAGACGTTCGTATTAAGGTACCTTCAAATCATATCAAATCAAATATTTATTACACAATTAATTCACTAAATAAATAAATATTCAGCTTGTAGCACGCGCTTCATTATTCACATACCTAAATTAAATGCAATAGCATATGTGTAATAAATACTAATAGTGGGTCAACTCCTTTGTTATATCGAAAAATACCTACAAGATTGTCTCGACGTCTAGTCCCTAAAAATAAGCAAGGGTTGACAGAAAAACATTTTCTTAGATATTCATTTTGTGTTTCGTGATAATTTATTTTTGTTAGAGTTGCTCGTACAGCGGCTCTTATCACACCGCTTTTAGGTTCATAATCCAAGATATTACGGACGCGTGTTTTTTACTTCACATTACTGCACTAGTGTTTTATGATGATTATTCGATTCAGTTAAGTTCTCAGTATCTCACTGCAAGTTATACGTAGACTACGTAGTATCATCATCATCAGCCTGAAGACGCCCACTGCTGAACATAGGACTCCCCAAACAGCGCCACTTTGAGCGGCTACTCTCCTGCATCTATCGGCTCCCCGCGGTTTTCACCAGATTCTACGAACGATGTGGCTTGCCTATTGCCATTTCAACTTGCTAATTCTCAGAGCTATATCGGTCACTTTGGTTCTCCTCCTCCTTACGGATCTTACTTCGCAGGGAAACACCGAGCACAGCTCTCCCCATAGCTCGCTGCGCGACATCGAGCTTAGGTACTAATGAGGCCAATAGTAAGAGACCACGTCTCAGTTATATAAGTCATTATTACTGGCAACACACACTGATTGGAAACCTTCGTTATATATATACCTATTCGTATTTTGGACGAAAAGAATTCTTCTTCTATACACGTAGTACATTCAATATACGTATAATAGAAGAAGAATTCTTAATTTATAGATTCATTTATAAAATCGGTACATAACTACATACACATTTTCTTGAATAAATAAATTGTAGGTAGGTAAGAGGTAGGTACTTTCTTGTAAACATTGAATTTTATCAAATTGCAACTTGTTCTGCGTACGTGACACGCCTGAACGGGCGTACCCCAACACAAGCGAGCGTGTGGGTACTACCGCAGACGTCGCGGGCAAGGGGGGAGGACCTCCGCTCTCCTTCATACCGCACCCCATCGTTGCTCCGTCTAGCCGCCGAGTTGACTCACTATTAGTATTTATTACACATATGACAATAGCATAAAGTAGACATAGGTAGATATAGGTACAAATTGTGAAATGAAAATTTGAAACTGATTAAGTACCCGCAAATTATCTTGTCCATGGAATTGTGCGAAGCGGCTAAAACGCTTTTCACAATGGTGTTTGATATAGTTAAATAAGAGCGATCAAATGCAAGGAATGACAGGGCTGTCATAGTCGATGTCGACTTAAAGTCCCAAAAAAAATTAGATAAAAAAAAAAGATTAAGTACCCACTATTGATATGAATATAAAGTACCTAAGTAAGTACCCACAGCAGAATTATCAACGTGCTACGAGTATTATTAGATATACCTACTTATAGTGCTGTAGGTAGATTAGATTAAGCTATTTTAATTGATACTAGTTGACCTGCCCTGGCTTCGCACGGGTTAATTAGTTTTACGTTCTAACCATGTTCATGGGAAGAGGGAAGCGAAAGGGAAAAGATAGGGGAAAAGGATGAATGGATGGGCCGGCGAAGGAAGGCAAGCTTCGCCTGCGTCCCTATTATTGCCGTCCTATCCATTCATCCTTTCCCCCAATCTTTTTCTCTTTCCCTTCTCTCTTCCCTTCGACAGGATGAGTATAAATAAATACCTAGGTATAAGAAAATAATGTACATTGAACAAAAACTCGTGCACAAAAATTACATTCTTATTGCATCGTGCATCCCGCATGTGGCCGTTTTAGAAAATAAAAAGTATCCTAAATGTTATTCTGGAAAATTAGCTATAACCGTAGGTACCAAATTTCAGCAAAATCCGTTCAGTAGTGCCAGCGTGATGCGTGTTCACAGGGACAGACAGACAGACAAAACATTCATAAGAAATTGTTTCATCAATTTCTATATCGATAAAGAAGTGTAATGCAATCAAAATTTTGAAAAAACATTCTATGTACAGATTTAGCCCAGTTACAGTTTTATTTTATGTATAGATAGATGATTTGACAGCTATAAATAGCAGTACGTATGTCAATTATTTGTATTGCCATAAGTAACATACGTTTAAATTATCATTATTATAATATTTAGCCAGAGTAAACTAGTGTAGCGCGTGTGCATGTGTGTGTAAAATAAATGGTTGTAGGTACTTATTAAGAGTATTATTATTGCAGTACTTAAATGTTAAAATAAAAAAATTGGACCTTATGACTTTCCAGCTGTTTACTTTTTGAATCCGCTTGCGTAACAATATTACTGAAATAATAGAAAATAAATTAAAAATAAGTAGTTGAATAAGTATTTTTCTATAACTTCACTCTATCTAGGTATTTATTAAAAACACCTCACCTGCATAAACTCCGCTGACCTTTATAGTCACTTATTTATCTTGATCGTTCTATGAATATTATTATAGAACACGAAAACACGACAACAGGGCACGACCTCTCACAGATGACTGACGGACGATGATACCAATAAATGAGACAATAATCAATATGAAATTGTAAAACTGTGACGTTTTATACATACCTACGTACTTACTTATGTAGTAGCAGTACTATTATATATTCTGTGCCTATATTTACTTATAAGTACCTACAGAAAGTAGAGAGTATTAGTTACATAGAATGAGTAATTTCATTATTACGGCTGAAAACACAAAAACGTAATTTAATATGTATAAGTAGGTCTAGGTACTTATCAGTAGGTATGGGTAATATTATTTGATCATGGTACATAATTATACTTACCTATATAACATTCACATATACATTACAAAAAGTTTTACGAGTTACGAAACAATTTGTTTAATTTTGTTTCCTGAATATGATGACCACAGAACACTATACTCCTAGCGGAGATGATGACCCTGGACGTGCGGCACTTTTTCAACACAATACCTGCGTTCGGATAGCCTCCTGGTGGCAAAATTAACAGTTAAAAACGACAAAAATGATCACTGTATGCACCGTTCGTTTTGAGAATATGTGAGCAAAAGTTGCGTTTTTAACTGTTTTCATTCACCGTTCGGATAGCTCGAAAACAGTTAAAAATGCCATCGTGAACTGCCAATTTTGACCCACCTGCGGAGGTGGGTTAAAAGTGATCGTTTTCTGACGTTAGAGATTGACGTAGAATTTTTGGCTCGATTTTGTAAAAATTACTGATTTTTATTGTGAAAATTGTAGTTATCGTAATGATATAGCACGGAGAAGTGAGAAGAAAGACGTAAGTTTGTATACGTGTGTAATGTAAAATTCTACCAATTTGTCTTTTGACATTTGAGATAACAAACTACATTTGGTTATTTTGCGTACGTTTTGGGTATTGGGTTTGGGTGGTTTGGGTATTGGCGAAATTCTAAAACCGAACGCTTTACAACAACGCTAATTTTGCAAATGCCAATAACGATACTGATCCCATCCGAACGCCCCTAGTGATGTACCAAGCTTTTATCGATAGAATATAATAAGTGTTGTAGTGGGACCATAACTACCGCTAGCGCCGCATCCCAACATTCCTTTAGAATTTCCTAAGACATGATAGGACAAGGAAACATAGGTATAAATATAAGTATCCTATAACAAATTTTATCATAATTGGTTCAGTAATTACGTTTAGTAGGTATTACCCCCTTATCAAAGACTAAAGCCTCAGAACTCACACTAGTGTGAGTAGGTGTTTTTTTTTCTAATCTGTGGGCACACCACACACAGACACAGCTACTATAACTCTAATTAAATGTGAATTAAATAGTGGAGCACACAGATCAAGAAAAGTTCTATTGAGGGATTTTCTGACAGCTGGACGGCACGTAGTTCTACATCCAAAGGTAGATGGCGCTGACGAGACATGGCTTATTTTTTTGTGAGGTGGCTTTGCCCTCTGTCATAGTGCAGTGTCACTTTCACTTCACTCACCAGTGTGACCATTTGTGGTAGAGTTCTGCCATTTTGGCAGATTTGCCCTTCATATTCACATATCGTCGCTTGTTTGACTAAGTGACGTATCTGACATTTTGACTACAAATACGTTGATTAGACAGTTCGACGCGTCTTTGAAAGTAGATAAAAGCTACATTTAAAACGTCAGATACGTCAAAATGTCTGATAAGTCACTTAGTTAAACAAGCGACGATAGATTTTACTAGGTGGTAGGACTTTTCTGCAAAGTTCGTCTAGGTAGGTACCACCGCTTTGCCAGTTATTCTGCCACCAAGCAGTAGTGTGCAAGCACTACTGTATTCCGGTTTGAAGGGCATTGTAGCTAGTGAAATTATTAGGCAAATGAGACTTTACGAACTGATCTCACACTCTAGAAAACTTTTTTAGACTGTGAGATGTGTCAGGATGACGTGCGCAGTGCGCAGTGTCACGTGAAACTTTAATTTAGAGTTCCGAGTGACATTGCAATCTGTTATGGGCGGCCGTGTCGCTTAATACCAGGCGAAAGACTAGCTCGTCACGTCAACGTTTTAACCACACAAATCCACAGGAGAACTAAAGTGACCGGTATAGATCTTAGAATTAGCAAGTTGAAATGACAATGGGCAGGCCACATCTCTCGTAGAACTGGCAACCGATGGGGTAGGTTCTTGAGTGGTGACCATGAACCGGAAGACGCAGCGAAGACCGGCAGGCCAATAATTGGCATTGATAAACTAATGACATTATATTTAATTGCGCAAAATTAGTTTTCACGTTGAGTAATTAAACTATTATTGGCAAAAGAACGCAAGAAAATTTGAATTTCCTGCGCTAGTGTAACGTTCCACCTTAAAAAACGTTTATGCATAGACCATAAACAGCTGTTTATGGTCATGCATAAACGACATGGTAGTGATAATTATTCACTCCACGAAAAAATGTCTGTGATTCGAGCCATATCTCGTCAACGCCATTTAACGGATTTTTAGAAAAAAATTTTTTTTATTGGGCTTACAGAAAACCTCGTATTTGAATCATACTATACCCAGTACTATACAGTACTATACTATACTGACCGAGCTACCTAGCCACAGAACTTTACAGAAGCCATAGAATTTAATTTGAATCATACAAATCTTTAATTACCGATACATTATTAGATTTTACTTTTGAGTTTTATCCAACACAATACTAGTCTATAGTTTTATCTGTGTTGAACGAAACCACAGAGTACTTTTTATATAGAGTGAAACCAAGAATCGGAACAACTTTTAACTTTTTGTGAACGCATCATAACAATGAAACGTCAAATGGACCTGCCTGTTTCACAAACTTCAATTTATTACTGTGAATTCAACTTAGATAAGGGAAGAATTCAACACCACATTGCAACATTCCCTGTGTCGAAGACTCAACGAAATTGTACCAAAAATGTACACAGTGCTTGCAGTTGGAAACAATTGTTGACATTTTTTACCAACATACAAAATCAAACATACGTATCCTGACGTTTCCCCAGTTGCTACTCCTATAATTTGTATTTTAATAGTTACCTAATATAAACTTAACTAAAATGGGTTTTAAATAATATAATTCATTTGTACTGTTACTACAGTATATATTATTGCTGATATTAAATATCTAAGTAATAGGTGTGAGCGAGATAAGTCTATACGGTAAAAGAGCGTAGTCGCGCGCCACATTGCCAATGACGCCCAATATCGCGGAATGTCGTCTTGTTATGTTGGTAGCGTTGCTTTAGTTCACCATCGCGACCGCGCGTAGCGTTGGCGTCGTACAACACCTTTCATTGTATTGACTATTGACTGATTCCAGCGAATAATGTATAAAGTTAATTTATTGTATTTTTGTTTTAGTTCTTATTAAAATACGTCATAGTATGTGTTAGTATAAGTAGAATAATGCCGCCGTTCACGTGAATGTGAAACAAGACTGCCCGTGGAGTGCTACGCGGCCATTTTACTTGCAATGCGGCAACGGTGTACGATCCGCCATTGGAAACGGCCTGTGTCTTTTTCTGTGTGCAAGATTTGTATTTTGTTTGTTATCTTTCATTAAAAACGTCGGTGTACCATGTGTGATAAATGTGTAGTGCGGACTTTAGTGTAGTGAAGCGCGGTGGTCGAGTGATTTTCGAATAATGTGCGAACGATGGAAAACGAAGTGAAGCAGCGCAATCAGAGAAACAGGCGAAGGGAGCGGGCACAGCGCATGCAAGCACAGCGAGAGAGCAAAGTTAAGGATGGGGACAGCGGCGAGGACGAGTCTCCGGCGAGAGAGAAGCCACCTCGTCCTCCGGCCAGGAGAAAGAAGTCAAAGGAGCCGCTCGGAGAGGAGGACATCATCGATGGTTTCGCCATAATGGCATTTCGCACCTATGAAGACCTCGAGGTAAGTCGCTTTTTATTACACGCGTTGGAAATCGCAAGTTTCACAACAATAGATTACGATAACAAAAGCTCAGACTGCTACCGAGACTGGTACCTATTCCGCTAATTGCTTTTCTATAACTACTTACTGGTACGTGTATGTCATACCGATGTTGTTTACATTTACATAATGACCTACAAACCTTGGAATTATCGTTTTTATGTTGAAGACAGAAATTGAGTAATCACCTGATTGGCTTACCTAAGTATTAGACACATAATACTTAAAATATTAAAACACCTTTGTATGCAAATCATTTCGTTACGCAAAGGTTGTAGGTAAATAAATCGATTTCATACAGCAGGATACTCAGTTTCTTCTTTATTTGTATCCCATTATAAAAACGGCGGTCGGTAATCGCTTTGGTCGTCGCCTCGGAAGTGCATTGACCCATCGTTTGAACCCTACGTGTAAAAGAAAGGCAAAAAGCTAATAAGTTTTAATGATTAGTTTTTCAATAAACACAGTTGTAGGTATCGGCTTATTTGATTACTTGCGCGATAATAGACGTAGTAAGTGCATTGTTATCTCTGCGAGCGTGTTCGTGCGTATACGTATGTGTCGAGCAGCTGACTTCAGGCGCGCCTGTCGGCGCTCTAAGTGCGCTCTCGCCTAGCGACTAGCTGCCGTGGTCTCCCACAAAGTGTAAATTTGGTCTGAGTGGCTTTCGCTCGTTTGTGCTCATTTATTGCGCAGTCCCGAATGGCAATACGTCGAGCATGTTGAATTCTCGTATGTGCACAATAAAACTAGGTACATTCCCTGGCTATCGTTTTAAATTATGGTGACAGGCTTACTGTTTGTGGCTCGATGTCACGGCGCGCGTACGTTATAAGCTCAAACTGGTTCCTTTGGTTCTATTTAATTCACCATATTTGTTGTGCAACACTTATGCAATTGCTTTCAACAGTTATAAGTTAATTTGAAAGTCAATGCATAGGTATAACATATAAATGTACACACATAGTGGTTATTGTGGCTGCATACTGCCAGAGAAATCAGTTACTATGTCAGACAATATGAGATATGTAACTACGCTACTGACAGTGATGTCAACAAAACTGTGGCTCTGAAGGTGGTAGGTGGCATGCGCAGTAGATTTTTTCATACAACTGTAAATAAACGTAACTGTTCAACATGTGCAATAACTTCAGAGTGGCACTGTAACTTGTTGATGAAACTACCATACCATACGAGTTAAATAATTGCAGTCATACTATAAAAAAATACTATATGTATGGGTATTAACCTAAGGTATTCAATATTCTATATTGTCGTTCTCTTACATTGTTTTGTTGAATGTTAAAAGACACAGCATTCCAAACGAATTCATTAGGAGTAAAAAAAAATGTGCTATGAAAGGCATACTTACTCATACTGAAGCAAGAGTCACTATTTATTTAAATGATTTCACAGGGTGAGCCTTCTGTATGTAGTACTGCACTCATACATTTTTCAGTGTTTCTAAATTCAATGAAAGATTTATGGAAAGTGTTTTCTGATACCTATGAATACATGGACTGTGACAAATTGAAAAGTTTTGTTTTACCATTTAATTTGTAATAATCACTAAGTCTACTAGACCCAATCTAATTTACTAATATAAGGGACAATATGTTTTATACAATTTGAGTTGCCATTTAAATGAGATTCTTATTTGCTCGGATGGTAATAATTTTGTTTGTTCCTTTGGGTGACCTGCACCAACTATATAGTAATTGGGAGATACACGGATTAGTCAGTTCTGTATACAATTTTGTTGTGGAACCTCCTTTTTATAGTATCTATAGGCAGGCAGGTGGCTACCAATATTGTTTATTGTGATTATTGAGTGTTAAAATGTTCCTTGCATATGGCAACTGTTATCTGATAAAAACTGAGACGCACTGCTTAGTTGCAAGCCAGTATTATAGGTAATACTTATAAGATGCAAACTAAACACTTTAGGTACTCGGAAACTTGTACATAGGATGAGCGCAACCAAACTAGCAAGTCCAAAAGTACATACTTATTAATATGACAAAAGCAATTGAGTTAAAATTTGGTTTCTAAGTATACAAACTTACTTTTTGTTTACTGCAATGTTTAATGGAAACTGAAGCTATTCGAAAGCAAATTGTGACAATAAATAATCTTTTTTCAAGAGCATAACTTATTTATTTCATATTTTAGAGGTAGAAATTAAATTAATTTATCTGCCTGTCACAAATGATCATCCTCTTCCAACCTCCATAATAATTAATGAATTTTTTACACTTTATTGTAAATGTATATTCATTTACATTTGTAGGTAATTACATGATTTATTGTTGAATTTAATAGTAATTGTCATGCTAGTAAAACATTCACACTGTGGGCAATATAATGGGTAATTGTATTGTATCTGTATAAGGTCAGTGTGACCAATATAGAGGCCAAATGTTTTTTGTAACTCATTAATTATTTTAATGTTAAGTACTTGGATAACATTGTAGTAAATGCTAGTTGGACTGCAAAATAAACAACTGAAACAATGCCACCTCATTAAAATAGCTGTTAAATTGTAGCAGTAACTAAAATAGCGTATTAAATTAATGAGTGGGTTAAAATAATTAAATTAGAGCAGCCATATTAGGCAGTTTTCAACCTGCAGCACCTGCAGACCAGAGAAAACAGTAGTTAAAATGTGGGTTAATAAATTGCCTGATCTATGGTTAAACGCTTCACCTCTTTGCATTGTAATCGAACAGGAATGTTGCTTGTTGGCGATGTCTGACATAGTTTTGTTTGTTAATTTTAATCTATTCCTGGGTATTCCTGCATGGAGACTCCATCGGAGACGGTGTGGATATTAATATTAGACACCTAATTACCTAACCCCTACTGATTGACATCTTTTTTTATTTAACATTACTTAACATATTTTATGTTTATTGTAAGTGAAGTACCTGCTAGCTATAGTTAGTTTTAACCAGTTTTTTTTTTTTTTTTTTTTTTTTTTTATGTGTGGGACATGTCACGCAGCGCCATCTAGCCCCAAACTAAGCATAGCTTGTACTATGGGAACCAGATAACTGATACAATACTTAGATACTTTTTTGTTTGTAAATACATACATAGAATACAATATAACAACCAGACACAGAACAAACATCGATGTTCATCACACAAATATTTGTCCTGGGTAGGAATCGAACCTACAACCTATAGTTCAGAAGGCAGAGCTACTACCAACTGAGCTAACAGGCCAGTTATAATTGATATGAAGTGCTACAAACACTAAAATAAAATGTAGTGTGCCTTTGTGCAGCAACGTTGCATATAGGAAAACACCCGCACCAGTATTGTGTAAAAATTGCAACAGCAGTAGCAAAGCGACAGCATACAGTTAGCAATCGGTCGCAGTCGCCCGCCTGTTGCTGAATGCATTTTGGCCTTTGATACTAGCGCCACTAGCAACAGAACAGCAATAGACGGAACCAAAATAATGCACTTTTTAGTTCATCGATTGTCCGACAGTCGGTAATCTAGCGCTCGATCGCTTTTTGCTCGGCCAAAGTGACGTTTGACAGCTTTGACAGCAATGATATGAAAAGCGAAACGTTGAATGTTCATATTGAATAATTAACAATTAAAAGCTGCACTGTTGAACATTCGTCTGACATTCTTATGAGTAATGTGGTAATATTTTGTAGTTATTCAATTATTCAGTATGGAACCTCTACAACTGACCTCAGATGAGCATCCATCCACTAGTTATAGAATTAAAGTAAAGTTTCGTAAGAAGTGCCTTAGCACTACGCTGCATTTCGTAATATTTTATTTACTTCATACAACAAAAAAGGCAAATATTATGTATAACTTATTTATTTATAAAATAAACCAATGCACAGTGCACACCAATGAATTGATTAATAAGTGAATACTTAGTAGTTGGAAGTATGCATGGTTAGATTATGTAAGGATTTAAAATGCTTTTAAATTACATTATGAAAAAGTTACTCTAATCAACAGGTGAGACAGCAGTCAAATGCGTTGCCTATAAAAAAACATACATAATAATGACGGTCTCCTTTAAAACCAATTAAGTATGAAATGAAATGAAATTTTATTTCTTGCACAAAATGGAATGGAATTTCACACAATAAAGTTCTTAACTTAATCATATAAACTTATTTGTTACAATAATGTCACAATATAAGTACTTTCTATATTTTAACATTGTGAGTAGAGTGGCAGATCCCTGAACACCACACTAGGATAAATCCCGTGTTGTGAAGTTCAGTCTCTTTCATTCTGTAATAATTTGTTGTACCTACAGTGTATAACATAAACATCACATAAAAATCATACCTATATCTAATTACGTTTAGGAAAAATAATCGAAACCACACGAAACCATTAACATAAAATTTTGATCAAATTTTAGTACCAAAACATCTGTAAACAAAATGAGGGTAGATTATCAATCACAATTTCGTTAATTTATTTATTCACACCAGAATTTAGTTCGTTATTGTTATATTACTTAAATCCATATATTAACAGTTACGTTTTTCTAAATTTTAAGTACTTATTAATTAATTCAAGTTACGTTATCAGGTTATCTTATCACATACATTATAGGTACCTACACATTACGTTCACAAAATATTGCAGTCGAAGCGCACTAGTTTTTACCGAAAACACAGCATACTTCAATTATCATCGATACAATTCATCGAGAAATACCAGAAAACAAAAGTGTAGTGTTTATAAGTCATATAAAAGATGTAATTATAATTTATAAAATATCTTCACGGTAGCAGCTTCAGTAGGGCAATTAACTAAAACATGAAAAGAGAACTGCTCAAAAGGATAAATAAATAAAAATTAACAAAACAAAAAGAAATACATCTAAACATCTTTTACATTTTTTTTTTTTATGTGATTAAATGACGTGACGAGCTAGTCGTTCACCTGATGTTAAGTGACACGGCCGCCCATAACAGTTGCAGTGTCACCCGGAACTTTAAAACAATAGTTTCGCGCGACACTGCACTGCGCACGTCATCCTGAGACATCACCCAGTCAAATAATCAGATACACAACATAATATCCAACATAATGATATAATATTATTTTATAGTAACTTTAACTATTGTGCAGTGTCGAAATAACTATTATGTGTGTTAGGAGACGGTATAATAAAATAAATTAATAAAAGTAATAATAATTCTGATTGAACTAAATTCCTAAAATGACTGAAGTTTATGTTGGTAGCTTAAGTAAAATATGCAATAATTTATATTGATGATTGGGGCCCGAGTCCTCTATTTTTGTTCTATAATGCTCTATATATAGTATATTCCAAAGGCTTATACCATAACCCCAAACACACTCATAACACCATAATCATAATGTATGGTAAGTTTTTGTTTCACGTATTTGATTTAATAATACCTAATATTTTAAAAAAAAACCTTGATCAAATATGCGCCACCACTTCTGTGTACCTAATGTAAAAAGGTGCCAGCAATAATAAGTCAACCATGACAATGTCATTTGACGCCTGTGGTGCGGCGAAAGACTGCTTCAATATTAACAATTACCCACCATGGTGCTTAGGTTACCGTTTTCCCACGGGTAAATTCGTAGGTATTATAAAGAAATATTTACAAAGTGTCACCACGATAACTTTCGGCAGCTCATCAGGTGACTAGACTGTTTCTATCCGACTAAAAGCTTTCGGTATTCAGTTTCAGCGTACCCATGTTGAATAAACCTAAATTGTGACCTCTTTGATCGGTTGTTTGACTCGATGAAATAAAACTTTTGCCTAACCAAAGGCGAATAAAAGCCGGCTTGCTACCTAACTTTGTTTATAAAAAATGGGGCATGTTCAAAACTAATTTGAAAAGTTTGACAAGGCCCCGTCTACCTGATAAGCGGTCGAGAAAGATTGGATATGGCACGAAGTTGGCGGGCGTAAAATATTGTACACGGATTTTGCGCGAAGATCGCTATTAAATATTTAGATCTCTTTATTTTGTTAGAGCTGGACGGGTTCCTCTACATTTTATACACGAAATGAGCATTGAGTGAATGAAGCGTAACTTGTTACACGGCAGTGAGTCGTAAAGTAACTTTTTTATTTATTTTATTTATTATTTAATGGTTAAATGTCGTGTAAAAATGAGCTACTTCAATCCTTCACCTGCTTAACATATCATGTTAACTGCCAAATGATTCCCAAACAATATAAAATCTAAGGACTAATTTATAACTCGTTTACGTTAATAAACGTTGATATTGTATCTAATAAATTGTTCACACTTGAGAAAATACACGATACTCCAATAAACCGGGCTTAGTGTCCAGGGAGCCATAAAGCTTCAATAAGTTAGTAGCAACAGTAATTGACCTGAGCTAGTAAGAGCACGTCGGGGGTAAGTAATAGGGTTGTACAATGTACACGTGTCGAATGCACTAGAATTGGGCTCCAGTGTGTGCTTATATAAAATCAATATCGGCCGCCTTAGAGGACAAGCCGCAACGATTGAGATCACGGACCGAGTGTCTACGTGGTCTCGGTACGGTCGGTGGTAAGGACTAGACACCCCTGCGGACCCATCCCCCTTGTAGCGTCCCCAGATGTTAGCACGTTGTGACATAAATACTTACCTGGGTAAAGTTTTAACCGCTTCGTTTCACTTTTATTACAGCTCGCATTGCCGTTTGGATTTTACTTTTAACCTACTGGATTTGCCAACGCAAATGTGGCCGAACTTTCGAAATGTTTATACATATATAATAAACTTCGCACACTCAGAATCTCTTTCTATAAGTAAAGATTTTGTAATAACTATTTTGCTATTCTACTATTGTATTGTCTACCTATTATACAATTCTATCTACTAAAGCGTAAATGTTTTTAGCCTGATTCTATTGTTGGCCTAACATTTCACTGAATCACTTTTATTTCACCCATTTTACTCGTTTTGTATACAAAGAAAATGTGTAGTTCTTTGAAGTCTCATAAATATTTATGCCTTTACGAAGCTGCGGATTGAAGATGTACAAGTTAATAAATGCCTTGCAAACACGTTTAGATAAGATTGATTGATTGATATTGGCAATAACGCAATCAGAATCGTACGGCTGATAAACTGAAGTCGTAATTTGTAATGTAGGTATGAATACTTAGGTACTGTGCACTTGAATTAGTACTTGTTTTAGTAATGAAACCTTAATTGATTTCACAAATAAATTACAATGCCATAAAAAGCACTACGATAAGATCCGAAATGAGAAGATCCGCAGGCGAACTAAAGTGACTGATATAGGTAGTTCTTAGAATTAGCAAGTTGAAATGGCAATGGGCAGGCCACATCGCTCGTAGAACTGATCAAACTGACAACCGATGGGGAAGAAAGGTTCTCGAGTGACGACCACGAACTGGAAGACGCAGCGTAGGCTGGACCCCCATACTAGGTGGACTGATGATCTGGTCAGAACTGTGGGAAGCTGGTGGATGCAGGAGGCTAGCAGCCGTTCAAAGTGGCGGTCGGTGGGGGAAGCCTATGTTCAGCAGTGGACGTCTTCAGGCGGTTGATGATGATGATGATGATGAAAAAGCACTACTAGCGTTCACTTACGTTAACGTTGTTCAGATAGCTATAATCTCCTAGGATTTGCTCTGTAGGTTACCAAGAGTTATTAATCTAGGTAATTTGTTTTAAACCTTTAAACATGACAAAAAAATCTTGCCAGATACCGTATGAGCCGGTCTGTGAGGACGATTAAGGTCACTTAAAGCAGTGGGTTGAAGGTGGGCTGAAATTGCAAAAATTGCTGTTGACTGCCCGTCACCAGACGTCGCGGGTACGCCCTTGATCGTGCTAGATCAATTTAACGCGTTGATGATGCGAATCGACACATCAGGTATCGAATAAAACCATGCAACACTCGTGAAACACTTTTATCGTTGCCATAACGCTATAGAAATTTGCAAGTTTACAGTTTTTGTCTGCTATTTTATGAATAAAATCGTTTGAAGTCACATTACGTATTGCCAGACAGAAGTAAATCATGTTTATCACTACTAATGGAGCTACAGTTTTGTAAGAAAATATTTATCGCAAGACCTCCTACAAGCATAGTAAATATTTCAAATAAATCTTTTCTTTTTATATGCATGCAGGCGTGTTTCTGGGTTGAGGTAATCGACTTATTATTTTTTTCAGTTGTTTATATACACAACCGTGCGTAAAGTTATAAAGCTCTCAGCACTTCACTTAAAATTTTATTACTTCGGGTCTTTTACTGTTTATGCTCCCATCCCACCGGGCGTCTTCCTCAATTCGTCTCCCCCTCGCCCCCCTCGGAACTGAGAGTACCTAGTTCTGCTGCATCTGGCTGTGATGTTTGCTTCCGGGGCATCTTTAACGGTCTAGTTGTGCATTTTAGTTTTCCAATATATTATTCTGTTTCTACCATAGCCCTAGGATGAACAAGACCAGCAATAGTAGTTAGAAGCCGAGACGAGAAATCATAAGTTTAAGAAATTGTTTGTGTGAAAAAATGTTGTAATGATTAAGTATGATCTTCAATATATGCGTCAAGCCTACCATAGAGGTCCCCATAGCTTTTTAAAAAACAAATAGGAGGCATTTTATTTACTGAGAACCTTCAAACTTTGAAGTAAAATTGCTAAATAATAAAAAACTGAAACACTTAAATATTGCGATATATAATATTTATAGAAGCATTCCCAATCTACAAAATAAATTGGTTTTCCAGCCAGAGACCACATCAAAATTAACAAAATATGATTAGTAATAATGCAAAGCGGTGTAATTTGTTCGGTTTGGTATGTTTTGTAGCGTCACATTCACTCACGGAATAAGCCGTAAAAGCTGCAATAATACTATGTTTATGTTCCACTTTGATAACGGAATTATGTATTTGTACATAATTATACGCACATACAATTAATATACATTATCACAAAATGCTCTTCGTCGTGAAACAGATTGTGGTGATAATGTGGTAATACTCGCCCAAAATAATGACCCATCCGCCATTATTTCACTATCTCTACTTCTCGGCGGTGTTTATTTGATTTTACTTTTCGCTCCTACGAAAATATCCTATGTCTGTGGTTCCAAAATATGCGTTATTGCTCATTTCATTAATTAATGTGATGTAACGATTATCTCATTACAGTCATAAGTACATAACTCATTACATTTCATTACTCGGAATCGCATTGGAATATAAATATAGTAGAAAAATGTTTTGAAGCGGGATGTTTACTATTTAATTTGTTAGTTAAAGTTCTCGATATGTCGGTATGATCACAAGCACGAGCACGAGTAAACCAAAGACAACCGTTAAAAAAGTCAGAACAATTTATTTCCATATTATAAAGTAAGCTATAGGCGCCCCGCTGTATCACCCGCATTTCACTCTTTTTCAATGAGTATGTGGTCTCAGTATTAATCTGTGTGACACATCCTAATTAGTTAAGCCATTTGACGTGAATAAAAGCCACACAAAATAACAAACATAATACAGGTGATTTAATTTCATTCTCATAATTATGCCTTGTATTATAGTAATAAAAAGTCAAAAAGTTAAAAAAGTCAAGAAATAGAATCTACATATATACACCTATTGCAAAACATATATAAAAACAGTACCGCTGCTATTAAATTTCATACCACAGGGCCTTCCTTCAATATAGAAAAGGGAGTCAAACAAGGCGATCCTTTATCCCCGAAGCTATTTACAGCAGTATTAGAAGAAGTTTTCAGAAACCTTGCAGCTGGCTGGTCAGAACGGGGTATCCTTGTCGGCAAAAAGAGATTGACCAATCTCCGTTTCGCTGACGACATAATCCTTTTCTCGTCTTCAGCTTCTGAGTTGACCCAAATGCTAGAAGATCTTAGCATGGCTAGCTTCGAGGTCGGACTAAAGATGAACATGTCAAAGACCAAAATCATGACTAATAGCACAAAAAGTCGAATACGTATGGGGGGTGGGGAGATAGAATACGTCCATGAGTACATATACCTAGGCCAAATAGTCTCTTTCCAGGCGAGACAAGATAAAGAAATCACACGACGCACTGAAAACGCCTGGAGGAGCTATGTGGCCATGAAAGATCTGATGAAGGGTAATCTTCCACTTTCCCTCAAGAAGAGACTCATGGACGTGTGCATTCTCCCCATTCTTACATACGGCGCACAGACTTGGTCTTTGACAGAACATGAAAGGTCCGCACTCGAAGTGTGTCAAAGAGCGATGGAGCGTAGTATCCTTGGAGTAAAGCTCACTGATCGTATTCGCAACACCATACTGCGCTCCAGAACTCGAATTACAGACGTCACTCAAAAAGCTGCCCGGTTGAAATGGGACTGGGCTGGTCACGTCATTCGCATGCATGACGAACTTTGGGCCAGAATAACCACCGAATGGGCTCCTGGCAATGGTAGAAGGCAACGCGGCAGACCAAGAAGGCGATGGCGTGACGAGCTCGACTCCCACCAATTAGACTGGCCCCTAACAGCTCAAGACCGTGAGAAATGGAAGGAAGGTAGGGAGGCCTTTGCCCAGCAGTGGGAAAATACAGGCTGATAATAATAATAATTATAGTAATATTTTTATTTTATCAGACGTGATACATTAAAAAGAATTATTTAGCATTTAAATCTACCGTGAATAATTAAACAATGAAAACACTGTAGCATAAGAAACGATGACAGCAATGAAACGAAAAGGCTTTTAAGCAGGAGATCAAAGGAAATAAAACTTCTCTCAATGCTGATCTTAATGGCAAACGTTACCTCGCCCTCCAGGGACTCGTTATGAGCAGTGCCAAGTGCCTGGAGTGGCGGGAATTGCGATTTCGTCGCTCAAGTGCGCCGACGTGAAAGGTGCAGAAAAATATACTTTATTTGTTGGAGAATTATGTGATTATGACCCTAATTTTCCAAGAGGGTGCTTTTGGCAACGTTGTCGAAAGGGTACGCTCGGCAACTGGAGCTCGCGACGTATCTCGGCGATCTGCCACGATCGACCGCGGCCACTCGCGCCCATCGTGCATCGCGATCTTTTGAAGAGACTTCGCGATCTGCGCTGAAAACTCTTTTATGAACGCCCTCGAATACTTCGAGAGCACTTCTCGTATCACTTTTTTCTGTTCTTCGATAAACCATTAATTGCCTATGTAATATAATTGGATCTGTTTATTGTAACACCGCCTGTCACAGAAAGACTAATAAGTGCCTACTACACGTCAAATACACTCTATAACTACTCGAGCACAAGTGTGTGTATTAGCTGTTCTTACGAGTCAATCGCGCTGCTGACAAATCATACTCGAAGACGTTGACATCATACGCTCGGCCACAGATTAGGTAATATAGTAGAATTACCGGTTCACATGTTCACACTAAAAGGAAATAAGTTTGTTCTGTGCAATAAAATGCCTGCTGACATTCGCTAGACGTGGTTACGTTACTTTACGGTTTGCTTTCATTTATTATTTGGAAAGTGGCAGTGAGCGTTCGGTTACCCCACATTAGTTTTCGCAATGGTCCCGTTTAATGGATATGTACCGGGTTTTAATGCCGTATTTATAATTTAATTTAGGAGTGAATGGTATGGGTTTGCAGTTTAATTTGATTTTAGGTGTCGAAACTTAATTATAAGCTTAGCCGGAATTAAGTTAAATGGAATATGCAATTTCTACTTGTCTATGGCGCATTACGGTCTGTCATAATTTTAGATCAATTAACCGAAAAGTGAGTGAGATTGAATTTAAAGATTGATTGATTACTACCTCACAATGCTTGCTTCTATTTGGTTGAAGCGGTAAAAAAGCCTTATCCACTGACCGTATTCTCACTGAAATATTCCCAGATAAAAAAGAGCCCGTTTGCCTCAGTGGTGTCAACTTAGGTGCTCAAAGTTAGATTAGCCTTTTTAACGTAAAAGCTATACAACACAAACTATAAATGCTCCACGCGGGTAAAATCACGAGGAGCCATCATTAATTAATATTATTTCTAGCTAGAAATTAATTTGATAATTATACCAATAAAATAAATAAAAATAAAATGCCAACATTTCACATTAAGGAGCATTTGACGTTAATTTCATGACACAATATAGACATTTGCAACATATTACCCATTATCGCCGAAGCACAGACTATGCAATAGTTACTGACTAAACATGAATGTATCAGAATTACACTAATCGTACGAGTGCAGACAAAAATAATTAATGGTTTGCGGTTGTTCCGCTGGTTTCTCGTGCGATGATCGATTGTTTTCAGACAGTAATTAAATAGAAGCTTATTAGGTTAAGGCCATTCATTGGGTACCAGTACCCAGCAGCGCACTAAAGACCTCTAACCGATTACCAAAAAAATATTTCTTGTCAAATAAGTCTTTTTGTGGTTAAAGTTTAAAACTCTGATTTATTCAACAAAATACCAACACGTTCGCGTCAAATGAAAACGAGTTGGAAATGATCTACACTGGCACTTCTATAAAAAAGCTCTAATGATAGTTACGATTAATCTCTTCCCATTGGAATATAAAATGCTTATCTTTAAAATCCCAAACGGACCCCAAACCAATTAACGACTAAACCGATTAAAATGTAAACATTTACTGAAAAAGTTTAAAAGGCCTATTTATTACCTGTGTTACTAGATAAGAGGCACCCTGCGATTCTATCCACAATACATCTGTATTCCGCGGGAATATTAATTTAATTGGATTAAAAAAAAACACCTATGCTCTACTTGGTGGAGCAAAATTACATCCATGGTCAGCTGTTTTAGCGAAAAAGCTAGAAAATGATACAAACATACTAAATATTAGGGACGTATGCATTATCAGTTATCACTGCTAAAATGATTGTACTATATTATACATATTTATATAGCTAGCTTAGTAATACGTAAAAAGAATAATTATGTTAAAACTAAATGTAACTGCCCTCGATTATGACTTAATGAGAATTATTGAATTATAACATTCTGTATTAAAAGTTTACAAAGTTTGAAAATGTACAACATTTTATGATTTCTCAGTTAATATAGAAAATCTTAGATATACAGTAAAAACTGTTCATATCGCATTGCGCTGTACCTGCTATTGTCAGGCAGGTAATATTTTACACGACTTGTAGTATCTTTCACATGAATTGTAGGCTTTATTCCTTGTAGGTGTAGAGCTACTCTAGACATGACTACTGAGGGGGTGGTGCGATGCCCGATGCGAGCCAGGTAATGTGGCCCCGTGACACGCGACACCCGTTTACAAACATTTCGATTACACCCCTCATATTTGTTTGCAAGCGCTATTTCTCCCCACTCAATTATTTCTAAGTCGTCAAAGAAATATATAACACTACTATTTTACATTCCATAGGATTTATCCGCACGCTGACGTAGGACTCGCTCGTGATTGCTTCTACTCTACCGTAGACTTTTATGAAGTTTGGACCACTACCATAAAGGGCATATCGGATTAGCTTGATCGCTTACTCGAGTTCTTAAGCCCTGGAAGCAAATTGATTTGTTAACTTTCTGTGACTTATCTGTAATGCGGGTTGGATTTAATCTAAATTAGTAGTTAACCTAAAGTAGATTGAAATAAAAAGTTGCATGGTAAGCTATGATTTTTTATTAATTAGCAAATGTATCTCTTTTTCACCCATCCATACTCTTTTGTTTGTTTTTTTTTTAATCTGAATAGATCATCTTTTTATGTCGTTCCCTCGCAGCAGTTAACTACTCTATAGAAATATTTCTTTAGCGGCTGAGTTTTTGCAAGACTTTTTGTGCGTGCCGTCAAGTTTTTTTTCTTTATGACGATTATTGGGTATCAGGTATCATTGACAATAATTGTTTACACAATAGCTGCATCCGGAACATATTGCGGTTTCTTTGTAACGAACTGGGTTTGCTTCTCTCCAAATGAAAGTAAACAGCTGTTATATGAACGGAGTTTCTTCGAGTCTTTCGTTTATCACTTACAGGGATAACCGTTATTGTTTAATGAATACTACTGAATTTTAAAAAATATTTGGTTACTTATTAAAGTACAAAATTTTCCTAAATTATTAACCTACTGGTAGTTGGCAAGAACAAGCCGTAATGAGCCGTTCTAATTGTTGGCTAGCTTTTTCAAAGCTAGCAAATTGCATGACACTGTTAACAGATTGAATATAATATTAATACTTAATGCCTTATTGGGTTAAGCGTTCACAGAAGATTTAATAGTACAGGTATGTGTACAGCTCTCTACCACAAGCTCTACCTTACGTTGCTCTGTATAAGATTATCATTAATTATCGCGGTATCTAATCCTCGGCGAGTTAAGCCGCAGTAGCTTGTCTGATGACTTAATTAATGACCTACCGTGTCGCTGTTAATTACAACAGCTCAGGCAAATTGAAGTTCGCACCGGGCTGGGCTTCTGGCAGATTAAAAACAAAATGCAATTTGGTGCGAGCCGCCACCGACCCGGATGAGAAGCGATTAGACCGCCAAGGTCGTGTGCATCTCCGGCGTAACTTTGATAGAAAATATCTAGTAAGATTGGCTTGTTATAGTAGGTATGTCATAAAATAGATCAGTCAGAACTTTATGAAGACAGCTGATAGCATTTCCGAGTTAAGATTTAGGCTTCACAAAAACTGATAGAAGTCTAAATAATGTACATCTTTCATAGTAGCTACCTAATATTTTTCCTAGAACTCTCTGAATATCCTTATATTAAAAGCCGTCTACATTATGTATCTTGTACTACATTACATTATGCCAGGAAGTCTTTCTAATGTATTAATTATAGTAACTGCAAAAACCACTTAATTGTTATCAATAAAATTATCGTACTGCTTAAGTGGTTATTATTGTAGTGCAAGTGTTCTGATTTAATTAACTGTGCCACATATTTTATTAACTATGTAGTACTAAACGAATGTACCGAGGAAGCTAGTTAAATGGGTCGTTTTCTCGTTTAGCAAAGCTAAAGCGAAAGCAATAAGACAAGTGCCCAACTATGCGGTATGGACCGTCTGTTTAGCAAAGGTAATTGAGCATGTAATGAACGGTTACTCTCGGAGCTGATCCTAAAACAACGCTCACGAACTCAACCTGAAATTGTGTAACCGCCTATTCAGGTATTAAAATATTATACCGTGCTGATGACAACGGTGACAAATTACTTGCCTATTTATTAACCATGAATAACTGGCTCGCTACACAAACAAGCTTCATTATTAAAACGTTTCCCTCACTAACCGCTTATTTAATTAATTGAAGTGCTAATTCATTTTATGGGCTATGATTGCTGTATCATAATTCATAACTTTACATTCGAAAGTTTACAAATGCTAAACATACTACTCGTAGCCATAAAAGGTATTAATTTGTATAGCCATACTCATAAACCTACAAAATTATTGGTCCGTCGATTTAATGAAATAATCATGAGCCGGACATAACAAATTGCTACAACGGGACATTATGATGTTATTATTTTTTAATTGCGGTATCGGCCGCTGTCACATTAGTGATTAATTTGTTGTTGGTGAAGCAATTAGAGTAAATGACCGTCGTCGTCGAGTGTCGGCGAGGTGTGACCGCTCAACCGCGCGGTCGGCCGGTATAGGCAAGGTGGACCATTACCATGCGACCCACTGTGTTATTGACCGATGCTAATTATTTGACAGCGTCTTGTAAACACAGTTTGAAACGTTTAGTTATGGAGCGTCAACATGTTAATTAGACATACACGGAATTGACTAGCCATTTCATCATCTTGTTATGCCTGATTTATTCAGTCGCAAGTACAATTTTAATAAAACTCTTTGAAGTGTACAATTTACTAACTTTACAATGAAGCTAAAATAGGTATTATATATTATGGTTGAACCATCTACGTGGAATTAGGCTGCCATTCCCACGGCGCATACCCGCCGCAGGCAGAAAAATAGCTTGCCCGATTTCTGTGAATTCGTGATAACTTTTTTATGAGACTGAAATGAATTGTTATAAAATCTTTTGTGGAAGTCACAAAAGTTCTCCGGAGAATTTTGCTTTCGTCGCAGTTTTGCCGAGATTTATACGATGTAAAATTAAGTTCTCCCCGATTTTCTTTTATGTGATATTTGTGTTGTCGTTTTAATTTTCGTGATTCTCTTGGAACAATAATAATAAGAAATTTCATTTGTGTCGATTGCTTTTGAGATAATCTTTTGGAGCTCTGATGAATTTCAAAGCAAAACCATTGTTAACCTAAATTACGCTTACTCTTACTCTACAATTGTGTTGAAGAGATAGTAAATATTACAGATGGTGTGATCTATAATGTCAGTTGTGTGCATGGAAGGTTGTAATTCTTATTAAATTAAATACATTTACGTTACATATTTATTCACATCAATGTTGGCAGCGGTCGCGGCAGCACGTGCCGGTAGCCGTGACGCGTGCCACAATCATGAGATGATGCCTCTAGATATTATGTTTCGTGACTTTTGTTCTATCCCTCGTTCCCAGCCCTCGATAAACACTCCCACGCCAATTAACCGCAAACACAGGCGCTATTTAATTAAAGGGTGAGTGAGGGTTGACTACCGTATTACATAGCTTTTATTTTGTAATTTTCTCCAGTAATCCCGGGGCTTAATAATCATGTTTAACATACTTTTATGAATATGCGAGATCAAAAACATATTACTAAAAATGATTTTAAATTTTAATTTGAGATTAATATGAAAATAATTAACAGTATACTTAAAACTCACTTTTAAATCTATAACATCGTTAAAGTCGGTTGATATACGAGTAATCACGTCGCAGCAAATGCAAGCAGTTGTCAGCGACTGCGATCGCATAATGGTTATGGTAATATCCCTTTTGTACCACCCATCGGCCATCCCCCTCTTAAACCGGTAGGGCACGAGAGATTGATATTGCCCGAAGGCTGGCGCACCCTTCCTACGTGTAACGTGTCACGAGTAACCCCGCCGAACCAGATAATTTTTTGTTTTGTACATTCTAAAATGTGTCACTAGGGACCCCTGCTTGTGCTACTCCCGTGACGCTTGTGGGTATCGTACATCCCCCAATAGATACACAACGTAAATTTCCTGCGTGCTGCGTGTAGTTATCATATTTAATTTGATGATAAGTCATTTCCTCTATGAAATTGAAATACTAATGTTTTAACTATTTCTCTGTAATCTGTTATTCGGCTCTAACTGAATTTGTTCATAAGAAACACCTTTCTTATAACATATAAAAAAATCATAAACCCCTCAAAAGTGGATAAGAGGTTAGCTACGGTCAAAACATTTTTATTTGTTGTGCAAAACATTTTCTTTTGCTCTTTCCCTTTGTCCGGCGTTTATTTTATCTCATTGCGGGTATCATGATATCATCGGTGTTCACAATAGGAAAGTCCATATTGTGCTCGTGTCGATCGCTCCTTGCCGTTATTGCCGGCGACCGGTGACCGATTCACACTCAATGTGATTCAGGCCCTCAATACTTGATCGAATTGCCGATAGCTCTGGTCGTAATTTGACGTGCTATCCCGCCATTCACTAGGTTCACTGTGACAGGCCTTTTTATATCTCTCGACGCTCCTCGATTTATTCATTCTTTCTATTCATTGAACTTTAAACGAGAAGTCAACGACTTTTTAGTTTGTTTTTACCGTTTTCATATCGGTCTGAAATTGAAGTAGCTAGTTAGTAGTAATTTAAGAAGCCTGAGCTCATTGCGTAGTCTTTTTACACATTCACAAGATCGTCTCAACCGTTGTAAATGGTCTCACTAGACTAGCACGTCAAAAGCTTAGCACGTCCTCGTTCCAAGCCTGAAACATGCTCGTCTGTCGTAAACGGGAAGCTGAATTCTTAGGCACTTACCTCGACACATACTCGAGTCTTGCTCGAGCATATACTAGCCAAGCAGAGCAGTGTGAATGGGACTGTATAATTTAAGGGGCCATATCACTAACTTGAATTCGTGTTCCATTACTTATGGGTTCCCTAACTTAATTTGAGGTGTTAGTTTTACCTTGTTAAAAGTAAAAAAAATGTATTTCTTATCGTTTTCTGCATTAACTCGTAAAATGATTTTAAAATAATTATATACGTCTAACACCGCTGCCTTTCTAGCACATACTATATTATCATATTACATATTTTTATGATATAGGTAGTAAAGCAATAACACTGTACATGTTGTTACCTAAACAAAATTAGAAAACACTCATACTTAAGTCTGCTTCTTTCACTGTTCATTCTTTGTAACTTATGCATGAAAGGGCGAGTTGCTCGAAGCAGTTTGCATCCAGTCCAGATCGAATTTTCGACCGTTCTTGCTGATAGCGTAATCAGTAGATCCCGTTTCCCTCAGTCTGCACTCAGTGAAAACCGATTTGATTTACTCAGCTGTACTTTTTATTAAACGGTAGAGTTTAAAGCAGGATCATAACAACTGCCAACACTCAATCAAACAATCTGTTACTTATAGGCAGATTCGTAAAAACGTAGATTGCTTGGTCCGCGAAGTTTGCGGTCAGACCGAATCTCAATTCAATTGATGGCGTGATCCATTTGATGCATTCTGATTTCCGACGTCTGCAATGGCGGGAAATTGCATGCGGTGGCTTCATCTTTCACTGATTTGATAACGTTAGACGGAGTTCTCGTTATAACTGCTGTAGGTACTGGTTAATAGACTTGAAGCAAAACTTTGGTTATTCGAGAACAGCTTTTCACCAAGAGCCGAAGTGAATTTAAATCTAATTTAGGCTTAGGCAAAGTTGGACATACTCGGCTCGACGCTATTTCTCTCTAAACTTATCCTAACTTAGACAAGGTTTGGGTAAACCAGTAGGTTAACTTGAGGATATGTAAGTTATGCATGGACTTGGGTTTGTTGTTTTAAGGGCTCTATCACACGAGATAATTTGTTAGCCGTTGGTGCATGTGTTTAACTACACGCAGACTGCAGTTGTGTAGTGTCAATGCTTTCTGTCAACCATGGATTGCGTACAGGGGCCTTACTGCCATATCATAGCGCGACTCAGCCGAAGACCTAAAGTGAATCGTTGCAATACAATTTGAACTGTAACGATTCAATTATATTTTATACGATGACGACAAGTCACCAAAAATACAAGTAAACAACATTCATTTGTTTTCAGGCTGCTGTGAAATGTGCTTCCTCGCCCCGTACGAACACGCTGTCGGCAAAGCCTCGGCTGCCTCTGGTGGCCCTGGCATCCGACGCGGCGCGAAACCACCCGCCCAATAACGTCAACTCTCATGTAAGTATTCTTTTAACATTGGCACCTGCTGCTTGCTAATTTGCAACCGGATAAATAGTAGAAGCACCCTCCAAAGCGAAGTGTACACAACTTATTTATCGAAACTTGTCGCCGAGAAAAGTTTTATCTGTTTAAAACTATTAGTTGGTAGTTAAAACACCAAAATTTTAATGATTTCCTTTGTTTCGTAAATATCACTGCCAAAATTCTAATGAAACCGCATTCATTTGTGGAATAAACAACGAAACAGCGGTAAAGATTTTATCATCTTTGATCCCAATGCGGCTCTTTCACAGTAATAAATATTTAGCACAGAATAAAAGTGAGTTACCGGAAAACGATCACTCGGTTCGGTATTTTGGGTTTATTTGATTTTGCTATTCGCGCCGCCGAAATAACTCCCTCAGTTTATTTTACAATGTGTTTATTATTATATTATGCATGTCAACACATAATAAACAGTTCCGTGCGCTTCAACATCGTTTACCGAAGTAAACGCGCATGATGATCTCACAGCTAAATGCAGCGAGTCTAAATCTGTAAGCCATTCGCCATGCCTCTTCCGGGATCCGCTTTCTCGCCAAACGCATAAAACGTACGCAAACTGCCAATCGGCTTGTCAACGAGCCCGAGCTTCGACTCTAGGCGGCTACTGAATCAACATACCTACGTGAAATGCGAACACCTTGTTTACATAGCTTAAACAGTTTGCCAAACCATTAACCATTGAGCGAAGAAAAAGCAAACATCTAAAGTCCTTTAACGTAAATATAAGCTAGAGTTTATCTTGTATAAACTGAACACAGAGAAGGATAAATCAGATACCGCCGGCTTTATTATTTTTAAATGCGGGCTATATTTACTTATAATGTAGATTCGGCAATCATCTACAATTCTACATTTTAATGAATGACGTAGGTAAAGATATATCCGGTAACATATTATTTTATTGTACCTGTACAACAGAATCAGGTTAAGATAAAAATGCATGTTTGATGTTATATTAATAGTAACGCAGGTATGTAGTCGTTATCTACCTGAGAAAAAAAACAATGCAACAATAGACATGACTCAATTCATTGGGTCGTAATAGCAATAAAAAAGCATTTAACTAAATAGGTTCTTGAATGCATAGCACACTACATACATGGTACACATAGTATTATTTGTTTTTTAAATGCTTAGCGATTCCTGAAGTTGTTTTGTTCAAGTCCTTGATTGCAACAAAAGTAGCTACCAAGTCGGAATCCACGTTACGCTTGCATCTCGCTGATGAGAGCTAGATAGGGCCTAGGGGAAGCAGTCGAAGCGTGCCGCCTCCAACACGATATTAAAATAAAACACTAGAGAAAATGACTTGGCTGGGGGCAGCGCGGCAGAGTAACTCCAGTCTGATCAATAGTTTACCAATACATTGCAATTTATGATTAGTTCTTCAATATTTATTTATTTTATTTGGACAACTAACAGCTTTCTTACTAAATTATATAAGAACAGGATACTAAACACTGTTAAGCCAAATACAGGTTATCACTCTTAGAATTAATAAGTAGGTGTTCACAAAAATAGTAGGTAGTGTAACATATTGTCAGTGACATTTTACAAGAGATGGAAAAAAAAAAAAGTTAGAAATATAATTATTATTACCAAAGCCATACAAGTATTAGGTAAGAATAATATTTTAACCTAAGTATAAGGAAAGGATTCTAACTAATAGATTGTATCATTTTTTTATTAACAGAACGATTCTGGTCAAAGAGTTCGTTGAAAATTATTTTTTTGTGAAAATACTCTGCCTCGTCGTAAATAAGTCTACCAGCTCGGAATATTGCTCAAACAAAACAGCATTAATATCGTGGAATAAGATTCTGCTATTTATGGAAATGAAGATGTCAAATGAATGGACATGCTTTAATATTAAATGCTGAAATAGCGAAGCTGGTAGAGAAATTTGTATCAAATAGCTAAATTACTTATTCAGCTGTTGGCCGTCAGCCGCCGACGGGCGGGCAGCGCGGCGGCTCGACTGTTTAATTGGCCGCATGAAAGCTTTATTTGTTTAAAACACCATCGGTTACCGCCGTTATTCTATCCCGACGTTTAGAAATTTAATAACGTAATAAACTCGTTACACAAGTTATAAACACCACGGTGTAATTATATCTTAATCCGTAGTGTAGGTACGTAAACCATAAAAGACACTGGAAAATATCCTGTTAATATCTCGGAGTTCTTTTCCTGCAAGAGCGTACTTATGCTTGAGCTCTAAATAGGTTCACATTTCCGATTCGAAAGGAGCACTCCAAGCAAAATGCGAGTTTACCCTATGTGCTCTCTCGTGCATTTCGTCAGCTTGCAGCCGCGAGCCAAGATATGTCGCAATCCCATCCAATTTGCCTCCGCCGCCGTTCTTGCTATTGCCCGAATAATGCGGAAATCTTGCCCCGCAAACCGGAGAATAAACAATGCCAAATTCAATACAAATACCATTTGGTCATAGAACACATTGCGCCCTGACACTGCGTTTATGTCAAAGTATTTTCGTTGTAAAACTAGATATCTGCATGATAAGCACAGTTAAATCTCTTTATACTATATTGCACGCCAGACAACTTCCCATAACGTTCAGCATGAAACGCCGTTATTGCCGTCGCGCGTCGCTTACACTTCCAAGCCAAAAGCCCTTATCATAGCCACGGCTTAGCAATGTCGTTTAGTTTTATACTCGGTTGGTTGCATGCAGCTTACAGACTATCTCACGGTTAAACAATATCTAGCGAGTTGAGCACGACCGTTTGGCACGAGCCGAGAACGCGCTGCGGTGGCGGCTAATAGCTCTTCACAGATTCAATTTGCCGTCGAATAGAATATAGCCTCCCGGTGCGCCGTACGCGATCATTAAGTTACGCTCTCGTCTCTTCCGAACTCAAGCAAGTTCCTACTGAATTTCGCTTCAAACACCTACACTGCCGCCGCTCTCAAGCCAACAGCCTTCTAACGTGAATTAATTCAATTTGCTCCCCAATTACTTGGTAATTAAGTTACTGCGGCCACACTTACTTAAAATTAAATGGCTATGGTTTTTCTATTTGTGTTGCGATTTATCAGGTGGTAACATTAATTTATTTTGAACTTTCTGGGTATCGACGGACGTAAATAAATATCAGATTTAGTGTGTCGGCTGTAAACTGAGATATCCACATCCATTAAATAAGGATAGCAGCTTCTGAGTCTGTGTAACAAGGAAAATTAGGATGTCCAACTGAACTTAATAAAGTAAATGTACGTTCATCAATAGACTAACTTAGTTTCATAAAATAAGTGATCACAGAGTATAGTCATATAGTAAGGCGCAAGTTTTGGTTTGGCCAGATCGAGATTCAAAATACCTGGCGTCCGTGATATTATGTTGGTACAGGATCGTTTGTGGCGAACACGGATTGGTTTCGATAGAGGTGCTCTCCTTATTGTGTTGTCTCTGGGAAGCTGGCGCACGGCCACGGGACCGCACGCCCCTGCCAAATGTTTTTTACTTCACGCCACCCGGTTCCGGTCGATATTGCCGTTTGCTCGCGATGCGTCCACTTCACCCGCTTTATCTTGAAAACGACAAACAAATTGCAACATCTAAGGCTTCAGATTTATGATGACATAATTTCACTTACTGGAATACGTATTTCAAAAACGCTCTGTGTATTTATTGCACGGGCTTAAGTTGATTTTAGTTGTGACTGTACCTATTTGTAATCAAGTAATAAATACTGTAAAAAAAAGTTATTTATTTCATGAATAGGTCCTATCCTTAAGATAATTATTATGATTTTTAGAATATGAATTTGAATATAAATTACATTAGTCTACAGTTTGATGATACTGTTGGTAGTAGGTGTAGACTAATTTTATTTGTTATATTTCAAGCATTTTCAAGCTTTAATTTTTCCAACTGTATACCTACTGTATGAGTTTTTATACTTATTAAACCGTACATTGGCATTGTTGTTTCAACTGTGATAGAATTAAATACGGCGCTAAGTATTTATTATTTCGACCACAAATGACAAAACAATTCGTTAACATAGCGCTTATTTGCGGAAATACTGGATATAATTGATTAATTGGTAAATTATGTTTTCATTGGCCTTTAATTGGATTTCGACAACAGTTCACAATTTACCAGCGTTTCCCATTGCCCAGAGAGCCGCGCGAGTGAAATTCAATAATATCATACGAATGAATGTCATTTCCGGACAATGTATATCCACTCCGTTGCTTTTAATAATTAAAATCCACCGATTAATTTACTCGTTATTTAATTAAATTAAAATTACTGTTCCTGAAATGGTTTTCATTGTGGCAATGGCGGTGATTTACATATGCAATATACAGGGTGATTGGTTCGTAGACCGTACCCTTTCAGGTTGTGCTTAAACAGGTTTTGGGCTATCTTTTAAGCGTATCTAAAAGATAGCCGAACCCGAACCTGTTTAAGCACACCCTGAATACGGGAATATTGAGGCAGTTGTTTTAAAACAAAAAAAAAGAGAGAAATTAATTTCATTCTTGTACTTCATAGGGTTAAAAATAAGTTTTTTTTCCTACTGAGAGTGGGGAGTAATCCTCGTGGATCTCACAGAGCACGGGCCCCGCGGGTATATCCGACTCCGCCAATTCCGCTATGGTGACCTACGGACTAAACCTCCCTGCCTTTTTTAAATTTTCTCCCCTGTTTTATCATATCGTTTATTTTATTTTTTTCTTCTGCATATATTTTTTTTCGAATACCCTGCTTTTTCTATTCTCAGCGCAAGAATTTACAGATTTACTTAACATTACTATTTCTCAATTTTAATTATAAGTTTATAACATATACACTACAGTGCTAAATGTGTTGTAACTATTGCAAGGTATTAAAAAATGAATACATTCTAACTATTTACTTATGTTCAAGATTTGCATAGTGCAACGTCGTCGTGACTATGTATGACACTAACAGTAAACAAGTAACGATCTGTGCATAAACTGAATGTATTTATGTTTATAGTCGTTCAAAACTCACGTGAATGGTGAACTGTGAAGTACGAAACTTGTAATCAGCTTTTACAGCGTCAGCTTTCGGCTATACGCTATGACTCACAGTGTTAAAATAAAGTTTTTAGTTTAATATAAATTTTGCATGTCACTAGCGGCGTTTAATATGCCGCTACTACCTACGCTCAATAAGGACATAGGAAATTACTCTTTAACTTCGATACTAGTAAATACAAGTGAAAAGATGCCAGTATGCCTGAACTGATTTGGGGGAAATTTTGCATTAGATTGCTTCTTCTACTGAGACTAAATTAATTATGATAGAAGTTTTTTATCTTGAAATATTTACATTTCCTGAAGGTCACGTCACGTGTATGTGTATAATAATTTTAATTTTTATGCTGGGCAGTACAGTAGTTTGTGTCGTCTTCTCTTGCTACCGCAAAGTTAACCTGTTTGTAAGAAATATATTTTTATTTGCCAAATGGTTATCTTTGTATTATATTTAATGCAGACCGGTGCGATTCTTTAACCCAATGTTAATTTGGATTTTAAATCACAGTTTTATTTAAACGCACCGGCCTGCATTAATAAAAAAACATCTGTGGACATTTCACATTATATAATATATCATTCAGTTTTGTTTAACATGCACTTAATTCGATATTTATTTAATTCGTTGACAGACGATCAGTCCAATGGAAGTCCCGCCACTGGCACCGCAATATTTTAATCTGAAAGCGGTTTGTCGCAAAATCCATTTGGGAATACCGCGAGCTAGCGCCCGCTTGATGTCAACGTTCGGATCAATGCGAGCTGAGCCGACGTGATATCTCTGAAATAAAATCATATGTTTTCTTTTCTTTATGATCACCAAGGATTTATTTTATTTAGAAGTATCATGGTGTGCTATATTATTATGCCATTACACTGTTTGTACGATGGTATCATCATCTCACATTTAAAACCTCTCAAAAACGTAAAATGCTCCCGTCTATTTGGATTAATGGAAGAATAATAAACACGAGCTAAACCTGAGAAGACCCGTCACGTCCCGGATTCACGTTTGCTGATTCCACTTGGCCTAACGGCCCTCAGCTAATAGACTAGGAATTTCTAATTAACGATACGGGAAGGTATAATCAAAAAGTTATAAAGTTAGTACAAATAATACGTTAAAATTAAATATTTAGAGTGTTTGTTAGCGATAGTAATTGGGGCCCAGCGTAATTACAACACGGCTGCGGTAACTTCCAACATAAGAGGAGCAACGCAACGTGCTGGGACATAAATAAATTATGCAACGCGTCACTTAACGACACCGCACCCTGCCACAGCGTCGTTGAAACACCGCCCGCCTCTTACACTCGATAAATAAATAACTATCATTACACATTTATCTCGTTTGCTCCTGATTTATTATTATTATCCACTCGTTTCGAATAAAATCAGCAATCTGAACACTCGCCACAAACGTAAACTAGATAAACTAGCCGTGCGGCCGCACCGTAGTGAAATGCAACGCCTCTAAAGCTTTATCACGTGTGAATTATCACCGCGAAGCCGATCTCGATAGCGTATAAATGCGAGGTATCTTTTTCATGAAAAATGTAATTGAATGATTTATCTGGTCGGTCACGTCCCGCCCCGCCATATGGAGTTCTCATGAATAAGTAATGGTTGGAAGCGGTCGTTGTTTCAATTAGCGGTTGTGTCGCCGGTCTGGCACGACCGCCACTTCGCGACCGACGACCGATATGACCCCAGCCATTCCCATAAAGAACAGATTCAGTGGCCTGAGCAATTGACCGGATTCAGAGAAGCGAAGGAATTTTGATACTGCACGATCATTGGTTTACTAGGTAGATATAGATAATTGGCTTACATTCTCGCTCGTAATTTCGCTTTATTCCGACTTTCCTTTCAAAACATTATGTTACAGATCGTAGCTTCTTGTGATTTAAGAGCATTATTGTTTGTTACGTACGACCTGTGGTTTAATTGTACTTTTGCTACGGGGGATTCTCGCAATAACTTGTTTACTTTTATTTACCTACTCCGCTTTTACTGTATGTCGCTCGCAGTACAATAAAATTTAGTGGTAACGTAAATAATTAAATGATTTTATATATGACACTCATTAGTATTATAATGTTATGCGTGTAAAAAAAAACAAAGTAAATTATAATTGAAGACTATTAGACATGATATTATGATATATTAAAATAAAATTTTCATAAAGCTTTCAGGTACAGATACAATGTAAAATACAAACACAGCTTAAAGAGAGAGAGCGAGAGTACAAATCGGTTTTATTTGGGTCGGGCATAATGAGGAAAGTAATTATGTGGCAACATTCGCCATTAGATCCCCGTAAGCACGACCCATCTACGGATTATAGGGATCTCGCATACGCGTCACGGATTAAATTGATATGTGCGACTCGGCTCCACTCGTTTATATCCATGTAAAGGGTCCCTTTTATTACAATTGGGGGCATAATCGTGCGCGTATGTCTTATTGTTGTCTATTATGCTAAGGGAAGCGAAGAGTATTCAACTTTTATTGTTTTCTTCCAGTTGACAACTTGAGATCCTCTAAACTCAGGGTTCCGTTATAACGCTCGCGTTTATTGTTGTGATTGTATCTTTATGGGATATCAAGTGCTTACCATAATGCAACGTTTGCTGCTCTACAAATCAGGTTCTAGTGGTTTTGAATTATTCTGCTGTCTGGTAGTCTGCGATTCCCGGAGCTCGCCGCCATTTATTAGATCAAAGTCTCCACCACAGGCAGACTTACTCGGGATGATTTTGCTGATATAATCGATGATACTATACCAGGCATTCTGTTTTGTTAAAAGTTACGTTGTAAAATAAACTCGCTTTTACAAGTTTCTACACATACAGTTTATGCTACCTGTACCAAATAAATGCGTAGAAATTAATAAAATGTCGTTCCGTGCTCAAGGAAAGTTCCTTTGACATAAAAAAACATATTAACGTGGAAGTTCATTGAGAAAGGGCGGTTGGGGAAGTTATCCATTTACAGAAAGTTACGCTCGTTTTATTCTCTCTTATAGGTCCCGAAGAGCATCGTCGCTGAGCATCACGGTCCCTTGCTCGAGCGCGCTCCTTTCGAACCCTACCATAAAATAGACGCGAAATGTGATAAATGGAAAACTCTTTTTATTGTCAGGCCCCGGGCACGTTACGTTATGGGTCGGCTCCTCTCGTCCCGGCGCGCCCTCGCTTTCCTTGCCCGTCTTATCAAGTTTTCTTATATCCTAGTTACCGCTCAATTTTGCGAGCCTTATATAAAAAGCTTTCCCTCTGTTCCGCTCCCTATACGAGCGAATTGCTTTTTAAAATATCACTACACGAGCTGCCGGCACTTTATAAAAGATTAGGTGTAAGTGAAACTATTTCTATCGGATTTATGAAGTGTTCCTTATTTTCACACTGTAAATCCTTGTGCAGGGTATTACGCTGCTTCAAGACGCTGGCACGTCGGATGATAGCGGACGGGCATCGGAAAGGCTTACGGGTAGTTCGGTGGCGCCGCGCGATCCCGATTCTTCCCGCGACCGCCTTAGTGACGTAAGTACTCGTCACCATCTCATTTTCCGATCATCTGCTATAGATCTTTTATTCGCTATGCATCTCATACATAAACCGCGATATTTTTGAAATGGGAGTAAGTTTAAACCTCGAACACATTTAAAAACTATTTACCTACTTATCAGAAATATTAACAAAAGATTTCAACGAACTCCACTTTCACTGTGCACTCTCCTGAAACGCGCACATAATTATTCAAGCATTTTTTCCAAATCCTACCCTATCTATACTGTTTTAGAGGTTATTTTAGTTTTACTTACTTACTTTTCTTACAACAAGTTATTTTCTGGCTGCGAAGAATTAAATTTTCTTTGTCTATTACATGTTTGGATGTGTCTATGTGAAAAGAATGGCTCTATTCCATAAAAATAAATCAATTGTGAATTGAAGTGCATGTTAAATAATAATTTTATGTTATGTATATCCTGACTGTTACCTAAATGTTACACTAAAGCAATATAAAAATCAATGTATAATGTTATTTTTGTCTGTTTCGTTGCTTTTCTCGTCTCTCCCACCTCCACTCGCATGCTTCAGGGAGCGTTATTATTTTAACAAGAATCGATACAAAAAACAATATCTTAAGAAAAATAAGATTGGATAAAAAGCGGCATTTTGTATATCCAAAGACGACGTAAAAGCAATTTAAGTCCGATCTAATATCACTTCGGCTTCAACGATCAAAGAATAACGCCGCGAATGTAGGGAGAGACGGGACAATCACAACCCCAGTCACTCCACTCATATGTTCGCTTTCTCTCCCTGCCTACAGGCCAGTAGCCGCTGTAGTTCCGGAAAAGGCTATATCGTGAGTACTCATTGTTGTCCTTATTTAACATATTATACAGTCTCTCTGGTTCTGGTATGCGCCTCGCACGACCACACGTTTACGCTTGCTTTTTGGTCCGGTTTTAATTACGTAACCGAATTGTGCATGATTAGTATTGATCAAACTTTCCTGCCTTACTTCTAAATCGAGTCATCGCTGTCCTTGCGGTCGGGCTACAATTCATCTACACTGCGATCGTGCTGTCATTGATATTTTGCCCTATTAAAATTCATGGCGACGCTGATAAATTAGCTATAGTAGCCCGTTGGCTTTACAGATCAGATACAATACTACATGTATTGGCTATAATTCTCTATTACTGTGTGCAAATTTACCCAGCTCACGCAACACACATAGAAGCTATTCGATATTCGGCGCGTATCGCAGCTAAATCACGAGATTTGTCGGGGCGGTGCCGCGCCGTACTACATAACATTACCTGCGCCCGCCTTGAATACTTCATGCTCTGTATTTATTTGAAATTGTAATATCTCCGGCTGATCCCTTGTTGTTTCCCTCGGCGCGAACTTACCTCGTAAATAACGCGTAACGTATTCGTCGATTTATGTTACGATAATAGTGTCTTCTCCCACGAGTATTCCACTTTTTTCAATTTTGTATTTCCATGAATGTGGAATTATATTCTAAAGGGTTTTGTTAAAACGTTCCTACAAGATAAGTTGGAATTTATAGAGTGGTGAAGCTCTATTAAGCTTATAATTCTGCATTATCATCCATGCCTATATTATTTGTATGTTACTGATATACTCGCGAAAGCTCATGATTTAACTAACACATTGACGTAATAACTATGTATTATGTGCATAGTACATATATATTATTATATCGATGATTTAACACGTTTATGCTTAGAATAAGTACCTATAGAATGTAAGTTTCCAAACAACGCCTTCTCAAAACGCACGCCACTTTTTTGTATTTTAGATGACTTTAGCAAGGAAATGAATAGCTTACTAGTGGAAAGTTACACCGAACTCTTATGCTGCTTTTCAGATGTGTTGTGGCACGATTTCACCGTGCAATTGTCATTCAAATAATTTTCTAGGAGCTTTCCACACAGATAAGACCACGCGAACGTCCGCACGGTGCCATATATGGCACCAATTAAACGGCTTAAATTTCGCGAATATACTGGGGTTCTATAGGTACTTACTTATTCGAAGCGTTTACGTTTATTATTTTTATCATTAACTCTGAGTATCATGAATTAGTTTAATAATATCATTTTAAAGTTGATGACGATCGATCTTTTATTAATATTCGTTCTAATAGATAATGCAAGTTACATTGCAACTTTCCTTTCTTATTGTCTATGCAAGTGGTTTGTCCGGTGTTCGAATATATAAACCGCTCGAAGGCGTGCGACTTGGCTTAACGACTGTTGCAAACTAATCGATATACACGTGTATGTAATAATGTACCTAAATGTTTAGTTTTGATTGATGAATTTCGCAGTTTGAATTGTGAAGACTGAATTTTAGTAGTTAATCTACGTTTTAAGAGTCTTTCAAAAGTTGTAATTATTGTACGGTTCCCAAATTATTACTCCTGTGCAATATAAGTAGATGTATTTTTAGAGAATGAAAATTGTAGATATTTGTTAGTATTTATTTGCATGGTAATAAAACCGAATAAATTATGAATTTGGCAGTAGAAGTATTATTTACGCCAGTTTTTTTTGTTACAGTGTGATAGTGAAGGCGACGACGACAAGGCAAGTACTTTTCATTATTTTCACGGCTGCGAACTCAGCAGCTGATGCTCTCGAGCGATATTTACGAATCACGTAAATTAATTAAACCAGTCTCCCGGCTCTTTGAGAGTTGGAAAAGTTGAAACAGAGCGTTGGAAATAAATGTCCGTGTAATGTAAGTGGCGAAGTTGCTCGTTCCCGGTTTATTACCCGCCTGACTCGCCCGTACCCAGTGATTAATCTCACGGGGCGGGTGTCCTTTGCACCTGTTTGCAAATTGTTTATTTAGGATACTTACTCGATTTAATTGGAACGTTTCAAATCGACCGAAATTACACTTCCGAATGCTTTCCCCTAACCAAATATTATTCGAAACAATTTAGTGCGAGGGAGGGCTAAACAGTAAATTTCGTTTTGTGCGCTCGGACTGTACTGTAAACGCTATAGGGGCTTAACCAACTCGTCAACAGGTTGTGAAATGCTAGTCAAAAGCGAGCAGAGTTTGAACGCAGAGCGCCCTCTGACGCGTGTCGACGCGACGTGGCAAAGGACCGCTGATTGCTCGCCGGTGCTCTGTTCCCTAATTACTAGACTGGCGCAGGCTGCGTGTGCTCGTAATTAAATACATTACACCGCGCCTTTGCTGACTGCTACCATACCACACCATAGCCCGCGCCGCCGCCACCGCTGCCGCAATAACGTGTTCACGAGGCAAAATATCATAATAAAATTAACTTTTATTTTATGACTTCCACAGCTTTTAATGATATTTCAGTGAGGTGTTATGTGTAAACGGTTACGTGTAGGTACTGTATTTAACAAAACTCCTGTTTTGTGTGATATTACCGGTTGTACATTGTACAATATTTCGTAAACCCAAAAGCGAAAAACTACGCACGAGTAAACTTGGAGAGGGTTATAGATTGTTAAACAGCTGCCTCGAATCGGCGCGGTGGCAATGTCAACGGCCGGGCGGGCGGGCGGTGCGCAGGCATCAGGGCGGCAGCAGTCGTGCAAATCTAGCACTTTAGTGTGATAGCATTGTTCGGGCGGCCGCAACCCCGGTCGGCCCGCGTTCCCCTTAATCTAATTATCTGGCCGCTTCGCTGCCGTCTCGCACCGAAACACCCCACCCTCAATTTCTCTCAATTTTCTCCCAACGAGAAAGTTAAGCATAAAAGTATTTTATTAAGCGATCCATCCCTTAGCGTTGAATAGAATCTCGGAATTTAAATGAGTTTCAGATGTCAAGCTTTCAGTGTAAAAACTTTTTAATAAGCAATTGCTTTTAAACAGATGCAAAGAAAATTGTGTAGTTTGCATCTCATGAAATTCTAATGGAGCTAATTTGTTTTTCCACTTTGACACGCCGTTTATAATAAAACAAACAACGACTTTGTGTGTTATTTTTCTGCTATTATTCATTCGGTTTTTTTTTTAGTATAAGTGTAAATACATTTCTTATTGGACTAACGGTTGAAGAAAAACCAGCCAAGTGCGAGTCGGACTCACTGCACGAGGGGTTCCGCACCGTTTATCTATAAAAACGAACAAAAATATCTCGTTTGTTGTATAGGAGCACCCTTAAATATTTATTTTATTCTGTTTTTTAGTATTTGTTGTTATAGCGGCAACAGAAATACATCATCTGTGAAAATTTCAACAGTCTAACTATCACGGTTCATCAGATACAGTCTGGTGACAGACGGACAGACAGACAGACAGACAGAGGAGCCCTTAGTAATAGGGTCCGTTTTACCTTTTGGGTACGGAACCCTAAAAAAGGATTATATTAAAAATATTGAGTAGAATATTATATGAGTTAAAGCATCAAGATTAACCGCTGCAAAGTTCATCTAATCTTGAAGATTTTATTACACAGACATTTACGATGCATCGAATAATTTCAGTTATAAAGTATTAATTAACATTGCAAAGACTGTTTTAATTGAGGCTGTAACATCTAATGTTTTAATTGTCTCCGAAAAAACATAATCTAATCTGAATTTGAGCGGCACAATAATGGCGGTAAATGGATATCTGAGGAGGAAATCAGTCTGAGCCCCGGCGCCGGTGTTGTACCTTAGTAGATTAATTGATTAATGAAATTATGCTGGGAGAAGTCGGTGGCAGCGTGGAGCGAATCTCCTAGTGATGCTACGCTGTAGCCTTGTAGTAGGCTGAGTGGAGCGGAGCCGAGCGTGCCGGCAGTTAGTGTTCGCTACACTTAGCCGGAGAGCGCCACTAACTTGATCTGATTCCACTCGGGCTATTTGCGATCCGAGTTCAATTATGCCTCCACTTTGATATGCAAATCCGGTCGCTTTGGCTAATTACGTAGACGCTTCCGTAGTATCGTTTCAAATGTCAACTTACACTGCCTCTATACTTGCTCTATAAGCGCACACTGCTGCTCCGGTTAGATAAACGCAGAGGTTTGTAGTTTATTGCATAAATGTATACGAAAATGTGAAACTAATTTACAAGCTTTACTCCAAAGTAAACGTCCAATTAAAGGCTACGCTGCATCCGAGTGCGGGAACAATAACGTATGCGACATTTACGTAAGACTCATCCTTTGCACACAAATTAAGTTGGCTTCTCATCTATCGTAAACTTTGAAAGCTGAGTTATCAAGCACGAATCTATGCAAACTCTGTTATTAGCTTAGCTTGTAACAGGAAGTGCCAACATTGCACTGCATGGCTAGACTGCTCTCTCTCCTAACCACAGTTCCTTTAGAGCTTGGATGCTGTCGCTAATATATGTAATAGTAATACTCCCAATCATAATATTATCTCACGAAATATTTAGACGATGGTTGTTAAATTAAGGCACAATTTCAAAAAAAGGACTTAGGTACTGATAAGATACCTGATGTAGAGGATCCTACTAATATTATAAATGCGAAAGTTTGTGTGTGTGTGTGTGTGTGTGTGTGTGTGTGTGTGTGTGTGTGTGTGTGTGTGTGTGTGTGTGTGTGTGTGTGTGTGTGTGTGTGTGTGTGTGTGTGTGTGGGTCTGTGAATGTTTGTTGCCTTATATCTCGGTAACTACTTAACCGATTATGATGAAATTTGAAATGCAGGTAGCTTTTACGCTGAACTAACACATGGGATACCCGCTGGTAACACCGCAGGGCGCAACTAGTTATATCTAATTCCGATACGTATTTAATAATTATAGAAATAATATTACCAATTTTTGGATACTGTCACAATTATACCCACAGCCCGGTTAGCACGGACAGTAGACAAACCTGTCTTTCCCCTGTTTTAACCACTTGACAAGTAAGCAAGTATGAAGAAAGTGACGTAAAACGGAGAAAGATAATTTTCTCTACCGTCCGTGCTAACCCAGCAGATTTGGGAATAAGTAGTTATTTTAGTATTACAATTCTCATAGTGCGATTCATTTTGAATTAACAAATTAATAATCATTTATTAATGTTTTTTTATTCGTGATTAACAGTCGAATTGTTGGGCAAGCAGCCGCTCAAAGTGGCGCTATGTGGGGGAGGCCTATGTTCAGCAGTGGATGTCTCCAGGCTGTTGATGATGATGATGATGATGAACAGTCAGATATATTAATTTATATATTAATTTAGGCATACATATTAAAATAAAAGTACTCTGGCCAATAAATAATGTTATTTAAAAACATTTTTCAAGAATGTGCCGCATAGGCAGATGTACCCAACCATTGGTCCGCATGAAACATGCACGACAGATTAAATATGGACATTATTATTTTCATTCATTCTACACAACGGAGGCAATATAAATTGTCATTCACGCTCATTTCAATTTAAACGCAAGTAATTTAAATTGCGGTCACAAATTAAAGCGTGATCCGGCTTATTAATGGTTATATCGCGGATTATTACTATTTAATGCTGTTTAATTAATGATGTAAAGCCGGCGGGAGGCAGAGGTAGGCTGTATCAATTCTGCTCGATTTCATCGAGCCCGTTGAAAGTGGGAGGTATTGTAGATGTAGTGTCGTACTATAGGGATGGGATGTAAGATTAATAGACACAGCCTATCGATGATTTTCTACTTAACAGATTTTGAATTACTATGAATTTAAATCTATTAAAATACCTTTCTAAATAAGAATACTATGATGCTAAGTTGAGACTGTTTGCATTACTTATACCTCCTGTATCTTCTCTACTTACGTAATAATAATGAAAGTGTAAAGTTCTACGTTGGTTGTTTATATTCTTGTAAGTTAAGATTTCCTGCGGAAAAGCGGATTACTTGCGGGTGAAGCCGCGTGACGCCTCTGTCTTAAAAATATTTACTATCATTATCATAATTGTGCATTTTTGTTGTTATAAATAAATATTGTCCTGTATCCTGTTGGCTGTTGTTGTAATCGGATACGGATGAAGCCTAGCTTGCGTTAATAAAACGAGAATGAAATAATCAAATACAGAAATGTCTTTCTATCGATAATTCTTATGGGGCATGTTTATCGATGTGTTTGATGATCTTGCCTCCCAAACGCGGAGTGGAGGCACAATCTGGGCGCCCGGATCCGCCAGGGGAGGCTTCGTGGCACATTAATAAGCTCATGAATACTGATAGCCCGCCACGCCACGCAGATTCTATCAACACCGCACCGGTCGTACTTGCGTTACTTTGAATTATATACATAATATTATTATAGCCATTGTTCTGTTACCTGATGTAAATTTATAACGATATTTCTGACTTCTGAGCTTCAGACATACATCAAGATGGAAGACTTTAAGTCGTTCTAACGTAGTTAATATTGGGTATTTAATTAACAATTATGAAAATGGATAAATATTGAGTTGAATTAAACACGACAATTACTTAACTATTACATTTCCATTATCAATATTGCGCACTCTTTTTCTCTACACATAATCAATACCAGTGCTATTAAGAGATGTGTGTTAATTCGAATAAATCTGAAATCTAAATCTTTCGTTTATTTACATTGATTATACTTGAAGACACGAGTAGACGTTTTTAATCAAACCTTGGTTTTTCAAATTAACCACTAGCTCACCTCGCCTGCGGGGAAGTAAAAGAAATGAATAAAATATTTTCAAGTGTGCAGTGGAGCGTTCGCCACTTGGCGGAATTTACCTTACGCAAACCTACCTCCGTTAATTGAAAGAGCTTCTTTCGTTTGGTGTAATATTTCACGAAGTCGCTCCGAGACGACGCGGTAAATTGAAACGATCTCACTCCGGCGCCACACAAGCTCGCTTTAGCTCTCTCTCGGCGCGAGGTCGCTTACGACTTTTCATAAATATCCTTCTAAGAAGCAACAAGAAAATAATTTAATCTACTCCACGGAATCGGAATATAAATTTGTTTTCAACATTATCTTAATCGCTACTTCTATTTTATCATCTTTCATCGTTGGCTTATTTCTAAGAATTCTTTTCACTTTCATTTCCTTTGAATGAAAAATACCTTTAGGAAACCGTTTTATAAATCAGCAATTACCGCTGAAGTTTCCCCAGATTGCCTTTTTATTAAAATTCCTTTGTAGCCTTGAGTTTTGGAAATTACGTTTTTATTAATGTTAAGGTATGTAACCATTGAGCGATAAACATTTTAACATTGGTCAAATAGTCTGTAAGAGGTTTGAATAATTAGCGTTAAATCTTGGCAAGCGGCTGGGTTCGCGGTGCTAGTGTGCGGCGCGGTTACATGCTGGCCGGGCAATAAATTGTCGCACGCACGACGCGACGCGGTGCTGCGGCATGCGAGATAAGCTGCCCCGTAACACCATTAACTAACTACAATGTCACAGCACCACCGACCAACCATAATAACCTCTCGGACCTGTATGCATACCGCTCACTCCCAGCTGTATGACTCCTAACATCCGATATTTTTAAACTGCGTTGTGTTATCTACTCTTCCTCTTCGTCTCCACTCTACCGTACGTTATTAAGTGCGACCGAATTCGTAATATACAACATAACTACGTGATTAACATAATGTTCCTACAATGTTCTACTTTTGTCTTGTAAACGAGCATAAAGTGAAAGAACAAATTGCGAGTTTCCCCAGTATTTTCCTCGCTCGGAAAAATATATGTTTTATTAAAGCTCGGCATTTCCGAGAGCGAGCAACCCTCGGGGTAGGGTGGCGGGTGGGGGATGGTGCGGCGGCGCGCCAGTGTATAACAGACAGTAGAGGGATATAAAACATATTTACGCGCCTATAAAGTACTCTCGTACGCGCGCTCTCCACCATTTTCTTTTGTTCCTCGCTCGCAGCCAATGATAATGCTTTCTCCCGTTCGGTTAAACTTATTTCTCTGCCGTCTTATCTGGCTTTTCTTCGGCACTTTTATTTATAACCGGAGTGGTGAAACGTGAAGTAAACGATTCTCGTATCGGCTTGCCTTTTGACATCGTTATATTGTGTGGGAGCTTGCTACCTTTTTGTTCGTAAAATTTAAGTGAACGCAAATAAATTTGTGTCTGCCAAGATTTTCTAATATAGATAGATCGAATAATGAATATTTTTTCAATGATTGATCCGCGGGACAATATCCCTTCGCAATTCATGTCTTAATTTTGCGAAAACACCACTGTCGGCATTTGTAACTAAATTATAAAGTATATTTTAGTTTTTTCTTATTTGCTTTATGTAGGTACTGCATTGAATAACATTCCACGCCAACTGAGAGACACTTCACAACACAATCAAAAGCCAAAGCAAATTCAAAGTGCTGATTAGCTTACTAATCACATCACAATTCACAATGCTTAGGTAGCTCTACTATACACGGAGAATTTGGAGAATCCAGCATTTGACGTTCTGCCAGCTTAACACCCCTATAACAGCATAATGAAGACGAGCCTCTTACCCTCTCACAGCCAACCCTATAAAAAGGTTTAGTCATCGTAGCGTTAAAGTAGGTATATACATACTTCGGATCGCATTCTATTAAAGTCAGCCAACAGAAAGTGGAGGACGTACTTGATGCTATTCAGAACGAGTAGAACGGAAGCCAGAGCGTTAACAGCAAAGCGAGTAGCGTCTTAATCTTGCGCGACAGTACGGCTCAGAGCAGAAACCCCTTGCGTAGGTGAGAGGGTGTAATAACAAGTCGTCCCTCCCTCACTTCGCCCCTTACTCGCCTGCAGGCTTAGCCGGTTGAAAACTTCTACACAGATTCGTATTACTCCGTCGTACCGCGTACTTGACTCTAACCGCCCTGACTCGCATAAGACCTAACTGGAGCGATGTGAACTGAACCTTAAGTACTCCCCTTACAGCTACCACAATTCAAGCTTTTGTTACTGAACCGAAACGGTTATTTGTATCGTTATATAAATGTTTACTATCTGTTATTGGCTACAATACGAATTCTTTCAATTACTTCGACATAGTTACTGGTATCGCGTCGTGGAAAATGTGTCTTTATTTTCTTTTCTCTTATTTTGAGCACATAAAGGAAAAGCTTGGAAAGTAAAAACATTGTTGCCACTTTCGGAGCGTATGTTACACAGAGGCGTCGTCAAAGAGCAGTAATTATCCGTTGGCAGGCGAGTGTTAGCACTCGACGCCGAGGTCGAGATATCTCTCGACGGATCAGCGGCTCACTCGGGATGCACTCTGCGATTCCGTTTGTCACTGCACCCGACTGCGGTCTGAGCTCTCGCTCTGATAAACGCATGTCAACGTGCTTTGAATGCGAAGCGCATTTAACCACTATAAGCCTGCCGAGTGTCGACAAGCTCACTGCCACACTACTGTATTATTACCGACTTTATGGAATGTTGTGGTGTATGAATCCTACATAGCTGCATATTCCAAACCTCACAGTCATCTTCACAACGTTCAGTAATCTCAGCATACATTATATTACTGTACGTTATGATTATACCAATTTGTTTGGTGAGCAACCCTTATCATTCTTTAAATTGCAAAATGATAAGGGTTATTATATTTATCACTATCAAACAGTTAATGTATCAATTATTATAATCCTTATTTGCAATAATGCGTCTTATCTGATTCTCTGTAACTGTTATCATCCTCAGTTCTAACAACCGTGGGACTTGTGATTGATAATGATAATACTAATGCATTCTGGTGACCCATAGTAATTTGCTAAATTTGCCAACTATAATTAAATGCCATTTGTATTTACAACATCAAACTGCCTAAATACATAATTAACACCTTTGGTGAACGGTTCAGTCATTTTAGCGTGAAAATCACACAACCAACCAAACGGAGAACGCTTCACTTTTATTATAGTTACCTACTATCACTCGCAAATCAATTCAGCCTATCGTGGTCGTGTCGTATAGCAGTAGCTGTGATCTGATCTGCTGTTTCCATTCCACCCCACCCAACGGCACCGCACCGTGGCAAACTCGCACGATACGCAGATAAACCGTTTGGCTGTGTACATGTCGCGTCGTGTGGAACCAGTGCCGGCCGTAATTAGTTCGCCGCAAAGTTCACCGGGACGCTGCACTGTCATGACACCCCAACCGGGTCTGCTGCCCCTCAACACACGAACATCATAGCTAATTTTAAATGTTCACAAGGATCTCTATCACGTCTACAGCTGTTAGTTCCGTCATGTAGTCGAATACATCATCCTTCTTTTGGTAGTGTTTTGGTAGTTTGGTAATCATAATTTTATGGAATAGATAATAAATATTTAGCGGCGATATGCACAGAGTAGTTGGCAGCAGGTGGATGAGATGACCCGAAGATCGGGGGATCAGTGGCATGCAGTAAGAGAGGCGTGTCCAGCAGTAGACTAATGCAAGCTAATGATGATTTGGCTTCTAAAAATAGAGGCTTGGCCGTTTGGTTTTACTGCAAATGATCGGTTTTCTCGCGGGAATTCGTAATTTTTCGGGTTGAAAGGTATCTTTTGGTAATCTTGGTCGTGTACGCAACAAATTTTTATGAAAATTGGTTCAGCCGTTGCGGCGTATAAACCACACTACAAAAAATATACAACACTTTTTTTTACTTTTGTACATACACTATGTAATGCACGCGTGCACTATCTCTCTGGAACCGTTTATTTGGTCCGGGATATAACTTCAGTTTTAGCGCACCCCTACACTATGTAATGAATGTATCTTCGAAATTTCAAGATTTTTTAGCTTCAGCGGTTTACGCTGTGCGAGCGTTTCACGACGGGACCTTGTGAATTTTTTGAAATGAAATTCAAAAATTGCTGAGACCCGTGTATTTTATTTTGTATGGTTCTTTGCACATTTAAAATTAAGTATGTCACGGTAATTTTTTTTAAATTTCCATACAAATTTGATTTCACTCCCTTAAAGGTTGAATTTGAAAAACTAAAAATAACCGTTTTTTATTTTTATACTTGTTTGTATGTACCAAGTTTCAAAATGATATGTCACGAAATGTAGGTTTTTAATACAAACGTTTTTGATCCTTTCCACCCACATAAGGGTTGAATTTTCAAAAATCCTTCCTTAGCACGCCTACGTTAGAAAAGGAAGCCACCCTTCAAATTTCAAGTCTTTAACTTCCGGCGGCGGTTTGGGCTGTACGTTGTCTGTCACCCAGTCAACAAGTCTTTTATATAATAGAAGATAGATATAACTAGTAGGGATAAAGATAGGGAAGTAGGGATGACTCAATAAAGCGTAATTAAAGCATTAGGTTTTTAAATTGTTTTTTATTAGATAGATAGATAGATAGAAAATGCTTTATTGCACAAGATAATCAAGTGCATAGGCGAACTTAATGCTAAGCTTTATGCTTTATGCTTTATTTGTAGTATAATGTTGTTTTTTTAAGGCAACACTTGTAAGGTAATCTCATTTTAATGCTAATTTTTATTTAATGAGAAGCGCAGGTTGTTCCCCTAATTAGCACCACGTCAAATGCTTATAACATATCCATTTCCAAAAAAATTGATAAAATCAAGTTAGAGTCAGAGTAAATGAATAAGTAAGTAATCACATCTTAACATGTTATAAACTCGCTCTAGGTAGCTGGTAAGCAGGTGTAAGTGCAAAGTTGTCGGGCGTGCCGTACCTCACTGATTACTTCGCGTCTTCCTAATGACTTTTAGTTCAGATCCCTATCTCGCGCACATAACACCACGTTATCGGTTACAAACGAGCTTCAATTTAAACTTTCTTCTTGATAGTTTACGAAGTCCCAGTAAAGAACTAGTTGATACTATTTAATACTAGTTCTTTACTGGCGCTTCAATAGAAAAGAGATAGCTTACCCCTGGTTACAAATTTAATGCAAGCGTATTCCTCAGTGGTATCTAACGTTTTTACTTAGTTATAGTTTCAATAAATTGAAAGAACACACGAGCCTTATCTTCACTATTTTACCATAAACTTACAAAGTGTAAAAGTAATGTGGTTGCGTTGTTTTAAAGTAATATTATATATCAAGTATCACGAGCATAGCGAGAGCATCCGCTCGAGAAAGATAACACTTTTAACGGTTCAAGTTTCAGCGGTCGTTATTTCTGTCGTAAATTGCCGTAGATCGTTAGTGGCGTATGGCGCTAGCGAACAAGGAAAACAAACATACGACGACAATGTGATAAAACGGCGGAATCCTTGGGTGCTCTCCATCGTGACTCCAGCCATTAATAATTCGCCAACTTCCCGACAACAGCCAATTTATACATTCCGTCTGAAGCGAAATTCCAGGGTATTATTATAAAGTAATCTAAGTTAGACGACCCGAACGGCGACGAGAGGGTTGACAGGTGTTTAAATATACCTCAACCGCTTCCTCGCTCTTAGACATTCCCCCGCATTACACACAAGACGAAGTTGTTCAAGCGTGCGGTTGCAAGAGCTTACAGAGCTTAACCATTAATTGGTATAGCTAGTTATGAGGACACGCCAACTGAATAGATACGGGCAACTACATACAACAATCTCGCCCGCCTTCACTACGGTTACGTAACGCCATTGATACCGTGTCACGGTTCTATCCACTTGCGTGCAGATGAAATGTGATATGTTATCAGTATCACTAACTGGTTTATGGCAGCTTTTTAAGAACGTTGCTATTTTTAAATATAGTATGGAAGACACATAAGTATCTAGAGATAATATCTTGTCGGTAGGTGATCATTCACTTTTACCCGGAATCAATTTCATTGTTTACATAAAATATTCTCATACAATGCATATCGATATACGTGTATTTTTAATTTATAACTCGCATAATTAATCATTTATGAACGATAAGTAGGAGCACTTAAATGGATTACTCTAATTCAATTTGAATTCAAAACGTATAAAGAGATTAAAATGGCCTTATAATGGCTATGAGAGCAAGCGGAACCGGTCGTGACGGCGCGGCGCGGGCGCTCATGTAACATCGCCAGTGAACATTCTCGCAAGCTCATTTAAGGTTTTTGTCCTCGTCGTCGTCGTGTTTATCTTTTTACTGCCCTGCTATTGAACCGGACGCCTATCGTTTACATCGCGCACTGCCTGTTTCGAATTATCATAGTGCCGCTTTCTTTTACACGTCGACTCAACTAATCTTAATTAATCGGATACGATGGCCAGATACCATCTCGGCGCTTGCCCATTTATCTCACGGTGTTATCGCTTAATAGAATTGTCGCACTAACTCAATCTGAAGTCCGAATACTATGGAAATAACGTCGACTTATTAACATTGTATCGGTAACTCAATTCGTGAGCCAATCCCACGAAGTTTGCTGCTAATTGCATCGATAAGCAGCAAATATGTTGGAAACCGTGGCTCTACAACCTTGTAACTGCTTTTAGTTTAGCTACAAAGCAGGCGCTAAGTTATATTGACCATTTTTACACGGTGTTTGGTCATAAATAACTTTCCTTATCGACGCCGACACGCCGCTATCTTCCCCATCTAATCCGACGCCCACGCCTACGGCCACGACCACCGTTTAAAGTAATTTGTCGTCAGAAGAACATTAATCCGCCACTTCATCACCGAATCTTGATTGATATCGTTTTTCTATTACAACAAAATCAGCTCATACGTATTTCGTTTGTAAACCGCTTATAAATAAGTTTACGACACAATAACGTGTAAGAAGAGAGATCATTATTATTTATATGGATCCTAAAGTAGTGCTCGACGGCACTTTAGCGTTCTTGTCGGATTATTTCCCTCTTTATGCGAGCGAGCGAGATGCGTCGACCACTTTGTTGTTTTATACTTCGTCTCGGAGCGACTTTATGCATCGCCTCATTGCTCTTCGCCGTTTCGCTTAGTTTCCCCTCTCTATTTTCAACTCACGTTACTATGTAAATTTATTTTGAAACAGGCTATCCGCTGGCAGCTTTATACGGCGTTGGTTTACTTGGTTTTTACTCGTTTGCTCTACGTTTACCATTATTTTACTTGTAGTTATCGACTAGTAATTAAATTAAAACAATACTTATAATAACTAGCACTTCTGCGAATAGAAGCTATCGGGATTCCGGGCAGCTGCAAAATTTTGTGAATTGATGCAGGCAGAGTAGAGACTTTCGCCCGCTCGGTCAATTATGTTTTAATTAGATCTAGGAAACTTTGAGATATTTGTTCAATAAAGACGTTATGACTCGTGTCGCATTCAATCAAATTTTCGAAAGCTAAAATTTATAGTTACATTAATTTATTTATAAAATGTTTGGTTGAAGAAATGTATAATATATTCCCTATATTACTTTTGTTTGAATAGTTTTTTAACTATTTTTATGCCAAACTTATGAAACAGTACAGTAAATATGTAATACCAACAATATTGTAATCTGATTCGGCAGACATTCGTTACCACACTTAATGAGTAAGTATAGAAATTTAAAATTAAGCTCAAGGAGCTTTAACGGCTAAAATTAATTGAGATTAAGGATGTATTACATCCAACAGTAAATCAAATAAACTGTACAATTTGTTCGAGTATTCGACTACAAAGAGCGGGCATTGCTAAAACCGTAATAATACAAGCCGCGCCCGCCGCGCGCCGCGCCGTCGACAAACGCTCAGAAACAAACTACATTTTTATACGGAGAGCAAACAAAATGAGTTAGCGGTGCCGTTGCCGAGCTTTTCCTCGTTTTCCCGGCGAGCTTGAAAATTCGCTTTAATACCTTTGTTTTACAGCTCTCGTGTTGTGCAGAAGTATTTTCAAAGTACTACTCTACGTGTGAATATTCCACACTACGCTGTGCAAGCCTTACATCGATTTTTTAGCTTCAATTAAATCACTGTTTTTCTACATCCGTCGCTTTTTAATGCTCGAGGGGTATAGCTGTATTATGCAAACAGGTCGTTACGATAACTCAAATCTCAAAAGCTTTATTTTCATATCATCCCCCTCCGGTCACGTCACGCTGTCACGAGCTTAAGTTTTTTTATACCATCAGCTTAAGTATTATACTGTTTTTCATTCAGAGCTTTACAAAAGACATGTCTTATTTATTTTTTCTTACACCTTGTTACAAAACGTTGACTTTAGAGACTTAAATGAAATCTCGCCCTAGTTAGATTATTATCTTATTAAGCACATTTAATTAATTAAATAGCATTATTACTGTTCAGAGAAACATTAAAACTTGTTAAATCAGTTTGGCGAGTGTTGAAGGTATGATCACTCTTTGTGGAATTAAATAAAATGATAGAATCTCCCGGTTGAGTTTATTCATTACATCCCGCCGCGAGGCAGGGCGGGCGGCGGCGGGCGGGGAACCCACCCTCTGCTCCACTCGCTTTATGGATATAACCTCGACAAAATACCCCTAAAATTGCACTGTTTTTATTACGTTCTCTCTTTATCTCTTTGGTTTGTTGCTCCTTTTTACGGAGTTATTATTTTATTAGCGAATAGGGCAAGTAATAGACACAAAAGATTAAACACTGTAGATTTACTTACCGATAAACACCTAATACCTTTTTAAAAGTGTTATGCTTTTGGGATTTTTGCATTTTATAAATGTACCTACTCGTCTGCATGCAACTTTATTTACTGGATATCTCCTTGCAGTTGGCAATAATGGAATTTCTGTGTTATTTTCACTACAAGAATTTAACTTCCATATTTCTAAGGCTCGTACCCGTTTCTTGTGGGAACTTGTATTTTGGGATAAAAGTATCCTATCTATTCTATGTTGATTTAGTAGGGATATAGAGTAGTGTGCAAGCACTACTGTGTTCCGGTTTGAAGGGCATTGTAGCTAGTGAAATTACTGGGCGAAACTTTAATTTAGATTTCCGAGTGACACTGCAATCTGTAATGGGCGGCCGTGACGCTTAACACCAGGCGAACGAGCAGCTCGTCACGTCATTCGTTTACATAAAAATAATTACGGATTTTAACTCTTCAAATCTAAAAATAGTAAGTTAGTATAGTAAGTATAGCTATGAAGAGTAATGTAGAGCACGTCGCGCATCTATTGCTGCATTATTTATTGAGTCAGTGCTTCATCAAATATCTCGCTACTGTCTGATTCTATTAATTAACTTTCTACTAAAACCAACAAATGTACGAACTTGCAAGTGTTATAAAGGTTGTGCTAGTTAGTGAGATCTCAACAAGCACGACTAGGGAGCGAAGTTTAAAATACGGTAGAGATAAATGAGTAGCTACCGGCAAGTCGCGTCTGCGGGAGCACCTGTGCCGACCGATGCCTTCTATAATTAATTACCAGCTTGTACGCCTGTACCGATGTTCTTTTGTGTTAGTAAGGATATTGGAAAACTGAGACTTAACTTTAAGCCGTAAAATAAGCCGACATTCCTATAAAATACCAAATAAACAAGCTTTTATTACGAACACTAAGGAAGAACATTTTTTTTTATTGTAAGTTTTTTAAACTAATACCACGTCCTATAAAAACATGTCATTAATTATAAACGTTCCCACCAAACTGGCTACCGAACCGACTACCGATGACACATTGAAATATCTCGTGATTTTTCTGTATCATTAAATGAAAACATTGTTTATACGCCAAATTGTTGGCGAGCGCGATAAAACAAAGCGACTGGCAAAGGACCAACTCGACACGAGTGGATGGGCGCGCGATGTGCAACGTGTACCGAACTGGTTACAGTGGTTATTCGTAGTTGCAACTGTACTGGCAAGCAACACACACTCTCTTTTCTCCGTCCCATGCTTAGCGCAGATTTGCACGGGTACATTTTAAATGGAGCCGCCAGATCGCAATTACACTCCCTTTGAGCTGGCAGAATGCGTTATGTATGACATTCAATTCAATTTAGCGCACAAAGCCGACGTCGAAATTCTCTTTCGCTTTGACCGGAGCCTCTTATGCAACAATGCTTTGTTTGCGAAATAGCAGCAGTCTGCTAACAGCTCGAGTTTGTTGCTACAATTTCATAAAACGTAGCGATTATTGCTTGAGAATTAGTGGTCTTAATACTTTTTGATTGTGATCTCTCTTATTTCCAGATTAGCCTCAGTGATTAATACATAAAAACAATACCTTCATAATTAATTATACACTCAAATAGTTGTCTCAGTTTATCAAATGACACACTGAGAAAAAAAATAGGTTACGGTTACGTTTTGTCGGACAACGTAACATATTAGGTAAACACAACCGAGTGCACTTGTTAATACAGATTTTGTGATTTTACTAACTCATTAGGTTATTTTAACCTTTTACCCAGTTAGGTGATTAACTAACTGGTTAACCTAACTGGGTAAAAGGTTAAAATAACCTAATGAGTTAGTAAAATCACAAAATCTGTATTAACAAGTGCACTCGGTTGTGTTTACCTAATATGTTACGTTGTCCGACAAAACGTAACCGTAACCTATTTTTTTTCTCAGTGCATAGCGCTCACAAAACTTTTGGCTTTTGGTCATTACCAAAATATTTTAATATTATGTTGGCGTTACATTTGAGTGCCGCTATTATGCCTTTGTGTTTTGTGACAAATTGATCTCGTGTTGGTGAATTGTTCTGACCGTTCTGCTGTTCTCTGTACGCCATGGTCATATCGTTTGAAACGCTGACATGTGCGAGCGGCCGAGCGCGCCGCGCGCCGGTATGCCGGACGTGTCCACCTGGACGGCTCGCATCACCCGCCCTTTGAAGTCGCATCAGCGTACCCATCATGTCTAACACATACGTATAAACAAATCCAAAGACAACTCGGAATGCAATTAACCCACATAATTAAACGTTGCCGCTAATTGCTTTTGTCTCATCATCTCTTCTCAATTTTGTACTGATTATAAATCGATATTTAATTTGAGCCATATTAATGCTTAAAATTGATCTTGTGAGCCATTTATAAACGCCCTATTATAGAACATAAATCAAGCTTGTCTTGTCTACGTGTTTGTTTTGTAAATTAATCGTGCCTGTTGTAATATTGAGATTAACTCAAGCTGAGAGCAAAATTTTATGATTAATTGAAATTGGCTTGCGGGTTTTATCAAACTTTTGTCAATAAATTTAAAATGTTAATGTCGGACAACATTTGTATTGTAAACGTATTGGTTAACCGTGTCGCAATCTATAAAATATTTATTTTTACAGACTCTGTCTGTAAAAGGTCAATGTGGCAAGGAGTTACAGACCGACTGACTGACTGTTGTATGACAATCAACGCAGAGCCTTCTGAACTTAGAAACGTTAAATTTTAATGATTCTTTTCTTTCGTTTGTGGCAGTGTACTAAGAAAGGATTTTTGAAAATTTAACCTCAAGGGGATCAAATCTAATGTTAAATATTGTATTCTATGAAAAAAAAAGAACACAAGATTGAACCATGTAGGTAAATATTTATTTTTCTCTTCCACGCATTCTATAAAGAAAATGTACAAAACTATAATGTTTGATGTAATTACAAAGTAAAAATGTATTAATGTTAATTAAAATTTTCTCACGACTGTTGGGTTAATCTTTCCCGATATACATACGTACCAACGTTTGTAAATTTTATATGCGAGGTTAAGTCGTTGTTAATTAATTTAAGCCGAGCGAGGTGAGGCTCGATTAGCGGAATAAATTGGGCTTGCGGCGGGCGCAATCCCCGCGCAGTAAACAGCGCCGACAACAAAGGCATCCCGGCAGCCGGCAGTCCCTGACGCGCCTTGCCGAGCTTAATGCTTACTCATTATTTATTCACATCTATAACGAGATTGTCAGTGCTCCCCGTGTCTACCTCCGCTGCCTGCCCGTTTTATTTGTCTCTACTTGTACCGTCGCTCGCGTCGACGCCATATTATTTACTCCCTCTCCCTCTTTTTGTTCAGATTATTTTCTTTTCCACCGAGTTATAAAGCTATTATCGTCTCCTTTTAAGTTCTCCGGCTTGAATTTTACTCGTTTTGCAAGCGCAAAGTAACTCTCGTGGACCGATATGGTTTTATTGAAATACATTTTCCCGTCGAACGTCTGCTTTATTTGCATACATATTACATACATTGATGCGAGTATCTTCTGAATACTCGATGCGATAAATGCGGCTGTGCTCAAACAATATGGCCACTTGCAGATACAGCAATTCAATATTTGAGAAAGAGAGTTAGTTATGCATGAGTAGCGGCTGTTATACTCCGCGGCCGTTTTATATTTCCGTTAGCATTTTTTAGTGTCTATACTATAGTTTTAGTGTCTCCTATTGATATAGGAGCAAGAATTTTTCCACTCGATGAGAATGAATCTTTTAAAGATCTTCCCTGAGATGTATCGTATTGTAAGTAGTACTATTTTAAAATGGAACGTCCACATTTTAATCACACCCTTACATTATGACAACTTACAATTTGATTTATTCTCATCCATTTGAACAAAATATTATAAATAATAAACACGTTACCGTGTGCGTAAAAGAAAAAAGCACTGTAAATGTTGTTATTATAATAACAACAGCCGCCGAACGACAGAAAATTCGCAAAACGTATTATTGTAAGTACTATAAAGAAATTTTATTCAAAAGATATGAAAAGGTGTGGAGCACTCGCAAACGGCTAGATAATGCCATCGGATACAGCGTACTCAATGAAAATTTTATGTCGCGTCTTGGTGCATCATTCGCTTTCAATCTCGCATTTGTGATTCCACAACCTAGTGTTTTCAGCGCCGTCGTACTATATGTATGATTATTGTTTATAATAATAATTGTGTATTTTCTAAGCGCTTGCGTATTAGGTACACAATAAACCTTTGCATTCCCGATGATGGTGCGACGACACCAGCAGTTTAATTGTTGTTGTAATTTGTAGCTGTCATTTCTTAGCTGAGACGTTGTTTTTTTATTCCAGAGCTGTAATAATTTATGATTAGTTTATACTGAATTTGAATTTTAGGTAATACTTACTTAAATACCTTTTTTTTAATTTGGTTACAAAATTGGTTCTGAATAGTATACTTAAACAGCTTTACGGTAAAGCATATTTAATATAATATTATGTCATAAAGCATGACCATAAATAACAGTGTCATAGTATAAGAATGGATCTCTAGGACGACTTAGGATAATCATTTAAATCTCAAAAAAAGTTTATTGGTTTTATTCTTATTTGACAGTTTTATGTGGATAGGATTTTCGGTTTCGAATTTTTTTTCTTTAATGAAAGGTTTTTTTGGCATTGATCAATAACTCTACTCTTTATTACTTCTGAACTTGAAACCTTTGTTGTCATTTTGTTGTTTTTTGTATAATTTGTGAGATTGTTTTCTTATAATTTAATTCGTAGTAAATATAAGTACTATCATAATATTTTCATTTTGTTCAATTCAATTAAATACACAAACAAAACTTCAATAACATGTAAAACTAAGCTACCACCTGCTCCAATACCGAGGGTTACACAAAATAAAAGGATAGTATCTATTCTAACAGAGTTTTTATTGTAGTCTGTACCACACGTTGTGCGAGATTACTCCGGCTTTAGAGAAATCCGGAGCACCGAGCATCCCTTTGTGCTTTCGACGCTCCTCCGTTTTTCCGCCTTCCCTCGTTTCGCTTTCACAAATACAGATTGCGATTCCTACACCGCAAAACGACACCGCAATTTTAAATCTCCTGTTTTCTTAAAGAAGTCCGTTTAAAAATTCGTACATGCAATTACTGTGCTTTTCGGGAAATCAGTTTTGAATAGTTTAGTACTGAAAATGTTTTGGGAGAGACCTGTCCATACTTCAGTGGACTAACAAGCTATCTATGAATATGATTATGACGTTTACATATGTTTCTAATGTATGGAAAAGCCGATTTGATCGAGAAGCTGTGTGCATGTACAAATCGATTTACCATCTAATTAGTAGTAGTTTTTGTGTTTCATAATAAATTCGCGTCTAATTATGTCTTGCAGGTGAGACCAGTTTCGCCTGGTCCTCATTAAAATTCTGACTGTGCAGTCACTAGTCATATGCATATTTGTATTGTATTGTTTATTACTCGCTGTCTCGCTTTGTTATTTATGTATGTCCATACGTCCGTTATCTAGCAACACTTTCAAATTTTTTACCGTCGCTTTCTCTTTTAGACATTTAACCGCCATTCTTCTGACGCCTCCCATTAAAAATTTTACTGCGGAACTAATAAATCTTATTAAAATATTGTCCTCTGACATAAAAGTATAATACATCTTTTATTTGCATACACTCATGGAAAATCAAACAAAAAAGAAGTTTATGCAAAATGTGAACGATACAAAAACGCAATCCAACAATACGTTTACCGCAAATTGAATGAGGCTCGAAATAAATCCTGCGGTCGTTGTCTGACTCCCAATACCGCCCGTCCGTATATCTCTCACCCCTGTTTGTCGTTGTTCGCATTTCATTGGACCAAAAAATACCCACATGTTCATACTGTGCGTACATAACTTATTTTACTGCCTTAATCCCGACTCCCACGAGGATGCCGAATTTTTTACAAGAAAAATATTGTTTGCGAAGCCTTGTTTCGTGTAAAGCCCAAATTCTATGTTATATACTCTTATGTTCTGCGAATAGAATAATGGACCGCAAAAATTTAATCGTTTGCCCGATGGTTATCGGGGGTTGTTTGCTCTCCCTCATTAGAGACCGGGGATAAACCTCTGCACCCGAGGGTTGAGCGTCATAAACCGAGCACTCTAGTGTATCGCAAGTGTTAATTATTTTTGTCACTCCGCTAGCGGGTGGTTAACAAATCTCGTCGTTACATAATTCCGCCGCTGAGTACTGTAATTTACATCGACTGACGCAACATTGTTTGTACAATAAATTATTATGCCTTGGAGCGTTCTTAACGGGCGGCTAAATCGATAAGCGTCGTTTTTATAGCACCATTAACAAGCAGCGCGGAGGGGCGAGCAATTTCAATCTGCGTAATCAACACCGTATCGAACTCAACAAAACCTTATTGCTGATGGTAATATTATAAAAATCGCTTTGATATCCTCAAGAGCTGGCGTACCTTTATAAAATTTTATCATGTTGGCATTAAAATAAAATTTAACAATTATTCATGATGCTGAAACAATGTTTACACATGTGGTTGTATGCCTATCTAGAATGCATACAACGGGGGCGAGCTAAAAGCAACTATTTTATGAAATAATACACAGGACAAAGTACCGAGTGAAGCTCACGCCTTGAAGGTTTCGTTTTTTTCTTTTTTTCGGTAGACGGTGTTTATTTAATCTTTGCCGTAAGCTACGTTCCATTTTTAAATCGTTTTTTAGCCGTTTTTATTAAACGTACAAGTGTCTATATAACGTCTGTATAATATAATAATCCGTAAAATCTGTGTTCTGTTAGTCAAGAATTATTCACCGTATTTTTATTGCTACCGAAAGCTCCGCCGAAAGTGGGAAAACGAGGGGAAAAAATAAACACCGCGTCGCTGTCGCGAGTGAGCGAATTTCCGGCTCACTGCCGTTTGGGACGTTTCAATTTTACAAAATATAAACTTTTGCCTTATGCCGACACCGGTAGGTAGGTACCACAGATTAGAGAAAAAACAAATGACTATACAGATGGAGCATAGAATGACTTTTGTGAACACCAATGCGTACCAGGGTCGGTGCAACTTTGCAACATTGCAACCCTACCAAGTGAAGAAATTGCACGAACTTTTAAGTTGTTTTATTTCTCCGGTGTCATTTCATTTAGTCGTCTTACGGGCATGCGTAGTTCCTTCAATGATAGAAGCAACTACGCATGCTCGTTCAATGACATTTCAGTTGATGTTACAGAAAGCTATGTTTTATGTCGTTTTTTTATTATATTTTAGTGTTTAGTCAATAAATTTAACAAAATACTTATTTAAAATAAAGACATTGACGTGTAATGTGTTTGGAATGCATATTCCAATACTCAAGAAGATTTACACAGGACAAATTATTCAGTTTCTATGGTGCAAATACTTTTCGTGTTTACGATATATTTTTGTGTGTAAGTAGATTTGCGTTCACATAAAACATACGTAGAATTTTGTGCAGGATTAGAATTGGGTGATTTGATTGCAGCAAATAAATTAAAATTTGATTTTTGGTACTAATCGTAAATCCACAAGAAGGTTATAAAGTTGTTTACATTTCGAAATTAGAGATGATTTTACAGGTGTCGATGGGTTATCGATAATTTCGATATATGTATTATATGAATATAATCTATACACTAACCAATAATAGGTAGTACCTACTGGTTCAATCCATAGAGTATAGACTAAAAGCATAGTGAGAACTTCATTATCTGTCAAACGTACCACTTTTTTGAACACTTTTTATATGAAGTGGACCCTTTGATGTGAATGAGTCTGACAGATTTATATAGAAAAAACAGTTGACTCGAGTAGAAAAAATGGTACGGTGATTTTTTTGCAAGCGTAACTAATTACTATATGTTTGTTTCTTTCCTTCGCCACTGACGTAGCGATACGTGTGAGCAGTACAAATATAATATCGTTTTGATTGATCTCTCTATGCTTTTAGTCTATACTCTAAGGTTCAATCAACTCTTTAGATGGGCATATGATTGAAATTTGATATAATGACACAGAACAAATAATAGTAAGTAAAACTACTACTGTTTTAATGAACAATGTTTTAAATGAGAATTTAAATAAGGTTTTGTTTGTTCACAGATTCTGCCAACCGTCATGACCACTTTTGACAAACCTTTTTCAATGAGCTTTGTATTTAGGGCAAAGCTACTTATATTAATGATTTGTTTACAATAGCTATTTTGAAATAAAACTTTAGTAAAAATACATTCTCTTTATTTCTCATTAATCTCTTACTTTACATTCTGGAATAACGTTACGGCAATAAATTAATTAGCTTAGGTTAGGACGGAATAATTTTGTGGTTGACCACTATCTTACCTGGCGATAAGTGACGATGCGGCTTACGATAAACATGCTTACCTATAGAAGATACCTAACCACTCCCGACTTAAAGTCACTCAGGGAAAAAAGATCCCAGTTAAAAGCTTTAGTGCGCATAATAATATTGTATAGGTATTATTTTTCTTTATGTGCATAATATATGGAATATCAACCATTTAGTGACGTTCAACCGCTATTAGTCAACCATATAATGATGATGGAAATGATGTACCAACCAAATTATTAGGCTCTATTATTTATTTCTTGAACTAGCTGGGCCATACAGTCATGACGCAAAAGAAGTCGGTTCTAGTTATCAGCTGGGTTAGCATGGACAGTAGACAAAATTGTCTTTCCCCGTTTTACGTCACTTTCTTCATACTTGCTTGGAGTAAAACAGGGGAAAGACAGTTTGTCTACCGGCCGTGCTAAGCCTACTGGGGTACCTAGTATTTTTTTCCTCTGGACAGCGAAGATAATTGAGCTTTCCATCATCCCCCCACAAATTAGAGCAAAATTAGCTCTGTTTATTTTAGGTGTCAGGCTTTTATTAAAAATTAAAACTCTGTTCAGTGAAGTATCGATAGCGATAAAATAGCGTCTCATGACTATTTTTCAAAAATAGGTACGAAAATAATACACTGATGTTCCCTCTGGTTACTCTGTGGTAGGTACTTACAAATAACAATTGACTAACGTTGATTTATGAACATTTATTTTATGGCATCGTTCGAAATAACAACGTGAACAATATTGCTCATATGAAAAGATATAAAATATAATTATGCTACGCAAAAAAAACCTCTGCCACAGGCTGTACGATGTGCGTGTACACTTGTACAGTATAGATGCAATTTTTGAACATTCGTATTTTTTTTGTATGAATAAACAGGTGAACAATCTTAGTTTAGTAGCTGCTAGTTGCGTAGCGTCAGAAACATTATTATGTATCTACTTAAAGCAACTTGTGAAAACAGTTATTGTACAATGTTAAAACCTTATAAAATTGCCTTAGCATAAATTGTGTGAATATCACAAAATTGGCTCTACGTACTTGTCATAATGCCAGTCACGCAAATTAAAATATTATAAGAATAACATACAAAAATAATAAACAGAATAATTTTAAACACTAATATTTTACTACATTGAAAATTGTCCTCGTCTCTGTTATTTTCGAATCTGCTCCTACGATTACCTATAGGTAATCATAGATCTGATCTTACCGTAGATCTGCGTCTTGTTTTATGTATTTTACAGCAATAACACAAAATGATGTAGCAAATAAAAAGTCGTAATATTTGAGCAATTTATATTTATCTTCCAGTGAATTGGAAATGATAAATGTAATCAAGTATAGTTTATTTTCTGAAAGTCTACATTACCAAGCCATTGAACTTACTTTGATCCGAGCTTTTTGTCTGTGTTTATACAAAGAGATTCATATCGTTTTAATTTCCCCTCGGCATTATACCTACGGTAATATTTTACGTGAAATCACAATTCCTCGCAAAAAAATAATCTGTTCCTCCCGTTAGGGAAAACTCTTATAAAACGCTCTTATATTTATAGATTTTTATAGAGACAGTCACCGAAGACAAGTCGAGATTTATCTCGCTTATCCCAACCGCTTCACCGTCCCGCTCTCAAATGGGGAGTCTTTATACTTTTTATTCTCGTATAAATGGTTTCAAATTAGTATTTTCGTAGGGGTGTTTTTATTACATTCTTTTGTGATTCTTCATTTAGTAATTCGAAGGGAGAGGTTCACTTGTATTATTATTTACAGACCGCTCGGATTAATTAAACAACACTAATAGGTTAATATTCTTTTTTTATCACGCAAAACCATTATTTTAATAGAATTATTATAATTTATATTACCTTTTTATTATTAAGTGGCAAATGATGGACCTCATCAGAAAAGCCCAACATAAACTAATGTTATTCTTGCTTGGACCCTAATATTTAGAGCACTGACTGGCTTTTTAAACATGGTTATGGTTACCCTACATCGGCTGCATTAATCGTAGTCGTAAAGCAATAAGTTATAAAACGAATATAAATAAATCGGTTTATGGCTGTTTTACTGCTTTTCGCGAATGTGTTATTGCTAGGAACGGACGCAATGCGCTCGTAATATTATTATACGTGTTATATCTATCGGCGACATAGATTAATATTCTCTCACAGCACATCAGTGACGTCTGATGCTTCTCCTACGAGTCGCTGGCATCCGACATCATAAACTGATAGACACAGAACACCTGCCATCACATTTTACAATGCAATTTATTTGGCACATAAGTTTATTCTCGCTTATAAGAAAACGATAAGACCTATACTTATTTCGTTTATTTTATATCATCTATAGCTAAGAAATCTAAGTATTGTCATTTTTAGATTTCTTGGTCTTCTATTTTAAAAATACAAATACAAAAACTGTATTTAGGTAATTATAACACATAATATCCTATGAATGATCTTGCTGTAGGATTTGCAAGTTCATGCTAAAAGTATACTGCAGAAAAATATTATCTTCGAGTGAAATCCGATAAGTTAACTTTTCCCCCCATGATACATTTTTGTCAGCTTGTATTAGCTTCCGCAGGCAGTTAACATGTGTAAGTGTGTAACATCCAAGATATAGTCGGTTAGGCGGATTGTGTAGGGCGGGCGGCGGCGACGACAACAACGACGCTTGCGCGAGGCGCGGGGCGCGGGACCGGTGCCGACGACCGCGCCACTCTCGCCCCGTCAGCTGGGCGGATCACGCGCGCGTTCCGGTCGCTCGTTTTCAACTTCTTTGTCTCGCGATCGCTGCTGTCGCGCGCTCCGTTGTTATTTTTGCTCTCTGATGGACCAATAAACCGAACCTATATCGGTTGCCACACAACAACTTGGATTTCAGTGAACAAGGATTGCAGTGATGTTTTCAATTGGATTTTGTTTGCTACTTTGAAAGTGGCATAACAAGGTTCCGGCACCTACACTGATTTGGATAAATTTGTGCTATCTTACTAAATTTACTTATGTGATTTAGTGAATTTGTGTATTATTTAAAGTGTAAATGTGTTGGTTAGCTAGTGCTAGTGCAATATAGCGTTTAGGTAAATTGTATTGGTGCGAAGGCACTGACAGTTACCATAGTGAGGATCAAAGATAACCCTAAAAGCAATGCCGAAGGCGGTGTCAAAAAAGAAGGCAAGAGAAAAACAAACAAACAAAAAGCAGTGGCTAATGATACGGTGACTAGAAGCAAAAACGAAAAGACAGCTGTGAACCTCGTCAAAGAAAAGGAGGGTGGGAAAAAATCGCCGCCGAAAGCTATAAAAGAGAAACAGGTAAATCAACCACAAACGCAATGATGTTGTCTCCGCCAAATAAAAATAAGAACTCAAGACAGGTTTCACATTATTATATAGGTAGTATGTGAAGAGGTGATATATAGTAAGTAACGTACTCGTACCTATTATGGGAAATATTCTTTTCAACACATTTGCTAAAAAAATGCATTTACAAAGCCTGTATACATTGTTCGAAAATTAAACATTATGCACTGAAGAGAAAATGAAACTAAAGATGTAGTTCTAATTTTCACCACACGCACGTGGCGTCATTTGCATTGTAAATGCGTGCCATTTTTGCCCATTTTTCATGTTAGACTAGAAACATCAAAGATTATTTGTTGCGACTTTCCCACTAATAAATAAAAGTTTGTTTCATCGCCTATTGTACTGTTTTCTCGCAAATGTGTTGAACAACGTTGTATGATACACGTGCGGAAATTGGTTTCAACAAACTCGTGACTATGGTAAGCCCTCGACTTCGTCTCGGGCTTACATTTGTCTACCCGTTTATAAAAACCAACTTACCGCCCTAATATCATAAATAACTATTCATCCTTGCCAAGATCCATGCAATAACACTTAGCATTGTCGGTCAAAGTTACGTGACCGGAATATTTAATGTAGCGTTTGTTAGATTAGTCTGAACAATGCAACAACATGCTGTTATAGAATACTCATTTTAATTTACACTTGGATATTAAAAACGAATGGCACAATGGCATCGTTATTGCTTTTAGTCACGGATGCGACTGAAACGCAAACATGCATTGCTTTATAACTCCTATTACTTACTCCATTTGTAACAAGCTAAACTCCAACAGATCGCTTAGAACCTTTAACCGAGCAAAGACGTAATTACGGACTATTACCGCTATCAACTGTTGGTATAATTTTTTTATTGACCGCTACTTGTATCTAGGTTAATAAGCCTCTTCGCCTTTTCTAGAGAATTTATAAAAGCATTGTTTCAATCGTCTTGTCTATAGTATTCATTAAAAAATGCTTCCGTTTAATTTTTTTATTGCTTCTTTATTATGATTTTCGTTTACGGCTCTCTAAAGATTTTATCGTTTAGATTTAGATCTTGATTTCCTTTTTTTATTTGAGTACTTGTACTATAGGCATCGGTATTGTTGTTTTCTGTTTGTAAATCAATTGTAGTAAGAATTTAATGAATCTTTATTTTCAAATTCATTTACTCTCTTACATAATGTTTTATAAGAACGACAAACATCTTAATTGAAACTTATTATTATTGCAGTTTAATAAAAACTGTTTCAAAACAAAAAGTCATGATACATTAAAATAATGTTTGTGATACTGTAGGTAGGTAGGTGCTGATTAATAAAATTGATTATGAAAGAGACCGTAAAACTTGCTTGGTTGCACAAAGTGAAAAACACGCTATTGCCATATGTGTAATAAATTATTACACATTGTGCTATTGCCACCGATTGCGTACATAAGTTCTTACGTTCATTTACAAAATTAAAACCTTTTTCGCGAATACAATAAACGGCAAATGAAATGTAATGCTCATTATTATTATTATTGTCATTATTCGCTTTTACAGTTGGTTCTGCTATTACCTATTATAATGTTTTTATGCAAACTAAAAATATTATAAAATATATACATATTATCTAGCTCAATTTTATGTTTATATTTGCATATAAACATTATAAAATAGACCTAGGTAAATAAAAGACATACATACATTGTATAATTACACCAATAACTAACTATACCTACTGTAAACATGTAAAGACATTAAAACATGTAAAGACATTAAAATTAAAGCCATTCAAAGCGGAATTATTGAATTGGTTACGACATAAGAACTTTTATTCTATAAATGATCTCTTGAATTCTAAACATTAATAATTTAATAATAATAGATTCTGAAGAAATGACATAAGAAATAATATGACTATTGTATGCTTATTCAAGCTGAATGTGACGAAACTAAAAATTTTATATTAAGACCAAATTGTACCACATTTACTGCAATAAAGATATTTGTATTTGTATTTGTATTTACGGTGAAGGAGATATCTTTTATTACAACAAATTTTATTCAATTTAAACAAAGATTTTTTCCTGGACATTACGCTGACAACGTCTTATAAACATAATTTGCATTTTAACATTCCCCGTCTAGTATGTTTAATTTACGAAGACAACTCGTTCGCTACCTATTTAGATTATTGGTTTGGAAGCGGGCCACTTGTTAGTTTTGACAATCATAAAGCGGACATGTCCATTATTGATAATTTGGAAACTTATTATGATATGACAATCGATTATCGCAAACTGGTGGTTTGGGATAAATAAAGTAGATTTATTATGAGTGTATACTTATATTTACTGTAAAACCTCTTATATTGGTAAATGGAGATGATTTTCCGAGTTTTCTCCATCAGTTTTTGGTACATGATGGGTTTTACTAAAGACTGTTTTACCATGTCAGTGAGATAAAACCAAAGATATGTCGAAAGAATGCTTGTAAAAGTATTTTATTGTAATGAATACAATGGCGGAATCAATAATTAAATTTAAATTAGTGGTTTCGTGTATCCTTCCCCTCTGCATCAAAACTAATGAGTTGGATTGGAGCCATTGTAATACGAACGCAGTGTGGTGCATAATCGAATAGCAAACCAAGCTCGGTCCCCACTTGCGGGGGATTTGTAACCTCCACGCATCCTCAATACATGTTGCCTATCTGTTTATCATGCATGAACTGTAACTGCGCACAAATTTAGTATGCAGCATTAAATTCAGGTCATGAACAAACAACTTTTAACTAAATATTCACAACGGGTATCTTGTGTGTCTTTCGCGTTAAAAGATAAATGTGGCTTACGTATGTTTTCCCTGAGATTAACACAACATATATTTTTTGTGTGTTATTAAAATAGTCGTCATATGATAAAATGTTTAACAAATATTTATAAAGATATAGCTATGTAGGTATTATGTTCTGTACAAATAGGTACATAATGGCATGGCATGTCATTGCGACAAGGCAACTTGCCAAATCGACTGCCGACTCGATGCTAATTGTAAATTCTATATTAAATTACAGACGTTGATTATAATAGCTATGAATTATTCATATAAATTAATCTACACACGAGACGGGCCTTCGGACATAAACTTTTTATTACAACAGATATTATAATGTATTTGATTGTACCTATGCTGCATTTTAATTATAGCAGCACTTTTTGCTTTTAAAGAATTGGTACTAAAAACTTTACAAATGTTGATTAACCTTTTCTGTTGTCCATGATATTATCTTGTCTTTGCACTGAGATCATGACTTTGAGTGAGCACCACCGAGATGATTTTCTTCTTGAATTTTCAAGTCCCATCCTATTAAAAGTTTGCAAAAGTATTAGAATTCCGAATGAGGGGCGAAAAGCTATCACGCCATTTTTTTCCTTTCTCCCCCATTTCGCTACCGAATAAAGAAGAGGCGGGAAGTCGACCCCGGACAGTCTTCTTGGGCGATTTTGTTCCTCGAGTACTTTCAATTCGGAATATTTTAATAAAGTCATTCATTGTGAATACTAACGTAGGATAATATAAAAAAGTAAAATCTTTATTAGAAATTCAATTTCCAAAACCATACCGTGTATTAAAAAATAAATTACAATCTTACATCGCTTAACAAAATAATACCTTGGAAATGTAGATCGTGTAAATATTTTTAGTTTATTTTGACATCGTTGACTAATGCGCTCATTTATTTTTATAGCTAGTTTATTTGAGAGTCGCGTGTGCCTGCTCGGAGGTGGGCTCAAGCGGCTATTATTACTCGCCGACACGACATCACTCATCGCACTAATACCACGCTGAATTATGTATCTATTTTATATAACATAGGTTTGACGGCCGGCCAACTATCATTGACGTTGACGGACATCCCCTAAATACCTACGTACATGCTATGTACATAATAATTATTGACAGGAATGCACGATTACACACCTAATTAACATCGCTGACGATAGACTTGGCGCAATATCCTGTTCTACGATGTCTCGCCAATCAATGAATAATAGTAGGTATTGTATAAATACATGTTTATGATATATTGATTATATCCGTGAGCACTGCGACGCGAAGAGAAATCCTGGAATATCCTGGAAACCTTGTAAATTCAATTTAGAACATGTACTAAGAATAACTTATGCCGCAATTACATTACACTAAATTCAGTCGTCTAGTTAGGATTCGGGAAAGGAAGCTTACGTTCTTACCCAGCTAGTTGCCTAATTAGAAACCGGTTTAGGAAGCATTTAATCATCACTAAATACTATTACACCTTGCTAAATCGGTTCCTAATTAGGCAACTAGCTGGGTCCTGGGTAGCACGTAAGCTTCCTTTCCCGAATCCTAACTAGGCGACTGAACTTAGTGTAATGTAATTGCGGCATTACCAGGAAACGATCAACTTTGATCGTTGAGCTACTGTTTAGTTAGTGGTTGTGGCCTCTGGCAAGTCAAGCGGACTTGATTAAAATTAGTGGCTGGGCAGTAACGAGTTACTGTGTCTGAGCGTGGTGGAGCGCGCGCTCTTAGTTAGAAATGTGACGGAAACAAAAACAAGTTGTATAATATTATAAGCGGCACCTTTGAATATCCTTATTTTGCGGAGACAGGCCGGACGCGACAGCAGGCAGGTGGCTGGCACGCGCGGCCCATACTTGATTTATCACTCCATTGTTGCGGAGCGACGACCCACCCCCGCCGGATAAGGCTAAACATTCAATTGCCGGAACGCTCCCGAAACGATTTGTTCTCTCCCCCTTCACTCAATACGATCGATTGACTATTTTCTTCCGGCCCTCTCTGAGTGTGAATCTGCAAACTTTACGCGCTTTGATCTTGGATGATCTCAACTTTAGTTTATTATATTAAATTAATTATTCAAACCAAATAACATTGAGTTTCTTTTTATATGTTATCCAACATTTATTTTAAAAGTAAGTGATGTAATTCATTAGAGAAACTAACGCATTACTTATAACAATGCACTCATTCCATCCGCCATTTTCTCTTTTGGGAGTAAAATACCACATAGCCTTTACCACTTCCAGAATGTCCTGGCTGGGTAGCCAGTGAACCCACTGAAAGATTTTCTCACACACTTACGCAGTTCCAAGAACTCTTCACCACCAACGCACAACTTTCACCTTAAGACAATGAGCAAAACATAATTGTTTTTCATGATTTGTAAATATGTATGTAAATAATTGAAGTTTGTGCACAGCACAAACTTCAATTATTCACAGCACAGCAACAGCACAATGTAGTCTCGTGAAAATTGCGTGGATGATTGTAGATAAGTATAATATAGTAAAATCAAGGCACAATGAACCCCCCAAATACCTTAATAGATAGTCACTGACTTACATAAAGAACTGCGATGGCTTAAAAAACAATGTACCTGCATCCTCGCAACCACCTGCTGCAACACGTTGCCACCACCAAGTGTGGACATTTACCTACATGTCTTGCGGTCCATAGTTCCAGACCAGAGGTCTACAATTTGCGGACCACTTGACGCGCCTTGTACTCGCATTCCACTGCCGAATATGCACAGCCTGTAGGTGTAGAACCGCTCGCGCTCTGTACTCAAGCAAAGCTAGTAGATACTGCCTTGAACAAAACCTGTCAGAGGCTGTTTAAAATTGACACTGGTTAAGCCACTAGCTGGCATAGCGCCTCTAGATATCCGAAGGGCTGCGGCAAGCTTCATTGGAAGAAAAAAAGGATTACGTCATTCGACACCGAACACACCGCTGTGGCGCAAAGGCTGAAAACTTGCTGAGCAGTTATATCAAATGCGTCGAGCATTTGACCACCTAGTTCCTTTTAGCTAAGATGCAACCTTGACTTTCAGATACACCCGAACCATGTCGAATCATGGCTTATCTAGAAGTCTTTAAACGGTCACCCAAGTCGGCTGAAGCATGGACATCATGTCGAGGTTGCGATTCTTAAAAGACTCCAATCTAACCTCGGCTGTTTGGCCCGCAACCATTTAATATTTTATGCCATCGACCCGCTTTAGTCCGCACAATTAGCAAAAGAAGCTATGAAAAAAAATGAATTCATTTTCTTATTGCCTATCAACTCCTGCAAGCTATCTCCTCTCAGTGCAGACCGTACAACTAATAAAGGAGAGGTTTAAGAGACAATGGTACTTAAATTGCGGGCATCGTAAACGGCGCGGTCGGCCAACTAGTTTTATTGAGTCGTTCGCGCGCCCGCTCGTAAATATCCCCGCGTAATTACTCCCATTCCCTTTAAACTCCAGCACCGTGAGCTTGTAAAATTGGTGAAAATGTTCTCTAGAAATATTGAGGAATTACTATTTTTAAATTAAATTGGAAAATTACTGTTTTAAATCTCGTAGATTGTAGCTCTATACATTATGTAAAACGTTGAATCTTCTGTAGATTCAAATAGTACATTGTCTACGATAAATAAATTAAATAACATAAATAAAACAAAGATTTATAATGAGATAAAATAATGTATATGAATAATTTAATTTATGATGAAATAATTTAACTTATGATAAAATAATTTAAATCATTTATGATTATATGCCTTCCTAATATGATTATCTTACTGTGACTGCCTCGAGTTACACGCTCGCTGCTTATTATTTCTTAACTACCGCCAGAAGGCTTATTTTTCTACTTACTAATAGTTCTAAAAATGTAATGCTATTCTAAAGCTTACATAAATAACCAGTACACCTATTATTCAAAATACAAAGCCTTTTTAATGTACGCTGCTTCTGTACATATAATCTTAATTTTCTGTCATTAGTTGCAATAAGCCTGCAATGTGTGCTTGCGTAATAATTTGTTATTGCATTATATCACTATGATAAAATGTACACTAGTGCGGATAAGATGTATATTTAAAAGTATAATAAAGACCTTTGAAAACTGAATTCAACTATTATAATTGCTGTTTCCTAAGTTCAATAACTTTTGAACTATAGCTACCTAAATATAGGAAAGATTCTTTAAGTATTTTTCAGTTTACTTTCTATAACTCCAACTCGCACTAGAGGCGCCGCATGTTTTCACCCACGCTTGGTGGTTTTTACAGCAGAAGTTATTAATTTTCCGGGAAAAAAGTTATTTACTTATGTTTAAATGATTAGCGTCAAACTACATAAATAATCTGTCCTCATTGGTAGTTATACAACGGAACCCTATAACTGCAATCAGTAGAATTTTAAATGGTTTCATAAAGTTCTTACTTGTTTATAAGTCAAGTACATATTTAAGACGCCGAGAAGATATACTGGCGGCAACGCGAGATTTCTATACTAACTATTTACTAGCTGGCTGCTGCGAAAAGGCGTTGTGCCTAAATTAGCTTAATAAATTACAGCCACTATTAATGTGACGGCCAATAAGATAAATCACACAGCGTCAATTTAATAATAATATTCTAAAACTTATTTTTATCTGGCATGTTCTTTATTTACACAGACATTCGCGAAACGAACAGCGCTTATTAAAAATTTTTTTAATCTTAAATACCCATCAATCATGATTTCAAATGTAGATTACCTCTATTAAAGTCTCACTTTGCAAATTACAAATTCAGATTTATGCAAAACTCAATGTTCAGCTAGGTTTCTAATAGCATAACTAAGTTCTCACGGATATACAGGTTCATCATTATGCAATGCTCATAGCAGTAAATTGTTTTTAGCGTCTCACTTTTGGTTATATTTCTCATTAACATGTCTTTATGTGTCAGACGTGAATTCTTCATCCGATGAATACAAAAAACTCGCGGGCGGTTATTGTGTTAGGTTTAAACAATAGTCAAACATAACTGGAATACTAATGTCACATAATACAGGCCGACCGTACATGTCGTCATCACCTAACCTAATGTGTTCTCATGACTGCTTACGCACTACCGCTCCGAGTTAAACCAAGCAAAAAACGTTAAATGAACGTGAACAAAAACTGTGTACATATTAAATGGTATATTATTACCTGAATGTGCTTATTAGTAACGTATACTTACCTCACGTTTTATAATTATACGTATTATGCGCTTAAAAGGGGTTCCCGTTATGGCAATTGTATCACGGATATAAAAAATAATGAAAATCTACCTTTGTTACAGGCGAGTCCCGAAAATAGTAGAAATGCTTCGCCAAGATATCACGATGCTTCAATGGACGATGTAAGTGCACATAGTACATACGAAAAAAAATCTTCTATTATTAAAGGAGTATTTTTAACATCATACAGATAACTATAAAGATTAGATTAATTTCTGTGAGTCAGATAATGATTTTTTTTGCTTGAATTGGTTTTTTTTTCATGTTAGTAAATAACATTTCATTGTATACGCACAAAAAAAGAGGGTAAAAAAAACAACTTCGGCTGCTTTAATAATGTTTTCCTGTAATACCTCCCAAGTTTTTTTATTACAATGTATTTGTTTTTTTTGTTGACAGGCATCGGACGCAGGCTCCCTGTTTCGGGTAACCGGCGCGGCGGGTGCTGGAGGTGGCGTTGGTGGCGGTGGCGGCGGTGGTGGCGCGGGAGGGAAGAACGATCTGGTGGCGCGGGGAGGCAGTGGCGGCGCGCTGGCTCTGTCGCGGGCGCCTGTCGGCGGCAGCGCAAGCCCCGCGCCCGCGCCGCTGCCGCAGCCGGCACCTTCGCCCGCGCCCGCCGCGCTGCCGCCGCCCGCCCTACCGCCGCCACCCTTCCGCGCCGACACGCCGCACAGACCCAACGGCGCACACATTCCCGCCATCGAGGGGCACGCCGCCACACAGATCCCCGCACGGCCGGTCGGCGCCGCCTCCGGGCCCGAGACGCCCGAGCGGCCCGCCGGCAACAAGCTGCAGCCGGGCGCGCGCGCCGCTGCCGACAGCCCGACGCCGGCGCCGCCAGCGCCCCCGGCTCCCTCGCCGCTCTTCCCCACGCATACCGCCTACCAGTCGCAGTCTCAGTCGCACGTGGCGGCCGCGCTCCCTGACTACCGGCACACGAACCACGAGACGCGGAGCTCGCCGCCCGCGCCGCCCGAGCCGCCGCCGCCCGCCCCGCTGGACCTGCACGCGCGCCCGCAGCCTGCGGACGCGCGCCACCCCGCCGCTCCGGCTCCCGCCCAGTCCTCCGTTCCTACCTCGATCTCGAGTCGCCACAACGGCGTTGCGCCGCACTCCACGCCCGCCGCGATCCCCAGCAGTCTTCCCAGCCAACCGCTCGCAGGGCGGCCGCACTCGCCGGCCGCCCCGACCTCGCGCCCCTCGTACCCTCCCCCCGCCATCGGGTCTAGTCACGTAAACTCGAGCATAAGTTCCGGTATTCACGGTCACACGATACCCTACCAGAGTCAAGCGAGTTTACAAAAACATTCCGTTCAGTCGGTGTACGCGAGCAGACCCTCGCACCTCGCGCCGTTTAGCGTCGTCGGCCACCTCGCGTCGAGTCATGTCCCAACGACGACGGCGAGCCAACCTCTCGCTCCGCACGTGGCTCACCCCCCTATTCACCCCAGCCATTCCATCGCGAGCCACGCGACGAGTCATCGGCCCCCGAGCGAACCCAACGCGCTGCCGACGTCGACGCCGAACCACATGGGTCTCCAGCCGACCGCGGCGTGCGGCCCCGGTGCGATGCCGAGCTACGCGCCGAGCCTGAAGCACCCCGGGCTGAGCGCGATGCCGCCGCACGCGCCGGGCGCGCCGGCGCCGGCTCCGGGCGCGCACCACCCGGCGAGTCTCGCGGAGGCGGCGGCGGCCAGCTCGGCGCCCGCCATCGTGACGTCGGCGGCGACGGGCGCCGCGCACCCGCTGGTGCCGGTGTCGGCGGAGCTGCCGGCGCGCACGGCCGCCAGCCCGGCGTTGGTGCCGGTGGGACTGGCGGCCGGGTTCCCGCCGCCCGCCGTGTACCCGACCGCCGCGTACCCGCCGCTATACGCTCCCTACGCCACCACGCTCCACCACAGCCCGTATCTGCCGCCCGCTGCGGCCTCGCCCAGAAACATCACGGACAACGTAAGCTCCCTTATTAACTAGAGGTGCCCCACGATTTTACTCGTTGATTACCCATTTTCCCGGAGGAACTCTTAAGGTTCCGGGATAAAAGTACCCTATGTTGATCTGAGTAGATAAGCAACCCGTGTGCAAAATAGCATCGAAATCGATTCAGCTGTTTTGGCGTGAAAGCCAGACAAACATACAGAAAACGTTTCAATTTATATTAGTAGGGATATCGGGTTCGCGAAATATAATAATCAGTCAGTCTTCAGTTGATATGTCAGCCTACGGTGAACTCAATAGTCGAACCTGGAGTTCCTTGCGATACGTATTGAGGCCGCAATTGAGCGGAACCAAGGCTCTAAAGTGTTGTTAAAGGATTCGTCTATTGGGCAACACCAAATGACAAAACTGAAGACCGAAAATGGTAGCGTCATTTCATCCAAGCCTGAGATTCTGAGAGAGATCGAGAACTTCTATGGACAGTTATACACCTCGACACGTAAGTCCGCTACTAACACAGCTCAGGACAGCAGAGCCAAGTTAGTCCGACACTATACCGAAGATATCCCGGACGTCAGCCTGTACGAGATTAGAATGGCCCTCAAACAGCTTAAAACAACAAGGCACCAGGTGAAGATGGAATTACGACCGAACTTCTGAGAGCGGGTGGTAGACCGGTACTGTTAGTCCTCCAGAAGTTATTTAATTCTGTCATCCTTGAAGGTATAACGCCAGAGGCATGGCACAAGAGCGTGGTGGTGCTCTTCTTCAAAAAAGGCGATAACACCTTATTGAAGAACTATAGGCCCATCTCGCTCTTGAGTCATGTGTATAAGCTGTTTTCGAGAGTCATTACGAATCGTCTCGCACGCAGGTTTGATGAATTCCAGCCTCCCGAGCAAGCCGGTTTCCGAAAAGTCTTTAGCACCATAGAACCATTATACAGAAGACTGAAGAGTATAATCGGCCGTTATGCCTAGCGTTTGTGGACAATGAGAAAGCCCTCGATTCAATCGAGACTTGGGCGGTGCTGCAGTCCTTGCAGCGATGCCAAATTGACTATAGGTATATCGAAGTTTTGAAGTGTTTGTACAGTAAGGCCACTATGTCAGTCCGACTACAGGACTAGAGTACGGAACAAATTCCATTGCAAAGAGGCGTGAGACAGGGAGACGTTATTTCTCCGAAACTGTTCACAAACGCATTGGAGGATGTTTTCAAGCTTTTGGAGTGGAAAAGATCTGGCATCAACATAAATGGCGAGTACATCACTAACCTTCGTTTTGCCGATGATATAGTCATAATGGCGGAATCGCTCGAGGACCTTAGCACCATGCTCAACGACCTCAGTAGAGTCTCCCAGCAGGTTGGTCTTAAGATGAATATGGACAAGACAAAGATCATGTCTAATGCTCATGTTCCACCTATACTGGTAATTGTTGGGAACGATACTCTCGAAGTTGTCGACAAGTATGTCTACCTAAGACAGACTGTGCAATTAGGTTGGTCCAACTTCGACAAAGAGGTGGCACGAAGAATCCAACTCGGCTGGGCAGCGTTCGGGAAGCTTCGTCCTATCTTTTCGTCCAAAATACCGCAGAGCCTGAAAACGAAAGTTTTCAATCAGTGTGTGTTGCCAGTGATGACTTATGGAACTGAGACATGGTCTCTTACTGTTGGCCTCATTAGTAAGCTCGAAAGTCGCGCAGCGAGCTATGGAGCGAGCTATGCTCGGTGCTTCCCTGCGAGATAAGCTCCGGAACGAGGAGATCCGCAGGAGAACTAAAGTGACCGATATAGCTCTTAGAGTTAGTAAGTTGAAGTGGCAATGGGCAGGCCATATCGCTCGTAGAACTGACAACCGATGGGGAAGAAAGGTTTTCGATTGGCGACCACGAACCGGAAGACGCAGCGTAGGCCGGCCCCCCACTCGGTGGACCGATGACCTGGTGAAATCCGCGGGGAGCCGATGGATGCAGGAGGCGAGCAGCCGCTCAAGGTGGCGCGCTCTGGGGGAGGCCTATGTTCAGCAGTGGACGTCTTCAGGCTGTTAATGATGATGATGATGATGATGATGAATAATCAGTAACGCTTTGTAGTGATTGCAAGGATTCCTGAACTGCGGATAGTAACGCCTACCGCATTGGTTATTTCAGCGAACGAGTCTGTCCGCTTCCCCGTTGGTGGCTCCGAAGACGCCGAAGGGCGTGCGACCGCACACGCCGGGCTCGACGGGTGCGGCGGGCGCTGCGCTCACATCTTATTCGCCGAGGGGACCGAGCCCCACCAGAGAGCGGGAAAGCTTTAGGTAAGAGAAGTCTGGTTGACTACAGACTTAGTAACAATAGTAAATCCTATTATCTTAGTAATAATTTTTCGCCCCAAACTGAGACCACGCGATTAAAATAATACAAAACACGCTTTTAGAATGTAAAAATAAAAACATTCTATATGTAATAATGGTTACATTTTGAACTGAAGATTTGAACCTCCGTTTCGGTGCATTGATGTCCAAATTTCATAATGAACCAATCTGTCATTTATAAGTTTTCGTCAAACAAACATACAAATACCTATTCGCACATGTTGCCACTAAGATAGGGCTTCGGTTTCAATAGTGTATTATGAAGATGGTGTCTAATGGCCTACACTCCATGTAAGCAAAGGCCCGTGTCCCAGCAGTGGAACCGTATTGGGGTGATGACGATGAAGGTAATGAGCAAGTACGTAATGCAAGCATCTTCTCCACAGCAACATCGGCAGCCTGTCCCGAAGCACGCCCGCGTCGTCGACAAGCGCGCCGGTGTCCGCTCCACTCGCTCCGTCGCTCGTCGCTCCGCTCGCCGCCCCGCTCGCAGCTCCGCTTGCCGCCCCGCTCGCGGCTCCGCTCGCAGCTCCGCTACCCGCTCCGCTCGTGGCGCCGCTACCCGCTCCTATACCGGTACGAAGTCTACCTATTGACACCCCCATGTTCATGTTGTTACTTCGGTGAGTTTTTTGTTCTTGTAACTTGTTTGTAAGTTATAAGCTCAAAATTATCACTCCTTTTTTGTAAGTTTTATGGAAATACACTAAAGTGACAAGAAAATACAACAATTTAGTGTGATTTTTAATTGAAAGTTGGAATTGCTAGACTTCTGTAAGAACTTATCGTATTTCTATTAAAAGTGGGGGGGCTTATGTCCAGCGATGGTTGTCAATCCGCTGAGGATAATGATCTAGGCCATTGATTTGACCATCACATAATTTCAGATGTATTATATAATGCGTGCCATTGCCATTGAACGTTTTATTTCATTTCATAGATGACAGTACAGTTTCTAATTTCTGTGCTGCAGAGGCACAGAGCCTAAAATTGTTTATATTAAATTGGTTTAATAGCCAGTTTCCACCTTCAGCCGTATTTTTATCAGGTGAAAAGTGATGAAACCAAGAAAACAACAACATTATACATATACTAGGTGGTAAGACTTCTAAAAAGTTCGTCTAGGTAGGTACCCTTTTGCAAGTATTCTGCCGCCAAGCAGTAGTGTGCAAGCACTGTTGTGTTCTGATTCAGGGCATTGTAACTGGGGAAATACTGGGCAAATGAAACTTTATGATCTAATCTCGCAGTCTACAAAATCTTATTACTGGACTGTGTGCCGTGTCGCTTAACATCAGAAAAATTAACAGGTCGTCACGTCATTTCATTAACAAAAAAATATTAAAAAATGCATGTCAAAAACTCGGGACATCATACAACACTACAAAACTAACACAACGCAATATTGTTTCATGTCATACCAGCCTCAGTCCCTAGTCTTACGTGAGATCTCAATAACTTATGTACTTTTACCTCCGCACGTAAAGTGTTCCAGACTTGACTGAGGTACTTATTTTAATTTGACGTGGCGATAAGGCTTGCACTGACGTCCCGCTTGGGGTGTATTGTAGGCATGGATCAAATCACAAGGAGCAGGTGAAAAATCATATGATTTTATTTTTCTACTAACTAGACCTAAAGAGTATAATTTTACTAACATGGTGGTGTAGCGATGAACTTTGATCTTGTTTAACTTAAGAGAGTAGCGTTAGATTACTTGTAATTATTTGTAGCAGGTCGCAACTTCACTGGGTTGCTCCTAAATCACATCTCTGTTCCATTTTATAAAGCACAGCCAATCGCCATTGATCATAAATTCATTAGGCAAATGAAAAATCACAGGTGAAATCACAGTGACTAAAATAAATCATATAATGAAATGATAATGATTTTAAAGTAGCAATCATTTCCATGCCTAGTGTATTGTGCATTTTCCCTGCCAGCATCTACCCAAGCCAGCCCAGCTCCTTTAAGTAACGGAGCGCGGCTTTGGATTTTACTGGTCTAGCGTCGGTGTCGACGATGATGTGCCTATGTTCAACAGTGGACTTCTTTCAGCTGTTGATGTGTGACTAAGGTGGTTACGGTGTATATTCCAGGGTCCGCTAGCGCCGCTGGCCGCGCCGACGCCGACGCCCGCCGCGCCGCCGCCCTCGCACCTGTCGCACTCGCTGGCGCCGGTGCCCACGGTGCCCAGCATCAGCTCCAGTGCGAAACCGCCCGCGCACTGGGGGGTAACGTGAGTACAACAGCAGCAGCTGTGTTTGGCTTAGGAGTAATCTCATATTAATCTCACTATATATCTTGTTCCTGAATCTTAGATATTTTATGTAAACAAAGGGGATAACAGCGCAAAAAATATCTTTTATAAAGGTAGGTTACTATATTGGACCAAAAAAATATTAAATATTATTTGTCTAGTCATAATCTGCTTAATTATAAAATAAAAATCGTTTTATACTATCTATTTTAACATTATATCTGATATATAAAATTTTATGATAAAGAAATCGATTTTTGGTAGAAAATATTTTAATAGACTGGTAAGACTGTAGAGGATCTAAACATTTTTTCGTTTTCGTTCTGGGATTTATATGATGGTATCATATATCATTATATGCCATATTTTCTTCAAAGACACATGGTGCTACTTTCGTGCACTTTTCGAGATATGATGAAAAGTATGTAAAATATAAAAAAAACAGGTCAAACTAAATATCTATTGATCAAATATGAATAAATCTCTCGATTTTAAATTATAGAGTGATTGTCTGAATAATTTATAAGGTGTCTGGTTGGTTAAAAAACTTAAGTAATGTATTTTAATGTTTTATTTACGTCTTCCTAAAATTTTACCTTTAGAACTTTGGAATTGCAAAATCCTACTTCATATCCTACTAATATTGTGTATGCAAAGTTTTGCTTGTTAATCAGTAAGATTGATACTCTTTAACTCCATTTAATAAAAATATTTTTCACAAGTAAAAAATGTTTTGAGCAACTGGCATGTCACTTTGACAGTGACTTTTCGTGACATTACTTTGTTAACATAAAATATCTAAGATTCAGGAATAGAATTTAATATTATAAATGCCAAAGTTTGTGAGGGTGTGTGTGTTCCCTCTTCACCGACGTAACAGCTGAACGGATTCAAATAAAATTTGGAATAGAGGTAGTTTATGCGCTGGATTAACACATAGGATACTTTTAGTCCGCCAGTGAAACCGCGGGCGCAGCTAGTTAGTAGTAAAACTTGGTTGTCCAAATAGAATAAAATAAAAATAATGTTCCATCATTACACAACACCACAAAAACCCATACAAACCAGTTGTTGCCAGACTTGTTCGCCTTTTTCAAACAACTGCAAAAAAGGAGGAGGTTCTCAATTCAGTCACCTCAGAACTCTGTCATTTAAATCGGTTCCGTAGTTTGGCATTAAATCAAAATATCTAACTGGAAGAACATATTTCATGTAAGTACTTTTCAGTATTAAATTCAAGGCGATTGAAGTCGGTTGTAACCCCCTTTCTTTCTTCCGTTTTTTATTATGATGTATTTTGAAAGATTCGCTCCTACTACGTTAGAGGAATTTTGGGTTAAGGTTTTGGGATGTTTTCACTCACCAAAAGCTTATGCTCTCGCAGGATTTGAATCCGTACGTTTAACTCTGCCATGATCGCTTCAACTTGCTAGTGCATAGTGTAGAATGTAGTAGACAGTAGTATGATCGTATATCGGTGTTCTCAGCAGGCCAACGGGGGCGGAGCGCCCGGGGTTCCCGCCGGCGCCGCCGCTGTTCGGGGCGCCACTTGCTCCACCGAACCCCAACCCCTTCTCAGCGGAGTCGCTCTTCCAAACAAGTACGTACACAATATGTATACCACGACTTTTAATTCGATTCACGACTTGACAGCTTGAAATGGCAAATGCTAAATAATGTTGCCACACCCAGACCAGTAGTGGTGGCTGCAGTTTAGATTAACATGTGAAATGTGTATCAATCACTCAAAATGTATTAATTTATAATGCTTACTAGCATGAGGCCGTAGTTTACGATTTCTGAAAGTTTTCCTATATAACAATGATGCTAAAGGCCAAGTCTCATAACATCCAAAGTCCAATATGAGTGAGCTAATGAATCCCGAGTGATTCATTGAATGAATTATCAGTGTTTCATTCTTTTAAATCATTATTTATTTTTCTTCAAATGTTGGCATCTCTCTATTTGTCATGTCGTGAACTGTGATAAAAGTCGAGGTATAGGAAGATTTATTGCTCACCTGCGGTAATGCATTTAGCGAAAAACAAGCGAATGTTTGCAACTATATGTATGATAATTGATAACACTAAAAGAATCCACAACGCATCATCAGCCCCCCGTGTTAGCACGGACTGTAGACAAAATTGTCTTTCCCCTGTTTTACTCCACTTGATAAGTAAACAGTAAGTAAAAAAAAAAATATATATGTGGACATTTCACACAGCGCCATCTAGCCCCAAATTAAGCATAGCTTGTACTATGGGAACCAGACAACTGATAGAATACTTAGATACTTTTTGTTTGTAAATACATACATAGGATACATATAACACCCAGACACAGAACAAACATCAATGTTCATCACACAAACGTTTGTCCTGAGTGGGAATCGAACCCACAGCCTATAGTTCAGAAGGCAGAACTACTACCAACTGAGCTAACAGGCCAGTCAAACAGTATGAAGAAAGTGACATAAAACGGGGAAAGAGAATTTTGTCTACCGTCCGTTCTAACTGGGCTGGTGTTGCAGATGTCCATATTAAAAGCAACATTGATCACTTACCTTGCTGTGTGCATTCTGCTTGGTCACTCATAATAATAAAGAAACACTAAAATGACAACGGATTTTTAATTTTGATGAATGTGTAAACTATTCCACACAGGTTAAACCGCGATGTGGACCTAGATATCATTATGAAACGTTGGGAACCAAGTGAGTCTTGGGCTAGTCTGGATTAGACAGTGATCATCAGGCGCCATCAAATTTAGTTTTGTACACCAGCATCACCCATTTTTTGGTTTGCTTTCGCATTATCTATGTATATTGTATAGCTATAATAAATACTGTAGCCAAAGAAACTATTGTTGTGGATTGCTATGGAGAGCATTGGGTTTGATGGTAGTCGTGTTGTTGCAGGCCCGGGCGCCGACCTGCTGCGGCGCGAGCTGGACAGCCGGTTCCTCGCAGCCGCGGGCGCAGCCGGCGCCGTGCGCGAGATGCACCACCACCAGCACCAGCACACGCACGTGCACCAGCACCCGCCGCCGCCCGCGCCGCACCCGCACCACCCGCACCACCTGCTCGTGCCGCACCCGCCCATGGTACGTACCACACGCGCACTGTCACACTGCTCCGAGATGCACCACCACCACCACCAGCACGTGCACCAGCACCAGCTGAATTGTTATGATATTTTGTTCTGTGCGCAGCCCACCCTCAAAACACATGGTACCCAGAGAAAACGATCTCTAATCATTTAACTCAAATAATTGTTCGTACTTGTCAACACTTTCAAAGCTTGTTTTGGGTCGTTAGGCTTGTGGTGTTAAGTGCCGGCTCATAATTTATTTTCAGTACAAATAGTTTCCAATATAATATTTATTTATAGTTTTTTGGGCTCGCTTCGCTCGCGCATTTGTAATTGTTACTTGGTCCTAGTTGGCACGTCCATTACTTGAATTTCTAATTATGGCGCTTATTTGTATTAGGAGTTCAATCATCAAGCTAGGTTTATTTTAATACTGCTGAATGTTTTAATCACAGGTTCTATATTATAAAATAAAATTAAATGGCTGAATTTTTCATCCTCGCTGCGCTCGTGATTTTGTCACGTTACCTTCTTTTCTGAGCCGCCCTCGCTTTTTTCATACCATCACTCTAAATAAATAAAACCGCACGGTGCGCGATTTGATTTGATTTGAAATAATAACCGACCCGTCTTCATTTACAATAATTGTTTTCACATCGGCAAACTGTATCGTTACATTTCTAATAAAGACGAGAAGGATTGCTCAAGTATGGAATCACTGTGAGCCAAACGTAAATTTGACATAACTTCCAAACTAGCGCAAAAATTTGGGTTTTTGGTGGATATGTTTAGCTAGTATTCAATTAACCATCCATTCAACATATTATGTTTTTATTGGGATTCAAACATTCTTCGTGACCATCTAATTAATGATTACGAATAACAATTATCTTCTTTACGAGATGTTATGTTGTCGACATGACAACGAAACTGAGGTCCGATTAATATCACACTTAGGGTCAATTCACATAGAGCGGCAAAATGCTCAAGCAGTTTGTAAGTGCTATTGGAATATAAACCTTATTCCATTTAGGCAAAGCTGAAAACAGTATGCAACATTAAAATCTTATCTGTTTTAACGTTGCATACTATTTTCAGCTTTGTCTAAATAGATTAAGGTTGATATTCATATAGCACTAAAAAACTGCTCGAGCATTTTGCTGCTCTGTCTGAATTGAGCCTAACAGCGCTGTGAGCACGTTCTCGTTTCGGACCAGCGGTCAAGGACGTTGGCACTGTGAACACCAAAATTCGACATTTCGGACCGCACCATATTGTTGTAATTTCAAAAAACTAATCTTGACAGTTTGTGTTGTGCCATAGTATCACTGCCAAAAAAAAAACAGAAAATTGTCGCGGGTTTGAACCTTTTAGTCTAAGGTTTGAACGTAAATAGTTGTTCCCAACGAATGTCATTGAGTTAAAGTGAATCATTCATTTATTTTGATGTCAGGACCTAAGACATGCAGAAAATAACATGAGACAAGCAATGACATCAATCAAGTTGTTCACATTTAAGTGAAAATTACCATTGCGTAACAAATGTAATGTAACAAATGCAGTGTTATTCCATTTGCTTTTGTCCTATTAGTAACTCCTGCAATGTATGTGTCTGTCGTGATTGTAAAGAGGAGCGTCATGGTATTTGAAAATGATATTGCCGTCACTCTGGTATCTGCACGTGCGATAGGGACAATACAGCCTTAGAGTGAAATTACCTACATTGTAGTGCTTCGGGCGAAAATGGTTTTCATTCTCTAAATCTAAAGCCTTTTGTTTTTGGGGTCAATCGTTTGAATAGATTACAATCTATACCTAAAAGTTTTGAATTATTTGGAAATACGTTTTGTATTTTAACTAAAATTACTATTCATTGTCACAATTTAGACGCCAAAAAATTCGTCACTTTAGGTGGCTTTAACTACGAAGATATTGCGACAATTCAAAAAACGAAAATCGTACGAGCATAGTTTATTGCTGTGTAGAGACAACATATTATTATAAAAAATCATCGGCATCGGATACCATTTAAAGGTAGAAAAAAGGTTGTCGCTTTTTGTATGGAAAATAATGAAGATACACAAAACCATAACAGACACATAATACTTACTATACAGTAAAAAGACCAACCCGGCCCCCCACTCGGTGGACCGACGACCTGGTGAAAGCCGCGGGGAGCCGATGGATGCAGGAGGCGAGCAGCCGCTCAAGGTGGCGTGCTCTGGGGGAGGCCTATGTTCAGCAGTGGACGTCTTCAGGCTGTTGATGATGATGAGTAAAAAGACTTAACATACAGAAATATTGCGTGCCACTTTTCACAACATACAAATCTCACGCACACAGTGACATGCACATCAAAACTAAAGTAAGTAAAGTTTGCAACAGGCGTAAGTTTCGCTTTGGTTTTTGGCGGGAACGTGAAAAAGTTCACGTCGTTGCATTGTATTATTTCACAAAACTTATGCTTTTTCTAGTGTTAATGTTAAAAATTAGTGGCATTTCACGCATTAAGTGCTGAATTACTAGTATAAGTGTGGGCAAGTGATATAATGTAGTGAAACGTGGTTTTTCGTGTTGCTTCCAAAATTCCATAGAAGCCTCTAGTAAAGTTGCCACTACTTTACTAGGGCATGACTTAGACTGGATTATGACTACCTGACTTAGACTGGACTATGACTACCCTGACTGACTGTGACTAAGACTTAACTTTACATGAAATATTTCATAATACGATGAAAAACTACAATACTTGACACTGGCTAAATACACTATGTGTGGAGCCAAACTATATAAAAAAAAAAAGTTTCGCTTTTCATATCATTGCTGTCAAAGCTGTCAAACGTCACTTTGGCCGAGCAAAAAGCGATCGAGCGCTAGATTACCGACTGTCGGACAATCGATGAACTAAAAAGTGCATTATTTTGGTTCCGTCTATTGCTGTTCTGTTGCTAGTGGCGCTAGTATCAAAGGCCAAAATGCATTCAGCAACAGGCGGGCGACTGCGACCGATTGCTAACTGTATGCTGTCGCTTTGCTACTGCTGTTGCAATTTTTACACAATACTGGTGCGGGTGTTTTCCTATATGCAACGTTGCTGCACAAAGGCACACTACATTTTATTTTAGTGTTTGTAGCACTTCATATCAATTATAACTGACCTGATAGCTCAGTTGGTAGTAGCTCTGCCTTCTGAACGATAGGTTGTGGGTTCGATTCCCACACAGGACAAACATTTGTGCGATGAACATCGATGTTTGTTCTGTGTCTGGGTGTGTCATATTGTATTCTATGTATGTATTTACAAACAAAAAAGTATTTAAGTATTCTATCAGTTATCGGGTTCCCATAGTACAAGCTACGCTTAGTTTGGGGCTAGATTGCAAAAAAAAAAAAAACAGGCCGCAGTTAACGCAGGCGTGTGCCTGTTTATGACGCCATGTCACTTCTGTGACTTGTTTCCATGGTGATGAGATTGCTTTGTGGCATGCGTTCATGGGCGCGTAAATGTTGCAACAGCAAAAAGGAAAGAGATAAAGTTATCAAATTTTAATAGGAGCGAAAATTATGGATATATTATTTACTAGCTGCACCCCGCGGTTTCACCCGCGGATAAAAAGCAGCCTATGTGTTAATCCAGTACATAAGCTATCTATATTCCAAGTTTCATCCAAATCCGTCCAGCCGTTTGAGCGTGAAGGAGTAACAAACATACACACATACACATAAACACACATACACACATACACACATACAAACTTTCAGCTTTATAATATTAGTGTGATGTGATTAGTGTGATTCTCGTCTTATGTAGTAGTGAAGATAATGCTAGGTCTGCTTACTGTTTTTTTTTTATGTTTATATTTATTAAGATGTCTGTGCACAATACTAACTCAATATTAACTTTTTGTTTTGTTTCAGTTCAAAGACGTGAGCAAAATGTCATCCCTGTATCGTTCAGGGCTCGGTCTCGGCTACCCGTACTCGCCGAGCTTGCTGCATGCCGCGGCGCCTTACGTCCCGCCCACACCGCTCTCATACGCCCCTACTAAGGTATACAACTATCATTATTTAAACCGATCTCTTTTATAAACTCTAGCTTCAGTTCTATTTACATTAGTAGTGTTTCTAATAATTTTAGTGTCTATTGTTTTAACTTTAGAGTAGACGTTAATTATGGACATCTCATAAATCTCATTCACTTTGTAAATGAATTCTTCTTTGTTGTATTTGATTGGCATTTTCAGATAGTTTACCTACTAACTTTACTGTACATATTTTTATAAACTAATGTTTTCCGTGGTCATTTGGAATCTTTAAGCTTTTATATTAGTGCTTTTACTTGTATATTTTTGTTGCTACGATCATTAACCCTGCCTCGCCTCGTGTTAACAGCCCGTAGTGTCGGCCGCAAGCGACTCCGCTCCTAAACCACCACCACGCCCCGCCATCGCGGTAGGTCTTCTTCAACGCACTTCATTATTTCATGCATGCACTCTAATTAAAGTAATGTAAAAAAAGTTGTCTTGAATCGACATTAAGATTACATTAAAAATTAAATATTGAATACTAAACAGTGTTAGACTGAAAAAAAAACAGTGATAAAATGTAACATTACTTCGCGCAGAAATCTGGCAAGTGGAACGCCATGCACGTGAGAATCGCGTGGGAGATCTACAACCACCAGCAGAAAGAGAAGTCCGGCGGCAACAGCGCGGCGGCGGCCGCCGCTGCCGCCGCGAACGAGAAGGACAAGCTGCGCGCGTTCCCCGCGAGCGCGCCGCCGCCGCCGCCCGCCGCGTACCGGTCGCCGTACGAGCTGCCGCCCGCGCCCTACCTGCAGCACCACCCGCACCTGGCCTCCGCGCGGTACGACGAGCGCGCCGCGTACGCCGCCTCGCTCGCGCACCACGCCGACCGCGGCCTGCGCGTGGGCGTGTCGCCGTACGCGCGCTACGGGCCCGCCGGCTACCCGGCCGCGCCGCCGCCCTTCCCGCTCTCCGCGTACGGCCTCTCCTCCTCGCTGCACGGCGTGCACCACGCGCCGCTCGCGCCCCTGCACGACCCGTGGCGCGCCCAGCCCCCGCGCCCGCCGCCGCCCCTCGCCGCCGCCGACGCCGCGCGCCGCGAACACGAGGAGCGCGAGAGGGAGCGCGCGCGCCGAGACCGCGAGGAGCGCGAGCGCAGAGACCGGGACGAGCGCGAGCGGCGGAAGGCGCGCGAGCAGCGGGAGCAGCGCGAGCGCGAGCTGGAGCGCGCGCGCGTGCGCTCCCCCCTGCGGAACGGCACGGTGGAGCCGAAGGAAGAGCGCAAGGAGCTGGCGCGGCACCCGAGCGCGCTCGCGCAGGCTTACGGGCCGCCGGTGGGCGCCGCGTGGGACCCGTACCGCGCGTTCGACCCGCTGCAGCACATGCGGTTCGCGCCGCTCGTGGAGGCGGCCATCCGCGCCGAGGAGGACCGCGCCAAGATGCTGTCCGCGTACGCGCACCACCAGCAGCTGAAGGCAAGCCCGCTGGCGCGCCTGCCGCCGCTGCCCGGACACGGGATGCCGCTGCCACCGCTCGATCTGCTCAAGAAGGAGGAGCCGCGATGATAGCGCCGCGTTACGCCCGACACTGTACCTAGCGTGGGTGGGAGTGAGTGACATTAGAGCGCATTCGGTGTATATCGTTTCACATTATCGGTTAGAGAATTATTTATTGTATCGTCGCTTGGGGACCGTGGGGACGGGACGGGGCGCGGGCGCGGGGCGCTCGACTTGTGCAATATTGGAGGGGACACTGGCGCCGCCGACACTTACTGCTTGTTTATTTACATGAGAATATCTATAGACTTGTTATTGTGACCATTATTAGTTAATTATACATCAGATCGCTGACTTAAGTGAAGGATAGGATTACCGGAATCGCTATCGATATAGTTATACATATTTATATATACTTATAAATAAAATGTAAATATTAGAATGTAAATTAGTGTTAAAGTATAGAATTGGTTTATTTAACGTCATACAAAGGAAAATCCCATAAATTATTATTGTACCGGGAGTTTATTTTACACTTCCGTTAAAAAATCTCAATGGTTTTTCAATTGTACCAGTGGAGTTTTATTTATTTATTTGTGCTCCTCTAGTGTGATCGACAAATTTTAGTCTAGAACCCGAATTCAGTAATAGCAGTTGATGTTTCGTTTTTATTGCATTTAAAAGTATGTGATATTATTGTATTGTGAAATACATTTTGTCTGACTTCAAAGTAGTGTCTATTCTCAGATATTTAGATCGTATTATTGCAATAATGTTCCAAGATATTTTGAAATTCAATCGTGATCTATTTTAATTTGAAATGTTTCTAAAGAAAATATTTTATTGTTTTGACAAATTAAATCATGAAATAATTCTACATTTTATGTGCCATTGAATTAGAACGCAGGGCATTGAGTCAGACAAAATTGGATTTAGAATCTGTCTTGGCATGGCACATCTGACGGTTTGTGTTATATTTAATAGAAGTGCAACTCAGAAGTGTATTATAGTTTATAAAAGATCATTCTGTATACTAAAAAGTAAATGAAAAAGCTTGGTGCGATTCAGAAAATACCATTAAACTTTTGATTTTTATACCAATAAGATTTTTCATGTCCCATCCTCGCCTTCCTTGATTTTCAGTTTTGACCTTTGTCATATACAGTTTTCGTTTCTTTTTTCTTGATCTCTATTTAATCCTTTCACTAGCATTTAGGAGCTGCCTACAAAACTCAAATAATTAGTATGGACTGGCAAGCTGTAGAAAGGTGTTTGTTAAACATTTCATCAGCTGATTGAATCTGATTTTACACATGGAAATTTTAATTTCTTAGTAACTAGATGCGCCCCGCGGATAAAAGAGTATCCTATGTGCCAGCGTATAAGCTATCTACATTCCAAGTTTCATCAAAATCAGTTTAGTAGTTACTGTAAACCAGAGAAACAGATATTCACTCGCACAAACTTTGGCATTTATATTATATCTAGCTGGATGAAGTCAAGACCGCTATCTCGTTATCCCACGAAGATCAGCTGCAGAAGCATGATCTCCGATCTCCATGCTGCTACCTAGACGAACTTTGCAGAAAAATCTAACCACCTAGTAAAAAGTAAATATGTTGGTGGAATAAGTACATACGCGCAGAGTTTTGGCGGGAACGCGAAAAAGTTCACGTCGTTGCATTGTACTATTTCACAAAACTTATGCTTTTTCTAGTGTTAATGTTTAAAATTAGTGGCATTTTACGCATTAAGTGCTGAATTACGAGTATAAGTGTGGGCAAGTGATATAATGTAGTGACACGTGGTTTTTCGTGTTGCTTCCAAAACTCCATAGAAGCCTCTAGTAAAGTTGCCACTACTTTACTGGGGCATGACTTAGACTGGATTATGACTACCTGACTTAGACTGGACTATGACTACCCTGACTGACTGTGACTAAGACTTGACTTTACATGAAATATTTCATAATACGATGAAAAACTACAATACTTGACACTGGCTAAATACACTATGTGTGGAGCCAAAATATAAGAAAAAAAAAGTACATACGCAATTACGTAATTTTAATTTCCGCGCATTATTTGAGAAAACTGCTATACAAGCCTTGGCCACAACTAGCCATTGATGGACTTGCGTATGTGTGCACTTATTCCTTAAAATATACTAAGACAAGCTGGTAATGAAAGGGAATCGCTTATTCCCCTGCATTACCAGTTTAGTCTCAAAGTTCATTATTTTTATTAGGGTTATTATTCCGAATAGCCATAATAAAAATAATGAAGTACCTTAAGCTAAAAAATAACACAATCTTAAAACTGGTTATATACTTGCACTTGGTCATGCACTCTCTTCGCCCCATGGCAGGTGGGTGGGGGTGAGTTTTACATTCTGCTTGCATTCGCATTATTCTCATGTAGGTACCTACCTAACGATTGAGCGACTTGACTACATACACGTTGCGTGTGCTTCGTCAAAGTTGAGACCGAGACCTAATTATTATGCTCTTGATATCGGTACTCCATATATAATAACGTGAGCTGAATGACATGATTTTGAGAAATAGTTTTTTTTTGTATATATTTATCGTTTTAATTACTTACCTTTTTATTATTCCCTATTGTTCTGAGCGTGGCATCTTTTATGTTCTAGTGCTAATGCTAACTGCTAGGTAGTCTCTGAGTAGTGTATGAATGAACAGCTCTACTCTACCTACATGATAATTCTTGTGTTTGCACAACAATTAGGTGTTTAGGCGCATGTACCCCAAAACGTACGCACGCGGCTTTCAGGTAGGAACTTATATACCTAGGTACTCTTTGGTAAAGTTTTAGGGGTACAGCTGCCCCCTGGAGTGGCACAGGATGAATAACTTGCCATGAGCATGTCGGGTCATGACAGTCCCGTAGACGCAAAGGCATGCGGCTTTAATTACATGAAAAACGTACAGATCCACAGCCGGAACCACTGCCACTGCTAAACATAGGCCTCCTCTATAAAACGCCACTTTGGACTCTTATGGTAGGGGGTTTGCCATAATCACCACGCTTGGGGTGCGCATGGTAATCGCAGAAGATTTTAATGTACCGAGGAGAATGCTGCTGCGTATTCCCTGGGTATCTCCTTAGCCGGCTCTTACGGCACCCACGGGAAGATATGGGGTGCTCATATTTATTTAATAGTAAATTATTATTATTTCACTAGCTGACCCGCCCCGGCTTCGCGAGGGTTGATTAGTTTTTCGCCTTATCTCAGTCTAAAGGAAGAAGGAAACGATAAGCGAAAATGATGAATGAAAGTCTTTCACCGCTTCATGCATTCCTCATTTTCCCTTATCTTTCTCCCCCCCCCCCCCCTTCTCTCTTTCCCATAGTACAGGATAGGAGTGGCTTTGGACCTAATACTGAAGGTTGGATGTCTGTCATCTCTGAAAAATAAAAATAATTGACCGGCCCGGGCTTTGCATGGGTTTATTAGTTTTAAGCCTTCTCAGTCTAAAGGAAGAGGGAAGAAGGAAGGGAGGAGAGGAGGGGAGGCGGAGGGGCTTTTCCCTTATCTTTTTCCCCTCCTTTCTTTCCCATAGTACAGGATTGGACCTAATACTGAAGGTTGGATGTTTGTAATTTCTGAACCACAAAACCGATGACCTTGAAATATTTACGGGACCATATTTAAAGTACCCCCTTTCTAACAAAAACGAATGAATGAAATCGGACCACGCGTTAATGAATTAAAAATAAGTACACATTTTAATTTCATCCCCTCTCCCGCGGGAACCATACTGAATTTCGGGATAAAAGTATCCTATAGCCTACCTTGGAGTATGAAGTCAAATCATGCCAAGTTTCATTTAAATCCATTCAGTAGTTTCGGCGTGATGCTCAGCCAAGATACAGACAGACAGACAAAAATTAAAAAAAAATTATGTTTGGCTTCAGCATTGATAATAAGGAGCGCTCCAAAAAAATCTTTCAATATATCTTCAATGTACAGAATTAATTGGACCAGTTACAGTTTTATTATAAGTACATATAGATAAATATTAATTAGGTATTAGGTACCTATTATTTTATTACAGATAAATAAATCGACTACCATATTATCAATTGTTTCACTGTTATTTTTTCAGCACTGCTCTCATATTTATTATTACAGGCCCTGAGCCATTCATATCTTTATTTCCTTGACAGCGCAAGGTATAAAAACTGGAAGCAGCAATTATTGGTACAGCAGAACCTCTTTAATCCGATCTCTGAAAATTTACCCATTCAGATTATAGTACACAGAATATTTTTCACAATTTTAAATGCAAATTGATCTATAAACTTAACATTTTAAAAGAAATCCAAAGTTTTAGTTCATAGAAATATATAGCTAACGAGCTTGTAATTCTGTGTTTTAGTTAGTTGGGAGTGGTTGGGAGGTATTTTATGACAAATAAAAAGCTTTGTCTCGCAATTTGCATTAAAGCATTTTTTGTGGCATAGGAATGTCCACTTGGTTAGCCCATTCAAGGCATGTATTTAGGTGTGGAGTGGGGCGTTCGGATTAGAGGTGGTTCGGATTAAAGAGGTCCAGCTGTATATAAACATTTCAGTGATTCCACCAACATGCACCCCACAAACAGGTGAAGTGAGGTGGCGTCAGAATGGATGGTCACTGAAAATGTATTGATTATTATAAAAATAGCTAGGCAAATAGAAGCACACAAGTAGTGACCATCAATTCTGACAGACACAAAAGCTTGACCAATTTCTAAAATAGATACATTTTTGTAAAATAATAAATAAAAATTGCAATGGATTCTTCCACTACACTATATTTGCAAGGTCTATATTACAATAATAAATAAATCAACACTTGATCTAGCTAATCTGAGATGTTTATTTCCTGTACCAAATCTGAAGGGACTTCATTCGCTTGACTTTTTTCTGTAATTGGAGAACTCCATAAAGTAATGCTTCAGCTGTTGGTGGGCACCCAGGAACATAAATGTCAACAGGTACAATGCGGTCACAACCTCTGAAATTGATTTTAACCATAGATATATATTTTGTTTATCATCTTTACCATAATAGCAGCCTGGAATGTGCTGCTCAATGATTTAGGGAATGGTGCAGTAAGAGCTAAACAATTTGTTATTTGAAAGCATTGTCAATTAATAAAATCTAGTTTATTGCACCCAATATTGGTAGGAAGATAAGCGGTTAAATTGCTTATTGTTTAAGGAGATCATTATTATATACCTTACAACTGAGTAAGAATAGTGATAATATCCACCACCATTTGCACAGCTGCCCATAGAAATCACCCATCGAGGATCAGGCATTTGGTCATACACTTTCCTCAAAGCTGGTGCCATTTTGTTTGTCAAAGTTCCAGCAACTATCATCACATCAGACTGGCGAGGAGATGCTCGAAATACAACTCCATATCTAAAGACATATACATGTAAATTGAAATGATTAGTAAATAAGATTTAAATTTTTCTAGGTAGGTAAAAAATTACACTGAAGATAATATGATAAAAAACAGATTCATTAAGTGTGCTATACATATTAACTACACAACACTATCACATAAATCTTTATAAAACTGTTTGGAGCATTACATTATTTAGGTTGAGATTTGGACAATGATCAAAGGGAATAAAGATAGATAGAGAAGAAGCATTCAAGATGTTTGTATAGAAGAAGAATTGTGTGGAATGAATAAGCTGGACTGAAAAGAAAACCAATGAGGAAGTTTAAGAAGTAGTAGGAGAAAGACATTACTCAACACTTTACCACTGTTATGACATGAACATAACAAATTCATAAAAACGTATCAAGGAAAATTAAAAATAAAGGATTTTCAAAGATCACAACTTAAAGAAAGACTAGTCCTGGTGCATACCAAAAGTAAAACCTGGTTGAGAACCTTGAAGAGTGGAAGGAACTCCCAGATGAGTTCAATTTATGAATACACCAGCTGTATAGCAATTGTGTGTATGACATAAAATATCAGTGTGCTTGAAACTATTTTGAGGGAGCACTAACTGTTAATCAATCAATTAAAAAGAATACCAATAGTAGGTATGTACGAGTAAAAAAACATATTTTCGATTTTATTATTTTTTTATTACGTAATTCCTAACTTACCTGTCCATGTCGTATCGAGGAGCAGCTATGTGCATCATCTCTACGGCACAGCAAGCCAGGCCAAATGTCATGGGCCACATAGAATTCTTTCTTCCCCAGTTCAACAAATCGTCGAGCCTGGCCACTGCCATCTCTCCCATGTTAGTGGCATCTTGAAACGGTGAGTAAGGACGTTTTTCAGTAGGACTAGGTGCTGGCAGATGTGTTTGACGAATCTGCTCCACCACAGGTGCAAAGGCACCCTTTTTAATCACCGAGAGGATGGAGTTGGGAGCCGCAACTCCCAGTGCCTTGATAGCCTGCATATCACCTAAAAATTTGGACGTGAAAGAATTCCGAAATAAACAACACAGGAATCAGGAATAAAGACAAGATATTCTTCGGAGGTTATCACATAAACATATCGTACAGAGACGAAGTCATACTTACAGGTTTAGATCATGAAATGTTGTAATTAAATGATTGCAATTGTGTTATAATCACTTAAAACTTACGAAAAAATAAAATTATTACACATTTTACGTAATGTAGAAAATAGACTAGACTTTTGTCATGTCAATGTCATAAGTCATTTATCATACCAATCACTACCTGCGTTCGGATAGCCTACTGGTGGCAAAATTAGCAGTTAAAAACGCCAAAAATGGCCACATGCACCGTTCGTTTTGGGAATGTGTGAGCAAAAGTTGCATTTTTAACTGTTTTCGTCACCATAGCTCAAAAACAGTTAAAAATGCCATCGTGGACTGCTAATTTTGACCCACCTGCGGAGGTGGGTTAACAGTGATCGTTTTCTGACATTAGAGATTGACGTAGAATTTTTGGCGCGGTTATGTAAATTTTTTTTGACATTTGAGATAACAAACCGGATTTGGTTATTTTGCGTTCGTTTTGTGTAGTGAGTAAAAGTGACATTATTAGCGAAATTCTCAAACCGAACGGTTTACAACAACGCTAATACTGCAAATGCCAATAACGATACCGATCCCAATCCGAACGCCCCTACTATCAGTCTATCAGCGATTGTCGAAGACTATAAATAGCGGGTTCCAGTTGAACAAAATTATCGTTATTTTCGTTCACATTGACTGGAACGATCATGTGTGCCTTGTCTGCGTAAAAAGTGGCATAACTTCGTAGCGTTCTTAGCAGCTACTGGAACCCACACATAATACTGGGTGGCGCAAAAGTAAAGACCCTATTTGGTTCAGCTATAACATTTTTTCTAAATTAGAAAACTAGATTTAGGTTTTTTTAAATGTATATTTGTGCCATTAAATTTCGTACCATTAGGATTTAAAGATGATGTCTTTTAAATGGTGACCTCCAGAGTTGATACACATTTGAGCCCTATTTATGACATTTTGCATAACTTGCCGTAACACTTCCTGCGATATGTTCGTTATTTCTTGACGAATGTTTTCTTTTAGAGCTGCGAGAGTCTGTGGCTTGTTCACATACACCCGAGATTTCAAAAAACCCCAAAGAAAGAAGTCTGGACTGGTCAGATCGGGTGATCTTGCAGGCCAAGGCAAATCGCCAAAACGAGAGATAACTCGGCTTGGAAAAGCGTCCCTCACTAAGTCCATAGTGTCGCGCGCTGTGTGTGCCGTAGCGCCGTCTTGTTGAAACCAGATGTGCTCCAGCCCCAATTCGTCCAAACTGGGTATCAAAAACTCACGTAACATGGTTCTGTAGCGTTCTCCAGTGACAGTTATCGCATTGCCTCCAGCGTCTTCGAAAAAATAGGGTCCGATCACTCTGTCAACACAGATGCCACACCATACAGTAACTTTTAGTGGGTGTAGAGGTGTTTCTTGAATAATGCGCGGATTATCAGTGCCCCAGAACCGAGTATTCTGCTTATTGACATGCCCTGAGAGATGGAAATGCGCTTCGTCACTCATAACCAATTTTGAAGGAAAATCATCCTCTTCAAGGTTGAGGTTTATGACGCGCTGGCAGTAATCTAGACGAGCTCGGTGGTCAGCAGGCAGCAGTTGATGAGTCATTTGAGTTTTATACGGGAACATCTTTAAGTCTTTCACCAAAATACGCTGCAGGGTCCGTCTGGAAATGCCCAATTGCGTGGCACGTCGCCTCGTTGATGTTTCTGGACACTCTTCCACATCTTCGCGCACAGCATCGATATTTTCAGCTGAACGGCCTGTTCTTGGTCTCCCAGACTTAGGTCTATCCAATGTTGAGCCAGTTGCTTCAAGGCGTGTGGCAAAGCGTCGAATTGTGCGACCAATCGGTGCCGGACGGTGGGGAAATCGTCGACGAAATTCACGTTGTGTTCTTATCACTGATGAATTATTCCGTAAGAACATTGACACAATTATTCCACGTTCTTGGGGAGTAAAACGGTCCATGTTTATTTTCAGTGTATTTTACATTTGTTCACTACACAATTTTCAACAACAGAATGACAGAAAATGTCATATAAAAAAATAAAAGTATTTTCTTTAGTGCCAGTACTTTTGCGCCACCCAGTATAACCATATACTTTTCGACGCTAGCTACAGATAATAGTATTGTACATATTACTGATCCCACAGAGTAAATTGTGTTCTTCTCTAATCTGTGACTGAAGGGAATAAAGTCACAGACTACTACACGAATAAAGTAGAAGTACTCACAGACTACAAAGGGATACTAAGCCCGTTCCAGTAGCTGCTACGAACGCCAATAATGCCAAAAACGATTACATTCCTTCATTTACGTTCCACTTGGCCATAAACGAAAAAAACTAAATTTACGTTATTTTCGTCTCAGTGTGACTGGGGCGACTATTCACAGACCAATAAATTCTTGTTTGCTCACAGGGTAACAATTGCTTTTTGTGTGATTGAATTGACGTTTATGAAGTAATATATACCAAAAAATGCAAATTCATATCATAATGCTGATTCAGCATTATGATATGAATTTGCATTTTTTTGGTTGCTTGCAATATTATTTATTTCCTTTGGTTTTAATTAGACAGCCTGAAATTCTTGAGTGCCGATCACAACCGGAAGACGCAGCGTAGGCGCCCCACTAGGTGGACCAACAATCTGGTCAAACAAAACCATGGGGGAGCCGATCGATGTGGTTGCAGCAGGCAAGCGCCTCTCAAAGAGACGTCTATGTTCAGCAGGAATAGGTGGTGAACATCTTCAGGCTGTTGATGTGACACTGACTGCCACATTACAGCTTGTGTAGCATTGCAGTGTGAATATAATTATGGAAATAGATGGGGGTATATTGGGATTTATCACATAATCATGTAATTTGCAACGTCTCTATTATATACCTATATATCTGTCAACAATAGAACTTTGTGCTTTAGTTCTAAGATGTATTTTATTTTATTATAAGACATACCTACGACCGATAAACTTGTTTTCTTAGCATCCTCACACCCCTAGCTTATTAAATTGGCCAAGAGATGATTACCAGTGACTAAAATTTACTGGTTTAATCATGGCAGTAGGTTCTCTACAGACTAGGTTAGGTACTAACCTGATATAAAAAATCTCACTATAGTATTTAGCAAAGTTGGTTGGGTTGGAACTTAAACTTTGTTTGGCCATGAGGTCCCAGTTTACGAATAGTACAACCCCATTTCTTTCCATAGGCGTGGTAAAAGCCAGCTAATGGAATATCCAGGGAATGGGCAGCAGCAATCTTCTTGGTACATTAAATCTTCAGCGACCACAAAGCTGTCTGCCAAGTGTGGTGATTATGGCAAATTCTCCTCCTATAAACTCCGGAACATAAATTGCCACGTTGGATGCTTATCAGCATCCAACGTGGCGATTTATTTTCCGCAGTGGACGTCTTCCGGCTTATAATGTAAGGTAATAAGTAAAATTCACCCTATTTCCATTTAAGGTTGGTAATTTTTATGTTCATCATTTTCGCATCTTCATGTTCTCATTATTAGTACTTGAACGGATTGCCCTGATTTGGAATCATTGAAGGTCAATGGTGTAAGTTAATTTTCTACAAGCTCCATGATATAAAAATATAGGTAGTAGGTACCTAAAACTCAAACTACGCCTTGAGGACACCCAGGTACCAACATTAACTCTCACTCTTCTTTTTCACTGTTGTGTCACTTCTTTTCACACACCCTATCCCTCACACACACACACACACACACATACACATTACCCTTACACTTATTTCTACAATAGCCTATAATATCATACATTTAATCTGCTTACCTATAGTTCCGATCACCGTCTGTGGTCTTCTATTGTAATATTATAGCATTATAGCAGTAAGGTTTCATTTTTTAGTCACACGTAATAATTATTTTATTTTTGTATTAATTAGTTTCCACATAAGTACGTTTTAAGCGTACCTATGATACCTTTTTAATTTTGTAAACTTTTAGTCTTCAAATTAGGTCCTCTTTTGTTGCCACTCACAAAATTCACTTCTTATTTACTGTTTTTTTTCCATAATTATATATTTTGTTTAGGTAAATCAGAGTTCCAAGATACAAGCCTCGTGCTTAGTTTGGAGCTCATAGTTAAGTTTAATTTGACGGAAATGTATATTCTTGTGGTTTATGTATATGTAACAAAATTGTAACTTTTATTCTGGCAATAAATTTATCTTATCTTATCTTATATTATCTTATCTTATCTTTTATGTCTATACACCAGAGTCCCAAGATACAAGCCTCGTACTTAGTTTGGGGCTCACATTCAAGTTTTATTTGAAGGAAATGAATGTGGTATTCTTGCACTCTACGTAACGAAAATGAACTGTAGCAGTTCGTTTTGGGCATTATAAACAATCCTCATAATTATTGTAACACAGCTATTGACCTTTCATTTATCTTAAAAATGTGATTAACATGGGAATAATTAACACTTTGCGAAAAAACAGCACTTCTAAAAATAAAAACAGAATGTTGTTTACCGATAGAAAGATAATATGAACGAACTTAGCGTATTATATCTGTGGAACGAACAAACGTCAAAAAGCGATAATTTTCACCCATCGCCTTGCGTGGGTAGAAAGTGGCAAAATTCGGTATCATTTTTAGCATTTCTACTTCAAGTGGAACGGGGAGAAAACTGTCAAAAAAGATCACAGTGATTACTTTTACTCCAAGTGGAACGGAGGTTGTGAACGAAAATAACGATATTTCAGCCCAAGTGGAACGGGGCAAATAGTATGAAGAACTCTGTGCACAGAGTACCTTTTTTGCTTTTTTGCGACGACTACCCAAGCTCAAGCTACATATTACTGATCTGTGCCCAAGTACCACAGACAGTGTTGCCAAATCAGCTCTTTTAGAGCTAAATTTAGCTCATTTTTCACATCAGCAGCTCTAAAAATTGTGTTTAGCTCCTTAGCTCCTTTTTTTCGGGATATTTGGCTTCTTATTTCATTAGGTGCATATATATTTTTCTTATGAATGTATGTTCTATTAACATATCTGAATTATTGTTTTTCGCTTTGTGTATGAAAATGTACTTATCCGGAAAGTTAACAATTTGTACAATTTCTAATTAGGAAAATAAAGAATGCGAAAAATTAAGAATTTGTAAAATTAAGAATATAAACTAACTAACGGTCCACCCCGGCTTCGCACGGGTTTAATAGTTTTCACAGCGCACAAGAGTTAAAGAATATTTTAGGTGACGTTTTTACACCTTGGGTTACATTGGGAGTTTTAGTAAGGCTCCCTAGTTTTTTGAAAATATTATATTGCCTATGTCACCCGGGGATAGTATAGCTTCCCAACAGTGAACGAATTTTTCAAATCAGTTCAGTAGTTTCGGAGCCTATTCAATGCAAACAAACAAACAAACAATCAAATCTTTCCTCTTTATAATATTGGTATATACAAGATTGCATATTAGTAAGAAATCGGAAAATACAGAATTTGGAAAACCCAATGAATATGGAATTTATCGCTAACACTGCCATAGTCATCCACTACTCGGTGATCTTTCGGAATATTCAAACGAAATTATTGTGGCAAAAAAAGTGTATCTGCCTTTGACATTGTCTTAATTGACATTGCGAACTCATATTGAGGTGAATTTTCCTAAAATTGTGCTTTTTAAGCCGATTAAAAGAAACTCGGCTAAAAAAACTTCGGGCCCGAGATGTGGTGCTGTAGATATTAGTCGAAATAAAGTGCTATAGTGGCTTTTGAGGATTGGTTGAAAGTAGTAATTAATGAAAAGCTGGAAAAAAGCATGTCAAAGCTAAAGAAACGTTTTCATAGTGACAGAAATTGGTATTTCCTTGGTTTAGCTCCTTTTTTCTCATAATTTTAGCTCTTTTTTAGGACACTAACTCCCTTTGGCGAGTCAGTGTTGGCAGCACTGACCACAGAGTACGTTTTTATAAACTGACCAAGTACCCAATAGCTACATATTACTGATCTGTGGTACCCAGTGGTACCCATAGAGTAACTTATATATTGTGGCACACCGGCTAAATACATTACATTCCATAGGCCACACGGACAAAAAACAGAAACGTCAGACTTCATCAAAAACCACAGCCTAAGCTATATGTATGAGAGACGGTCGTCTGATACGTAGTATCCCTTAGTAGTCTGTGGTGGTCACCAAAACTGAAGACCACTGAAGACGTGCGCAAGACTGGTTTTTATAAATTCTAATAAAATAATATTCAACTCAATCTATGTAAATTCATGAAAATCTAAACCAACCAATTTTTAGTCTTTTTTACTGGGAACCTTTCATTGTTTATGTTTAAATCATGTCTACCGCAAAGAAGGTAAATGCATAATATAATAGTAAGTGTTTTTCTGTTTATCTGGCTCTACTTGTTAAGATTCTGACTGTACCTACACTGGTTTACAGGCAAAGAAATGGTTTAGGCCTATGATAGAATTGGATGACAATGAACCCCCAAAGATAAATAAAAAAGAAAGTTCCAAAAACTTTTGCACTGTGCCGCTTCAGGTAAGTAGGTAGTTCTTTCATTGAAACTGAGTTTCCCTAATTTCACTGTGCTGGCAGGGCACCATATACCTTAGAAAATTACATATTTACCTTTAACTATTGTAGGTTCCACTTGCAAAGCTGAATAGCAATAATCCACTGAATATTGGGTCTAAAAACTGGATGAAGAATTTCGACCCAAAATCTGTAGAAGATTTAGCTGTTCACCATAAGAAAATCCAAGAAATTGATGAATGGTTAAAGATGGTCAGCTGCAGCAATTGTAGTGATATGCTTCTGTTAACAGGGCCAGTAGGATGTGGAAAAACTGCTACTATCCAAGCTTTGGCAACAAAACATTGTATTAAAGTAACTGAATGGATCACACCACTTGATATTGATATACCTAATGAATATGGTAACTAAATGTTCCAATTTTTTTCACAGGATTAGTAAATGGTTAATATCAATGCTGACACTCAAATTGATTGGCTTTCTATGATCTTAGAGGAAGCCTTATATTTGTATAGGTGTTATTACATTATTATGTACCTTTTTAATCAGAATGCCTTTTACAGGGGATTTTGAATTTAAGGAGAAGCAATCTAAAACATTTTTTAGCTTCATCCTTAATGCTGCAAATTTCACATCTTTGTTGGATAACAACAGCAAGAAACTAGTACTGGTTGAAGATTTCCCCAATACTTTTATAAGAACTCCATTGGAATTCAATGATGTGTTACAGTAAGTGCAGTTTGATTTTTTTTATGATGGATTGCAGCAACCACTGCATTCAGCCACTGCAGCTGCTCTTGGAATTAATTTATTCTTGTAACAATTTTCTTTCAGGCAATACAAAGGGAGAGCAAAGTCACCCATTGTTTTTATATGCTCGGAATCTCATACAGATAGTAAAAATACTGCAGCAAATCTGTTCACACCAAGCTTGAAGGAACAATTTGGTGTGCACCATGTTTCGTAAGCACTCACAGGGTAATTCCTGTTTTCTGTTGTAAAGTAATCCTGCGAAAACACCTTCTAATTCTAATTTCTAATTTGGCATGGGGGCGATAAGACCTGCACTAACGTCCCGCTTGGGGTGTATTGTGCATTTCCCCCGCCAGCATCTACCCAAGCCATCCCAGCTCCTTGAAATAACGGAGCACGGCTCTGGGGTGCTGGCACAACTGCTCCAGTGTTGGCGTCGCCGATGTTGACGATGATGAATGGGTAATAAGTTTATGCGCTTGTTCACGCAATCCGGTTTTAAATCTTATTTCTTCCGTGGCCTCGCAGTGAAACATCACATGCTCCACGGTCTCGTCCTCCTGCAGACAACCCCGACAAAGCGGGCTGTCTGTCGCTCCAGTTTTATTCAAATGATAATTTAAGTTGCAATGGCCCGTAATAAGGCCTGTGATAAGGCGGAGATCATGCCGTGTAAGCCGAAGTAAGCTGTTTGCACCTTGAAAACACCTTAACCCTTAACAAACTTCTTTATGAAAAAGTAAAATCGGTATAAATCATGGAGTAATAAGCTTTTGAAGTTTCTGGAGGGGGTTTCTTCATCACCTGTGTCTTTCTCGCAAAACATATTGTGTGGAGCTTCCCCACAGTTGCTATAGAAACACATGTTTTTTTTTATGTAAACGAATGACGTGACGAGCTAGTCAATCGCCTGGTGTTAAGCGTCACGGCCGCCCATTACAGATTGCTGTGACATCACATGCCAAAGAGATGGTAATGAGCTTAGAGTGTAGACTAAAAGCAAAGAGGGATCATCAAAACGATATTATATTTGTACTGCTCACACATATCGCTACATCACGACGGAAAGAACGAAGTCAGTGACGAAGAAAAGAAACAAACATAGTAATTAGCTACGCTTGCGAAAAGTCACCATACCATTTTTTCGACTCAAGTCAACTGTTTTTCTATACAAATCTGTCAGACTCAGTCACACGAAAGTGTCCACTTCATATAAAAAGTGTCCAAAAAAGTGGTATGCTTGACAGATAATGATGTTCTCTCTATGCTTTTAGTCTATACTCTAAGGTAATGAGGCACTATGAAGGACCAAGAACTGAAGTCACTGCATGTTTGAGCTGTCTCTTTCTAATCCTGTATTTTAAAATGCTTGTAACTGTCATTTTTTGAGATATTTAATTTTTGTTTTCACAGGTATTATTTTTTGAAGATTATTATTAATTTATGCAATAAAAAAAAATAGCAGGCAACTAACCTATTTGTACAATTCGTGTTTATTTTTTTTTTGTAGTAGTTTGTACAGAATTTTGTTTGACATAAGTATTATTATCAATTCGTACAAAAATGTTGTGCTGTTTCGTTGTTTATTAAATTCGCTCAACTTATCGATTTGTCATTTGTTTTTTCGAGTTTGATCTGTTCGCTGGCCGCAAGCAGCCCGCAAGAGTGAGTTTGTAGCGATAATGACCTGTGGTAAAAGTTGGCGTTTTTTTTTTGAGGTTGCTCTGTTCGCTGGGCCGCAAGCGGCCCGCAAGAGGGAGTTTGTAGCGATAAAGCCCTGTGGTAAAAGTTGGCGTTTTTTTTCGAGTTTGATCTGTTCGCTGGGCCCCAAGCGGCCCGCGAGAGTGAGTTTGTAGCGATAATGACCTGTGGTAAAAGTTGTCGTTTTTTTTCGAGGTGTCTCTGTTCGCTGGGCCGCAAGCGGCCCGCGAGAGTGACTTGTAGCGATAATGACCTGTGGTAAAAGTTGGCGTTTTTTTTTTGAGGTTGCTCTGTTCGCTGGGGCGCAAGCGACCCACGTGAGTGAGTTTGTAGCGAAGGTGAGTTATAGTAGAAGTAGACATTTTTTTCGTGGCTGTTCTGTTCTGTCAGCGACAATTATTTCACAAAATCAAAGCTGATGAAGCCGCGGGTAACCATAATAATATATAAATTCGAAAGTTGTCGCGTATGTTTGTTCCCTCTTGCTTGACGGTGCAACAGCTGAACAGATTCAAATGAAATTCTAAATAGAAATAGTATATACGATGAATTTACACATAGGCTTCTTTTTATCCGCGGGTGAAACCGCGGGGCGCAGCTAGTATGCAATAATACTTGTAATAATGAGATAGGATAGGCAGAATGCTTCCTTCACTATTTTAGAGCTCATTGTTTTCTGAGACTTGTGTAAAACATAAGTTACGATTCATTATTAACAATTCTATATTTCAGCTTCAACAGCATCTCAGCCACAGGCCTTAAAGCAGCGCTAAAGCGGGTTTCTGAAATAATAAGTAAGAATCATATGGCAGTGTATAACATACCAACTAATGATATGATAGAGTGTGTGGTCAATTCATCCGTTGGTGATGTGAGGTCTGCAGTGTTAAACCTTCATTTTGCTTGCTTGAAAGGTAAAAATCTCTTTTTCTAAATGTTATCCTGTTTGTTTAAGATTTTTCGAGATTAATAATGAACTAAAAAGTACATGGTATATACTAAATGATACTCTGAGACTTAGACATGATGCGATGCTGACATTCAGTTATCGTTTTGTTTCATTTCGTCTTTCTGTCTGTTTCATTTTTCTGTAATCCCCTTACTCTTCTTTTCAGGTTCAAACCAATGTTTAGAAACTAGTTTAATAGCAGAAAAAGAAACTAAAAGTAAAACAACAGCAAAGAAAAAGAAACAAGCATCCAGTAAATTCTTATCTTTAGGAAAAGACCAAACTGTTAGCATTTTACATGGAGTTGGCAGAGTATTAAATCCAAAAGGTGAATATCGAGTATTTTTCTACATAAATAGCTATTGCATTTTTGAAGATTCCTATAAACTTCTACATTTCTCCATTTTTAATGTTTTCTGTGCTATCAATAACTTGGTATGGGCACATAATAATTATAATAGGTATGGGTATGGTAAAGTACAACATGAGCTGATGCACCATGTGCTGTGACTATGTGATCCACTAGCCAAAATTAATATTTTCTAAATATTATAGATCACATGGTGCTTCGCCATGGACTCAACTTGCTGGCGCCTTAATCAATCAATCAGTACTTCAGACATATTGGCCAAAAACAAAAAGCAAACTGAAGCCACTGTCAATATTGCATTTCCTTTCAGTTGTAATGAATGAAAAAGGACAGCAAAAACTATCTCACTCTCCAGAGGAAGTCATTGAACAGTTTATTACTCAGCCAACATCTTTCGTGAATTTCTTAGAAGAGAATTACCTGCCACATTTCTCTAGTGCAGACCATGCTGATAAAGCGGCATCAGCATTGAGCGACGCCGACTTTATGCTTGCGGAATGGAGGGTATGAAAACAATCATAAACCACCCTCGCCAAATTCATTGTTGGCGCCGAACAGTTAATTTGGCGAGGGCGGTTTTACCCACAGACCTAGAATATTTTCGCTACACTCGTTTTACCCATATTCTCGCGGGAATTTTTAATATTCCGGCATGAAAAATCCCATTGTTTATGCAAAATTTCATCCAAATCAGTTCAGCCGTTATAGCGTGAAAGACATACGTTTCACTAAATCACTATACAGGGCTAAAAAAATAACACCTCAACTTTAAACAATTAAAAAAAAAACTGTGATGTCTTTGTCTATAGGAAAAAATGGTGCAAGAGTATGGTTTGTACACTGCAGTTGCTGGTCTTATGCTGGCCAACAAGGCACCAGTATCAGCATGGAACCCAGTTCGTGGGCCAAAGAATATGAGAATTCAATTTCCGTAAGTACTTTAATGTTAACTATATAGTTGACCCGCCCCGGCTTCGCACGGGTTAATTAGTTTTACGTTCTAAGCCTGTTCACAGCAAAAGAGAAGGAAAAGGATGAATGAATGGGAGGGCGATAGAAGAGAAGCAAGCGAAGCCTGGCTTCCTTCGCCGGCCTATACATTCATCCTTTTCCCTTTCGCTTCCCTCTTTCCTTCAACAGGATGAGTATAAATAAATAGGTAAATATAGACTAATATACAAACAAAAAATCTTGCATAAAAATTACATCCTTGTTTTTTGTGCAACCCGCACTTGGCCGTTTTAGAAAATATAAAGTACTCTAGTTATTCTGAAAAATTAGCTATAACCATACTAAATTTCAGCGAAATGCGTTCAGTAGTTCCAGCGTGGTGCGTGTACAAAGGGACAGACAGACACAAAAAAAATTGTTTCTATTTCTATATTGATTAAGAAGTGTAATGCAATCAAACATTTTAAATAATATTCAATGTAATTAGGGATTGCAATCCGGCGTCATTTTCAATCCGGCCGGATCCGGTCGAAATTCTGTCGATCCGGCCGGGTCCGGCCGGATTGATTAAATCAGGTTAGTTTTCCCTTTTCGTTCCAGATAGGACTGTCTATGAGATAACCAAGTGAGTGTAACATAGCAAAAAATGTATATGTCCAACTACTATGTGTATCAACTTTATTTCCGATGTTATAATTAAACAAACCATTAAAAATCTACTACTACAGTGTAACTATAATCAAATTTTAACGTAACGTTCAGGATTTCAGTTTTCACAGTTATTTAAATTTTAGTACACATTATTAAATCTAGCAGTTTTCTATTAGTTTTACGGTCATAATTACGACTTTAATTTTATGCTGAGTCAGGACCTATATCATGGCGACACGCAACATTATATTTTGTATTTATCTATTTGTGGTTTTTTAAAATAAGTATCAAATTTTCATGTTGTAAAAATGTAATGTGTGATTTCTTGAATAAATGTGTTTTCTTTCTTTCTTCTCAGCATAATCAACTTTAGTTAATCTACTGAAATTCACAATAATTAGGTATTTGAACATGTGCCTGAGCATGCTAACAAGTGTCGTTCTTATGACAGACATCATGATGAATCTTATCTAATGAATGGCACAATCATCACAAAAATGCTCTTATAACTTCATCAACTCAAGCTAAGATCAAGTTTAACCATCTTACACACCGATATGCATTTAAAGTAACCTATACTCATGTAGCAGTGCGATTATTTGACCAAAATTGGCATCCCGGATCCGGTGCATTGGTGCCGGATCCGGTAGACGTAAAATGATGCCGGATCCGCCGGATTACCGGATCCGGTTTTCCGGATTGCAATCCCTAAATGTAATTACTGATTTAGGCCAGTTACATTTTTATTATATGTATAGATTGTAAATTGTAACTGTAATAAAATTAATGAACTGGTTTTTGTATTTGGCTCTAACTTTAGGATATGTTCCATGTTAGGATAATAAGAGTTTACCCTCGGGTCCATGCAGAATCTAGTTGCATTCTGTGTTGGCGATGTCACCGTAAAACAAAACTCATGAAATCGCGTACTTTTACGTTACATTACTGTTTCAGGTCGCCAAAAGAAATGCCGCTCTTGGAACCAGACTATTTGTACAAAGGGAAAATTCTAGTCACTGATTACCAAACATATTGTAAGATTATAGCTAGCAAAACCTAATTCATACTAGAACCTACTTTCTACAAATTATAAGTGTGATCTATTAATGTGATATGAATAAAACAAATTGAACTTTAGTACATATAAGCTTCTTTATTCAGACAGAAACATGTTCCTTATCTTAAAGAAAATTGCATTACTTGCTAATGGGGACAGGTTCTTTGGATCTGGGAATGAAAATAAAAAAATATATTAATACCGATACAATTTATTAGCGTAGTCAAAAGTTTATTTATTAACATTACATTACATCATAAACAGTAGTTGCACTTCACCAATAGAGTCAGTTTACATTCAGTTCATTCTCACTTCACTCTGGCAGTTCAGTTTCCGTTTTGCAAGCTTTTGATAACAAGGAAACTTATTAGAAAATCATATCTAGTCTGTATCAGTTAATACTACACACAATAGCTATACTCACCTGTGCTTTAATATAACTCAGGTATTAAAAAAATGTCCAGAAGATCAAATAGATTTATACTTACCTTTGCAGTTGATTCAGCAATATCTCAAGACATGCGGTTGTGCAAGTTGTTATCAAAGTAAAATGTTTGGAGTAATGTGGCAGGCAGGCCAGGCTGGGGTAAAACTGTGTGGACAGACAGGCTGTGGTATAGGATTCATATCAAGCATGCAGTCAAATGTGTATGAGGTGCAATACTAGCAATAAATCGCAATGTTACGATATATTGAAAATGTAACCACCATAGGTAGTATTATATTGTTTTATTTTTTTACTATAATATGTCTTTCATTCGGATTTTTTTTTCTCTTATATTTTGGCTCCACACATAGTGTATTTAGCCAGTGTCAAGTATTGTAATTTTTCATAATGATAGAATATTTCACGTAAAGTCAAGTCTTAGTCACAGTATGCGTAGTCATAGTCCAGTCTAAGTCAGGTAGTCTCAGTCCAGTCTAAGTCATGCCCTAGTAAAGTGGTGGCAACTTTACTAGAAGCTTCTATGGAATTTTGGAAGCAACACGAAAAACACGTTTCACCACATTATATCACTTGCCCACACTCATGCTCGTAATTCAGCACTTAATGCGTAAAACGCCACCGATTTTAATCATTAACACTGGAAAAAGCACGAGTTTTGAAAAATAATACAATACAACGACGTGAACTTTTCCGCGTTCCCGCCAAAACTCCTCATTCGGAATTATAGATTTAACTGCTTTACAAGTTTCCATAAATATTAAAACATCTAGATAATATACTTTACTGCCGGTTCAGCTATAAATCAGAGTCCCAAAGATTGAATCAAGAAACATGTGAGTAAAACCGCGGGAGAGAGGTTCCTCTAGCTGTTCTAATACAAAAGCAACAAAGGAATGTGTCCACACATTATTGTACCCTAGCGAAAGATGTGTGTTGTGTAGGTAATGTACAGGTGGATTTTGTGTGTGTGTGTGTGTGTCGGTTATCGGGAGGAAGATGAGGAGGACCTGGAGCGGCGGCGGCGCGGCGCGGCGCGCGGAGAGCGCGAGCGCGTGCGCCGGCGCCGCGGCGGGGAGCGGCGCCGCCCCGCGCCCGGGGGGCTGCGGCGCCGGTACCTGCCGGGACAACCACTCACATTGGATTTATATCCCTTAAAAAGGGGTTAACTAAACCAACTTCAGTCCCCTTAATACCATACTGAGAAATATTTGGATGATGTTATCTATATCAAATCATAATCTAAAATAGATGTGGAATGAGCTACCCTCTGAGGTGTTTCCGTTGAGCTACAACATGGGGCACTTCAAACGTCGGGTAAATAGAGTCTTAAAAGGTAGACAACGCATCAGCAGCGCCCCTGGTGTTGCAGGTGTCTATAGGCGACGGTAACTGCTTACCATCAGGCGGGCCGTCAGCTTGTTTGTCTGTCCGTGTTATAAAAAAAAAAAAAAAAAAAAAAAATATAACCTGGGAATTTTCAAGGCAAGTGTGAACCGGTATCTTCTAGGCAAGCATGTTCCATTGTCGGCTGCATTGTCACTTACCATCAGGTGAGACAGCAGTCAAATGCAAGCTCATCACTATCAGATGTAAAGAAAAAGTGGTTATTTCATTAAAAAATAATAAGTAACACCTGACAATCACATACTCACATCCTGGACTCTTAGGGACTTGGGAAATACGAAGACCATGGTCCCACAACATCCAAGGTATTTTGAAAGAAAAAAAAAAAAAGAAAAGCTACTGAACCAATTTTATTGAAATTTTTGGGGCCATTCAGAAATTATATTGTTGTAAATAACAAAAAAAAAAAACCAATGCAGTTGATAAATGATGGAGATCTGAGGCAACAAATTGAGAACCTTCTTTTGAAACCGACGTAAGTTGCCGTAAATGTTTAAAGCAAACTAAACGTTTCCTGAATAAACTCTGGACTTCAGCACCAATTCGCGACTGAGCGTTGTTCTGGAATACTATGTCTATGAATGGGCCTATGTCTCCTTGACCCCGAAGTCTATATTATATTATTATCGTGTACATAACTGTTAACAAAAGAAAAATTTATGCACTGGTTTCATAAACAACTATTAGAATAGCAAGGTGTTCTTACCGCGGCGGCGAGTGTCGTCTGGGCGGCGCGTGTCGCGGCGGCGGCGGGCGCGGCGAGGGCCGGCGCGGCCGCGTCGGAATCAGCACCGGCGCTGCCGTTATCTCCTGACCATCGATTTGACCTGGACAAACATATTTACATTTTAAGGCTTATGCCTTGAAAGAATGGAAGCAAGATTTATCGTGTGGGTGACCTCTCTCACGTGGTTGAAGATTATAAGGCTGTCCATACCTCCATCCATATGCTTCATTGCATTTTCTGCCTCATCTGCATTGCTGAACTCCACATAAGCATATCCTCGCCCGTTATGTTGATGCAGCCTGTCCGTTAGGAACTCTATATTCTTGATGACTCCGTATGTGGAGAATATCTCCTGGATGTGATCCTTAGACACATTCAGTGTGAGCCGACCAATGTGGATGCGAGTGGGCCGCGGTGGTGGGGAACGCTCACGCTTCTTCCGCCCTGGAGACCTGAAATTAGCCCACAAAACAATTAATATTGTGTTTGTTGAGACCAAATTGAATGGCTTGAAAGACTGGAAACTTTTTATTGGAATTGTAATGTAGAGAACTTTAATTGACAGTTCCATGGGGTTTATTGGTGTCAAATGCTAGCAAATTTTGTTTTGAAAAGTTTGGATACTTACAGCAAGATATCATAGCAAAGGCATTTGCTCCACATCTAAAAAAATAACTGTTTATCTATTTTTATTATACAGCTTTATTGACCCTTTTTACTTTAAATACAATCAAATCTTGACAAGCAGCGAGCCTCACTGAATTTCCAAGCACGAGTCCGCACTGTCCTCTCTGAATGAGGACTCTTATTTGAAAATTCAGATTGGCACTTATGTAGATACCTATGAATAAAATTACCACCTGTCAGCTTTATCCTTGTTCTTGAGTCTGTCACCGGAAGGTACAGATTTCTTCTTTTCTCCAAGTGGAGATCTATCCCGCCCCTTGTCTCTGTCTGGCTCACGCCTGTCCTTGTTCGGACTTTTGGTTGGTGAAGATCTGGAAAGTAATCACATCCAATAGAAATATCTGAAGTGTCTAATCAAATGGATTTTGGATTCAAAAATGGTGTGCCAATGTCTCCATCATCAACCTATAGATAAATAAATATTTAATTAAAAAGTTAGTTGAATGCTTACTTCTTCTTTGGTCTGGAACGGTCATTGTTGCTGCTGCTGCTGCTGGATGAGCTGGAACTGGACGACGATCTCGACGAGCTGCCGGAACTGCTTGAAGACGACCGAGACGAGGACCTAGATGAACTGCTGTCTGAACTGAAATTATACGCTATCTAAATGAGCAACTACATTATATATAAAGCACCTATGAATCGATGAACCTTTACTGGAATATATAGGCGGCCTAAACTTAAATCCCTGTAGGATTTAAGTTTAGGCCGCCTATATATTCCCAATTTTGAACATAGGCCTAGAACGATAAAGATTTATTAATTTTTACTTTCAATTCTATAAAGTTGGGGAAACACAAATGAAGGCTGTTTAGATTCTAACCTCACTTTTTGTGTGGAGTAAACAAAACGTAATAGATGATGCGTTTTTTACCTGCCACTACTATCACTACTGCTGGAACCGGATTCGCCTTTCTTCTTTTTATTCTCCTTTGGTTTCTTTTTTTCCTTCTCAGCAACCGCCGATGGTGATTTATTGCGTGCCCTAAAATGTTACCAAAAATCATTAAAAGTTGTGCCCAAAGGGGCGATGTTGTATTGATTAGGTATGTTAATTAAATAAGGCATAGCTACATACATTTTACCAATAGTTTGTACGGAATTCTCAATCCAACCAAATCACAAAACAATAATTGGCGTACACAACTACACACAAATTACACATCAATCTATCGCCTCCATTTTAAAATTGAACGACTGAAATCACAGACTGAAATGAATGAATGAGTAATGAATGAGTGGAGTGACAATCACAGACGTGACATTTACATTAGAGCAAAGAACTATAATTTGTTACTCTTTTCTTTTTTTTTCTTGTATTTTGGCTCCACATATTTAGCCAGTGTCAAGTATTGTAATTTTCATCGTGCTATAGCATGTGCTATAGAATATTTCCCGTAATGTCAAGTCTTAGTCACAGTCATAGTCGAGTCGAAGTCAGGTAATCATAGTCCAGTCTAAGTCATGCCCCAGTAAAGTGGTGGCAACTGTACTAGAAGCTTCTATGGAATTTTGGAAAGCAACACGAAAAACCACGTTTCACCACATTATATCACTTGCCCACACTCATGCTCGTAATTCAGCACTTAATGCGTAAAACGCCACCAATTTTAAACATTAACACTAGAAAAAGTACAAGTTTTGAAAAATAATACAATGCAACGACGTGAACTTTTCCACGTTCCCGCCAAAACATCAATCATTTATTACTCTTCGAATAAGAAAATATTAGAACTTTTTTTTTCTTATACTTTGGCTCCACACATAGTGTATTAAGCCAGTGTCAAGTATTGTAAGTTTTCATCGTGTTATAGAATATTTCACGTAACGTCGAGTCTTAGCTTTGATAAGGGAGTAATAAGGATCCGGCACAAAGTTGTGACGGACCTACAAGCATACCTACCGGCCGCACACGCACACCGGCGTAGTCCCCGATAACACCGATACGACCGCTCGACCCCGCGCGTCCTTCCCCACCGCGTTCAGCAGACCGTGAACGCCAAATGATATAAAAGCCGTCCAGCGCGCGAGTAAAGAGGGCATTTCATAGAGAAAAATAATATATATAGCAGGGCATTTGCTCGCGGCTCTCGCGGTGGATGGACGTGCACACCATACACCAGAGCCCCTAGCAAATCGCCTCATCCCGTGTTCCCTACTAACACGGTGAACGGTACCTTCTGCGCGTGGCCACCATGCTGATGCCGCTTGGGTAACCGTTCTCCGCCCCCCGCCGTCCTCCCTTCCCCGTGTCTCAAGCGCGTGGCCACCATGCTTATGTCGCTCGAGACACGTCCCTGACCTGTAGATACCCCGTCCCGCCGTACCAAGGGCACACAGCGCGTGGCCCCCATGCTTATGCACTGGACCCTTGGGTACCCCCCGCATGCACTAACTCCCGCGCCGCGCACCGTTGCGCATACCTGTTTCCCGCGTTCCGGACGTCGTCCCGCTCCAAGGGCAGAAGCGCGTGGCCACCATGCTTATGTCGCTTTGCCCTCACTGAGCTGGACGCCCTCCGCGCCCGTCAGACCCCCGCCCGTGCGGATCGCTTCTCACAGGCCGCCGCGCTCCTGTTAGAAAACTCGCCGCGACCCGTATCCCGATTCCGTACCCCGGACGTCGGCCTTCTGTTCCGAGGATAGATAGCGCGTGGCCACCATGCTTATGTCGCTTTCCCCTCACTGAACAGGACGCCCCCCGTTCTTCCCGACTGTTCGTTCACGCGTACACCGCTTGCAGGCCGCGGCCGCCGCGCTCCTGCTCGTGAGCCCACCGCGACCACGTCGTCCCGGGGTCCGTCACCCTTCCGTCTAAGCGATAGATATAAGTTTAGGATAAGCTTAACTTTAAGTACCGTCTAGATGCCCTAAGCACATATTGTGATACGATAAATATATACTCGTGTACTGTAACTAATAACCGCGTGTTTCCCTGGACTCACATCCCCCATAGGTTACCCCATCTTAGGTATTCCATCCCTTGCCACGACTATCGTAGCACAAGGACACGAGTACCAACATAACGAGGCGTCCGGCCAGCTAGCCGCAAGACGCCACGTTACAAAGTTATCTATACAAAACATGTTATAGTTCTTTCTTTTTTCGGATCTTTGACGCCTCGGTCGTCTTGTCAACTCTGTGCAAAAGAGCTCCGTAATTTGGAATAAAAATTTAAGTCTCTAAGTGTCTGTTTTGGTGTAATTTGATTGTTGTCTAATAGTGCATACATCTATAAGTTTATAATCCGTGTGGAGTCTAAAAGTGCAGGAATTAAGCAGAAATTAAGTAAAACTTTTCCAACTAAGTTCTAAGTGAATATTTAATTAACAGAAGCGGGTACAGTATCGTTGTTAACGTGTATAGCATTCGCACGGTTACGCGCTGCACTTAACCGTGAAAGTCGCGTGGACCCAGATCGGAGCGCACTCGATACGTCATTGCGACGCTCTAGGCAAAGATTAAATAAACCGCAGAAGGGTCATTACGTTTGAAAGTTTCTAAATATAAATAATATAATATAATATTATTGCTCGATAAGTATCACTCATTAATCAACATGAAATGTTTAGGTTGTTTGAAGACGACCAAAGAGGCAAACTTGGTTAAATGCACGTCTGACATATGTGGAAAGTCTTTCTGCATGCTATGTATCAACGTGCCGTCTCTCACTGCCGATAGGAAGAAGGTATGGAAATGTCCCGAATGTTGCGCATTGGAAAGAAAGGGAGGGGACAATAGCCTTACACCAGTTCGGCCTGCGTCTGATAATGTCACCATCCGTAAGAAGTCAGACTCAACGGGATCAGACATCAGTCAGCTTACCGAAACGCTACGTTTGCTGACGTTGGAGTTTTCCTCGGTGAAGACAAAACTAAGTGACCCGACAGAGTCACTATTGTTCAGCAATGAGAAATTAGACCAAATGATGCTAAAGTTAGTTGCCTCTGAAGAGCGAATTAAGTATCTGGAAAAGCGTGACAGTGAAGTTGATGCCCTACGAGCCACCGTGGTTCAGCTTCAGAATGAACTGAGGGTTCAGGAGCAGTTTACTTTGAGAAACGAAATTGAAATAGTGGGGATCCCGGAAAGCAGTTCTGAAAATCTTCATCACACCGTACTAGTTGCCGCCAGGAAGGTGGGTATAGAGCTTGAGGATAAAGACCTGGACTGGGTTACTCGAGTGGGCCCACGTAGACCACCCGTGACCACAGTCTTGCCTGAAGATGGAGCTACGATGCCGCGGCCAGTAGTAGTTCGCTTACTACGACGTTCCAAACGTGATCAGTTCCTTAAAGCTGGAAAGTCTCGGAGAAATATTAGCAGTACGGATTTGGAGGTAGTTGGCCCCGCACGAAAAATCTTCTTTAATGAAAGACTGACTAAGGAAAAAAGAGTCTTATTTCGCGAGTCCAGATCCCGAGCCAAACAGCATGGCTACGCTTTCTGCTGGTGTACAAATGGTGCTATTTTCGTCAGACAGCGTGAAGGAAAGGAAGCCGTGCCCATTACGTCTCACAAAGACCTGGATTATCTTCTGCCTCCTGCTCCATCTACTATTACTACATAGGCTATTGCATCAATCCCATAAAAAGTTTCAATTATGGACCACTAATGCTTTTACTCTATGTTACAATGTTTTCCTGCAAATATCGTTTTCCATATGTTATTTAAGATGTAATGTAAACTATATCTTTGTCTTCAACCATTGTATACAAAAAATAATAAGACACCTAGTAATAACTAAGATACCAATAACGGTTAAGGCTCGATGTATTTATTTTAACGGTTTATCGTATTTTTTGCTGCCAACTTACTTTAAAATATCGTTTCGTCAAGAAATCCAATGTTATTACCATAAAAAACTGTTTTGCTATTACTATTACATGATTACGCTGAATCAAATTCCCTTGATAACTTTATGTCATAACACTCTTTCGAAACACAAAATACTTGCGCTTTTTAAAAATAAACTTTATCAGAAGGCTTATAAAAGACACAAAACAGTGGAGTGGTCTACCTGGTCCCTGGATAAGTTTAAAATGCAACAATGATGTTCACCGATGAATTAGGTTTAGAGTTGGACTCTTTCAAAATTAACTGTGAACTAGTAAATAACATAGCTAATTGCAAATTAGTATTCAGGCCGGACCATGCTTTTAAAATATTTTCGCTAAATATAAGAAGCATACAGAAAAATGGTGATACATTATTGGTAGCACTTTCGCGATTGGACTTGTCGGTAGATGTTGTGATTCTAACCGAGTGTTGGCTGAACAATTCGGTAATCGTTCCATATATTCCGGGATACAACTCGTATAAAACAGAAAATCACTCTAATCAAAATAGTGGCGTGGTTGTATATGTAAGGGATGTCTGGAGCCCTATGGTCTCAGAACCATCCATAGCTGAAGCTGATTGTATTTCTATTTACATTCCTAAAATCATACATATTCTCGGAATGTACAGATCACCATCAATTAGGCACCTAGATAACTTTCTTTCATCATTGGAAACTTACGTTAGTGAAACAGACGGACTACCCTTTGTCATTGCCGGAGATATTAATGTGAATATAATGGATAACACGCCAGGTAACTCACTTAGTTTGGAATACCAATGCTTCATGGCAGAACATGGATTTCTTCCCGCAATCACCCAGCCCACCAGGGAATTATCATGCCTTGATCATATTTACGTCAGAAATATGCGCAGTACTGATTCAGTGGTTGGAATTGTTTGTCAAATAGATATAACGGACCACTACCCAGTCATAGTAGGTATGAATCTTTCTAAACCAAAATCGGTCCGTCCAAGCCGTTTTATTATGAAAAGAGATTACGACGCTATTAAAAAAGATCTTGCAACTGTAGACTGGTCTATTGTTTACAGTACGGGTGACGTCGATGAAGCCAACAAGGTATTTACAAAACTTCTTTCTGACATTGTATGTAAGCACTCAAAAAATATTAAACTTAGCAGGACGAAAAACAATCTAAAGCCTTGGATTACTCCAGGATTAATGCGATGTATGCGGCACCGAGACCGTTTGCATTTAAGTGTTAGAAATGATCCAGATAATAAAATACTCAAACTGACTTATACCCGTTACCAAAATTTTTTCATAACCCTATTGCGAAAATTGAAGTCAGAATATGAAGAAAGAGAACTTAAAGCTAATAAAAACAACCCAAAAAAGCTTTGGCGTTCAATAAGGAATATTTGTGATTTAACTAGTCATAATAAAGAATCGTCCGAATTACTAAAATTACCTGGTTGCAAGAGCGTACAACAATCTATTGACTTGGCTAATGACCATTTCTCTACGATTGGGCAAAAATTAGCAGATCAAATACTTTCAAATATAAGTAAAAGTGAAACCGATCTTGCAAAAGCGGTTAAAGTTAATTTTTCTCCAGCTAATTCTTTTTTTATGAGCCCAACTGATTTTGAAGAAGTTGAAAAATTAATAAACAACTTACAAAATGGTAAAGCTCCAGGACTTGATGGACTAGGAAATTCTCTTATAAAACATATTAAGCGCGAAATTATTATCCCATTAACGTACATATTTAATCTAAGTCTTTCAAATGCAGTTTTCCCTTGCGATTGGAAAATAGCATCAGTTACCCCGATCTATAAAAGTGGAGCTAAAAGCTCTGTTGATAATTATCGGCCAATTTCCCTTTTAGTAACCTTCTCTAAACTACTTGAAAAGTTGGTAAATAAACAGCTTATTAATTTTTTGGAATCTCACAAACTACTTTCTCCAAATCAATTTGGTTTCCGTAAGTCGAAAAGAACAGACGAAGCAGTCACGTTACTTACAACTCTTGTTGCTGCTCATCTGGATAAAAATCAAAGCTGCGTTGGTATTTTTCTAGACCTGGCAAAGGCTTTTGACACTGTCTCCGTTCCTATCTTACTAAATAAACTAGAAGGTATGGGTATACGAGGTATTACCCTCAACTGGTTTAAAAGTTACTTAATGGAACGGAAACAGTGTGTTAAGATAGGGCATACCACTAGTTGCATACAATCAATTAATTTCGGAGTACCGCAGGGTAGTATCCTCGGACCCACGCTATTCCTTCTTTACATAAACGACATTCATGACGTCCCAATTAAAAATGCTAATATACTATGCTACGCTGATGACACCGCATTAATTTTTCATGGACCCACTTGGGCAGAAGTAAGTCACTCAGCTGAGCAAGGCATGGGTCTGATTAATGACTGGCTACTGAAAAATCTCCTCACTCTAAACACAAAGAAGACCATGTACTTATGCTTTCATAAGACCGCGGCTTCTGCTCCTAGTATAATGACAAAAATTAAAATTCATAGTGACTCATGTACTGGTAATACACAATCATGTTCTTGTCAAACTTTAACACGTATAAACGTAATAAAGTATCTTGGTGTCCTCATAGATGAAAATCTGAGGTTTGAGAATCATATTAGTGCTCTCTCGGCAAGAATAAGAAAGGTCATTAGTGTAATGCGAAATTTGCGACACGTGGCATCTCTAGATACACTTAAATCTGTTTACTACGCATTGTGTCAGTCCTTGATTGTCTACTGTATAACATGCTGGGGAAGTGCTGCCAAAACATTTCTTATCCGGGCTGAGAGAGCGCAGCGTTCGGTTCTAAAAGTGATGCTTCGAAAACCGTTTCGATATTCTACCTCGGCTTTATATCAAGACGCTGGAGTGCTAAGCGTACGTCAACTTTTTATACTAAGAACTTCTGTTTGTGTACATAAAGAAGCTATATCATCTTGTGACCACGAGTTTCTAAGTAAGCGTAGAGTTTATCTATTGAACACTCCAAAACTAAATACGAGGTTTGCGCAGCGGTTTGGTGGTTTTGTCAGGGCATATGTGTATAACAAAGTTGTCAAAAACTGCAAAATTAAAGACAAATCTGTCGCCGAAGCAAAATGTGTTATATATAAATGGCTGGCTACATTATCATACGACAAGACGGAAGACCTTCTGAAAGTAATATGCTAAATCGTAATACTTAGACTGAGTTATTTCTTTCATTTTTTACAAGCTTTTATACTGCTGCTTTTTCCTTTTTTTTTATCATACTTTAGCTTATTTATCTTTTCCACATAATAATACGTAAATAGCGTACACGTAGTACAATATAATTATTTTTCTGTCGACTGAGGATCAAACAAAATGTAAGACACACTGGGTTCAGGATTCCTCGATACAGGCTTGCCTAGTGAGGAAACTGACGGATAATATTATATCACATGATAAAATAGGTCAGCAAACTATGTACTAATGGCAATTCTTACCCTCGTCTTATTTATATAGGTATGTGGGATAAAGTGTAATTGTTTTAGGTAGGTATATACGCTGTTGTGTTAAAATATGTACATCTTTTGCTGAATTAAAAACTTTTTCATTTTTTTTTTCAGTTAACACACACACACACACACACACACACACACACACACACACACACACACACACATACACACACACACATGTTGCAGTTTGTTGTTGTGTGTAGTTGTGTTAGTTAATTAGTTTGTGTTAGTTTGGTTGTTGTTGTTTGTGTGTTTGTTAGTTGTGGTCAACTTCGCTATGAAACAAACATAGTTGCGTTTCATTTTAGCAAATTCTATTTTGAATGTGCTAAAAAGAAACTAATAATTCGTTTCAACTATAATTTTTTGTCCGCCGTGTGGTCCCGGTTATGAATAGAACCACCCCATCTCTTCCCGGGGGTGCCGTAGAAGGCCGACGGGAATATGTAGGGAATGGGTCGCAGCGTTCCCCTCGGTCTTGGTGATAATCAATCCTCACCTACTGCGATCACCAAGCCGCCTGCCTAGCGTGGTGATTATCAAACCCCCCCCCCCCTAATGACAAGCACAAATGAAAACGGCCCCCAGTCCCCGGCAGCTCTGCTATCCCGTTGCTACGGTAGCGGCTACGGTAACGGCAGGGCAAGGGGTGCGAAGAATCCCCGGCAGACGCCGGACCCAACCCCAACAACGACCCCTGGCCCTGGCAACACATAACGTGCGCACACTGAGGGCTGACGAAAGGATGGTCGAGTTAGAGGAGGAGATGGGTAAGTTACGCTGGGATGTAATGGGATTGTCAGAAGTCCAAAGACAGGGACAGGACACGATATTCCTAAATTCCGGTAACTTATTCTTCTACCGGGAGGGAGACCAACTCTCCCAAGGTGGTTCGGGTTTCTCGTCCGCAAGTCTCTCGTCAACAACGTGGTCAAAGTCGACAGTGTGTCGGCCAGGATAGCGTACCTGGTACTCCGAATAACCAAACGGTATTCGTTGAAGGTCATACAGGTATACGCGCCGACGTCGGCACACTCAGACGATGAAGTAGAAGCTATGTATGAGGACATATCCGAAGCCATGCATACTTCCGAAACATACTTCACCGTTGTGATGGGAGACTTCAATGCGAAATTGGGCACAAAGAAATAGCGATGAGCTGAGAGTGGGGCCATTTGGATACGGGCAGCGGAACCCTCGAGGACAGAGGCTGGCTGACTTCATGGAGAAGGAGGAACTTTTTATGATGAACTCCTTCTACGAGAAGCAGCCATCCAGGAAGTGGACGTGGATAATTCCCGACGGTTCCACTAAAAATGAGATAGACTTCATCATGACGACCAAGAAGCACATATTCGATGATGTCTCTGTGATCAGCAAGGTGAAAACCGGTAGCAATCACCGTATTGTTAGAGGCACATTGAATATCAATGTCAAGCTCGAAAGGTCACGTCTGGTGAAGTCTACGCTCCGTCCAAATCCAAATCCCCGAAGGCTTTCAGCTGGAACTCCAAAATCGCTTCCAGTGCCTAGCCGACTGTAACACTGTGGACGAGCTAAACGATGGGTTGGTGGAAACTGTCGAAGCTGTTGGATCGAAATTCTTTAAGACCCAACGCCGAAAGAAAACTCAAAAGCTCTCAGAAAAAACTCTTGAACTAATGGCAGACCGGAGCGAAATGAAGCTACAGTCTTCAGTTGATATGTCAGCCTACGGTGAACTCAATAGACGAATCTGGAGTTCCTTGCGACACGACTTGCGTGCTCTTAGTACTTCACGTATTGAGGCCGCAATTGAGCGGAACCAAGGCTCTAAAGTGTTCGCAAAGGATTCGTCTATTGGGCAACACCAAATGACAAAACTTAAGACCGAAAATGGTAGCGTCATTTCATCCAAGCCTGAGATTCTGAGAGAGATCGAGAACTTCTATGGACAGGTTATACGCCTCGACACGTAAGCCCGCTACTAACACAGCTCAGGACATCAGAGCCATTTATTTTTTACTTATATGGTGTACTAGCAGCGCCCCGCGGTTCCACCCGCGTTCCTACAGGAACCGTTCCCGTTTTTGGGATAAAAAGTAACCTATGTTTTAATCCAGTGTATAAGCTACCTCCATACCAAATTTCATCCAAATCCGTCCAGCTGTTACAGCGTGAAAGAGTAACAAACATACACACATACACACATACGCACAAACTTTCGCCTTTATAATATTAGTATATATATAATATATATGATATGATGATAGTATGATTTTTAGATTGATTTATTTCTCTTATGCTCGTTATTATTTTCTATTTTTAATTAACTGTTGTTGTACTTTTACTCTTTTAGTGAATAATACTGGGTGGCGCAAAAGTAAAGACCCTATTTGGTTCAGCTATAACATTTTTTCTAAATTAGAAAACTAGATTTAGGTTTTTTTAAATGTATATTTGTGCCATTAAATTTCGTACCATTAGGATTTAAAGATGATGTCTTTTAAATGGTGACCTCCAGAGTTGATACACATTTGAGCCCTATTTATGACATTTTGCATAACTTGCCGTAACACTTCTCAGGGCATGTCAATAAGCAGAATACTCGGTTCTGGGGCACTGATAATCCGCGCATTATTCAAGAAACACCTCTACACCCACTAAAAGTTACTGTATGGTGTGGCATCTGTGTTGACAGAGTGATCGGACCCTATTTTTTCGAAGACGCTGGAGGCAATGCGATAACTGTCACTGGAGAACGCTACAAAACCATGTTACGTGAGTTTTTGATACCCAGTTTGGACGAATTGGGGCTGGAGCACATCTGGTTTCAACAAGACGGCGCTACGGCACACACAGCGCGCGACACTATGGACTTAGTGAGGGACGCTTTTCCAAGCCGAGTTATCTCTCGTTTTGGCGATTTGCCTTGGCCTGCAAGATCACCCGATCTGACCAGTCCAGACTTCTTTCTTTGGGGTTTTTTGAAATCTCGGGTGTATGTGAACAAGCCACAGACTCTCGCAGCTCTAAAAGAAAACATTCGTCAAGAAATAACGAACATATCGCAGGAAGTGTTACGGCAAGTTATGCAAAATGTCATAAATAGGGCTCAAATGTGTATCAACTCTGGAGGTCACCATTTAAAAGACATCATCTTTAAATCCTAATGGTACGAAATTTAATGGCACAAATATACATTTAAAAAAACCTAAATCTAGTTTTCTAATTTAGAAAAAATGTTATAGCTGAACCAAATAGGGTCTTTACTTTTGCGCCACCCAGTATTTGTATATGCGTCCGTGATGTCATGTCGGTAGGCGTCGACTGAAAACCAGTAACTAAGGTTGTATTTTGCAGCCTCAGTTGTATGCTGAGTCGGAGCCTATTCCTGGCCTCATACAATGTCTGTTATTTCTCTATATTTTTTATTTTTTTAAATAGATAATTTGTTTAGTTTTATGACATTGTGTGTGTGTTTTTGGAATAAATGTATTTTCTTTCTTTTCTTCTTCTTTTCCTTTCGTAATCGTTGCATATCTTTTATTTCAATGAAAAACGTTTTAGTGTACCTACCTAGTTCAGATAACTCAGAAGAAAATGACGACCTAGGGAAGTACCTTTTTTTGATCAAATTTTATGGGCATCTTATATGGGTAGCTAGTAACCAAGAACAGCGAGGTAATGTAATGACAATGGGTATTAACGCTTGTAATGTAGAGTTGTTAACACTAATCTGGGAAGCATAGCAAAAAAGCCCCAGTGAAACATATTGAAACGTTAAACGCTAAATATTTTATCTAATACATTCTCAGATCATTACCACCTTCTTTTGTTTCGAATAGACCTAAATAGAAAGCAATAAATACAAAGCATATTCCGATGGGCAGTCACTCTGCGATACAATGGCCGTTAAGTGGCCGAAATGATCCGCCATAGCCCCCACGTGGCGTGACATGGCCCGCACATTAGCGCAATGGGACGCCGTGTTGCAGTAACATACCAGCTCCTGTTTTTAGTCATACAAGTATTTTTATATTTATTTCACTACTACCTGTGCCCCGAAGTTTTACCCGCGTAGACAACGATCACACTATTTCTTATGAACCACGAAACTGTCATGGGTAAAACGTGCCATAGGCGTTGAGGTATGATACACACATGTCATACACACCTCAATGGTCATCCTACTATTATAAATTTTCTCATTGAGTCACTGAGGTTTCTTTTATGTAATTAAAATCATAAACTTAGTCAATACCCATACCACCCATACTTTCAGAAATCAGTGATTTAAAGTCGAAAACGAGGATTTTTCCAATTTTCACAAAATTTTGAATAACTCAGTAATAAAAATAAACCACCGAATTAATGTTACGCTTAAAAGATATAACAAAGCTTGTTTAAACACACCCTGAAAGGATACAATCTACGGGCCAATCACTCTGTATATAAGAATGACTCTACGCAATTCACCGCAATAAAAAGTAGATAATCCTTTACTAATAAGAATAGAATAGAATAGAATAGAACAGAACAGAACAGAACAGAACAGAACAGAACAGAGCAGAACAGAGCAGAACAGAACAGAATAGAATAGAATAATACGTTATTGCACCAAAATAATTATACACAAAAGATACTACACAAGTAAGTACCTAACGAACAAAAATATTTCCAAAAGGTAGTACAACGGGCGGTCTTATCGCTTAAAGCGATCTCTTCTAGACAACCTTTGAATGGACAGAAATACAGATACACTAGAGAGACCAGAGGTGCACAGTAAATATCTAACACTTACGGAGTCTAAACACTTACTATCTATATAATCATAAATTACGAATACACATACATACTATAAATAGCATATACCTACTTACATGAACTTACCTCAACTTTTATGACACATAGCATAAACTTACTTGCTATTAAATAAATAAATATACTTACATAAATATTATCATAATACTAGCTGTGGTTGGAGAGGTAATGTGTCTTCAACATAGTTTTAAATATTGTCAATGATTTTGCTTGCCTGATTGGCACCGGGAGCTCATTCCACAGCATAACAGCCTGTACGGAAAAGGATTTGTGATAGAATTGTGACCTGTGGATGGGAGGTTTAAGTAACAGGTTATCAGAACTACGTAAGGAGCGGGAGTGGGATTGGTGAAAAAAATTGAAACGCTCCGTTAGGTAAACTGGGGTGGAAGGGAGAAATAGGATATTGTACAGAAGGGATAGTATGTGAGTATTCCGGCGAAGACGGATTGGCAACCAATTGACCTTGTTCCGGAATTCAGTGATGTGGTCATACTTTCGTAAACCAAATATGAAACGAATGCAAAAGTTTTGCAAACGTTCAAGTTTGTTGAGTTGCTTTTCGGTTAAGTCCAAGTAGCAGGCATCGGCATAATTTAATATCGGAACGAGAAGAGATTGAGCGAGAGCAGTCTTGGTGGTCATAGGAAGGAAATTACGCAATCGGCGCAGGTTGTAGATCAAAATTAGTAGTTTCAATAGCTGAATCTAATCGTTCCAATGGATTAATAAGAGTAACAAGCTAATAAGTATAAGAGTTCTGAATGAGTTCTGATTATCCATATATATCTAATTTACTTGCCAAGATTCAATAAGGATAAAATAACAGATGATCAGAATTCAGACGAGAGTTGTCCTCGAATTTCTCAACTTCCTACGTAGTCCTGCGTAGTTACTGATAATAGGTATATACCTACCAAGGGTTTTTTTAATAATATTATTTGAGCAAATCTAATGCTCGTAAATCACAATTTAAGTATAGGTACCGTAATTAGCTCATCGTTGCTCGATAATGCTAATTTTTAATTTATCTATCCCTGTAAAATTATACAGGGTATTGTTTTTCCTAAAATTGCCTAGGGATTTGCGCGAGTTAAGGGATTAAGATATACCTACGTAATGTTTAGTTTACCTCCTACTTAATTTCCAGCGTTAGTGAGGCACCTAAAGCTTGGTTACATACTTACAGGTAAGTATCTCACTAAGAAAGTTCATTGGACGTAACTAAAATATTGTTTACTAGCTTCTACCCCGCGGCTTCGCCCGCGTGGACTATCCCTCAGGAACCGTTTATACTTCCGGGATAAAATTACCTTAATTAACCTTTATTGGGGGGCGTTTAAAAAGTCCTATAGGTACCTTAGTTAGGTACCTATGGAACTTTTCAAACGAAAAGTTTTAAAAAAAGGTTACTTTTAAATCCTTTTAATCTTAAGCCTCGTGCAGTGATTTTTCATGGTGGCATTATGAGAGGCAGGGATGAAATATGTAATTTTTGAGATTAACTAAGATTATTTACTATGTCATTTATTTGTTTCGAGTTGCAGATATTTCGGTACTGTTGCAAGTACCGTGATCACGGACGAACTGAAGATCTGACGGGTAGATGATAATAAGTTATGCGCAAACGCAGCGGTCTACCCTCCTTTGCACACGTTTACTACGTGTCGCACCAGTACTATTGTCCCTACTTTCACTATACACTCGATCTCGACACACAACACTCACAATATCACAGTTTGTACTTGGAGCAGAAACATTTCGGTGTTTACATAAACGTACCATTGTTAGTGATCATGGAAGTTTAAAAACTCATATTTTTCATTGAACGTAGTTTTTTCTTGTGTTATTAAGTTTGTAAATCCTACTGATAGTTACATTTTTGAGAAGCAGATCAAAATTCATTTTGTTTTGTTTTGTTTCTAAGTCATCATGACCTTTTCACAAATACCCTTACTTTGTCAGCCTACGTGACCCCAGTTGGAGCTCAGTTATCAACAAAATATGGTCATTGCTGTCAACATGTGCTTTCTCACGGTTTAATCCGCAGAAAGCTATCAGGCATGATAGCGGGCCTTTATGGTTTAACTGATCAAGCATTCACGTATAGACCGACAATTTTACCCTGACCCGTAGCGGTTTGTATATCTACACTTCGTAGTATGTAAATGGTGTAGAATAAGCAACAGTATATATGAGTGGAATGTCGTTGAACGTGGCCATAATAGAGTAGTTTAGAAAAGCCCATCTCTGACGTTGACGCCGTCCGTGTGTTCGAGTGTGGACAATAATATACGGTCACCCGTAATCCCGGGATTTGGGAGATACGTCCGAAATCTATTTTGAAATAATAAGCAGTAGTTGACACCGCTGATATTGATAGATATAGTTCATCGGGAGATTTTCCACTCTTTGGAAATGTATATTATAGTAAAGTTGATGGGATTATTTGTTTTAGAGTTCCATAAAAAAAGAAACATTTAAGTAGTTTGTACCTATTTACTTTTTTGCTGTGTGGTTCCAGCGGTGTGTGAATAGGACCAACCCATCTCTTCCCGCGTGTGCCGTAAGAGCCAGCTAAAGGAATATCCAGGGAACCGCCAGCAGCATTCTCCTAAGTACATTAAAATATTCTGCGATCACCAAGCCGCCTGCCAAGCGTGGTGATTATGTCAAATACTTTCCTATGATAAACGTCCGCAGTGGCATTTTAAGGGGGAAGCCTGTGTTCAGCAGTGCCCAGTGGACATCTTCCGGCTGATGATGTATGTGAAAATCACTATGGTTATTTAAATTTAGATTTTAGTTTAATCTAGGCAAATTAACCACCTTCGTTTCTATAGGCATTATAAAACGTGTGACGCCCTGAGAACTTTAACTATAGAAAAGGCTTCTTTTATTTGTTCCTGAAAAAATAAAACTGACATCGAGAGACTACGCTAGTAGCCTCGTCACTGGCTTAATATTCATAAAGGTTGTTGGGTAATCCCTCCTTTGTATGTTCATGGCAGCTCCCTATTTGTGGTTTATGCCATAACTAGCTAGACTAGCTTTCAACGGTGGCACACTTTTAAACCACATTTAAAATGACTTGAGAGTATATTTTTGCCATAGGTATAGTCTTTGTATTTTATAACAATTGTTTAAAGAGTTGTTATAATTTATATTATGATACTCGAATTAAATGGTTTTATGAATTTTAAGGAATATCGCAACAGGTTACAAAACTCCGGTTTCGTACTTGGCCGAAGCGATTAGGACATACCTTCCATTCTTAATACTAAAATTAATTATACTTCTTCCACATTCGATATGAAATCTTATAAAGCTCTGTAAATTAGCTTCGAAACTCACACTAAAAACAATAAAATAAACGTAGGTACACTAATCAACAGACTATACACTAACCCCCCTTTTTCGTACGTTTGTTAAAGTTAAACTCACGTCTACTTAAAAATACTGAACGCTCATTGGTTGATGATAGCCGATGATCAACAGGCCACCAATGAGCGTTCCGTATTTTTAAGTTGACATGAGTTTAACTGTAACAAAAATAAAAATAACTTTAATATATACGTCTTTTAGTAATAAAAATAACTTTAATGTAAAGTGAAGTGAAGGTATATCATGCTGTGACACGATTTGAACAAGACATGATAATGACTTGGTTTTGTATCGTGTGGAATCTGTGTTTTCATACAGAACTAGGGTCCAGATGTGTGTATTCAAATATTTTTGTCCGATGAAAAACCGATTAAAAAGTACGGTTGTCAATAATACGCCGACACGCTCTTCATGTAGGTTGATACATTCATTGAGAAGATTGATGTGTTTATAATCACATATAAAATTTCGTAGGAGCTTTCATAAGATTCTTTTAACAACGCCCAAATTCAAATGTTAACAGCTTAGAGTATACATATAGGTAGATATAGCTTGCTTAGTATACTCTAAGGTTAACAGCGTTTGAAATTGGCCTTTTTATATGACGATATAAATAGTTAGGTACCTATGTGGGCTATGTGTGTGCTAGTGAGTGCGCTAATAGAAAAACCATACCTTTATTGGAAGAATGTAATTTCTGGTATATTCGTTTCTAATAGTCAGTGGTTACTTTAACATTTCTGGTGTAGTTACTAGAAAAAATACATAATCTACACTTCTTTATCTATTCAACAAAAATAGCGGATACAAAAAAAAATATTATGCGGCCTTATTTTTACAAGCGATTTCATCCCAACCGCTAAATAGAGAGTTTATGATGTGATTCCTCGAATCTGAATTTGCATGCTGAAAAGACTAAAAGTACGTGGAAATCTAAAGGGTGTTTTGAAACTAGACTCTAATTTGCCTATTGATAAAGTCGCTATACCTTGATATTTAATCTTATATTACCTATCCTAGTAAAAGAGGTAGAATCAATTTCTTGAAGGTTTTCCTGCGGGGCTGCGATCTAAAGGCACAAGGATAAGGGATCTCGTTAGGGGTGTAAAGTGTGACAGGAATAATAACGAAACGACGATTATACGCATGATTCAGCTACTACCTATATCTAGTACTAGCTGACCCGCCCCGGCTTCGCATGGGTTAATTAGTTTTACGCCTTATCTTAGTCTAAAGATAAGGAAGAGAGAAAGAAGACGGAAAAAATAAGAGAAAAGGATGAATGGATGGAACAGGGTCACCTTTCACCTTCATCCATTCACCTTTTTCATCTTACCCCCACTCCCTTCTCTTTTTCCCATAGTACAGGACAGGAGTGGCTAGTACTGAAGATTGGATGTCTAATTTACCATAAGGCCGACAACCTTGAAATATTTACTTGACCATATTTAAAAAGTACCTCTGGTCAAACAAAAAAAAATGAATGAAATCGGACCACGCGTTTTGGCTTCAGCATCGCTAATAAGGAGCCCTCCATAATTTTTTTCAAAATATCTTTAATGCACAGAGTTGGACCTGTTACAGTTTTATTATAAAACTAGCTTTTGCCCGCGGCTTCGCACGCTTGTATTGTGTTATTTCTACGTTTAGGTACTCTAATAATAGCTCATACATTTTCATGCATTTTCTATATAACACTAAATCTTTTCGGAGCTGAGCACGTATTAGCACACGTGTAAATTGCATTTACCTATACGATGCGTACATAATTAATTTTGTTAATACTAATTAGAAATTATAAATACTTACTTAAGTGCGCCACTGTAAAAGGAGTCGACATTTATTTGTCCACTATTTTCCACGTTGTCTCATTTCACTGCGCTTTCAACATAGTGGTGGGAGTGAGGAAATAACATGTGTACAAAGCTCAAATCAGAATCGCTTATGCAAAGAATGTTTCATTTATAGGGTTCCGTAAAAGTTTTGAAATAAGCCAAGCAATGGGATCGGTATCGTTTTTGGCATTTGCAAAATTAGCGTTGTTGTAAACCGTTCGGTTTGAGAATTTCGCCAATAATGCCACTTTACCATTTTTACCCGCTACCCAAAACGAACACAAAATAACCAAATGCGGTTTGTTATCTAAAATGTCAAAAACAAATTGGCGGAGTTTTACATAACACACGTAAACTTACGTCTATCGTCTTTCTTCTCACTTCTCCGTGCTATATCATTACGACAACTACAATTTTCACAATGAAAATCAGTAATTTTACATAACCGCGACAATAATTCTACGTCAATCTCTAATGTCAGAAAACGATCACTTTTAACCACAGCTTTTAACCCACCTCCACAGGTGGGTCAAAAATGGCAGTTCACGATGGCATTTTTGACTGTTTTTGAGCTATCCGAACGGTGAACGAAAACAGTTAAAACGCAACTATTGCTCACACATACCCAAAACGAACGGTGCATGTGATCGTTTTTAACTGTTAATTTTGCCACCAGTGGGCTATCCGAACGCAGGTTAAGAAGATTTAAGCACGGATGTACAGACTATATGTACCTACTCCGTGGAAGTATAATAATCCTCATTGCATCATTTTTGCTCTAAGCTGTGGTTCTTCCAAAGAGAATATCACCACTTAGTTTGTTCATTGAAAAGCCCACAGACCTTAAATATTTTACCTTAAAAAACTCATTTACATGAAAGAAGAAGAAATCCAAAACGCGGCCATGTTGTTAATTCGAGTATCTTACCATAATGTATATACTTACCTATTTCTAAGTACCCTTTTAAATTATTTTTCATAAAATATTTCGTATCATTCATCATCAACAACCGGAAACGTCCACTGCTGAACACAGGCCTCCCCGTAAAACGACAGTTTAGACGTTTATCATAGGGGGGGAATTTTCCATAACCACCACGCTTGGCGGGCAGCTTGGTGATCGCAGAATGTTCTAATGTACCAAGGAGAATGCTGCTGCCCATTCTCTGAATATTCCTTCAGCCGCACCCACGGGAGGAGATGGGGTGGTCCTACTCGCAAACCGGGACCATACGGTGAATCATCAATGGTTCTTATCATTGGCTAAATACAAATGTCGTCTAATGCTACAATAAAAAACATCTACTTGTTGCTTTTATTTTATTTTATTTTTTTTATCTATTTTTTGCTTTTTGTCTAACTTCTAAAATGCTAAACAACCTGTAAAACATAAATAGGAAACCAAAAAATTGTTTTGATTCTCTTATTGCTGATTTTTCAATGGCTGGATAACGGTTATTCGGGACTAATAAATTATAAACCAGCTAAAACAAAAACATTTCAATTTTCAGTATTCCGCTTAAACAATTCGCTTTTTATTTTTACAGTGTTTTGTTTTACCTAATGAACAACTTTTATCTGATGATTGAAAAATCACGCGTTAGAGTACCGGTATCACAGATTAGAGAAAAAAACAATTGACTAAACAGATGGAGCGAAATTTGACTTTTGCGAACACCAATGCGTACCAGGGTCGGTGCAACTTTGCAACATTGCAACCCTACCAAGTGAAGAAATTGCACGAAGTTTTAAGTTGTTTTGTTTCTCCGGTGTCATTTTATTTAGTCGTCTTATGGGCATGCGTAGTTCCTTCAATGATAGAAGCAACTACGCATGCTCGTACAATGACGTTTCAGTTGATGTTACAGAAAACTATGTTTTTTGTGGTTTTTTTATTATATTTTAGTGTTTAGTCAATAAATTTAGCAAAATACTTATTTAAAATAAAGACATTGACGTGTAATGTGTTTGGAATGCATATTCCAATACTCAAGAAGATTTACACAGGACAAATTATTCAGTTTCTATGGTGCAAATACTTTTCGTGTTTACGATATATTTTTGTGTGTAAGTAGATTTGCGTTCACATAAAACATACTGTAATAACCCCTAGCCTAATTAATAAATACATTACATTAATAATAATTCACCGCATATTCTTAACTAATCATACGTTAAAAAGTTATCAAAGTCTATTGACTATTTTGGACTACCTATTTTAATGTTTATGGCCTTGTGAATCGTCTCCTATAAATGGTAGAACCGTACGTTGTGGTAATGTAGTAATCCAAATCCTTTTAAAGTAATGAGACAATAGCTAACTAACATCTAACCTATTCAATAATATTAAATTAATTTAAAATATCCATCTTGCTACAAATAATTGCTATTTAATCCCCTGATGAACACTATTCCTATACTCTGAGTAACCGAACTGAAATTTCCACATAAAGCCATATTATGCACCAATCAATATATTTCCTACTATATTTTCGAAAGGTTTCAATTGTAGGAATGAATAATTTTTTCCTGCAAAAAATTGAACATTATAGTTCCTAGTCATAAACAAAACTGAAAGTAAATTAAAGCTTCATGACGAACGTATGTTGAAATTAACAAGACAAGAAAGTGAAACATAGGTAAAACGTAAGTAAGTATATTGCTAACTGAGTTTGAGTTTGTTATATAGCAAAGTCATAGTAAACTCTATTTGTTTATCATAACTCTGGCATGGGAGCCCCGCCACCGCTCCAATGCTGTGGGTCTCGACTACCTGGCTGGTTAACCCTCCACTATTTAGTGCTTGAAATTTCCCACACGGAGGTACCGTGTGTGAAATTCCCCCACACTAAGAGAAATTTGATTTTACTAAATTTTGTTCTATTTATCCCAAGTCAGTACGTCAGGTACCCCATCTACCTATTCTTATCTACTTATCTAGTTTGGACTCCAAAAAGTGCAAGGGACAAGAGGACATTATTTTTTTCCAAATCCTAACAAAATAGACATCACCTTAGTTAATTGTGAGTCTATCTAATACGTACTACATTCGGTATAAGACAGACTCTAAAAATAGCTCAACTTTCAAATCTCCTAGTTTTCGTCTAAAGATTATCAATATTATCGTAGATTCTATATCAACAGCATGCAGTGGACTAAACAGTAGTATTAATTTTAACTGTAAATATTTATTTGAATTCAATGATCTGTTAGTGATATTCAGGTTGTCTCTATTTTCCAGAACTTGTATTGAAAAGTAATCTAAAACCCGTTTATATAATTTAGGTATTATATTTCATAAATATGAAATATTATAATAATATGTTTTTTTGCCAGTAATATAATAGATTATTAATGCTGTTTTCTAACAACAAGATATTCTCATTCGAATCTTTAAATTAGCTACCCCTATCCGTTTGGTAAGGAGATCACTAACAGGTACTGCTGTGCTTGACCCAAGACACGAAGGACAATTTCTTATCACTAGTACTTTAAATGTTTCTTATAGAATAAATAGTAAAATTCTTATTGAAAATTCAATCAAACAAACCCAACTCTGAATTCCACTAAATTGATCTATAAACAAACACGATCAACCCTAAATTATGAATAAATTCCCGGTAGTTACTTAACTATTGTACAAGCATTACCTATTTCGCAACTAGAAAACAAAACGTTCGTTTCCTTGTAGGAATATGATCCCTCCAACTCTGCTAAGTATAATTCCGCCTAGAATCCGCTAAGAAAATACCTATCTTTTTATGCATATTGTAATAACCGTGTAGGAATAGAACCTTTCTCATATCCTCCGTAGAACATCGCAAAACCAGCTAAAGAAATACCTTCCTATACCACAGAATAGATATATAGTACAACGTACTTTTACCACAAAATAGATTTACAGAATTAAGTATTTATACTAATATGATCCGCAACATTAACGACAATAATTTTTCAGTTGAGACTAAGTCACGAAAACTAATGTGATGAATCGTATTCAAACACATTCTCCTTTCTATCTCTACTCAGTTCCGTAGTTTCATGAAAGCTTTTGCCTACTAAAGAAATGCCTACTTATACCTATACAGCATTGTTCTCTGTACATTAAACCTTCAGTGATCACCCAGCTTTCCGCCAAAAGCAAGGTCCACGACAATCTAGCCCTACAATAAACACCCACAGCTTCAACCTTCGAGAAAACTTGGATTATAATTTTATAACTTTGATAATTTACGTATTGTATTTGCACTTTTATTTATTAGTATTTTATTATAACGAATTTATCTTTAGATGTATTTTATACCGCTTTAATTTATTTATTTATTTATTGAATTTTATCTATTTCCCTAACACTATTATTTTTCCGCGATTTTCAATATTTTATCCCTAACTTTCCCCTCCTACGTGTGTATGCCTCGACTTATAGCTTTTCCCTATACACTAGTGTGTACCCCCAAACACTGGAGATTGCTACAAATCTCACATTTACTTTTAAACGTGCATGTCTGTTCTCGGTGTGTGCAATGAGAACATACCTGATCTAACCCTATGAGAGAACGAGCTGTGACAAAAGCTCTCCAAAGCTAAAACCTATTGCCACCTAATTTTTATCTTGCATGCGGGACCGCAGTCCATGGGCAGCATACAAGACAAAACCCTATCACTTGGGACAGTTCAGCTTAATTTGCATTTAGGATCCGGGTATCGTATACACGAAGACGGGACAGTTAATCTTTTCAGCCCTCCTTTCAGCCAGAATGCAAACCAAACCAAAAAGGTGGATCCAGATCCTATAACGGAGGCAAAATCTGGTGCAGGTCTCCACATAACACGCGAACTGCATGCCCTAAGCAAAATAAGGGAAGACAAGCTTCGTTGCTCTGTTTCAACTTATCTCTTACTGAGTTCCTGGACCCGAGGCATACTTCCCCCCAGATCCAGAATTAATTGAGAGGGCGAATTTATCTAAGAAGTTAACCGAAAATTTTATGTGCATTTTTATTACCAGGTTTCGACTTGCGAACCCCGTGAATGATTTCATAACTGATCGCGTTTGACCGCTTGACAGATCTCAAAATCCTATTATATATCAAAAACACTTTAAAGGTAGAAAGGTAAAAAAGTAAAACTAAATATAAAGAAGGTTTGATTTCTTTTACTGTTACCTTATTTTACCACGGATACCCACTTTTACACCTATCTCTACATTTTCTCTATCAGTTAATGCGATGCCAACGACTATTTCCTTTATTTTTGGACTATTCTTTGTGCATAAAATGCTTCAATGAAATTATTTCAGTATTTTTATAGTTTAGATAACATTTATAATATTTGTGACGTCACGAGACAGCCTGTTTCGTTACAATACGTAGAATTTTGTGCAGGATTAGAATTGGGTGATTTGATTGCTGCTATTAAATTAGAATTTGAATTTTGGTACATATCGTAAATCCACAAGAAGGTTATCCAGTTGTTTGCATTTCGAAATTAGAGATGATTTTACAGGTGTCGATGGGTTATCGATAATTTCGATATATGTATTATATGTAGAAAACTATACACTAACCAATAACAGGTAGTACCTACTGGTTCAATCCTTAGAGTATAGACTAAAAGCATAGAGAGAACTTCATTATCTGTCAAGCGTACCACTTTTTTGAACACTTTTTATATGAGGTGGACACTTTGATGTAAATGAGTCTGACAGATTTGTATAGATAAAACAGTTGACTCGAGTCGAAAAAATGGTACGGTGATTTTTGCAAGCGTAGCTAATTACTATATGTTTGTTTCTTTCCTTCGCCACTGACGTAGCGATACGTGTGAGCAGTACAAATATAATATCGTTTTGATTGATCTCTCTATGCTTTTAGTCTATACTCTAAGGTTTAATCAACTCTTTAGATGGGCATATGATTGAAATTTGATATAATGACACAGAACAAATAATAGTAAGTAAAACTACTACTGTTTTAATAAACAATGTTTTAAATGAGAATTTAAATAAGGTTTTGTTTGTTCACAGATTCTGCCAACCGTCATGACCACCTTTGACAAACCTACTTCAATGAACTTTGTATTTAGGGCAAACCTACTTATATTAATAATTTGTTGTTTACAATAGCTATTTTGAAATAAAACTTTAGTAAAAATACATTCTCTTTATTTCTCATTAATTATACTTTTCATTCTGGAATAACGTTACGGCAATAAAGCTTAGGTTAGTACGGAATAATTTCGTTGTTGACCACTATCTTACCTGGCGATAAGTGACGATGCGGTCTACGAGAGCACGCTTACCTATAGAAGATACCTAATCACTCCCGACTTAAACTCACTCAGGGGAAAAAGATCCCAGTTAAAAGCTTTAGAGCGCATAGTAATATTATAATAGGTATTATTTTTCTTTATGTGCTTAATATATGGAATATCAACCATTTAGTGACGTTCAGCCGCTAGTCAACCATAAAATGATGATGGAAATGATATATCAACGAAATTATTAGGCTCTATTATTTATTTCTTGAACTAGCTGGGCCAGACAGTTATGACGCAAAAGAAGTCGGTTCTAGTTATCAGGGGTACCTAGTATTTTTTCCTCCAGACAGCGAAGATAATTGAGCTTTCCATCATCCCCCCACAAATTAGAGAAAATTAGCTCTGTTTATTTAAGGTGTCAGGCTTTTATAAAACTCTGTTCAATGAAGTATCGATATCGATAAAATAGCGTCTCATGACTATTTTTCAAAAATAGGTACGAAAATAATACACTGATGTTCCCTCTGGTTACTCTGTGACCGGTATCTACTAATAATACTCTTTGGTCGTATACATTCTTCACAGAGACTTTTTTCTTTAATCTGTGCCTCCAGATAAACATGTGGCACAGAGTGTAGTTATCCAAAACATTAGTAATCTCCCCCCTTTTTATGAGTGACTATACCTTCATGGTTAGTGGCAAAGTTGTGCCGCATTTGGCGGAAACAGTAGCCAAAATAAAAAAAAAGTAGTCGATTGTTTTTTTTTCTAATCTGTGACATGTCGTAACTTATATACCGTAAGTAGCCAAAAATAACACCAATCGGCCATGTTGTTTAAAACTGATTCGTTTCGTAATGAAATTTTAATAATTGTCATCAAAAAAAAAATTAACAATATATCAATTTTAATATATCCTATTTTAAACGCTGGTTATTTCTAAGCATATTAGTGAAAACCGCATGAAAATCCATTCAGTATTTTAGGAGTTCAGTCATAACAAACAAACAAACAAACAGACAAAGTATTTAAAAAGTGGCTTAACGTGATCAGTGGCTAATTTTAAGCCAACCTGTGTCATTTTTTTCTTGATATCTTGCAATTACAGACTTTTTTATCTCTACAGTTTTATTATATCTATAATAGATATAGATATAGAATATAGAATAGAAGATTGATACATTCATACTTCCATGAGTGATTCCTAATATCACACTAATGTTATAAATGCGAAAGCCTGTGTGTGTGCTTGTTCTCTCTTCGCGTCGCAACAGCAAAACGTATTTAAATGTTTGGATTGTGGATAGTTTACACACTGGATTTGTTTCATTAGGTATTTAATTGTATGTTTGTAGGGGCTAATCTCCGGTACTACTGAACCGATTTCGAAAACTTTTTGACTGGTAGAAAGCTAGACTACCCCCAATTGTTATAAGCTATTTATTTATTATGTTTATCGTGGGATTAGGTGTTTCCTTGCAGCTACGTTCGCGTTATGTTGAAAAGACCTGAAGTTTGAACGGATTTTAATGTAATTGAATATACCTACCAAACAATAGATTATCCGTTGGTATACGATCCAATTTTGTATGGAGACTGTTTGAACCCTGGGGAAGAACAATTTTTTTTCGTATAAACTGATGTTCACGCGTGTGGAGCGGCAGGCTGCAAGTTGTATGATTGAAATGCCGTACCTTAGCTCTTGCGTAGCACGTCTACACCATGTCTACGAATCCTGTAATCAACTTCACAAAGAAACTATATTGATAATAATGGCATTATTTATTTTGAAACAGTTTTAATTCGGGGGGTTCTTGCTCAGTATAGCTAAGGACTATACCGAGCAAGCTAATTAGCCTGAAGGGAAGTAGCAGGTGTGCTTAGACTCCCAAGTTGGGCGGAATTGCACTTTTGTACATTTTGCCAACATCGTGACTACTTTTTTTTCTACTAAGGACCCAAAAAAAACTGAGAAAAAATGTTCCACAGAAATAACCACCAGTACTGTGGGATTCGAACCCGCACCACCTGAGACATACTCAACTGCCATACACATAAACGCCACATTATAATGTTAATAAATTGTAAATAGATTTCAGATGTGCAGTACTCAAGTTGAATGACCTAGTTTTGATTGTGATTCCTTGCACATAAAGCTATTCTTACATTATTAAGGCTGATACTCCACTCTAAAGTTTGGGTGTTGAAGCTAGTATAGTTAACTATTGTACATTCATCATCATCAGCCTGAAGACGTCCACTGCTGAACATAGGCTTCCCCCAAAAAGCGCCACTTTGAGCGGTTGCTTGCCTTCTGCATCGATCGACTCCCCGTGATTCTGCCCAGGTCATCGGTCCACCGAGTGGGGGCCGGCCTACGCTGCGTCTTCTGGTTCGTGGTCGTCCCTCGAGAACCTTTCTTCCCTGTCGGTTGTCAGTTCTACGAGCGATGTGGCCTGCCACTTCAACTTGCTAACTCTAAAAACTATATCGGTGACTTTAGTTCTCCTGCGGATCTCCTCATTTCAGATCTTATCTCGCAAGGAGACTCCGAGCATAGCTCTCTCCATAGCTCGCTGCGGCACTTTGAGCTTACTCATAAGGCCAACAGTAAGAGACTATGCGTCTCAGTTCCACAAGTCATCACTGGCAACACACACTGGTCGAAAACTTTTGTTTTCAGGCTTTGCACTGTTGTACATTATCATGATGAAAATCGTGCCTTTTTGATTAGGATATGTGAAGGTCATTACTCTTAATAATCAACTAATTTAAATCAAAATATTTTGCTTAAAGGCTCCCGTTAAGGTGTAATTGGTACCTAAATAATTAAAATAATAAATAATAATTTGGGAACCACCGGACTCCATAGTCAGGTACATATTTGTTAAATATTCCCGCTTCAGAATGGATCATCAGCCTTTTTCTAAAAGCATCAAAAAAACTACAATATTTTAAAATTATTCTCTAGCTTTCAACCACTTTTCTGCTATTCGACAGCCTCCGTGGTGTGGTGGTTGAGCTGGTCGGCTCATAACCTGGAGGCGGCGGGTTCGATTCCCGCGACAGGGCAAGTATTTGTGCACATGAAAAAAAACACCGCAAATACTTGTTCTGTGTCTGGGTGTTGTGGGACCATGGTCTTCGTAGTTCCTGGCTTCCTAGATACAGGGAATCCTAGTTAGGGTCCAGGATCTGTGTTTGTGATCGTTGACGTTATTATTATTATCTTACTTGATTCTCGGGTCTAGCCCGGACATTTGGGAGGCATTGGTGGAGCCGAAGCCAACCCCAAGAGGCCCTGTTGAATATAAAATTAATTATAACTGACAGGCATGGTATGGCATATAAACTATTTTTTATAAAGGTAAAAAATAAATCTGGGCTATTGTGGTGAACTTTTGATAGATTGATGTTTGGTTTATGGAATGAGAAAACGGCACCTGCCAATTTTGTCTCTCGTCAAAATGTTTGAGAGAGGTGATGACCTGCCACCCACTAAATGGGCCCCCTATAGTGGCTACCGCATATTGGTTCCGAGGCAGCAACATTGATGTGGGTGGCTTAGGGTGTCGAGAGGTGTGCTGCACTTTCACGGTAAGCTACTCGCGGCGTTATGCCCTTTAACACTTCCACCCTGGAGCTTAGGTTTTAGCTCTTGCGACTTCCACCCCCGGACAGCCAGTTAAGGCAAGCCAGGGGTCAAGGGTCTCATTTAGCCCCTTGGAATCAGGGTACGCGGTGACGCCACTCACCGACGGCTCGCCACAAAGCCACCCCTGCGTTATTATTAAATTGTTATTATTATTATATTATAAATTATTATTGATGTTCACTAAAGCTTCATAACCTTTTATCGTTTTCATTAAGACTGATTAAAGTAAACTACTCCCACAAGCGATACTTCTTATCTGCTATATTATAGTTTTCAAAAATAAATACCGCCATGTGTATTGTGTACATAGTATTAGAGCGGCATATAAAGGCTTGCGCTACGTCGTACAAGCTATTTAACTGTGCGAGCTTACGACGACTGCCCGCCCACCCGAGACTGGGAGGCTGTTATAACGGTAACGAAACAAAAATAGCAGTTTAACGTAACGTGAGTCGACAGTGGTAAAGCAACAGGTTGTGTTCGCGGTTGTTTGGAGTGCATGGGGATAAACCTAATTTAACATATTTGTGAGTAATTCGTTTAAAGGCAGTAATTTTAATTAAAAAACTAAATTTTTACAAGTTATATATTTTAAAGGTACATTTTGGAACCATCAGTTTTTTTTGTTTAAAGGTGAACAAGCTCTCGTTTTCGCAAATAATTGAGTTAATTTAACGGTTCTTTTATCATTTCTTTTTTTAACTATTAACAGTAATTATTGATCAAAGTTTATTTGATTACCCAAATAACTAACCATGATCGCGCAGTTATCCAAAATGAGTCTTGGCCTCCGATAATAAGGGCTGCCTTCTTCTATCTGCCTTGTGCTAGCTCTTGCTAGTATCCGACCTGGAGATCACGCAAGTCCTTATCGACTTCATGGCTTCAGTGATATGCGTTAGTGGCTGTTGGCCACATATAATATACACGTACTAAAAATAATAATAATAAAATAAAAAGTGAAAATGTAACAAAAATTAATTGAAGCCATAAAAAACCATGAATGATGCATGCAAAAAAAAACATCAATTAGGTTCCGAATTAAATTTGACATTTCTGTGGTATTATTTGGTGTTGAGCATAATTTAACTTGGTATATGTTTTCACTTTTTGCACATCCAAGCAGCTATAACAAAAACCAGTCAGAGCAGCAAATTTTTGGGAACCCATGTATGGGGGTCAATGTCACTGTTAACACTTTTTATAATAAAATATTATAGTAAATATATTTTTACCGAAATAAGAAAACAAAATTAAAGGACACAGGATTATTCTTCTCAAAATAATAGGTAAGTAGGTTGTCATCTCGCGTGACAGGGTCTCACACTTTGATACGTTTAAGCCGCATCTATGTTCCAATTTCGCAGTTCGACCCTCGATATTGAGCTTCATATTAATATTACACATGGTGAATAAACACATTTCACCTCACACTTGTTTTTTCTTTGCCTATTTCAAAGTTGATGAAACAAAACACAAAACAATTCTCCAGGTTTTTATTGGCGGGAACGCGGAAAAGTTCACGTCGTTGCATTGTATTATTTTACAAAACTTGTGCTTTTTCCAGTTTGAAAGTTTAAAATTGGTGGCGTTTTACGCGTTAAGTGCTGAATTACGAGCATGAGTTTGGGCAATTGATGTAATGTGGTGAAACGTGGTTTTTCGTGTTGCTTCCAAAATTCCATAGGAGCTTCTACTAAAATTGCCACCACTTTACTAGGGCATGACTTAGACTGTACTATGGCTACCTGACTTAAACTGAACTATGACTACCTGACCTATACTGGACTATGACTACCCAGACTGTGACTATGACTTGACTTTACGTGAAATATTCTATAACACGATGAAAAATTACAATACTTGACACTGAGTAAAACCACTATGTGTGGAGCCAAAATATAAGAAAAAAAGGCTATTCTCCGTGTACACAATAATATATGAAGTATTTTGTTTAGACCATTAGATATACTTTATTTATTAGAATACATTATAAAAAAATAACTCTGACTTGTCTATCATTTGCAGCCACCCAAATAAGATAGCAGATTGTTCACAAAAATTTTGATGCTTTATTGGCTGGAAAATTGGTTGCTTCAATGCTGCGACATTTGTGTCCCATGCCTTATTTAATTTAAATAATCTTGTATAATACACAAGTTGCTGTTGTTGTTGTTGTTGTTGTTGTGTTGTCTTGTGTCTTGTCTCAGTGCCTTTTCTTTAATTAAACATAAAACTTCTCTAGTGGCCATGTCTTTCAATAGTTAGGTTAGGTATTTATTTTCTAAACTTACCAGTACTTATAATCATACCAACTATATATACTAGCCGCACTGACCCACAGACAGTCCCACAGAGCATTAAAAAATATGACGCTTTGAAGCGTTTTTTTTTCGTGCCCTGTGGACAGTCCTAATGCCCCAGCTCACTAAAAGTAGGATAGCGTGCTCAACATGCTGGCCAGCATTGCCCCGTTCACAATAGATTTGTTGTACCAGATAAATTTGGTTAGGATACCATTGTTTTTAAATGTCTAATGCACAGGATACTAAAGAACAGAAGAGTTCATTAACTCAGTTAACTACCTTTTAAAACAATGTAGGTAATCTTCTTTGAAATACGGTCTTAAATATTTTTTCTAATGTTTTGTAAAGCAAAGAAGTCGCTTACTACTTCCAGCACTTTCAAATATATCAAACAATCTTAATTGGGTAAACATAATATTAAAAAGCCCCTCAGAAACAATAACGTGTGTGCTGCTTAGTATAATGAGGAAAACTTCATTATATAATAGACCACGCAATTAATTAACCCATGGACTCCCATGGTCGCGATATCGATATGATTAGTATTCCATTGTTCTGTAAAATGCAGGTATTCTACGTGTTAATACCAGCGGCAAATGTCATTGATATCAAGGACTCAGGAGTAGTTTCACTTTGTTTTGAAAATGTGACATAACAATACTTGACGGGCCTGATAGCTCAGTTAGTAGCTCTGCCTTCTGAACTGTTGGTTGTGGGTTTGATTCCTACCCAGGACAAACCTTTTTGTGTGATGAAAGGTGTTTGTTCTGTCTGGGTATGGTATGTTGTATTCTATGGTTAACAAGAAAAAGTATCTAAGTATTCTTCTTCTTCTCGTGTAAGCAAATGGTATTGTAGTAGTTAGCTTGAGAAATAAAAAAAAAGCAAATGGTCAGCTTAAGTATTGTATGTTATTTAGTTCTTATATAGTACAGGCTTTGATTAGTTTTTATTAATATTTGTGGCGATTTCCTATACAGCCAGTAGGTACAAAATTTGCACAAATATTTATAAAAAAAACGTTTATAAAACTTGTAGGCTATAGAATTCGTAATCTGCGTTTACTTTGACTATTCAAATGTTTATCGATAAATGAGTTTATTTGATTTGATGAGTATGTGCACAAAATGTTGCGAACTTTGGTGTATTTTTGGGATTATCACGGTAATTTATTTCAATCAAAGCATTTGCTTATATCAAAGGTAGAAAAGTAATTTCATCATTTCCAGGTAAGCAGAATATTTTTTTGATAAAAAGGATTAATAGATAAACATACAGCAAATTCAAACTCATAATAATCGGACACCACCGAGATTAATTAACATAAAATATTATTTACCCTAAACCCGCGGAGAAACGGGTAATTTAGGGAGACCCACTAAGGCACCTCGATCAACAAATAAAATCAATACCTTTACGGTCAACTTCAACCCGCGGCGACGTTCAACAAGATATCATTATAAATCGCTTCGCATGAAATCGTTCATATAATTTTGATTGAACTTAACATAAGGTAAGTTCGTTTGATCATCGATTTTGTTATCGACAGGTGTTCGATGTGTGATGCTCATCCCAAGATGATGAGCTCAATGCCATTACTAGTCCTGGCCCTAACGACAGCCTTCGCCGCCCCTGCTGCCATCTACGATGACTACGTTGTAAGTTCTTAGGTTATATGACTTATATGATGCTCTCATCATCATCATCACCAGCCTGAAGACGTCCACTGCCGAACATAGGCCTCCCCTAGTGAGCCCACTTTGAGCGGCTGCTCGCCTCCTGCATCCATCGGCTCCGCGCGGCTTTCACCAGATCGTCGGTCCACCCAGTGGGGGGCTGGCCTACGCTGCATCTTCCGGTTCGTGGTCGCCACTCGAGAACCTTTCTTCCCCATCGTTTGTCAGTTCTATAAGCGATGTGGCCTACCCATTGCCATTTCAACTTACTAATTCTAAGAGCTATATCGGTCACTTTAGTTATGTCTAGTTATCGTCAAATCGTCATCATTTTATCATCGATTGTAACTACGTTATAGATTTTAGCTTTTGGTTCACAAACTGACCTAAAAAAACCCCAATTAACGTTATATGTCAACCAGCGGGATTAAAATGCAGCTCCTTCCAACCTCCGTGTCAAAGGCAAGGCTCAAACTAGATAAGTAGTTTCAGCGAAACTTCAATAACGACATGACTCAATTACCTGATCACACAGTCTAGTAATCTTATTACTAGACTGTGTGAAGTTTCTGAATGATGTGCGCAGTGCAGCAGTGTCACGCAAAACTGTTTATTAATTTAGAGTTCCGAGTGATACTGCAATCTGTTATGGGCAGCCGTGACGCTTAACATCAGGTGAATGTAGCTCGTGACGTCATTATATGAAATATGATTCGGCGAAAAACGAGTAAAAGAAGTAACAGCGGGGAGCCTTTTTTCTATGAAATTTGCGTTACCCTTTTACAAAATATCTCAGAACTCAATAATCATAGAATTTATCATAAGAACCAAGAAAACCAAGTGCAATATAAAATATTCATTCTCAGAAGAAAATAATTGGATTATTAATTTATTCCATAGGACTTAAGTGAATATTATTAGATCTCCTTGAGGTGCCCTGCCAATAATTCTCGTTAAAGAGTGTATACCTATGAGATTTTGCCATCATCGGCTAGAATGGTTTAAAAATGTAGGTCAGAAGATACTAAAAAACATTCCCCGCGTACTTAGCTTTACGGAAAAATTTGTCATCAAACGGCATCATTTCCATAAAATGTTACTAAATCGTTGTGATCCCTTTTGATCCCTTGGCTTTTTGTAGCTAACGGAAATAAACCGCTGTTTGAACTTAATGTAATTTTATTAAGCCTGTTTATGATACATATAGGGAGTTGCAATAGGAGCACTGAAAATCTTCAAAATATATTTTCTCTTTTTATATTTTTTATAATGTTGACTGATTCAATTTAGCGTAGAGCTGCAAGAACTGTACACGACCACGAGCTCTCAAGTAACTGATGCCCTTATGTCTCCGCATAAGAATTGGTTCAGTTTGCATCTTTATCACATCTACAATAAGTGATACTCTGAAGAACTCTTTAAAACAAGTTTTAGGTCCAATATCAACTAAACCCTTATTTCGCATTCCCCGTTCTATACCAATGATCCTTTCACAGCTCGATTTTTGGGCTCTGTTAGGCCCCCCATACACGTTCAATTTTATTGATCAATCTTAATGATTGATCAATTTTATTGATCGTGTAGGGTTAGTATTGGTCAATGTTATTCGGTTTACAGTATGGAGAAAACATTGACGGAAGTGGACTCGTCAATTTTATTGATCAATAAAATTGTAAGTTGTGAAATAAATTCACCTTTTCCTACTCCGTGGTACAAAAGAAAACATAGGATCCTTTACATTCAGCATCCGCACACAGCTCTACTGTTGCAGGTGTCCATAGGCGGCAATAACCACTTACAAACAGACAGGCCGACAGTCAGGGTGAGTGCTTGGGAATACTACTCATAATAAAAATATCATAAAACTTAGATAAATGAATTAGTTGTAGGTATGTATACCTTTATACTGGGTGTAATTGAATTAAGATAAGATAGAAGTTGAACTAAGTTAATCAACTGCTACAGTGCGAAATTAAATCAAAATAATTAGGTTTTTTTCAATATTGCATTCAAGGTTATAAAAGTTTTAACAGTATCAAAATCATTTGTGTCAACTAAGTTAGGCGCCGCGGCAATTTTCATAACTTTTAATAAAATACATTTTCATTTGCACTCTTTACCCTTTAATAATCATTAATACTATCATGTACTCAATTTACGCTAATGAATTAAATTGCATCCAATTAAATTCCATCAAAAAAAACTGACGCTGTCACGGTTGGTTGCACCTAAAACAGATTAATTTAAATAAATTATTATCCAATCCTATACGTCTTCCCCCAAGATCTGATTTAACAAAATTAAACACCACATGACATTTTATCCTAAACTACTCTAGGAATCCGTGATTTTTCATCATACAGAAAAGTGAGAAGCAGTATATTTTTGCTGTTTGACACGAAGTTGATGCCAAATGATTGTCATGGTTGCTAGGAGCAACTACAGCGCCTAGCCGAGTTTGTGTATGTGCGCAGCGCGCAGTGGAAGTGCGCATGTGCACCACCACGTCAAGAAAAGTTGCAAACAACAACTTATTGTTTAGATTTTATTTCCTTGATGTATGTTTATGCCGCTGCTGTCTCCGCATCTTAGCGAAGATGACGAGCAATTCCATACTCCCGAAGAAATCCATCCATCACCTCCGCCTCAACAGATTCTACGTTGTAGACGGCAGCTACCCTTTTCCGATACTGAAGCTGCAGGGCCATCCAGTCTGCCGCCAGTTATTACCCCTGCTGTGACTACTTCTAACTCGAATGTACAAGATACGGCTAGCCGGAATGTTACCCAAAATTCAAATATTAACGCCAACGTGTCATTGGAAAACCTAGTTAAGTGTGACCAGTGTTCCCAAACTCGTTTTTTCAAAGGTAATCGTGGCCTGAAAATACATATTAGTAAGGCCCACCGTTTAGATCTAAATTCTAACCAGGTGCAACATCCTACTACTCAAATTACTACCAATTTCTGAAAAACTTTATCTGATTTCAAAAACAACTTACCAATCGTGAAAAGAATTCCACGGGGTGCTCGCATTAGCGTTGCGAAATGCCTCATAAATGACATAAAAAATGTAACTACCTGCAATAGTTCCACCTCAATCCAGGCTTGGGAGCACTTGTTGACTTTTCCATATAGAATTCTTCATGTTTCGAAAAACCCTTTAGAACAAAATTCGTTAACCAAAAAAATCAAACAAAATTGTCAACAAAATTCTAAGTCTTGCCCTGTTTTCTCTTTCTCATCTCGGTCTCAAACAAAAAGTACATACTCCGTACCCTACAGGTTAGTTGAAGATAAGATGGCCGAAGGAGACATCAGGGGTTCTGCAAGACTATTGTTTTCCAATGACACAATAGCACCGAACACTCCGGGAACCTTGTTGGCTCTGAAAGAGAAACATCCACCAGCACCAGCTAATTATCAAAATCTCCTTCCGCCTCCAGATTCATCCGAGGAGGACTCTTTATTAGCTACTCCTGATGACGTCAGCTTAGCACTTGCCTCCTTCCCAAGCGGCTCTGCGGGCGGGCTTGACTCTCTGACACAGCAGCATCTGAAAGACCTAACTGGCCCTGGTTGCGGTGAGACCGGTGACGCCCTTCTAAAAGAGCTGACGATTTTAATAAACTTAATGCTTGGAGGCAAGGTGGACGTTAATATAATTGACATTCTCTACGGAGCAAACCTATGCGCTCTCCTGAAAAAGGATGGAGGCATAAGACCGATAGCCGTAGGTACTGTGTACCGCCGTCTCGCAGCCAAAATTTGTTGTAAAAATATAAGAGAGTCTCTTTGTAAGGAATTCCAACCCCATCAATTGGGATTTGGCTCACGTGGTGGCTGCGAGGCAGCGGTACACGCACTGCGAATTTTCTTAGCCCACCAAGGAGGTGAGGTGCTGGTGAAGGTGGATGTTAAAAACGCTTTTAACTCGGTAGGAAGGAGCGTTCTTCTGAACCGAGTAAAAGACAAAATCCCCCTCATCTACAACTTTATTTGGCAATGTTATGGTAAACCTACAAAATTAATATACTATAAAAATAATCTGATTTCATCTGAAGTAGGATGCCAACAAGGCGATCCGCTCGGGCCGGCTCTTTTTAGCCTAGCTATACAGCCTATCATTAAAAAATTAGAATCGAAATTTAATGTTTGGTACCTAGATGATGGAACTCTAGGAGGCGATGTCAATACAGTTTATAATGATTTAAATTCTTTAGTAACTGATTTTGACGCAATAGGCCTGACGCTTAATTTTTCAAAATGTGAAATTTTTATTCCCAACATTTTGATGACCTCACAAAATGATACCATAAATCTTTTTGAAAAAATCGCCCCCCAAATTAAGTTGCTAGATAGCCAATCTCTTCGCCTCTTAGGGTCTCCTATCCTAGACGATTCAATACCAAATTTCGTAGATGAAAAAATTCAAAATTTCCGTTCTGTTTCAGACCGACTTGGAAAAATTAATACACATGTGGCCTACTTTATTTTACGCTATTGCCTATTTGTCCCAAAATTTATGTATGTCCTTCGATGTTGTCAGCTTTGGAATCACCCTATACTTTTACAACAGCTTGACAACATTCAAAGGAATACAATCACCGCCATACTGAATACACCTTTTGACGACCGCGCTTGGCGCCAGGCCTCACTGCCTATAAGGTTTGGAGGTCTTGGCATACGCAAAATTTCCAGTGTATCATTGCCAGCTTTCCTGTCATCAGCCTACAGCACTCAAAAATTAGTAAACGCTATTTTATCCCCATCACTTCAAAATTATAATTTCGGTTTTCTTGCGGAGGCTACGGAGAGCTGGAGAACAGCCTGCCCAAGCGACCCCTTGCCCAAAACCCCCGCTTCTCAGAGGCAGTGGGACGGGCCGCTCTGTGCTTTAGAATATAAAAAACTCGTAGATACAGCAAGTTCTTCCACAGAGCGTGCTCGCCTACTCGCAGTCGCTCGTTGGGAGTCGGGGCTTTGGCTGCATGCTTTGCCTTCCCGAAATTTCGGTAACCTTTTAGATAACAATACCTTCCGGTTAGCCGTATCTTTACGAATAGGTGCACCTAGCCAAGTCCCTCATCGCTGTCCTTGCGGTGAAATGGTGGACGGGCTCGGACTTCATGGACTGTCCTGTATAAAAAGTACAGGACGAATACCGCGGCACGCCGACTTGAACGATATCATCCGTCGGGCTTTAGTTAGTGCCGGTGTCCCATCAGTCCTAGAACCTAATGGACTGATGCGAGACGACGGCAAAAGACCCGACGGGATGACTCTCATCCCCTGGAAGATGGGACGGCCTCTAGTTTGGGATGCCACATGTGTTGACACTTTGGCTCTGTCCCATCTTCCTTTAACAACAGCTCAAGCCGGCGCTGCCGCCATCAAGGCCGAAAACCTCAAACGGCACAAATATGCACTCCTTGATAGGGCCTACATATTTGAGCCGTTTGGGGTGGAGACAATGGGTCCATGGGGGCCCGCCGCCATGGAAACATACCGGGACTTGGCCAAACGTTTGGTGGAGGCATCAGGTGACCAGAATGCTGGCTTTTATTTTGCACAAAAGATAAGCATTGCCATCCAGCGTGGTAATGCTGCCAGCATTCTGGGCACTTTTCCCTCCGCCAACGGTTTATTTTAAGTTTTATATTTTAGTTTTAAAGTTTTTAGGTGTAGTTTAGTTTTTAGGTCTAGTTTAGTTTAGTATATACATGTTATTTAAGTTTTTACAAAGAAATAAAGAATTGCATCCTGTATAAAATTTACAAAGAATACATGACTCGCAAGTAAATGTAACAATGGATTTGTATGGATTAGAATAGATAAATAATTTTCATCCATAGTAAGCCAATTTTCTTCACGCTCCCGAGAGACAAAAGGAAATTGCTTGCGTAACGTAGCTCTTTTAAAGTATTTTGCCAATTATTTACCTCGTTGCTTATGAGACATTTAGACGATGTTATAAATAAATAAATAAAAAGCATTAAAAATAATTGAGGTTCTAAAAATATGTACCCAGTTTAATTCATTTATAAGTCTTTTTCAAAACTTAGTCCCACTGTTGGACATGCCTATATAGAAATATCAATTCTATACATATATTGATATATTTATTTATTTGATTAATTATCAATTAGCTTCAAGTTTACTAGGTAGTAGGACTTTTCTGTAAAGTTCGTCTAGGTAGGTACCACCGCTTTGCCAGTTATTCTGCCACCATGCAGTAATGTGCAAGCACTACTGTGTTCCGGTTTGAAGGGCATTATAGCTAATGAAATTACAGGGCAAATGAGACTTTATGACCTGAATTCACAGTCTGGTAATATTACTAGACTGCGTGACTTTGTGATGTCTCAGGATGACGTGCACAGTGTCACGCGAAACTTTATTATTTGAAATTTCGGAGTGACACTGCAACTGTTATGGGTTTCACGAGGTATTTCTTTATCGATAGTTAGTAGAGTTTATTTTACGTAACCGTCATTCGGTTGAGCTAGTCGTTCACTTTGATGTTGAGCGTCACAGCGGTTTATTAGAGTTGCATATCATCTTCATCATCATTATCATCAACAACAGCCTGAAGACGTCCACTGCAGAACATAGGCCTCCCCCAGAGAGCGTGACTTTGAACGGCTGCTTGCCTGCTGCATCCATCAACTCCCCACGGTTTTCACCAGATCTTTGGTCCACCTAGTGGGGGGTCAGTCTACGCTGCGTCTTCCGGTTCGTGGTCACCACTCGAGAACTTATCATCCCCATCAGTAGTCAGTTATACGAGCGATGTAGCCTGCCAGTTGCATTATTATGACTGTATTGTATTCAGCTACAAAATGCCATGTCTACCCAGAGCAACGTTACAGTCATGCATGAAAGTTCAGCTTAAATATCATAGCTTTAGATACTAGATATAGCAAATATTTTTGACGATTATTTTACTTGAGTTTTATTTGTTTCATTTTTGTTTAGGAACAAGTACCTCAAAAGCGAGCTGCCCTAGTACTAGACCGGCTGCTAATCGCGCTACAGAAAGCTCTGCACGAGGACGGCAGTTCTTCCTACGAGCGTCAGGATAGAGATGGGCCTCGAACTGCCCCGTTGAGGATCGCTGACGACGAGATATCAGACATGGTAAGACATCGACCTCAAAAGCGAGCCGCTTTGGTGCTAGGGCAGCTGCTCATAGCTCTTCAGAAGGCTTTGCAGGAAGGGGGCAGTAAGCAGCACTACCCGAGCATGGACGACGTGCCTCGCGCGGCGCCTGTGAGGATAGATGAAGATGTAGACTATAAGGTAAGAAATGTGATATCAGTGGATTTTACCTAACAGTACAAAGATCTGTTGCTTAAAAATAACGCTGATTAAATCAAATTTAAGCTTACGAATGTTATTTTATTGAGATATGAAACTGTAATTATTTGGCGCGCAAACTTTTCCACGCCATTATAAAGCGTAGTAGTTTCGTAGCACTTGCTACGCACAGAGTTACTACTATATGTGCTACGATGCATGATCGCTACGAGCAGCAAAGACCTACGAATTTACATTGACGTAGCATTCAGATAGACTTGCTGTTCCTAATAAATTATCACAATAGCTAAGCGCAGTGCTATTGTTTTCATAATATGACTTAAACGTGCGCATGCAAAAAAAATATTATTTATATTTGTTAAGTAAGATAAATAATGTATACTTACTCAAAATATCCTTTTTTTCAGAGTTCGTTGGAGCGTCGCGGCCAACCTAATCCAGGACGAGGTCGCGTGCTTCGCTGCTATTTCAACGCAGTTACATGCTTCTAATGCAATAAATAATCATAATGATAAACGTATAAGTATGTCCTAATATTTAAGCCGATCTTAATAAGTACTTAAGCAATTCAGAACTTATTGTTATGTTACAATAGTTTAATAACAGCGCTATACTTGTGTGAAATTAATTAAATATTTTTAACAGACACCTAGTAATTTAAAAAATAATTTGTTAATATTTCTACACACTTTGAACAAATATCAATCCGTCTGATGAAATGGCTCTGTTATGGTGTGCTCAAGTTTTCCATTCACGTTTTGGTCAAAATAGACACTATAAAAGACGAAAAATTCAAGGTAACGCATGTAAGGTATCTAATTTTAAATTGTAAAAGAATTATCAAAGTATGTAGAACAAATAACCTTTTAAATAACATATGTATTGTTTATATTGTTATAAATATAAAAGCACAATTTAGTGTAATGTAACAGTAAATTTATCACCAGTTATAAGTGTTATAGTAACCTTTTACGGCGGCCGTAAAAAAAATATGGCAGATTTATAAAAGTACCTCGCATACTAAAGCGTTTAGTGGAAAAGGAAAACGTGCGTAATTGTTATTTTAGGGTTTATAAAATGGGGGGTTTCAGCATAGTTCATGCATTTTACGACCACGAGTCCAACCACTCGTGTCTTCGTGAAATGCGTTACTACATGAGTAGCATTCAGCTGTAGAAATCGGCAAATCTGTTCTCTCAAGAAAGCGTTGGCCATTGAAAATACTACAACAGGTTTATGACGTGATGTGATCGTTCATCATCGCTTGCGTGGCCTAACGCCTTCTCGAAAGACGAAATATGTAAATTTCTACATTCATGCTAGAATGGAAACAGTGAAATTCTGCAATATATATTTATTGGTACGCCGCTAACAGCAATTAATGCTAACTTAAGTGTAGCATCACATTGTCGATGTCGTCTGAGCTATAGCCATACCTATATATTAAAAAAAACATTGAACGTAGCCTAGTAATATTAATTACCAATTTATACCGTACCTTACCTTTTATTTGTACCTTGTTTTCCTAATTCCTACAAGGGCGCTCAAGGACTGCCCATTATAAATGTATAAGAATTAATAGACTAAAATTATTCTAGCAAAATTATGTGTAAATAATTAAGTACTTAAAAATTAAAATTCATCGCAATATTATGTCTAGTGTTATTTATCTCAACTTATTTGAATATTAACGATAACTATATCGTGATAAATAATCGTAAATTATTTCGAACTTTACATCAGAATAGTTTGTCCGCAAACCCAAACTAAATTAAGGACCTATGTAAACAAGCGAATTTCCATAGGATAATTGAATTGTGAAGGTAAAACATATTATAGATTAGTATAACATAATATATCGTAGCTCGCCTTGACATTACAAACCTGATTTAATAATTACAAATGATTCAAAATAATTGCAGTAATTTTCTGTTCGTTGATGAGCTATAAAGAGTCCTACAGGGTAAGCAACGCATTAGTGACGCCTCCTCCGGTGTTACAGATGTTCACAGGTTACGGTGACCGCTTCCCGTCAGGTGGGCCGTATGCTTGTTTGCTCCCTTTAACATAAAAAAGAGCTAATAGACCCATAATTATGAAAAAAATGGATTGAAGTTATTATTCGGATATTTCAATTGATCCACAAAGTTAGCTTGCTATACATTTGCTATATTACAACTGAGCGTTGCCATGCTTCATAGAGCCATTAGTCGCGCTTATTGTTCTAAGACAAAATGCAGCTTATAAGTTATATCATGGAACAAGGAGGAGAGGAATGCCAATAAACCAAAAAAACAGCGTAGATCAGAAATAACCAAAAATCGTTATAAACTAGATGGCGCTGCAAAATGAGTGGGCTATAAGTTGAGCATAGAACAGAAATATGCCGAAAAACCATTTTGAAACTTAGCCCGTCCTAGCTAGCCGTATAGCCTCATTTTGCAGCGGCATCCAGGTTTAAAATAGCTTTTTGGCATATTTCTGATCTACGATTAACTTGTAGCCCGCTCATTTTGCAGCGCCATCTAATTTATAACGGTTTTTGGCATACTTCTGATCTACGCTATTTTCTTAGTGTATTGGCATTCCTCTCTTTCTTGTTCCAGGGTTATACCTACATATAACATTTGTAATGTGCACGAAAATACTAAAATACATAATACACATGATTATGTACGAAAAAGGTTTGTTTGCTTTATAAATTAAACTATAGAGCTATGTTAGGTGTTTCCCTGCGAGATAAGATCCGAAATGAGGAGATCCGGAAGACAACTACGCTGACTGATATAGTTAGATTAAGCAAGTTGAAATGGCAATGGGCAGGCCACATCACTCGTATAACTGACAACCGACGGGAAAGGAAGGTTCTCGAGTGGAGACCAGGAACCGGAAGACGCAGCGAAGGCCAGCTCCCTACTAGGCGGACCGACGATCTGGTCAAAACCACGGGGCCAATGGATGCAGAAGGCTAGCAGTTATTATTCCAACTTTACCTCCTCAGTATGTCTGGTCTCCTGGTAATTACTTCATACTTTAGGTAAACAACTAATAAAAAAGGAGTATATTTCCCATGTGACTGGGTGAAAATAGCCAAAAAGATTACCATATTAAGGAAACAAAAAAATACAAGTTAAAATAGATGCTTCAATAAACGCAAATAACAACACACTTAACAATCATAAATAATAAGAATACCCTGCAGACACCGATGTGAAAAAAAAAACAAAATGTCCAAGGAAATCCCCCAGTAGATCTCTTTTTAGAAAAAATCCAATTGAATCCCCCTGGAGATTCAAGTCTGGGGAGCCAAGTGGACAGAGAGGCTGCTCAAAGTGGTGCTCTGTGGGAAAGGCCTATGTTCAGCAGTGAACGTCTTCAAGCTGTTGATGATGATGATGAATAAAATTTTAAGTGCTTATAAGATATAACCATTTTTCACGCTATTACTAGACGTATAGAGATATTGTTGATTGGTTTGGTATACATATTCAGAAACTAATTTACAGTATTTTTAATGCTGAATCCTGTAATGAAAATGTATATAAAATAAGAAGAATGTCACTGGTGTTATATTCGCTTTGTCCTACGCTGTAATAATTAGAGACTGAGCCATAACTTACGTGCAAGTTGGCCATTAATATTATGACACTATAACCTAACGTTAGAAAAAATAACGTTAGTAAAATCCCTGTCCTTATCCCTATATACTAATACTAGCTGATCCGCCCTGGCTTCGCACGTTTTAATTCGTTTTATGGCTTATCTCAGTCTAAAGGAAGAGAGAAGGAAGAGGAAAAAATAAAAAAAAAGGATGAATGGAAAAAATGAAAGGAGGCAAGTGCGCCAGCACCTGCCTCCATTCGCTGCCACTATTACTTTCTGCTCCCTTCTCCCTTTTCCCATAGTACAGGATAAGAGTGGCTTTGGACCTAATACTGAAGGTTGGATGTCTGTAATTTCGGAACCACAAAACCGATGACCTTGAAATATATACGTGACAATATTTAAAAATAGTCTACCAAAAAAGAATGCATGAAATCGAACGACGCTTTAATGAATTACAACTAAGTACATATTTTTACTTTCATCCCCTCTCCCGAGAAAACCGTGCTGAATTTCGGGATTAAAAGTATCCTATAGCCTACCTCGTAATATGAACTCAAATCATGCCAAGTTTCATTTGAATCCATTCAGTAGTTTCAGCGTGATGCTCAGCCAAGATACAGACAGACAGATAAAAAAAAAAAAACTATTGGCTCATACCCGTAATAGGTACCTACCATGTGACTGTCATTTGTCTTACATAGAATCTACCCATGAGCGTAGGCTCATCCATGAACCTGTAGAGGTTCATGGATCTAACTAAACTACCAATGAAAGATTCAAGTAAAATATGTAAATAAATATTATGTGTGGACATTTCACACAGCGCCATCTAGCCCCAAACTAAGCATAGCTTGTACTGTGTACTGTGGGAACCAGATAGGAGATACTCAAAGATTCACAGTTATGGAAAACTATACAAAAATGGAAAATCATGGTTGTTTTTTTTTCCTTTGATTAAATCCTTCAATCACTAACTTGAGGGGCGTTATTTTACATCCCTCCTTATATTAGGTACTGCTAGTTTTCTGACATCTAGCGTGTTTGTGTGGAACTAAGTATTCCTGAAACCCACTGAAAACCTTCAAAGCTTTATGCATTTAAAACTCTACTTGCGCTACTCTACGACTGTTTAATTTTCCATGACTTTAAAGGCGGGCAATTACGATAGGTGGCGCTACTGGTATCTGAGTTGTAATAAAATTATGGAATAAAATAAACCCAAAAAAGTTATCTTTAAAAAACTGGAGACGACGTACTTGACGTAATATTGAAAAAAAGTTCAAAATAATTATAAAAAGCAAGTACGATTTATGTGTTTAAATAAAATAATGAAATAGTAATAAAAGTTTACTAAAGACATATCTTTCGAGTAAAACAAATCTCTTTCATTACATTTATGACTGGTTAACTGAGAGAGATGCGCAGTTTCATAAACAATCATTTTATTGTCATACAAACACTGTGAATATACAGTTGATTTTTATTTACTTATTAATTCAGGATGTAAAACGCACGGCATGTGGAGTACAAATCAATTGTTATTCACCACGATGGCGTTTAATTGATAGGTAAAAATGATTGAAAAAATTATAAGGAATTATTAAAAAGTGTATAAGTATTGATGAGCCAAAACTATAAATTGTTCAGTGGCAGCCGGTGGCGTCTCGCACTGTTAGGTTATAGTTATACGTGTATCTATCTATAATCAATTTTCAGTAGAGATAATAACAGCAAGTAACTGTACAGCTGTACAGTCGAAAAACTTTCATGCTGCATTTGGCCATTGCATTGATGTAGCAGGCTATTAGGATAGGTATATACCTGTACTCCTGTAGAGTAGAGACATAAGAGACAGCTGGGAGTTAATTGGTATCTACAAATATTATATCTATGATACCTTTATTATTGGTCAACGGATTATATACAACTCGTTATATATACCCCATATCAAATATATTAATATCGACTAGATTAGTAGATAAAATGTATCATGTTGCTGTACAGAAAATAGAAATGTTATATCTTCATACCTTGGCTCTAGGCTCGGTTTCATGTATATAGGTTGCCTCCTCAAACCCTTATGTTGATGAAGTATCTATATACATAAATACGTAGATACTACATGAACATATATGCTTATAGATATATATCTTAGTAAGAAGGTCTCATTAGTAAGTTCAAAGTTGCGCAATGAGCTATGGAGAGAGCTATATCTACTCGGTGTTTCACATGAGATTCGGTTGACAAATGCGACTTTTTTTTTTCTTTTTTTTTTCTTATATTTTGGCTCCACACATAGTGTATTTAGCCAGTGTCAAGTATTGTAGTTTTTCATCGTATTATGAAATATTTCATGTAAAGTCAAGTCTTAGTCACAGTCAGTCAGGGTAGTCATAGTCCAGTCTAAGTCAGGTAGTCATAATCCAGTCTAAGTCATGTCCTAGTAAAGTAGTGGCAACTTTACTAGAGGCTTCTATGGAATTTTGGAAGCAACACGAAAAACCACGTTTCACTACATTATATCACTTGCCAACACTTATACTCGTATATCAGCACTAATTGCGTAAAATGCCACTAATTTTAAACATTAACACTAGAAAAAGCATAAGTTTTGTGAAATAATACATTGCAACGACGTGAACTTTTTCACGTTACCGCCAAAAAAAAAAAAAACCCAAATGCGACTTGTAAGAGAGAACAGCTGGATACCCACTGAACAAACATACGAAATCACTTTTGTTCAACCCTAAACGGAGACGCTTCGCTAACGCTTTGCGCTCTCCCGGTCATGTAAAAATATTTTCAGTGGTATCAATGATCTACTTTTTATTATGTTAACAAACAAGCATACGTCTCATAGGAAGCGGTTACCGTAGCGTAGTCTATGGACATCTGAATAATCTACTTAAAACATTAGCATATTCTGCTACTTATATTGTTTAAACTACTACAATAATAAAAACGAATAAACTAGCTACACTATCTACTGCAAAGAACATTTGGACTGTATACTAGCCGCGATTGCCTATAGACAGTCCAAATGCTCCAGCCCACTACCGGTTGTAGCGTACCCAACATGCTGGCAGCATTGCGTTGAATTGCAATACTGATTCGTTGAGCCAAATAAGTGCCAGCATTTTGGCCACGCGTCGCATCAACCAGGCGCTTTGGTAAGTTTTCTGATAAGCCCCCGGTCCCCATGGACCCAGGGTCTTATATATATAGGTTTATATTGTTTAATATCAAAGTCATCAAGTAACATGCTTTTATAGCTAGAGTTACAGTTTTATTTTTTTATCAGATATGTACCCATTTCTTCGGCGCTGCGATATGTGCAACGAAATGTCGGATGCTGTCAGAGCCTTCGTCCATTTCTGCAACACTTTTGTTTGTTTGCATAAAGAAACGAGAAGCTGTCATGTTGCGGGAGGTCTTTTGTGGCGATGTGACCATCCCTTAACAAACCACTTCACTTTAAAACAACGTCGAATAGTTAGCGTTTTAGTTACAACTCAAGGGTTACCCACTTGGGGGTTTTGATTCGTAGTTAAGGTAAGCAATAGTTTAAAATACTAACAAATTTTGACCATTGGTTAGTTTTGTTAGAGTTTTTAAACATTGGTCACCTTAACTAGGGCACAAAAAACCCGCCCTAACCAAAGAGGTATATGTACTACGTACTAGAGAAGCTATTCGAAGCACAAATAGTTGTAATTTTTTGTATAATTAAACTAAAATCCGCTAAAGCGCTTTACGAGATTAAATCGTCTAACCAACGATCACAAGACGCAGCGCTAGTGCAATGGCACATTCGGATCATAATTTTTACTGCTATTCACTGCTGCACGTGCAGTCGCTTTGAGTGCTGAGCATCGTATGAGCGAGAAGATGCTCATAGGCATATTTGCAGTGGTTGACAGTGCAAGTTAGAGATGTCCCGTCTAGTGTACATAGTAGTCTTTGGCCCTAACCTAACATTTATAAATTGGATGATAGATAAAAAATAAACGTCGTAAAATAGGTACAATCCAGTTAAAATCTTGTTGCAGATATGCTATTTTGAGCACTTATTGAGTTATTATCACAGGTTATTATCTATTTAGTGAAAGGTTCTGTCTGTTTGATTGGTTGTGTGGATTTTAAGTAACTAACGGCTAAACCACAGACCTAGAATATTTTCGTTACTGTAAACCGATTACGATGAAATGTTACAATCATATTTATTTATACTACCGTAATCAACATAATACTTTATGCTTGAAAATTTTGAGTTCTCAAGGCAAAAGTATAGTAAATTACATGTGAAATGACGAGAGAGGTTCCTTCTACCTCCTGCTATCCTACCCCTACTAATAATGTATAGCTATAAATAAACAGTTCTCTGTTTATTTCTTTGTATTTTTCACGTCAAAATTGCTTAACCAATAGATAAAATTGTTCACATTGTTGCTTATATTTCTGGGGGCAACATAGGATATTTTTTATCCCGGGAAATGTTGTAACCTGCGGGAAAACTGGTAAGGTGCGGGTGAACTGACACTTCTCGTCTATAATAAATAGCAGGTAGATTTATCGCAACTGCTTAAATTAACTAACGAACGTGGCTTTCTCAGTGTTTCCCCTAAAAGCAGTAATTAGTTCTACTGCCACGTTTGAACGAATTACTAGTCTCTCTTCAGTCTCTTTACTAAATCCAACGTATTTAGCTGTGAGGTGTCTGGTTAATTCACAGAAATGTTGTTACGACCGTTTATTTTGTTCTGTGGCTGATGCACAAAAGAAGTACACAGATTTCACATTTAATATACCTTCCTTTTTTTCTATATCTTATCTTTCTTCATAAGTGGGACTATTTAAACAGTGCGTTGGAGATTTTCAATACACATTCTTTGATGGTTGTATAAGCCAATACGAGCGTGGCAACTTTTCTTACTAATAATAAAGCTGAAAAGAAATGCATACCTACACCTATTATCTGTTTTACACTGTTATAAAAGAACATTTGGTATGAAAATATATCTTAGCGTACATTATTTATTTTGTTTATAACCTCCAACGTGTAAACATCATGACATAACCATAGCTTGGTGGTAGAGCATTTTCTATGACTTACGTATCCACCACCTTCACCAAGCGCTCATGCCCGCAGTTTTTTTTAAAGCCAGTTAATAATATAGGCATCGCATAGATGCTTATGTCAATTATTGCAAGGTTTATTACCCATGGTCCCTTAACATCAATGATATCCAAGGTTATAATGAGCCAAATGTCTGAAATATAAAAGAAAACTGTAGGCGTAGAATAAGTGTAAGTATCATACTGTAAACCTGTTGATAAGTTCATCATCATCATCAACAGCCTGAAGACGTCCACTGCTGAACATAGGCCTCCCCCAGAGCACGCCACCTTGAGCGGCTGCTCGCCTCCTGCATCCATCGGCTCCCCGCGGCTTTCACCAGGTCGTCGGTCCACCGAGTGGGGGGCCGGCCTACGCTGCGTCTTCCGGTTTGTGGTCGCCACTCGAGAACCTTTCTTCCCCATCGGTTATCAGTTCTACGAGCGATGTGGCCTGCCCATTGCCACTTCAACTTACTAACTCTAAGAGCTATATCGGTCACTTTAGTTCTCCTGCGGATCTCCTCGTTCCGGAGCTTATCTCGCAGGGAAACACCGAGCATAGCTCGCTCCATAGCTCGCTGCGCGACTTTGAGCTTACTAATGAGGCCAACAGTAAGAGACCATGTCTCAGTTCCATAAGTCATCACTGGCAACACACACTGATTGAAAACTTTCGTTTTCAGGCTCTGCGGTATTTTGGACGAAAAGATAGGACGAAGCTTCCCGAACGCTGCCCAGCCGAGTTGGATTCTTCGCGCCACCTCTTTGTCGAAGTTGGACCTACCTAATTGGACAATCTGTCCTAGGTAGACATACTTGTCGACAACTTCGAGAGTATCGTTCCCAACAATTACCGGTATAGGTGGAACATGAGCATTAGACATGATCTTTGTCTTGTCCATATTCATCTTAAGACCAACCTGCTGGGAGTTGATAAGTTAGTAAACAATAACTCTAAATATAGCACCGTAAAATTATAAGGACGATTCTTCAATTATCCAGGTGATAGGGTGGGTCGGTGTTATCCTCGAAGTGTTACCCGATAGCTGGCTGCGCTGATTAAGTGAAGCGATACTCCGTGCCGCGCCCTGGCAACGTGACTATATCGATGCTAGCTAACAATGTGTTATTCACCTATGGCCTGATTCATAAACAGGTTAAAACACAAATTGTGCAACGAAAGAACAAATTTGACTTTTGCTGCGGTGCTCATTATGGATCCCGATGGGATTCAAAGGCACAAGATGTTAAAAAATTGCATACAACTTTTCTAAGCAACAATAACACAAAAATTAAAAACAAAAATTATACAGCAAAATAATGTTCATATAGTATTTAAAGAAAATCCGATGGGAAATAATGGTTCTCGAATGGTAATCACGAACTGAAAGACCACCACTAGGTTGGCCTCCACTAGGTGACGCGATGACCTATTTTTTTTTTGAGGGGGGGAAATGCCTTCGCACTTCCCTGCCACCACGGGGGTATGTGGGACTTGAATTGTTTTTGTTCACATAAACCACAATGATAGTTCATCATCAACTTATTAGTTACTAGCGGTCCGCCCCGGCTTCGCACAGGTATAATAGCTTTCGCAGCGCACGCGATGTAAAGAATATTTTAAGTAACTTTTTTACACCATGGGTCTCACTATTGGAGTTTTAGTAAGGATCCCTAATTTTTCGAAAATATAATATAACCTTTGTCACCTGGGAGTAGTGTAGCTTCCTAACAGTGAAAAGATTTTTCAAATCGGTTCAGTAGTTTCGGAGCCTAGTCAATGCAAACAAACAAACAAACAATCAAATCTTTCCTCTTTATAATATTGGTAAGTATAGATGTTATAGATTACTAACTCATTTCAATATTAATCACCATTCCCTAAAATACATTTAAATAGCCGACAACTTAATCACAAGCCCGCTTATTATGTAATTGGAATTAAAGTAATTATCAGTTTGTAAGTTAGTCCGTAATTTTGGAAACCTTAGGGGTGGCAACTTATATTGCTTGGCGAATTTAAATTAGGTTGCGGAGACCTTCCCTTTCTTGATTACTACTGTCGAACCAAATTCCCATACGCCAGGGTCTTGCTTGGTCTACTGCGTAGTATAATGATAGTCTGAATGTGATTATAAGTATTTGTGATTAGGTTTAATTCCTCTTTGGAATCTAGTCAAGCGTAGTTTTAATTGTAATGTAGTTTGACTGTGCTTCTGTTTCTTTATGCTACGCATGCATATTAAAATAGACTAGTGCTATACGGAAGGTAGGTAATACCTACTACATAACTAATTACAAATCTCAACTCTCAATTAAACCAGCCCATTTTCCGGGCACGCTAACGATGCTCTTATGTAAAAGAAAACCATCTATATAGAGTCTGAATATGGAATCATCTTTTTTCTATGGTAACCCATCCAAAATACTTATTTTAGTTTCTAAATGGTTTCTAAACTATCTCTATTGCTATTTATTTTCTATTAATGTTAAATCATTATTATCTGTGAGGTGATCACGGAACTTCGATTGCAATGCAAGAGGAGAAATTTCTTACTGAATTTAAAAGAAACCACAGGAACAAAGCACATAAACTGCGTACTGAAACTGTCAAATCCATACATTTTTGTGTTTCTGTTGGTTGCAATCATAAGTTACATGATCGCCTAGCTGCTCATCCATTTCATTTGTTTTTTTTTTGGAGTAATGTACTTTATAACTTATGATTATGTTTTTGTATGTTTAGATTAGTTAAGCATTGTTTATATTGTCCAGGCGCTGACGAATGCGCCCGTAAGACCACCCGCTGAAAAGTAAAAGAGCAACCAGGAAATCATTTCTATAAGTCATAATGGTCAAATGGCTTGTAATCAGACCAATCCTAAAGCAAGCGGGTTAAGCGTAATTAGACTGCATACACACACTCATAAATGCTATATAGAAGTGGTTTATTATATGCCGGTTAAATAGCATGTAACCAGCATTTTAGGTTGAGTACGACGAGTCTCCTAAACCATTATCTTGCATGGACAAAAAATAAATCAACTTTTCCGTACAGAAATTTTCTGCCTCATAGTTTCAAGAGAGTACTAAATCAACCTTGCTACCAGGGGACTACCTAAATACAGAAAAGTATTCGCAAAGATTTTTTATTAGGCATTTGATAGATACCACCCATTGTTCAAGCTTTTAAAGCACTCAGGGTCCATTATAAATTATTACCACACACGGGTTTAACAGTTAACGTTAGGTTTTATTACCGCCATGGGCAAACATAGCCACGCTGAGAACAGTTTGATAAAGTTTTTAACATATCACTTGGTATCCTGCTGTGGAACTTAATGCACTGTATAATATAGGAACGGTGCATAATTTAATATATCATTCGCTTTTTTTAGTCTTCGCCAACGTAATAATAAGAATGCCTTGACTTGAAACTGTGTCTATCGTTTGTTCTGTCTGTATAGCATCGTTATCCACGCACTGGAGAATGTTAATTAAAGTTCTCAAGAAAATACGTCAACTGCGAACTATATTTTTCTAAATATATATTTTTTTTATCTAAGCGAATGACGTGACGAGCTAGTCGTTCAGCTGGTGTTAAGTGACATGGCCGCCCATAACAGACTGCAATGTCACTCGGAACTCCAAAGTAAAGTTTCGCGTGACACTGCGCGCTGCGCACGCCATCCTGAGACATCACACAGTCTAAAAAAGTTTTCTAGACTCTGAGATCAGTTCGTAAAGTCTCATTTGCCCAGTAATTGCACTAGCTACAATGCCCTTCAAGCCGGAACACAGTAGTGCTTTCACACTACTGCTTGGCGGCAGAATAACTGGCAAAGCGGTGGAACCTACCTAGACGAACTTTGCATAAAAGTCCTACCACCTAGTAAATAAAATATAGTGGACTAAGTACTTGTATCTTAAACGTTTTGATTCCGCGTATCGTACATTTTTATGGAGGCTGAATAAATAAAATATACGAGTCCACAAACACGGTGAGGCCCTAACAAAGTATCTAATGCATAGAGCCCGTATTAGATGGCTATTGATCTTATTTTTTCGGTATCGTGTAAATATTTATGCGATTCGTATGATACCTGGCTCTTATACATATTAAAGTAACTACCTAAAAATAATTCAAAGATTGACTCGTATTAAGAATTTATACGGTTGAACCTTTTAAGGGTATAGATACCTAATATTATTTATATTCAACATTATATTTATGTATAGATTATGTTGTTTTATCCCATGAGTGGTTACGTTACTTTCTAACAATATTACGGTAAGTATATCCTATTAGATCATAAACCAATATTGTATTTGTATTGTAGTTGTGTATTATTTTTGTATAATAAATATACTAAACTAAACTAGACCTAAAAACTAAACTATATCTAAAAACTTTAAAACTAAGATATAAAACTAAAAATAACAATCTAAAGGAATCTTGAACTATCTATAGACCGGCAAAGGTCCGTGGAATCTGGCAACGTACCCATAATGCTGGCAGTGTTACCCCGCTGTATAGCGAGGCTGATCCTTTGACCAAAGTAGATGCCAGCATTATGGTCACGTGCCGACTCAACTAAACGCTCCATTTTGTATTGTATTGTTTTCGTTGTGTTGTATAAGTCAATCCATCAGAGAAATTCTGTATGTTCATTTTATGAAATATATACCGGGTGCAGGATTCTAGGAGTGCTGCTTGTGTGCTTTTGTTATCAGGAGATGAATTAGTTCAATTCAGTACTTAGTTCTTCAGTGTTTCTTTTGTTTATGTAACATACTTCTACCTTTAGAATTTCCTTTAGCCAAACCGCTTTACCTATTTCCCAACCTTTATTATTTAAGTACTAGCTTCTGCCCGCACTGCGTGCACTATCCCAGGAACCGTTTATTTTCGGGATAATACTTCCGTTTTAGCACTATGTTTACACAATGTAATGAATGTATCTTCGAAATTTTAAGATTTTAATTTCAGTGGTTTATTCTGTGTAAGTGCCTTACGATGAGACTTTGTTCTTTATTTTTTACCCCTTTAAAGGGATGAAAGTCAATAATTGCTGAGACCCGTATGTATTTATTTTGTATGTTCTATACACATTCCACATTATGATCCGGGCAAACTTTTACCATACAAACTTTAACTACAAAATTCACCCCTTTTGAGGTTGATTTTCAAAAAACTAAGTAATACCATTTCATTTATTTTTATACTTGTTTATGTGTCAAGTTTCAAAACGATATACGTTACGAAATGTAGGTTTTTCATACAAACGTTTTTTACCCCTTTTACCCCCTCAAGGGTTGAATTTTCAAAAATCCTTATTAGCACGCACTTACGTCATAAGAGAAAGCCACCCTCCAAATTTCAAGTCTTTACGTCTATCGGTTAGGGCTGTGCAATGTCTGTCACCCAGTCAGGACAAAGCCTTTCATATAATAGAAGATTTTGTGGTTTCTATAGATTCGCGTAGAAACAGCTTTCCATAAGTAAAACATAATTTTGCAGCTGACTGTATATATATATAAGTCAGGAAATGTCAACGAAAAGTAATTACAACGTGTGATTAAACATATTTTCCGGCATCAAATTAATGTTAACACTTTAATAGTATATAGGGCAACTGTCAAGGGGTGACGAACTTGTCGCTTAATAAGGTCTTTTAATTAATTTAATGAAATGGGGTGTAACGGAGTATGACGCAATGTGGCAAATCTTTAAAGAAAAATTAAGTTGTAACTAATTCATAGTAGGCTGGTACAATATTCTTCCTTGTCCCCAACCACCCCGGTGGCGAAGCCCCGCCACCGCAGTCGATGGGAAAAAAGTGCTATCCTCCCCGGTAGCCTCAACATCGGCGCTCACTGGGGCAGATGGCACAGAATAAGTGTCACTGGCCCCGTTATAGTCAGATCGATTCAACTTGGTAACACCGTGGTCGACGGGGATTAAAGTCTCATCGACTTCGGTAGGCCCATCAGTGCCGGTTCTTTTAACGGGGAGGATGACACAAATCGCCCATTATGGGCGATATGATTTCTTATGTTAATGAATGATGTGGTTAGCCAAATAATGTATAAATAAAAAGCGTCTATTTATAATCCATATTTTAATTTTTTTATAGAATCGGTTAGTTCAAATATGTATCACCATTGGCTTCAATCGAGAACGGTCCATTGAACTAATTGGAGATTGTGACGAATCCTCTACTGCCTATTTGGAATATATAGGTAGGTCCAATGTGTTATATGGAACACGATGAACAAAATGGTACTATTTCTGTTTCACGAAAAGTCAGCAACGGTCAATTAAAGTCTACATTTCAAAGTAAACATAGTAGCTCGTTGTAATTGGTAGTTACAAATTAATAAAGTATCTGTAAGTAACGTGCAATGTGCAATGCTGTGTGTAACGCGACAAAAAGTTCAGAGGAAACTTATTTTTCAGTCTCAAAGTTCTTTCATAAAACGTGTCATTCACAAAGAGGTATATGTACCTACTACGTACTAGACAAGCTATTCGAAGCACAAATAGTTGCCATTTTTGTATAATTAAACTAAAATCCGCTACAGCGCTTTACGAGATTAAATCGTCTAACCAACGATCCCAACACGCAGCGCTAGTGCAATGGCACATTCGGATCATAATTTTTACTGATATTCACTGCTGCACGTGCAGTTGCTTTGAGTGCCGAGCATCGTATGAACAAGAAAATGCTGGCCGGCTATTTGCAGTGGTTGACAGTGCAAGTTAGAAATGTGCTGTCTAGTGTATACATAGAAGTCTTTGGTCATTCATTCAGAGCAAAAGTCACTTTATTTTACATAGTTCAGTGAAGGATTTTTTTCAGTTTTAAGCGGTTTGTGGACGTTTAGTCATGTGGAAGTTGCGTTTGGAATAAAAATTCCATAGGTACTGATTGAGTGTTCATCGCGTAACTTTAGAAAATTAATTTCTGCAATTTTAATTAACCTTTACGTTGAATTTGATTCCCCACGCTCTATAATATATTTTATGGTTTGACCGATTGAAAAACGATTGTAAGTTGAAGAACTCCAACGAACGCCTCGTGCGGAATCGGAACACGTGTCCCATGTTGCGCTATTTTGCGCTAAAAATACCAATGCGGCACCATGTAAGCCCTTATTTATCAATGCGAGGTAAGACCCTTACAGAAACTTACATAACCTGTGCTTATATAGAAGATATTTTTTCACCTTTTAGTTTGGAAATATTCTCTTTGTCATTTGAAATCTGCGTGCAAAAACGCATTTTACTCGCTAGCACAGATTAAAGACAAAACAATTGGTTACTATGTGCCCGCTAGCGTTAACTGTTTTCTTTTTCTTTAATTTGTGCCGCAAGCGTAGAAAGAATCCGAACCTTGCTATTCAATAATTTTCTGTACCACCAGCCACTAGTCCACTGAAAATGCAATAATACCACAGATTGTGGAATTGTCACATAGTATTATGAAATATTTAAATTTTGTACTATCTAGACAACTATCTACCCTACCCCCAACCCCCCTAACTATCTATCTATCTCTATGTATTGTATTTTGTATTATCTACTATGAAAAACACTTGTTTGCACAATGTTTTAATGAATGACGTGACGAGCTAGTCATTCACCTGATGTTAAGCGCTACGGCCACCCCTAAATAAATCAATATATTATGTAGGCTGTACCTTAACCGAAACAAACCCCAGTTCAGTTGCATCAGACAAGTGAAATGAATGTAATTTTCTGTAGTTTTATACCTGCAAAAGGATTGTTCCATACACTTGTTTTTCTGTAATCTGTTTGAAACTCTCTGCCACTGATGGTGTTTTCTAATCCTTTGGAATGATAATTTTAAATGAGTACCTTTTTTCTAATTACAAAGCTAACAAGTCTGAACTAACACCACTTAAGCTGTTTTAAGTTTTCAAATCATCCTGAGTAGATATGGATCATTTTACAAGGAGAAGGTGAAAATCATATGATTTTATTTTTCATAAATCACTCTGCTACTTTTTTGTTATACACTCTGCTACTAATCACTGTATGATAATCGCACTTAATGAATCGTGGCTTCGGATTTCATAATACGAGAGTAGCACATCAGCGGTAAATATAAAAACATATAGTTTTGTTTATGCTTCTGTAAACAAACTGAGACCTGTAGACTTTATAAACACTGGGTGTGATGTAGAACTTTGATCTAGAGAGTAGCGTTAGATTTCTTAGTAATCATTTGTAGCAGGTAGCAACTTTGCTAGGTTGCTCCTAAATCGCATCTCTGTTCCATTTCATAAAGCACCGCCAATCACCATTGATCATAGATTCATTAGGCATATAAAAAATCACAGTCTGCGAAAAATCGCAGGTGAAATCACAGTGACAGAAATAAATCATACGATGTAATGATAATGATTATAAAGTAGCAATCATTTAATGCCTAATCCTGAGTATTCGTAATAGATTTGTCTATCCGGCATAGTTAGTTCAAGTTCTTATTTTATTCAGACTCTCCCTAACAGACACTTTGTAAAGGAATAACTTTGCATAAGTAGTTTAACTTCCGTACAATATGGGCCTATTCATGTCATAAGGTTAAACGGCCATAGTTAGTTAGAAGGGTTCATTTCAATATGTATGTTACATTGTAAATAGTTTTGTACTCACAAATAAATTCGACGTTTAAGGTTGAACGTTTCACTAGCGCGGCAAATTCAAATTTTCTTGCGTTCTTTTGCCAATAATAGTTTAATTACTCAAAGTGATTACATGAAAACTAATTTTGCGCAAATAAAGAGAATGTATCAGTAAATTACAATTAAAAGTATTACCTACATACCATTGGTTTAGCGACAAATGGCAATAGACTGAAAAACTAAGACGAAACTTGTTTATTGCCATTTGTCGCTAAACCAATGATATTTAGGAGATACTTTTAATCGTATTTGTTGATACATTCTATTTCTTTACGTTAAATCAGTTTTAATGTAACCACGTTTAGTAATTAAGCTATTATTAGCAAAAGAACGCAAGAAAATTTGAATTTGCCGCGCTAGTGAAACGTTCCACCTTAAACAGAATTATTATAGTATTCAAAAAATACTTAGGTATTCTGCAGAAGTAATATACATACTACTAGTAGTTCTGCAAACAGTATAGAACACGTGAGAATATAGTTTTTTTACAACAATTATGTTTTTTATTTTCAACGGACAATGTCCCTTTATTTTTTTACAACAATTGTGTTTTTTATTTTCAACGGACAATGTCCCTTTATTTTTTTACAACAATTATGTTTTTTATTTTCAACGGACAATGTCCCTTTATTTTTTTACAACAATTGTGTTTTTTATTTTCAACGGACAATGTCCCTTTATTTTTTTACAACAATTATGTTTTTTATTTTCAACGGACAATGTCCCTTTATTTTTTTACAACAATTGTGTTTTTTATTTTCAACGGACAATGTCCCTTTATTTTTTTACAACAATTGTGTTTTTTATTTTCAACGGACAATGTCCCTTTATTCTTTAAACTAACTACTACAATAATAAAACTAATAAAATAGTTACACTATTTGCTACAAAGAGCATTCGGACTGTACACTAGCCACTACCAGTAGGTAATGTGCCCAAGCTACGTTGAATGGAAACGCCTAATTATTGAAATAATACAATACAAACAGACAGATGCTCAAAGTGCTCATTTTTTGAGAGTTCATACGTGACGTAACACGTTACTGGAGTCTATTCTACTTCTTTTCGTCCATATTTTGTTTTGAAATTCGAATAAATTTTGACTAAGTGGTAGGAATTTTCTGCAAAGTTCGTCTAGGTAGGTACCACCGCTTTGCCAGTTATTCTGCCGCCAAGCAGTAGTGTGCAAGCACTACTGTGGTTACTGTGGTATGTGTGTGGTTGAAGGGCATTGTAGCTAGTGAAATTACTGGGCAAATGAGACATTATGATCTGATCACTTAGTCTAGTAATCTGATTACTAGACTGTGTGATGTCTCAGGATGACGTGCGCAGTGCAGTGTCACGCGAAACTTTATTGTTTTAAAGTTCCGAGTGACACTGCAACTGTTATAGGCGGCCGTGTTTCTTAACATCAGGTGAACGACTAGCTCGTCACGTCATTCAATCGCATAAAAAAAAACGAAAAAAAAAGATAAAGACGCTTAGCAGAGAATCGAGGCCCTACTCGTTTATCATACGTGATTCAGTAGAAGAGATTATAGCTAACTCCGTGCAATAACACCAGAGAATAATTGTCATTCTTATCACGATTCTGTTTGTTCAAGCATAATCGGTGCCAGTCATTCATATTCCAGATTGTTAATAATGTATAGTCGTGTCATCGAAAAGATAATTTGGACACCAGTTTTGATGGATTGTTAGCCATGCTATTACACAGGAATTGTGAATTGATTTGGTTCTTCTAATGGACTAAATGCATTTTAGTTGTAATGTTTTTTATGTGTTTTACAAGTTATACCTACTGACAGTAAACGGGATTTTTTGTAGCTTACAGTAATGTGGCTTACAGTAATGTGGCTTACAGTAATGTAGCTTACAGTAATGTGGCTTACAGTAATGTAGCTTACAGTAATGTGGCTTACAGTTATTAAATGAGTCGACCAGGCCCAATCGCATATCTTGGGAGAGGCCTACAAGTTATACCTACTGATAGTAAACGTGTTTTTTTGTAGCTTACAGTAATGTGGCTTACAGTAATGTGGCTTACAGTAATGTAGCTTACAGTAATGTGGCTTACAGTTATTAAATGAGTCGACCAGGCCCAATCGCGTATCTTGGGAGAGGCCTATGTCAAGCAGTATTACTAGGTGGAAGGACTTTTCTGCAAAGTTCGTCTAGGTAGATACCACCGCTTTGCCAGTTATTCTGCCGCCAAGCAGTAGTGTGCCAGCACTACTGTGTTCCGGTTTGAAGGGCATTGTAGCTAGTGAAATTACTGAGCAAATGAGGCCTTACGAACTGATGTCACTGTCTGGACCGTGTGATGTCTCAGGATGATATACGCAGTGCAGTGTCATGCAAAACTTTATACTTTAGAGTTCCGAGTAACACTGCAATCTGTTATGGGTAGCCGCGACGCTTAACATCAGGTGAACGACTCGCTCGTCACGTCATTTGTTCACATAAAAAAAAGAATACCTACAGTAGACTAACGCAGGTGGGACCTTAGGAGCATAGCTCCTCTTGACGTGGGAAAAACTTAGCATACAGAAACTAAAAAAAAAAATATTATACATACTATTATACGTATTAAACATACGTCTGATAAATAAACCCAGACTTTCTTTATTTTTCAACATAAATACTATAATGAAAAAATAGTTTACACAACATCAAATTATTTACTAAATTTACTAAACATTACATTTCCTTATCTCCCGTTCAGACTAGCCGTTCTTGTACGGATTTTAAAGGCAGTCAAGGTCTTCTGACTCTGCTTACTAATATTGTTATTATTACCCACTAAATACAATACAAAAACGAATAAAAATACCATCCTACCCTAAAGAATAATAAAAAATAAAAATAAAATAAAAAGAAATAATAAAAAAGCCTTTTATTTCTTGAATTTCTTAAGTAGGTACATACCTAACTCTAATAATACGTTTGTTCTCTAACATTATTTATATTTACATTATATTCATATTTGTTCGTTGTTGTTACTGTTCGATTTCATTAATACATATGTACTTACAAATCAAATTATTATTAATAACCTTTTTAAGTTTCTACTTGTAATAGGTACAGAACTTTTAATTTGAAAGTATATATTTATTTATTTTTTACATTAGAGATTAGTAGGTATACATTTTTACATTTTAAAGAATATAATGCCATAACTCTTTCCTACGCCGTAGCTCCGTAGCACCGTAGCACCGTAGCTGTGGAAACGTAGCAGCCCTACGCGCTACGCCGTTACCCACGCGAGGCCACACACAGCATCGCATCTGTATATAAGCGGCCGTCCACACCTCTCGAAGCTCATTTGCTTGGCGTCTCCCGAGGTGACACAGGAAGAACCCGCCTTTATCCTGCTAGTGCTCTCGTCGCTTAAACTCCCTGATTCGACTGCTGAGGTGAAGTTGAATAATGTAAGTATTTATCGTAAAAATATTTATTTATTTTAAATTTTATTAATTCACTTTTCTATGTGTTAAAATCGTCATAAAAAATATATATTCACTGATAATTCATTGCTATGATTTCATTAGTGCGCGTCGAGTAAAATAATATTTTTATTGCAACAGGTGTTATTTCAACCGGATCTTGTTTTATAAACGTTAATTAGTGCATGTTCTTATGTGAACATAGTTTCAAAGTATTCATCTGAACAAGAGTTAATTTTTAAATTAATTTGTTAATTTAAATAAAAAATATTATCTCTAACAATGCAAAACAATACTATACCGTTCAACAAATACAAAAAATTGTCACTATTAGTGATCTAGGACAGCCTATTTTGCCATTATAAATAACTTTATTTTTTTTCGTTTTTTTTTGGTTCAGTCATCCTATAGAGTTCTTTTTTAGTTTGCCGTGGGACGTATCTTTTTAATACTTTATTAAATCAACGTTCTTTGCTTGTTATTATTTTTATTTAAAGGTAGATAACTTATTTTTTAATTTAAGCAAAGCTATGCCTATCCTTAAGATTTATTTGTACTTCGATCTACTCAATGAACAGGAATGAACAGGATCAAAATTACCTAAAGGTTTATCTTGAACACGTAATGTTAGGCAGAAACATAATAGAAAGCAACTCAGGTATTAATATTATACTTAGTAAAAATATTTGCCCAAGAATTACTGAACCAGAACCAAAAATGATTGTTTGAGAAACATTTACACACAAATTGGCCCAGAAACCTTAGATGAAAAAATCGGAAAACGCCTTTTTTAAAAAAATTGTATAAATAAAGTATTTAGACTGACTGTATCACTAAGTGATAACTTGTAACAACTTCTACAGAACAAGAATGTAAATAATTAATTTCAAAAGTATAATATAAGATAAAAAAAAATAATAATAATAGAAGCCTAACCGATATCTTATTGGTCTAATAATTCTTCCGGAAGGCGATGAATAACAACTTTCATGATATCCTTTCTTAAATGATTTTGAACGAGTTTCTGCTGTGATTTAAATTGAACTTAAAGTGTTAATAGACTTTAATCTCTAAAAACAATACCAGTACTATTAAAAATAAATTGGGTAGACTATTTTTTGTAAATAGTCATACTTTTAGAACTAGTCATTCAAACCTATAATAATTACGCTTTGGATCATTTACAATTTAAATACAATTAAATTACAATATTTATGATTTTATGCCAGTATCGCCTGCTTAGCTGCTTAGCATGTCCCGGATTTAGAGACGGATAGATGCGGGTTGAAATCCCGTTCGTGATTCAAATTTTTCCTTTACAAATTAAATTACAGCTTACCCTTTTATTTTTTTCCTAACTGTTCAATAACTTCCCAATTAAAGCATTCCTTAAAAATATCGTAAGATTATACTGACGATAATAAATTCTGATATGGCCTTGTTCGCGAACCTTTTACCAAATTACAAATAAATATAATGGGTTTAATGTATGCGACATTAAACATCGTTATAGCTATTTTTAATATAAAGCAAACTTTACTAATATCATGTTAATGGGGCTACCAGAGCTTTATACGGGTAAGACTTTCAAACACGCGTAAAACAAGTGTTGAAGTTACCTATAAAACTTTATTAAATTCAGGGCTGAATTGGAGAATACCTAAGCACCTAATTACATCGGGGACTTAAGTAGTTAACCATAGAGGTTAGTTCATAAATCCCTATCGACTTAATCAAATGGGATTTTTCCCTCAATCCACTAAGATATTACTGACTGGATCTACCAATGGATTAAATGTGGTCTTGACTCTAAAATCTTTAATGCCCATGGACCTTATAATAGAGATAAGTGGACAAAAACCATTCGACTCCTACTGGTAGTAGCTACATTATATTACTATCTTTAAAAAATGCAATCCACAAGTAAGTTACTTTATAATCACTCCTCATCATCCTCTTTGCCTATTCCCATTTGTTATTGGGGTCGGCTTCCAATCTAACCTGTAGCGGCAACTACTACTGTCTCACTACCCGTAACGATTGCCATAGATGTTCTTATGATAATCGAAACCAACGGCTTTACATGCTCTCTGAGGCACGGAGCGATGGCATCGAAAACTGCACATAACTTACTAGATAAATCATTTGTGCAGGGCCAAGGATTGAACCCAGTGCCGTAAGATTGCGAAGCGCACATGCTACCGCTAGGCCACCATCGCTCCTTTCTTTATAATCACTGCAGTTTAATATTTGTATACTTAGGTAACTACAATTTGTTGTTTAAACCACCGACCTCTAAGAAATCTCTTTTAGCAACAAGTACGCCTATACTATACTACATACATACTACAGCTCCTAGTTTTTTTTGCTGTATATACAATAATCTCTTTTTGAATTGTATTATATTGTAATTAACAACAATGTACAAACTGTTTCAGCCTACATTTCTATGATTGTAAATTTATAAATGTATATAGGTATAAGTATAGCACTACTAAAAATGACTATGTTTCAATGGCACTAATTTGGAGCCCTAGAAGTACCAAGCTAACATATCTAACAAACAGGTTTCACCTTTACACGTAGCTTATAGAAATGGAAACCATATCAAAACCCACAATAATTACATAGCAATAATAGTCATCAAAATTATGTGACAAAAAAATATTGTGGCTCGATGGGTTAATTTTCAACTCCGTTATCTATTCATCAATAAAGCCCGCGATATGACTGCTTTGCCTAAATATTTCAAGATTTATATATAACGCTTTTTTAATTGAAAGTTCAAGAGCTAAAAATACTCTATATTTTGACATTAGTTTACACAATGGTTAGTTTTGAGATGAAAAAGAAATATATTCTTAATAGGTCTCTTGAATTGATTCTCGGCAAGTGGCTATCAGCCTCTAACCGCCAAACAAGAGCAAAGTTCTGTCAATAGAACGACTTCAATACAAAATAGTACTCTAGAAGTTTGAACTAAAGGCTAGGGAAATCATTACCAGTTCGTTTAACTATGTAACATGTAAAGATGTCATGGATGAAATTGATATTTCATTTTTATATGAATGGGCAGAGTCGGACAAACTTTATTAATTTCGAATAGTTGAACATCGTTTTCATTTTGAAGGCAAATGTGGTTATTGAACGACACGCTACCTTTTTTGTTTACCTATATCTTCCTCCAGTTCCACAGTTGACAACAAACTATTAAAAATAGTATAGTTAAATACTGCGATGCTATATAGAGTAGATACCCGATTGGCGCCTCAAAAACGGCACCGTCAAAACAAGGCATATGCTTTGTTCTACTCTCAATAGCATGTGACCGCGCCTAATGAAAGTGATGTAACTCACATATTATTGTTTTACAACGCTATTACAGGGTGCTATGGTTCATTATTAAAATTAAACAATCGCTTGTGGACTATTTTATAGAGGTACAATACCTGTATAAGTAAGCATTGGCGCGGGGGCACTTTTGAGGTTTGATTTTCATAGAGAAAAAGTAAAGTAACAACAAAAATTACAGTAATAGTAGGTATAAATAATTCACTTGTAATTTGCTTGTTATAACCAGAATCTTTTGGTAGTTCAAAATCTTACGGTCTTGTACTTCTAAGACAATGGATGTTTCCCATCTATGTTCTCTGAACTATGTATCACAATATAGCTATATCAACATGCGTGAGTAATTACGATACGCAAAGTTTATGATCATCAAGGGTTTATGGGCCTGCATATTGATTAAACAGAGTAAGCATTGAATTAAATACAGAGTGATACGTGTGTACTATAAAAGTATTTTTATTTAGAGTTACAAACAATACATTATTTAATGAAGGCAAATGCTAATTACCCAATGTGCCCGGAATTTTTTTCCATCCTAATTATATTAGAACTACGTTCAAAGGGGTTTCCTTCTTTCGCCGGACATCAAAGCGCACAAAAACACGGCACCCATGCATATATGGTTGAAATTCCATCAACCCGCACTAAGTGTTTTGCTATGCACTTTATAGTGCGAACAGCCAATGAGTGGAACACCTTACCAGCGTCCTTGTTTTCAGCTAACTATGATCTGGGAGTCTTCAAGTCGAGAGTGAACGGGTATCTTCTAGGCACGTATGCACCATCGTAGACTATGTCATCACTTTCCATCAGGTGAGACAGTGGTCAAATGCTTGGCCTATAAACTATTAAAAAAACACAACAATATTTCTTGGAACCATAGCAGTATTTGTAGCAGGTTTTGTAGTAAAGCAAAACGTCCAAAACGTTGAGTAATTAATAGTAGTAATTACTTATAGCTATCGCAACAGAACCAAAGCACTGAATTGAAATGGCGAAAAATAAGAACTTATCAACAAAAAAAACAACAACGAAAATCTAATAAATCAACCAAATAAATGTCATTTAATTTCGATCTGAATAACTCATATTCGCTAATTGTAACAAAGAAAGAAAATAAATAAACATAATTTTATATATTAGCTCAAACGCACCCAAGTAATACAACAAATTTTGTTAATATGACTGTAAAATGTGGTATAGTTTCATCCCATATAAATCACAAAGTCACATCATATGCCAATGCAATGCTACTTAAATTAGTTACCAAAACGGAGCAACCCTTTTCAGCAAGAAATTGTATACCAACTGTCCAACTTATGTTGTTAGAATTAGGAAGTGAGTCTCGGAAACAGCATCAAAAGTGTTTAAACACAACAGCGAACTACATTAATATACTTCTGTGGTAGTCTGTTAGTTATTAGAATAGGCACAGCTCGTATTATATTGATAACTGACTAATATATATGCTGGCTATAATACTGAATTAATAGTGCTACGTAGAGATAGCTTCCAGATCAATTCACTACGTTTTTTTGCCCTATACATACATCCATTCAAAAGTAAGTTTTCTTAGATAGCCTCATCATTAAAATTATATTGATTTTAGAGCTTGGATTTGTTTTTGCTTCATTGATACTTAACTCAGGTTGTAACTTTATGCATTATGCATTATTTTTTTCGAAAATATCCTGGGTATCTCTGATAAATCTCTTTTCCATAAGACCAATGCTACTCGTATGTGAAAGAATAGACAATACCTTTTTGTCCTAAGCCAGCTGCTAGATGCAAGTTACCAATTTCCGTCCTAACTTTAACCAAAGAGCGTTAATTTGAAGTTAATTAGCTTATGCTAAGGCTCCGGCTTCAGCGGATTAATTCGAGTCAGATTTATTTAAAGCCTCACTCACAGCTCACGTAGGTGAGGTTCTAATACCTACTTATAAAAATCAGATGCATGTTCCGATGACAATGTAAACGTTACGTCAAAATTAAGAGCGTATAAAATACACACACGCTTCGTCAGCCGTAAAACGTTCACCGCTAAACATAGGCCTCGCCCATAAAACACCACTTTGAACGCTTATCCGATCCGGGTTTCCGATAATCACCAAGCTTTGGCAAGCGGCGTGGTGATCACAAAAGATTATAACGTACCAAAAACGCTGCTGCCCATATCCTGGATATTCCCTTAGCTGGTTTTAATGGACCCGCGAAGAGATGGGGTGGGGTGCATTTTGTCAGGCCCCACCCCGTCTCAATAGAATACTGTTCTCACACCTCTATTCTCATATGACGTGACCTTTTAGAGACTCTATGGGTTAGAGAACTGAGTGATATAGGCTTATTTATTTATACTTTAGCACAAAAAAAATGCACAAGGCGGACTTAATGCTATGAAGCATTATCTACCAGGCAACTTGGATGTACAAGGAAAAAAAATGGTAGCGGTGCAGTAAAATATGTTACAAACAGTGATATAGGCTTATTTTTATTCTAGAAAATCCTGTTTACGCAAGTGAAGTCACGGAGAGTAGATAGTTAAAAAAACATTACTGTAATTAAATTGCACAGGCTTCACAGTAGTTGGCTCCAATAGCACAAAAAATGCTCGTTAGTAGAGGCAAGCGAAGCAACAATAATCGTGGGTGCCTCATTCGACTCGCTTTTACCTGGTTTAAAGATTTCATAAAAGAAAGAAGAACAAAAGAAGAGAAAGAAGAGAGAAGATTTGTTGCAATAATAGTTATGCATGATTCTATAATCGCTTTTTTATTATTCTGTCAAAACTAAGCTTTAAAAAAAATATTGTGAACGAAATGGTTTTCTTCAAAACTAGTAAACTACCCTAACTACAGCCTTTACTAATAAGTATTTTTGTTTGATACTATAAATTATAACCCTACTTCATAATCGCCCAATTAGCTAAAATATTGCAAAAAAAATGTATATTTGCTTTTACGCTTGACAGTTCTCCTCAGTAAAAAGCACAAAAAAAATAACAGTTTTGTTTATAATACACCGTAGAAATTTCTTACATAAAAAATTGTATTTATACCCATCCTGTCGAAGGGAATGGCAACAGATGGGAGGCAGACGAAGCCTGTCTTCCTTCGCCGGCCCATGCATTCATCCCCCTATTTTTTATTCATCTTTTCCCCTATTTTTTCCCTTTCCCTTCCATCTTCCCTTTGACAGGATGGGTATAAATACAATTTTTTATGTAAGAAATTTCTACGGTGTATTAGAAACCATTTAAAAAAAAAGATGAATGAAATCGATGAAGCCGTTCTCATTTACTCTTACCCATAAACAGAACTAATTAACCCATGCGAAGCCGGGGCAGGTCAATTAGTAAGAAATAAAGGTAATAATTATGGTTGATAATCCACATAACACGCAATGGTAGATGAATTTTTTTTTTCAAGGAAGCGAAATGTGGTAATTACAATAAGCGTTTTATGAGAATAGTAAAAATACAAGGTCATAAATATTTTACCGCCATATTTTAGTTTTTTTTTATGCGATTGAATGACGTTACGAGCTAGTCATTCACCAGATGTTAAGCGACACGGCCGCCCATAACAGTTGCAGTGCCACTCGGAACTTTAAAACGATAAAGTTTATAGTTATATATATATGTAGTTCTAATCATCTGCAAAATTGAGGAAGTATAGAAAAATAGAGGTTAATTTGCGATTATTTTCTATCTAGGATTATTTTATAAATTGAAATGTATCCTTCGAGTATGTTGCTACCTATTTTTGTTTTATTTTTAACATACGACTGAACAATTTATACGAAGTCAAGTCGAGCAATGACAACTTTGTTCTCAATTATTTGCAGTGCTTTATTATTTTGTTCTGCTTGATTTGTTAATTGAAATTAGCAAGCTGCATGCCCTTCGATATATACTGGCACTTATTTCGCTCAACGCATCAGCATTGCAATTCGACGAGGCAATGCTGCCAGCATGTTGGGTACGCTACCTACCGGTAGTGGGCTGGAGCATAAGGACTGTCTATAGACCATCGCGGCTAGTATACAGTCCAAATGTTCTTTGTAGTAGATAGTGTAGCTAGTTTATATTATTGTAGTAGTTAATTTAAAGAATGAAGGCGCATTGCCCATTGAAAAAGGAACAGATATTATAATTATATAGAAGTACCTACATATCAAAGTGAAGCAGGAAACATTTTTTGCAATACGAGATTATTCATTTTCTTTTCTTACATTTGCTGAGGTGTTATATTAATATTGTAATAATGTTAGGTGTATGATTAGTTGTATCGATAAATAACATCCCGTAAATCGAATTATAAGTCAAGGCTTCGTTTCCCAAACCTTTGGGCGGTCATCACGTTTTTGTGATAGCGAACCCCATGGGTAACTGTACAGGGACAATAAATGCACACACAATCAGTGACTAAGTTTTGCACGAGCGTGGAAACTTACCTATTCGATGGCCTAATGAAAACTATCAGAATGAACCCATAACACAGGGATTTTTCAGTTGGAGACTAATTTAATGTTGAAGAGAAAAATGTGAATTTAGCCTACACCTCTACATATACACTTTAGGCTTATTCACAAGAGACGGTTTCAACACAGTCCGTTACTGCTCAGTGCCATTTGGTTTATATTCTTTTGAGAAATAAAGATCTTAAACCACATACTACTTGAAATTGGATTTTTATTCTCTTTTTCGTAAGTATTTATAAAACAAGAATATATTTGTCGTTTTCAGAAATGTGTTTCATAACCAGCTACGAAAAAGGATTGAACTTTTTTCATAGCTAGTTTTTAAAACAGTTAATACCATGTTCGTAACTATATAAACGTGAACGACCTTATAATGATTTAGCGACCGGATTGAAATCAAACCGTGTTGAAATCGTCTCATGTGAATTAACCCTCAGGCATGATTCAAGCAACTGTTTCTTCTTTCGAATTAACATGTTCAGGTACTACATGTGTTCGTATATTGTTGACACGTATATCGAAAGCAAATAATATATTGACACCCTGATCACAAGTCACGTTTAGTTCTTGGCAATCCAGCGGGGCAATGCGGCTAGTGTCTTGGGTACTTTTGGCCCAGGTTGGTACGCGAGGGATCTTTAGTTTTTTAATTTTTTAATTTTAAAATTTTTAATTTGTGTTTTTAATGTTAATATTAATTTTGACGTAATTATGCTATGATCTGACTTGTGACTGCGTTTGACATTGTTAATTGAATAACTAAACAATAATTCCTTATACTGTACTTACCTAATAATATTAATAATATGACACGAATAAAAATACATCTATGTACATATTATATTCCTTTAAATGCGAATTACACTTATTCCACTAGATCCATTTACATGTCACAATGATGCATAATAATCACATGAATTTCCTTAATAATGACATAAGTACTTTTACGTACTACATTGTAGATATAGGATTTATAAAAGGAAACATTTCACATGAGCACCACAAATGGCAACGATTTTCATGTCTGAAACATGAGATACATGAGTGTCTGTAACAGACATATTGACACCCTGAAGGAGGCTGGCAATGAAATAAAACCATGTAGGGGACGGCGGGCGATTGTCTGCACCAGCAAACCTTACCTCTGCTTTGTACGCAAAGTTATGATATATTATAACCTATATGTGTGGGAGTGATGACAGTACCTTCGTTATCTGGCTCAATGATACATGTTTTGCTATCTAAAATGAAGATTACACTGCATTACTGCTACCTTTTAAGTAGGTATCTTTTTCATCTACCTACTTCGGGGTTTTACTTAGGTAGGCCTTTCTGCAAAGTTCGTCTATGTAGGTACCGCTTCCAGTTATTCTGCCGCCAAGCAGTAGTGTGCAAGCACTACTGTGTTCCGCTTTGAAGGGCATTGTAGCTAGTGACATTACTGGGCAAATGAGACTTAAGAACTGATCTCACAGTCTAGAAATCTTTTTTATACTGTGTGATGTCTCAGGATGGCGTGCGCAGTGCGCGGTGTCACGCGAAACTTTAATTTAGATTTCGGAGTGACACTGCAATCTGTAATGGGTGGCCGCGACGCTTAACACCAGGCGAACAACTAGCTCGTCACGTCATTCCTTTACATAAAAAAAAATTAACGGCGAAAAAAAATTAAAACTTTTCACTAAAAAGGTCACTTCAAAACAATGCCAATTTCAATTAGTGGTAACGAAGCAAAATGGGTTCGGATTCAATGATCACACCCGTTTGCCATCGAACCCTTTGTCCCATTAACTAAATGCGTTTCACAAATATAATATTTCCATTTGAATGGATATTACACATGACCAATTTTTGGTACCACACCAAAACTTAAGAGATGAGTTTGTCTTACAAACATAAAACAGTTGTTACGTTGTATTGGAGAAGAGGCATGTTGATAAGTAGTATAATAAATATTTTCTTGGAAAACAGAACGAGACAACAAAATAAGTAAATAAAAGTAAAAATGTTGGTTAATATGTAAAATGGATTAGTTTGAAAATGGATTTTTTTCTCGAGGTTTTGTTTTCGTTCGCTCCAAATTCTGCTAATTTCATTCACACTCATGTGTGATTTTTATGAGAAAGACAAGTCGCAACGCGACGTTATCTATTTTTCTTGATTTATCATATTATTCGAGTCAATAACGAATGACGGTGAGATATTCGTACAGACTTAAAGGCCGTAAGACCATTTTTGTTCGAATATCTCAATAATGTTCACATCAAAGTCTTTACTAATAAAGGGCTGTTAAAATGAAAAAAATAAACAAATAAAGATACCAGCTTCCATTGTTTCTGAAGTTAGTAGGTAAATAAGTAGGAAAAAGACAGTGTAATTATTATCATAGTTTCAATTCCGTAATTTCAAACAAACAAAAAAGAACACGATTCAACAAAAAAGAATATTTCACGTCATTGAATAGTTGCAAATATATTGCTTTACTATCTGTTTGTTCACAGTCGAAAGCATCACAATGAAGGCATCCGCAAGTAACGTAACCGTGGCCGCGCTGGTCTGCACATTCGCTTTACTGCTCATGACAGTGCGCGCAGCTCCTTTGGTAAGTTACATATTATTGTATGTTAGAATAGAAAACAATAGACCTATGGCTAATATTAGCATTAGGACTGTCTATAGGCCATCGCGGCTGGTATACAGTCAAAATGTTCTTTGTAGTAAGTAGTGTAGCTAGTAGATTTTAGTATTAGTAGTTTCTAGTATTTGTACTAGTTAGTTATACTATACTTACACGAGACGCTTTTCTATTGAGCAAAAAATGAATCGAAATAGTTTTTTTTTTATTACTGATTTTTATTGATTTTGATTCATTTTTTGCTTTTTTGTTACCTACATGGTATATATATATGTAGCAGAGCTTTATTTGAATTTCTCTGATACCTAATACGCATCGCTCCCGCTCTGTTTGTCGGATCCACAATCATCGCATGCGATGATCTGTTTCGATTTTACATAATTATTAACCAGGCTTGATCTTGAATACAAGTTTGCATTTCTTTTATACAATGCAATATTTGGGTACGCTACCTACCGGTAGTGGGCTAGAGCACTTGGACTGTCTATAGGCCATCGCGGCTATTATACAGTCCATAAGTGTTCTTTGTAGTAGGTAGTGTAGCTAGTTTAGTTTAGTTTTTATTATTGTAGTAGTTAGAGTTAAAAGGTAACTTGCCCGTTGAAAAAAAAAATGCAATATAGAGACTAAAAAATAAATAAATATTAAAATGTTCAATAATTAGCGTTAATCCTCTCATTAAGAAAAACCTTATAAAGCTGTGTTATCTAATAATTTAGACGACACATAAAGTCGTAAATGAGTCAGAATGAATGAACGTAATTTGTGCGTAACAACTGAAACTTTGTACCACTGTTTGTTTACCCTCAAGGGCAATATGCGTTTTGATCAGAATTTTCTTGGCATATAACGAGGGTGTCATTACCTATATGATAATAGGGTAACTCGCAGGACCATTAAGGTCAATTTACTTAACGAAGTTTGAAAATGGCACTCTACAATTTTAGGCGTAAATCCAAACGTAAATTCTAATTTACATCAGATGGTAACAGTGATAAAATAAAACAGTATAAAATTATATTGTAGTCGTAACAGATTTGAATGCGCTGTAAAATATTACAGCGTCTTAAAAAGTAAATGGATGATTAGGATACTGTTTCCGGACGAGCAGGAAAGTACCCACATTTCAAAGGGTTTGTTTTTTTTTCAGGCAAAGTTAATATATTTATTTAAAAAGGGAATTAATCCACAGAGGTGGAATATTTTCACTACTCTCAACCTAAGTCTATGGGTTAAACCGATTTCAATTGCTATTACGCAAAATAGTAGCATCCGAACGCTGCATTTTTTACTGAGAAGTTACATTTAGATTAAAATGAATAAATTAGATTACATCATTTTTCCAGTTATTTCGATTTAAAAGCAAATCTACTGACACACAAAAAACAACAAAATGGAGAATTTTCCTCCCATTTTTAAGTCGGTTGAAAAAAACGCAACACAGTTTTATAATAGCTCTATTCTAATTCTATTCTATTTAGGATCCAGAAGATGAGCAAGTGGAAAATGGGCTCGTGGCGCATCCAGACAACATGGGAGACATTATGCCGGGACAGTGGGACGCCATCAACACTGAAGCTCTTCGCAAGCTGCTGATGCAACTTGATGAAGACAGGTCTGTTACAATAATTACAATTAAGGTTTTAAAATATTTGCACATCTCCATAGATCTTTGGTTATTGGGTTCCTTTCCATAGGGTCCACTCTTCCAATGGAGAGTGCACGTAGTTTTCTCGCATAATCTTCTCCCGGCAACGGCTCGAACCCTAGGGGTGGCCTTGAGCCTCTCACTTTTGATGGCTAGGTGACGCTGTAAAGGTCCAATACCAACAGCATTAGACCGTTCAAAAAAATGATGTTTGGGCTCTCACACATGTACCTACAACGTTTATTACTAAAGATCTAAGTCATCTAAGACTAATTAAAACAGTGGCTGAATTCTCTAAACTACAGAATAGTACAGTATGGTATACGCTGAGAAATGTGACTCAAGCCAACCGAACGTTCAATAGATATTACGAAACTTCAAGTGGAATTTTAGTCACGAACAAAATTTCAGTAGCATGACAGTGCTAGTTTCCCCAACCAAGTCACCCAAGGGATACTTAGAACAAATTTGCGCCAAAGTTTAGCTACTGGTGAAACCGTGGCGAGGACGTTTGATGGTGGCGGTGGCTGTATCGACGCTCGTGTTAGCCCTGTACTTACAAAGTAACTATTATCTAATCTGTGCTGTACCGTAACCTTCGAGTAGCATGAACTATTTGGGTAGAGCTTTGGCGGGAATACGAACGGCTTGCTGGTATTACTTGCCATAGCTTATATAATTTAGAGTGTTAATGCCTTTTTACGTAAAAAGGGAAACCATCATGAGCGTTTTTCTAAAAACCCCCATGAAATTTGCAACCTCTGCCAAAGCATATACTTACAAGAGTTACAATAGCTTGCAGCTTTTAAGACCTATTATTATTTTAGCGGGAGAGGATCAGAGGAGCAACATCGCACATTGTCTGATAGTAGGTACTCCTTTGTTGAAGTTGGAGAAAAATCCTTTGATGCTGTTCTTTGCTTTGGTAAAAATGAGAACGTAATATCTACTAAAATATAGTTTATTAACGGGATATTTACCATGCGAAGGAGGTTAAACCGCTACGTTTGCCCATAACTTATTATTATCTACCCGCAAGGTCTTCAGTTTGTCCGTGATCATGGTGCTTGCAACAGTACCGAAATATCAGCAACTCGAAACAAATAAACTACATGGTAAATATCCCGTTAATAAACATTATTTTAGTAATTTTAGTAACCATGGAAGTTTAAAATCTCATATTAATACCTACTATTACATTTATCTTTTGTTCATCTACATATGGTTTATTTTTAGTTGTTAACGTTGTCTTTCGTTTTTAAAATATATTTACGAAAAAACATACGAAGGCAAAATCCGACGCGACATTGACTATTCGACATTATTTCTTCAGTAGGTAATGATGTATACACATGGGTTGTAACTTCTCGAGGCAGTACGTTTAATCTAAAGAATAGAACTCAAAACAAACACTTACAAAAGAATCCAGGCATGTTAGCGCACGTGTAACTACAGCTTACTGTTGCACTAAATGAGCGTAGTAGCTAATTATAAGCACGCTGGGAGCTTTAATCATCGAGCGTCCTGAGGACTTGAATTACCTTGTGATTAGCGCAACTACCTGTTCGTAATGGCACGAGACGGCGTTGGCTAACAACGTGTGACCATACGTGGGGTTGTAGTGTGTACTTAGCTAATATATACCTACCTCGTCTATGAATGAAAGTCATTCATTACGGTGCGTATCAAATTGTGCTCATGAATCATCATTATCCCATCTACCCTAATCTCACTCACCTTCAAGATAAAAACAAGGAGAAGTAGCACGCCTTTTAACAGTCAATCTGCTTGTAGATTCGGTTATTTTTACTACCAGCTGTTTGAACTCTCCTCGAGAATCTTCGTTGATGTAATGACCACCGCCGCGTCGACTATTTCTAGCCATTTTTACTCACACCAGCGAAACTATGAAGCTCCGCCATAGATGGCCACTTGGTTTATCAGAGTATTACCCATTTTGTATGCCCTAAATTGGCTCTTGATACGACATTCGTAGGTAGAGCGCTAGGTATAAGGCAGAATCTCCACATTCAAATGTACTCAAAGATCAAAAATAATATTCGCAGACGTTTCCTGTCCTTTGAAAGTTAGCATAATGAGATCTTAAAAGACCTGCACCATATAAAATAATATGGCAAGAGGCAAACCTATTATTTTACGCTAAGGTAAATAATGTTACAAGAAGTCTCTTTTGTAAAACCCGGGTATAAACTCATTGTGTTCGTAGATTATGTACTAAAAGCTTTTATCAACAAAACACCCTGTTACTTGCGTGTTTTTAACATGATGATGATGGTTATGTCACAACTTTTAAGGGATGGATACATATATAGGTGTAGGATAAGTATGCCTGGTTAACCTAATACGTCCTCTTTTAAGAGCTAAAACATTAACATTCCTCTCTAGAATTCTTTAAGCGTAACTGCAAAATAAATTGTGCTTTCATTCTTTTGTTCTCTGGTTTATCCCGGTGTCAGGATGTGAAAACTGTCCGGTCCAGCCCGGCCCATGTCGTCCGAAGCACGTAGCATGGTGTTGTAAATACCCCTTTTTGGTAGCGGTCAACCATCTAAGCAATGGCCGCGGAGAACGTTGCTTGCCTTTAGAGATCGGTCAAGAACGGTAAATAGAGCATCGCTATAAGTGCTACCGCGACATAAAACTTTGATCTAGTTTTTTATGGCACAGACTACATAAATCAATTTACCTACGTGTGTGTTTTGAACTTGAAGGAACAAACTTGACACGTAGGTATACGCTTTCGAGTTTTGGCGGGAACGCGGAAAAGTTCACTTCAGTGCATTGTATTATTTTTCTATACGTGTGCTTCTTCCAGTGTTAATGTTTAAAATTGGTGGCATTTTGCGCATTAAGCGCTGAATTACGAGCATGAGTGTTGGCAAAGTGATATAAATTTTTCGTGTTGCTTCTCTAGTAAAGTTGCCACCACTTTACTAGAACATGACTTAGACTGGACTATGACTACCCAGACTGTGACTAAGACTTGACTTTACGTGAAATATTCTATCACACGATGAAAATTACAATATTTGACACTGGCTAAATACACTATGTATGGAGCCAAAATATAAGAAAAAAAAGTAAGCTTTCAAATAAACTTCATAAGCTGTCGACCTAAACAGACAATCATAAAGATCTCTTTAACAAAAGGCTTTAGATATTATTTATTATGCATATTTATGTTTGGATTTTTTATACAAGTGGACGTCGATACTTGAAAAGTCCATTGTGTATAAAAAACACAGTTGGAAATAAGAAGAAAAAATGGATTAAAATATACTGTTAGCTTATTGGACGAGTTAACTACTCTACTCATTAAAATCGGGCCCGTGACTTCTTTGACTACTTTTCGCTATTCCTCGTAGTCTAGGATAGACCTACCACGCCCACTTGAAATACCCACCCTGTATAAGTACAGGATACTTTATCAGGTACAGTTACTGTATATATATTGACAGAAAACTTTACATCACGTCACGAATGATCGTAATCAAACAAAATGGTGTTTAAAATTAATGAGCTCATTTTATACGGTTTCAATGGTTTTAGTAGTGCGTTCAAATTGCATTGAACTTAATTGAAATTGTTTCGGAATCGAATGCCTGAAATCTTTGATTTCTGTGAAATTCCAGCTATAAATAAACTTAATAACTTTTTTCGCCAAAATTGATCCAATTTATTACCTATCTAAATATATTTTCACCTCACCAGCTTGGAAAGATTCTCTTTGTCATTCGAAATCTGGGTGAAAAAACGCATTTTAATCGCTAGCGTGGAAAGTGTTTTTAAAATTCGAACCTTTTTATTCAATAATTTTCTCGTCAAGAATTCAGGATTTAACCACAGATCTGCCCGAATTTAACCTTTTTGATATTGCCAGTCCACTGAAAATTCATTAATACCACAGACTACCTACTAAAAGATACTCTTTTTTTCGTTCGCCAACCTCATTTTTAGAATAATCGCACTGTCCAGCACCACAGAGTATATGTATAACCCACAGGTATAACCAATACGCTATCCAGCACGGCGGCTGCATGGAAAATGGATGAAAAACACTTTTTCTTTAATTTTCTATGAACCACGTGGCGAGCTAGTCGTTTACCTGATGTTAAGCGTTACCGCCACCCATAGCTAAATTAATAAGCTAAAAACTAATCTTTTCTTAGCCTTTTAGCTGTTTTTCTTGCATTTTCCTCGCTGTAGTGAGGTGAAAAGTTGTGTGTTGCACTCGGCAGCAAAGTTTTTCTGCGTCTCGTACCTTTGAAACCTTCACTACGCTCAGGATTCTTCATTTGAACCACTCGCTACGCTCGTGGTTCAATCCTAGATTCCTTCGCTTGCTCAGGTTTCAATTCAAGTACTCGCGCCAAAAACCAACTTTGCAGCCTTGTATAACAAATAACTATTAATCTATACTTTCGGTACGTACAATTTTCTGTCATGCACGCGGCTTCCTTCTGCTATAGGCTGAAAAAGCATAGGATCTGCCATTTTTCTTTATAAAAAGAAGTGTTATAGTGGTCCAAGCTACAGGTCCAAACTTTTTTTATTTGTCTCATAATAAAAAAATGTTTCAAACTACCTATATGAAATTATAGCAGACAGCTAACAAACAAAAATAGTATGTTTGGTCATGATCAAAATATAATAAATACTGTGTCTTGCGCCTTTAATAAATTTAATTGAGCTTGATGGCTAAATGTATGTTATGACTACACTAATTTCCACGTAATTCTAATTTGTTAAACACGAGTTCACAGCATGTAAGGAAACTTTTTTATTTACAAATTTATACTATATATTAATTACTATTGTAAAGGTACCTTCTAATAATTCGCCGCTTACGTGTAAAGGTAAAAACCTTTATCTATCGTTCCATTTATCAAACTCTAAAGCAATTTATGCCTTAAATATCATAGGTTCTACGAAGCGAGAGACGTGCGGTAAAAACTCATTTGCAAACAATTTGATAACATTATTCGGTACCTAATGATGCGAAAAATGAATATTGCAGATTACCTATCAACTTTGTGGTTTGATAAAAAACGGTCTATGGTGTGATGTCTAATACTTAAAATAAAATTTTGAATACGTACCTATAACATCAAATGTCTCTACGAATAGGTGTTAGTTTTACTCAGAAAGATTTACAATGAGAACCGAGCTGGAATGATTCAGGCGATTTATGTCCCCGCATTTATCCGAATTTGATATTGCTGTATTCCTAACAGAAATAACATAGACAGATAGTTGGAATGCGCATTTGTATGAATATTGCTACAACGAATCTTGTAAACTGGACATTTCGTTCGACGCGTGCGAATTGGATCATGTAACAATATTTCAAATATACAGAGTGTAGACAGCAACAGATACCCAAACCTGGAAGAAAAAAGACAAAATATGAGTCTCCGTGGCGACACTTAACATCAGAGCCTATATATGATAAAAAAGTCCCTTATTATCTATTTGTTGTGATTTATACTTATAAGTTTCTACTTGACAAGATTATGTTGGACCATGGCGGTACATTGAAAAATTAAAAAAAATCGTGAATATACTTTAACAATGATTGGCCGAGATTATCATACACAAAAATAAAGATATGTCAATGGATTGTACCTATACTGGCTCTTTATATTAAAGTCCCTGGAAAAAAGCTAAAGCCGTCGTATAACAAGCTGTTTGTTTTTTATTTCAGTTTTTACTCTAATCTGTGCCCGAAATTAACAACAACAGACAAATCCGCCTTGGGAGGTTTTAACAACTTCAGATTAATTTAGCTTAATACTCACCACTTTTCTTTTCGAAGTTGTCAAGACTAAATATATTTTAAGTAATACTTCTTTTAAAAAAAACCCTTTTAAAGCGTATTTGAAACTACAATGGAAAGATGGGATGCACCACTTACCAGGCGCGGATACAGAAATTTCTCAAGGGGGGGTGCACATATCATTATAGTCCAAGAGGGAAATTTGTGGATATGGTGGTAAAACACATAAGTATACGGTATAAGACCAATTTGTGCTCTTTTCTTGAAATGATGAATTCCATGCATATCTTCCTGGTAAATTGGTTAATTACTGCGCTTGGTGTTGGACTGCCTGCGCCAAGGGGGGCCCCCTGTATCCGCGCCTGCCTCTTACTGATTTTAACCGATTTCAAAATATATTTTGTTTGGAAGTTTATACATATTATATTACAGTTTATACTACTTATTATATCTACTTTTGCTGAAAGTTTAATATTGATCAAATAATAAAATATTTATACTTAAAATTGACCCATACCTATTTTGATGTAGAAAGTTGATGGAAGATAGATGAAAGACTGGACTGACAGTAACCAGCAGTGCCCGTCGTTAATTCAAGCGCAAGCGTATGTACATGTTTTATTTAGTTAGGATTTTAATTATATTATTGTTTTAGATATGTGCTGTATTTTTTTAGTGAGACTATCTTTTAATGAAGTTGATTTATGAGTTCCAATACAATTTCATACAAAGTTCAAATTCTGTCATTTGCATTAGTATCTGGCTATATAAGGGTCAGACAGGGTCGGACAATACAAAATATAAATGCAATCACAGAGCAAAAACAATTTACTCTGCTGGTTACAACAGAAATAAAAGTGATAGCATACGTTATAGGTAGGTAATTATGCACGTGGCTTGCTCACAGTACGTGATTATCATCTTTTATCCTAAAAGTTTATTTTCAGAAGACACCACGAGACGCCTTTAGTTGAAATTATATCTCACAGTACTTTTTGTCTCACAGTCTTACATTCACATGGTCGCGTCATTGATTTATGGGTACCATTTATTTTATTACCTTTTTTCACCCTTAGGGAATTTAGCTACTGTATTTCCGTGGGAACTAAAGACAAAGCACCTTTTTACCTGCTTTTAGGTAGACATCTCTGGTTGGCGTTGTGAACGTGACTTCTTTATACTACCATGACACGCAAAAAGCAAACAAAAAAAGAAAGAAAGATCTGAGCAAGGATCTGTTACGTTACTTGTTTTTTTCTCTAATCTGTGGTTACGACGTGTCTTCGCCACCGTGGTGACTGATGACTATGTATTATGCTGTGACTATAGTATCGTTAGTCTACCGCCTATTACTAAATTATAGTTCAATTTAAAGCTGATACAGAAAATCAAAGATTTTTTTCTATTTATCTTGAGTGTCCAATTACAGATATGTAGAGTGTAGGTACTCTATCAAAGTGATAGTTTCGAATCACTTGCTCTTCTGTAACTCAAAGTTTGGACATAAGAGCATGCACTTTCATGATAAGTATTACCTTTGAAACTTTTGCGAACAGATTACCTACTCTAGTCGATTTAGATCCCAAGTAAGCTATTATAAAAGCTGTTTTACACGGCCCACAGTATACTTAAGTTAAACGAGAAACTTCAATATTAAATTTATCATAATTCCTCTCTACCTTTAGGCTACAAGTTGTGAAAGGCTAACTCTCAACTAATGAAGATTTTCATGATTATATATCAAAAGTTAGTCATGTGTCCAACGCCCCTCAGTTATAATAACAAGTCTTCGAAAATTCCACCCCCATACAAACACAAACTTTGACTGGCAATAATAACAATAACAATGTACATAATTTACTTATTCGTTAACTCATTAAATAGGATAATATAACCATGGTCAGTGTAAATAAGAAATAAATTATAATCATAAAGTTTTCTGTATCATTATTTTCCTTAAGTTTTACGTTAAACATAACAGATTAACTACAAGGGATAAAGATTTTTTTCTGTGTTATGATTCTAATCATACGTATTTATAATCCTTGCTAACTATTATTAATCCAAAAAAGGATTAGAAGGTTTTTTCTTCTTTCTCATCAATGGATAGCAACGTAATTTTCGTATAGGTATTCCAATAATCACTAAGGATCTCCACTGGTGGTAATTTTTTGGTATAAACTAAAATCTCTACAAGTGTCATCGTGGTACCTATAGAAAAAAATCCTCACTAAGGATCACCAGTGGTGGGCTTTTTTTGGAATTTTGTTTATAAACCACTACCGACCACACCTACCTACAACATGTGGTGTGACAACGTGTATTGTCATCCATGGTTAAACCATATATGCATCCCATGTGTACGTAATTATTTTGCAAGTACTGAATAAATGTTATTCTATTTTATTCTATTCTATATGTATCAACGATCTGGCGAAAGCCGCGGGAGCCGATCGATGCAGGATGCAAGCAGGTGCTCAATGTGGTGCTCTCTGGGGGAGGCCTATGTTCAGCAGTGGACGTCTTCAGGCTGTTGATGATGATGCTGATGATATCCCATGTGTTTCAATATTTTTCTTTTAGATCACGATTTTAAAGTATGGTATTTTCCTAGGTTTGGTCGCGCGTCGCGCTCGTGGCCACAAACGGAGCCCCGTGGCTGGGGGCTGCGGAACATCGACGGACGTATCGCTAGGCAATGGCGGGCTGACAAGCGCCAAGTGCGCTTCCGACAATGCTACTTCAACCCCATCTCCTGTTTCCGGAAGTAAACGATGAACTCGCGACGCCATGGCCTAGTATCCTACGACAGTAACCTAAAATGACGATAGCTACCTGCGACGATTATCTACTTATTTGCTTAAAACAAATGGTTTTAAAAACGTACCTTATATAGTCTCGTATGTCTGGAGATATTTGGTCAGATCACATTAAGTGTCATAAAACAATCTGCACTATATACCACACTTGTTAAACTTTACTGATGTTCAATTAAAGTAGGTATCGTTAAACTATTGAATAAGCACTACGATTAGCCAATTATTGATAAATGAGTGTAAATAGATAAAAATTCTAAGTACTGTTTCAAAACTTATGTGCATAAATTTTTGTCAATCGTCCTATAAAGTTGGTGTTTTTAAATATTTCACTTAACTAGTTAAATGCACTTTTAATGACTTTTGAGCTGTATAGGTACAAATAAATGGAGAAACTGTGAATACTTATTCGTAGAAAGGATAGATTCTCAAGGGCCACTATTAGTGTAGAGTAGGCCTTGATACCTTTCTAAACAGGGCACAGCTGCCTCCACTCTTTGTTGCCGTTAATTCTTTGATAGCTTTATATTTCTTATAGCATTTTCTTGTTAGAAAAATGTTACAACGTTGTCGAAGATGATAACTTCTAGGTCATGGGTTAAAACTTATGATGTATTTTATGTTAAATAAACGTGTTTACTGAACTGTGGCCCCTTTTAAATACTTAACTTTTTTTTAAGTTAGATATGTTTACAGACTCTGTAGAGACATTAAAGTTCACAGTGAAATATATAGGTGTATGAGAGCCTAAAATATTGTGGCCAAAAAGAATTTGCTGTAGGCAGTTGCCAAATTGTCAAACTACGATACCAATTGAATTTAGCCTTAGATGTAATATGTTATACTATAATACTTACTTCTGTTAAGGTAACGAATCTAGTCAATGAAATAAAACTAATGTTTGTCTAAGCAATGTTTTTTATTTACGACCACGAATGTGACTGTGATTTAGGTGAGTCCACTCAGTGCTGCAAAAGTCTTTTTTAGGACTGTCTAAACAATAAAGACACCGAGTTTTAAGTTGTCAACGTAAAACATAAAGTCCAAACAAGTGAACGTTTAGGGACATAATCATTTTCAGAGATTGGCGTACACAAAGCACCCCCAAGTTAAAAAGTATCTAATAAAAGGCCATAAAATTTTCAAAACCGCCTCTGTATAGAAAAGTTTTAGGTATCTCCATCACAAGTAGAACAAATTTCGCATTTTTTCATTTACCATAAAGTCCCCTTCCTTCACTTTCTAAATTAGGCCCCGTCGGGTTACTTTTCAAATTAAAATGTATTCGAGTTGAAAAGCAAAATGTTTGCTATTTTGCTTTTTCCGCACGAGGCACTTAATTATGAAAACGAGTGGTCTTTTAAACGGGCAATATGCCTTTGTTCTTTAAACTAACTAGGTACTATACAATAACGAAAACTATACTATGTACTAAAAATTACTAGCTACACTATTACTACAGAATATTTGGACTGTACTATAGCCGTAATGACCTAAATGAGTGGTTAACTCCGTAAAAAGTAGATAATCATAATTTTCTTATTTTTATTTATTCATTTTTTACTGTATCGCATTTGATCACAGTCTCACCTGATGGAATGTGACTATGTGGTCTACGATGGTACTATGCATCATCATCACCAACACCCTGAAGACGTCCACTGCTGAACATAGCCTTCCCACAAACCACCACCCTGAGCGGCAGCTCGCCTCCTGCATCCATCGGCTCCCCACGGTTTTAACAAGATTCTCGGTCCACCTAGAAAGAGCTGGCCAGTGACTATAAATCCAGTTGACCAAAAATACAACTTCCCCTCATACGAAAATTAGTAGTGTATTTCAACTACTATTTTCATACAAATCACGGGAACCCGTTGATGTCTTTTGTTCCATCCTGCTCTGTCCTTTGTAATTTCGTATAGCTTTGTCTCGTTTTGTTACCTCGTCCCCAGCCGCGCAGGTGAGTCGTGTTTGTACGAGAAATTATGTTTACGAGCTATCATCGGGCTTTATAATCTTTGGGGCTGGCCTACGCTGCGGGTTCCGGTTCGTGGTCACCACTCGAGAACCTTTCTTCCCCATCGGTTGTCATCGGATTCCTCATGTGGCCTGCCCTTTGCCATTTCAACTTGCTGATTCTCAGAGCTATATCACTATATCAGTCACTGTCGTTCTCCTGCGGATCTTCTCATTTCTGATTCGGGTACAATGCTTGCCAAGAAGAAAACCGGTAACGTAACGGGTATTAATACCATTATGTATTCTGGATAGCGGTAGGAATAGGTAGACTTCTCCACATCCACAGAGAACTAAAAATAATAATAATAACGCCCAACGACCACATACATAGATCCTGGACCCTATAACTAAGGATTCCCTGTATCTATGGAGACCCAGGAACTACAAGGACCATGGTCCCCACAACACCCAGACACAGAACAAGTAATTGCCGTTTTTTCCTGTGCACAAACTGTCCTGTAGCGGGATTCAAACCCGCCGCCTCCGGGCTAAGAGTCGACCTGCTCAACCACCACACCACAGAGGCTGTCAAATATGACACTTTGCGTGTTTTTTTTTTTTCTCTTATATTTTGGCTCCACACATAGTGTATTTAGCCAGTGTCAAGTATTGTAATTTTTCACAATGATAGAATATTTCACGTAAAGTCAAGTCTTAGTCACAGTCTGCGTAGTCATAGTCCAGTCTAAGTCAGGTAGTCTCAGTCCAGTCTAAATCATGCCCTAGTAAAGTGGTGGCAACTTTACTAGAAGCTTCTATAGAATTTTGGAAGCAACACGAAAAACCACGTTTCACCACATTATATCACTTGCCCACACTCATGCTCGTAATTCAGCACTTAATGCGTAAAACGCCACCGACTTTAAACATTAACACTGGAAAAAGCACGAGTTTTGAAAAATAATACAATGCAACGACGTGAACTTTTCCGCGTTCCCGCCAAAACTCCGCTTTGCGCGTTGTTTTTATTCGTGCTCCGTGTCCCCACCATTGTTGTACTATTATTTATTCTGTGACCATGTTAGTTAGGGGCATGTGAAATAGCTCATCACAACATTCATGAGAGCCCATTCTAAAAACAAAATAGAGTACTTGTTTATTGAGTGTACGAGAACCGGTGTGTGGAATAGAGTGAATAGATTGTTTTAATCTTGTTATTTCTATAATCTGTGAGGTTATTTGTATATGGTGCTACAATTCTGACGAATAAATAAATAAATAAATAAATAAAATCTCCTATGATCTACTATATTTTTGTGGTTAAGGTGGAACGTTTCACTAGCGCGGTAAATTCAAATTTTCTTGCGTTCTTTTGCCAATAATAGCTTAATTACTCAACGTGATTACATGAAAACTAATTTTGCGCAAATAAATAGAATGTATCAATAAATTACAATTAAAAGTATCACCTACATATCATTGGTTTAGCGACAAATGGCAATAGACTCAAAAAATAAGACGAAATTTGTTTATTGCCGTTAAGAACGCAAGAAAATTTGAATTTGCCGCGCTAGTGAAACGTTCCACCTTTCGACTGGATAATTTTAAGCGTCTTGTTTCAGTTTCTGTGTCTTCGTAGCGTGGCGTAGGCGGCAATGAAATGCTACGTCAAGCTACATCGCTGTCTACGCTATATGCTACGAGATTTTATTAAACGTATCCATATTCTTTGCAACTTCTATCAAGCAGCTGTGTAATTCTGAGAATGAATAAACATTGATTAATAGGCAATTTCAAATAAAATTCCAGAATCTTATCCCTCGAAGGCTTAAATAACAAATCGTTTAGAAATGCTCGGCATCATTAGAATTTTGCGGTTTTGTAGTAAGCTACCTCGAAGGTATTTGTGTTGGTAATGTTATCCCCGCTAGACCTCGATTAGACGATCGCTCCTTTGAAATAAAGACTGGGAAAGATTTGCATGAATTTACAGCGAGAAAATTACTGGATTTACTCACAAACGAGCGATTTTACCGACTTCGTATAGCATTTTGAAAAAAAAGATATGTGTGATTGCATAAAAATACGATAGTTGTGAAGATGTTATTCAATATGGCCGAAAGTGAAGCCAAGCTAAGCATGGACAATTTGATATTTTGGTTGCGTCGCGATTTGGATAAAATACCGTAAACGGTTTATTTTACCAAGATCAACGTAGAAAACTTTTATTCCGAAAATCTTATCCGTTGGGAGCACGGGCAAACGAGTAATTCCTAGGTAGGTAAATTTGCTTAAATATGGACAGTTTTACTTTCACGACACGTAGGGGAGAAGGAGGCACATTTGAACATATTTTACATTAGAAACTGTAAAACCTAAAATAGTTATTGTTTTTCGGTTATTCTTGCTATTATAGATAGATATAGAATCTAGCTACATAAATCAATTAAAATTATAATCAATTTGTTAGTGATTTAGTCAGAATGTATCTTTTAGTTAAGTAACTGAAATGTTCAAAGCTGCCCCTTATCTGGGGCAGCTTTGAACCTGCCTGGGGCACCTTTGATTTGATGAATTTAAACAAAAAATACTTGTTTTACGTAAAGTAATTTTATTAAATAAAGTTATTTAAAATGTTAACAACACATTGTGTAAGAAAAGAACTATCTTTAATTATTCAAGCTTAAAATATTCGTTTATGTAATACACTTTTCAACCAGACCAATAACTTTTCAAACAATAATTATACACCAACACAGTATTTTTTAACTTTATAAATTTAAAAATCACATCATCTTACGTTCACACGCAATTTTACCACAATGCCATTGTAATTGCACCATGGTACAAATAAAAAACAATATAGATTTACAAACATTCTTAGAGAAAATCAGTCATAGAAGCTTATTTCCTAATGGGAACTATTTGAACGCCATTTTACAGAAACTACTGATTTATTGACCTAATTTAAACATTGAAAAATCAAATTTGAAGCTAAACATTGCTGCTGTACGAGACGTACTACCAGCTTCAATTGGTGGGGGGAGTTTCGCTAATATGTCTAGGACGCTGACATAAGCTCTATCCTCCTTATCTGGGAAGAAAAATTTGTTATAACCAGCTTTCTTCTTTAAGAAACTGACATTAAAAGCACGGTCATACTCATCTTCGACCTTTCCCACGTAAGCCAATGTCCACTTAGGTGGGCATTTTTTAAGTGCTGTAGCATATTCATACGCCAGCCCTCTCGTTTGTTTGTATGTTAAGCCATAGTTCATTTTAGAACATTTCAGCAAATATTGTGTTATCATCCTTTCTTCATCGTTATTGAATACTTGAGCGACTGTGTACTTAGTAGTATACTGTTCATTTTTTGACTGAATATTTTCTTTAAATTTTTTTATTCTATAAAATAATGTATTGGCCTCACATTAAAAGCTTCGGCAGCCCGCCTAAGTTTCATGTTACCCTCAACAACTTCCAAAACTGCTTTTCGCATATCCTCTTCGTTGACTTCGCTGTCGCGTTTTTTTTTATAATTTCGGACCATTTTACCTGAATCAATTAAAAGCAGATATAATTATCCAATAAAACAAAGCAAATAATAAATGGATGAAGATGAAGATATTGGGGCACCTTTGAACATGTTCAAAAGTGCCCCAATTGTTTTGTTCAAAGCTGCCTCAGTGGGTACCAAGAAACTTACCTGTTATTTTATTTACGAAAAAACACTTAATGCTCGCTAACTTTTGTTTAAATACATTAACAATTAATTAATTTACACGGTAAGCTAAGTTTCACTTACCAATGTCTTGAAATCTTCCATCAACAACCTTACAACTTTTTTTCGTAATGTTTACTTCGCGACACCTAAAACAAACATGGCCTCTCACTCAAGTTTTCGCGCGCTTATTCAGACGCCACTAATGACAGACGTGTGTGTTGGTGTTGCCGTGTTATAAATACAATTTTGACTAAATTTGCCTTCGAACTTTCCTCGTAAACTCGTTCGTTCTAAGGTGCCTCTGTTCAAAGCTGCCTCCTTCTCCCCTAGGTATAGGTAAAGCAAATTATTGTTATTTTTATATTCATATAAGAAAATGTTATTTCAAGGTTTATAAACAAGACTAGCTGACCCGCCCCGGCTTATTTATTTATTTATTAAATAAATAAGCCGGGGCGTTGCGTTATTATTATTATTATATATTATCGCACGTTAATTAGGTTTACGCCTTATCTCAGTCTAAAGGAAGAGAGAAAGAAGTGGGGAAAAGATAAGGGAAAATGATGAATGGATGAAACGGCGAATGGAGGCAGGTGCTGACGCACCTGAATCGGAGCACGCGTTAATAAATGAAAACCAAGTACATATTTTTACTTTCATCCCCTCTCCCGTGGGAACCATGCTGAACTTCGGGATTAAAAGTATCCTGTAGCCTACCTCGTAATATGAAGACAAATCATGGTAAGTTTCATTTGAATCCATTGAGTAGTTTCGGCGTGATGCTCACCCAAGATACAGACAGAAAGACAAAAATGGAAAAAATTCTAGTTTTGGCTACAACATCGATAAAAGCCCTTCATAAACATTTTTTTTATTATCTTCAATGTACAGAATTGGACCTGTTACAGTTTTATTATAAATATAGATAATTAAGCACTCGTCTTGTAAATAGGGCTATTTTTTGTCGTAGGCACTATAATCACGACAAATTGAAAAACATGTAATTTTATCAGCGGGAACTAATGACGGCTATCTACTTAAATACGGGTTAATCAGAGATCTTTTATGGAATGCTGACTTAGTCGAAGGATAAATAAAATAAGGACAGTATTTTTATTATCTGAGATTTTATACAGGTTGAGCTGAAAACGGAGACGGAAAATAAAGCCATGTTAGTGTACCTAATCCCTCCCTACATCCCTACTCCACTGTCCCCTATCCCCTTCCCCTACATATAATAAATGGGAAATTCCGGTATGCTTCGGAACACACACATAACCATAACCAATGTAATTTATCCCATAGGTTCTAATGTTCAAAAAATATCGCTTGCGCGATGCAGGCCACGCGGCTTTTTGCCCTTTTTCCATACATTATGAAATTTTATTTGCATCAGCGCCATCTAGGGACAGTGATGTGTCGTTGTTTGTTTGTTATGACTGAACTCCGTAAATACTGAACTGATTTTCATGCAGGTTTCACTAATATGCTTAGAAATAACCTGCGCTTAAAATAGGATATATTAAAATTGAAATTCCAATTTTTTTTGGTCATAATAATTAAGTATTCATTACGAAACGAAACTGAATTATAAACAACATGGCCGATTCATGGTGAGATGGTGAGTGTCATTTGTTTTTTTCTCTAATCTGTGTGGTGAGTTTACTTTTGGCAGCTGACGGTAACTATATAGGTCACCTAGCTGATGCCTAGCTGTTTATCTGGAGGCACAGGTTAAAGAAAAATATCTCTGTGTAGGATATGACCAAAGAGTAATAATTATAACCGCTACTCTAAGAGGTAGGTAGGTACAATAAGTAATTGAGAATTTAATCTTCTTTGCTACCTATCTATTTTATAGTTTTTTTTATAGTCTTTTTTTTGCTTAGTACCGAATGTATAGCGCTCTCCTTGTTGTCCATGAATGACGTCATATACTACAGTTCTACTCGTAGATATTCAAAGTTTAAAAACAAACACCAGAGGCACAGGAACGATTATTCCCAAGGTGCCGAACGTGGCGGCCCGAGTTCCCGCCAAAAAAAATCTGCGCCACAGACATCAAAAACGCGCATCGCGATTTCAGTGGGTAGGTAAAACCAAATTTAATGCAGTAAACCTGTCGACTATACCACCATTAGGTGTACTTATTAAATTGCATATATTTTTTTTGTGTTTTATTTTGTTTTAGGCTTTATAATACAATTCATACACTTAATTATGCATTTATTTTCATGTTTTATCGAATCCACCATTTTTAACATACTGTAGCTCTATTCAATAAGTTTTGTAGATTAGCTTGTACCTATAGTAAAGGTGAATAGGTTTCTAACGAGATCTCAATTTAGATGACTATACGATTCGTTAGCTACCTTTAACTTTAGCTCGTTTGTGGTGGTATCAAAAGTACACCTCTTCAAGAATCAGGATCTCCCCCAACGTAGGTGGAGATACAGAATTGAAAGATTCGTTTTGTACCGCCTACTATTTGATTTATTATTAGAGAAACCAACAGCTTTCTCTTACATCTCAAGGTGGAACGTTACACTAGCGCGGCAAATTCAAATTTTCTTACGTATTTTGCCAATAATAGCTTAATTACTCAACGTGATTTTACGTGATTACATGAAAACTAATTTTATAATAAATAGAAATAAATAGAAAATAAATAGAATGTACCAATAAATTACAATTAAAAGTATCACCTACTTATCATTGGTTTAGTGACAAATGGCAAGAGACTGAAAAACTAAGAAGAAAATCGTTTATTGCCATTTGTCGCTAAATTAATGATATCTAGGAGTAATCGTAATTCGTTGATACATTCTATTTATTACCGCAAAATCAGTTTTTATGTAATCACGTTGAGTAATTAAGCTATTATTGGCAAAAGAACGCAAGAAAATTTGAATTTGCCGCGCTAGTGAAACGTTCCACTTTAACATGTACCTATTGAAATAGGTACTATTTACATTACACGAAAAAAAAATGCCCTACGATCATATACATAGACCCACGACAAGGAATACTACTCGAACTAGGATTCCCTGTATCTAGGACGCAGGAACTATAGGAGGACCATGGTCCCACAGCACCCAGACACAGAACAAATATTTGCGCTTTTTTTTTCTGTGCACAAATACTTGTCCTGTCGCGGGAATCGAACCCGGATATTAATGTTCTGGCCATATAAAAATTATGATATGATTTCATGAACCATCAATTTTATGCATGTTTAAATATTTAAACAAAGAATGTAATTCGTAAAGCACTATACCACTGTATACTATTCCTAGCACAACTATTCCTAGAGTCGATACTATATATAGAGAATAAAACGTAAAGCGGCGGTAGCGTAAAGTGGTTGATTGATCATTGAAAAAAAAAGGAAGGAAATAAAGGATAAAGAAAGGATAAAAGAAATAAAAAAAGGAGGATATAAAGGATTTTTAGCAAAATCTGACACTGCAATGTGTAATGGGCGGCCGTAACGCTTAACACCAGGCGAACGACTAGCTCATCACGTCATTCGTTTACACAAAAAAAAATCTAAAACCGGGTTTATAATATAAATTTCAACTTTACACCAACGTTGTTCAAAGAAAGAATGTGTCATAACTTTACTTACAGCGTTATAAGCAAAGGAAATTACTTTGCAAGTCGCTAATCTCAAAATCATTATCTACAATGACATGCTGGTTTACAAGACTTTAATGCGAAAATGTAAAACTTTCTTGGGTTAAGGCGTGAATACCAGCAATATACAAAGTACTTATAGCGTAATTACTACATTTGACTGGATCTATACAGTAACTAACTTCAAAAGACATTCTCTTAATAGGTAAAATACATTTTTGCCATACTAAAAGACATCCCAGCATGCAATATTCAATGAATGAATAATTGGTTACATGCATAAGTAAGTAGGTACGTACTTACTAATCAGTGTGTGTAACCAGTGATGACTTACGGAACTGAGACGTGGTCTCTTACTGTTGACCTCATTAGTAAGCTCAAAGTCGCTCAGCGAGCTATGGAGAGAGCTATGCTTGGAGTTTCCTTGCGAGATAAGATCCGAAATTTGGAGGTCTCTAGGAGAACTAAAGTTACCGATAGGCATAGCTCTTAGAATTAGCAAGTTGAAGTGGCAATGGGCAGCCTACATCGCTCGTAGAACTGACAACCGATGGGGAAGAAAGGTTTTCGAGTGGCGACCACCGACCATGAACCGGAAGACGTAGCGTAGGCCGGCCCCCCCACTTGTTAGACTGACAACCTAAGTATACAACCTAGATCCATAATTAAGGGGGTTGTAGTATTCATCATCACTGACCGATTTGCCCGACCGAAGGGTAACAATTTATTTATAACTTCCATTATCGATTTTACATTTAAGTATTTTAGTATGAATTCCAATAACACCTTAAAGTATTTTACCTTGTTGGATAGCTAAAACAACGTAGATATTTTTAAGTATATCTGCAAAACAAGCGTCATACATAATTTTTCTGATAATCTTAATAGAAAAAAAAAAGTTCGAACTATATCAATTCACTTTTACAATAATCAATCCGACCCATTTTGTTCAGTTACATGGGTTTTTCAGGATGTTAATAATAAAATAACTCAACTAATACACAAAATCCACAAAAAAAAGAGGCGTAATTTAGAGAAAAATGATATCTAAGAATATAAAATCGGCATTTTTTTATGAAAAACCTTAATAGTTCAATAACTTAAACATGATCAAGTATGGGCAGGGGGGGTCACTTAGGCAAGTCAGTCACTGATGATGAATACTACAATCCCCTTAAGGATCTAGGTCGGCTTAACTTAATCAATAACCCTGTATAATAGTATGTTTAGTTTTAAGTACCTACATATACTCTCTAGAGTTTATAAAACGATATAGGAAATAAAACTGAAAAATAAGCTTGTTAAGCTCGTATAATAACAGATTTGGCGTTAACTTTTTGGCGTTCATTCCAAACTTTTAATGAAGCATCGAGATTTCCAGCAATTTCAAGCATCAGTCACATGTTCTGCGGCATTACGTCACGAGGTCCTTTGATACCTTTACGTTGAATAGTCAAAGTTTCATACATGACAAAAGCATGAAGGGGCTTCATTACATTACAAAAACACATCTGTAAATTGTGATATTTTTGTTGATTTGTTTTAAGGCGTAAGGCAGGTCGAAATCCGTTTGTAGACTTTAAAATTTTGTATGGCGCAAACTTGTGTGCCCTTATCAAAAAAGACGGTGGTATCAGACCTATTGCGGTAGGCACCACATACCGCCGCCTCGCTGCCAAGGTCGGCTGTAGGAAAAAGGTTGCTTTTTTAAGCAACCTTTTTCAGCCAATACAGCTGGGCTTTGGTTCGCGGGGTGGCTGTGAGGCCGCTGTTCATTCACTTAGAACCTTTCTCAAACAAAATTGTGGTGAAGTGTTGCTAAAGGTGGATGTTAAAAACGTTTTTAATTCTGTCGACAGAGGCGCTCTTTTGACACAAGTCAAGGATAAAACTCCCGAACTGTATAAATTCCTTTATCAATGTTATGGCAATCCAACAAAATTAAATTACCAAAATAACGCGATCCTATCCTCAGTCGGGTGTCAACAGGGCGACCCTCTAGGTCCGGCCATTTTTAGCCTTGCCATCCATCCAATTATTCAACGTCTTCAGTCCAAACTTAATGTTTGGTACTTGGATGACGGAACCCTAGGAGGCGACGTGAACACTGTTTTTAATGATCTAGGTATCATTATTAACGAATTTCGCGACATTGGTTTGGATTTAAATTTTTCTAAATGCGAACTTTTTGTTTGCGATACTTGTCCTGATAAAGATTTTGTTTTTGAAAAGTTTAATAGTCTTGCTCCGAATATCAAATTAGTAGACAAGCGTTCTCTTCGCCTTTTGGGTTCGCCGATTCTGGATGAGTCTATCTCACCTTTTGTAGAAGAAAAAATTCAAAAGTTCAATAACGCATCAGACAGGTTACTCAAAATTAACGCCCACATGGCTTTTACAATTATTCGTTTTTGTCTATTTGTCCCTAAATTTACTTATATTTTACGATGTTGTCAACTGTGGAAACACAGTGAGCTCCTTATGGGCTTAGACAGCATTGTAAAAAACACTCTGGTTTCGGTCTTGAATGTTGATATGGATGACAGGACGTGGTCGCAAGCCTCTCTACCTGTGCGCTTAGGAGGTTTAGGGATACGCAAAATTTCGAGTGTTGCATTACCGGCATTTTTGTCCTCTGTACATGGTACACATAAATTAATAGAAAAAATTCTTGCTCCATCTTTAGGTACTTTCGAAGTAGCCCATTTGTCTGAGGCCAAGAATGCCTGGGGGATGGCTTGTCCAAATTCTGATTTCCCGGTGGTTCTTTCCTCACAGAGGCTGTGGGACCGACCGCTCTGCGAACTAGCACGGAAAAATCTTTTAGATACGTGTCCTAGCGTCGCTGATCGTGCTCGGCTTCTCGCAGTCTCTGTGTGGGAGTCAGGACTTTGGTTACAGGCCATGCCTTCTTTCAACACTGGTAACCTTTTAGATCCGACTACTTTTCGTTTAGCTATCAGCTTACGTTTGGGCGCAAGATGCTGTGTGGCCCATCGCTGCCAATGCGGTACCGCAGTTGACCAGCTCGGTCATCACGGTCTCTCGTGTTCAAAAAGCGCTGGTCGAATTTCGCGCCACGCTAGTCTTAATGACATCATTCGCCGGGCTTTTACCACCGCCAATGTTGCAGCCATTCTCGAACCGAATGGTCTCATGCGTGACGATGGTAAAAGACCCGACGGAATGACTCTGGTTCCCTGGAAGATGGGGCGGCCTTTAGTGTGGGACGCTACTTGCGTCGATACTATGGCGCCGTCACACCTTCCCGAGACACACGTTAGGGCCGGCGCCGCGGCTAATTCTGCTGAGCAGCTAAAACGGCGCAAATATAGTAATCTCGGTAGCGGTTACATATTTGAGCCGTTTGGTGTTGAGACCCTGGGTCCGTGGGGACCGGGAGCTCATCGCGTTTTCCAAAGTCTATCAGAGCGCCTGGTCGATGCGACGCGTGACCAAAATGCTGGCACTTATTTGGCCCAACGCATCAGCATTGCAATTCAACGTGGCAATGCGGCCAGCATGTTGGGTACGCTACCTACCGGTAGTGGGCTGGAGCACTTGGACTGTCTATAGGCCATCGCGGCTATTATACAGTCCATAAGTGTTCTTTGTAGTAGGTAGTGTAGCTAGTTTAGTTTAGTTTAGCTTAGTTTAGTTTAGTTTAGTTTTTATTATTGTAGTAAGTAGCTTGAGTAATAAAGGCAATTTGCCCGTAAAAAAAAAAACTTTAAAATATCAATAGGTATAGCTACTCGGCACTAGTCTAGGCGCGTGAACTTATACAGTGTGATTCGTTCGTAGACCGTATCCTTTCAGGGTGTGTTTAAACAGGGCTTGGGCTATCTTTTAAGCGTAACATTAGTTCAGCGATTTTTTTTTTATTTTCGAGTTATTCAAAATTTTGTGAAAATTGGAAAAAATCCCCGTTTTTGACCTTAAATGACCGATTTCTGAAAGCACCACTTTTGGTTAATAAGTTACCGATTTTAACTACATAAAAGAAACCTTAATGGCTCTACTGACACTTAAGTTTAGCAATAATTAACCATAGTTTTTAAAAACAGTGCTCAAAAGTGAAACAATTTTTTTCTTGAAAATGATGACCCTGGCAAAAAAGTTGATTTATCTCAAAAAGTTGACACAAGTTTTTTTTCTGTAAATTGTTTTAAAAACATGTCCTTTTCAACGGCTTTCTAATGAGATACCATTTATCAAAAAATATTGATGGGTTCCAAAGATACTCACAACCAAAGATGTCTATCCTCTCATCGACACACGAAATCATCCATGTAAATACTTGGTATCACGATTAATGTTAAGCCATAAAGCGAGAGTTAGGGCAACCAAGCAGTGATAAACTTATTTTTATGTATCAATGGACTCTCATTGATACACAGAGCCTACCGTACGACCGTACGTTGAAATTGGACAAAATCCCGGGTAAATAACACTTAATATTGTTGATGACAATTAAAATGAAAGTTTGCTTATTTTCTTGTTTAATAACTCAAAACGGCTGTAATATTATTCTAATCCAGTAAATTGTAGATTTTCATGCACATTTTTAAGGTTCCGTGCTTGAACTTTATCCTGAAATACACGTTTTACGGTTTTTGGAGTTTTTATCATCTTTTCCTAAAATATGGTGCAGTAGCAAATAAAAAACTGAAACTGAAAGAAAGTTATTTACCATTAATGGTTATTTATTTAATAACATTTGTAATTTTCCTGAAACATTATTTTTGGTAACTATTAGAGATATAAATTACCACTAACCTTAAATAACTTTATTTTGATTTGGGTTTTTTCTTTGCTATTCACGGAACCTTAAAAATGTGCATGAAAATCTACAATTTTCTGGATTTTCGAATAATATTACAGCCAATATTTATGATTTTGATGGATGCGGGTTCAAGTCCCGTTCATGATTCAAATTTTTCCTTTACAAATTAATCTGAATACACCCGTTACAGCCGTTTTGAGTTATTAAACAAGAAAATAAGCAAACTTTCATTTTGTCCAATTTTAACTCGTACGGTAGGCTATGTGTATCAATGAGAGGCCATTGATACATAAAAATAAGTTTACCACTGCTTGGTTGCCCTAACTCTCGCTTTATGGCTTAACGTTAATCGTGATACCAAGTATTTACATGGATGATTTCGTGATAGACATCTTTGGTTGTGAGTATCTTTGGAACCCATCAATATTTTTTGATAAATGGTATCTCATTAGAAAGCCGTTGAAAAGGACATGTATTTAAAACAATTTACAGAAAAAAAACTTCTGTCACCTTTTTGAGATAAATCAACTTTTTTGCCAGGGTCATCATTTTCAAGAAAAAAATTGTTTCACTTTTGAGCACTGTTTTTAAAAACTATGGTTAATTATTGCTAAACTTAAGTGTCAGTAGAGTCATTAAGGTTTCTTTTATGTAGTTAAAATCGGTAACTTATTAACTAAAAGTGGTGCTTCAGAAATCAGTGATTTAAGGTCAAAAACGGGGATTTTACCAATTTTCACAAAATTTTGAATAACTCGAAAATAAAAAAAAACGCTGAACTAATGTTACGCTTAAAAGATAGCCCAAGCCCTGTTTAAACACACCCTGAAAGGATATGGTCTACGAATGAATCACCCTGTATATATGCGCAGAATGCATTTTTTGGGTCTTTTTGGTGGAAGACAGTGAGGTGCGGCGTATGTCCGCGGTGCCGGCGCCGGTGATTCGAGTAAGTACGCGATACTTTTCTTTCGATACCAAGTACTTTTTGGCATCGAATCATTCTTTCGATACTTACTTGATATCGGAAAGAAAGTACTAGTATCGCATATTGTGAAATAAAATATCCTAAACGCATCCTTAATGTTCGAATGTTTGATTCTTCTCGCCAAAACTCTTGGAAATGTAGTGTAGTCAAACGAACAACAAAATTTTGCTGCAATAATGTACAATTTGTTTTTTTTTTTTGTTTTGATAAATAATAAAAAAATGTATCGATACGAATAGGTATCGATACTTTTAGAGTATTCATATGAGTAGTATAGAATCATGATTTGAGTACTACTCATATGAGTAAGTATCGATAACATCCCTATTTTTTTCGATATCTACTTGGTATCGGAAAGAAAGTATTAGTATCGAATCAGCGCTGCCAAGAAAAACAGAGTAGAGTCGCTAAAAATTGAATTTCCAAGCAGCCTTAATATATTTTTTCTTTAAAGTAATATCTAACTTAATTTTAAATCAGACAGCATAAAAAATGTTTTTTTTTTAATATAATTTTACAATATTATACTTTGGCCTGAAACAAACTTACTTTAGCAGCATTAAATTGAATGTAAATTTTCTTCTGAGCGTTAAATGAAGTTAAAATATAATATAATTAAATAAAATGAAAGTGAATAATTTTAACGATACCTACTCAATATCAAAACGACAGTACTTGTATCGGAACACTTATATCGTTAAGAAAGTACTTGTATCGAATAATGTCAAATAAAATGCACTGAACGCATCCTAGTGCTTGATGCTCCATAACCAGATTTTTCTCTATGTCCATAACACTTAGAAATGGTCTTTGAATTTGAAGAAAATCCGACAATGGCGGTTGTGAATTTTGATTTTTTTACCAAAACCTGTGTATTTTTGAATTTTAATGTGTAATAAGGGTGGATTATTATTCCTTAAGTGTTCGTAAACGTGCACGAGTGTTGGCAAATGGCTCCAAGTTTATGTAACCATCCATTTTCGTTTTCTCTTCAACGGCTTTTTAGAGCTTTTAGTAAAATATCCACCATTTTACTGATGGCATTTTGACTGACAAAATAGGACTTTGACATGACATAACCGAACAAATTTTTACTTACTTGACATTGGCAAAGCCATTAACGAAGAAGAAGAATCCCTTACGGTTAGTGGCAAAGTTGTGCCGCATTTGGCGGAAACAGTAGCGAATAATTTCATATCGATACATTTTTTTATTATTTATCAAAACCGAAAAAAAACAAATTGTACATTATTGCAGCAAAATTTTGTTGTTCGTTTGACTAAACTACATTTCCAAGAGTTTTCGCGCGAAGAATCAAACATTCGAACATTAAGGATGCGTTTAGGATATTTTATTTCACAATATTCGATACTAGTACTTTCTTTCCGATACCAAGTAAGTATCGAAAGAATGATTCGATGCCAAAAAGTACTTGGTATCGAAAGAAAAGTATCGAGTACTTACTCGTATTTACTAATATCGGAACATCCCTACTTTGATTGTTATATTGAAATAAATTATTTGATTGTATGGTATCTCTATATAATTTGTGATTGTATGTATTTGTTGTATTGAAAAGGTGCTTGCTAAGTTTTTATTATTTTACTATCCGTTGATGTGTTGCAAATATGGGAGATGAGTCGGAAAATACTCAGACTCAGACGCAGTCGCAGACCCAGTCATCTCAAATAGACTGGAGTCAAAATGCAGCTCCACCTTGCATCCCCAATATTTGGGGAAGACTCTATTCAACAAAAATACCCATAAGTGGAAAACACTGCTGGAGAAAATCTAACAATCCTGAGTACTTTGGTTCGTATGTTGATTCTGCCTACCCTACCTTCAGTCTAAATAGTTGATCAGCAAAAGCAATGCAAACTTATGCCAATAATACTCATGGTTACCTAGCATACTTATTATCAGTTCTCGTTTTGCTCTCTGTATTTACATATTTTATTTACCACCCACAGTCTTCTGCAAAATTACAAACATGTGTAAGAAACTTGATTTATCAACACCTGGTTGAGGGCTAATCTTTTAACAGCATCATCATCATAACACCCAACATGGGATTGATGAAGCATGTATGTGTCCATGCATCAAGATGCATCTGTACTCCCCTATCTATCCACACACCCACCACACAAATTGTTGTGTGGTGGTAAATAGGAGTACAGATAGATATAAGATATAATATAGATAGATATAATATAAATAGGACATGGGGGAGTTAAATTGTGCAATTCTATCTTAAGTGCAGCTTATAAAAGACCGATAGGCTGGCTAGCCACTTTGCATTGTTGCTCAAGGCTCAGTACTATAGCCTTTACCAGTGCTTTGTCATGAATAAGGGGTTGTTCCTGTCTGTCTCCTCATGCTGTCCTCTCGAGAGGACAGACAAGATTAAAAATACCTTGTTGTCCCCGAATTGTCACCAAATACAAATTCAGGGACAAATAATAATAAATATTTCCCAACTGACCCTGACAACTGTCTCCGAGTTTGAATGCAGGAACAAACAAGAATATATATTTCCGGTCTATCCCCGAAGACAGTTGGGAAAAAATAATTCCTGTTGGTCCCCTCGAGGGGACAGACAGCAATCACCACCAATAAGTTTTATTGCTCCTCTTTGGATTGAGACCAAGGCATCCAGAGATGACTGCAGTATTTCATACACAATCAAACTTGCACCTGATAGAGATTATTAGAGATCTAACAGCTTCCTTGGTGTAAAATACTGCTTAACCTTCCCAAGGATGGCCAGCTTCTGTGCAGCTAATTTTGTCTTTCCCTCGATGTACAACCCAAAGTTGAAGTTGGATGTTAGAGTAACATCCAAAAGCTCAAGCTGGGGGTGTACCGTGAGCTCTTAGCGCGATTCAAAACAGAGCCTAGTTACACTGGATCACTTGGCAAAATCCCCATACAAAAAAAAACCAAGCGATCTAATAAAGGCTCTATTTTGAATCGCGCTAAGAGCTCACGGTACACCCCCTGGTCTGTTATCATTATTGGTACTGCATTATTATTTCTTAATATGCTGTTGGGAGACGCATTATTAATTTCTAATTTTAACTCTTCCATGTCTACTGGTTGGTTAGAATCAGAAGGCAAGTGAATACACTTGATGGTATACCATCAAGTGGTGAATGGTAATACCATTGTTTTTATATTTTTTAGATCTCATTCAACCAGAATTCAGCCTTGGCAGAGCTTTAAACTGCACATATGCTATGAAAAAAGACACGGTGAAAGAGAACATAATCAAAAATGTTAGCAAACTGCACTTTACCATAAAAAGGGACTTATCGTAAGTTATTGTATTAAATGCTTAATTAATCTTATTGTATTAATTTTCTAATATTATGTACTTTCATTTTTCCACAGAGAAGCACAGTGTCCAGCTATCATAACTGACTTCTCATACAATGGCACATTTGTCAATGGAGAGAAAGTAGGGAAAGGTCTTAGCCGGGTTTTAGATGATAACGATGAGATTTCTGTCACACATCCAATGGTAAAACGTAAGTCAAATTTTTAATAGGTGTAAACTATTGCAATCCACAGATAAATTTGTAAAGGAAAAATTTGAATTACGAATTTGAACTACATAGTAAGTAGGTACCTACAAGTTTAGTAATGTGGCATCTAACATTTCATTAAGATAGGGAGCTCTAATTTTATTAAAAGTAGCAAAAGTCTTACGTGTTTTATCTCGTTTTATTAATAAACATGCTTGTGGCGCTAGCTTCGCTCGCGCTCTTGCCTTGTTTTTTTTAAAACAAGCAAAATTATGGCGTTCGCTTCGCTCGCGCATTAATCTCATTCATACATTAGTAATAATGCTGCAGAATCAAAAACCAGCTTGAAAGATTACTGTTCCACAGTTTCATACCTGCACAAAATACTGGCTACACCATTGTCTATCTAATTATCTATGCTGATTTGACCGAGACGTCATACATTTCGTAAACGTCGTAGATCCATAATCCGTAATCCGACTCGAACTTGACTGATTTTCGGATCGCCGTGCCCACAACCTTTTTTAAGGGTGTGGATCTGCGCCTGGAGATACTGCTATAAAATCATACACATAAATGTTACAATTCGATTGAGCAACCTAACTTGATTAAATGCCTTATTTTCTTTGTTTATGTTTGCCATTTTGTTTTTGCTTATTTTTTACAAATTTTTTTTCAGTGTTCATATTTAAAGATATGAATGAGCAGCAGGAGCAAGGAGCTCCGAAAGAGCTCACCAATAAATTTTACATATCTAGGGTGTTGGGGCAAGGAGCCTGTGGTCTCGTCAAATTAGTTTATGACAAAGTATGACTTTACAAATCACTGTAATTGCATGTTTTTATTTTATTTATTCTGTATAATATCTTTTATTTTATTATTATTTTATATTTCTTGCCCTTTGTTTTAGACAAAATGCACAAAGCATGCAATGAAAATAATTAAGAAGAGCCGACTGACTAATGGTCAATTCAATCATTTGACTGACCCTGAAAAAATCTCGAATGAAATCAATATTATGAAAGCTCTACAGCATGTAAGTAAATGGATTTATGAAAAACCATTAAATACATTGCTGATATAATAGATACCTAACTGTTAAATCTTCATAATGGCTCACTGTGACATACATTTGTCTAAAATTGATTCCTCCATAATTGGACTGAAAATGAGTCTGTATTTAGTTAGTCATCCTTTACTATATTTTGCCTTTATGAGTTTGAGATGTAATGTAATTATGCAAAAAATTTTTAGTGCCATATTTATTCACTGAATGAGAAATTACCTTGTGGTAGGTAAAAAATCATGCCTTGCTTTTTGCAGCCGTGCATTATATCTACAGAAGAGGTGTTTGACACCCGTGACACGGTTTACATTATCTTGGAGTTGATGCAAGGTGGAGAGTTATATGACCGCATTTCTAAGCATGGACACTTATCCGAGGCAATGACAAGGTTCTTGTTCAGGCAAATGGTGCTGGCCGTCAGATACCTTCACTCTCAGGGCATCACTCACAGAGACCTCAAAGTTAGTATTTATTTTATTTTATTTTATATGTGCACATAACAAATCATAGAAACTACATTACAAAACAACATGATTTAGAAAGGACATAATGAACAATGCTATAATCCAATCAAACATGCACTCTGCCTGATAGAAAACAGTGCTAATTATTACATACCTACTCATTATAACACCAAAAAAAAAAGTGAATGTAAATCAAAAAGAGTTAAACTTATTAAAAGTATTAGAATTGTTATGAACTTGGCTCTCTAAACTGCACTATCATGTGTATCATCCAAAATATCAGCCCTTTATTCCAACCAGCCCCAGTGGGAGCCCTTTAGGTGGGAATATTCCACAAATATAGTATAGCAGTGGAATAGTTATTTTGTGTTTTGTTTTTCTCTATCAAGTTTGAAACATGCAAAGATAAAACAAGAGAAAACACTGAATAGCTATTCCACTGTTATACAGTGTTTATTAGTATGGGAGTAGATTAATAAATTATTAAATGAAGTATACTGTTATTCTATTGTGTGCCTGTATACAATTACAATTTAACTCGCAAAGGTAAAGAGAGAGGTTTGTTTAAACTCTTAAACATTTCAGCCTGAGAATGTGCTACTTGAGAGTAAGGATGAAGAAACGTTAGTAAAGATCACCGACTTCGGCCTGAGCAAGTTTGTTGGCGAGGACAGTTTTATGAAGACTGTCTGTGGGACTCCCCTGTACTTAGCTCCGGAGGTGATCCGTGCTAACGGCGTCAAGTGCTATGGACCAGAGGTTGATGTCTGGAGTCTGGGAGTCATATTTTTTGTATGGTAATCATCTTCTCCTGCTATATTTTTAGATCTAGTTTGTACATTAAGGGCCCATACCATACTACTTCATCATCTCGCTCGCGCATTTAGCCATTATTGAAGATATAAAGAAAGAAAAAAGAATACTAATAATCACATTTTATTTGTTTATTTTAATTATTTATCTTTTGTTAATTAAAATATTTTTCTTCAACATCAGCCTGATGGATCTTATATAATGTAAAATCTTAATTCTTTAAAAGGGTATTTTCCTTCCAGTCTTGTGGGCTACCTGCCGTTCTCACCAGACTACAAGGATATGTCACTGACCGAACAGATCCTCATCGGAAGGTACAGGTTCTCACATGAGCACTGGAAGGGAATCAGTTTGCAGGCCAAATTGCTTATGAAGAGAATGCTCACAGTGCAAGTGAACAGAAGGATCACTCTCAACCAAATATTGAACCATGCATGGATGCAGGTTTGTATACTTTTTTCTTGCTTTGAAAAATAAGGGCTTGTATACATTTTCATAAATGCTTTTGGAAATTTGTTACCAAATGCTGCATAGCTTACACACTATCTTATACTATCTATTAGCTAGCAATTCAGATGAAATAGATTCCAGATAATTTATTTTCTATTAACGGCTTGAGTTGAGTTGGGATACTGCTATATGTATGTCATCATCACCATCATCACTAGCCTGAAGACGTCCACTGCTGAACATAGGCCTCCCCCAGAGCGCACCACCTTGAGCGGCTGCTCGCCTCCTGAATCCATCGGCTCCCCGCGGCTTTCACCAGGGCCATAATTCTGTATGAAAACACAGATTCCACACGACACAGAAACCACGTCGTTATCGTGTCTTGTTCAAATCGTGTCACAGCAAGGAATCGACAATTTTTGTATTCTGTATAATCTAAGACAAATTACCTATGACAGGTTTTGGATACCTCGAGTGCGTTCCGAATTAGAACTAAAGGATTTCTCATCCCATCACCACTAAAAATAATAATAAAATAAAGGAATGGCATAAGCCATTCTTTTATTTATGTGATTTATGTGATATATAACGAAGCCATGGGTAATTATTAAAAATTGACAGAAAAACTTTAGAAATACCTTCACTTTACATTAAAATTAGTTTTATTTTGAATTATTAATATTGGCATAAGTGGTGGTAACTTTTAACGGGTCGATGTTTCGGAACACAATTAGGGTCCAGATCGGTGGTCCACCGAGTGGGGCCGGCCTACGCTGCATCTTCCAGTTCGTGGTCGCCACTCGTTAACCTTTCTTCCCCATCGGTTGTCAGTTCTACGAGCGACGTGGCCTGCTCATTGCCATTTCAACTTGCTGCATATGTATATGTCTTTTTGCATATGTATGTAAGTTCCAATAAATCATTTTTTTAAATAATGTTGACACGGATGTATATAGTGTCTAACCAGTTTTTCTGCTGCAGGACTCTAACACCATCATAAGAGTTGAAAAACTGCTGTCATACAAAATTCAGCTGGCACTGTCTCACCAAACACAGCAGACAATTTCTTCAACTTGTACAGAAGAAAGCAGCAGCAATGTTGATAGCATCAGCAATGTTGACAGCATCAGCAATGTTGACAGCGTCAGCAATCTTGACAGCATCAGCAATAATGCTGACAACTCCAGTAATCCTGACAGCATCACTGTGATGAGACTGGTGGCTGCAGGAAAGCGAGCTCTCAGTGATAGCTCCTACTCTGAACCTGACCCTAAAAGACCAAGGCTTGAACTGTTTGACAAGGATGACACAAACTCTACAAACAGCTATTACTCGGAGGAATAAGTAAGTTAGATAACTCATTTTAATTGAATTTGTAAGCTTGAAATATTGACTCGACTCAACCAAAGCAGAATAAGTATACCTACTCATGAAAATCCGCCTTAAACCAGTAGCTAGATATAGTTTCAGATTTATATTAAGGAGTTCTAGTAAACTATGATTCGTCCAAGAGTAACCTGCACAGTTTGCTCATTCTATGTAACTTTGAGTTATACACTCAAGATCCGAGTTCCTAGTATTAGTTGCATAGGTTTCGTACTTAATTGTTATTAAGAATCTGGAATATTGTATTGTCTTAATTCCTCGATGTGATTTTTATCTTGTTTTAAGATTATGAATGTAGTCATCAAAGACTGCCCTAGTGCTATTATAGTGTACTGAGCGCACAGATAACCCCCAATAGATACCGCATTACGGGATTTTTGTTCGGATCCTAGCTCACCAAAACTGGTGGAAGGCGCGGGTTGCGGGGAATGGAGCCAATGCGCTATTATTGCCTGTTTCGAGTGACGCCCTAATAATGAACTCTAATAATTGGCCGAAACTAAGGCCGTGCTGCGAAGCGGCGATTTATATAGAACCATTTACGCCAATGCGTGGTGCGCGGTCGTCGTCTTTCATGCGGTATCTATTGGGGGTTATCTGTGACTGAGTGCAACTGTTTTGCGTAATGATCATTTTTTATGTTGTGTGTTATTAAAATTTGTTGTATGTTAATGAATGCTATTTTTAAACTTAGTCTCGCTAGATAGGATTATGGATGTAGTGAATGACTGCTTTAGTGCTAAAACTAAGTACACACCTACCTGAGCTGCGTTCAAATGTTGTGATCAATGAAAATGTTTTATTTGTTGTGTCGGAAAAATAATTTAGAATTTGTTGAATATAAGAATGTTTTAATTTCGACATACTATTCTAATATACTATGTTGAACAATATCAGTGCTGATAATGTGCCATTGTAGATTGTAGTTATCCACTTAGTTTTCGTTCATTACCCTCGACACTTGATGTACGTCTAACGTCTAGTAACCTGATTACTAGACTTTGTGATGTCTCAGGATGACGTGCGCAGTGCAGTGTCACGCGAAACTTTATTGTTTTAAAGTTCCGAGCGACACTGCAACTGTTATGGGCGGCCGTGTCGCTTAACATCAGGTGGACGACCAGCTCATCAAGTCATTCAATCGCATAAAAAAAAAAAAGTAGTTCTGACAACCGCTACCCGACGAAACAAACTAAAATTACCTATTCATTTGTTTTTAAAATCTAAAGCCAGTTCCCGTGTTTGTCTTCTAAGAAAACTTTGAGCGTAGATACGTTGACATCATTTCTTTCTTTATGATGTTGAGAAAGTTAAGTGGACAAGTGATTATGTCACAATCTGTGATTTAAGCATACCTACCTCATAGTGTGAGGTGTTTTATTGTTGATTTTGATTATTACTTAAGTATAATATTGTTGATTTTAGTAACAACTCTGTACTACTGTCCTAGCTAAATTATATTGATTTGCATTGCCTGTGTGGTAATCAATCGAAAATTTTAGATTATGAGTAGAATTATTTGGACCCACCATACCTGTGAAGTGTTTTGGCTAGGATGGTAACTTCCACTCTCAATTTATGAAAATTTTTAAATGATACTACGTTTTATTATACTATCAATAAAACTGATGTTATCGAAAATAAATTATCTTTTATTTCAATTCCATGCTCTGTACACAATTATGTACAAAAACAAACTATATTAGAAATTAATTTAGACAAATATTAAATTAATTCAGTCTTGTTGTATATTCAGTACAGTTTAACTTGCTTCTATGAGATAAAGGCACCAAACTTAAATACGAACCTGAGATAGGAACCATAATATTATTGGAACTGCCATTTTATTTAGTCAAGGTTTCTTGTACAGCATCGTGTTACTCTTTGAAGATACATTTATCACAAATATTGTTCACATTTATAGTTAAACTGTACGAATATGTAAAACAATTATTGTAATTAGCGTTCAACATTATAATGTGGTTGCGATACCAAAACATACAAAAATTGAAATGTAACATAATATTGAATTGGATTGTAAAATAATATTTTGAGTAAATAACAAAATGTACATAGGCGACAACAGATTTAACTCGTTTTACAATGCTATCTTATTTTTCAATAAGATTTAGGCATTGCTTGACTGACTCATTTATAGGCACAATTTCTTACTAACAGCAAATATATTATTATGTTGCCTAAATAAGTACTCTAACATAAAATTTACACACAATATTTTAACAACACACTTTCAACACAAGGCGTTCACTATTCAGTCTTCTACAATATGTTACCATGTATTAAACTATATTTAATTTTCATAGCATTTCTTCGTAGAAGTTAAGTTAATAACACATCATACTCAAATCAACTACAATATTGTTGAGTGTCTTTCAAATGCTTTATGTAACTGGTTCCTTATATTAAAGTCATTGGCCTAGGCGTCTAGTGTTAGCTCTCTTAGCTACACAGATCTAGACCGAGGTAATACCAGAATTAGAATGTCCTCACGATATTATTCGCTACTAACGATTTATTCTTGGGCTGAACTGTGTGATGGTTCTCTGCTTTGAGTTTCCGCTTCTGTGAACAGAATACATGGAGTAATAAATACAAACAATATTGTAAAAGTGTTGGGTGATGGATGATTGTCAAATGTTTTCAAAACTTTTGTACTTAGAGTATAGACTAAAAGCATAGAGAGAACTTCATCATGTGTCAAGCGTACCACTTTTTTGGACACTTTATATGAAATGGACACTGATGTGAATGAGTCTGGCAGATTTGTATAGAAAAACAGTTGACTCGAGTCGAAAAAAATGGTACGGTGACTTTTCGCAAGGGTAGCAAATTACTATATGTTTGTTTCTTTCCTTCGCCACTGACGTAGCGATACGTGTGAGCAGTACTAAGCATTTGTATGTATTAATAGCCTGGACTACAGAGAACTAAAACTAGAAATGTAACCAGCGACAACGCCACCTAGCGGGATAAATGAGAGATGTGTGTCCCCAACCCATTGAAAGTTTGAAAACCATGTTTTTTAAAACGGGTATGGGTAATCGCACATCCGATTTAGAAAAACAGAATTCTTAAATGAGAACTTTGTTTGTCAAGTCAAGACCCTTTTCAACCCCTGACCAAAGAGAGGGGTGTAGGTGATAAGTTTAATGTGTGTCCCTGTGTGTCCGATTAAGATTTCTTTGTTGTTTGAAATGTGGTTAGGTCGCGTGTTATTAACTGTTTTATGATTCAAGCAAATCTGTTTAAACGTTGCCGTTTGATGACCATCAGCTCGTTTTCTGATTGATGAACGCAAAATCGGGGTTTCTGTAAATTTTTGAAGCAAATTACTGTTTTTCAGCAAGAAACGAACGGCCGAAAGTTGTCTCTGGCGTTTTGAACCAATTTGTTCGTATTTTGCGCGTCATCAAAACAATCAGGGTATTTCCCGTTGACCTTTTAGAACCTTGAAAATTGGCATAAATGAAGGTTGTATATCACAAGTAAAGAAAAAAATGTAAATTACTATTTTTACTAAGTCTCAAAACTTGTACGTAAAAATATGTTTTTCGGGTAATTACTCTGCTATATGGACTGTCAGGTAAGGCTAGCCAAAAAAGGTGTACTGAATCTACCAGTTTCACTATTAAAACATCCTCTTATTTATGTAGTTAATAATTTTGTTTAGCGCTTGTTATGTAGGCGATTTAGTAGACGAATGTGTGAGTCTTGTGAGTTTTCAAATCCCCATGATCCAAGCACAGTAAGCTCTTATATGATGAACTCACCTAAACGCTAATTAGCTGACTAAACTACTTTTGAAGCAACTGAAACAATGTGAAGTTTTGTAAATATTTATTAGAGGATGGTATAGATAGATAGTACAGAAGAAGAAAATTCAGTCACAGGTTGTGATTAAAGAAAAACAATAATCAGGTAAAAAGAAAAGATTTGTTACATAAATGCGCGCGCTATTGAAAAAGCTGTTCTAACCAAAGCGACAAAATATTTTCTCACTCTCACCACTATATGATAGGAAGTGTAGTGGAAGTGAGACAGAAATAGATATAGATCTTTTCTCTTGTGTTTATTGTGTTTCTATAGGTTTGTTTTATAATAGTGAGTTCTTACCGGCAATAGCTCGATCGACTCTCAGTTTATCCCGGACGATGTAGAAAGCTGTGAGCAGGAAGAATATGCCCCCGATGACCTCCACGAAGCAAGTGACAAACAGTGCATATTGTAATGACTTGAACTGCACGTAATCACTTGTGGGTGGTAATGACGGCGACGACAGGGTTTTTTTTAGGTTTTCCGATATCTGAAAAGAACAGTTTAATTAATTAATATTCATATCATTAAAGTATGTGGATAGTGGGTTGACTTTGATGTATGTTATACAATATCCTACACTACCAAAACAATTTGTGAAAGGGACGGCAATGTTTTTAGAACTATTCAAAATTAGTGTTGTTTAGTATTTCATACAAAAGAATCGATTATGTTTAGGACAAAGTAAATACATACCGATCCAACTAAGTAGGGACTACCAGCATCTCCAAACATGTGTGATATTAATATTTGGAAAGCTGCAGCTGTAGACCTTCGCGGTGGCACCACCACATACTATAAAACACAAACACGTCGATTAATGCGATGTACAAACGTTTAACAAATTAGTTATGGTGAAAGATGAAAGATAAGGAAAAATTATGCTAGTTACAAGCTTGTAAATTATAATCTACAGCCAAAACCAATTAATAAGAAGTCCAATACCACACACCATACTACACTTAGCCATTATAGGAAAAGGTTTTTACACTTAGCGCCATCTATTCAACTAATTGCGAACTACGATCAAAGTTTACTATTTACATAGCAAAGAGGCAACGTGCTACCACCGAATTTCAATAGATGGCGCTTTTCACAAACAAACTGAAACCAGCCCACTCAGCCCGAACGTTTTAAAATATTCCAATGAGACAACACAACTATCGGGGTAAGACCTCATCACAACCAGGCAACGGTGAACCTCATGTACATTATAATGAGTGACTGATAACAACTTGCAAGCGATACAAAGCTAATTAAAAAGCTACACAACATAAAATACCATGCCAATTTCATGCACCAAAACCATCGTATCAATCGACCAAAACTAGAACTACCAACAAAACTACGCAACAAAACCAAAAAAATCGTCGGATCGCCCCCGCATGCAACAGGCTCTTTGACTAAACAAAGTAGGTAAATAATTAATTTAAAGAATATAATAAATTGCAGAGTAATTTAATAGGTTTAGGTTCTTAGTTTCTAGAGCCCTGTCCCAACTGCGAGTTTGCGCCTCTATCTATGCTTGTAACATGCCTTTCGAGGTATTTAATTTTTGTTTACACGTCTTCCTATGTTTTGAGAAATATAAATTCACTTAATTTAGTCAAATAACCCTGTTGAGCATAACGGTACGAGAAGCGATCTCGGAAGGCGGTCTTACCAGCGACATGTCGGCCACAATTGCCCAGTTGAGATTCAATGCTAGTTCTGCGATGAACATGAGTAGGAAGGGCGCGTAGAAGGAGCAGTGCGCGAGTGTGATGGCTAGCGCCATGGCTGGCGCGGAGACGAGAAGGCCGGCGCCGCAGAGCGCGGGATGCGCCCGTGGGTACCGCTTGACGAGCGCGGCGCCGAGCCAAGCGCCCGCTGGGACGCCCAGTACGCCGGAAGCCATCGTGATCGCGCCGAATGCGAGCGACACCCTTCGTACGAGTGCAATTTGCCGTCAATACATGCGTTCATTGCCAATTTACGTATCTGTGCTGTGCTACTTGAAATCATTTAATTTTAGAATGCATTTAAAAAAAAAGCGAAAATGTAGCAAATCTAAAAGGTACCTATTCACCTTGAAGATGCCTAAGTTATAGTTATACATGAAACAAGTAAGAACTCGATACGCAATGTTGTGAATCAACGTTTTTTTCTTTTCGTTTAATAAAATCCATGTAATAAAGTGCAATCAAGATGAAATGCTGACTTGCATTCACAAATATATGCATTTTCATGCAGTGTCTCGCCAGGGCTCCATTGGTTCACCCCTTACTATGTAAGAGAGCTATATAAGCTATAACAGTGCTAGCTTGCAGCCTATCTACACCACTATTATAAAGAGGAAAGATTTGTATTTTTGTGGGTTTGTTTGTAATGAATAAACTCAAAAACTACTGTGCCGATTTCAAAAATTCTTTCACCATTGGAAAGCTACATTCACCCTGAGTAACATAGGCTACACCACTACACGTGCGAAGCCGGGGCGAGCCGCTAGTGCCGTTATATACGTACAAAGGTATGAGGTGAGCGCCCATCTTAGCCTAAGAATTCTTAACAAAAAGCTATATTGTGTATATTTAGTGGTTTTCTAAAAAATTAGGGGCTAATCGTATGGAATGGTCTACTTTGTAGAAAAGTTCTTCAGCTATCCACACTAAACACAAATGATTTCAAGTAGAGCTCTGAGATACGCCAATTTATTTTAGTACAATTTTGTTTTAAACGTTTAGGCGCCATTTTCGAACATTCCAAGCTATTCCCGTAGAAATAGACAGGCACAAATGCGTAATGGCAGTTTCAGTTTCAATCATTATAATAGGCTAGTGTCCTGCTATTAAAAATTAACAATTTAATGTTATTTTCAAGTAGGTCAAAAATGAATGCAATAATTGTAAAAATTAGTAAAATCGGTAAATAAATCACAGAGTAATAAGCTTTTAAAGTTTCTGGAAGGGGCATCGCCTCAATCGCCTGTCCCGTTTTCGCAAAACAGAGCTTCCCCACAGTTACCATGGAAACGCACGTTGGTGACGTCACATGGCAAAGAGATAGTATATAAAGCTACCACAGCTTAGTAATGAGATACTATGAAGGAGCAAGAGTGACGTCACTGCATGTTTGGGCTGTCTCTTTCTATTCCTGTATTTTAAAACGCTTGTAATTTGTCATTTTTTGAGATATTTAATTTTAGTTTTCACGACTGTTTATTTTTTGAGAAATATTATTAATTTCTGCAATAATAAAATAGCAGGACACTATCCTATTATGTTCATAATATTAATTATAATAGTATATGGGGATGGGTACACTTGGTTATAATAGGCGCCACAGGTCGTTTCACAATACATCGGAAGCGTACCGATTGGAAACCTACACTATCCGTCTCTTTTATTTACATCAGGATGAAAGAGACGAAGAATGTAATTTCCGATGAATTATGAATCAGGATGCAAGTCGTTTACATGACCTAGCTATAAATATGGTTACAAAACTGCTCATGCTTATATTACGCCATAATCAAATTATTAATGACAAAATAAATATTTGGAAGCTTTTTTTTAACTTAATTGTAGTTTATGTGAAAGCGTCATTCGTGTAATAGCATAATGAATGATAATTAGGCACTGGATATTATAACAGGGAGTTGTATGTGACGTCTCATTGGAATATAACGTTCGGGCTGGTGGACGATTTCTGCTTTAAAACTTGCAAGTAGCAAGCAAGGGCTTTACGAACTATCAGTCACTTTCTTTTTCATTTCTTTACGACTCACCAGAGATTTATAACGGAATGTCACGAATGTTGGGAAAGTGACTGACATTTACATAGTAGTGGCTTATTATGCAGTTCCATAAATCACTCAGCAGTAAGCTTATAACCAATACATGTAATTTGAAGCAAGTTTAAATATATGAGTGTTTTTTATTCATTAATTATATGAAACTGCATAATGAACCACAGCCCTGGAACGAGTCAGAAAGCGCTCACCAGTGTCATATCGGCGACGATCGACCATGTTAGGTTGAGAGTCATCATGCCCAAGAAGATGAGTAGATAGGATAAGCCGACGTATGTTTCGACCGCAACGAGGGCGAAGTAGATGAGCGGAGAGGAGACGAGAAGGGCGAAGCCGCAGACGAGCGGGTCGCAGTCTTCTATGCGGGGGCGGAGACGCTGCGCCAGAGCGGACCCCAGTGGGACTCCCAACAATCCCGCGAACATCCCCACGATGCCAAACTTGTACGAGACGCTGTCATATTTATTTATTTACTTTATTCACTTTCGTATCGTAAACCATCGCATTCAACTCAAAAACAATTTATACCTAAATAAGGACACATTTTGCTTAAACTATGTCTGTAATACATTAAAAATATTAAAATATTGATTTCTCCACAAATAAAGGTTAAGATATCAACTGTGAAGCTAGAATGACTATGCAAATAATCATCTATATTAACCTAACAATTATTATAAAAACTTAACTGCATAGATTTACTTTTGGTTATAGACATTTAACTGCAAAAGACTAAATAATTTATGCTGAAATTTAAATATTTCTGTAATTATCTCTATTATACTTTAATTCTAGAGTTTATCTATTATCTTTTTGTTTTCTACACCAAGTTCATAGTTTAGCATTAAGTTTTTACTTAATTGCCTTTCTAATATAACTGATAGTTAATTACCAAGTCTCCAACCGATTAATTGAACTTTAATTACAATATAATAACAATTTTTTTTATCATTATCGAAAAAATCGCATTCTCAAGGGAACGAGACCAATTTTGTTTAATTACTTTTATATCATTAAATATTCCGAGTTATTACCAAAGTACCTATGTCGTAATATTTTTTTATTACTTCGTAAGCTAACATGATAGAGATTAGTAATAATGTCCTAAAATAGTGTCGTCAGATGTGAGACGAGAAGACGCAGCAAGACCAGCAGAAAAAAAAACAGCTCAACTAAAAAAAGTTTTGATCGTAATGGTTTATGGCTGTATCGCTTAGTTTTTAATGTAAAGGAATAATTTGGCCAAACCCCGTAAGTTAGCTGTAAAAGGTGAAGGATTTTGGACATTCAAGATCACGAGTCATTGTATGTAACATTTGGACGGCCTGAAAATTCTGACACCAGATGGCCTAGCATACGCACCGCGAGAAAACTTGTCGTCGCAGTGTGCATGCTAGCCGGGCAGGGCTGACCACTCGGCCACACAAGAAGAAGTATGTAACATGTTCCGGATGCGGGTTCAAATCTAGTTCGCGATTCAAATTCCTTTACATTAAAAATTCACTGCCCAAAATGGTAATTTTCAACATTTTTTTATGCTAAAATGGATGCCCATTAATGCCCACAAATTGAAAATTATAGATACATAATAATAATTTAATTATATTATTAATTACGTATGCACGTTTGACAACAATTCACCTGATGGTGAGTGACGAAGTTGTCTAAGATGAAGCACGTTTGCCCATGAGATGCCCATTCACTCCTGACTTGAAAACACCCAGGTTATACCCAGGAGGAAACACTGTGGCTGGAAGAGCATTCCTTGGTCTTTGAGCAATATATCAACATAATGATATCTGTTCAAATTGGGCGTGTTACTTATAAATGTTTCTTTGTATATAGTATAACATAAATGGCAATGCTAACCTCTCAAGAGTGACGTCGACGCCGGGCTGCAATGTCAGCCCTTGGTATATAAACAGCGGGCCCCACCACGCGAGCGCGCCCGTTACGAACGCTACGCATGTGAACGCTAGCGTCGACAGCATGAACGATGGACTGAAATGTACCAATTAGACACAAGTTAAAAAAAAGTTACGTAAAGAAAATAATAGTATTTGTATAGGAGGTTGTTTATACTTTTTTTATAATAGATCTACAAAGAGAGACTGGCTATTTATAATATTTATAAATAGATAAGTATTTGTGGACGTTTCACACAGCGCCATCTAGTCCCAAACTAATCTTTTATAACAAATTATAACCTTAGACTAGAGCAAAAACATTTATACCTATTACACACACGGTTGATGTTACCTATCCCAAATAGCTTGGCTTTAACATTGTACTAACTAATGATATTAACTTTGAATTAATAGCACTGAACTATAACGATAATTAATTTGCAGTTCGGAGTGACCACAGTGGTGAATCAAGGAATACTTTTTATTTTTTATTATTATAAAGGCTGTAATAATGAAGCCAACTCCTACATCACATTCTGAAATCTATAAAATACAAACAAAATAATTTGTTTCATATATTTGCGTATATTTTCGAAGAGGTAAATATTGTCAGAGATATTATGGAAGCTTCATGTTGAAATAATATTGCAAGTAAAATATAAATGTCTTGCAATATCCAAATATTTCATCTAAATCCTACTGTCCAGATCATAAATATTCTAGGTCTTTGGTCCAGATCATAAATTCTTTTCAAACATTATAAACTAAAAATATATACAAGTCTTACTTATGAACTACTATCCCATCTAATTTATTCAAGTACTTATATTTATTAGAATTATTAGCAACGTCTTCCAACACCATGCGACTATTCATGTAGCCTTCACAATTACTAATACTTGTTTTCATATGGATTTATACAAGACGTACACGAACGTCTTATAGTGTTGAAATAAATAACAATGTGTCTTCAAATGTTTATCGTGTAAATATTCTTCAGTAAAATGTATTTCATCAGGCTGCTTTCGTGCCGTAACTGGAACTCTATGAGTATTGATTGCATGTCCACTGCACTTTGCAGGCGGACTTGGCGTTAAATCAAAGTGCCATAGTGGCCTTCCATATAAAATTAAAATAATGTAATAATAGTTAAGAAGTGGCGACCACGAACCGCAGCGTAGGCCTGCCCCCCCCCCCCCCTCGGTGGACCGACGACCTCGGGGCTACCGTCTAAGCCAATCGTAATCAATGAATTGGCTTCATTTCGTCATTTCCCGCAAGTTCGCATTGTGTAACATCTTCATCCATTAGTATTTTCGCACAATTTCTCATTATTATATTATATATTTAGTTCTCCGCCTAAGGGACGATAATACCGATGGATGAGGATTTTACACAACCGGAAATTACCAAATGAAGCCCATTCATCGATTACGATTGAGTTACACAATACGAGGGCTGGTCAGGACCGCGGGGAGCCAATGGATGTAGGAGGCAAGCAGCCGCTCTATGGGGGAAGCTTATGTTCAGCAGTGGACGTCTTCAGGCTGATGATGATGACGACGATGATGATATAAATAAAGTCGTTGTGAACTATAATAAAAGCTTGCAAAAATTAGGGTCAGAGTTAGTTCAATGGATCAAAGACACGAGTAGTAGTGAGTGTTTAGTTTTTCATTTTAATAGAGTTTTCTACTCGATAATGTCAAGCCCGTGGCACAGAATACACGATAATACTACGATACCCATGGTTAGAAGGGAACAACGGAATTGATAATTCCTCTTTAGTCTCTCTTTAAATAACTCTAATTAAACTAAATATACTTACTTTCTAATCAAAGCCCGTATATCTTCCATGTAAGAGGTAGGTCTCATTTGACTATCCTCCGCGTGACCCCGCGGGGGGTCTTCCATGACCAATGCGATGAGCACGACGGCTGCAGCACCAAGAAGAGGGGTCACCCGGAGACCCCAGCGCCAATCGCCACCGATCGCTCCTGCGACCGAGCCCACTATGTAACCCATACCGCTGAAAGACAAAAGGTTTAGTAAAAACTGAACTACTCGAGCCGTGGCCGTGTGGTCCCGGCGACGGTGTGAGAATAGGATCTTCATCTCACTTCATCTCTTCCCGTGGGTGTCCGTAAGCTATTTTCAGCTTTGTCTAAATGAAATAGGATTGATATTCCAATAGCACTAAAAAGTGCTCGAGCATTTTGCTGCTCTGTCTGAATTGACCCTAGGAGTCGGCTAAGGGAATGTCCAGAGAATAGGCAGCAGCATTCTCCTCGGTACATTAATTCTGCGATCACCAAGCCGCCTGCCAAGCGTGGTGATTATGGCAATCCCCCTATGGTAAGCGTCCAAAGTGTCGTTTTATATCGGAGGCCTGTGTTCAGCAGTGAACACAGGCCGAACATCAACAGCTGGACGTCTTCCGGCTGTTGATGTAAAATACTGCAGTAGGACAGACCATTTAAATGCATATTTATTAATAATTTATTACACATCTAATAAAATCCGAGATCGTACATACCTTCTACAAAATAGACAGTTTTTGGCAACGATGATGAAATTGAAGAAGTTCCTAGCGATTTATACAAGCGACGGACGCCAGGCTGGGTTTTTTTTTATGTAATCGAATGACGTGACGAGCTAATCGTTCGCCTGGTGTTAAGCGACACGGCCGCCCATAACAGATTGCAATGTCACTCGGAACTAGTCGGAACTCTAAATTAGTTTCGCATGATACTGCGCACTGCGCACGTCATCCTGAGACATCACACAGTCTAGAAAAGTTTTCTAGACTGTAAGATCAGTTCGTTAAGTCTCATTTGCCCAGTAACTTCACTAGCTACAATGCCCTTCAAACCGGAAAACAGACGAAGACACTTTACTAATATTTATACAAACTGAAATAACTGTTTCGAACTACCAGTATTTAGTAAATTAAAAACCCGTTTTCAGTTTGATAACATATTCAACAATTACCATTACACAATTAAACTAAAACAGTTCGTTACAGCATTATTTACCTTCCCACCGGTATAGCGAAGTAGAAGAATGCGAGCATTTTAGAGCGCACGTTGCCAACGAACAGGTCACTGATGATGGTCGGCGCTATCGTGGAGTATGAGGCTTCACCGATGCCCACAAGTCCACGAAAGAATGTGAACCAGTAAAAGTTCTGGAAACAAATTAGTTACTGCTAACTCAGTAGGTAGGCTACTGAGTTTCAGCTAGTTGGCTTGGTCATAATGATACTTTTTTTTATAATATCAATAATATGCAAGTTATGTGTCCTCTTTTTTATTAATTAAGTGATTCGTGGTACAACTGACTAAACAAACTTCACTAGATTTTAAAAAAAGATTAAAGTTTTGGCGGGAAGGCGGAAAGTTCAACACGTTGCATTGTATTATTTTTCAAAAAGGTGGGCAAGTGATATAATGTGGTGAAACGTGGTTTTTCATGTTGCTTCCAAAATTCCATAGAAGCTTCTAGTAAAGTTGCCACCACTTTACTAGGGCATGACTTAGACTGGACTATGACAACCCAGACTGTGATTAAGACTTGACTTCACGTGAAATATTCTAATACGATGAAAAATTACAATACTTGACACTGGCTAAATACACTATGTGTGGAGCCAAAATATAAGAAAAACAAACTGGATATATCAGTGTGGGAAACGTGATCATGAACTTTACCACTTCAACGTTTTTGTAACCTTTTGACGTAAACAGTCCAATTACGTTCACGATTTTTAATTACGGGCGTAAAAAAATGTTGCAATATCAATTAAAGGCAATTTAGTCTTGGCAACTACCAATAAGCCGATGATTCTCAGATATTTAAAACATTATGTGATTATTTTGTTAGACCAAATATAACGCTTACTTTCAAGTAGGATCCGCCGAAGGTGGTAATACTCCACAGAGCGACGCCAAAGGCCATAATGTAACGCCTCGAGTATCTATCCCCCAGGTACCCAAACATAGGAGCAAACACCATGTATGAGACCACAAACGCCGTTTGAAGGAAGCCAGCTCCGTCGTCGCCGATCTCGAATTCCTTTTTGACATCTCCAAGAACACCTGTAACAAGAATATAATTTTACTGTTAACAAAATCATAATATTGACAAAAAAAAATTCTATATCATTAAAAAATACACAGTGTAGCAGAGAAAAAGAGATGAATCTAATATAGTCACATCTATACGTAGTAGGTCTCTAAATCTATTCTGTGTTCATACTTAGAAAATCAAATCGATCACGCCGATAATAAGTACGTAATTTTACAATGCGATGTGAGAAATTCGTACGCTATAACTCTAGGAAGGTTTAATTAAGTATGTAAATGATTCCGAATTATTATTTCCTGTCTTCTTTAACAGCTGGTTAATTCTATCAAAATAGCCATAATCTTGAAAAGGTAAGTTTTAAGTACAAAAAACGTAGCAAACTCGTAGCCTTGCTAGATGGTTGTAGCACAGTTTTTTTTGTCATAACTTTAACCTTGAGATTCGAAGAGACTAAAAAGACTATATGCTCAGTCGTCGATTGATGCTCAAGTAGATATTTCATTCACTATTTGATCATTTTGTGAATGAAATCTTCATTGGTTGAAGACACCCGATGATCAAGAGGCAACCAATGAGCGTTTCGTATTTTTAAACCGGGGTTTAGCGTCGTAGTTCTGTAATACGAGCCTAGGATTCTCTAAACGAAGCCGGATGATGTAGAACTTTCTGGTAAGTATAAAACTTAAGCAGTCGTGATCATGCAGACAGCTCGAATTTAAATTGACCTTGTGAAGGTGAGTGGCCTCACATTTTGCCAGCAGCGCGACGGTGTAACCGGTGCCTGCCTACACACAAATTTTTATTTGCATCACCGAAAGACTCATGGTTGCATTGCAAACACTTGTGAAGAAACTATGTCCAAAAAAGAAAAGACATTATTTGCTCTCAAACTCTCAATACTTATACTGTAGCTATGTTTTGATATTTGCTCAGATAACATAACACCTCTCCTACTATATTGGGAACGTCGGAAGGGTGCGGTTTGCAAGCATCACGCCACTTGGCACTGCCCGATAAAACTAAACAAACATCCTCAGGGCCGCATTTGTTGGGAGAAGTAGTTATTTTTCCCATGAGCACATTGGTTATTGATCGCTGATCCGGGTGGCAATCTTCCAAAAATGTATGAACCTCTACTACGACTAACCCACAGACATTGCCTGTAGTCGGACCATATATTCAAATTCAAATTCAAATTAATTTATTTGTTAGAATATTGTGCTTAAGGTATTACAATTTTCCAGTTCCAAATATTCTACCGTTTCCGGTGTACAAATATTGTTACATCATGTTTAAATTCAATTCTTACAGTATTCTAACATTATAAGATTCCAGGAAAATCTAATTATTTTATAAAACAAACACAATAATAAAAGTAAAGTAAAATATATGTAGCAACGTAGCAATGTCAGGAGTTAAAAATTATGTCCAGATCAAATATATATAAGAATTTAAAAATTGTCAATTTAACTTGTCATTCATAAAATCTTGCACTGAATAATAGCATTTGTCAATTAATAATTTAAATAATTTTATTTTGAATTTATTGAAACATAATTCTTTGTAATCCTCTGGTAATTTATTATAAATACGGATAGCCATACAGTATGCATTATTACTATATAACTGTATAAACATAAAGTGTATAAACATGGTAAATCTGGACATTTTCTACTGCTACGAGTTTTATTATTATATTATTTTATTTATTCTATACCTAGGTGAATTGCGTACCTAACAAACACGATTTATTACAAAAAACAACAGTTTTGGTCTAAAATATCTTCCCTATACCAACTCTGTCCTACAACTTTGACACGGCAATAAATCATTTCTTTTATTACTGGCACCCTATTATTTGCGTCAGTTTTATTTGTTGTTGTCCCTTCTTTTATTCTGTCTACTTTAAGTGTATTTTTTGAGGTTCTTTTTTCTTTTTTGTTGTTCTTTTTCATGAATTTTATATGCGAGAGATTCTAACAATTATGACCTTTATTTATGGTTTTATTTTCAATAGTCAATAGTAGTTTTTTCATGAATTCAATTTACATATCAAAAATATACATAATAAAATTCTATTCTAACTAAATTCGATTCTAACTAAATTCAACAACTGCAGATATCATTTATGATGTATATGTTACGTATACTAATAATTTGTGATTAATGGTACTAATTATTATTCTGCTCATGTTTGATAACACCATTATCTTCATCACGCTATTAAAATGTGTAGTATGAGTATTTGAATAATTTGGCGCAGGTGCTTAGCTGCTTGCAATTTAGCAATAATTTTCACCTTCAAAGCTACTCAGATAACGTATTGGCAATTAGGTGTTGCAATAATCCGTGAACGGATGTATCAGTTTACGTTAGTAGAATCATTACTTTTTTATTTCGTTTTAAACGACTTACCTACATTAATTTTATAGTCATGTTAGAATGTAACTTGCGCAAACATTAAGAATTTAAGTTAACCCCGCCAACCACATTTACCGATGATCAGCTCAGCTAATTCCAAAAATAAAGGTGATCAACCATTCATGAATCGTATTCGAAAGATGTAGACCATGCATGTCAAACTGAGTCATTGATGGGCCGCATGCATTATGAACCGAAGAAGCAGTGGGCCGCAAAACCCAGAAAAATAAATTGTTTCAATTTTAATTTCTATTAAGTACATCTAATTATCTCTAAGGAACTCAATCGATGTTAATAGGAGAAAAGACCCGTAAACAACGAAAAGTTATCTTCTTGGAGCTTAAAATCTTGGAAACGCATTTCAAATTCTGCCTGAAGTCTTCTCATTTTATCGGTATACTTGTTATTTGAAATTGCGACACTTGGTTTTCCTGAAGGGGGAGACTTCTTAAAAGTGCATAGGGCCGCAGAAAAATGCGTTGAGCAAACTTGACATGCTTGCTGTAGACCATAGAAATCTAATATAATAAGTGAATTTCAATAACAGTTATGACTTGGTGACCAAAATATTGGAAATAAAAATGAACAGAAACGACATTGATTACCTACCAGACAGTTCTCACAAAAAAAAGACTACAATGCACCACAAGATGTTTCGAAAAACATCATATAGATAATCATCATTGTACATCCTTATATACAGATCAAGAAATTACTAATTTGTACAGTGGCGTGATGTAAGGTTATAATGACGCAACAACATTGTTCACGGTCAGTTCACGGACGGTTGATTGATCGGAATCGGAATCAGAGAATATATTCGGAATGACAATTTATTTTTAAACCCTAGATGCTAGATGCAACGATAGGATTTTCAATTCATTCTTGTTTCCTTGTTGTACATTGTACATGGAATTGATTTAAAAAACGAATCAGATCGAATTTATGTCTTTCATTCGGTACATCGGTATAATCTCGTTTGATGTACTTATGGAGGAACATTGGAACCTTCTAATGGTGAAAGTGATAATTGCCTAAAAGAGAATAGCGATGGTCGCTAGGCATACTTTTTCTTGAGTACTCACTGACTTTCACATTAAATACATTTCTTTTAATATTTCTAAGTATTAACTGCGGGTGGCAAAGATGGCATTTGGCATATATCTTCTGGATGGTGGTTTCAACTCTTACTGTGGTGGATGGTAGTTTTCAACTTTCTCGTTGATCTTGCCAACCTAACTATAAGAGACTATACTTAGTTATAGTTATTGTAATACCTTTATTAACGAGTCTACTTACCAGAATAAGTTTTCATGGCATTCTTAATAGTCAATACTATCCTGAATCGTCAGTCTTATTGTAGGATATAATATAACTGATGTACCGAAGGTATTAATTGCATCTACTAATGACAGAAATAACCGCATTATTCGTTCGTAACTGAATGTTATAAAAGTTGACTCATGATTCTGATGTCAATCACGTCCGTATTGTTTACAGCTGTTATCAACTTTGTCTCCATCATCAAGATTAGTGCGGTGACCTTCAAAGTGAGTGGGCGTTTGATAGCGCGTGGCGTGACCGAAAAGAACCGTTCAGCGACGTCATCGGCAACCGGTGCGGCGGCGCGTAGCGTGCAGACGAGAGGTAGTGGCAGCACCGTCGTCACCGAGAAGGTTACACAAGGCGCACGCGCCTTCGTATCGTACGTAACATCACGCCACGCTCGTAGACCAATCGGCGACGAGGTAACCGTGGCGCGAAACCAACATGAAATCACGACATCGAGCAGCTGCAGCGGTGCGAAAGGCACGGCCGCGGCCGGCGGCGTGGCGGGCGGGCGCACCGGACACTCGTGACGTGAGTGCTCGTGACGAGCTGAACTGACGACGAAGTTAACCCGCTCAGTGCCGGGGTCCAGGGGGTTCACCTTTTCTACATTCGCGGGCTCGAGGACCCACCTCGAGGGTCCATATTAAAAATATGGTTTTCATCGTAAATACACTGTAATAAAATTAGATTTCTTTTTCAGAACTTTTGCCAAAGTATCATCTTTATAATAACTCATATTTACGACGTATTTGCGCGTAAAAGCGTATTTTATATTACGAGCACATAGTATATTCCACGAACCCTCTTCATGGGCTCACTCTGGCGCATCTGTAATGCCCAGGACCCCGCGTGCTCGGATCTGGTGAAATGTATGGCTGCATGGGGTATGAGCTCTATGAACGGGGGGAGGACGCGAATGCGGGTGCCTGTACCAGTCAATACTTATGAGACTATCTTCATCTTTTCGGTTATGACACGAATGATGACGATATTGTCACTAACTAACAAAAATCCTGTGTGGCTGTATAAGTAATGTGTATACAATATACATATACAATAACCTGCGTTTGCAACCTAACTATGACCATTGAGTCAGATAACATTACTTCTGAAATTTTGAATCTATTTGTGCAAGTAACAAAAATAAAACTAGAGGTGGAGACAGGAGAAATGAAAATAACATTCCTAATCAACGTGCTACGCGGGTGGTTAACGAGTTCTTCGCTCCACTATCGTCTAATCTCACAACTCACATCACATCTTCAACAGAAAATTGGACGAACGCGCCTGCTTTAATATCCGGAATCTACAGGGGTCTGCTTGCTGTAACTGCAGCTGACGTTAGGTAGGGCAAAGTTAGGGGATGCTAGATGAGTTTTGTTTAAGAAAAGGAAAGTATAACTACTTTCCTTACATCATCGACATAGTTTTCAAATGTGTAAATTACACAAATTTGATCTGGATGAAACCTGGCCAGTCTTCAAAATTGATATTCTATAGAAATAAGGGATGATAAAAAAATGTACAGAAAACATCGATACAAGTTACAACAATCAATATGATATGGGTCGGGATGTATGTGTATATCAGAAAGTAATAATTATAAAGCACGAAGGTGTTCATCACTCATCAGCGTCATCTTGTCGCTAGACTTCTGAACCGTGCTTTTTGATGTAGAATATTATGAATATGTGAATAACGAATATTGAATCAATTGCTATAGATATAGCACAGATGTGCTTCAGACTAAAAGAACAAACAGCACACAAGAGCAAACGAACATCTATGTAAAATACTTAACAATTTTCAGTATCTTAGTTGAGAGAACAAACAAGATCACACACATAGCTCAAAGCGTTAGCAAGCAGTTGACTGGTCGGATTTCTAGAAGGAAATATTTTCTTTTGGAGCTCAACTGTAGGACCCACCGACGGTAATCTACGAAAGGCAGAACGCAGTGGTTGGATGAAAAAATGAAGGTTGGATCGTACTTATGCTGCTAGAGTAAAATACAGGCTAGATGTCATAATATAATTCATAGAATAGAATCAATAGCAGACTGACTACAGAGGCATTTAAGTAAGTAATTGCTTCAGACAAGTAGCGTAATTGTAAAAAAATTTTTAGTAAGACATCAATGTATTAATAGTACGTTGATGTTTTCAGTACCAGGTCGTCTGCCAAGCTTGTAAATAGAGTATGCCCCGGTATGCCTGACGAAATACTTCATTATGTAAACTGCACGATTGCTTGAAAGAAGGGAGGCAAGTAAGTAACAAGCTGTTACTATTATAACATGATGACTTACCTATTCATCTTTTTAATCTTTTCTATCGTTCAAGTTAGGTCATTAGTATTTATTACTAATTTTAACTAAAATCATACCAAGTACTACTAAATACTATTAGCTACCTATTAAACTAGTTTGGACTGTATATAATTGTATACTGGCCGGGCTGACCTATACAGAAACACATCAGTCCAAATGCTCTGTAGGTAACGTACACAACGTGCTGGCAGCATTGCCCGTTGGATTGCAATGCTAATTCGTTCAACCAGGCGCACTGATAAACTTTGGATAACGCGATGAGCTCCCGGTCCCTGCGGACTCAGGCTCAGGGTGTGAGCATAATTCCTGTAAGGGTGTGAAAACCAAGCGGCTCAAATATGCAACCACGACATGATCACTAGTGAATGCTAATGTTATGATTATCTTTATGCAATGTGTTCTATATATTTGCAATAACTGTCATAAATCAGGTACTTGCTACTTCATAAATCAAAATTCAGTTACAGTGAATTTGTGTAGTGCGTGTACTTACGGGGTTACTGTTATGGGGTGACGAGATTGACGGGACACCGACGAGGTGTATAGTTTGTATAGTCCTTACAGGGGGACAAAACACTGGACAACTGCGTGTGGGTTTTTATGCCAGACATAATAAGCGTGTAATTAATAATAATTATCTTAGATTATATCGACGTGTTAAATAAATAAAGCAAACATTTGCTTAGCGTAAGATAACATGGAATAATTTATACATTAACGTTTTGGAGTTTTATCATACTTACTTATCATTCATGATCGCAAGCGATAATGATATCTGAGCGTTTCGGCAGGGAGGTAAGTAAGGGACACATCCAATTGGAATTAGAAAATTGTGAAACTAGTGACAAATAAAATTCAGGTGAAGGCAATGCTGACAATAAGGTATTGTTCGATGCCAAACTACTTATGAAAGCAGAGTGTAGAGCAGAGTTCAAGTAAGACAATTGCCAACGTAAGGAGAACAACATGTACATAGTTAAAAGTACTTACAACATCAATGATATGTAGGTGTATTATTCAATCATGCAATATGCAACTCGATGCACTGAGTAAGTAAACTTCCTATACCTGGAACGCGGCGTAACGTAATTTAGCCTTAAGACAGTTCACGGAACAACGACTACCTCTTACCTCTCTCTCTTTTACCTCTTCTTTTCGTGGTCTCAGACTTTTATCTGGAATTTTTTCCACAGTTAAATATTACACTGACGAAGCAATAGTCGATAAACCAAAAGACCCAAAATGCGGTTGATAAATTAATGCAATAAAGCTAAGGAAGTCAGAGTTCAAGGCTCCGTGTTACGCTACTCGAATAAGTATCACGTATCACGACCACGTCTTGATTAGTAGTCAAAAGCTAATGTAATAAAAAGTAGGAAGTGTAATTGCTCTACTGTTACTCAACAGTCATTATGGTTAAAAGCATAGGCCAGCAACCGGCAGCTGAAACTTGTTCAAATAAGGGGTTTGGAGAGAGATAGGGGACTACAATTGTTCCCGTTCATTTTAACATTTGATTAGAATGACGTAACGTATATGTAACAACTTTAATTTTTTAATCATCTACGCGTGAAAATGACCTAGATTACATATAATTATTTTATCTGATGACAAATTCCCATCTGTAATAGGTAAATTAAACACTTTACAACTTTAAACTTTGTAAAAAAAGAAATAACAAGAAACATACAACCCGTAGAGGAGTAATTGACAACCTAAAAAATGATAAATCTCTTGAGCATTTGGAAGAAAGTCGGTGTACAACTTTTATTATCTAAGTGTTTCCGGAGGCTGAATATTCAAGACGTTATAAAAAGTAGTCGGCAGTTAAGAGTTCAGATGAACATACATAAAGACATCTTTAATCTATTTTGGTGGATCCGGTCACCGGTGCCACTTTTAAAGATACGGGAGGCGGCAAGAGTAACGTCGTCTAGCCGACTTGTTTATCAAGCAGTCGACGGGAGCCGACGCGCCGGTTCATGCAAAAAATGCCCCAAAGCAATAGACTTATGGAACCCTAACTGAAAGGGCGACGGTGTGTCAACCGTCAACACAACATGGTAGTTCCCACAGTTCTGCCAATAGCGTTAGAACTTTCTCTCATTCAATGTTTCTATGATACGGGTTTACAATGGGTGCAACGTTTGATACAATCAAGTATACACTGGCATTCTAACCTACGGGCATTTCATTCAATTTAAAATCAGATACATAGTAGATGAATTGAAGAGTGCATTGCCGTTCCTATCATACAAATCATGATAAATCGCTCAATATTGAGTAAAATACTCTATAAGTAACTCAACAAGTGTAGGTTTCCGTATTTCCTCCACAAACTCCACAACACTCAAGTTCAACGAACACATAAATATATTATCGTAGTAAGCAAATGATGTGGTATAAAATAAATCTTAAAGTTATCATAACGACCAAGAGAAAACAAACAATCTGCCAGCCGGCAAAAGCTGGTAGTTTTCATTTACATTTAAAAGGACTCTATACAAATAAGAACAGTCATAATTTATGAAACAAAGCTCTGTTTTGCTTTTCCTTGTATATTTCTTAGGGCTGCATCCACATCAGACTATAAAAAGATGAAATATTATTTCTTAAAAGCTTGAAACTAGAGGTGGCATTATACTACACTCTGATACATTACGCTTTGTGTATACGCATTGAACGTTCATTATTAAATTGTCTTTCAGTCATAATTTACCACTAACCAAAATATAAAGGTGGTAATTTAACTTCATTAACGTAATTCTATTTTAAATAAAATGTTCAACGACAGCGTTTACATGTGTACACAGTAAGAAAAGGGTATTAAAAATAGTCTGTTCTAAATGTAAATATAATTAGAAAATCTGTTCTAAAGGCACTTGGGAAAAAGAACCCGGCGGCGGTAGAAGAATTGACGGATTTTTTTTTGCTCGTTTCACCTTTTATACGATTCGTAGATCCAAGAGTAGGGTACTTTGCAGTGGATAGACATGCTAAATTTTCAAACGAGTTCTCTAGAAAATCCAGTATTTATGCGAAGATACAGAGATGCGGATCTCCACTCCAGCATAATCTCAAAGCAAAATAAACATAGAAGCAGTCTTGTGGAAACACAAACCATTTATTTTGATAGGAATCTTTAACATGACATCACATTTTGCACGGTAAGACATTGTTACACAGGAATAACTTGGACTATTGGCGGATACAGGCGAGGCATGGGGCCTTGCCCCCCCATGATTGTGTTGGCTTGAACCTATGGTGGCAGACTAGGAGCGGCAAATTTGGGGACCTACAATTTATTTTCTTTCATTTTTCACGGTGTTCTGGATGTCTTACAGAGAGAAGTCTAATAAGACATCTTGCCGATGACTTTCCCTCTTCTCTTTCGTTTTATTCAACTACTCTACTACTAAAAACTACTTTATTCTATTGTAAACCACCCGGTTCACCGCTCCCAAGCAGTATTCGGCCTCCGCCTACACTTTGTAGAGTGAAAAGAGATCGGAATTGCGGAATACAAAGTATGTGAAGTTGATAATTGAGCCGCAGCCAAGCGCGATAAGGGAGCCGAGAGTGTAATTGTCAATGCACACGCGTGTTATACGACGTCTTTCATCACAGTTGCGAGGAAAAACAGACTTGTAGTGCTAAAAATGTTTGTTTAAAATGTGCAGTTTCTTATTCACGCGCCATAATACCCAGTGAAGGTTATACTCACGCCCACGCTTCTCAAATCTGCCAGGGTAAGCCTGCAAAACTAGCAAAAGCTTAGCTTGCAAAACTTGCAAGCTTGCAAAACTTTCGCGCTCGCTTCGCTCGCGCTTTTTATATTATTATATTATACACGTCATGACTCATGTTATATGAAATGTAAATGTTGTGTGATGCTGATGTCCTGAATAAATGTCTTAGCTTTTTTTTCTTTCATTCCATTATACTTGCTTGTCAAGTAGAGTAAAACAGAGGAAAGACGATCTTGTCTATCGCCCACAGTAATTGTTTTTTTCTCTAATCTGTGCTATCGCCTGTGCCAAAAAGGGGATGCTGGTTACTATTTCTTATTATTTTATTATCCTATAGGATAGGATCTAAGATAGCTAATCGTCAATGAAGCACGGATTCAGATTCAGACAGAGCTTTTCATGGGTAAAATATATATATTGAAAGTGGCCAACACCTATGTTCGTCTTAACACATACCTACACCTATACTCATCACTATTATCGTAACATTTTGTAACTAAAACATTGAATGTCTGTTAATTCTATGTCTTTTAACGGGCAATGTGCCTTTATTCATTAAACTAACTACTACAATAATAAAATCTAATAAACTAGCTACACTATCTACTGCAAATACCTAAATACCAATGTTTTAACTCGCTCTGCTTAAATTGCCGCCGAGACAACAAACAAATTGATACGAATGTTTATTTAGATCACCTTTAACGTTATAATTTACTTTTACTCCACTTGACGACTTCACTGATAGGCCCTCCTGCACTTATATTATATTGCAACATAAAAGTACGTTGTGTTATCAGAATTATGCAACATGAAAGTTATGAGTGATGTAACTAACCACGGTATTCATATAATTTAGGTATAATCGAATTGAAACAATCAAACCAATTTTCATTTAACTTGCAGTTCATAAAATGTATTATAACACCAACTGATAATCATGAAAACGGGTATTTGTAAAATCTGGTGTCCGGCCCAATGCCTCCCCATAAGTCTAGCTATCCGATTCCGTTTACCTATTTATAATTAGTTGCGCCCCGCGGTTTCACCCGCGGATAAAATGTATCCTGTGTTAATCCAGTATAGGTACTTATAAATAAGCTATCTCCACTCCAAATTTTATCAGAATCAGTTTAGTAGTTACCGAGATTAGAAGGTAACAAACATTCAAACACACAAATTTTCGCATTTATAATATTTTTATTAGGATAGGATTAGGATACATCGATAGCTTTTGTACGACCCACGGCCACGACGGACGTCTAATTTTGACTTAAGGTGGAACGTTTCACTCAGCGCGGCAAATTCAAATTTTCTTGCGTTTTTGCCAATAATAGCTTAATTACTCAACGTAATTACATGAAAACTAATTTTGCGCCAATAAATAGAATGTATCAATAAATTACAATTAAAAATATCACCTACATAGCGACAAATGGCAATAGACTGAAAAACAAAGCCGAAATTTGTTTATTGCCATTTGTCGCTAAACCAATGATATCTAGGAGGTACTTTTAATCGTACTTTGTTGATACATTCTATTTCTTTACGTTAAATCAGTTTTAATGTAATCACGTATAGTAATTAAGCTATTATTGGCAAAAGAACGCAAGAAAATTTGAATTTTCCGCGCTAGTGAAACGTTCACATATTGCTTGACTCTAAGAACTTTCGCCTTTAAAGTTTTTACCAAAACCTAAACCCGTACCCCGTACTATCTGTTATAATAAATAATAACCATACAAAGCTGCATTACTCTTCGGTAAAATGCCGAGAGCCGAACTAATTGATTCCAAGTGCAGTATCGAGGGTACTCGAGAGCATCGGTGCACGGTTTGAAATGCTTCAGTCAGATACCGCGATAACGCAGCTGCATCACATCAACTTACAAGCACCACTGTCTACAGAACTTCGATCAAAGACTTCTATGTATACACCAGACAGGACATCTCTAACTTGCACTGTCAACCACTGCAAATATGCCAATGAGCATCTTCTCGCTCATACGATGCTCAGCTCTCAAAGCGACTGCACGTGCAGCAGTGAATAGCAGTTAAAATTATGATCCGAATGTGCCATGGCACTAGCGCTGCGTGTTGTGATCGTTGGTTAGACGATTTAATCTCGTAATGCGCTGTAGCGGATTTTAGTTTAATTATACAAAAAATGACAACTATTTGTGCTTTGAATAGCTTCTCTAGTACGTAGTACATATACCTCTTTGACTTCGATTGGAATCTGTTCGACTCAGTTCATATCGTTGGATAATAAATCTGTTATTACTCAAGCTAACTACTACAATACTAAAAACTTAACTAAACTAGCTACACTACCTACTACAAAGAACATTTATGGACTGTATAATAGCCGCGATGACCTATAGACAGTCCAAGTGCTCCAGCCCACTACCGGTAGGTAGCGTACCCAACATGCTGGCAGTATTGCCACATTGAATTGCAATACTGATGCGTTGGGCCAAATAAGTGCCAGCATTTTGGTCACGCGTCGCATCGACCAGGCGCTGAATCTGTTTAAATTCTCTTGAGTTTAACATCATAGTTCGTATTTTATAAGCAAGCGGAAAAGTGGACCGGTCGATGTTCTTTATGAGCATCATTCGACATCTTTGTGTTCAGGGACTTCAGAACCATTTTAATTTGTAAATCCAAAAAAAATACAACAAAACGTACGACTAGCTGAAACGATGCTTTAGTCAATTTATGTATCCTGTGGTATTAACTTTATTAACCTTACCTACTTCATCAGACTCAGAGTCACGGGGTTTTTTTTTAATGGTGAGTTTCCTTTTATGCACTGTCAGTCAAGTTCTTTCATCGTCAAGAGATGGCACTAGCGTACCTCCTGATATTTACTTTTTTTATCGTGAACGCAGGGTGCTATACTCAGAAGTTATTTATAAACTTCTTGATCATACTAATGTTTCCAGAACTGTCTCCAATGCCATCTAGCGAGAGATAAATAGGAAAACTGATCATTCAGTTCAATGAATGATGTGTTTCAACGATGCTAACACTGAGTAACGAATCCGAGCGCGGTTCAAAAAGTATTTCCAACGTGATTTTATGAATTTCTCCGGTTGGAAAATATAATGTATCCCGTAGACCGTAGACCACCCGCACCAAAAGCGTTATTTATCTCCAAACTTGCATCATTAAACTTGAGAGACAGCGTATAAACAGAGCCGAGCCAGTCATGGTGGCATTATCCGAAAAAGATAACGCCTTCAAGTGCTCTGAGAAATCAATATAAGAGTATTTATACAGTCAGTAAGGATATTAGGTAGGAATAAACAACCGGTTTGGAACTCGGGACATCTCTACAGTCTTCATTCTTAAAATTCAAACGTGTGGGTCCACGTCCAGTGTCCACTGGGAATTTCATCTGTATACTCAAAGATAACTCGACATTATTATACCATGAATATGTGACTCCGTGTGATATTTATCTTGTCAATTCTAGTCAAGATCTTGAATGAAACAATTTAAATTTATTTACATACGTCAAAAATACATTGTTAACTCATTATTCCGACTTAGGTACTAATGAGAAATCGATCAATTAACATGAAAATTAGAAGCGGATATTTTGGGAAGTGGTCTTTATGTAACTGTAGGGGCTGTAGGTAAGTAAGTATATGGTTGATTCCCAATTCCATGCCCAATACTGACGCGGCTCATTTTACTTTACTGTCTGTTGGTAAGTTTGTATTTGTGTCAATACTGTCAATTCTAAGAGCCGTGGGCAGGACACCTGATGCATTGCAGGCATAACATATATAACTTATAAATGAAATAAATAATCCTGGCTTTAGACAACACTTTTTAATGTTATTTTTTCCCCACCCATTACAATGTGTCACATTCATTTAATCCTTTCGATTATAACAAATTGAAAGAGCGTATCATAGGGGATCATAAGCTTAACTCGTTGCAAGGGTGTGTCATTTATGACTAAAAAATAATCATTATTTATTCCCATAAATAATGATCATTTTGTAGCCATAAATAACATTTAAAATTCAATTTCTGTAAAGCGCAGAATATTTAGAGATAATAAATAATAGTACAACTACGAGGTTAGGTTTACGATTTCTAGATAATCAGCATTTGCGACTTTGTAGAAAACCGTTTGGTCTTTTTGGTCCTTGGACGTCGCTTTTACGATTACACGTAAATAGCCATTTAACTAAAACTATAAAGTTGATCGTTTATGGCGCGCTTTGATATATATCTCAGCTTAGTGTTTAAAACAAAGGTGTCCTACAACTTTATACCGAAGGCAGCTAGGAAGACTTCAATTTTGAACAACCAAGATCAAAAGGTGAAGTAATGCTCATAAAATTGTAGACAAAAGTACTGGGTGGCGCAAAAGTAAAGGCCCTATTTGGTTCAGCTATAACATTTTTTCTAAATTAGAAAACTAGATTTAGGTTTTTTTAAATGTATATTTGTGCCATTAAATTTCGTACCATTAGGATTTAAAGATGATGTCTTTTAAATGGTGACCTCCAGAGTTGATACACATTTGAGCCCTATTTATGACATTTTGCATAACTTGCCGTAACACTTCCTGCGATATGTTCGTTATTTCTTGACGAATGTTTTCTTTTAGAGCTGCGAGAGTCTGTGGCTTGTTCACATACACCCGAGATTTCAAAAAACCCCAAAGAAAGAAGTCTGGACTGGTCAGATCGGGTGATCTTGCAGGCCAAGGCAAATCGCCAAAACGAGAGATAACTCGGCTTGGAAAAGCGTCCCTCACTAAGTCCATAGTGTCGCGCGCTGTGTGTGCCGTAGCGCCGTCTTGTTGAAACCAGATGTGCTCCAGCCCCAATTCGTCCAAACTGGGTATCAAAAACTCACGTAACATGGTTCTGTAGCGTTCTCCAGTGACAGTTATCGCATTGCCTCCAGCGTCTTCGAAAAAATAGGGTCCGATCACTCTGTCAACACAGATGCCACACCATACAGTAACTTTTAGTGGGTGTAGAGGTGTTTCTTGAATAATGCGCGGATTATCAGTGCCCCAGAACCGAGTATTCTGCTTATTGACATGCCCTGAGAGATGGAAATGCGCTTCGTCACTCATAACCAATTTTGAAGGAAAATCATCTTGCAAAATGTCATAAATAGGGCTCAAATGTGTATCAACTCTGGAGGTCACCATTTAAAAGACATCATCTTTAAATCCTAATGGTACGAAATTTAATGGCACAAATATACATTTAAAAAAACCTAAATCTAGTTTTCTAATTTAGAAAAAATGTTATAGCTGAACCAAATAGGGTCTTTACTTTTGCGCCACCCGTTAGTAAAAAGTTGGTTCGTTAAAATAACTACAGGCACCCTTCGATACATCCAACCCAACCACATTTTTAGCCCCTCACTGTGCTAAGCCCTTGTCACACTACTCACAAGCTTTCCCATGTTTTATTAATTAAACTACAGATTGTGGACGTGCAACTGCGTCCGGGTCTCATAAACTGTACCAATAGACAAAAGTACCCTTTTTGAATATTTATTCAGAATTGATATCTGGTTGCTCGAAGATCTAGCCATACTCCCGCGTAGAATATACAGGCTGGCTCACCATAAAAATAGTACAGGGTTATTTTTAATTCACCTAAGCCTTTTAGGTCACTATTATGCGAGAGAGAAACAAGTACGTAAAAAACCCCTAAACACATTAACGAATGTTTAGAAATAGGGTATAAAGAGTTTTTTGGTGGCTCATTGTTCTTTATAATGTTTGTATTCGAATCTAGAGAATGACTGGCATTTATGTGCAACACAAAAAAAACTGTAGAGAAGTCAGTAACTTTTTTCTTTAAAATGATAGATGCGCATTGTGGAATTTATGGAATGTAGTAACAAATAATACTAGAGGCGCCAGCGGTTTCACTCGCATTTTCCCGGAACAAAAAGTACCATTCCTCTTCCATTTACGTATTGAACTAGGTAATGTCAGCAATCTGTGTGCATAACTAAAGCCGTTTTAGCGTAAAAGCCACACTTGAAACAAACAAGTAGGTATGCAACGTTTCACTTTTATAATGTTAGTAGAGATATAGCTAGGCTAGGCTAGGCTGTTAAAAATTAACAAGTTGATATTATTTTCATAAAGTAGGTTAAAAATGAATGCAATAATTGAAAAAAATAAGCAAAATCGAAAAATAGATCAAGCTTTTTAAAGTTTCTGGAGGGGGCATCGCCTGTCCCTTTCTCGTAAAACAGGAGATTCCACACAGTTACTATGAAAACGCACGTTGTGAAGTATTCATGAAAACTAGTGCACGACGAAAGTAGGCGTAAATAATCGAAACTATTTGTAATCTACGACACTAAAACTGCTATTAGATGTTATTCTACACATGCCGCATGCATAACCTAGGTCAAACAAACGTAGCAGGTAGTATGACTGTGACAACAAAAATCCAAGACGAATGACATAGCGATAAGCGGTTACGCCAGGAACAAGATAATAAACAGTCATTCGCTAACAATAGATAGAAAATCAGATAGACAGATTATAAACAATAACCTATATCTTAATTAGCTGGTCAGTCAGCTACACCTGCATGAGTAAGTCATCATAGTGATTAGGCAGCAGGGCCTACTTAAAATGTATATTATTACGAGTACGACCGCCTCACATTCCATTGTGTGGTTAATGGTTATATATACGTACTACATCTACGTGATTTTTAAGCACTTAGGGTGGATTTGACCAAACATAGATTTATGCGCGAGTAACTATACCAGAACAACTCTATTCTACGATCTTAAACTGGAATAATTCATTAGTCGTTTTACCATGCAATACAAAGTATAGCTATGCTTATACGCGAATAGCGGAATGAACGATGAACGAAACGCCATTAAACTATTCTCGGAATAATTTATTATTCCACCAAAAAAGGTAGTATAAGTTATTATTCTCGAATAGGCTTGAGTGTAGATGGTAAAATGTGAAATTGGTTTACTCTCGGACAACTGGCGATTTATTCTAAGTATAACCCTTACTCTCGTTTGGTCGAATCCACCCTTAGTCTTAGTTCTAAATGTAAACGCTCAAGAAGACACAATTCCAAGCAAGCTGTCTAGTGTCTAATGTCTATTCCGTTCACGGTAGGATCTGTGAACACGTTATCTATTATTTTCTAGCTTTATTTCTTACCCGTTGAACTATGTACCTACCTATGCTATGACATGGGGTTTAGCTGGAAACCAGCGCCGAGTATTACACCAATGCTTAGCTGAACCCCTTTTAACACCACTTCACTAAGTTTATTTTCATTTGTGTTACGTATTCTCAAATGAGTGCGTTAAATAAATGATTTTTTGGTTCTTTTCTTTATTTACATAAATTCCATATAAGTATAGTAAACTGACATCACCAAGAGCAATATTAAAACATAACATGTCTGCGACTGAACATGGACTGAACCAACTACATAGGTATCTAATATAGTATTCAGTGACTGAACACAATAAGATTTTCGACATACAAAAACTGGTTACAAGGTTAGCCGTCAATCAAAATAAACCTTTTCTTAGCAGGTAAATATGATTCCATTTCGGATTAGGTATCATTATTTCCTCAATCAATAACTAAAAGCCTTAAATAAACTATAAAATGTTGAAACCTTAAAATGTTGAAAGTTGAAACCTTTCATAAAAAGGACCTCGCAGTCGTTCTGCACGCGTTTAAAATCCACCTGCTTTAGATACCCGCATGTCAAATTATATCGCTGCACCTGCAGCTGTTTTAAGCAAACATGCGTATCTGATTGGTTTGAGATTTTAATCACGATAACGGCAATCGAGGGGTCTCATAATGTGGTAGCAATTCGACGATCGCGCCCTGGGGAAATCAACCCTCACAGACAACCCATCCTGTTCGTCCACAGTAAGCTTCAGTCAGCAAATATATTATATTACATCTTTTGTGTACCTACCTTTCTTAATAAGCGTGAAGAAACATTATAACCAGTACATGCCATATTGTACTTTCTCTAACAGCTCTCGCGAACGTGTCAAGAACAACCAACAACGAGTAGTTAGTTCAGTTGCCGAGTCAGACGTTTGAAGCACAAAATTGAAGCGTCTCAACATTCAACATTTCGCTCCATTATGTAATGCAAATGGTGCTCTTCCATATTTAAAGGGTGACATTGTGTTCATTGAACGAGGAGAGAACGTGGGCAGACACTGGAGATTAGTTATCCGATTACGTGACGCGGTCACACCCTGGGCGTTCACCATCCATTAATATAAATTTATAGACGTTCATACAAGTTATTATCACATACCGAACATTGACACGAAGTCACGAACCCTTAAGCCTATAATACTGGGTGAGGATAAGCGTACTTACCCATGCAAGTTCTCATCGTCTTTTTTTAATGCGTGACGAACTGACGAGGAACTCGTTCCATTTATGTTTAAAATACGAGTCAGGAACAAAATAGTATGGGTATACGGATACCTTTCTTTATTTACATTTAAAGGTCCTGAGAATAAAGTCAATGACACGGTCCAAGGCTTAACTTAAACCATGGTATATATGAACTGTAAACATTACGTTCCACGTAGTAACTGGAGTCAGAATTTCGTAACCAGCTTCCTTTTTTGTAGGTTTATTGTAAGGCACCGGGAGATAAAGGTGATTACAGGTTTACAGGCATATTACAAGGTAATCTCATGCTTAAGCCCGGTAAATTATTAAGCGGTAGCATCGCATAGCCTCGGGGACTCCATTGCAACATCCATAATTTTGTTATACCTTTTACTTGTCACATCACATTGATGATTCGTGAAACATTAAAAATATCGTATGTTTTTAGCTAGAGAGAGACTTGATGATTTGAACTAGAAATTGATTGGTTAGAAACCTGTAATTATTACAGAATTCATGCCGTAGATCCTTTCATCTTTATTTGATATGGATTACCTTCAGCCGTTCCTGAGAAATTAGGAGCCAAAGAGTATATAACGTAAGGGGCTTTTATTTGACAAACCGACAGACAAATAGACGAAAAACCACGGAAAACTTACCAAAGCGGGTACCCAAAAATGGAGATGCGCGGAAGCGTTATCGGTGGCTATGGCTAGTATGTATGACGGAATTAATAGATGACCGAATACGGAGTTTAAGATTTAAGAGGACCATATCACAGAGGGTCGATTCGAATAGTCCGGAGACCATAATTGCTAGATCGTCAGCATAGCCTACATATAGAAACATAAAATATTCGAATTCAATTCTTAGTTGTTAAAAAAGTGGTTACAGTTTTGAGATTACATTACTGTTTCCAAAGTTAAAGATTAAGCCCTATTCAAACCGGCGCGTTACGGTCAATTCAGACAGAGCAGCAAAATGCTCGAGCATTTTTGAAGTGCAGTTGGAATATCAACCTTATTTCATTTAGACAAAGCTGAAAATATTATGCAACATTAAAAATCTTACCTATTTTAATGTTGCATACTATTTTAAGCCTTGTCTAAATGGACTAAGGTGGATATTCCAATAGCACTTAAAAAGTGCTCGAGCATTTTGCTGCTGTGTCTGAATTGACCCTTATTCGCTTTCGCTGTGGGTAGCGGTAAATGCCGCGTCGGATCGCACGCGGTATTTTGTTTTTTTTTTGTTTTTTTTTTAACGGGCTAATGCTGTTGGTCTCTACCGATCTTTACAGCGTCACCGGGCGGGAGGGCAGGCGCTTAAGGCGCCCAACCGTCAAAAGTGGGAGGCAACTAGCACAAGGGCACCCCTGGGGTGCGAGCCTCGGCTTGGGCCGTTGCCGGGATAAGAGGATCGAGAAGGCTACGTCCACTGGAAGAGTGGACCCTATGGAAAGTCGCGACCGTTCTAGCTAACCTACGGGGGGTACGACGCGGTATTTTGTATGAAGTTCCGCGGCTAGAGCGTAACTTCATACAAAATACAAAAAGATAATAACAATAGTTGTTCATAAGTTTCAAATATCTGCAAACCGCGGCTATGACACCTGCGAGCCGAAGGGTTAATGTATTTCACCAAGTTTCATTTTATTCCTATTGAACCGTAGATTTTATGGTGTTATTAGCATTGCATTATGTTTTTGAATTACTTAAATAAAATATTTTTTAACATAGTGATTACATGCTCTTTATTCCAATATTGTATTCTTAGCTTCAAAAGCTTCTTTTAATTAGCTTTTAAAAGGCTTTTGATAAATTAGGTAGATAAATTTAGAATAAGACACATTTGTTTATATGTAGATAACCATAAGATGCACTACCCACTATTTAGAATAGAGTGTGATTTATGGAAGTACATGATTCCATAAAACACACACTATTCTAAATAGTAGTAAGGTAGTGTATCATACAGATACATTCATGGGCGTACCCAGGGGGGGGGGGCAGGGTGGGGCAGTTGCCCCCTGAAATCCGAATTCCTGCCTATCGCCGTCGATCACAGCGCGCTTTTACTGACATAATAATTCTACTTTTATTATTAATTACAATAAAAACGACCCACAGCAGCAGTACTGCCTAGATGCTACTTTAAATTAAATTCCATAAGTATAGATTTATACATTAAAATTTCATTATTGATTTAACGTAAATTGATGTATAAAACATAAGTAAGATGATTTATTGTGCACTGTGGAATCAATTGCTCATATTTTCTGAAATACAAAATGTGGCAAATTTTTCGCCCTCGCTCTGCTTGCGTATTTACCTTACATGATAGGAGACACCGTTCCAAGACATGCTTTCAAATATACACTGGTGGTGCCGCCGGCCGTGCCGGAGTGTTGTCTTGAAGTGATGACTTAGCTCTCTCTAGGTCTCTTCATGTAATGGTATGTAGGGTATAGGGAAAAATAATCATGTGGGACCCGGCATGAGAAATTTCAGACTTGCCCCCCCTGGGGCAAAAGCTGGGTATGCCCATAGATACATTGTGTGTATAGTGTAGATGTGTCATTTATGTATGTGTGTGGGTGTCATGCGACACCACAGATTAGAGAAAAAAGCAATTGAGACATGGATTAACGCTTCACTTAAATTCCCGTAGTAGTTGCTTCTCATGTAGAACCAAATTCTATCTATTTCTTTATATTATACAATACTAGTCTATTGTTTGGATTTTATAAAACTAAAATTTATAAGTAAAAAATGAATGAAACTTATCTTTTTATTCCCAGCATTCCAAATTAATATACTTAACATTTTTTTAACCACAATAATATTACATAAATATCCTCATTTATAGGAAAAATGCACGGCACATATTGTTGTGAAGTACCTATGTCTTACGATACAACTACTTGCAAGATCTCAATGGCTGATGATACTTGTGAAGTGACTTTACGTTTGACTAATGTACCTTTCAGAACTCTATTAATTGTATTTCCATTTATTTAATTATATCTATTCAAAACTACCTCAGCGCATGTTTCTTTATAATTGTCATTACTTATTATTGGAGGGTAGGCCAGTTTTGCTGATATTCTTTTCTTAATATGTCACTTACCCGCTATGGTGAATCTGTCCATATAATTGATGAGGTTGACGTAACACAGTATTCCCACGGTCATGAATTCACGGACAGTCACATCCCTCAAAGTTTCCCGTCTTCTCGCCTGCTTCTCCTGCAGTAACGCCGTTGCCGAATCATTGTCACTATTCACCACAAGCTGCTGATTTGAAGTATTCGGAGTTATACCACTCTGGTCCATCGTGACAACACACAAACACCAAGTCTTTCAATAGATGATTATCACGAGCAGCCACTTTCAAACCTTCGAGGTCGACGCCAATTTTAATTATTTTACTGTTAGACTTATTACAAGCTAAATACACACAAATTAATTCAACAAATAATTCACAAAAAACAAATAATTCTCTAGAAATCTGAATATTAGACGCATAAAAAGTAAGTAAAAACAGTACACCGATAAACAGACAGGCGACGGACGACGACGATCACAGATTACGTGACATATACGAACGACGACGCGACGACGACCGACACGACACTGTCACTTAGTGGTGTTCAAAAATGCTTAATGTCAAAAGCGTGGTACAAACTTTGTGCTTTTTTTTAAAAGCACGCTTTTTTAAGTGCTTAAGTTATAACGAGGAGAACTTAAGTCATCGGTAATAGTTCCATATTGGAAAATCTCCACTAAAAAATATGTTTTTTTTTTCATTAAATGTTCACTTTATTCACCCTTAAACTAAGGTAGGTCCACTTATTCACAAATCACACAACCACATAATTATTGTATTAAAAATTAAATGAAATATTCATTTATTTCAGACATATTGGGTCCATAATACATATAAATTAATAAACATTAAACACTCAAAATAAATATTATTGCGTGTCCTATCACAGATTGTAATCAAAAGCACAACAAAAAACATAAAGCGTACCAAAGTAAGCGTAGGTGTATATTACGTGAGCCGGCCTGAGTTCACGCTTTCGCGCGAGAGTCGTAGAAAGCGTGCCGCGTCCAAAAGCAAGCGATGACTGGCTGCCCGACCGCTGCCGCGATATCTCGGTAAGCACAAGCAGCTCCGCTTTAGTAAACGCGGCGCTTTTACCTACTACTCGCTCATTGCGCTCGCGCCGCGTAGTTCCGTACGCAGCGCGTGCGATGCACAACGCTCTAAGTCTAGGCGCTGCGCGATATAAAAAGCGCCAAGTGAGAGCCACGAAAGCGGGCGTTGTACGTTGTGGGCCAAAAGCGGACCCGCTTTGGATGCTTTGTGCTTTTTTAACCACCACTACTGTCACTCACTGACTGACAGTCTGATACGGTGTCGCCACTAGGTAATACGAATACGATGTATGATAAATGGCTACCACGGATGTACCAACATTCATGCTATTATTTTTCTCACACACGCACTCAATCCTCTCGTGTTCTCATTGGTTGTTTACCTTGGTCTGTGGCACTTAGTAGGCCTATGGTTGACTTCGGTGTCTCTGATGAATTTGTTAATTTTTTATAATTATTAATGAAAATTAAAGTGAAATTGTGTGCTTACTAGATATGAGCGCCGATGGGGCTAAGGCCGGCGGCGGCGCGCCGACTTGTTGAGGTCAGCGGCGGCGGCGTCGTGGCGGCGTGGCACTTTCATTGCAGTAAAAATAGCTCAACATAACGCATAATCATAAGATTCTAATGATTATAATGAACACATTAACGGTTGTTATAAGTGATACTTTATTAATACCCTGAGTTTTCACGTATTAGTCGAATGAAAGCGGCAGTCTAATAATGATGCTGCAACAACTGTGTCATTCAAGGGGAAGCGGTATTCTAACTTGGAGCGCATGCTGTTATTCAGTCTTGATAAAACCACGGGCTCATAGTCGTCACATTCTTATATTATTAAATTACCGATCAGCTTATGACCGTGGTCTTTGAGTTGGTAACTATTAATACCTGACTCTTAGTTAGCATATTCTTTTTTTATCTACGATATGCTGACCACGGTCTCCCTACCACCCTAGCCTTAAGAACGCCCATATTATATTTGTCAGGAAACAATGACACTGGTTAGGTGTTCCATTCCTTTGCTGTCCATATTATAAACGAGAAATGAAAACGCTTTGTACGTATTCGAGGAATTTCTACCATATACGGATGCCGTGTTTCCGTGCGTCTAGTTGTACGATGGTAAAAAGGGGACGGGGTAATTAAGTTGTGCAATTCCATCGCACACTCTCCGAATTGCAGCTTGTATGTAAATAACGGATAGGCTAGGCTAAATAACTCACATACCCCCTGCCATCACCCCCGTGGTGGCAGGGAAGTGCGAAGGCATTTCCCCCCCTCAAAAAAAAAAAAAAAAAAAAAAGGCTAAATAACTAGGTGGTAGGACTTTTCTGCAAAGTTCGTCTAGGTAGGTACCACCGCTTTGCCAGTTATTCTGCCGCCAAGCAGTAGTGTGCAAGCACTACTGTGTTCCGGTTTGAAGGGCATTGTAGCTAGTGAAATTACTGGGCAAATGAGACTTTATGATCTGATCACTCAGTCTAGTAATCTGATTATTAGACTGGGTGATGTCTCAGGATGACGTGCGCAGTGCAGTGTCGCGCGAAACTATTGTTTTAAAGTTCCGGGTGATACTGCAACTGTTATGGGCGGCCGTGTCACTTAACATCAGGTGAACGACTAGCTCGTCACGTCATTCAATCACATAAAAAAAAAAAAAAGGCTGGCAATCTTACGGTGGTGTTCAAGGCTTTGGAGTTTTATAGCCCGTTTTTGTATTGAGTCAAGGGCTTCAAGCTCATACTTAGCCGAATCATCCCAAAGATGGCTACAGTATTCCTCACATGACCAGACATGTGCCTGACAAAGATCTAAGATCTCTCGATGTGAAATATTGTGTAACCTGCCCAAGGATGCTCAGCTTCTGTGAAGCCAATTTAGCCCTTCCCTCGATGTACGAGCCAAAGTTAAGGTTCGATGTTAGAGATACACCTAACAGCTCTAGGTGATTAGTTACTGGTACTGCTACACCCCGGAAAGTAGGAGTGGAAGGACTCTGTTTTGCGGTGAATACACACGCCTGTGTTTTAGAGGCATCGAATTTAACAAGATTGGCGTTACCCCAAGCGGAGACTGGCTGCAAAGCCAAACTCTTGCGCTCAATCATGTCTTCCCTGAGAGTATGGAAATTCGCACCTCCAGCTTGTGCATCAGATACATATCTCCCTACAACGGTGCTGTTGTCTGCATACCCAAAGCTTCCGGGTGTAAGCAGATCATTAATACGTGCAGAAAAATCGTTGCGGAGAGAAACGATCTCTGAAAGACTCCAGCGTTAATCGATCTGACGCGCAACCATCAATGACTACACGTATTGATCAGTCCCTCAAATAATCAGATACCGATACACAAAAACTGGTTGGTAAGCCATAGATGGAAGCTTGCTGATTAGGCTATCATGCCAACCCTGTCAAAGGCCTTTGAGACATCTGGTGCTTCACCGTATCTCTCAATGGTCTTGCTCCAGGTGTAGGTGGCAGACGCAAGAAGATCTTCAGCGGACCGGTTTCGACGAACTCCATATTGCCGGTCACTGAGAATGTCGTTTTCTTCAAGGTATACCAGGAGTCTATTATTCAGTACACGTTCCATAGGCTTAGAGTATGGACGTGACTGAAATTGGCTTGCAATTGGCAAGGGTCAGTACAGCACGACTACTGTTTCCTTATCTGGTCTTCTTTGTAGTTGAACAGCAGTAAATGGCAGTCTCTTTCTTTTGCATTTCTTAAACGTACCCCAGAAAACCCTGATCACTAAGAACTATTTTGTTTTGTCATCGCTTTTATCCTTTAATTTTGAAAGCGAAGTCACTTGTGAGTCACGTTTACTTTATCTAGGTACTTTTTGTTAAGTAAAACATCGAAGTTTTGATCAAACTCCGACGACGAAGACGCTATTTTACGTAAAATAAAACGAACGCGTCTAATTAAAACATTGAACATGCTGGAACTGAGATATATATGTATTTCAATCTCTTTTTCGTTCGGCGCCCAGCGCCAGTCGGCGCGCCGTTCCCGTGTTACGGCGGCGGCGGCGCGGGAAAATGGACGGCGACGGCGGCGCGCCGGCGCGGCGCTCATGTCTAGTGCTTACGCATGTATTAGTACGTTGTGTTGTGAAAGCTTGTGATATGAATCAATAGAATTCAACTAAAACATAACAGAAAATGCTAATGCGGCGTTAAATCGAGGATAGACGGCAAATCACGGTATTTTATGACCAGATTTCCTCTGGATGAAGTTCGGTAAGTTGAATAACTATTTATGATTTTTATAGCAGTATCGCCTGCTTAGCGTAATCTACAGATTAATTTGTAAAGGGAAAATTTGAATCACGAACGGGACTTGAACTGTAATCTGCCGTCTTTGAGATGGGATTGGAAGCCATATAATTATTTTGCATATTCTATACTTCATGTTTTAATAATTGATTCATAATCACAAGCTTTCAGAAGCAACACCACGTGCTAATAATCCGTAAGCCACAATTTCACTTTAATTTTCAATAAAAAATTAACAAACTCCTCAGAGAAACCCAAGTAATGCCAACTCGCGTGGAGTGATCAACCAAGCTCACTTGTACCAATTCATAATGTACTACTTATGTACTATTGAAAGATTACAACATAGATCAAATAATAAATCTCTTAATATTCATGATTTTTATAGCAGTTTTGCCGGCTTAGCCTACACAAAATATTTATTTTTTGGACATGCGATCATTTGTAATGGTAGCTAAAGTAAATCATGTCCCGGCTTTAGGAACGGATGGATGCAGGTTGAAATGCGGATCATGATAAAAATTATTCCTTTACAAATATTAGTCAGTAAACTTATCTTAATTTGGAAGAATATTTCAGATTTTTCAACTAAAGGTTTGCAGGTCTGTATAATATATATGATTGATATTTTGTGTTGTAGTATGTAGGACAGACAGACACTACTTAAATCATCTCTTTAGGTGGAAACAGGCCAATGATGATTATGATGAGTATGTAGGAATAAATCTTTTACTATTATCAAAATTATGGCATTTTTATTGTTCGTAACTCCACTATACTAAACCTGTCTTTATCACCTTGTGTCACTAGCACTAGTTTGGTTTTAGTTGTTAGAACCACTAAAACAAAACTAATGACACAAGGTGATAGTTATCTGATAATCGTTTTGAGGCCAGTAAAGACAGTTATTTATCGATATCAATAATATTTAAGTATTGCACATCACTATTCTCTTCTTTAGGTTGGTAGTACTGATAGCCTTCTAGATGTTCGTTAGGTTGCCATTCTGAGGTAGCTGAACTCTGACATTTATATTTTTATTTTGGCTCCCATCTCTTACTATATATTGCTGTATTAAAGGCATTTGTGTGCGCTTCTGCATTATGGAACATAAACATAAAAAAATATTTGTGGACATTTCACACAGCGCCATCTAGTTCCAAACTAAGCAAAGCTAATACAAAAACCAGATAACAGATCTAGAATACTTCGGTCCTTTTTTGTTGTATAATAATATATAGGCTACATACTTTTATCATGCTTTTATCCAACTACACCTGCGTTCGGATAGCCTACTGGTGGCAAAATTAACAGTTAAAAACGACAAAAATGGTCACATGCACCGTTCGTTTTGGGAATGTGTAAGCAAAAGTTGCATTTTTAACTGTTTTCGTTCACCGTTTGGATAGCTCAAAAACAGTTAAAAATGCCATCGTGAACTGCCAATTTTGACCCACCTGCAGAGGTGGGTTAAAAGTGATCGTTTTCTGACATTAGAGATTGACGTATAATTTTTGGCGCGGTTATGTAAAAATTATTGCTTTTTATTGTGAAAATTGTAGTTATTGTAATGATCTAGCACGGAGAAATGAGAAGGAAGACGTAAGTTTACATGTGTAATGCAAAATTCCGCCAATTTGTTTTTGACATTTGAGATAACAAACCGCATTTGGTTATTTTGCGTTCGTTTTGGGTAGTGAGTAAAAGTGGTAAAAGTGGCATTATTGGCGAAATTCTCAAACCGAACGGTTTACGACAACGCTAATAATTTTGCAAATGCCAAAAACGATACTGATCCCAATCCGAACGCCCCTTTCAACTGACTGTGACTGACTGAACTAAGCACAGACTACAAGGAATCGGCGCTAGGTAGAGAACATTGAGCTAATAAATATACTTCCTTGGTCTGAGGTAGAGAAATAAGCAAATGTTATAAAAAAAAAGTAACGTAATAGGTTTGTTTATGGTTTACTCTGAGACCACAGATTAGAGAAAAAAACAATTGACTCTCTCTCTCTCTGTGGCTGAGGCCATTGTTTTTTTCTATAATCTGTGCTGAGACCATACAACAACATTGCCAGAACGTTACTTTGGTAACGTTTTTCGTTACTTTGGTAACGTTTTTCGTTACTTTTCACCGGAGTAGTTTCTGATGCAAGGGTTAAAAAAATGATTACTAATGCAATAAAAACGTGAACAAGTTTAACGGAAATACAAATTATATGAACCGTATTAGAGAAACAATACTTTTCCCAAGTTTTAAGCAAGTGCATATTTGTTCAATGGGTACCATAGATCTAAAGAGGATTATGGTTGCAACTTTTGCACTAGCTAGGAGTGCAAAGATTGCCGTTATGAGCCCGTGGTATTGTCCGTATGTAATTAGAAAACAATAAAACATGTACTTAATATTAACTCAATGTGTTGGCTAGGGCCTAGAGCATCCGCCAAAATATTGAGTTAGTATTAGTCTAGTCCTAGAGTCTAGGTGCCAGAGATGACAGGGGCACCAAAATATCAAATAAAAAAATTATATCAAGTAAAAAATAAAAAATTTAAGGCCGCTTTTGTATAAACGCGCTGGGCAGTGTGACGTGCCGGTGTAAATAATTTTTATGTAGTCAAATCTGGCACCTTTTTGTTTATGCCTTCAAAATAGGTATAGTTGGTAAGGTGATTTATTGTGCACTGAGGAATCAACTACTTGAAATGCTATACATACGTATTTTCTGAAATACGATATGCCAAATAGGGAACTCTTCACGCTCGCGCTTTTTTTTAATCATCATCATCATCATCATCAACAGCCTGAAGACGTCCACTGCTGAACATAGGCCTCCCCCAGAGCACGCCACCTTGAGCGGCTGCTCGCCTCCTGCATCCATCGGCTCCCCGCGGCTTTCACCAGGTCGTCGGTCCACCGAGTGGGGGGCCGGCCTACGCTGCGTCTTCCGGTTCGTGGTCGCCACTCGAGAACCTTTCTTCCCCATCGGTTGTCAGTTCTACGAGCGATGTGGCCTGCCCATTGCCACTTCAACTTACTAACTCTAAGAGCTATATCGGTCACTTTAGTTCTCCTGCGGATCTCCTCGTTCCGGAGCTTATCTCGCAGGGAAACACCGAGCATAGCTCGCTCCATAGCTCGCTGCGCGACTTTGAGCTTACTAATGAGGCCAACAGTAAGAGACCATGTCTCAGTTCCATAAGTCATCACTGGCAACACACACTGATTGAAAACTTTCGTTTTCAGGCTCTGCGGTATTTTGGACGAAAAGATAGGACGAAGCTTCCCGAACGCTGCCCAGCCGAGTTGGATTCTTCGCGCCACCTCTTTGTCGAAGTTGGACCTACCTAATTGGACAATCTGTCCTAGGTAGACATACTTGTCGACAACTTCGAGAGTATCGTTCCCAACAATTACCGGTATAGGTGGAACATGAGCATTAGACATGATCTTTGTCTTGTCCATATTCATCTTAAGACCAACCTGCTGGGAGACTCTACTGAGGTCGTTGAGCATGGTGCTAAGGTCCTCGAGCGATTCCGCCATTATGACTATATCATCGGCAAAACGAAGGTTAGTGATGTACTCGCCATTTATGTTGATGCCAGATCTTTTCCACTCCAAGAGCTTGAAAACATCCTCCAATGCGTTTGTGAACAGTTTCGGAGAAATAACGTCTCCCTGTCTCACGCCTCTTTGCAATGGAATTTGTTCCGTACTCTGGTCCTGTAGTCGGACTGACATAGTGGCCTTACTGTACAAACACTTCAAAACTTCGATATACCTATAGTCAATTTGGCATCGCTGCAAGGACTGCAGCACCGCCCAAGTCTCGATTGAATCGAAGGCTTTCTCATAGTCCACAAACGCTAGGCATAACGGCCGATTATACTCTTCGGTCTTCTGTATAATCTGGCGCAGCGTATGGATGTGGTCTATGGTGCTAAAGCCTTTTCGGAAACCGGCTTGTTCGGGAGGCTGGAATTCATCAAACCTGCGTGCGAGACGATTCGTAATGACTCTCGAAAACAGCTTATACACATGACTCAAGAGCGAGATGGGCCTATAGTTCTTCAATAAGGTGTTATCGCCTTTTTTGAAGAAGAGCACCACCACGCTCTTGTGCCATGCCTCTGGCGTTATACCTTCAAGGATGACAGAATTAAATAACTTCTGGAGGACTAAAAGTACCGGTCTACCACCCGCTCTCAGAAGTTCGGTCGTAATTCCATCTTCACCTGGTGCCTTGTTGTTTTTAAGCTGTTTGAGGGCCATTCTAATCTCGTACAGGCTGACGTCCGGGATATCTTCGGTATAGTGTCGGACTAACTTGGCTCTGATGTCCTGAGCTGTGTTAGTAGCGGGCTTACGTGTCGAGGTGTATAACTGTCCATAGAAGTTCTCGATCTCTCTCAGAATCTCAGGCTTGGATGAAATGACGCTACCATTTTCGGTCTTCAGTTTTGTCATTTGGTGTTGCCCAATAGACGAATCCTTTGCGAACACTTTAGAGCCTTGGTTCCGCTCAATTGCGGCCTCAATACGTGAAGTACTAAGAGCACGCAAGTCGTGTCGCAAGGAACTCCAGATTCGTCTATTGAGTTCACCGTAGGCTGACATATCAACTGAAGACTGCAGCTTCATTTCGCTCCGGTCGGCCATTAGCTCAAGAGTTTTTTCTGAGAGCTTTTGAGTCTTCTTTCGGCGTTGGGTCTTAAAGAATTTCGATCCAACAGCTTGGACAGTTTCCACCAACCCGTCGTTTAGCTCGTCCACTGTGTTACAGTCGGCTAGGCACTGGAAGCGATTTTGGAGTTCCAGCTGAAAGCCTTCGGGGTTTTGGATTTGGACAGGATTTGGACGGAGCGTAGACTTCACCAGACGTGACCTTTCGAGCTTAACATTGATATTCAATGTGCCTCTAACAATACGGTGATCGCTACCGGTTTTCACCTTGCTGATCACAGAGACATCATCGAATATGTGCTTCTTGGTCGTCATGATGAAGTCTATCTCATTTTTAGTGGAACCGTCGGGACTTATCCACGTCCACTTCCTGGATGGCCGCTTCTCGTAGAAGGAGTTCATCATAAAGAGTCCCTCCTTCTCCATGAAGTCAGCCAGCCTCTGTCCTCGAGGGTTCCGCTGCCCGTATCCAAATGTCCCCACTCTCAGCTCATCGCTATTCCTTGTGCCCAACTTCGCATTGAAGTCTCCCATCACAACGGTGAAGTATGTTTCGGAAGTATGCATGGCTTCGGATATGTCCTCATACATAGCTTCTACTTCATCGTCTGAGTGTGCCGACGTCGGCGCGTATACCTGTATAACCTTCAACGAATACCGTTTGGTTATTCGGAGTACCAGGTACGCTACCCTGGCTGACACACTGTCGACTTTGACCACGTTGTTGACGAGAGACTTGCGGACGAGAAACCCGACACCCCCTTGGGAGAGTTGGTCTCCCTCCCGGTAGAAGAATTAGTTACCGGAATTTAGGATTATCGTGTCCTGTCCCTGTCTTCGGACTTCAGACAATCCCATTACATCCCAGCGTAACTTACCCATCTCCGCCTCTAGCTCGACCATCCTTTCGTCAGCCTTCAGTGTGCGCACGTTATGTGTTGCCAGGGCCAGGGGTCGTCGTTGGGGTTGGTAGCCGGGCGTCTGCCGGGGATTCTTCGCACCCCTTGCCCTGCCGTTACCGTGGCCGCTACCGTAGCCACGGGATAGCAGAGCTGCCGGGGACTGGGGGCCGTTTTTATTTGTGCTTGTCATTAGGGGGGGGGGGGTTTGCCATAATCACCACGCTTGGCAGGCGGCTTGGTGATCGCAGTAGGTGAAGATTGATTGCCACCAAGACCGAGGGGAACGCTGCGACCCATTCCCTGGATATTCCCTTAGCCGCCTTCTACGGCACCCACGGGAAGAGATGGGGTGGTCCTATTCGTAACCGGGACCACACGGGACACACGGGGTTTTTTTTAATACTTGAAAATAATCGCGCTTTTACTGCTTTACTAATTCTACTAGAAAGTTTATAACAGTTAATCATTAATGCCCGCAGCAGCAGCCAGCTTAAAGGCAATAGCCCCATTCTAACAATGACATATTCTACGTTTTTTTTATAAGTGGAAATCGATACTTTTTGACTTGCTAAACGTTACTTTTGATTTTGATTTTTGATGGATGAGCTCTGGCAACACGCAATACAAAATTACAAACTTTTTACTTGTGTCGCTTTCGTGATCTTTATATTACAATTACGTGAAAATGAAGAAAATTTTGTGCATTATGCTAATATGTTGTTCTGTAACATTGGCGAAAAAACCTAAGGACGAAAAAAAGCCTACTTGGGCTAAGAAAGACATTCGCGATTACTCTGATGCAGACATGGAAAGGTTGTAATCAAATCTAATACATTAATTATCATTTATTAGCCTTTATAACCCAGGCAGCTTCGCATGCGTTAAGCGTGGATGCCGTAATATATCGGGGTGATCATGTAATGTAACTTTGATTGCAATGCAACAGGAGAAATTTCATTCCGAATTTGAAAATTTCCACAGTATGCAGTAAGCACATAGGCATAGGTAAACGGCGTATGGAAACTATCAAATCACATTTTCGTGTTTTTATTGATTGTTGCAATCAAGTTACATTATCGCCTAGCTGATCATGGCTGTGTTCGGAACAGTTGCGACTTTTCATAGGATCCATTCTTTCAGTACCTAAACAGCATTCTCGAATGATATAATACACTCCATATTGATTTATTTTGGTTCAGTTCATTATTTTTCAGAATAACTGGCCAAGCGGTGGTACCTACCTAGACAAACTTTGCAGAAAAGTCTTACCATCTAATAAACCACCACCCACTCCCTAGTATTTTGATTAATTTGGGTCCATTTTGATCCGTTTCGATTCATTTTCATCTCACAAAACAAAACTCGACAATAATGCATTAGGGCATTATAGCTAGTGAAATTACTGGGCAAATGAGACTTTATGATCTGATCACACAGTCTAGTAATCTTATTAAGTACTATACTGTGTGAAGTCTCAGGATGATGTGCGCAGTGCAGTGTCACGCAAAACTATATTAATTATGAGTTCCGAGTGATACTGCAGTCTGTTATGGGCAGCCGTGACGCTTAACATCAGGTGAACGGCTAGGTCGTCATGTCATTCCTTTACATTAAAAAAAATGGATTTTCAAAGGAAATTGCCGGTGGCTAAACTCACCAGCAATGGAATTTCATACAACTTTGCTAGCACCTTTTTAAGTACCACAGCAACGTCGACTTTGCCCAAAGAAGGTTGTCAAAATAATGACCACATTTCAAGCATTTTTGAGTAAAGAATGTTTCACATCAACAGCCGAAAGCGAAAGACATCCACTGCTGCAAGACTAGTATACTTTAGTTACTTCCATAGTATTATGTCATATGGCATTTTACTGTGGTGTAAAGCCGCGGACATGTAATTCATTTTTGTCTTACAGAAAAGAGCCATTTGTTCCATTTATAACATGAAATCCCGCAACTCGCTCAGGGAATGTTTTAAGGAAATAAATATTCTTACAGTGGCTAGTCAATACATCCACGATTTGATGTACAGTTGCAAAAACCATTAACTCTCTTCTCAAATATTGCGACATTCATAATTTCAATACTAGGAACAAAAGCAAACAAAGTGCCACGTTTTTATAGCAAGTTAGTGTTCAAGTTTGTTAAGTCAAATCTGATCAAAAAAGCCTGTTCCACAATAAACGATTATGTGTCAGATTTGATATTTTAAAACGCACTTAGTTAAAAAAAAATGATGTCACTGTAAGTTTCTTGTACCTAGCTTCTTCTTTACAGGTGTATTCGAAGCTACGGATCGGAGTTGTCTATTCCGCATTGTGTCAGATTGCTTGCACCTGTAGTGGAAAAGAGAACTTCTTTTTTTTCAAACTCACATAATGTGAGTCACATTATTGTTATCACATCACACTAATAAAGGCGAAAGTTTGTGTTAATGTGTGTATGTTTGTTACTCTTTCACACTCGTAACAGCTAGATGGATTTAGGTGAAATTTGATACGGAGGTAGCTTAAACCCTGGATTAAAACATAGGCTACTTTTTATCCCGTAAACGGGAACGCTTCCTATAGGAACGCGGGTGAAACCGCGGGGCGCAGCTAGTACTTATATAACATTTGACATTGCGCACTTTGTGATTTTATATGCTCAGTATTTATAATAATTTCATTTAAGTATTTTAAGTAGGATTTTTCTGAACATAGGCCTCCCTCATAAAACGCCACTTTGGATGCTTATCATAGGGGATTTGCCATAATCACTGCACTTTGCTGTCCTGGCTGGAGAAAGTGCAAAAAATAGCCTATTTACAATAAATTACTTTACTTCAACAGTTCAAGTTACTTTGGTCTGTAGCTTAATTATCTTCATTTTTCTTTTTTTAGTATAAGCACCTTATTAAAACTGCAATAACAACTGACAAGCTTGATAACCTCGGTTATGATTAAGTATCAATCAAGTACTAAGATATTTTTACATTAACATAAAAGGAAAAATGTCATATTATAATTCGTTTTTATTAATTCTATTCTATATTCAGCTGATGTTTCTTTATATCCTAGGTTATTTGACCAATGGGAGGAAGATGAGGAACCTCTACCAGAAGATGAATTACCTGAACACCTCAGAAAACCTCCTTCAATAGATGTTAGTAAAATGGACATGTCAAACCCGGAGTCAGTGCTACAAGCAACAAAAAAGGGACAAACGCTGATGATGTTTGTCTCGGTTGCAAATAACCCTTCTAAAGCTAGGACAGAGGAACTGACCAAAATATGGCAAACTGGGCTGTGGAGTAACCACATTCAAGCAGAAAGGTATACTATCTAATCATATCTTCTATTATATAAAAGGCTTTGTCCTGACTGACTGACAGACAACACACATCCCAAACCGCAGGATGTAGAAACTTGAAATTTGGAGGGTGGCTTCCTTTTATGACATAGGCACGTGTTAAGAAACGATTTTTGAAAATTCCACCCCTAAGGGGGTAGAATTAAGTAACAAATGAAATGGCATTTCTTAGTTTTTTGGAAAACCAACCCCTAAGGGTGCCCCCCCCCCCGCAACTACTGGAAGCTCAGCCTAGGGGGGGGGGCACCTGTCCCCATACCTCACTACGCCCATGGGTCTCAGCAATTTTTGATTTTGAATTTCATCCCCTAAAGGGGTAAAAAGGTCCCATCGTAAGACGCTCGCGTTGTCCTAAACCGCTGAAGCTAAAATCTAGAAAACTTCGAAGATACATTCATTACATAGTGTAGAGGTGCTCTAAAACGGAACTTTTATCCCGTAAAAATAAACGGTTCCTGAGGGATAGCCCACGTGGGCGAAGCCGCGGGCATAGGCTAGTGTAACATAAATTGTATTTGATCTGACAACCCAACCATAACCCATAACCCGGAGGCGGCGGGCTCATTTTTTTTTATAACTAAATAGGTTTGCTTTTGACCGCAATCTCGCCTGATGGAAAGTGACGACGCGGCACAGATTACTGAATATGTTACCACGTAAGACGCGGTGTACAATGGTACATGCTTACCTAGAAGATAGCTATTCACTCGCGACTTGAAGAGCTCCAGATTGTACTTATCGGGAAACAAAACGCTAGTAGTGTTCCATTCCTTCGCTGCTCGGATTATAATGGTCGAGTCAAACCGCTTCGTGCGAATCGAATGAATGTCAACCTTAAATAGATGGCGTGTAGCTGTACGTCTTGTCGGCCGATAGTGAAATGGAGATGGTGGAATTACATTGTGTAGCACCACAGCACACTCACCGAAATGTAACCTGTAGAACACTGATAGGCTGGCAACTTTACGACGGTGCTCTAAGCGCTGGGCCAATACAATGGTGAGGGCTACCATTGTATTGAGCTTTTACGCTCGCCATTCAATTGATTCCCGTGAAAGGGCAAGTATTTGTGCCATTGACGTAGGATAATTTGTGCATTCCGGGGCGAGATAGTGAATGCTAAAGCGACCCTATCTCGCCCCATCTCGGCGGCGGACGGATCACGGACACACAGCCACACCAGTGCTTCTTTCTAGCCCCAAAATAAGCTAAGCTTGTACTATGAGGGCATTGATCGAATACAATATTCTATCAGTTATATCTTAAGCTGGTAATAATAAAGATAGGTTTCTTACCTGTGGAACACTTACGCGGTTCACCTAGGTGTTCCACATAGTATAAGTTTTATATTATTTTCTTATTAAATTCATTTATAGAACAAAATCCATGTTTACACTAATGTTTTATACCAACAGTGCTAACTGAGCTGTGAGGCCGGTCTGGTTGAAAAATGTTTGATGGCTTTTGGTATTCATATTTTCAAAGAAACTCATACATAAATAGTTAATTTGAAAAGCTCATTTTATTATGCTAATTAATCATCTATTCTTTTATTACTATTTTACAGGTACCTTGTAGATGATGACCGAGCCATATTCATGTTCAAAGATGGATCTCAAGCCTGGACTGCTAAGGAGTACCTTTTAGAACAAGATGAACTTAAAGAAGTGCAACTAGAAAGTCAGACATATCCAGGAAAAAAACCTGACGTTAAAAACAAAGCTGTTCGAGATGAATTATAAAGCAACAGCATAATATACAATATACATGAACAATACAAAATAAGGTGTTTAAGCTTCAGCCGCACCAGCGCGTCTGGCAAGCGGCAGCGTAAGCGACTATTCAGTACCCATCGCTGCCCGCGGGAATCGCGGCGCCGCCGTCTACGTACACAGGCAGCGATGGGTGCTGATGGCCGATTTTGACGCTTCACTAACACCACTTGACGCGCCGGTGTGGCTGAAGCTTGAAGTGGTAATAATATCAAAATGGTGTTTTTCTGCTCAATTTGTGTAGTTATGCAAAGATACAGAAGCAACGTTATTGCTCTTTAAAACTTGCATTTATTACTTCAGTACTTATTTATTGGTAAGGGGGTATAGATCTGTAATTTTCTTTTAATTTGAATGGATCATAATGAACCAATTAAGATAACAAACGTCTGTAAGCAACCAGTCATCTAATACATAGTATTAGATGTCGTGTAAGCAACATTGTGGAATGAAATCAACAGAATAACATTTTAAAAAGAATAGGAATTAACATTTTGATATACCTACATCCGATTTATAAACATTCCATACTAATGTGCAAGGTGCTAAGGCCCATATTATTACAGAACTAAAATCGTGATTTGGTGATCTTATGAATTTGACTTGAGCACCAATTAATAACTGATCATCTCTTTCTGTAATATTACAGCATTCAAAAATATGACGCTTCGCCGAAGCGTATTTTTTGTCGTGCTCTGTGTGTAATATAGACCTACACACCTTAATTTTGAAAATAGATTTCAGACTCCTTTAGTTTGAGAACTATAAAGTACACTCCAATACTATATGTATAGCTATTTTATCTCAAGCAAGTGTGTATGAACTATTTATAATCTATTTATATTTTTTTATTTCTAATGATGTCTCAATGTAACGTATAAAAGAAATAAATAACTTATTTTCTTGTAATCTACTTTTTATTAAAGAAAATAGAATAACAGCTTTGATTTAAAACATACCAGCCTGCCAGGCCTGCAAGTATTATCTTATAGCATACAATACAAAATCTTAATATTTGAGCATAAGTATAAGTGGCTTCATAGACAATTAGAATGCATCAGTTGCGCGGAAATGTTCTTCATCAATAGTAGAGTAAATATGGCCTTCCCCACACATCCATTCCAGTGTGTTCCTGGAAGAATAGTGTTGTTTTTAATAAATAATGATAATGCAGTACCTATTTTGGTGACAACCTGGTCAGAACTGTAGGGAGCCGATGGATGCAGGAGGCAAGCAGCTGCTCAAGGTGGCGCTCTATGGGGGAGGCCTGTGTTCAACAGTGGACATCTTCAGGCTGATGGTGATGTGTACCTAGTTATGTTTACATTAATTGGTACACTTTTAGTTACATTTCTTTTTTTAAATCTTAGATTGGCTTACATTTGGTTGTGGTCACAGATTATACCTATAGTACTATACTAGTAACCATGGTCTCACCTAATGATAAGTGATGATGCGGTTAATGATGGAGCATGCTTGCCTAGAAGATACCGGTTCTCTCTAGGTAGCTCTAAAAACGGGTTGTTCCTGTTATCCCCCACATTTTCGATCCCATGGGGGATAACAGGAATAATAATTCCTGTTATCCCCCATGCCGAAAATGTAGGGGATAACAGGAACAACCCCTAAAAACTCTTATATTATATTTGTCAGGAAACAATGGGCCAAAACATTTGCTTTGACTGTATGAATGGTAAGATGATGGTGACATAATGATGACCAATCATCATCATACTCAGAATTCAATGCAAAAATCTAAAAACACTAAAGTAGGTACTAACTCAAATTCTGCTAGCGACATCTTATCCTTCAGAGTAGCATGCATGTCTTGCTTGCTTATTCCCTGTTCCAGTGTTGAAGCTCTGATAAGGTTGAAAACTAGCATCTGCCGATTGTTGAGACCGTTTACAGAGCCTGTGTCATTCATGCCCACCATTGAATTAGCTGGCATTGCGCTGTTGCTGAATGTGGGATTGTCATCAGCTACTTTCTCCTAAAATTAAATAATATAAAGATTATCTTTAGAATAGGATAGCTGGCACAAGTCGGAACAATGTTATAAAGTACCTATACTTTTTATTTCATAATGTAGTTACAATATAATAATGGTACTTCTAAAAGTTATTACCTTCTTAGATTCTGCTTCCATTTTGACTTTGTTATTTATGCATTGTAAGTAATGGAATGTTATAGCATTTATATCTGTTACAGGCATTATTTTGAATGCCATAAGGACTTTTTTTCCTTTGTTAGCTTTCACATTTCCATAGATCTGAATGAAGTCATTCACTTGAACTTTTGGTGAAGATTTATCCTGAAATATGTGTTCTTATGTTATCAATTAATGCACATAATTACATCTGAAATTCATATGGCCAATAAATTTGAAGATAAGAGGTATATCTATAACAATGAACTCTTTCATAGGGTCTTCATAGAGTAAAAATACAATGCCAATAGCATACCTATAATAGGCTAGTGTCACTGCTATTATTTTAATTGCATTAATCACATCACATCACATCACACTAATATTATAAAGGCGAAAGTTTGTGTGTATGTGTGTATGTTCGTTACTCTTTCACGCTCTAACGGCTGGATGGATTTGGATAAAATTTGTTATGGAGGTAGCTTATACCCTGGATTAAAACATAGGCTGCTTTTTATCCCAGAAACGGGAACGGTTCCTGTAGGAATGCGGGTGGAACCGCGGGGCGCTGCTATTTAATAATATTCCTCAATAAATAAACCCCCGTGAAAACAAAAAAAAAATCTCAAAAAAATGACAAAGTTACAAGCATTTTAAAATACAGGAATAGAAAGAGACAGCTCAAACATGCAGTGACATCACTCTTGCTCCTACATAGTACCTCATTAATAAGCTGTGGTAGCTTTACATACAGTCTCCTTGGCATGTGACATCACATCATGCATTTTTATAGTAACTGTGGGAAATCTCCTGTTTTGTGAGAAAGGGACAGGCAATGCCCACTTTTTAATGGCAGGCAACTAGCCTATTTAACTTGTGAAGAGACTTACATCTTCATCCATGGCATCCTGATCAAGCCACAGCACAGCTCGCATCCTTCCAGTCATATCTTGTATGGTGTAAGTGATCTTTGTGCTTTGCATTCTAATGTTTCGCACGCGGGCAACAACACACACTATCTGTATTTCTGTGCCCCATATTTTGACACCATCATCACCGCTATGTACCGCTTGCTTTATCACTATGGGCGCAGTTCGAGAAGCCCGACGTCCCTGTAAATTGAAATAATGTGTTGTCAACTTGTCAAGAAATTGAAGCCATTTGCAAATTGTTGAAAAATGTTCATATTCATATTCATTTATTCTGTTTCCACATGTGCATATTGATCTTACATTAGAAATAAGCCCTAATTGTATTATAAGGTAACAACATGGACCCTGCTGGGCACTACAGATTATATTGTGAGGGTAGGATTACTAAAATTAAGTATAGCTTGAGATTTAGATACATACCTACCAATTTTACAATTCAACTGATCGAAAGGTTTACGTTTTATTCTTGTCGTCAAAAAATTCTTGCAAAGAATAGTAGCATTTCTTAATGAGATATAACTTCAATGCCAAAAAAGGCACATTCGCTTTGTATTTCTTTTAGACGTAGGGGAATATGATTATAGATTTTAATGCACATAACATGAGTACTCATACTGTGCATTTTTAGTTTTGAGTTAGGATGGGCTAACTTGTCTTTATATCTAAGATTAAACACACCTGAATAGTTATCTTTCAAAGTTTTAAAAAAGTGGAGGTATTTCTTAACAAATTTGTAAATTTCTAATATATAAATGGAGGTTAAAGTTAGGTTTTGATGTTTAACAAAGTATGGTCTACAACTTGTGGTGCTATCAACGTGTACTATGATATGGATACACTTTTTTTGTAAGATAAACAGATCATCAGGTTTGGTGCTATTTCCCCACAGTATGACACCATACTGTAACCAGGCGTGAGCGTAAGCATAGTATGCCGAAAGCGCTGTTGCGATATCTGTTGTTTTCTTTAATTCTGATAAGATGTAAAGTGAAACTACTAAGTTTAGATTTTGTTTTTGTATGTGTGTCTTCCAATTAACGTTTGTATCGATGTTCAGTCCAAGAAGTGCAAAGGTGTCTACACACTCTAATTTTGTGTTATTATAAGTAAAGTCAATTTCTAATTGTGATTTTTGACATGGTCTAAACTGCATTATTTTGGTTTTTGTGTAGTTTATTTATAAAGATATTATAGTTCTTAAAATTTTAGCAACCAGCGGGATAGTAAAGTGGGGGGGGGGGGGGGGTAGTTTATTTGTAAATTGTGGTCTTCAAGCCAGTTAATGACTTTGGATAAGATGGAGTTTAATTCACTGTTAAGATTAGTATTTTTAGTAGGGTATGGCAATAAAATGGAAATATCATCGGCAAATAACACACATAACTCATTGAATATTTTTGGTAAGTCGTTAATATATATTAAAAATAATAAACATCCTAATATGCTACCTTGCGGAATTGAACTATTCATTGTTTTGGGATCCGATTTAAATTTTTGTATATTACATGTTTGTAAATTATAGTTTTCTATTTCTAGTTTGTTCACGGTCCTTTAGATAGGACGCAAACCATTTGTGAGCAAGGCCCCTTACACCTATGCCATATAGTTTTTTTAATAATATAGGGTAGGAAACTTTATCATACGCTTTACTCATGTCGAGCAGGATACCTATTGCCTATTTTTTTGCATTTATAATATTCAGAACCTCTTGCATGTATTTGTATACAGCAAGAACCGTTGACCGTTTTTTTCTAAAACCGCTCTGACTATCATCAAAAATTGAAAATTTTTCCCAGAAGGAATATAATCTTTTACTCATCGCCGTTTCAAAAATTTTTGATGAAGTAGGTATTAGTGCAATTGGACGATACTGGTTGGGGTCGGTTTTATCACCTTTTCTATGTATAGGTTTTATTATAGACTTTTTTAGGAGATCAGGGAATGTTATACTCACGGTTTTTTGTTGTTGATTAGGCGTATTTACATTGCCAAAATGGTTTACGGAATTGAAGAGTCCTCCACCACTAGCCGACTGATCTGAAAGTTACTAGAAATTATTAGATCAACTTTACTTTTCTCGAAATCACTATATACGTGCAGGATATAACTTACCGTTCCACATCTTTCGTCACAAAATTCCTTTGTTTTGATATGATATATAAAGTTCCTCTCTATTTTACAAAAGCCCAAAAAGTTTAAAATTATTTGATTTTTCGACTTTCAGTTTTGGAGTTTTGTTGTTTGACATTTGGTAAATGAATGAAACGTTGTTTGAAGCGCGAGGCGAGCGCGGGAATTCTGTTTTATTTTAGTTCGAGTTCGCCCGAGCGCGAAGCGTACTTTTTTTCTTGCTCTGTGATAGAGACCATACTGCCTAGTTTCACCACAGATTAGACAAAAAAACAAGGTGGCAAAATTAACAGTTAAAAACGATCACATGCAGCGTTCTTTTGGGAATGTGTGAGTAATTTATAACTATTTTCGTTCACCGTTCGAATAGCTTGAAAACAGCTAGAATGCAATTCCATTGAGATTGACGTGGAATTTTTGGCGCAGTTATGTTAAAATTACTTATTTTTACTGTAAAAATTGTAGTTGTCGTAATAATACAGCACGGAGAAGTGAGAAGACGTAAGTTTATGTGTGTAATGTAAAATTCCACCCAGGCTATTCGATAAATATTGACTATCATAGATCATGCTGTGCATTTTTGGCATTTTTAACTGTTAATTTTGCCATCAGTAGGCTATCCGAACGCACCTTAAATATGAATGGAAATGATTTCACTTGACACTGACAGGGATGAGGCGGGAACCCGGGAAGTGAAAAGGCGCGCTTATTCAACTAATATTTTTTAAAATTCCAAAATTACTGTTTATTTGTATATTTTTCGTGTAAATAGTCCTGTATACAGTTGTAAATAGAGCACAAGTTAAAAGAGCGCCCAAAGATGGGCAAGAAACGTAAAAGGAAGGGAGATGATTCTCCACCCGATGAGCAGCAGCAGCGGCAGGCCTCATCCTTTGAGTCTTGTGACTCTGACTCGGACTCTCTGAAGTCGATCGCTGTCGAAACTCCAAAAAATAAAAAGCAGGATAAGTATGAAATCTTTAAGGTACGTGGATACTCGCGTAAGTACCCTGAAGACTCGAAAAAAACCGAATTCATCGTGTTTCTTTCGCACGTAGAAGAAAGCATTACTTTTAGCGACAAGGATCGTATGGCACTATCCAAGGGTTATCGGGAGCATGGTGTTTCGGGCGTCATGCACCTCAAGTCCATAAACAAGTATAAAGTAGGTATAACCTTTGATTTACCTAACAACGCCAACATGTTCCTGCAAAATAAAAAGTTACTGGACCAACTGTCCCTGAAGGCAACTATACCGGCTGGAGACACCGAAGTGACGGGTGTACTCACCTCGGTGCCGATCGACATGTCTAATAAGCAGATATTCTCACTAATCGGAAGCTCTAAGAATGTCATACAGGTCAGGCGCTTTATGCGCAGAGTTAGAGTTGATGGTGGCGCTGCTGGCGCGTCCTTCGTACCCACGCAGGCAGTCGCAGTTACATTTGCGTCCACCAACCTTCCCGAGTATGTTTATCTTGACTCATGGCGTCATGAGGTGAAAATGTACATACCTCCCGTAAAACAGTGTTTAAAATGTATGTCTTACGGCCACATAGCCAAATTCTGTAGGAACACTGAGGTATGCTCAGTGTGCTCAGAAAACCACAACTTCAAAACATGCCAAGTTGACTCCAAAAATGCTAAGTGTGTCAATTGCAAAGGTAATCACATAGCCATTTCACCAGCATGCCCTATGAAAAAACAAAAAGTTGAAGAAAACAAGATTAAGTCCCGAAATGCTACCTTCTCAGATTTGTTTGATTCAAAGTCATTTCCAGCACTAGCAGCACGAACACTTGATGTTCAAGTAAACAACCTTATGAAATCAGAAACATTTATTAACATTCTAATTGAAACAATTACCAAAATTATTAGTAACAAAGATGTACCTATAAACTCAGGGTCTATTCGAGAGACTCTTAAAAAAACCCTCAGTAATAAATTACCTCCTACTTCCTCATAATGGATCAGTTAAATATTATACAGTGGAACGCACAAAGTCTAAATAGTAACAAGCATATATTTATTAACTACCTCTACACAAATAATATACATATTGCAATCATTTCAGAAACATGGTTTAAAGCTAACCAAAATTTTAAAATTAAAAATTACAATATTGAACATAATGATTGTGGAAATAGCCATAATGGAGTGGCCATAATCATTCATAAAAATATCACATATTCAAATATTAACACATATTTTGATGATTCATTACAAAATATCTGTGTCAAAATCACAGTAAACAAACAGGATTTATGTATTGTCAGTTTTTATAGTCCTACTAATTGTAACCCAGCTTTTAATAAAGCTAAATTTGATACACTGGTAAAATCGATTCCTAGTCCATTCATATTTGCAGGGGATTTCAATGCCCATCACACTTCTTGGGGTTGCGGTTCTGACTCTCCCCGTGGAAGGGAGGTGTTGGAAGTCATCGATGATAACAATTTAGTCTTGCTTAATGATGGTCAAGCAACAACAGTTGGTTCATTAACGTGGCGTCCAAACGCACTTGATTTGTCGTTGGTTTCCCCATCACTGGCTCTTCATTGTGAATGGTCCGTTCTTGATACTCCTCTTGGTACTAGTTACCACCTTCCTGTAATCATAAAAGTATTGCTTAGTAATAATAATGTAAATTCAGATGGAAACTACTGTAATGGCAAACACTTGCCCATCTACCCAAATTATAAACAGGTAGATTGGAAAGTGTTTAGTAGCTGTGTAGATGCATTATTGAATGATTTTGAATTGAATCTTTGGAGTCCTCAGGACGCATATTTGCTATTTTGTAAAATATTACAATCAGCAGCAAAATCCGCTTCGAATTTAAATAGTAGTTGTTCTAACAACATTAATCAATCCTGTCATAGGAATCTCGGTAAAAAACCTCACCTTCCATGGTGGAACCAAAAGTGCTCAGAAGCTGTTCTAAAATTCAAAGAAGCATATCTGAAGTTTAAGTACAACCCAACAGAAGCCAACTACTTGGAATTTAAAAGACTTCGAGCTCTCAAAAAACTTATTATAAAAATAGAAAGACAGAACAGTTGGAAATCTCTCTGCGAAACTTTTAATCGTTGTACTCCTATGTCCATTATATGGAAATTTATGCGTAAATTTAATAAAACATATGTTTCTAGCAATAATGCAGATGATTCCTGGATTTTAGATTTTCTACAGATGTATACCCCGGATTTTGTATCAAATGGTCTCAACACATCATATAGTAGCATTGGCAATATAAACTCCAGCAATAGTTACTTCCTTAGTCCATTTTCTATCAATGAATTAATATCTGCTGTCACATCTAGAAGAGATACTGCCTTTGGTCTTGATGGTATACCATATTCTTTTTTTAAAAATTTCAGCAGTAAGAGTATGGAAATCTTCCTAAAAATACTGAACTTACTCTGGGAAAACAATAATATACCCCACGATTGGAAAGTAGATTGTCTGGTACCAATTTTAAAACCTAACAAACCAAAATTGTGTCCTGATTCCTATCGCCCTATAGCGCTTACTTCATGTGTTGGAAAAATATTTGAACAATTGTTAAAGCAGCGTTTGGAGTTCTATATAGAACAAAATCAAATTTTACCTTCAAACCAATTTGGTTTCCGTAGAAATCGTTCAGCTAGGGAGAGTATCTGCCAGTTACAACTTGATATCCATAATGCTTCAGATGCAAATAATCATCTCCTTGCTGTTTTCTTCGACATCACAGGGGCCTTTAATAGTGTGAATATTGATATACTTTGTCAGGAATTGTTATTAACAGGAATACCAGGAAAGATTATACACTGGATTAAAATTTTTTTAAGTAGCCGAGAAGTCTTTGTTAAATATAATAGGCATTTATATGGTCCTAGACTTTCAACAAAAGGAGTTTGTCAAGGTGGCATTTTATCGCCATTAATTTTCATACTGTACATACGTCGTTTAAATTTAATATTAGGCTCAAAAGTGAAAAATTTGCAGTTTGCAGATGACCTAGTTGTCTATGCATCGGGAAATAATATAAATCAAGTGGTTGAATTTGTTAATGATGCATTGGCAAATCTTAATAACTATTTTTCTTACCTTGAACTTGATGTTAATCCTTCAAAGTCAAAAGTTGTTCTCTTTGGGAAAAAGTGTCCCAATATGCCTGCTGTTCATTATAAAGGTTCTTCTTTACCTGTTTCACTTGATGTTAAATTCTTGGGAGTATTATTCTCCCACAATTTATCCTGGAACAATTATTTGAAAAATTTAATAAACAAAGCTAACAAAGCTTTTAATGTATTAAAATCTTTGTCTGGTACATACTGGGGTGCAGACCCACAAATTCTACTATTATTGTACAAATCATTAGTTCGTAGTCATTTTGAATATGGTTTTTTATGCTTTGCTGCAGATGTTAAAATTGTAAATAGTCTAGATGTTTTTCAAAACAAATGCATGCGTGTAATAACAGGGGCATTCAGAAGCACACCTATAAATGCAATGCAGATTGAATGCAGTCTTCCCCCAATGACTATTCGTTTTAGGTATCTTAAAGAAAGATTTCTCCTTAAACTCTACAGTGTCTCTAACAATAGTCTTATAACTAATCTGTCTAATACATTAACCCAATCCACTGTTAAACCGTTTTATATGCTACAGGGATATCAATGTCTTTTAGATTTTCTTCAAAATTTAAACATCTATCAATCAAATCATATTTTGCCTTGTTATGAGGGATCTTTTATTAGCAAATTTCCAGCAATGAATATAGTCATAAACAAAAAACTGTCAATAAAAGAAGAAGTATATACAATGTTGGCAGAGTGGACTGGTCACAAATTTGTTTACACAGATGGGTCGAAAAATGATAATGCTGTGTCTTACGCAATATTTGAACCCTCATTGAACATTGCTGTGGGATACAAAATTGATAAACATGCTAGCATTTTTACTGCTGAAGCTGTTGCTATTTTGAGTGCTTTGAAGCACATTAAAAACAAAAATCAGGGACACACAAAATGGGTTGTTGTTAGTGATAGCATGAGTGTTTTGAAAAACTTAGCAAATAACAAATTACATGCTCACACTAATTACATTATTTACTTTATAAAACAGTTATGGGTGGAATTATCTGATTCAAATATACAAGTTAGTTTTGCGTGGGTACCTTCACACATAGGTGTTGATGGCAACGAAAAAGCTGACTATTTAGCCAGCACTATAGTTAAATTTTCAGATGTTATTTCCAGGTATGCCAATGATGCAGATGTTTCATTGCCATACACAGATGTTGTAAGCCTTCTAAAACAAAGGATGATTCAACTATGGGGGAAACATTCGTACCATTGTACACAAGTTGAAAACAAAGGTTCTTGGTATGCCGCTTTAGATGTTCAGATAAATTCAAAGCCATGGTTCTGCAAGGCCAGTACCTTTTTAAACAGAAAGTTTTATTCAACTGTTTGTCGTATGCGTTTTGGTCACTGTCGTTTGAACTTTCATCTTCATCGCCTTCGAATGGTGAATTCCCCATATTGTGACTATTGCCAGTCCTCGAATATCCAATCCTTAGATCACATTTTCTTTGAGTGTTCATCTTTCAGCATTCAGCGCCTTGTGTTGATAGATGAACTTCTACAAATCTATGATAAACCTGAACTGGTCCCGCGGTGCATTCAGGAGTTGCTTGAAAATGCCTCTGCCTTTACCTATTTGTATAAATTTATATTATGTACTGTAAAGGAGATTTAGAATAAGATATAGCTGATAATTTTATTATTACAATACATATCACAATGTTTTTTTATAAAGTTTTTTTTTGTGTGTAAATATGTAAATGTAAATAAAGGTATTCGACTGACAGTCTGACACTGGCAGTCTGTCTGTCAGTGTCGGAGTGACGACGTATAAACGTCAACGATTGACGCTTGAAAAGGAAAAAAATAAAATGGACTTTCATTATCTCGGACAAATGAACAAGGGACGATGATCCTTTTACTTATGATAAACTTTATCTGGATTTGACTTTGAAAGAAATAAAACGAATGAAATTATTATCCTAACTCTGACGAAAGAAATAAATCCCACGAAAGACTAGGCGGTATGGTCTCACGACTTTAGCCTGCCCAAAAGGGCGAAAAAAAAAAAAAAAAAATTGACACTGACAGTTGCAGTGTGACCAGATTTAGCAGAATTCTGCGATTTAAGCAGAATTAGGTCCCCATTTTAGGGTTTAGCATATTGTGTCGCAGATCTGAAAAGACAGCAGATTTTAGCAGAATCTTACAAAACCTCATGTATATTTTGCTTTGGATTTGTGTGTAGAGTATGTACTTATGTACATTTTCTGCACACAAAGTCGTCGTAAGTCAGTTGTATGGTTTTATCGTGTGGTGTGCGTTAGTTAGTAAAAATTAAAAGAATTTTCTTTTAATTTTTACCATAGTCATCGTTCTCAGTGGGATAATGATCCAATATTTTCATCTTGGTTGTCTAGATCCAAAGATGACAGCAATGCGGCTTTTTGTAAAGCATGTAATATGAAATTAGTGTCACTACTTTCTGTTCTGAAAGACCATTATAAATTAACAAATGGTCATGGTAATAATTAAGTTTGCGTTTTTATTTAAACTTTCGTAAAAACTATGACTTCCCCTAGTATCAGAATTTTGGTATTTGTTATATACAAAATATTTAGCAGATTTTAGCAGAATTTACACGAGTAGCTAGCAGAATGTTCGAATTAAATCTGGTCACACTGCAGTTGTATGTTTGTTTTGTTTTCGACGATCTCGATTTAAATCAAACGTATTTTTAATTTTTTATTAATTAACCATAAAACCGGCGATAAATAACACAAATGGCTTGCAAAATTTTTCACAAAGGAAAATATTACGTGACCTTCAAACGTGGCTTTGAAGACTCCAAGAAAGACATTACTGTAACAGTAGATAAAGTCTTTGAAAGTGATAGTTTGGTGAGCAATAACATTCATTCATATACTTATTTAAAATCACTATATCTATCGATGGATGTAGACGGCGAGCAGCCGCTCAAAGTGGCGCTCTCTGGGGGAGGCCTATGTTCAGCAGTGGACATCTTCAGGCTGTTGATGATGATGATGACTTAAATCACTGCTAAAAGACTTTCGACTACTATTATTTTATTTTGTTGCAAATGTATGAGCATTATTTTCAGAAAATTTCTCTATCTGATGAAGACAACCCACAGTTTTTGTGTGTGCTGATTATAACCCGTATAGACTATGAAGACCTCAAGAAACAGCAGGGGCTTCTGGTAGACTTTGATAACTTTCCTTCCCAGCTTGTGAGGCTGTTGCAACAATGTGCTTCAAATAACATGTGAGTGTTTGGTAAAGTTTTAAAACCCATTATATTGGATGTTTAATTAATTTTTTTAATAGCACTCAAAACAGGATGCCATCGGTACAAATATTAACATTATTTATTGCTATAGATAACATTCCAAAACTATGCCTAATTGCATTATAATATTGATTGATTATTAAATATAAATATACTAGAGAGTTACTTATACATAATGTAAATATGTATATGATAATTGTTTTAGAGAAATGCTATTGTATCATTATTATTAATATATGCATTTAGTTAGCTACATTAATAAACTGATTTCAATATGCAATCTAATGTTCCTAACATTTTGTGAACAAAACTTTAAACACTGATAACATAAACATTTTAATTTAGTGTTTATAATTCATTTTTTATGAAAATGTTAAATTAAGAAAAAATATTTATTAACTGTTAAACCATAGTATGATTTTTATCTGCTTCTGTAATTGATACAACTCCAGGTGAAATATATTAGTGTCTCTGATGGATATAAGAGTAAGTACCTCATTGTTTTGGCATCACATTCTGACCATCGGGTTATAATAAGATATATTGTCAGTGAAAGCCCGTGAGGTAAAATATTATAATTACTATTACGGGTCCTAAACCACATATTAAAGTTCAGAAGGGAAATGCTTAAAGTCTTGGAGCTGTTTTTGATAAAAAGTAAAACTGTATTTTTAAGAAACCTGGAATAAAAACCTCAAGATATCACATAGTTGGGTGCAGAAACAAACTAACTTTATTCATCATACCCACATCCCACATTTTATAATTAAATACACAACAGAAACCAGGAATAGAACCTAATGACTATGAAAACAACACCCTCAATATTATTGTATCATTATACCATAGTGTTGCTGGTGTTGCTTATAAACATTAAGTTCTGGGTGGCAGCTAAAGAGAAGGTCTCATTCTGTCAATCAAAGCTTCCGTAATACCTTCAAAAATGTAATAATATCGTAAATATCTCAGGTTCCTAATATTGCAGCAGACAAACCCAATACAGTACTACTTTGAAGTAGTGGAGCACAATGAATTCAAAAGACTTGTGCATCTGTCATTGAGAACTGCACCGGCTACTGATGGAGATATCAAACAACACATGGCTGACACTATCACTATCTTAAAAGTTAGTAAGTCAGAACAAAATATTATTTCTAGGAATAGGCTAGTTGCCTGCTATTAAAAATTAAGAAATAATATTATTTTCATAAAGTAGGTTAAAAATGAATGCAATAATTGAAAAAATAAGTAAAATTGGTAAGTAAATCAAGGAGTAATAAGCTTTTAATGTTTCTGAGGTGGGCATAGCCTGTCCCTTATTCGCAAAACAGGAGATTCCCCACGGTTACTATGAAAATGCATGTTGTGAAGTCACATGCCAAAGAGACTGTATGTAAAGCTACCACAACCAAAGTTTTTAACTTGCATCACTAAATTCTACTTTTATAGTGGCTATAGGAGATGTTAAATGTTGATTTCAATAAAATAAAAATATAAATTTTATAATACGTAATGAATGTCTCACGAAATGTGATTTTTTTGTTTTTTCGTTGTTATTTGTTTTTGATTTGAAACGTGAGTCCGTTTACGCCATCTGTAGGTAACGTTCATAAGACTGAGATGAGAACAGTCGGTATTTTGACTTTGACCACCTTTGACAGTCAAATCACAAGGCGGGACGTCCCGCCTTGTGCATACTGCATAGGCGTTTACGGGTCACGTGATATGTAACCAATATTTGAGATTTTATTTAATTAATTAAAAATATTGACGAGTCATTTACACCACTATTATAGAGAGGAAAGATTTGTATGTTTGTAATGAATAAACTCAAAAACTACTGTGCCGATTTCAAAAATTCTTTCACCATTGGAAAGCTACATTCACCCTGAGTAACATAGGCTACACCACTACACGCGCGAAGCCGGGGCGAGCCGCTAGTAAATAATAAAAATAAAATGTCTAAAAACTATATTTTGACCTAAACTTTTTTTTTCATAAAATAGCAATTAGACTATAGTTTGGTTATGGTGTAAGACCCTATTAACCCGTGCGAAGCCGGGGCGGGTCAGAAAGTATGATAATATATTTGTTGAAAGATCTAGATTATTAATAGTAGTAGTTGCAATGCTCTATCAATATTTTAAAACTAAACTAAACTTCAAGTATGGTGCATAAAGTTTTTTTTTTCTATTTATAATGAATGTGACACCACTATTTTTTTTACAGAAAACATTATCATCACTAAAAAGCTTGACATCAAGCACTGAAGCTCATCTCAATGATAAATGCATCAATTTGGAGAGAAAAGTACATGACTTATCACATGTGATAAACAAAATGGAAGAAGACAAGATGAGAAAAGAAATGGACTATCAAGAATCATTAAAACAAGAAACAGAAAGATTGGACATGGTATGAAAAATACGGCAATAACTATTACTAATGGTTTGCCATTGGAAAAGCTATTATGACGAATTGTCGAAAACTAGAAAATATTGTTTTCCTATTTTCACCATTATGTTAAAGTGTAATGGGAGTGAGACTGTAATAAAAATGTTAGCTCAAAGCTTTTCCTTAATTGCGCGCGTTATACCTATATTTATTATTTCGATTTCCTTTTTTTATTATTTTGAAATACGTAAAACAACTTGGCCAGTATGGTGGATTATGTTTAGCTCGTTTTCTCACATAAAATTCATTTTTTTAGGATGGGGTGCAAAGGATGATAAATCAGTCGGGTTGTTTTGGTTGTCCCCCACGTCTTCGGTCCCATAGGGCCCAACAGGATTTTTTTCCTCTTGGGCCCCATGTGGAACCAACAGGAATAAATATTCCTGTTGGGCCCTACTACTAATATAATATATTACAGTCAAATTATAATCACGATATAATATTTTAAAATACATGTTTATTACTGATTAAATAATATTTAATTATTTCCGCCTTAGTCTTCTATCCTATCACGGCCAATTCTGACCCTAAAAATACTGCAATAATAAACGCTTATTTTAAGATATCGTGATTATAATAACTGAAATATGACTAACTTATAATTTTTAATTTGAATAATATATTAGTGAGGCGCAACAGGAATATTTATTCCTGTTGGCCCCGCGTGGGGCCCAAGAGGAAATAATAGTGCTGTTGGGCCCTATTGGGCCGAAGACGTGGGGGACAACAGGAACAACCTAATCAGTTAAGCCGTTTTTGCGTGTAAGCCACAAAAACAAACAAAGAAACAAATAGTAGCGATAGGGGTTACATCGTAACATGATGTTGAGGATTTATAGGCTTAGAGGACTCACACTATTTTTGTGTTTGTAGGAAAGGCAGCAATGGAAAAAAAGTGCTGAGGTAAACATGAAAACACAAATGGCTGATTTCCAAGAGAACCTCCACAGAAAAGATAGACAAATTGATGAAATGAACACAGCCTGTAAACAGTTGAGAGAAAATATAATGCATCTAGAAAATCAAATAAGGTATGCTTTCAATCTATTTTATTTGTTCAGGATCATAGAGTAACCATTTGTTTTTCCTCTAATCTGTGTTCAGAATCTACAAATACTTATGTAGGTAGGTATTTTGGCATTTAAACCAATTTGACCCTAAATGGTATAATTAAATTCAAATTCAGATGTTTATTGCATTCCATAATTTTTTTTTTTTTACGGGCAAATTGCCTTTATTACTCAAGCTAACTACTACAATAATTAAAACGAAACGAAACTAAACTAAGCTAAACTAAACTAAACTAGCTACACTACCTACTACAAAGAACACTTATGGACTGTATAATAGCCGCGATGGCCTATAGACAGTCCAAGTGCTCATAAAATAAAATAAATAAAAAATAAAATTACAATAAAAGTTAATTATATATAAATAAGGATTAAGATCGTTATGGACCCTGTTGGGCACAACAATATTATGTTACAGGAGAAGAGGACATTATAATAAATGCTTAACTAATTCCAAAATTAATTCATTATCTTCATTAAGAATTCGTTTATTATATTTACAGATAATCCTGGATTGAGTAGTACCTAATACTTATTGATTAAAAAATCTTTTAAGTTTTTATTTTGTTTGATAGTTGCATATACATCAGGGAGCTTGTTAAATAATTTTATAGTAGACATTACGAAGGGACTTGAAGAATGTAACTTGAGTCGGGAGGTCGGTACTACTATCTGGTTTTCGTGAGTAAGAAGGGGATGGGGGAATTAAGCTGTGCAATTCCGTCGGTGTCCGTGGTCATCTATTTATTTCGGTCTTTATTGCTTACTCAACATTGATTTTGTTATGTCTCGACTTTTATGATGTAATATGTAAATACAAGCAGTACACGCACGGAAGACTTAATACTGTAGAAGACTCTGCAAAGACGTTTAAATAAATAGCGTCTCTTGCATTAATTACAACGGATTAAAGTGCAATTCACCTCGCATAGCAATAAAAACCATGCTGTTGTGGAGCTACGGTGGCACACAGCTTTCAAACTTTTGGTACTCATCGACCTCTGTAGTGGTAGAATGCAAATTTTAGTCGTGAGGGCTTTTCATGGACGTATCATCCTCGGGCTTTTGTAGTGGTAGAGGCATTTAGGAGTTAGCTCCTACCAATACAAGTGCCGCTACCACTATAAGTGAGCTTGCTTCCGTTCATTATATTTCTTAAAGATTCACTTTCGTCTAGTACACGAGGGGCTGAAATCCAATGGTTTTGTTTTAGTGAAAAATCTCAACGCCTAACATGTTTAGAGAAAGAAGTTCAAAAAACCCATATTGAAGTGGCGACGCTAAAAGCCAAGAACACCACACTTGAACGAGATCTTGCAGAGAAGGATAAACAATGCAGCCAGCAGACATCAAGATGTAATTACTTAGAAAAGGTATATCCATTAGTAATAAAATGTATGTAGGTATGTATCTAATAGTATAAATATTGTTAGCGATGCAACTATATGACTGAGCCGATCTTAACGGTGTATAGTGATAGCATAGATAATACACACATCAAAAAAGTCTAAGCAACTAAGTGTACTAATTTGAATTTTAGGATGGTTCTTCACATTATAACGTTGTATTTTATTTTTAAAATTATTACAAAATGAAATTTCTAAAGAAAATGAATTTATTGTGAAAGAATAGGACAATTTAATACAAAGTATGGCCTCCTCTGCTATTCAGAACTTATCGGCAACGATTATTCATTGAATTAATGAGACTGTTTATGTCATCTTGCGGTATTCGCTCCCAATGGAATTGTAGCAAATCCTTTAGCTGTTGGGTTGTTGTCACTCCGTCCAAGTCCTTCAAAACACGTCTCTGGAGCATGTCTCATGCGTGCTCGATGGGGGTTGAGGTCTGGCGATTGTGCAGGCCAGGGCAATACCCGGATGTTCTCCGTTGCCAAGTATTCACTGGTTCGCCGAGCTGTATGTGAACGCGCATTGTCATGCATTAACGTAAAATTGGAGCCAAAGGTTTGTGCAAATGGATGGACATAAGGTCTGAGAATACCCTCAACGTAATTTTCAGCGTTCATGTTTTCATTTACAAAAACGAGCTCAGTTCGCCTGTTCTTCATAATACCCGCCCATACCATAACTGTTGAGCCGCTGTATGGATGAACTTCCTGAACGCACCTGAGCCTTTCAGTATTTCCAGGCCGACGGTACACTCGCACCCTTCTTGTATCAGGCCTAAACCCGAATCGCGACTCATCGGAAAACATAATTTTATCCCATTGTTCCTGGGTCCATGTTATGCGTTCTCTACACCATTCATTTCGACGAGCGCGATTCCCGTGACGTATCGGTGGGCACCTGATTGGGCGTCGAGCTCGTAGGCCGTACTCATGCAGTCGATTTCGCACAGTTTGGGGACTTACATCAACACCACTTGAATTTTGTAGCCTCAGACTTAGCCCTCGAGCGGTTAACATCGGCTGGCGTCTTGCAGTCAGTTGTATGTACCGGTCTTGCCGAGTGGTTGTACTCCTTCTACGGCCTGGGTGCTGTTCAGCGGGTTCCCCTGTATTATTGTAGCGCTGCCAAAGACGACAAATAACACTTCTATGAATGCCAAAATGTCGAGATACCTGAGATTGATTACTTCCCGCTTGCAACATCCCTACAGCTCTTTGCATTTCATCTGCCGTCAAATGACGTCGCTCCATGACGTGAAGAATATCTAACGATTCAATTTTGTCGCTAACTTTATTTAAATGGTTGGTAAAATTATAAAATCAAGAATAAACGTGTCAATTAAAACGCACTTAAATTCAAACAAATTCGCAGTCATTTGAATTTTATGAAAAAACAAAACAATCGATTTTTTTTTACAACCAGCCAGTATGTCATCAATAACAAAAAAGTTTACTTACCTACGCACTTTGAGTGAGTAAATACTTAGAAATTAATTGATATAAATGGTAAATTTCTAATATCATGCATGTTGCTTAGACTTTTTTGATGTGTGTATAATACTTACAGGTATGAACCCTGGTCTGGATTCTTTTTACCGCGATACCAACGATGAGAGGCACCGAGGCAAGACTTTGAATTCTCCCTTTAACTAGCCGTTAAAGGGAGAATTCAAAGTCTTGAACATAGACACAAGGTCGCCAGTCTATCGATCTTCTATCGGTTACATTTTGACGAGTGTGCGCATCCCATGCAGCTCATTCCGTCATCCCCTTTCCATCATAGGACTACAAGGCTTGGTGATTCTTTACAACTTTACGTCGTAAGTGTACCGCCAGTTCGCACTAAGCGTTTTGCTGAGTTGTTCATAGTCCGAACGGCCAAGGTATGGAATGCTATTCCAGCAACAGTATTTCCTCCTGGGTGTTTTCAAGTCAAGAGTGAATGGGCATCTCATGGGCAAACGTGCTCCACCTTAGGCAACACTTGCCATCAGGTAAGATGTGGTCGAACGTATGCCCATTTTAGTATAAAAAATATATATACTAGGTACATATATTGTAGTCCACACGTGTACAGATCTAAACCCAGGCTAACCATTTTTCGTTTTTTTTTTGCTATCCAGGTTGTGAAAGATAATTCAGACACAATTAAAGAGTTGAATCACAATATGACGATACTTCGAAAGGAGAAAGTAAGTACCTATATTGTACTATTGCTTATACTTATATACGGTATGCTTAGTACTTTATAAACTCGTGTAATATTTGATCTTTATTTTACTTACTGTAAATTCTATTCTTTTTTTCTCTCAATCAGACACAGCATTGTAATTATAATGAAACTAGGTATACTTCGGGTGTTTTGTGTTGTAGTGGGTATTTGGTATGGTTGTTCAGACTTAACTCTTGTTACTACAGAATAAAATTTGAATTGCTGTGTAGCATTATGTTGTGTATGTTGAAATACCTACTCCAATATCGCAGCCGTCCGTGCTGGGCGCATGTCTGTGTCCTCACGGCTGCTGGGTTGGCATGAACGGTGGACAGGGTTGTCTTCCCCGTTTTACGTCACTTTCTTCATACTTGCTTTGGGTGAAACAGGAGAAGGACAGTTTTGTCTGCCGGCCGTGCTACCCTACAGGCCTTGTACTTATTTCCACGCACTTTTATTTCGGCTTACCCCAAACAGTATTTCGTAGTGTATGGTTGCTGGAAATATTTTTAGAATCTCTTGAGCAAATAATTCATGTTTTTTTTTTTGTTGAATTGACATCTTTAATGGCCATTGAAATATTTTTTTTTTGGGTAGGGGCTTATTTGTTAATTTTTGTTTATTCCTGTACTGTTACTACACAGGAGGAAGATATTGGCAGCTGTAACACAGGTACGACCTAGCACGGCTGCTAATGTTCCTCATGGGCTATACCTACTTATATTTGTTAGATTAATAAGATTTTGCAAAATAGGTATAAACTTTAATGTGTATTCTTTGGTAATAAACATAATTTTCATTTCAAAAAAAAAAAAAAAAAAACTTATACATTTATTTACATACCCTTCCGATTCAAAAAAGGGGTTCTGATGAAAGCTACAGAATATTTTTATCTCACTTCTACTTTTATGTCGAAAATTTAGCGGGAGAGAGACAACAAAAGATATGCTGCTTTTCAGGGCTTTAGTGGCGCCAGTATTATCTTACATACATAGTTAAATCGGTGGCAGCACTTGCAGCTATAATTTACTATACATATTTTTAATTTTAGACAAATTTAGAAGAAAGACTGGCACTAAGTGAATCTCTGTCAAACAAACATAACGAGGCAGTTCATTCCACAACAGAACAGCTGCTGAAAGCAAATCAAATCATATCGAAACAGAATGCTGACCTTATTGAAATGAAAGAGAAGGTAAGGATAGCGTGGAATAAGGAGGAATGCCAATATACCAAGAAAACAGCGCAGATCAGAAAAATGGCAAATGGCGCTGTAAAATGAGCGGGCTATAAGTTGAGCGTAGATCAGAAATATGCCAAAAAACCGTTTTAAACCTAGCCTGCCGTAGCTAGCCGTATAGCCCGCTCATTTTCCAGCGCCATCTAGGTTTAAAGCAGTTTTTCGGCATATTTCTGATCTGCGCTCAACTTACAGCCCGCTCATTTTGCAGCGCCATTTGCCATTTTTCTGATCTGCGCTGTTTTCTTGGTATATTGGCATTCCTCTCCTCCTTGTTCCATGATGCTAGTAAATTTTGGCGTACTTACCTCCTTTTTTGGTAAAAAAAAGTATGAAAGATTTGAGGTTTTAAAAGAAGGTATTTTATGGTTATTTTTCAGCTTTTATGTAGAACCGCAATAGCTTTAGAGCAAGAAAAAGTAATTGAAAGGAATGGAAATGAAATGGAAGATCTCAAATCGCAAATAAGTTCCACAAAGCAACAAATGGAAAATCTAACGCAAGAATTGAATAGTATTAAAGAAAAATGTGCATCAAATGAAACTGCTCTTAAAGAGCGAGACGAAACTATAAAGAATAATAATATGGGTAAGAACATTAATAGCAAACCCTTTTAATTTTTTTAGGTTTTTTTTATGTAATCGAATGACGTGACGAGCTAGTCGTTTGCCTGGTGTTAAGCGTCACGGCCGCCCATAACAAATTGCAGTGTCACTCGGAACTCTAAATTAAAGTTTTGCGTGACACCGCGCACTGCGCACGTCACCCTGAGACATTACACAGTCTAAGATTTCTAGACTGTGAGATCAGTTCATAAGTCTTATTTGCCCAGTAATTTCACTAGCTACAATGCCCTAAAAACCGGAACACAGTAGTGCTTGCACACTACTGCTTGGCGGCAGAATGACTGGCAAAGCGGTGGTATTTTGACATAGGCCTCATCCAGCTTCTTCCATTCATCTCTATCCCTAGCTATTCGTGACCATGCATCTCCAGCAATGGCTTTTATGTCGTTTTCCCATCTTTTAAATTGTCTACCACACTTACGCTTTCTGCCTCTAGAGTACCAATTTGTAGCTATTTTGCTCCATTTTTCCGCTCCTCTTAAAGTATGTGAAATGTATGTACAAATGTAGTATGAATTAGACATTACACTAAAATATGAAGAGCAATTCATTAAAATCCAACACTTTCCTTAAGTTTGATGTATGTCATGTCATTACTTCCCAGAATTCAATCCTTATTAGCGACACTATAGAATGTCAAAACACTACAGGGTCTTTTTTTTAAATCGACGGGTTCGATTCCTGGCTAAGACTATTGGTTTTGCTAAAATCCAATGATGCAGTTTTAGTTTTCATCAAAATCGGGCCCGAGACTCCATTGAGTAGTTTTCGATATCCTTCATAGTTTCTGATTTGGCCTACCACGCCCACTTGAAAAATTCAGCCTGTATACTGAATGATACATAATTAATTTGAATTTTTCAGTAATTCAATGGCTGCACAAGAAGCTTGAAGATAACTGCGGCCCCAGCGACATGTTGCCCGCTAGAGGTAAAGCTGGCCTGCCATCTGCGGCCAGCTCCACGCCGTATTTCCTATCGAAGAACCACACAACCTCGTCGCACGTCGTGTCGGATGACTCTATAGATTTTTATGCGACTTCCAAATCGTAAGATTTGTGTAATTTTTTGTCCTATGCATGACGTGTTTTTTTTTTATGTAATCGAATGACGTGACGAGCTGGTCGTTCGCCTGGTGTGAAGCGACACGGCCGCCCATAACAGATTGCAGTGTCACTCGGAACTCTAAATTAAAGTTTTGCGTGACACCGCGCACTGCGCACGTCATCCTGAGACATCCCACAGTCTAAAAAAGGTTTCTAGGCTGTGAGATCAGTTCATAAGTCTCATTTGCCCAGTAATTTCACTAGCTACAATGCCCTTCAAACCGGAACACAGTAGTGCTTGCACACTACTGCTTGGCGGCAGAATAACTGGCAAAGCGGTGGTACCTACCTAGACGAACTTTGCAGAAAAGTCCTACCACCTAGTGAATGTAATGATGAGTGTGATAAAGTTTTTACGCTTTGTACCACTAGTATTTTATAGCAGCTTATGGTACAAAGTGGTTGTATTTATCACTATTAGATTTTTTTATGTTTCAGGTCTAACGTAGAAGACAGTCCAGGGCCAGGCATGCAAGAAAACAGAGGCAACGTTGGATTGGACCCAAAATATCTAAGGCCTGCAACCAGTGACAACCAAACTACAAGTAATAGAGGTATTTATTTATTAAAATCTCAGTAGTAGTAAGTAGTTAGTGTGGCCCTGGCGTAAGAATAGGACCACCCCATCTCTTCCCTTGGGCGCCGTAAGAGCCGGCTAAGGGAATATCCAGGGAATGGGTAGCAGCATTCTTCTCGGTCTGCATTAAACCTTATTCACACCGGCGCGTTATTCGAACCGCTGTGGGTAGCGGTATACCGCGCGGGATTTCGCCCGGGTATTTGTATGAAGTTTCGCTCTAGTCGCGGAACTTCAATACAAAATACCGCGCGCGGTATTTACCGCTACCGACAGCGGTACGAATAACGCGCCGGTTTGAATAGGGGTTTATGCTGCGATCCAAGTCGACTGCCAAGATTGGTGGCCTATGTTCAGCAGTGGACCCAAACTGCTGGTGATGATGAGTACCTAGTAATTTAATGATGTAAGTATGTAATTATTATTCCTTTCCCTAATTCCCTACTATTATATCCTTGCCTTGCTTGCGTAGGCCGGTCCCCTACTAGGTGGACCGACGATTTGTTTAAAACCGCGGGGAGCCGATGGATTCAGGACGCAGCAGCCGCTCAAGGTGGCGCTCTTTGGGGGAGGCATATGTTCAGATGTGGATGTCTTCAGGCTGTTGATGATGATGATGATACTTGCCTACTAAATGTGGAATGTTGTGTATGTTTTGTGTGGTTTTCATGCCAAAACGGCTGAACCGATTTAGATGATTTTTTCTGCAAAGTTCGTCTAGGTAGGTACCACCGCTTTGCCAGTTATTCTGCCGCCAAGCAGTAGTGTGCAAGCACTACTGTGTTCCGGTTTGAAGGGCATTGTAGCTAGTGAAATTACTGGGCAAATGAGACTTAAGAACTGATCTCACAGTCTAGAAAACTTTTTTAGACTGTGTGATGTCTCAGGATGACGTGCGCAGTGAGCAGTGTCACGCGAGACTTAAATTTGGAGTTCCGAGTGACACTGCAATCTGTTATGGGCGGCCGTGTCGCTTAACACCAGGCGAACGACTGGCTCGTCACGTCATTTGTTTAAATAAAAAAAAAAAAAAAAAAAAAAAAAAAGATGAGATTTTGCTCGCTAATTACTAACATTTCTGAGATCAAGTTACTACTATGAAGGCTATGTAATAATGACGCTTTGCCCGTCTGCACTAAAGTTTATCAGCTCTTAAACTCTAGGACGTACCTAAATGAGGGATAAGTGCGAACTTAGGAGCTGTCTACGAGCATTAGGTCGCAGTTGAATTCGTTTGGTTGGGGTTTAGTCTGGTTATTAGTATATTATATTTTTTAATAATTTATAGGCATAGCGTTTGACCACTGTCTCACCTGATGGTAAGTGATGACGCGGCCTACGGTGGTGCATGCTTGCCTAGAAGATACCTGTTCACTCTTGACTTGAAGACACCCAGGTTATAGTTAGCTGGAAACAAGGACGACGGCAAGGTATTCCATTCATTTGCTGTACGCACTATAAAGTTTTATGCGAAACGCTTAGTGCGGGCTGTAGGAATATCACACTATATATATAATATTATAAATGCGAAAGTTTGTTTGTGTTTATGTGTGTACGTTTGTTACTCCTTCACGTTCAAACTGCTGGACGGATTTGGATGAAATTTGGAATATAAATAGCTAATGTACTGGATTAACACATGGGCTACTTTTTAGCGGGTGAAACCGCGGGGCGCAGCTAGTTAACGATATAAGGATGCCGAGTTTCAGCGCGCCTTGTAGTCCGATGAAAGAATGGAGATAAAGGACTATAATCTATGCTCCGGTTATAATCATAGCGTTGAGAAAATCATGGCAAATAATGTTTCTTGATATAATCATTATGGTTATTTTTCAGTTATAAAGGAGAAACAAGTCGAAAATCAAAAGGGAAAGGAAAACGTGAATGTAAACCTTCCCAAAGTAAATTATAGGGAGAAGAAGTCTGCTCGCGCTCCTACATATAGAGCGACGCCAATTTCCGCATATTTTCCGTAGCGTAATAAATTTTTTATATGAAAACAATTTGGTTAAATAATTTTATATTAAAATGTTATTCTACGTAATAGTGATGAGCAATTATACATTTTATTGTAAAATAAACTGTGCAATATTTAAATAGAGCTATAATTTTGCCATTGATTCTTGTTTTATATCGCGTTTCAATAATTATAGCAGATATTTCTATTGCTGTCAGACTCCTACTGCAGTTTGACCTAATGGTGGAAGTGGCAAACCAATATTTTCTTGCTTTCGTCAGAATCGTTTTTAATGGAATGCATTATTATGCACTCTGTCATGAACAAATACATAAAAATATCTGATAATCCTTTAATGAAAGCGAGTTGTATTTGCTGTCTTTTATTTATACTATGAAAAATCAACTACTTGAATTTAAAAATCTTCAATAGATGATCAGAAACGAAGATTAAAATCACCAGAGATTTATCAGTGCCAACCATAGTAGTAGAACTCTGTGACTATAATGAAAATGATTCTCAGTTTTGACATCCTGGGTACGATATTTGTTTGATTACACTTACTCAGATCTTGATTATGATCTGTTGCCCCTAGGCCCCTAGCCCTAGCCTACGCCACAGCCAAAAATGGTTTAAAAATTAAAAAAAATCCTTGACCTTGTTGACCTTAATTATAATTACGTATGTCACAGACCTACATAATGTGACGTGACTCAGAAGACCCATACGCTGAGCCTATAAAACATTGCTGGCGCCTGGCAGTGGTAACGAAGATGAATCCATTTCTGTATGACTGGCCTGATAGCTCAGTTGGTAGTAGCTCCGCCTTCTGAACTGCAGGCTGTGGGTTTGATTCCCACCCAGGACAAACATTTATGTGATTAACATAGGTGTTTTTTCTGTGTCTGGGTGTTGTATTGTATTATAAGATTTATAAGTAAATAGGTATGTATTTACAAACGAAAAGTATATAAGTATTCTATCAGTTATCTGGTTCCCATAGTACAAGCTATGCTTAGTTTGGGACTATAAATAATAAAAAGTCAACAAAAGTATAGTTGGCGCTGTGTGAAATATGCACACATTTTTTTAATTTTATATCCTGTCGAAAGAAAAGGGGAAAAAGATGAAGAAGAAGGGAGGTCACCGTCCCATCCAATCGTCCTTTTTTCCTCTCGCTTCCTTCTTCCTAAAACTAATTTCACCCTATGAAGCATAATTTATTAGTGGGGTTTAGGGATCCCAAGTGGAGCCAATCTAAAAACTTTTGGTCGAAGCTAAACTAAGCTCAGTGTAAGCGGTTATACTGGGTGGCGCAAAAGTAAAGACCCTATTTGGTTCAGCTATAACATTTTTTCTAAATTAGAAAATTAGATTTAGGTTTTTTTAAATGTATATTTGTGCCATTAAATTTCGTACCATTAGGATTTAAAGATGATGTCTTTTAAATGGTGACCTCCAGAGTTGATACACATTTGAGCCCTATTTATGATATTTTGCATAACTTGCCGTAACACTTCTCAGGGCATGTCAATAAGCAGAATACTCGGTTCTGGGGCACTGATAATCCGCGCATTATTCAAGAAACACCTCTACACCCACTAAAAGTTACTGTATGGTGTGGCATCTGTGTTGACAGAGTGATCGGACCCTATTTTTTCGAAGACGCTGGAGGCAATGCGATAACTGTCACTGGAGAACGCTACAGAACCATGTTACGTGAGTTTTTGATACCCAGTTTGGACGAATTGGGGCTGGAGCACATCTGGTTTCAACAAGACGGCGCTACGGCACACACAGCGCGCGACACTATGGACTTAGTGAGGGACGCTTTTCCAAGCCGAGTTATCTCTCGTTTTGGCGATTTGCCTTGGCCTGCAAGATCACCCGATCTGACCAGTCCAGACTTCTTTCTTTGGGGTTTTTTGAAATCTCGGGTGTATGTGAACAAGCCACAGACTCTCGCAGCTCTAAAAGAAAACATTCGTCAAGAAATAACGAACATATCGCAGGAAGTGTTACGGCAAGTTATGCAAAATGTCATAAATAGGGCTCAAATGTGTATCAACTCTGGAGGTCACCATTTAAAAGACATCATCTTTAAATCCTAATGGTACGAAATTTAATGGCACAAATATGCATTTAAAAAAACCTAAATCTAGTTTTCTAATTTAGAAAAAATGTTATAGCTGAACCAAATAGGGTCTTTACTTTTGCGCCACCCAGTATTTTCTCAATAAGCATGGACTTACAATCACAGATTAGAGAAAAAAAAACATTGTGACGTTCATTCAATCGTTAATGTCTACATTATCTATGCACAGATTTTTTTCTTTAATCTGTGGTATCTATGGTATTTGTTTTTATACGGTTGGCCATATTGGACGTCATTCAAAACAAATATCACTCTTAAGTGTCATTGTCACTGTCATGTCAGTCATTCTATCTCTTTTATTACAGAGCAATTTTTGTAATGTAAATGAAGTTTTAAGACTTGGGCATAAGATTACATTTTACTTGAACATTAAAATCATCTGTTTCGGCTTATGTTGAAGATGTCAAAAAATGATAGAAATATACAAAATGACGGGAATCGTATGGGATTGGGTGGGGAAGTTTTAATAATTATTTGTTTGAGTTGAGTGATTCATTAATCAGAAATTTTATGCTATTTAGTTTAATTTTGTGAATTGTTTCGTCATGAATAACCGTAAAAGTACAAAAATCATATCGTGACAGACACATCGTTAGAATAATAATGGGCATGGGCAAAATGAGCATGACTGATGGGATGGGTTTGATACAAAAAAGTCTGTGACTTTTCGTGTGTAGTTGGAAGTGTCTATCAACACTATGCCATTCGACTTCTTGTGCTGCGTGAGGCCCGGGGTGGAGGATATAGTGGAACTAGATTATTCGCACCAATCGCTTGTAGACTTTCCCACTGAAGTATTTGTTTACGAACGGACGCTTGAAGTGCTACATTCTCAGAGCAATCGCATCACCGAGCTGCCAAGACAACTATTTATGTGCCATGGCCTGAAATACCTGGACCTTAGTGACAACGAGGTGGCGGCAATACCGGCTGCTATCTCTTCTCTCTCTAATCTTCAACACCTCAACATCAGCAGAAATACGCTCACATCCATACCAGAAACCATGAAAGCATTAAAGTACCTGATGTTCTTGGATTTGAGTGTAAACCCTTTAGAAAAACTTCCAGATGCCATCACCAACCTCATTGCCATGCAAGATCTATACCTAAACGACACCTATCTTGAGTACCTCCCAGGAAATTTTGGGAGACTGGCTAACTTACGTATACTAGAACTGAGAGACAATTATTTAATGATTTTGCCCAAATCATTGTCACGGTCAACTGAGTTAGTGAGATTGGATATTGGCCAAAATGACTTTCAACAGTTTCCTGAAGTTATTGGAAGATTTACAAAGTTAAAAGAACTGTGGGTTGACAGCAATAGTTTGAGTAGCATAACTGGTGTAATAAAGCCATTAGAATGTCTAATACATCTAGAAGCCAGCAATAATATGATTGAAGAACTAGCACCAGAAATTGGGTATTGTACACAGCTTGAAGCTATAAGTTTATCACTAAATAATCTCACTCAACTACCTGACTCCATTGGTCAATTGACTAACCTAACTACACTTAAATTAGATAATAATAAATTATATTCTCTACCTGAGAGCATAGGCCAACTCACAAGCCTTGAAGAGTTGATGCTTATGAGTAATTATCTGGATAAAATACCATCATCTATAGGTCTTCTCCGAAAATTGCAATACTTCAATGTAGATGAAAATATGCTGAGATCTGTTCCTCCAGAGATTGGTAGCTGTACTAAATTGTCTGTGCTGTCTCTAAGAGCAAACAAACTCATTAAAATCCCTCCAGAAGTTGGTCATTTAAGTTCATTAAAAGTGTTAAACTTAGTGCGGAACTCATTGAGCAGTCTTCCACAATCCTTGTTGAATTGTGAGAACTTGGTAGCATTGTGGTTATCAGAAAATCAAAGTAAGCCTCTAGTGCCTATGCATTCTGAGGTTGATCCTCATACCTATGAACAAGTCCTTACTTGTTTCCTCTTCCCCCAAGTGCCTTTGAACCCAACAGAGTTGAAAATGGAGAATAATAATAAACCTGAAAATATGGAGAGCCTACCTACATCTCGCCATATCAGTTTTGTTGATATGAAAGCTGCTCCAAAAGTACCTGAGAAAGGTGGACAGTTACGAAGAGCACCTACACCTTATCCAAAAGAATTAAGAGCTCTGGCTAAACATGCAAGGAATATACACAAAGATGGAGCACAAGATGTTACACCAATGCAAAACGCTGTACATATAAAAGCAGCTAAAATAACACCCACATTACAACAAAGGTTTGCATCTGATAACAAAAAGGATGTTGAAGTCATTAGCAAAGATGCAGCTGAAGAAGCAAACCAGGATCCAATGAAAGTATCTGTTTATGATAATCTCCCCACAGAAAATACTTATGATAAGCCTTTAGACCTTACTTATGAGCCAAATAAGACATACAGAAGTGTAGATCATGCTCTTTATACTGAAAGCAATGGAGTCACAGAAGAAGAAAACGGGGATGACTATGGTCCTCCCCAGAGGCCTATCAGTATGAAACCAAATGATAAAATATATTCATCAAGACAGGATGTTGATAAAATGACTACACCAATACAACAGATGCCCCAAACTCTGTATGTTAGTCACATGGAATCCAAAACTTACCCAGCTGTTGAAAGCAACTTCAGAAGTAGCCTAGAGGAAACCAGGAATCGATTACAAAGGCTGAGTTTAAGCTCCCAAGATAGGCACATCAACAGTGAGATTATTTCATCTCCTCATTATAATGAAAATTCTTTTAGTACCCACCCAGCAATGGATAATGTTCCTTCATTTGAGCCAATGTACCCAAGAAAAGATCATGTGTGCCATTCAGTATCAGACACCAGTTATCATGAAAGTGGATATGGCAGTGAAACATATGCCAGAGCTAAAGACAAGATTTATGGGCAACGTAACTATGATGCTTATGGCTATAATACACATGTTGGCAGAGATGTTGCGAGTCCAAGATTGCATACTGTGAGTCAGGTGGTTAGTTCAATTACAATGCCAAACTTAAGTAATTATAATAATATGTATGGACCAAGTTCTGAAGGACATGGTCATGATTATCACGGACCAATACATCAAGCAGGTGCTCCTAATTCCAACATTTATGGGATATCTGCCTCTGCATCAAGTCCAACATATGTGGCTAACCAGTCACCAGACTTATATTCTCCAACTGGCCATACTAATACCACAAATCCATATCGTATGACGAACACACCTCTCATATCAGATGATGGCAGCTATAGTCACATACATGTCCACTCTCCAACTAGTCAAAATATGTATGATTTATATGAAGCCATTCCTGCATCATCAAATCCACCCAGTGTAATCAGCCATCGTAATAGCCCTAATGGTTTACCAGAACCTGTGTACTCCCGGGGCCAGCCTCCGCCATACCACATTGCAGCCCCTTACACAAAACATGCTCAATATTTTAATGGGACAGGTGGATAGTGTTGCCATATACATAGAAAGCCACAGTGTTTTCTGCATTCACATAAACATTTTTAGTGTTTTTTATAAAATCAAAAGTGATTTGCTGTAATGATCAGTCCAGATGTTTCTGGATATGCAATTTAAATGTGATAAAGTGGCAACTATAACTAGATAGCTACGTGACTTCGAACTTAAAATTGCTAAGGTGCTAATTTTAAGAAGAGAATAATAACATTGTTGGACTTTTTATCATTTAAGTTAGGCCAAAAGTATTTAAAGAATGAGGATTATTATTTAGGCTCATAGGTACCTTACCTACATGATGTATGAAATTTGGCACCGAAAGTGTAGTAAGTAGTACTTATTTAGTACACCATGTAACAACTGTGTTGTTTCAAAAACAATATTAAAAACATATTTAGGGAAATGAACAAATCATTGTAATAAAAAAATGTGTATAATAATGTGGATATTTAAATATTAATAAATTGTTATAAGATGACTGACTGTCATTATACAGTACATAAGTACTGCTTATGTTATCAGAATTTGTACAGGAATCCTAGACTTAAAATGTGTACGTAGGTCTAAATTTAATTTTTAAAACAATTTTTTAACTCTGTTGTAAAGTAACATCACAATATGTTTCCAAGCCTGTTTTATATGCAAGCTTAACAATAGCCTCATGTTATTAAAATTGTTTTTCATGATAAGCTGTGTACTTAAGTAGTTATAAAAAAATATTTATAAACATGAAAATCTGGAGACATGGAACTTGGTAGATTATTTTCATATTAATTGTTAACTAAAATAACAGATGGTAAAATTGTAAATTCTTACTTATTTATTTTATTAAACATGGCTTGCAATTTCTATATTTTCTACATGGACGAATTTCTCCATGATTTTCTACAATAAAACTCTCCTATCTATGTGATACTATGTACGTAATTTTGTGCATTATCTATCTATACATACTTATAATAATTTCAATATTTATAAATATGAAATGTTTGTGATAAATTTTAATCCGATGCTGATCTATAATGTTAGATTTATGCTGATGGTGATACATCACAAATATTGCCCCAATCTACATTCTTGAATAATTATTTATAGCACAAAAAAGTGCATTTATTTTTAAAATTTATTTATAATGCAATTTACTTAATTAAAAAATACTAACTGCACATATTTTTCTATGATGTTTTAAAGACTAATTTTAGCTAAATAGACTTATGTTTTGTTCTAGACAGTTAAAGTGAATTTCTTGGCGTAAAATGTATTTATTGTATCAATAAAATTACATCAGAATATTATTATAAGTACTGGTAAAGTAAGACAGACTGTTTGCCATGAAGTAGGACTTTTACATTCTACAACTATGATATAATACCTAACCTACACCTACATAGGTACCTACTATTGGCATTTTTCTAGTGCATATGGTGGATGAATAACCAAATCAAAAACTTGAAATAAAAAAAAAATGCATCATTATATTTTCCAACTTCAAAGAGGAGGTTCTCAATTCGGTTGTATTTTTCTATGTTTGTTACCTTATATTTTATATCTTCGCCGTTTTTATTTTATTTGATATACTTTTAGGTTTTCCCATTGCAATTTTATCAGAAATCGGATCAGTAGTTTGGTTTTTAAATAAATATCGGGAATAATTATATGTATCATGATATCATCCAAGTAATTCTTAGTATAACATAAAGGCGATTGAAGTCGGTTTAATAACCCCTTTTTTATAAAAGGATATTGTTGTAAAATCCAAATGAAACAAAATCGTTGATTTGAATAAAAACGGACACGTGTTATTGTACCAACCGAAAATGTTTAAAGTTGTTTGAATATTCTTGAACGTACCCTTAATATGATTACATTTCGGTTCACTTTTTTTAATTTATTTGAAAAAGTATAATAATAGCTTTTTATGATTTATCATAATCGGCGTCGATGGACAAGAATATGTCCAATAAATATGAGTTCCATTTTTACAACTAAGTTGATTTAAGAGACTCTTTTCAGCATTTATCGATATTGGCCATCCACTTCCATTTTGATTGCTAAATATATTATATTGCATTTTTTATTAGTTAAAAATAACATGCGCCAGTACTACTTTAAATAAATTATTAATATCACAATTTAAAATACAGGGTGCTAATTTAATCACATGTACCTACAGTCAGTGTTAGAAGGATCGATGCGTCTAAAATAGTCAAAATCATCTGTTGGTCGTTATAACATTTATCATCTTGACAGCTTATAAAAAATGAAAAACTTTGTTCCTTTCTAACACATTTAATTACGTTGGATACCTCAAAATATAAACAATATGCATATTTTGACCGATTTTAATTTAATAACGATCATCCAGATGTTCTTACAGACGCTGCGGTCTATCAGATGCCGATTGTACTTACAAAAATAATACACATTAAGAACTTGAAAGGGCTACGCATGGACCTAATAAAAAGGGCTACGATGAATGCTATCGTTTTGGTGAATATATCATTTTGCGACATTTCATCATAAAAGTATGTAGGTGTTCAGTCTTTAATTTTTTTTAAGGTAAAAATAGTAGGTAGTTTAATGTAGTTATCATTATTCATTAGTACCTACACCACCAATGCTCTCTATACCTACAGTTTAAATAGCTAGACAAAATTGTAACATATAAATATATCAAGTATATAAATGTGTAGTCAGTTGCATAAATATATAATCGTTATAGATCATTGTCACAATAGAAAGAATGAGAAACATTCTTTAGAATATTATAGTTATTACTAGAGACCGGATTTTTTGCAAATGCATAATCTGGCATTTTTGTCATGTTGTTGCATATTTTACCTGAAATCTACTGACCGTGCATATTTGGCCACGTTTCCTATAATTTCAGTGTATCTTCCGGGCTTAAAAAGGCCATTAATCTATGTGTGCCAAATAATCAGTTTTATGCAGTTTTACCAGCCAGACTGGTTTATCTGCCAAAATAGTGCCTAAATTCAAATACGTGCAGTCACTCACCTCACTGGATGTAGATTGTAGAACGATGTTTTTTTTTCGAATTATGAAAATATAACATGTTAGATTTTATTTTTATTTTTGAATGGGCTAATGCTGTTGCTCTTTACTGACCTTTGTAGCTTCACAAGCTGGGAGAGGTTTAGGGTTTTATTAGGTGACAGAAGGCGCAATCTTAATACTGAACATTTGGAAAAGTACTTTAAATAATGAACGTTTTCAAGAACAAAAATTACAAGTTTAAAATGTAGGAATTAATTTAAATTAATTATTTTATGATACTATTTATATATATTGCGATGTTGCATATTTTAACACTGGCGATTTTGTTGCATATTGCGACTATTTTAAGTTGCATATAATCCGGTCTCTTTTTATTACCTACCTGCGTACATACCTTGGTGTTTTCGTGCTTTAATGGTTGATAGTAGAACTACCTATAATTGTTTGATTATATAGATTTGACGGTTGAGTCTAGTTTAGAAATTATTTATTCGCGCGCACAATGCACTAGAAATAATTGGTTACATCATGTTGAAATATCACTAATAAGCTGCACAAAATATTTGTAACTTATAAGTAACTCATAGGCGCCGTTCATTTGTTTAATGTCAGGCAGATTTATTAGGTTTATTATATCGGTACTTAAATACAATAATTTATTTATTTGTCCGGTAAGTGAAACATATACTAATACTTAATGGTTATTAATTAAAATGTATTAAGTAAAATTTAAGTTGAGTACATTAGTTTTAGTAGTAGTTAAATATACTAGGTGACTGGTGGAACGGTTAAAATACTTAACATGATAATTGTCACAGGTCACATATTATATAAAAGCAAATTCAAGAAAATACCAATAAACTATAACGAAAACCTTAAGTAAATGAATGTGCGAAGACTGAAAGTGTGGATGTGGACACAGAGCGGCATCGCACACGTAGGTATAAAGCGAGCTAAACTGTGACCCAGCGCATGCAGGCGACTTTACCGCGCGTGTGACCACACTAACCCTCTTACCAATAAACATTGCATAGGTAACAGTGGAATAGCTACTCAGTGTTTTCTCTTCTTTTATCTTTGCCCATTTCAAACTCAACTGAGAAAGACAAAACACTAAATAGCTACTCATCCGCTACGCAACGTTTATTAGTAAGGAGGTTATTGTTTTCAATTTTACTAGAACATAATTAGGTCAAACACGAAGCACCTATTTTTTCTCTTACAGAATCGAGTACTTACGTATTGTACCTTTGTTTATGTCCCAATGTTAACCATTCACCCAGTATATATTAATATAAACATAATATTTGCCTGATCACATAAATCTTGTCCGCTTTTAATTTTTTACCTTTTACCTATTTATATAAACAAATGAACAAAGCACACCTACAAATTCTCATATAAGTTTTAATCCCTATAATGTTAGAGGCAAGTAAGTAGGTGCTTACAGAAAGTCTTAGTATACGTAACTACATTTTTTTTAAATGATTTAATGTGCATACCATGAACTTTTTAGTACATTAGAACAACTATTGTTATAGAACGTTGGTTCGTATATATATCTACCTATAATATTTTATTCTAAACCCAAGTGACCCTACCTCTTGTCTCTAATCATAATAATATACTTATGTAGATTGTTACTATACCTATTATGACGTTGTTTTTACATAATTGTGAACATTACAGGTATACTGCCATTATTATTAATGAATAAGACATTATAAATTATAATAAATTATGACATTGTATGTGTACTTACCTATTATGATTTTCAAAAAGAAATGAATACTAGACCCATTGTTGTCTTGATACTAAAACTTATATTAAATTTTGAAATAAAATATTTTTTACTAGTTATATTTTTTTATTATATAACAAGCACAATTTAGACATATCACGAATTCAGAAGTCAAAGTAGGTAGTTAGGAACTTTTTTAAAGGCGGCATTTGACCGCAATGTCTCCTGATGAAAACTGCGACGCGGTCTACGATGGTACATGCATGCCTAGAAGATACCTATTCACTCGCGACTTGAAGAGCTCCAGATTGAGCTTATTGTACTAACCCCCGGTTTCTGGAACGTTTGTTAAAGTTAAACTCTTGTCAAATTGGTTGCCTGTTTATCGTCAACCAATGAGCGTTCAGTATTTCAAGGTTGACAAGAGTTTAACTTTAACAAACGTTCCAGAAACCGGGGGTAAGTATGTAATTATTATGTTAAAAACGGGTTGGTAGTTACCTAAGTAATAAATTAATGCCTAATATAATAATGATAATAATTCCGTCCGTGATTAAAAATTTTTCTTTAAAAATTAATCTGTAAATGCCTAATGTTACGTTAGGTAAACTTACAAATTATTTTATTGAATTAAGTATAAGTAAACCTTACAACCGATCACTGACAACCGATGGGGAAGAAAGGTTCTCGAGTGGCGACCACGAACCGGAAGACGCAGCGTAGGCCGGCCCCCCACTCGGTGGACCGACGATCTGGTGAAAGCCGCGGGGAGTCCATGGATGCAGGAGGCAAGCAGCCGCTCAAGGTGGCGCGCTCTGGGGGAGGCCTATGTTCAGCAGTGGACGTCTTCAGGCTGTTGATGATGAAACCTTACAAACTTATTTTTATGAACAGGGTTTCTCTTTCCATGAGTTAATTTCAGCGTCAATTACCATACCAAACATAGATGCATTTGTAACTGTTAACTCATCTGGGTCTATCAAGTATCAAGAAATCGATTAGGTGCGCGCGCCGCAGCCTTACAGTCAAAACTGTCGTAACCACGGGGCCATCTCAAACACCGTCAGCTGAGCCTTACATCTGAATGTAACTATCAAATATAAAAAAAACATTAAATCTCGCGTTATCAAAAACTTTGCTGTAAGTGAAATTGATGGTGTAATTTACTGAAGTGCAACAACTGTAAGTTCATAAACGAATCCCTTTAAAACAGTTATAGGGAGTATTTTAGGTCAGTCATTAGTCAGTGCAATCCAAAAATAGATTACTCACGTATAAAACGTCTTTGTTAACTTTGCAAAGCTTTACCTACTCTTACTGGCCCAAGTCGACCATATGGATAAAACACAGATTTCGTCCTATTCATTACATACTAAGTCTAAGGGGATAACTTCCACCTATCGCTAATTTAACTTTTGATCTGTATCTCTAGCAAGTCATTAGAGTACCTACCTAACCCCCTATAATTTGCTAATAAAATCCAAATAATTAGGCTATAAACGTAATTGTGTCGACAATAATAATATGAGTTAGAAACATGATACATTTTCTGATTTTACTTCAAAGCTAACCATGCCTGGCGCTAGGCACAAGATATTGGGGCACGTCCTCACAGGATTTTGCCATAAGATGAATCGTCGTAAAGGGCTTTATGGTGATATGATGGACGGTTCCTTAAACCGATGCCTTACCACATTGGACATTACTTTGCTCGGTGAGTACCTAAATAAATTTCTCTTGAGGTTACGTTATTAATCATCAATTTATCATTAATAAGCCAGTATATATATATATATATATATCCACAACTGAGCATAGACTCCTTCACTCCCCGATCTCTCGTGTCACCAATAAAAGCCTATTAACCGACTTCAAGAAAGGAGGAGGCTCTCACTTTAGTTGAATTTTTTTTCTATTTTATGTTTGTTACCACATATCTCCGTTATTTATAAACAAATTTCGAAAATTATTTTTTTATTAGAAACTTTATCAAAATCGGTTCAGCAGTTTAGTTTTAAAATCAAAATAAACGGAAAAATATATCATCCAAGTATTTCTCAGTATATGAAATTAAGGCGACTGGAGTCGGGTTAGCCCTTTTTTAAAAAAGGATATCAAAAATAACATCCACATAAATATAGTTTAATGTACCCGGTCTACCTACTTTTACTCTTATTTTTAGGTGTTGGTCATATGGTTGGGGCAGGCATCTATGTCCTTACGGGCACCGTCGCGCGTCACATGGCAGGTCCAGCAACGGCTTTGAGCTTCCTCCTAGCCGGTGTAGCTTCTACCTTAGCAGCACTTTGCTACGCCGAGTTTGGCACTAGAATACCAAGAGCTGGAAGCGCTTATGCGTACACGTACGTCAGCATTGGCGAATTCTGGGCCTTCATTATTGGATGGAATATTATCCTTGAGTACATGATAGGTAAGGATATTTCTTGCCATCGATGCATTATGTTGTTGACCGGTATTAAATAGCTATAACACAGACATGCCGTTTGTTTTTCAGGAGCTGCTTCAGTAGCAAGAGCTTGGTCAGGATACTTAGATGCTATGCTGGACGGAGCTATTAGTAACGCCACTATCTCCATTACAGGAGAAGTACATGAAACCCTTTTAAGTACATATCCAGATGTTCTCGCGTTTCTCATTTGTATCGTTGCATCCTTGATCCTTGCAGTTGGAGTCAAAACTTCTGCTTACATAAATAATGGTCTCACGGTTCTGAACCTATTGGTTATTTCTCTCGTCATTTTTCTAGGTTTTTATTACGCAGATATTAATAACTGGTCTGAAAAGAATGGAGGTTTTGCGCCATTTGGTTATCAGGGAATCATCGCTGGAGCGGCAACATGTTTTTACGCTTTCGTTGGGTTTGACAGCATATCAGCATCAAGCGAGGAAGCCAAAGATCCATCGCGATCCATACCATTGGCTACGATCTTATCTATGGCGCTAGTTGCTGTCATATATATTCTCGTGGCTTTGGCCCTAACCCTGATGGTTCCATATAAAAGTATCAACCCAGACGCAGCTTTGCCTGCAGCATTGGGTGCGGTACATGCCGGCTGGGCGAAGTACGCCGTCGCCGTTGGAGCCGTATGTGGCATGACAACTACTTTATTGGGCTCTTTATTCTCCTTGCCGCGTTGCTTGTATGCTATGTCCGCAGATGGTCTTTTGTTTGGGTTCCTCAGTGACGTAAATAACAAGTCTCTTCCAATTGCCAACCTCATAGTTTCTGGGTTTTATTCGGCTATAATAGCTCTGTTATTTGATCTGGAAAAATTGGTTGAGTTTATGTCAATCGGAACGTTGTTGGCATACACCATTGTGAGCGCTGCTGTGATCATATTGCGCTACCGGCCCGTGCCTCCGATGGATGACAAGAGCTTTACACCGCAGCTTGACTCGCCCGGAGATCGTGAAGACAGCTCTGCAACTGGCACACCCGGTACTGATGGAGGATCTTCGTCTTCTGAGGTAGATACCGGAGCACTTAAATTTATTATTTAAATTTATTACATTCATTTTATCTCCAGATTCTGCTATTTCTGTAATGTAGATAACGTAGATGGTCTACACTTACTGTTGTGTTTCAGATGTTTGAAGCCCTTACGGTGGGTCGTCTGCGTGCCAAATATGCATGGCTTGAGCCCCTGGTCGGTGGTAGGGCACCTGGTGCAGTGGTGACAACCTGCGTGTATATTTTCATAATAAGCGCAGCTGCACTTTGCGTTCATGGCAACTTCTTCGTAGTTCCAACCGGACTTTGGGGGCTGCTACCTGTTTCATTGCTTGCTTTGACAATGGCTGCTAGTAAGTATACCATACCACACAAAATTGTAAGATTCTATTTAAAAAATTTCAGGATAGTTCGAAAAGGATACCTACATGGCAAGACATGGATTAATAAAAAAAAATAATGAGCTGTGGCATTAATAAAAATAATAAACATTATGGGCAAAGATAGTTTGAACTACCTACATAACGAACCTTGTATTTCCCAGGTATCTTCATAATCTCTGCGCATCAGCAAAGCCCCGCTCGCCTGCCGTTCCGAGTGCCGATGGTACCGCTGCTGCCGGCCTGCAGTGTCATGATGAACGTCGAGCTGATGGCTAACTTGGGCGCTCTGACTTGGGCTCGCTTCGCTATTTGGATGACCATTGGTCAGTTGATGCTACTTATACAAACTTCATCCAAATTAAGTGTTACATATAGGAAAAGTTTGGGGTTTTACCATTTTTTTATGTTTTACTTAAATAAAGTTACACAGAAATCAAAACCATGAGAAAATTTTGTGGAAAAAACACTGTTTAGCGTTACAATAAGGTCATTCTGGTATAGCACATGATAATATATAATTGTTGGGAGCCAAATATCATTACTATCAAGTAGGTATCATCATTAATTTGATGCATTTGATTTGACGTTTGTTTTTTTTTTGCTTGGTTGTTTTTGTTTTTTTGCATACAAATAGGACGAAAATAGATAGCACTTTTACAACCAACGTCCTTTATTTCCAGGCCTACTCCTTTACTTTCTCTATGGCATCCACCACAGCAAGCTCGGCGAGGGAGTGACCGGTCTACTCTCTAGGTCAGCAAGCGGCGGCGGCGGCAGCGGCGGCTGGGGCGCGGTTGAGAAGACCAGCGCTCTAGCCAGGCGGGTAGGCAGGTTCGGACGCGGCAGCAAAAGCGACGATCGCAAACCAATCATATGCGACGACGAGCTTTCCAGGCGGGAACAGTGATTCTACACCTCTTTCGTTCTCTCATTGGAGCCAATACAATCAATTGCACAAGTACTTATTATGGTTTAACGCTCAACTAGTTTAAAAGCATGGACGTATCAGTTCATCTTTAAAAGCAACCAACTGAACTGGTAGCAGATTTAATTTACAAGATAGTTAATCTTTCCAATTGTTGGCTCCAATACGTGTTACTTACATAAATTGACGGGCATTATCTGTATTAGGATTTATAATGTGTCACGCACGAGGACCTATGTTTAGGTATTTGATAGAAATGAAAACGTATATTCTATTGCCTACTTTAAGTTTATCGTGACTTGCTTGTAAATAAGTGTAAGGTCGAATGGTCAAGAATCGGGGCTCTGGTTATTGTTACTTATTCTATGGCTCTGATGTAAACGTGTAGGTGAACTAAGCTAAGCAACACGTGTCTTATTGAGTATCAATTGCATTGTGCTATTAATTATCATAGCAGCAAGTTAAAACGGCTGATTACCTACATCTTATTTGCGTTCGCAGAAACCGCAACCACAAATCATGTGCAGGAGCAAAACAATAACCTTCTTACTAGTTCTTACTATAAGCATTGAGTAGCGGGAGATTAGTTATTTCGAGTTTTGTTTTTTCTCTCTATAAAGTAGCAAAAATAAAACAAGTTAAATCACTGAGTAGCTATTCCACTGTTATGCAGTGTTTATTTAGTAACGGGTAACAAAGATTGAAGAAAACTGGAAGCGTCCCGTCGTTTCACTCGCCACTTACCTACCAGTTTTTTAAGGGGCATATTACTCGATAATAAAAACAATTCTTGTGCAAAATGTCATCCAAATCGGTTTAGTCATTTGGGTGGGAGAGCCATACAAACGAACACACAATATTACAGTTTTATATATTTGTACGGGATATTCGTACATAATGACAATTAATTATAATTATATAAAAGTCGATTGTAATATTCTAATGTGTTTTGTGTAATATTATTATAGTACTTATGTTGTAACTTTTATGTGATTTATAATAGATTATTGTGTCAAATAGAATGCTTGAAAAATTATTAAATGCACAATTACTACTCGTTATTACAAAGTGTAATAAAACTCGGTGTTTACAAATTTATATGTGAACTGTTAGTTTAATAAATATGTTTTATATACGTTAATAAAGTAGATTTAAGTATACAAATTAACGCATTTATACCAGAGATATTAAAAAAGATACTTAGCACAATATTAACCTAAATAAAAAAATAAAAGAAATGTTTCCAATGAATCAATTTATTTCTGTCATTTGGTTACATAATAATAATTAATGTTGAAGCACTTATTGTTAAAATACATATAATATATGTATATTTATGACTGTTGATGTGTAAATAAAATAAATTAGAAACGTGGAGTATACAATTTTTGTTTCCCTGTATTTTTTATACTTGAATAATAACTCTCACTGACAAACATAAATAAATACCTAAATAACTATTGCTAGTAACTTAATAATACAATTTTAATAGACACAAACTTAAACAAAACATAATTTTACTAATAAATTATTTAATAATTGAATACGTGTTCACTGCCGGGACGGATTTTGATGTTGTTTTTAAGATCTGAATAACGATGAAGATTAACGAAAACGAAACATGCCTAACCAATGCGTAAATACGATTACGGACCGGTAGTATCCTGTGCTAGTGGTCTGTGACTCTGTGACACAAGGTGCAGTTTATAAGAATCATAGATAAAACACACTCTGTGGGTTACAGGGTTACAGTCAACCCAACGAAAGTTAGCGCGAACCATTGAAGCGCACTTTAGGTCTCGGATAAATGGCGTAAACGATACGATAAATCTAAGGCAAAATAAACCCCGCAACACACCTTCAGTTTTAACTGTGCGATTTATCTGGCAGTCGGACTGTATAGATAAATCGTAAGGTGTAGATCAATCAGCTCCTCTGCACGTTTCTGCCTGTCTGCAGTGAGATCTAATCAAAATAGTATTAGATTAGATGAACTATACAGATAAAAAGTACAAGTTTTCAATCAGTGTGTGCCAGTGATGACTTATGGAATTGAAACGTGGTCTCTTACTGTTGGCCTCATTAGTAAGCTCAAAGTCGCGCAACGAGCTATGGCATCGCTCGAAGAACTGACAACCGATGGGGAAGAAAAGTTCTCGAGTGGCGACCACGAACCGGAAGACGCAGCGTAGGCCGGCCCCCCACTAGGTGGACCAACGACCTGGTGAAAACCACGGGGCCCGATGGATGCAGGAGCCAAGCAGCCGCTCAAAGTAGCACTCTGTGGGGGAGGCCTATGTTCAGCAGTGGACGTCTTCGGGCTGTTGGTGATGATGATACAGATAAATTTGCAAAATTACTAGTAGATAATCTGTGGTTAAAACTGAGAGTGTAGCAGAAAAACTGCGCAGTTTCGTCAGTTTTGCCACACCAAGTGTGGGTTGTATGGACGTACGACATATCTGTACAGTCCGACTGCACAGTTTAATTAAAACTGAACGTGTGTAGACTATGTATAGACGTACTATTTATCTGCACAGTTAAATCGCACATTTTAAATTAAATTTGAGTAGCGGGCTTAATACTTTCACTACTTTAACTGCACACTCAAATTCCTCAGAGACTGCGTTTCTCCATCCCCTATTAAATAAGTATAATTACTATTTTAAAAAAAGGGAAGAAATGATTTCTAGTACTTTTCTGAAAATCTAGCTATCGTTGAACATTGTTTATACCGGATGCTAAGTTGTGTTATTAACGCCAAAAAACCGCATATAGCTAGGTACAGAATTACACATCAAACAAACAGGGGGTGTGAGTCAGGGGGTTAAATTTTCACACATCTAGGTAACTACCCGATCTATCCATCATAAGAAAACACAAATTTATTTCTACATTTCGGCTTTGTGCCTACGGCCTGACCTCTGAGATTTCCTCTCTTGTTTACAGTCACGAAGTGGTACATGTATTATCACCATCCCTGTCTTTCCTGTAACTACCTATATAGATGGCGTGAGGCGTAGGGTTACCTGACTCGCAGCTAGCCGACGCGTGTCAGAAGCATTAGAGTGAGACATATACGATAGGTAGTTACAGGAGAGAAAGGGATGGGGATAGTACATGCACCACTTCGTGACTGTAAACAGGAGAGGTAATCTCAGAGGTCATATCAATTTTCTTCCTTTCAGGGGGAAAATTGGTTTGTTATGGGTACTTAGAGTACCAATCACTTACAATCAATACATCTATCACAACAATTCGCTTATTCTATAACACGTGAAATGTTTTCATAATGCTTTGCCACACGGTGAGTCTGCGACGTGTTAAAGCTTGTATATTCCTGGATCCTCCATAACGCGAAATTTTAAATGGTAGAATTTACTTACGAAAAATATGTCCATAGAAATAACCTTTTAAAATAACATCACAAATGTTCAAAAAAAATAAATCACATTAATCCAAACAAGTTTTTTCACATGATCAATAGTTTTTTTTCGTTCTGTCCTGTCCTGTTTGATTCTGTTTTCATGGTATGAAAACTTGTTTGGATTAAAGTGATTTTTTTGTTGAACATTTGTGATGGCATTTTTAAGTTTTTTCTATGGACAGATTTTTCGTAACTAAATATTGGTATTGGCACCTTTAAAAATGTGTCAACGCGAGAGCGAGATAGAGGATCCAGGAATATACGAGCCTTAAGTATTTACTACACTACACCTACACACACCTCACATCAATTTGTTTAATAAAGATTGATCACTCGAAACGGCCATTTTACAATCGAACGGCGAAATCATGGAGTTAAAAATTGCTTATAATTTAATGAATTACAAATTCAACCTGTTATTTATGACCTTATCAATTTTCAAAACATTATAGGGACACATAGGTTGAGCCACGGGTTATTCACACTAATTAAAGCGGCCTCTACACTACTCGCGAAGTCAACTTCGATGAAGTTTACCGATGTCGAAGTACGTGACTACACACTCGTGCAACTTTGCGAGGTGCTCGTCGCCTGGTGCCGTTGCAATGTGCACTCTCGAGTATTATAAATACGTGCGTATTTGTCTCGACGTGACCCTGAAGTGAAGTGAACCGAGTAGTGTAATGAGACGATCCACGTACAACTTCAGGGCACTCCCGAGTCCCGTAACTCGGGCCCAAAAACCAACAACGATCGGAAGTCGGCTGAGGCAGGGTGAGGTTTCACGAAGTGAAGTGCCCTTCTCCACTCTCGTATTCACTTTACTTCGATCTACTTCGCGAGTAGTGTAGAGGCCGTTTAACACTTTTGTAAGTATGCGTTGGTCGGCATCATCTAAAAGGTGTAAGAAAAATTATAATATTTAAAAAAATTGAGTATCAATGCAGATTGTTGCGTTTCTGATATTGCTGTCAAAGTCTTCCTTTGTAATACTATTATTGGTATTGGAATGGTTTGGTCAAGGTGTTAATTAGTATTAGTTTTGTGCTTAATTATTACGAAATGTTGTTGATAGAAAGTTTAAATAAGTAGGTTTTTTAACTAGTTTTAAATTTCACATTTTGTCTTAATCAACTTTTAAATCGGTTAACATTGTTGTGAGACACAACACAATCCTTGTTAACTTAAAAAGGATTGTGTTGTGTCTCACCAAATTGAACAGCCTAGCAAAACACAACGGTCATAAACCTTTGAGTCAAGTGCTAATGGTTTAATTACATAGTTGTTGTATAAAATTATTCAAAGTGAAATAATTTACCAAAATATACATAATACATAAAATATAGTTAGTCTCGCTTCTTCACGAATTAAGAAATCTTAATTATAACTGCGTAGTGAGAGCAAGATGCGGTTTTTTTTTATTAAAAAATCTATTGAGCATTATTCATTACAGATGCGATGAAAATAAATCGGTGAAGTAGTAATCAAATGGAATAAGAGTATTGGGGCTCAAGCGATCAAAGCTCGAATTCAAAGGACATTTAGGCGTGATTTAGCAAGTAACAAAAAACTACACAATTATTGTGACCTTTCGATACCATAAAATGAAGTGTTACTTACTAAAACAACACTCATAGGGCATTACTTATAAACGCTGCTTAAAGTTAGTCAATGCTTAAAATGTTCTGTCAACTTTTGGCTGGTTTGAAATGTCACACGCGAAAACGAGACTGAACATTTTAAACACTAATTAAATTTAAGCAACGTTTAAGTAAGGCCCATAGTTTACAGTATAATGAGACGTTTAACTAAATTTATATTTATTTAGGAAATAGTCCCGCTTCCCCGAAACTACTGTAACGAATTAGCTAAGTAGTAGAAAAGAGATTCAGTCTTATCTGTTATGCCTTCCTATTTGCCAGGCCGAGGCTGGTAGCCGTTGTAGCCGGTTGATGGTAGGTCGGCCCCACTGGAGCCACAGGAATCCGAGGACTAAGCATATCATCGTTTCTATGTAGAACCCGTCTATTCGTGTTAGACACACCCCGTTCTTTGATTTGCAGAGCTGTGGACAAACATAAAATTGAAATAAAGGCAGCCTGGATACAGGATTTTAAAGGAAATAGGAATCATCCCCAGACCGCTCTGAGGGTGATTCCTACTACCACCTGAATCACCAGTTTGCGAAAGCGGTAGATACCCAAAAACGCAAATAATAAAAAATCTCATTAAAATATACGTTACTACTGTCTCGAACTAAACATAATGTATGTAATATGTTATACATAATAAAAAAAAATTGCATTTTCATTTATTTCATTCAAATTTGTTTCAGCTTACAGCTAAAACATTATATGATAGCGAAAAACGAAGTGTCAATAAATAGTTATGATGCTGCAAATCCCGTTTATCGCAAAAGAATTGCAATTTCTGTTTTTTGTTAAATTTGCATTTATGCAAATTCAATAAAAAAATGAAGATCAAAGTGTTTTATTACAATTAGGCTATTCATAGCACTTTTACAAGTCAAATCAGATTGATACTTAAAAAACTTAAGTTAAATAATTGTAAATAAGCATTTAAAATAACAAAATGCATAATTTCGAAAATTGTATACAGCAAGCCTATTACAATAACGTCAGTTTAAAAAAAAAGGAGTTCTCTTTTCCACTACAGGTGCAAGCAATCCGACACAATGCAGAATAGATAACTCTGATCCGTAGCTTCGATTACACATGTAAAGAAGAATAGTTTCTTTCTCTCTTATTTTTTACAGACTAAACGGTCAAACTCATTTTTTAGTATAGAGATTATGGGGAATAAATAACATAAGATCATTTTATTGTGATAAACTAAGTTTCACGTGCGGAGCTGCGGGCAGCAAATAGTTTTTTTTAATAACAAATACAGGCTTACATTTGACCTATTTTGTACCTTATTTCCAGGCAAGTACTGATTAAATTAAATGTCTTTCTATTCCACGCTATACAGATTTCGCCTGATGTTAAAGTGTCACTTTTCGGTCAACTCACCTCAGTCTCCAATGACGAGGAGCAAGTGTTATCGGCTAGTTCTGGCACCGAGCAGGCTTTATAAGTTAGATGGTCTATAGCCCACAGCGCTAATGTGTTGGGCCAGTTGGTCCCCAAGTTGGAGACGGTGTTCAACAGCGTCATGTAGGTGCCGCCCATGGCCGGGTCAGATACTTTGGCGAAGAATGCCATCACAGCCACAAACATGCAGTAGAGGCAGGTCTGGAAATGAAAAGGTACATTTTATTATTTCCCTTTTCTATGTATATTTTGCATTCGTTTCAGTGGATGATCACCACGTCGTCAGATGCTTAACTAATAAAAACATTGCCCCAAAAAGCCCGTTGATAGCTCATAAACATAATTTCTCGTACAAACACGACTCACCTGCGCAGGCAAGGGGCGAGGTAACAAAATGAGACAAAGTTATACGAAATTACAAAGAACAGAGCAGGATGGAACAAAAGACATCGGGTTCCCGTGATTTATTAGAAATTAGTGGTAGAAATACACCACTAATTTTCGTATGAGGGGAATTTGTATCATTGGTCAACTGGATTTATAGTCAATGATATGACCACTATCTCACCTGACGGAAAGTCATGACGCAGTTTACGATGGTGGGAGAAATATGATGGTGATGGTGGGAGAGTAATTCAAACGGTATGGCTCGAAGTGAATGTGAAGTCGCCGCGAAATGCTGAGTAGTAAAAATTAGATGTGCGCGAGGAGAGGTAAGCTGTGAACGCAGCGTGCGGGGGGCTTGCAGCACACTTTACAGCCGCAAAACGTAACGTAACTGTTTCAGCAGCCTTACTAAACTTGAGAGGTGGCGCGCGGCGGCGCTACCATGGATTAAACACTACAGCTGGGCGCTACATTCTGTCATATTGTCTCAAACACCTCAGATGATTCGCAGGAGAACTGAGGTGACCGATATAACTCTTAGAATTGGCAAGTTGAAATGGCAATAGACAGGCCACATCGCTCGGACAAACTGACGACCGATGGTGAAGAAAGGTTCTCGAGTGGCGATCACGAACCAGAAGACGCAGCATAGGGCGGTACGGTAGACCGACGATCTGCTGGTTAACTACGTAACCCGCAACAATTTTGCAACAGCCGTAAATTTCGCAATCATTGCTGTCAAACATCACTTTGGCAGAGCAGAAAGCGATCGAGCGCTAGGTCACCGTCTGTAGGACAATCGATGAACTAAAAAGTGCACTATTTTGTTTCCATCTATTGTTGTTCTGTTGCTAGTGGCGCTAGTATCAAAGGCCAAAGTGCATTCAGCGACAAGCGAGCAACAGGCGGGTGACTTACGATTTCCACTAACATAAGTGTTTGCTGTCGCTTTGCTACTGCTAATAACTTTTACATAATACGACAGCTGGTCAACACCGCGGGGAACCGATGGATACAGGAGGCAAGCAGCCGCTCAAGGTGGTGCTCTGTGGGGGAGGCCTATGTTCAGCATTGGACGTCTTCAGAGTGTTGATGACGACTTCAGATGAAATATGAAAACACCTACCTGTCTGACAAAAAAAACAAATCGTGTCTTGTGGTCAGCAACTAGCTTTATAATAAAAAAGCAGCAGGAAAAGGTTTATTCATTTGCGACCAAGCCCCAGACACATCAAAATAACACCTCTAAGTATAAGAAATATCCAAATAACGAGTAAAGATCTGAAAAGAGCACTAATTAGAACAAATTCTATTGTTGTCTCATTCTTACACATTAGACATAGTGGAAGTGGAAAAGCAATACTCTCTGGGCGTTTTTCAGAACCTCATTTCGAATGGCGCCGGTCTTAGTGAGTAACATACCTGGTGGAACACGTAGAGCACCATCAGGACGAACAAGTACGAGTAAGAAGGTCCAGCGGTTCCCAGAAGGCTCGGAGTAAGGGCAACTAAGGAAGCAGCTAGCGGGCCTACAAGGAGTCGTAGTGGGAACGCACGCAGCCATAACGACAATGGAGCGGGCCCGGTCGTGTGCTTAGCTAGTATCTGAGAAGAAAAAATGACAAACTCCTTGATTGAAAATGAATAAAATAATTAATTTAAAAAAAAAAAATTTAAAAGAAATATTTTATTTAAAAAAAAAAATTTATTCATTGCAACAACAAATTAATCAGTAAAGAGTTTTTATGTTTTTTGTATCTTTAGGCTAATGATGATGATGAAAGAAGTAACTTCGAGCTTTAATTCAGTACAAATCTACAAGCACATGAGACCGGCCCGTGTTATCGGGTTGGTCCATTACATGTAACGCATCCGAAGAGCAGCTGTTTAGGGTTAGGGTGTCTACCCTAACCCTAAACAGCTGTCAACTCAATAAAGAGTCTTCTTTATTGAGTTGACAGCGAGAGTCGCTATTTATTTAAGTGATGTCGTAGTATTCTGTGGTTCTATATAACAGAAATGTATGTGTCACGCAAGTGAGGTTCGGCTATCGTAATTTTGTTCGCCGCATGAGCAAAATTGCATGTAGCTGGCGACGCGCGCTATATTGTAATGATTATTCTAAGGCATATTTATTCCTTATGTCTCTCTGTTATCTCTGTGGGATACTCATAATAATAACAACGTAACCTCGAAAAAATGTTGTCTGAGTGAGCCGCATACAACGATACCTATAATATATACCCGTCCAGTGGGGTAAAAAACTGACTTTTGCTCACTTCAGATGGCAGCACTGCTGAGTGTTCTCTAAATCTGACAAATATCTGTCATACTCCATAATAATTTTGTAAACAAATAAAAAAAACTCAATCTGTTTCATTAATATGACGTTGTGTTCAGCTTTGGATTGCAAAAAGACGGGAGTCCATGTATTCCCTAAAGATATCAAATGGAGAAAACAATGGATAAAAGCTTTACGAAGAAAAAATTGGGAGCAAACTAAATATTCGAGGTTATGTAATTTGTTCCAGTAGTAGATGCTTTTCTATTCCGCAACTGTTCTTTTAACTGCCTAACACTCCATGTCGAATACATTTTTGTAGTATTAGGCTTTCGAATTCGCTGGTAAACACAAAGAATCAAAAACGCAATATAGCGGCGATTAGGATCACTCAACAGTGGCGCCACCTACGATAAGCTTTCAGTTTTTAACCCCATTGTCCATAACATGTGTCATTTGTAATGTAAATCAAAATCAATGACCATGAGAAACTATGAACTTGTTTTTTTAAAGATTCAACTTACCAGCGGCATTATTATTTGCACTGGGACTAAAGGTATAGCTAGTAATGCTAAATCTTCCCTTGGAACTCCCGCTTCCACTAGCTTCAATCCAGACACTGCATCACTGGCACAAAAACCAAGCTGAAAATAATTAAATAGTATTTAATCATTCTTTAAAAAACAGTTTATTCAAACAGTTTTTTCTATTAAACATACCTTAGCAGTAAATAACACCAGCGTTAAAGTCCTAACAGATGGCAACTTCACAATAGTATACAGCTGTTTATATGCATTAACAATGTCTTTCATTCCTTTGACATTGCTTTCTCTTGGATTGGCTACGCTTTCATTGGTTTCGTGTTTGAAAAATGCTATTAAAGTAGTTGAAATGATGAAAATCCATCCCCAGAATAGTAAAAAGCTGGCGAGGGTTACAAGGCCGGCTTCCTCCGGCTCAGAGCGAAGATACTTGTTGCAGAAATATGGAGATTCAAGTGCAAGGAATAAGACATATCCCAGGAAGAAACCAGCTGTTTGACCGACACTGTTGCAGGTAGATGCATGGCCAACATTGCATCTGAAATTTAAAAAGGAAAACTTAATTTTTGATTCTGTGCCAAGGCAAAACTTAAAGATAAAGCATTGTTTACGTTGTTTATGCTATGATACTGTGCTTAAGATCAATCAGCAAGTTAATGCTGTCCTGCATGTCATCTCTTTATTTATTTATTAAAAGGAGACATTTCTTATAGTACCTTACAATATAGATAGAAAATATAATGATAGATAACACTTTGATAGTAAAATGAATATAAGATTTATCAATAAACAGTAGGTAAAACGTTATTGAACTTATCATATCAATATTTAATTCCGGAAGAATGATAATATGCAGACAATATCAGTTGTAGGCATAATATTTTGAATAAGTAGGTAAGAGCTTCTATGTGATAAAACAGATTGATAATGATTTTTACTTAGCAGGAGTCACTAAATAGATAATTGATAAAACATTATTTGTGAAGTAGTGGTTGAGCAGGCAGGCTCATAGCTTGGAAGCCACAGGTTTGATTCCTGCGATAGGTCAAGTACACATGCACAGAAAAAAGGAACAGATTTGTTCTGTGTCTGGGTGTTCTGAGAACTTAATCCTCATCGTGCTTTGGTCCCTAAATACTGTTGTTAGGGTCCAGCAGGGTTAGAACAAGCTGAAAAAATTCACATCTCTTCTCCCAAGAAAGTGTTTGATGTGCTTTATGACGTGGTCCACATGATTGTTTATTGGTCAAATACTAGGTTGATTTTTATAGCTCATTTTTTTTGAATGGGCTTATGCTGTTGGTCTCTAGCTACTTTTACAGCGTCACTCGGCAGGTTTTTTTTATAGCTCATGCTAGCGCTTCTATGTATGTGTGGTCATTGGGTGTTATTTTATTCAACAATTATTTTTGTTCTAAGTAACTTTGCAAATATAAGATATATGTATAATGGCTACATGAGATATTTTGTATAGTGAATCAGATAATTCTTAAAGTTTACCTCTTCAACATAGTAAGTGCCCAACCATCAACAGCAATATCCTGAGTTGCCGCCAAAAAGTTTAAAAACAAAAATGATATTGTAAGTATCATCATGGATGGAGCTTTATCATCTGATCCCAACCAGTCTGTTATACTGCTGGACATGATGATCATGACTACTCCAATTAAATACTGCACCGGGACTAGCCATGTCTTCCTCCGACCAAACTCAGGCCAGAAGAGTGCATCTACTATTGGTGCCCAAAGTAACTTCACACTAAACGGCCAGTTTACAAAGCTGAACTCTGCCTGAAAATGAAAGAATTCATTGTACACATCCTACATTTATATTTTAATTAAGGTTTTTAACTATTTAAAAACCTTAATTAAAATATAAATGTACCCTAACCTGTACCCTGTGTTAACCTACCTATGTAGGTTTACCACAAGTGCACAACAACAAGTGTTAACAAGCATGACTGAACCAATTATTTCTAGATGTTTTATGAATTATTTAAAATGATACCTACAATATTAAGTTACTAAATTCAAGTTGATAACTTGCAGGAGGGAAAAAAAACCATCCATACATTTATTTTAATTATCTCAACATCAACAGCATAATACATTGCTACTTTCAATACCTAAATAGAAATTAAACAAGCACGACTGAACCAATGATTTTAAATGTTTTATGAATTAAAATGTGTGTATGAATGCAGAAACAATCTATTGGATTAGTAATGCTAACGATTCATCAATGTGCAAGTACCTGCTCAATAATTGCAATGAAGAAGTCTTGGTGTATGAAAATTAATTAAATTTACCTGCTGTGTGTATGTAATTCCACGGTTTTGAAGCAACATAGGCACGGCTCCAGCTAAACCCAGCGGAATGCCCTGTAGCGTATATAGAAACAGCAAAACAGCAATATTCAGCTCATCTCCTTTGATGTTGCTACGTCCGACTTCGGTCGCTGTCTCCCCATTCTCTATCAATTCTTCGTGCTCAGCAGACTGTTTGCGTTTCGTCAAAGTCATGATCAGTGAATGTAGCGACTGAAACATATAATCACCATTTATTTATTTACCAGATTCCAATCCAATAACGAAAAGATACACGCTAGGGTACACGTCAGTGAATTCAGAGTTTATTGACTGAACGCTGAACAGTATTTTCCACCTTAATTTTTACTGCTGTTTTGTAGTTTGTTTATTGATGAAAGTTATTGTAGGATTTCAAATGTAATGAAAGCAAAATAATGTGTTCTATTATTACTGAGCAGAACCCACACGGTTCATTTTATTATTTTTATTTATTTCTAACACGGACGAGACGACCACAGAGAAAATAACCGCTTACGCTGAAGAGATGGGACTCCCATAGAGAAACAAGTTGTATGAAACGTGTGCTACACTTATAATGCCAACATCTGCAACTGTCAGTGCTTGAACCTGGAGGCCGGAGTTTGATTCTGCCATTTTTTGACACCGTACATACAAGTTGGTCAGATCTGTCTGATCAACTTGTATGTACGGAGTATCCTTCTGTGCACTTAACATAAAAAAAAATTAGATAGTTTAGAAAATCAGAGCAAGGTTATAAAAATGTGTAGACCGTAATATAATATGTAGTCTGTATATATGTAAATAACTACTCATGCAAGCCTTTTATTATTTTTACTTCTTAAATAACATTAGTTACGTACCTAAAACCAGGGCTTGGAAACCGGGTTAATTTTCGAACCGGTTAACGCCTAAGTACATAGGGAACTCTACTTTTCGGTTTCGTTCTACCGAAACCTCTATCACACGGGTTTTGGTTAAAAAAGTTCGTAATAAAGGTTTCGTTTAATAAACCGGTTTAGAACGGTTTTTGCACGCAGTGTTTTACAGTATCATAGATCAAGTCGTAACAAACGCACATGGGATGCGGTTATCGTTGGTGGCACAAACTGAAATACTACATAGTACAAAATATTTTTTAACAATCAAGCCTTGCGTGCAGGCAGGATAAAGGTTTGGTAACTTTGTTGATCTAATATTTATTTTTTATTAGTTTTTAAGTATCTATCTCCATATATTACGAATATAAATTGTAAAGTTGTCTACGTATAACGATTTTTGTGTGATCTCACCTCGGTCATACAGACAACCGGTGTGTACTTCTTCATTATACTCTTCTGATAGACCTAATTTACTGATTGAGAAAAGTCAACGGCAACGTGACGCTTGGACGCGAGTACTTCGTGGAATTAACCGGTTAATAAAGGTTTTTATAACGCTCTTTTAACGGTTTCACTCCGAACGGAATATACGCTTAAACCGGTTTTTACCGGTAAAAAACCGGTAAATTGGAAACCGGTTCCAAGCCTTGCCTAAAACCATTCCATTCATTCAATAACGCATTCAAAAATATCGATAACGTGGAGTGTACAGAAGTGCACAACACTATTTTTGAACTGTCGCGTTGGCAGCATTTACAAATATGTCACTGACATTTGTAGATGTTAACATTCTACCTGCGCGACATTGGCGGAATTGCGGTAAACCCCAGAAGCTAGTTATTTTCTCTATGATAACGGCTTACGCATATAGCGCAATGGTTGGCAACGCTCACGTAACGCTACTAGTCGCGTTATATACTCTTTGGTTAAAAAAGAAAGGTGCCATGTCAACATGTCATTGTCATTTCATGTGTCATGTCATGTCATTTTCAATCCAACCTAACTAGGGATGTTTTGATACAACCAAAGTATCGATACCTACTCATATGAGTAGTACTCAAATCATGATATGATACTATAGACCGTTCACCATAAGTTGTCCCCTGATGTAGTTACATTATTTAAAAATACGAAAGTAAAACATATTAATCTGTGGTGAGTACATACAAGTTTAGATAATGCTTACATATAACTCTACATTTACCATAAAACTTGCATATTTTTAAATAATATTAATACATCAGGGGACATCTCACAGTGAACGGTCTGTACTCATAATATGAATACCCTAAAAGTGTCGATACCTACTGATATCGATAGATTTTTTATTACCTCTCAAAATCGAAAAACAAAAACAAATGTTACGTTATTGCAGCAAAGTTTTGTTGTTGTTTTTTGACTGAACTACATTCCGAGTGTTTTGGTGCGAAGAATCTGACATTCGAATACTATGGACGCGTTTAGGATATTTTATTTGACAATATTCGATACAGGTACTATCTTTCCGATACAAGAATTTTCTTTCCGATACAAGTACTTTCTTTCCGATATCGAGCAGGTATCGCGAGAATGATTCATTTTTATTTTAATTAAGTATAACAACTACCTTAATTACTGTACTGTGTGCGTGTGTTTGTGTGTATTAACTGTATTCAACACCTTAAATTAAATTTGCTTTCAGTTTAATCCTGGTTAAATTAAGAATAGGGTTGTTTTAGCCTTAAGTATACTATACAAAATCACCTTTTTAGGCTACTTGGCTTAAGGTTAAGCCATACTACGCTTCTTAAAAGAAAAAAATATTATGGCGAAATAAAGCTGCTTAGCATTGAATTTTTGGCGATTCTATTTTGTTTTGACTTAGCAGCATTGATTCGATTCGATACTAGTACATTCTTTCCGATACCAAGTAAGTATCGATAGAAAAGTGTCCAGTACTTACTCGTATTTACTAGTATCGGAACATCCCTAAACCTAACCTAACCTATCAACTATCATAACTAACTTCTTTCTTTCTTTATTATTTGGTCCTACGAAAGACTAGGCGGTATGGTCTCATGACTTTAGCCTGCCCAATAGGGCGAACAAAAAAAAAAAAAATTTATTATTTGGATTGGAATTTCGATTCGGAAATGGTTTTCTTTTTGTTATCCTCGCACGCGTATGTGATTTCTATGACCAAATAAATATAAAACTGAAAAGGCCAAATGAAGTATTTATAAGTCAGTATTTTCTGCTGCGAAATGCGGAAATGATGACCCGCCAGTGTTTTTTCAAATGTCTTCTAGATTCGCATGCACCAATAAAATTACCCCACAATGAAGAAACTATTATAGGGCGCAGTAGAATTACCAAGATAAAAGATCAGTCATGTTCGCGTCAGCAAAGTAAGTACCTAGGTACCTACTTTACATCGCTGTGAATAAATCAGTTTTATTTACAAGCCTTTATTAGGTAGTTATCATTTATGTACTCACTATATCTATTTTTTCAGTTAGCTTAAAAGCTGATTGCGAAGAATGTCTGGTGGAAATTAAGCAAATAGGGGTAAACCCCACTGGTCTGAATGGGTTCTCATTGAAGAAGGATGAAGTCTATAAAGTGAAGCATGGTTCCCGAATTGAAGTTTTGTTAAACAATTATTTTCACGTGATTGAGTTTGATCCACCACCTGAGGGCTGTGAAAGGTTAACTAATAAACTCTGTATTAAGAGGAAATTAGAGGAAGATGAGACATCATCTAAGAAAAGAAAAACCTTAAAAACAGCCATGGAAGATTTGTCCATGAGTAATATACCAGAAGCAGCTGAAGATATTTGGGAAAATATAGACAGAGGTGAACTGTACATATACACTTCGAAGGGAGTCAAATCAAGTAGCAAAATAGCAGCTTTCGATATGGATGGAACACTGATCAAAACAAAATCAGGGAAAGTGCATCCAGTTGATACATATGACTGGCAAATTATCTTTCCTCAAGTCTCTACTAAACTTAAGGAGTATTTGAATAAAGGATTTAAACTTGTTATTCTGAGTAATCAAGCTCCTATAGGTAATGGGAGAGTTAAAATAGAAGACTTTAAAAAGAAAATTGAAAACATTGTAAAGAAGCTGGATGTACCAATCCAAGCTTATATTGCTACAGGAAAAAACTTTTATAGAAAACCAACAACTGGAATGTGGAAGACTTTGTCAGAGCAGGTAACTTTTACTACTTCCTACATTGTTCAGTTCTTAACTAGGTATCTTTAATCACCACAGTTCCCTAGCTAAGTGTTATAGCCAGAAGTTTCTAGCAATACACTGGCAGTCCAGTCTAGTCCTTATTAGCTCAAGGAGCAGCTGGTTCTTAGAATTTTGTAGATTTCTATGAGTTAAATTGTTTTTCTGGCTCAATATAGGCCTAAAATGTATCTTATCTACACCACTATTATAAGTTTAAGTTTTTTTTTATGCTATTGAATGACGTGACGAGCTAGTCATTCACCTGATGTTAAGCGACATGGCCGCCGATAACAGTTGCAGTGTCACTCGGAACTTTAAAACAATAAAGTTTCGCGTGAACCTGCACTGCACACATCATCCTGAGACATCACACAGTCTAGTAATCAGATTACTGGACTGAGTAGTCAGATCATAAAGTCTCATTTGCCCAGTAATTTCACTAGCTACAATGTCCTTCAAACCGGAACACAGTAGTGCTTGCACACTACTGCTTGGCGGCAGAATAACTGGCAAAGCGGTGGTACCTACCTAGACGAACTTTGCAGAAAAGTCCTACCACCTAGTAATTGAATAAACAAAAGTGAAAGTGAATAACAATTTAATCATCTTAAATCAGTTAATTAACATGAAGGCCGTACATACTAGTATACTCAAGTATTGTTGTGTATGTTAAAGGTAATCTAAAGTATTAATAATAATAATAATTGATAAGAATTCCATATTTCAAAAGGTGTGTGACTATGACTTTAATTTTTTTTTTTACTGAAATCAAGTGTACTTTGTTTCCTGACAAACATTGCAGAAGAACGATGGAATTCAAGTAGACATAAATGAAAGCTTCTATTGTGGAGATGCTGCTGGCAGGGTTGCTAATTGGGCTCCGGGAAAGAAAAAAGACCATTCCATGGCTGATAAACTCATGGCAGAGAATCTCAAACTTAAGTTCTACACTCCAGAACAATTCTTCTTAGGACATTCCATTGCTAATGTACCAATGAATAAACCGGAGTTCATACCAATGGATGTTAAAGTGGAGCCATTTAATGAGAAGCTTATTAGTACAGAACAAGAGGTAAGTTATGATTATTGCATACTAGTTGACCCACCCCGGTTTCGCATGGGTTAATTAGTTATATTCTTAACATAATGTACATTAATTTTTTGTTACAGGTTCTTGTTCTTGTAGGTTTCCCTGGCAGTGGCAAATCATTTATAGCAAAACAAATTGAAAGGAAGTCAGGAAACCAGTATGTGCCTGTGTGTAGAGATATTTTGGGTTCTTGGCAAAAATGTGCTGCCGAAGCGAAAAAGTATCTGCAGGTTTGTAATTTCTCATTATTTATTATTAATTATTATTGATAGGTTTTTGCTATAACTAGCGCCATGTAAGGATAAAAAAGTTCATTGTTATTAAAAAAGAAAATAAGGCATTGTGGGTTCGTTACAGTTTTATAATAGGTATAAATCTTCCACAGAAAGGTAAAAGCGTGATAGTCGACAGCACTAACCCAGACATAGAATCTCGCGGACGCTGGACGTCACTAGCTAAAGAGATGAAGGTGGAATGTCGCTGCGCCAAGATGGCTACAACTAAAGCGCATGCTCTGCATAATAACAAGTTCAGAGAGCTGATGAAAATCAACCATGTACCCGTCAACGAGATCGTCTTTCATACTTACAAGTGAGTACCTTTTTAGGGTTCCATATGCAAAGGGTAAAACAAACCCTATTACTAAGGCCGCTGTCCGTCCGTCTGTCTGTCTGTCTCTGTCTGTCTGTCCGTCCGTCTGTCACCAGGCTGTATCTCATGACCCGTGATACAAATACAAACAAATACAAAAAACAGAATAAAATAAATATTTAATCTCCTTAAATATTTATTTGATCCTGTTTTTTAGTTTAGTTCCCTTACAACAAACGTGATTTTTTTGCTCGTTTTTATAGTTAATGGTACGGAACCCATCGTGCGCGAGTCCGCCTCGCACTTGGCCGCTTATTATTTATTTACGGCACTTTATGTATCTACTGCTGAGTTTTTATGGCGCTCAGTTCCATTTGAATAATGGCGTAAATTAAAATCCACACTAATATCATAATAGTATTTAGTACTTAATACTAATTAGTAGGGTTTTTTATTCAAGATAATGTATTATTTGTTTCAGAAATAAATTCACTGAACCAACACCATCGGAGGGTTTCAAGGAAGTCATTGAAGTGAAGTTCAATCCATGTTTCGACGACAAAGAAGCCGAAAGTGTGTACAGAATGCATTTGTTAGAAAAATGAGATATGGGATTAATTTATTAAACAAACAAATTTAATTCAGCAACTTTTTTTTATTGCAAACAGATCCTTGAAACTATAGACATAGCGTTCATATTGATGTAGGCCTAGATTTATTACTTACGGTGCATTTTCATTTAGGTGGTCTGAGATATTTTTACTATTATTAAAGTCACATGAAGAGGTGTAGAGTAAATTACCACAGTAAAAATATGATCAGTTGAACACCCAGAACGTAATTAAATGTTAAAAGAGGAAAGAAACAAAGTGTGGGAACTGGCAAATATAATATGAAAATATTTTTCTCTTAACATTATGTGGTACAACTTAGACTATTTTAAGCATTTAATAAGGCAAAGCGTGCCTAATGGCAATGATAGAATGGACGGATGTATTCATTAATTATGTTTAAAAATATACCAATCATAGAATGGATAGATGTATGCTCATGGGATATTCACTAGATTAGAAGGATTTTTAACTACTTCACTAACTGCTCTAGTAACACCAAAACGGGTATTTTTGTGATTCGTTGCGGGTAATCTGATGATTCATATCTAGCACCCCTGCCAAGTTGCACCATCTACAGTTAACTTTAAACTACAGTTAACCTGCAACTCTAGTTAAGCGGAAAAGTGTTGCACGATTTAACCATTTCGCAATGTTAAAATGATGTCATAATACCCTTTTTAACTGCAATAAGACCGGCTACAGTTATAGTAAAAAGCTGTCATACGTTATATGGACATAGCACGTAATTATACTAGTACAATAGTAACGACGAATGTGATGGTGCAACACAGCAACACTTGCTGGTTAAACTTTAGGTTAATTTTAACTGTAAAAGTAACTTTAACCTGGGTTATGGTGCAACCCAGCAGAATTTACTTCTTGACAGTTTTGAAGAAAAGATACCTACGTAGATATAAAAATATTTAGTTCTTAAATTCTACTTTATTTAGTTAAGAGAAGTGCCCCCGTCTTGTCCATACAAAAAGCGCCAACGCTTTTCCACCCTTAAATGTTATATGATTTCGATGATTTTTTTTATTACTGTTATCTACACAGTAAAAAACACTATGCTCGTACGTCTTATTTTTTTAAGTTTTCGTAATATCTTCGTAGTCACAGTCACAGTTACGAATATTCGGCGTCAAAATTATGACGAAGAAAAGTAGTTTTAATTAGAACACGAAACATTTTTAAAAAACCAAGACGTACAAGCAAACGATTAACACCAAAACTAAAAGATTTTAGTTATGATTTAGAGGGTTAAAACCGTTTTCACCTGAAACCCTAAAATGTAGGTACACTCACTTACGGCCTCAGGGGGTCTAGTAAAGATGCCAGCGTGAGGAATGACATTAGCTGCGGAAAAGCTTTCCGCAGCTAATGTCATTCCTCATTTTCCATATCATGTTTGCTAGACCCACTGTTGTCTCTGTCATACGTGCGGATAGCAGAGTGACGGCAACAACATTTTGAAATACCAGGACGCTCCTCTTAAAAGGTCTGACAATATTAAGATCTATGGGGGGTAATCGTGTAACTTTGTTTGCAATCCAACAGAAGCCACTTTAATTTGAAGTTTTAAAACTGGGGTATCCAAAGAAATAGTTTCTATCGTCTGCAATCAAGTTATCATCGTCTATCTATCCGACCGCTTATTCAGATCACTCATAGGTTATACGTAACCGATCATGTCGTCGCTTGTTTGACTAAGTGACGTAGCTGACATTTTTACGTATCTGAAATTTTAAATGTAGCTTTTATCTACTTTCAAAGGCGCGTCGAACTGTCTAATCAACGTATTTGTAGAAAAAATATCAGATACGTCACTTAGTCAAACAAGCGACGATGTGAGCCACATGTATGACCACAATGAGGAAAAACCCACAGTTTTAGAGTATGACCAGTTTAATAAAACCCAGTCACGCTGAGTTACACTGATGATACTTACACCCCCTCAGTTAGAAACACGATCTTCATACCATCATCGGTATCAATTCCAAAAGTACTTAATATCCATGTGCATAGATCCATTCCATGATCGATCGTGATCATTTTAATAATGCGTCTCCTACAATTTTGATGAAGGCGTTAAGCTAGCGTTTCATAAATATGACTATTTGACATAATATTGTCCCTAATTTTATTGTATTAAAATAGCAAATTGGCATATTATTACTACAAGTCACAATTTTTTTTATGTAAGCGTTAGTAGTATGAGAATTTGAGCAAATCTAGCTTATGTTCTACCACATAGCAAATATTACAAAATTACAAATCGGGATTTCTTTGTTATGTAATTGTCAAAGCACGCTACATTACAATTTTTAATTTTAGAATCAACAAATTAACAATGTTTCCATATTTGAGATTCTTTTACTCTTTCCGTTACGTCTTAATTTTACACCGATAACTCTCGTAGTCCTTATCACCAATGCAGATTTTTGTCCATCACACCACTTCTGTTCCTCTTGTGTTTTCTATTGCTTCTGAAAGAAGTCATTCCGACTACTATTTCCAACGGCTACTCTATTCTGTTTTTATTATTGCAATGTTGACATTGATTTACAGTTGTTAAGGATTCTGAGGGGTGATGATAACGATGGCTTCCGCCTGCTGTCATTCTTCGTCAGGGTATTGCTCTTCATCATCAAGGAGATTGTCCAGACTCGAATCCGAGTCATCCTCCTGTCATCTAGAATTAGCATTTATTACATCGTTATTTAAAGTATGTTAATTAATAAAAATAGGTATTCCTACTAATATAAAAAAGTGAAGAGTTTTTGTTTGTCCGCCTTTCACGGCAAAACGGCTGAACCGATTTGGCTGATATTTTGCACACAGGTTGCTGACAGTATCGAGATCAACAGGGCACTTTTTATTCAGAATATTTATGATTTCCTGCGGAAAAACTTACATTGCGAGTGAAACCGCGGGGCGTCTCGAAGTACAAAACAATACGCGATCATTTATTGACAATGTACAGTAACAGGTAGGGGCGTTTACCAGGAATGTCGTTTTCTACCCGCACTTATGATTTTCCTCGAAATAATTTGTAATTGTCATGCCTCACCTGGTGATATACACAGTATCTATGTGAGCCAGACGCGCTCCAGTTAAGGGTACGGCAGCAGACACGGGTCGCAGCTTGCGTTTCTCCAGCGCGCTGCGAGCTTGTTGCACGGCCAAGTCACCGCACCACCGTTCGCAACGAGCATAGATCACCACACCTGGACCAATTTAAGTAAAAATAATAAAAAGTTAGTATATCACAATAAGCTCGAAGGACCAAGATTTCAGTGCATACTATTAGATATAAATTAGTCTAATTTGAAGCTGAATCAGTCATCTGTTATGTTACACCCAGAGCTTTAACTAAGCCTTAAAGTATTTACTGCTCCTTTAAAGTCTTTGCGTGATTTACTTCACGCAAGCTTCGTTACAGCTACTTACGAGTAAAAGCTCCAATAAATGACTAACGTGGCAAAAGTGGTGGTGGAGTAGAGTGGAGTTGACTTACCAGCACCGGCAAAAAGAGTAATAGCAGGCCAAGAGTCCAACATCAGAGGGGTCAGGAACAGCAACGCAGCGATCATCGCTATAGGACCTTCGACTACTTGCATCTTTCTCATAGTGAGGCTGTGTGCTGGTTGCCATGAGCTTGTGAATGTGCCAGCTACCCATACTGAAATACAAAATGGTTATGTTACGTTATGATGACTATGTCTTTATTCATACTCCACTTCAGTATGGAAACCCCTGAGTTATTTATAGAGAATCAGACAACATTTTGTTAAAAACCTCATAATTGTATACCTATACTTCTGCTGTTTTACTTCTTGCATAGGTACAGGCGCACTTCTACAAAACTCATAATTGTTTTGAATCATTCAAGCAGTTGTAAATATTCAGGATAACTCACAAGGGATCCCCGTGGCGAACATAGCAACTCTGATATTTTCATTGCAAAAGGCAGCAGCAATCAGACCATCGGCTACCACTTGTATAGCCGCACCTGCTGCTGCCCATCGTGACCCTCGAACGCTCGGTGGTGCCGGAGCACTGGCTTCAGGAATTGAGGTTACCACCTAAAAAGTTTAACGTATTTATTGGCTATCCGAGATGACATTTGATGAGTTGAAGATATAGTTTGAAAGCTTATTGTAGTTGAAAAAACCAAGAGTGTTATTATGTTTACTTGTACACCCATCAAAGAAGATAATGGAAGAAAATTATTATTGGATATCAGCAGATTTAATTAGCAGCTGGAAGAAGAAGAGTTTCCATAAGTGTACCGTTTCATTTCGTGACAAAGTGGGCTCGAGACTTCAAGACTCCTTTGCGTTTTGATTTCTGATCGTTTCAGATATATCCATTCAGGATTTCGCACGTACTATCCTATACACAACGCTAACCTATTAGCGGTATTTATAGGAGTAATTATATACGTGTACATAATTGTGTAAGATGCAATCAAACGTTGGTCTATGCGTACATAAAGAAACTAACGTACATTTTGGCAAAAATTGTGTCGCCTAAGCTGCAGTTCGTTACTGCCTTATTCGTTTATTTAATCGGATAATCTTCAATGTAACCTTAGGTTTTTTTGGATTATCCGTCTTAATTGGCTCGGCTTAATTCGTATCTGCGTTTAATTCCTCTATATAGGGCTTCAGAAAAATATTATTTACCTGTATTCGGTCCCTATACTCTTTGACCACGGCATCGATATCAGTGGAGTCGTCTCCTGAAGACAGCTCTCCTTCACTTGCTTCTACGTCAGATGCTACATCGCCGACTTCTGCAGTCGTCATTTCCCTTGCGCCACTGCTGCAGCTTGGGTCGATCTCTTCTGTTGGACATCCTCCATACTCGTCAAGAAGAAGGCATTCACGTTCTTCTGTTTCTGAAAAAGTACTATTGGTTAGGTATCATCTTTGTTGTCATTCAATCGGTTTGTAAGCAAGTAAAATAACCTTTTACCTTTAGGGATAACCTTTGATTTTATACTCTCAAGGGTTTTAGTATGACGTATTGCTGATGGTATAAACCAAAGTCCTTTCTTGGTCTTGCTACCAGAAGATTTAGAACCCCTTGCCGTTGCGTCCTTGCCCAAACGTTTGTATTCTACGTCTGAAATAAAACGAGAAATTGGCACGAATAATGTGTTTTGTAAAGTTGAATGACAAGGTCTTACTGGATTTGTACGATCCAAATTACCTTTGGGACATTCTTGGCAAAGATCAATGGACGTTAATACCTACCTACATCTACGGTTGACATAAATGTACTTTACTAACCGCCAGCCTCTTTCTGCTCGGGCGTCGGCACGCATCTCATTACAGTGAAATGGAATGCCTGGATGGATATTCCAAGGAGGTGGCTTGCGTTCATCAATGTTATCATGTGGGATAGTGGACAGGCAAACGCAAGTATTGCAGCTAGACTTCCTGAAATAGTGCAAATAATTAGATTTGAACAAAAAACATAAATTACAAGTCGTTTTCTGAGAGCAAGTCTTCAGAACAGCTTCTTTTTTATACATTCTCAGGGTTCTTTTTTTTTGCAACGCGCAACGCATCGAACTTTGCTATAAAAGATCGTGGTTGGATTTGAATAATGTCAACAAACCTGCAGTGAAAACTGCCAGTACTGGACTTCCAGTAGTAGTGCTTTCGTAAGTCATCGATCTCGTCAGGACCTTCCATTCCGGTGACGCTAATGCCACCAGTACCGTGAACAGCAACGGGCATAGCTCTGTCAGAGCTAGGCAAACCCCTGCAACGGTTACCGCAGCCAGCAATGGGCAGATCCATCCGGCATCCCTGGCTTCTAGCAGACTTGTCACTGGTAGTGCTGCATCTATTCTACTTCTGTGGGTTTTGGGATAAAACATAATTTATAATTAGGTATAGCTAGAACAGGCATAAAATATGTCCTTGTAACATATTTTTGACTTACCCTTTCAGCATATTTGTGTAAAGAAAACATAATCCGGACAGAATAATTGTCGGTAATCCGATCATTAAAAATAGATTCTTCTTTAATGAACCACTCTCTTTCGACGGCAGTATAACACTAAATGCATATGAAATTGGTGCACCAGCTGCAAAAAGCTGTAAAATAAAATAGCATTAAGATGATGTCGGCGTCAAAATATATTAACTTAAACTAGTACTTAAATTAAACTCTTAAAATCAATTACCTCGTAAATTGTAATAGGTATTGGCATCTTAATATTGGCAATATCCAGATTAATAAGACCAATTATAGCGAAAAATTGGCTAAAAATGTACAGCAGAATTAAAAGCAGGAACGTGAACATCATACTTTCCTGGAATGATAAAAAACAGCACAATATGAGTCAAAAACAATTACAATTAAATATGACAATAATTACTCATCTTCATATAAGACAGTTAGGCACGTGATGTGGTCATGATTTTTTGCTCTGTTAAGCTTCCATTACCTAATCATTTTAAATGGTGGAATTCGCAGACTATTAATCAGATCACGCTGTCTGTTAGTCACAAACGAAATATTAGTATGCACGTGAAATTTTGAAATAAAGCCGCGTCTTTTAAAACAAGTATATTTATTTACCTCTAATCCACACATGAACATAGCACAGACTACCATAACAACCGTAACTCCTAGAACATCAGGCCATGGTTCCCCTAGAGCTCGAGTCTCATATCCGAACAGCCACTTCCTAGTCCTCCCCTCTGTGACATGATCAGCTGTAGCGCTTAGAATCCTTGCACATATTGCTACAGCCACAAGATGGGAGAGGAAGGTCATCCACATGGCCATGAAATCGGCGAAAGATCGCAAGTTTCTCTCCCGTCGTCCTCTTGGTGTTTTTGGGGGCGGAAGTATCTCGGCCAACTTCTTGAGGTCTTTGCATGTAAATGCTGTAAAAAGAAATGATCTTGGAATATTAAAGATATGTTGAACTGGCGTAAAAAACCTCGTTACTCCGAATAACGTAATGAAATTCACGAGTTATTTATGAAGATGGGGTTGAACTGACTGGCAATGGTGATGAAGGCAGCGAGTAGCATTACAGCTGGCACGGCGCAGTAGCTGGAGTTGGCAGCGGTGAGTGGAGCCAGGAGTAGGGCTCCCAGGGTCCACCGCGCGCCACAAGCCTCGCTGCCGCCGAACGCGCTCAGTGTGCTGCTCATCTTGCCACTAGCCCCTTGCTCAGACATTCTAACTCTGAAAATCAGAAACGACCATCTAGTTCGGTAATAGAAAAAAAACCTTCTATGGAACCAGTGCTAAAATACCTACTAATCTTTTTAACACTTGTCCATTTTCGACCTAACCGAGAGAATCAACCGTGAACAGAATCCTTAGTTATTTTCGTAGCCTGCTATTTATGCCTTCTGAGAAGGATCCCATATTTTATTCACCCGCTCCGTTCACTTATCTAATAATATATGAAACACATTAGTCAAGGATGATTACCGTTATATTCTATTCGTAAATAGATAGGTAAAAATGTGGAAAAGTGAGAAAATTACAGTTATTTATCCTTCTCGGAGTGAGTAAATTTACTCCTATTTACGTGGGTAAACACAAAAAAACTTAAACACACAGCACAAACCACAGCCACACCACACAACTTAAACTTTGGACTAGGTAAATAACAAATAGGAACGATGAATAAGAAAAACTATTGTTTTCGATCGTAGTTAAGTTTGTCAAGGTCATTATTAGTTTATTTATAAAAAAATTCAGGTATACAGGTGTTTTGTAAATCAGGATTAGACATTGCCTGCTTCAGAAAAAATGCATAACATTCTGTGTTATTATGAATCGATAGAAACAAGAACTGAATTAGTAAACTTACCATATTCTTTATTTTTGGATTCAAGGGGCATCTATTGCGAAATTTTCTTTCATTCACATTTTTCACTTATCTTCTGCACTACACCATTTAGCTTGGCACTTTTAGACCAAATTATTGGCAAAATTCGGTATGATCAGTGTATCGGTGGGATCGCCTACTGATCGCCGGTAAATAAGGTCGTGTTTTCATGTTTCATGCGGCAAAGGAACGGTGTGGACATATAGCTTCGTCTCTCTTGTACTCTCCCGATCGATACGCGCCGGTCGTTGGGGTGACCACCTCTCAAGTGGAAATTCGATGTTTTCATTGCGAGATATTCAATATTTTGTTTTTCACGCGAGAACTGTTGCGACTCAATCTCGGTGAAATGTTTTAAAAGGTCACAGTCTACTTTTTTTCTCGCAGTATAAACGCAAACATTACGTATACCAGCTATACTATATAATTTTTATATGAGTATATTTGGATATTCACATATTATATTTATTACTTACTACGGAAAAAATCCGACAGCGTTTGATAGAATGAAAGAGAGTTTCCTCCCGACACAAAATACTCTGCAGAACATTCTCAATCAATTATTTTTGGGACTTATGATTAGTTTTTTGTGCCAATGACACATATTAAACTTATAACACCCCCATTTTTGAATCGGCGGTTAAAACGGCATTAATGCTTAGCGTATACATAAGCAAGCTACTTATGTATACTCTAATGCTATTATTCCTTACAGACGTTTTCAACCTTTTCCTGAATATCCTAGTTTGATGTGGTAACCGCATACGTAGTAGGCACTAATTTGCTAAGGCTTCTCACTAAACGGTTTCCTTGTTTGTCTTACCTTGCTCATGCAATTCTTTACTTGTTATACGTACGTCTAATATAATAGTCTTAGAATAAGTACCTATAGAACCCCAGTACATTCGCGAAATGTAAGCCGTTTAATTGGTGCCATATATGGCACCGTACGTACGACGTTCGCACGGTCATAATCTGTGTGAAGAACTCCCAAAAAATTATGTAGAATAATAATTTGCGCGGTGAAATCGTGCCACAACACATCAGAAAAGCAGCATAAGAGTTCTGGTGTGACATTCCACTGGTACACTACCTATTATTTTTCTTGCATAAATCGTCTACAATACAAAAAAAGTGACGTTCGTTTTGAGAAGGCGTTGTTTGGAAACTTACCTTCTATAGGTACTTATTCTTAGCTAATAGTTCTAAATTAATAGTTTCAATGTGTTATGTAAACTGGCTGACATAACCGGCTGAGAGGTCACCATTGATTTTATAATCTGTTTGGACTGTTTTAGTTGGTCGTGAGAGGTTCCTTGCGAAGCTTTCGAGTTGACTATTGAGGGTAATGTATGCAGAGAATGTATCGGTCCAAATTCTGCGCTGAGATGATAATAACCTGCTTATAAAATCGCTGGCCAAACGGTTATTTATGAGGTTATGTCTGACTGATATCTATTATATAAAAGGCTTTGTCCTGACTGGAGACAAACAACGTATACAGCCCAAACCGCTAGACGTAAAGACTTGAAATTTGGAGGGTGGCTTTCTTTTATGATGTAGGCCACTCGAATAAGAAAGGATTTTTGAAAATTCAATCCCCAAGTGGGTGAAAAGGGAAAAAACGTTTGTATGAAAAATCTACATTTCGTAACGTATCGTTTAGAAACTTGGCACATACAAACAATTATAAAAATAAATAAAATGGTATTTCTTAGTTTTTGAAAATTAAACCTTAATGGTGCGAATGTAGCTGGTGTTCCCCAGGGCGGCGTTTTATCTCCTTTACTCTTCGCAATTTTTATTAATTCGATTTCCCAGCAATTATCTTCTTCCTACCATCTCTATGCAGACGACCTTCAAATCTACTGTCAAGCCCCTCCAGATCAACTTCACTCTGCTATTGAAACTACAAATAGTGATTTTAGACGTATTTCGAGCTGGAGTAGATCCTACGGCCTCAATGTCAATCTTCTTAAAACTCAAGTCATAGTCATCGGCAGTTCCAGGATGATATCTAGGATTGACTGGTTTCGCCTCCCACAAGTCTTGTTTGATGGCACCTGCATTAAGATTAGTGAAACGGTCAAGAACTTGGGTGTGATCTTCGATAGGAAGCTATCGTGGGGACCTCAGCTGGGCGAGGTCAGCCGAAAAGTATTTGCGTCTGCAGCGTCACTTCGTAGGCTGCGAAACTTTCTGCCGATTACCACCAAAACTGCTCTTGCTCAGTCTCTTCTTCTCCCTATTCTTGACTACGCTGATGCCTGCTATCTGGATTTAACCCAAGAACAGCTTAATAAGCTTGAGCGCTTACAAAATTTTTGCATCCGGTTCATATTTGGTTTGCGCAAGTATGACCATATATCCGAATTTCGCAACAAGCTCAATTGGTTACCGATCCGCCGTCGCCGGGATGCTCATATTCTCTCTCTACTATATAGTGTACTGTTTTTCCCCTCAACTCCACACTATCTCAAAGAACGATTTGTATTTCTCCACCTTAGCCATGCTCGCTCCCTTCGTTCCACCAACACTTTGCAATTGCAAATGCCAGTTCATGCTTCAGTTGGGTATGACCACTCTTTCACTGTGCAAGCTGTCCGTTTATGGAATGAGCTACCCGTAAATATTCGTCACGCCAAGTCTATCGCCATCTTTAAAGACATGGTGAGGAAACACTACCTATTGGAACAATCGTAGTTAAGTACTTTGTCTAGAATATGTCACTAGAACTATCAATTATTTACTTATTTTTATGTTATAGTATGTATTTATATTTATATTTGGTATTTCATATTATGTAGGTATATATTCATATATACATAATCTATGTATCATGCTATGTTAGATTATTATATTTATGGTTTTAAGTGTATGGTATTAGTATTTAGTATATACTGGGTGGCGCAAAAGTAAAGACCCTATTTGGTTCAGCTATAACATTTTTTCTAAATTAGAAAACTAGATTTAGGTTTTTTTAAATGTATATTTGTGCCATTAAATTTCGTACCATTAGGATTTAAAGATGATGTCTTTTAAATGGTGACCTCCAGAGTTGATACACATTTGAGCCCTATTTATGACATTTTGCATAACTTGCCGTAACACTTCCTGCGATATGTTCGTTATTTCTTGACGAATGTTTTCTTTTAGAGCTGCGAGAGTCTGTGGCTTGTTCACATACACCCGAGATTTCAAAAAACCCCAAAGAAAGAAGTCTGGACTGGTCAGATCGGGTGATCTTGCAGGCCAAGGCAAATCGCCAAAACGAGAGATAACTCGGCTTGGAAAAGCGTCCCTCACTAAGTCCATAGTGTCGCGCGCTGTGTGTGCCGTAGCGCCGTCTTGTTGAAACCAGATGTGCTCCAGCCCCAATTCGTCCAAACTGGGTATCAAAAACTCACGTAACATGGTTCTGTAGCGTTCTCCAGTGACAGTTATCGCATTGCCTCCAGCGTCTTCGAAAAAATAGGGTCCGATCACTCTGTCAACACAGATGCCACACCATACAGTAACTTTTAGTGGGTGTAGAGGTGTTTCTTGAATAATGCGCGGATTATCAGTGCCCCAGAACCGAGTATTCTGCTTATTGACATGCCCTGAGAGATGGAAATGCGCTTCGTCACTCATAACCAATTTTGAAGGAAAATCATCTTGCAAAATGTCATAAATAGGGCTCAAATGTGTATCAACTCTGGAGGTCACCATTTAAAAGACATCATCTTTAAATCCAAATGGTACGAAATTTAATGGCACAAATATACATTTAAAAAAACCTAAATCTAGTTTTCTAATTTAGAAAAAATGTTATAGCTGAACCAAATAGGGTCTTTACTTTTGCGCCACCCAGTATTATATGTATTGTTTTTATTTTTTTTAAGTAATTATACTTTTTTGTATTATTGTTGTTCTTAGTATGTAAGTTGTAACTGTAATAACACCAACCGTAATTTTTGTATCTTTCATTCCTGTCCATCCTAAGGTAGCCTGGAAGAAATCGCTTAATGCGATAAGGCCGCCCGTTGTTCTGCCATTCTTATATAAATTTTTATATGCATTTTTGTTTATTGGTGTTCAATAAAGTATTATTGTATTGTATTGTAGTAGTTAAATTTTGTGTGGCAATGGCAATCTCAAAAATGTTGACCCTATAAAACTGAAATAAGGAATTTGTAAACAACATACAAAATAAATAGATACGGGTTACGGGAATTTTTGAATTTCATCCTCTGAAGGAGTAAAAAATACAGAACAAGGTCCAATCGTAAGACGCTCGCACAGCCTAAACCGCTAAAGCTAAAATCTTGAAATTTCGAAGATAGGTATTTGAAAGTAACATAGCGCTTTTTAAAGGACTCCCAAAAATCTCGGAAAATAAACGGTTCCTGAGGGATAGTCCACGCGTCCTAAAACCTATGCTCGGGTAGGTAGATACTGTTATAGAATAGAGATATATAAATGAAAAATAAGAAGGGCTTTCGAGACATTTCGTTACCTGTTACTGCTCCCAAGTATTAGTATTACAAAATGGTGTCTATAATAATGCAAGTTATAGTTTATCAAATCTACACGCTAATTATTACGTAAGTAGTATCACATAATAAATAACACATTTTTCGTATTTAAATTAAAGAGTGCCGGCCGTGCTATCATGCAATTTATAAAGTTGATTCTTGCAACTAGTCATACCTGGACCCTAATTCTGTATGACCACATTACGATTCCTTACTTCGAAACCACGCGAATTCCTTGTCTTATACTGGGTGGCGCAAAAGTAAAGACCCTATTTGGTTCAGCTATAACATTTTTTCTAAATTAGAAAACTAGATTTAGGTTTTTTTAAATGTATATTTGTGCCATTAAATTTCGTACCATTAGGATTTAAAGATGATGTCTTTTAAATGGTGACCTCCAGAGTTGATACACATTTGAGCCCTATTTATGACATTTTGCATAACTTGCCGTAACACTTCCTGCGATATGTTCGTTATTTCTTGACGAATGTTTTCTTTTAGAGCTGCGAGAGTCTGTGGCTTGTTCACATACACCCGAGATTTCAAAAAACCCCAAAGAAAGAAGTCTGGACTGGTCAGATCGGGTGATCTTGCAGGCCAAGGCAAATCGCCAAAACGAGAGATAACTCGGCTTGGAAAAGCGTCCCTCACTAAGTCCATAGTGTCGCGCGCTGTGTGTGCCGTAGCGCCGTCTTGTTGAAACCAGATGTGCTCCAGCCCCAATTCGTCCAAACTGGGTATCAAAAACTCACGTAACATGGTTCTGTAGCGTTCTCCAGTGACAGTTATCGCATTGCCTCCAGCGTCTTCGAAAAAATAGGGTCCGATCACTCTGTCAACACAGATGCCACACCATACAGTAACTTTTAGTGGGTGTAGAGGTGTTTCTTGAATAATGCGCGGATTATCAGTGCCCCAGAACCGAGTATTCTGCTTATTGACATGCCCTGAGAGATGGAAATGCGCTTCGTCACTCATAACCAATTTTGAAGGAAAATCATCTTGCAAAATGTCATAAATAGGGCTCAAATGTGTATCAACTCTGGAGGTCACCATTTAAAAGACATCATCTTTAAATCCTAATGGTACGAAATTTAATGGCACAAATATACATTTAAAAAAACCTAAATCTAGTTTTCTAATTTAGAAAAAATGTTATAGCTGAACCAAATAGGGTCTTTACTTTTGCGCCACCCAGTATAAGAAATCTGCAAAAATCTATTTTCTATGAAATGGAAACAAAACCGCGCGAAATGAATTTGGAAATGACGCGATTTGAACTGTCAAAAATCATAATGTTCCACTGAGACACGTTCCGAAACATCAACACGTCAAAAGTTACCACCACTTAATATATCAATATTTATTCAAAATAAAAATAACATAATGTAAAGTGAAGGTATTTCTAATGCTGTGACACGATTTGAACAAGACACGATAACGACGTGGTTTCGTATCGTGTGGAATCTGAGTTTTCATACAGAATTAGGGCCCTGGGCCATAATTCTCGCGGTTTCGTTCTCATTTCATAGAGAATAGATTTTTGCAGATTTCTTATGTAAGACAAGGAATTCGCGCGGTTTCGAAGCAAGGAATCGTAAATTGGTCATACAGAATTAGGGTCCTGCTGAGCCAGTGATCTAAACCTCCACGAAATATTATTATAGTACAATCAGTTATTATATCAAACAAGTTAAAACCAAAGAGAACTAGGTACACTACAAAAATTTACCGTAATTAATTAATTTATTAATGCGGGTTAACGTAGAGTTCAAACTCGGACTAGAAATAACGGGGTGATTCTAGAAACGGTGTCAAAGGACACATTGCTGGTCTCGTATGACGCGTTTAGGAAATTACCCGCAATAAACGGTTAAATTCAATTATTATCTGACTCAATGAACTACATCTGTGCAGTTCGCGGAAGAATTACGCGAACTGGCACGGGATTGTGAACTCACTGTTCAATATTGGGTTTCAGACAAACAGTTTAATTGAAGTAATTTACAGACGCGGAAGTAAACAGTACCCCAGAGTCATACTATAGCGTCCTAGACTGATTTGTTTAGTTTCTACAATGGTTCGAGCGTTTAGGATTCTCCATGATTGCATGTTACCTACAAGGTACCGACGTTGCGATGAACCGATGAACTGCTTATTTTCCCTAGGTATCTATATCTATATACCTTCTGGATTTACCTACGTGCTCAATTTTCGTCGCTTACCATCTCAGGCGTGTTGGTGGTCAGACTTAAATCTGTCATGGTTATTTATTTAAAAAAAAAACAAATTATTCACCACTTAGGTGACCTGCCCTGACTTCGCACGGGTGCCTATAAAATTCACGAAAGTGCAAGCAAAAAGTTGATTCATTGAAATTGGATGAACGGTCTTAAATCAGTCATGATCATTTATAAAAAAAAAACATATTATTCACCACTTAGGTGACCTGCCTGCCCTGCCCGGCTAGCATGCCCACCGCGACTTTCTCGACACTTTCTCGTGAAAGACTGTGCCTAAGTGCGTCTTACTCTAACAGCGACGACAAGTTTTCTCGCGGTGCGCATGCTAGGCCATCTGGCTTCGCACGGGGGCAGATAAAATTCACGAAAGTGCAAGCAAAAGGTTTACCAAGATTCATTACAATCAGATTCAATGAACAATACGCGGCGCGGGCGGGCTAGCAGTAGTGGTGGCAGCATTGGCAGCACATAAAATAGAAACAAACAAATAATTTTTTTTATAGATGTTATGATATGACTGTATAATTCTTTTGATTGATTACTCGAACGTTTTGTGAATGAAATTTATACCACCTTATACTTTGTAAACATTAAAATAGGTGAAATAATAATGAAATATCCAATTTTCATTATTAAACTAGGTATATAATTTTTACATTTTACTAGGTATTTGTAGAAGAAATCTCTAGGAACCTACTTTTCTCTGTTATTTCAACTAGCGGCGGCGACAACATCGTATAGATAATCTCTTTACATCTTTGTAAAGTTGAACCACAAAGGCTGATGTCTGTTCCTATCTCAAGATCTCGGGCCTAGACCGGATCTTTGTTCTCAATAGACTCACTCAAACAAAGTGCAAACAAGAAAATTCAATCTTTGAAGAACATTCAATATTTATCAGAGTAAACTCATTGTTATAATCGAATTCTGCGTTGGTTTTCTCTTTGCTTGGAAAATTGAAAAACCATTTTCAATGTCGGGCTGTTGTTTGTTGTTCAAGCCATTCATCTCTGTCAAAAACAGCGGTGTTTAACGAATCTGTGGTTTTCTTCATCTAAAGTCTACACTAATATAAGTGCAGATATAATAGACATACTGCTGGGTTAGCACATAGTCAATCGTCAGCACGGACGGTAGACAAAATTGTCTGTTTTCTGTTTTACTCCACTTGACAAAAGACTAGTTATTAGTAGTAGTTGGAAGTATGAAGAAAGTGACATAATACGAGGAAAGACAATTTTGTCTATCGTCCGTGCTAATGCTAACCCAGCTGGGATGACATATCATACATTTAATTTGTTCCAGTTATTTGGTTTAAAAAACCAAAGTAGGTACCGAACCGATTTTGATAAGATTTCTATCAAAATAAAAAATCAAATGACGAAGTAAATATACTTAGAGAGCAGCTAAACAAAACTAATTAAGACTATACCGCCTTGCAAAGCAATGCAATGCATATTAATCTAATAGATTAATATGCATTGCATTGCTTAATAATAATCCAAGTAAAATTACGGTTCACTGTCGAAACTCATAAAATCGTTTGTCATAATTTTGTTACAAATAAAAATGTTACTTATAATCATCATTTCACATAATGTGATTTATTATACTTTCACTACATCTAATTTTCTTTATTATAAATCAAAATTAATAATAATCCAAATTTATAAGAATGAAACTCATAAGGCGTATATAACATAACAGTACAAATTTATAATGTTCTTTTACCATAACTAACTTTAAGCATAAAACAAAATATCAATAATACTGTAAATTAATGTGACTGGAACTGTTGATTGTTATATATATCCTAATCAGTTATAAAAACGTAGTACGGCAAGCCAATTTGCTCTTCAATCTATGCAGGCACTTCATCCAGTCAAAACAAACAAAATTAACGTGTGGACTGTGGGTAATTGTAAAATAACTTATATTTTCTCATGTTATGTTGATTTTGGTGTTGTTGGTGAACTTTGTGCATTATTTTAATAAATAACTTGAAATGTCTAATAAAAACACGTGTAAAATATTTAAATCAAATAACGGTAACCTGAAACTTAATATAGATGGTTTCTGTAATTTTTTAATATAAGGATAAGTGACTTCTGGCACTTCGCCGGCCGCTGCCGCGGCACGCTCGCTACGCTTCGCTTCGCTCGCTCGGCTCGTGCGTCGTGTGGTCACAGTTAACCTAACGCTCCTCCTCGCTTCGCTCGTCGTCGCACCTATTTATGACTTTGCCTTAGACTAGTATCTTAGTATCTTTAGGGTATACATGCATATGTATATAATGATTTAACTACCTCAAAATTATTATTATGTTAACTATAAAATATGAAAAAGTCATTATGAACAATACAATTATGAATGCTGATTATTATGAAATTATAAGTAATGAAATTTATAATAAAAAAAAGTATGATAAAAAAATTCTTAACATTAACATTATAACATAATTTTTAATAAATTTAAACATTATTTGAATAAATTGTATAAGAAAAGATCAATATAAAAAGTAACTATTATGAACAAAGTTATTTATAAATAACCACCATTATAAATTTCATCATTATTAAAAATGAGGTATGTGAAATGAAATTATGAATAATGAAATTATTAGTACAGACGGTATCCCTAAAATTACACATAGGTAAATAAAAATCCTTTAGATCAATTGTTCTTATTTAACACAACTGTACGATTTATTTAGATAACTTCAATGTAGGTATTTACTCAGATAAAATGAGGTGCTTGTCCATAAAAAGTACACAATCAAAAGTACAAATAAAAATAAATATTACAATGATAATACATCAAGCTTTAAGACCGAGTGCGCAATAACCGAAATCCAACGTCGTACAAGTAACATATTCAGTAATCTGTGGTCGTACTAAAGTTGAGGAGGTCGGAAAAAGATTGATGGAACTCAAGTAGAGTTGGACGGACACAGCCAGACGTGGTGATGGCAGGTGCAGTCCCGCCGTAACCGAATGCTGGTCTTGAGTTCTAGACTAGGTCGGAGAAGCGTACCTAGGTCATCCATGACGCGTTGAACCGACGACATAAAAAGAAAAATGGGAAATAGCTGGGTAAGAGTAGCGAGATACCGAGGAGAATGGCAAAACCAAAGGGCGGAAAGTACAACCGATGAGGTGATGAGGGATGATGATGATATTCATTATAATGTAATGCACAACACATTAGTATAGAATGAATAATCTATGTAAATAATATAAACTCAAATAGGTAGAGTTGCCTAGTCAGTCTTTATGTGACCATGGAAACAGGTATTGATCTATAACGGTGTACCACAATATCAGCATGGACATGATAGATTACTAGTCTGTTTGTAACACTTCTGTGTAAGTTTAAATATAATCGGTTTTCGAGAATAAATTTACAATATGTAAAGAGATCAACAATCGTCATCCACTCCGCTGCGCTTCTGTTCTACCGGGTGTACCCTCATTGCGCTGCTTCAGTTTGAATGCACGTCGGGAAGAAAGTGCGTAGGCATTCGTATTCCTTTATAAACCACCGGATCGCTTCTCTATCCCGGCATAGCACGGGAATTACTCGCACCCGCACCACGTAAACTCGTCACTACATTTTTAATTTACGTACAATTTACAGTTTGCGTTTGAAACGTGCAAGTTTGCTTTTCAGTTTCTTTCAGTGCTCGCGACAATGAAGTTCTGTCAAGTTTGTTTGTTGCTAGGACTCATTTTGTGTTTGGTGATTGTGAGCGAAGCAAAGCCGGTTCGGGGTGGATACATAGATTATGTGAGTATTGGAAACTATGCTTTTAGTAATATCACCTACATAAACCTCTATTATCTGTCAATTAATCACTGTCATTTAATTTGTGTGGTTTAATTATTATACTAGTCGGGTTATAAAGGGTTGAAGCCAGTTTTGAGTAGGTTTGTAGCAGTGTAAAAGTTTTGTACTCATTTCATTTTTACTGGTTCAAGTACATATCTACTTCATAATGTGAATGAGCTGTTATTAGTAACAGCTCATTCGCATTATGAAGTAGAAATTAGTATAACATATTATTACGGTAATTAGGTAGCTACTGGTACACCATATTCATTGCAGTAAAGAAATAACTCGAAATTCAACAGGAGCGAACAAAAGTTTAATCGGTGTCTTACTGGCAAATGGATGTTATAAAAAAACAAAGTTAAAAATATATTAATGCATTCGAATCAGCGACTGCATCATTGGCTTATAAAAGCTTCGCCAATGCATTCTACAGCATATTGCCCTAATTCTGTGTTACTACATTATTTCAGTCAAGCAATACTGTATACTGTATGTGGCTTAATTGACATTTCCGTGTGTGCGTGACTTTTTGTAGCCTTTCGAGTACCTAACATAACCACAACCTCACGTGCTAAGCGCCGATGTAGTCAAGAACGGCATCACGCTAAGTCTGCAATGGGACCTAATTAATTAGTGTATTTTAGATATTAGGTCACTCTAGCTAGCCTTTATAACTTGGACGTTGAAGTTACAAGAAAGCTTGACATTTTAAAACTGCCGCCTTTTAAGGATGCGATAGATTTTTATATTAGGTACTTATTGAAAGCATTATGAAGCCTGCAATTAATTTTATGGTATAAAGAAAGAAAGAAAGAAAGAAAAATAATTTATTTGTGACAATAAAACAATAAATAGTACACATACGATCAACAGCAAATAAAAAACAAAAAATAATATAATCTTACTGTTGGTGATATTTCACCGACTAACTAACTATCTCTCAGTTTCTCGTACGTTTGTTAAAGATAAACTCAAAAATACTGATCGCTCATAAAAAAGTTTTCTAAACTGTGGTCTAGAAAACTTTTTTATGAGCGATCAGTATTTTTGAGTTTATCTTTAACAAACGTACGATCACACGCACGTACAGATCAGTTCGTAAAGTCTCATTTGCCCAGTAATTTCACTAGCTACAATGCCCTTCAAACCGGAACACAGTAGTGCTTGCACACTATTGCTTGGCGGCAGAATTACTAACAAAGCGGTGGTACCTACCTAGACGAACTTTGTAGAAAAGTCCTACCACCTAGTAAAAGTAAGTTTTCAGGGCATGTGGTGTTAAATTCAGTCCTTTTTCACCTTTGGAAAAATGTAGGCAATGCGCACCAAAGGAATTGGACGGGCACACGAGGTGTCGCTAACGCATACCCTTTTTATGTTGCAAATATCCACATTGCCCACTAACAATCAAACGGGCCGATAGTCTGTTTACCTCAAATCAGCCTACATAAGACAAGTGTCTGCACACTTTGGTAGGAATCTGTCTTGTGAACATTATTTTCCCTTAAAATAGTCGCTTAGCTCTGACAACACCTTTCCCTTCCCAGCTGGAAGCCTTACGTCGTATGAAGCAGATCCCCCAATGGCACTGCATGAGATACCGCAAGTTCCAGCTCCACGGACACTGCAACCGCTGGATGCTGATGAGAAGGACCTGATACACAGGGAAACCTTCGTGGAGATATTAAAGGCGATTTGGATTGTCTTCAGATAGGTTAATTAAATGGAGGTAGTCCCCTCGTACAGGTTTTAATTATAAAGGTAGATATAGTTCATGTTTTAGGAAGACATTGGGGCCAATTGTAAAGGCTTTAGTTGACAGATCTAAAACTCCTAAAATTGTTGCTGTCCTTGTCTAATAGACGGTAATGTAAGAGACGGGTACATTTTTAGTAAGTTAAAGACTGTCAACTAAAGCCTTCAAAATTGGGCCTAGTTTAGTTTTAAATCATGAAATTAAGTTAAGTACCTACTTTTTGTATTTAGCTCCTAAAATCATGGGTCATCGTAGCACAGGTAGGCACCTACCTACTTAATAAGGGTTATAAATGTACCTATAGTCGATAGGTCAAATACATTTCATTTCATAGTCTAAAATAGTGGGTGGGTAATTGGGTATGTGGCTAAATACTATGTAATTTTGCCGTACCTTGTTACTACAGAAGTGAAATAATTAGGAAGAACTATAATGCAACAATAACAACAAACAACTGTGAGTTGTTTGTTGTTCCTACAACCGCCTTCAACCGCACTTTACGAGAATTTCTCTATTCTCTTATTTTTTTTAAATAAAGAATTTGTTTTACCAAAAGTTAACTTTTCAGTTATAATATAATAGGTATTACCAATTAGGTAAGTAGATATATAAAAATGTTTTTCGGCGACTATAAATGTTTACGCTAAGAAATGATGGTTACTATTATTATCTACTCATTGTTACCTACATTTAATCAAAGAACTTTTATCCATAAATAAACCTTTTTTGACTTTTACTTTTAATAATACTTATTCTTTAACTTTTTATTTTTTTAATCCTTCTTCAATAAAAGGAGGAGGTTCCAAGTTCAAATATATGTATTTTTTTAAATGCATCATCATCTATTTCTCCGAGATTCCCGGACCGATTAACGTGATTTTTTTGTTTGGTACTCCCATCCCATGTAATTTTGATGAAGGTCTGATAGAGATCTTTGGAGACAGACTAAAAATAAGGTAAGGCGAATGAGGTCGGTTTAACATTTTTTTTAAATGATATTACATTACCTTGTTAAATCATCTTTTAAGTGAGTAAGGTACCTATAATACCTACCTATAATATTACGAAACAGATAATTTTAATTATTTTTTAATTTTAATTCGCGATTGCGATGTGATACTGCTCGTTCGTAACATTCTTACGTAAGAATACGTAATGAGTTTAATAGAGAATGTATTGATTTGTAAGACTTAATTTACTGTTCAGTTATTAATTAACTTTATAGTTTTAAGCTAAACATTTTATGTCTGTAAAATGCGAATGTGAGTTTAACTTTGCCGTTTTCGTATATAAATTACTATGTCTCCAATCTTTACGTCAATGTTACAACAAACTGGTAAATTTTTATATTAGAAACTGATGTTTCTCATATCAATCAATGAACGAGAGAGAATCGCAAAAATATATAAATCATTATATATTTTATAAAAAATATATAATGATTTATATATTTTTGCGATTCTCTCTCGTTCTTCTCGTGTAGGCGAGTGGTCAGCCCTAGACCCAGAACTTTTAGGCGAGAGAGAATCGCAAAAATATATAAATCATTATATATTTTATAAAAAATATATAAATCATTATATATTTTATAAAAAATATATAATGATTTATGTATTTTTGCGATTCTCTCTCGTTCTTCTCGTGTAGGCGAGTGGTCAGCCCTAGACCCAGAACTTTTAGGCTGCCCAAAGGCTTCTGACTTGGCTTAACGACTACAACGGTCTTAAGACAACAGCCGGGACCGACGGCATTTTTGCGATTGAAGAAACAATAAAAAGCTGAAAAATGTAATGGACAAGGAAATTATATTTTTTGTTATTATTTTAGAAAATTCTAGAGCTACAATTTTCGGGTAAGAATAGATAGGTAATTATTACAAAAAAATATGGCACAAATATGATTTTATGGTTTCATTTGTCACTGAGTAAATAGGTAATTATTACCTACTTCGCGTTTATTATAGGGACCTGAGAATAACCATAGTTATAATATATATTATGAGTATATGACGATGTTATGTCCCAAAAATACTTATTTCATTGGACTGAAATAAAAAAATATATTTATTTATTGACCACCTATCTAATTTTTTGTAGGTAACCTACACAATAATTGGTTTAAATGAATTAATAACTTTGTACTTATATAATTTAGTTTCAGTATTATTAGCATTTTAAATGTGTGTACCTAAATCTAAGTTTACGGTTAAATAAATTAAATGAAATTATAATGTGTGACTTTTTTTAAAGTAAAATTTGCCCTAACCTTATTCTTAGTCATAAAAGATAAAAGACAGTGCAAAGTTAGGTAGATCCATAATACAATCTGAATTTATATATGTGTACCGCTCCGGCTTAGGTACATACCAACAGAACGAAAACCAATCGTTTTAATTAAGTTTGTTTTATTCCTTTCTCCATAAAATTACAGAACAAAAAGCAGCATAGGGTATCATGTGCACAGTACCTATACTGCCCTCATAGTGAAGAACACAGTAACTAACGTTTTTGGCAAAATTGAGTTAGATAAATATTCGGAATCGCCAAAAAAAATCTGTACTCTTGTTCTTTCCAACGTATCAAAATTCCACCTGGAACCCAAAAACTCAGGAAGTAAGAACGCAGCAACTCGAGTACTCTCGACTACCGAACCTTTGTTTTCGCTTTTTTTCGAACACATGTTTTTCCTACTTACTGCATTTTTCATAAGGACGGCAGTATATGGCCCATCAAGACATGTCTTGTGTCGTAATCGTTGGCTTCCTGCTTGCACTAGGTATATGATATTATACATAATCGGGCCACATCCAGACTGACCAGCTGGTATCGGTGGGTGAATGTCCCATGACGTAATGCGTGACTCACATCCAACTTATGTCATGGTGTTATTAGAAATGAGAAGGCGCGGAACATTATACTAATTGTTACGCAGCCGCTATATCTAGATGTACCTAAAGTAAGGACAAAAATAATAACAATATAATATGTAAGTACAAGTAAAGCGATGGTGGCCGAGCGGTAGCATGTGAGCTTCGCAATCTTACGGCACCAGGTTCGATCCTCGGCCCTGCACCAATGACTTATCTAAGTTAAGTAAGTTATGTGCAGTTTTCGATGCCAACGCTCCGTGCCTCGGAGAGCACGTTAAGCCTTCGATCATAAGGACATCTATGGCAATTGTTACGGGTAGTCAGACGCCTGATAGAACCTGACGCCTGGTCTAACCATCCCTGTTACTGGTATGGGTTGCGAGGTCAGATGGCAGTGGCTTGTTTAATTCTGGTAGCTCGCTGCTACAGGTTAGATTGTGAGCCCACCCCAATAACAATATGGGAAAAGGCAAAGAGGATGATGTAAGTACAAGTAAAACGTTAAATTTTTTAGGCGCTCTCGTTTCATAAGCCTTTCGTGTCGAGCATAGAATATATCGAGTCTATAGATTGATCATTGATTTCAAAGAAACAATATTTGCACTACAACTAAGTAGGCGTCTCTAAGATTTTTAAATTGGTTTAAGATAAACTTTCTCATCACCAAAATCATTATTAGCCAGTATTAGCCTGCTGTTTAAGCGAGGTGCTTTCATTGTTTGGAAAACCGCTTCACTTTCTGTCATCGTTTCTACGTCTGTGTAGCTTGGCTCCTCATGAAACGCATCAGCTCTTTCCATGACCTTTCTCTGCTGTTTGCGGCGATCCATCAAGATGTTGCTGATGTAGCGCACAGTGAAGTAGAAGATCAGCTCAACGAAGCTGAGAAGGCTAGCTCCCACAAACAGACCTGTTGTTCCTCCGATGGATACTGCAAAATATATATAAGCTTTTCTCTCTTTTTTATCTAATAGGTAGGTAGGTACAGTCAATTCATACCTTCTTTTTGAGAAATTTTTGAGGCAATCTTTGCATGTGACTGTGCCGAAATATTGGGAACTCAGAAATGATTCTAATCACGGTAAAGATACCAAAAGTAGGTACCTATTATTAAAAATGTAATCTTAGTCAGTATGTTCACACAATTTCTTCGATATTACCGAGTTTTCTTGCAAAACAAGGTGCAAGGTGATGCACTTTTCCCGCTAAGCACCTGCCTAGGCCTACTCTGTATTATAATTGAATTTTATCTGGCCCATATATCTAAAAATTTACTCGTGTTTCACGTTTTCATTCACAAATCCATTGTTGTGCAAATTTGTCAAGTGGTTTAAGGTTTAATTCTCTAAGTATGCAGTGTTCCGAAGTCACTTTACTAGTTTACTGCATAAAACGCGTTGTTCCCAAAGTCATCCAACTGGTATTGATTAGTAAATAATTATGTTTTGTATCATTGCTATAAGTAGATATAATTGAAAGCTAGGCTAGCAAGGCAGGGGAAGGTACCTACCAACTAAATCCATACGGCTCCTAACAACATTTCTCTTGAACCGCTCTGTAGCCAGATAAGCTAGCATCACTTCCACTCGTGCTTTCTTTTTATTTGCTTTGCCCTTCACTCTGAAATTACAACGTGCAAAGTTGTATAAACAAACTTATTCTGCCTAAATGGAACTGAAAACGTATATACTTATGTACCATCATACCTACTTGATGAGTGAGCATATAGCGTCTCATCTCATTATGTTTTCTTTTGGCTAGAACTATCGTTCGGGAGTTTTGGCGGGAACACGGATTATTTTTCAAAACTTGTGCTTTTTCCAGTGTTAGGTAATGTTTAAAATTGTTGGCGTTTTATGGGCAAGTGATATAATGTGGTGAAACCACAGACATCTAATACTATACAGTAAGTATTAGATGTGTGTGGGTGAATCCAGTCAGTTGGAAATATAATCATTGGGTGAAACGTGCTTTTTCGTGTTGCTTCTAAAATTCCATCGAAGCTTCAACCGATAGGTAAGAAAGGTTCTCCAGTGGCGACCACGAACCGGAAGACGCAGCGTAGGCCGGCCCCATACTAGGTGGACTGACGATCTGGTGAAAACCGCAGGGAGCCGATGGATGCAGGAGGCGAGCAGCCGCTCAAGGTGGCGCTCTTTGGGGGAGGCTTATGTTCAGCAGTAGACGTCTACAGGCTGTTGATGATGAAGTCTTACGTATTATCCACGTCCTGAATGACAGTGATCTCGGTTTCATCACAAGAGGGCATGCAGTTGCACGCAAGGCCTGGACGCGTCCCCCAGTGAGGCTTGAGCGTGGTCAAATCCATCGAGTGCATGTGTAGGCATGCCATTCCCGATATGTTGCAGTGTTCTGATTCAGCTGAAAATGTAAAGATTTTCCAACTCAATATGAAATGGAAATACTAATAATAATAATTATTATTAGTAATAATAATTACATAATTTTTTTATAATATTTTTGTAATTTATTTTTATATGAACATTGTAGAAAAACTTAAATCTAAGAAAAAACAATAAATGAGTGAATAATTATTATATATTTAAAAATAGGTAAGTAGTTGGATTGGGAAATATTAAGAATTAGCAAGTTGAAGTGGCAGTCGGCAGGCCACATCGCTCGTAGAACTGACAATCGATGGGAAAGAAAGGTACTCGAGTGGCGACCACGAACCGGAAGACGCAGCGTAGGCCAGCCCCCACTAGGTGGACCGATGACCTGCGGTCTAGCAAAGGTACCTTTCCATTAGCGTTAACGCCAAACGATAACTCAATATGTATGGGAATGACATTAGCTGCGGAAAACTTTTCCGCAGCTAATGTCATAGCTAATGTAATTCCGTTACATTTTGAGTTCATTTGGCGTTAACGCGAATGAAAAGGTATCTTTGCTAGACCCCCCGGTCAGAACCGCGGGGAGCCGATGGATGCAGGAGGCAAGCAGCCGCTCAAGGTGGTGCTCTATGGGGGAGGCCTATATTTAGCAGTGGACGTCTTCAGGCTGATGATGATGATGAAATATTTATGATTTGTAGGTCGCTACATATTTATAGCAGTATTAGCCCCGTATGTTGCTTGTGAAACGCAAATAAAAGTTTGTATAAATAAAATGTAAGTACCTAAGTCAATAAATTTGAACAAGATGTCCCAGCTTTAGGGACGGAAGGATGCGGGTACAAATCCTTCTCGTGACTATAAACATTAGGCTGACAGTAATTAGGACAGGAGAGCATGAAGCTTCCAGTAGGGTTAGCACGGCCGGTAGACAAAACGGTCTTTCCCCTGTTTTACTCCAAGCAAGTATGAAGAAAGTGACGTAAAACGGGGAAAGACAATTTTGTCTACCGTCCATGCTAACCCAGCAGCATCTTGATGCTATTCCCTATAGAATGATTTATTCAAGTACATACTTAGGTACACTTTAATCAATACAGAAGAATACAGGCCTAGTAAATCATGCAGTCTTACTTGTTCCAATCATTAGATGGTCGTTACAGCCACACTTTTGTACCTGTTCTTTCTTCCTACATTGAACATTGCAGGCACTATAGGAATAATGTGGATACACCCCGTTGTCGTTCTCATAGTGAAACCGACATGCTCGTTGCTCCGCTGTGTTGTCCACAATAAGGGGGTCGTTTTCTATATTTCGTACTGTTACTTGCCGGCTAAATCAATGAAAATAAAAAAGTTATTCTTCATCGTCATGATGTAGGTAATCTTTTTGGCTAAAATATTTACTTTACTTTATAATGCCAAAGGAAAAAAGTTAAGTGCCTATATACATATTAGTAAGCAAATCTTCAAAAATGAGCGATAAGTTGTAAGCAAACACCATTATTATTTTTATTTGGCCGGGCTTTTGCCACCGCCAATGTTGTAGCCATTCTCGAACCGAATGGTCTCATGCGTGAAGATGGTAAAAGACCTGACGGAATGTCTCATTCCCTGGATGATGAGACGGCCTTTAGTGCGGGACGCGACTTGTGTGACACTTTGTTGCCGTCATAATAATATCTCCCCGAGACACGTTAAGTCCGACGTCGCCGCGACTAATTCGGCCGTGCAGCCAGTTAGGTACTTAATTATTAATAGCTTATACAAACAAACAAATACAAATACAAATTATTTATTGACATAATGTACAAATCATATAGTGAATCCATAGACTCCTGAACTAGTATTCATTTCAGGAGTCAGTGGCTTCTCCTAATCAAAGGTTATTTCAGGTTTATGTCAGACAGAAAAGTTTTACATGTTTTTTTAAATATCTAACTATTGGGTTATTTTGACATGACTCCGGTCAAAATGTGTATATGTGTGTTTGTATATGTACGTGTATATGTATGTGTATGTATATGTTTGTGTATGTGTATGTATATGTGCATGTGTATATGCATGTGTATGAGTATGCGTATGTTTGTATGTATAAGTATATTATGTATACAAAAATATACATCAATTACATGCTAGATGTATAAGTTTGCCAGCATATTCTCTATTCCCTCATAGTCATAACTTTTTAGCCATTTGATGATAGTCTTTTTAAATTCATTATTAGTAGATTTTTTAATGTTATGTATTTTAAGTGTTTTGATTAATTTATTATAGATCTGTGGAACAGCTACAGTAAATTGCTTCTGTGCAAATCTAGTTTTCACCCATTGCACAGGAACACGATCCACTCTTTTAGAGGATTCTGGCAGAGATGGTACTGTCTTGTGAAAACGTCGGAGACCCTCGTATATGAATATTTTTCGTACAGTTAACACGTCTGCCTTTTCATATACTGCCGTAGTAGGGTGTCGGAAGGGTAGGTAGAGTAGTACTTTTAATACCGCCCGTTGGGCACGTTCCAATGTGATTATGTGAGTTTTTGCAGCACGACCCCATGCACATATGCAGTACCTAATGAGGCACTCACATAGAGCTTTATAGATTTGAACAATCAGTTCAGAATCCGCTACAGTCCGAAGTGATTTAAATACATAGATGAGTTTCCTTACTCTTGACGCTACTTGATCAATATGGGTGCTGTACAGGAAGGTACTTATTAATAAATCTAATTCTCTATCTTATCTATAATGTGCCATATGGGTAATGTAACGTAAACATTGCATTCATCTATCTACTCAAGATTTAGGGCGAGATCATGCCCTAAATGATGCAACAGGAATCATCCGCTACTTGACCCAATTCGCCACTTCAAAATCACGTGCTCACATCTCATTGTATTAAGATTATCTGCAGCATCAAAGACTGAAGTCTTTACAGATTTAGGTCTAGGTGAGTGAAGTTACAGAAATTGAAGCATGTCAACATATTTACTCACCGGTGGTAATGTCCAAGCTGGATTTTCAAAGTGGATGATTGCAGTGATGTAATGCTCGGTACTTCGTCTTCTCCCAATGTGTACATCTGAATTGAAAGGTTAAGTAATCAATGTGCGCAAACAAATTGATTGCGCCGTTTGTATTTGTGTGTTGTGACTTATTACAGGGAATGGAATGTCTTTTTCGTTTGATAAATAAGTTCAGGCGCAAGATTTTGTTATAGGCAGGTACTATTTTATTATAGGTTTGCCTATACTCGGAGAACTGAATTAAAGTATCTATATATTTTAAGATTATCTTACCAATGACGATATCAAGACCTCAAACTTCAAAACTCCTCGTTTCTGTTTCAAGCTGCTAACCATCGGGTAAGGTTTCAGGTTTCTGAAACAATATTCCTACCCATGAACATAATATAAGGCAACATTTATATTTTGATGTCCACAGCCTATCTCTTTGATGCTTACTTGGTTTGTATAGAGTTAATGATGTAGCAGGTGCCAGTATCAGTGTCGATCGGCTGGAAGTATTCACAGCATGGAAACTCCTGATCGTTGTAAGAACAGTTCCTTATGGTCTCCTCACAATTACTGCGGATAAGGTTGACGTAGTAGCTGAAGTTTGTAGTAGGACATAGAGGATCAGGGCTCTTGGTCACGAAACACACATCTACGAGGCTGTAGCTTACTCCTCGGAAGTAGGCAATATCTTTAAGAGCATCTTCCAGGTCGAGAAGGTGACCCGGAGGCCAAATCCTAAAAACGATGATTAGGTTACCTGATACCTACGTTTAATAACTTACGCTATTACGTTTTAAACTGGCTAAGCTTATTGCCAACAGTCAGAAACAAAACAATTATTTTATAATAACTACAATTTAGCTTGAGTCTGATCGGAACCATTAAATATTATACCTATTATTTATTGTTCCTATAATAGATAGGTACTGCATGCAAGAGTTTTAAAACCTGTGTCAAAGGTGTACAGAAACTTACTCGTCCGATACAGCATACACTTTTTCATCATTAGACATTTCACAAATCGCTACGGCTGGCATTTTGGTGTCCCAATTCAGGTAGGTGGTCTCTACGCCAAAGCTGATGGGACTTGTGACGAAGGCGTCCCATGCTGCAATGATGAGTAATGCCGAACCGTACCAGGATAAGATAACTAGTACTAGCCAAAGGAGTCTGAAATATCCAGGTACCTTACGGATATGAAGCTTGTTAATTTGTTAGCATCAGTTCAATAGAGATTGTGTTTTGATGGCCACAGTTGGACATTGGCTGTTACTCAGATATTTTTTTTGCAGTCATTTAATAAATATGTATGGGCCAGCAGAGTGGCTTCATACTTCGAATTTCCGTTAGCCAAGAACCTCCACAGAGCGTCCATAGCAACGCTTGCCAATACAGGTAGGTGGGTTATAAGATAATATAAATAATAGACAACTTGGCCGGGGACACTCTTCCTTGTTCGGCTACTAAAATCAACGGAATTCTGATATGCATTTTCCGACTTACCTTTCAATCCAATGTTTCGTTTCGTCAGCAATGAAATGAAACCCAGCAAATGTACAGTTCGCACAATAGTCTTTGATCAATGCTTTACAGCTACTCCTTTCAGAAGTCATTATAGAAGCATTGGAGTAATCATCCAGTTAATGACAATTTATTTTATCCATTATCGTTCAGTTTTAAAATTATTTAACTAAGCAAATAAGTTGAGTACTTAGGTACTAGCGAGATCTACGTTAAATAATTAGTACCTAAGTCTATGTAATATACGATCGATGTAATCGTTTTTTCAACCTAGGGCAAGGGTGCCTCTCGCCAGGGCTCAACTTGTCCAGTGTTATACCATGTTGGCCAATGTTTATGTTTAATTTGATAATTGATCTTTCAATGTATTATTATGTTAGGCAATTGCTGTGAATAATTTATGTTCTAATTGCACAAATTGTGCAATGACGTGATAATGGCGGGCAACGGCGAGCTAACACGTTCAAGGTTTAAATATTTTGAAATAAATACACCAGTGTTGGTGTTTCACTATTTGTTTGTTTATTTTAAAGGATTGGACAAGATTCGTTGAAGTCAATTATGTATTGAACATATTTACAAATACTGTAAAACTACTGAGTTGGGTAACCTACTTTATTTCAACAATTTAGAAACACTTACCTATTTAGCTTATCTATATAATTTTGATGTACCTACCTTACCAATTAAATTGTAACGGCAGTATTATTTAGGTACAAAACTATTGTTATTATTTATTCTAAGTACTTATACTTATAAATATTGCAAAAGATCCTGCGTCTGTAAGAAAGGCGGATTCCAGATGTCAGGATCTGACTGCTTCTGTACAGCTGGTTGGTGCAGGTCTCCGTGAGTCTGCGGGCTTCTTCTGGGAATGAAACCTGCGTGCGTGAGGATGTTGTAGATCTCTTTGCGCGAGATGCCTTGAGCCTCACGTTCAAATACCTAGAAGACAAAAGTTAGTTTAGAGAGAAGTGGGTAAATGTGCAGGGAAAACTATGATACGTACTTATACCTAAGATAGAAACAGCGGTTCATCATGATAGGTGATGGCTCTTCATCATTCTTTAGAAGGGGTTGCACCACAGAATAGAAAGAACAAGTAGATACCTACGCTAATACTACACCTATATTTTATCCTGTGGGTTGCACAGTGCAAGGATCAATGACGTCTTCAATTGTCAGAGCTAATGGACTTTAGGGTTATATTTATATTGCTGCATATATATTGCATATTGCCGGCACATTTATAGCATATGAATCTTACCAGTTTCTCGCCGTGATGGAGCAAGCTGGACAGTGGCAGTACTTCCTGCAAGTGTGGGTTGTGCAGCGCATGGCTCCGCTGGTGTGGTGGCAGGAGAGACTCTTCGCGCCTTACCGCCAGCACGTCAGGGTGTGGTGGTGGAAGAGCAGCAACCAGATACGTGCTGATAAGCAGTGCCAGTGCGAACCTCATTTTGGATACCTTGTGAATAGGATTGGAATTATGTATATGATGGATATGATCAGGGTATTACCATTACCTCTTCTCTTTCCGCAAAGGTAGCGAATTTATGATATTTTTCAATTTTCACTAGCGGGACTGCGGGACTTTACATTTTTCTTATCCCTGTTTTTTTACATACCCAAGGCCTTTTATTACATTTTTATCTGGTGGGTAAAACCACCACCGCACGAGGATTATTAATAGGCACTACCTAAATTAGACACTTATACGGTGCCGGGTGCCCTGCACGCGGGTTTGTTTAATTTCAACCGTATTATAAATATTATTTATACTAATACTTAGATAGGAACCTATTTATACTTACCCATGACCCAGTAGATTTCTTTTCACAAGCAAAAATTTTTTTGGTATTTGGATTACAAGCCATAGTGTATCTAATTCATGCAGTGCCTCAATTCATGCTTCGCGTCATACAAGTTTGGAGTTCATTCACTGCTATCCTACCTTATGGATCTACGTACCTACAACTATCATCTCACGTGCAATGACTTCGAGTCAAGGTCGCTTGCAACTCGTATACAAACTTTCGACCTCTCGAGCCATCATCGTTTGTCGTGGTCGACGCTCTAGAATGTAACAGCACTCGCGGTCACTGTGATTCAACAGTTAGTTTGCAGAAACTAGTGACATACGGATGTAAACAAGACCGGTATCGGTTTAGTAACGTTGGTCAAGCAAAGGTATAAACAGGTAGGCAACTTCAATTAACGAAATTTAAATTTTTTAACTTCTAATATTTTTATTCGAAATTTTGTAAAACATACAATTATACCTTTCTATTTTAATCCTCACTTTATCGCGAATGTCTGCCCTTTATACCAATGGAAAATAAAATAAGATCACTCATAATTTTATCATCTGAATAAAGAAAGAATAGGTAAGTAATGAAAATAAATTTATTTACTTAAAATAGTTATTAAACATGTACTTGTTTTTATTTATTTGATATAGATTTGTAATATATATGTATATATTTATATATATATCATAAAACTTTATATAAGTAAATGTAATATGTAAGATATTGTATGTATTATATTGTATTATTATTTAAAACCTTATAATATCTAAACTATTAATGTTATCTACCTCTTATTATAATTTTTTTATTTTGGGTAATCTTTTCTTTTTCTTTTTTCGACCAGCACTACCACTCGTTCCACACTACACAAAGGTTAACTGGAAGAAAATGCTACTTAGCATTAAGTTCGCCTATGTACTTGATTATCTTGTGCAATAAAGCATTTTCTATCTATCTATTTAAATGACTCTTTTGATCCATCTACTGCAAGCAGCAACTCTCCAAGACGCTAAGACTTGACACCCGCAGCTCTGTCTTGATCTGTGCTCGAGTCAAATCAAAGACTTCTATGTATACACTCTTTGGCTTGAGTCGAGATTTCATTCACAATAAATCATCATTTTGCCTGCGACACATACATGAATCAATCAGCCAGTAAGTATAATTAATGATGCTCAATCCTGTGCTTAAACGAAGTGCTCACAATCACAATAAATGTGTAGACATGCCCATTGTCCAAATGTCCAATGATATGTTGTCCAGCCTCTACAAAGTAGACGTAGCTCCTACTAAACCTCTGTTTAACAAAGAGCTTCGTTGCATACAGTGACCAAACTAGGACAATACGACCATACATTCTGTTACGTTCTGCTAGTTAAATGGACTGGCATTGTATGTAACTTTGTTCTTTTGCAATTGGCGTGTGCTAACTATAAGTATCTACTGGGGGTACATTTCGTTTGTTTCATGTATCTTTTATGGATAGGCTTCTGTGGTACCATTTAGGAAATATACTTTTCAACACATTTGCTCAAAAAATGCATTTACGAAGCCTGTATACATTGTTCGAAAGTTAAACATTACGCACCATACAACGGAGCGTGCGGTAAAATAGGTACTCTCACCTAAGTACCTATTTTACCGCATCATTCGTTGTATAGCGCCGTGCGTAACCATTACGGTTTATTTTTAATTTCAATAAAACATATATAAGAATTTTACCAAAGAGCTTCACATTACGAGAATAAATAAGCTGAATGATCGAAACTCCTTGGAAGCGTTTTTGCTCAATACGTTTGTCTCACTTTAATACTAAAGAGAAAATGAAACTAAAGATGTAGTTCTAATTTTCACCACACGCACGTGGCGCCATTTGAATTGTAAATGCGCGCCATTTTAGCCCATGTTCATAATAGACTAGGAACATCGGACATTGTTTGTTGCGACTTTTCCACTAATAAACAAAAGTTTGTTTCATTACCTATTGTACTGTTTTCTCGCAAATGTGTTGAAAAACGTTGTATGATACACGTGCGGAAATTGTTTTCTACAAACTCGTGACTATGGTAAGCCCTCGACTTCGTCTCGGGCTTACATTTGTCTACTAGTTTGTAAAAACCAACTTACCGCCCTAATATCATAAATAACTATAACTGCCTACTTTGCAATATAGCTTAGCTTACAATATTTTAAAATCATGTTTACATACAGCTTAATTTCTATACTTAGTCATCTCTACCGTAGAGATGAATAAGTATAGAAATTAAGCGGTAGGCAAACATGATTTTAAAATATAGTAAACTAAGCTATATTGCATAGAAGGCCTACGACTTCAAATAAGTTGCTTTCCTACTTATTTAGTACCTAACTAGATGGATAACGTCATTGTGTGGCTTAGCTTAACATTTTTGGAACCCATTTACCCAACCCATACCATGGACATAAAGGTTTTTTCGCTAAGTGACCCATTTACCAACACACATCCATCACACTTTGGAATCCAATAAAAGCAGAATAATCAAAAAATATGCAACAATCGCCCTGACTTCATACTGAGAAGTAGGTACCTACTTGGATATTATATTTTATCCAGTTACGTTGATTTTAAAACCAAACTACTGAACCGATTTTGATGATATGTCTATGGGACCAAACCGAAGTAGGTTAGTACATCGTTTAAAAAAAATGCAAATCGATTATAAATGACGGAGTTCTGAGGTAAAAAACATAAAAAAATGCAACCGATTTGAGAACCTCCTTCTTTTTTGAAGTCTGTTCAAAACGGGTGGCTATATGCATTATTATATTATAGGTATTTACCTACAGTATATAGTGGTACTATATATCTACTCTATATAGTATTAGGTACAGTAGAGCAGCTAAAGTCACATCACCATCTTTGAAAACATTATAATATTTTGCACGGGTTCTACGGGTGCTACGGGTAGTTCTGTGGGCATTTTCAGAATACTAGATACTTAAAAGCAATTTGGATAATCTCATTGAAGAAAGTTTGGGGTTCTTAGGGCCATAAAATGTCAAACTGGTGAGCTAGTAATCCCAAACGGTAGAGAAGTAAGTATTAGTATTTGAATAAATTGACTCAATATGCCATTACCAGCCTTATTATCATTTAACGCAGTAATCTACCTAATAAATAAAAATATACCTACCTAAATACAGTGAGTTGAATATCATTGCCTAAATATTATATTACTATCAAGGAGATGGACGAAACGATAACTGGAGTCTGGACCAAAAAAGCTTAGGCACAGATAACTATATACTAGTCAAAGAGGCTTAGTACTTAAAAATAGAACTAAGTAGGTAGGTAGTTTCAGTAGTTCATTACTTTCTTATTGTAGTGATTGTTGTAGTGAAGATTGCAGGGATAAAAAAAGGCTTAAGTTCCTCCAAGTAAACTATGCAGTTTACTTGGCTTTGGCTTTGCAGTTTGCGTGTGCTGAAGGAGACAGCACTTATTTTAAAAATGAATTTTTCCGTGCGATAGGTACCTACGTATTTCTTGAATAATTACAATTAGTGGAGATAAGTGGAACAAAGTGTCCTTCTCAGTAGCGAAAAGTGAAAAAAAAACTTAATTTCCCTACCAGTACGAATGTGTGGAGCAGGCGGTGCTGCTTACCCAGTAAATAGAATCGTCATAATTTGCTTGAAAATATCATTAAAATCTCTATCTACCTATTCAAATCAATCGCACACGTTCTCCCTATAGGCTGTCAGATTGATTGATTAGATTTGCAAACAGAACCATTTCATATACATGGACTTTATATAATTATACTTATTCAAAAACAGTTTCCAGGAACAACCACAACATACCCAATCAATTCCCAGCACCTAATACTTCAATAGCACAACGATGGACGAGGACGACCGATATATCGCACTCACGCACACAGATTTATACCAAGTCTCTACTGTATCCGCACAGTTTGAGTATTAACAAGTCACAGATTACCAACGAGCAACTATCAAAGAGTGCATCGCAGATTAATGTATTGTTAGTTGATGTGGTCACGCACTATCACAGTCCTTTCCAATATTGACATTGGCTAGTACATCGAAGCGAGGTTGGTCAGCATTTGGAGAGTAGATCGGTTCAAGAGAACGGCCAGTAGCGACCACCACCACTACTGGGTTGTCGTAACGTCTTCTTGAACAACACTCTAATTATTTATCATATCATAGGTAGGTATACTTATTTTGCTTTGTTTTGATCATATACCTACTTAACTAGCATCGTATAGTGCTGCGAAAACTAGGTCTTTTCAAGGCTACAAAAATACGGGTCTAAGTATATAGGTAGTAGAAAAATAAGTCCTTTTTTTCGTTTCACTACAATTCGATTATTGTATTACAAAATGACGATTGTTGGCAATTCTAAATCAAAGCTCATTTTCAGAGGTAATCAAGAATGCAAATTACACTACTTACTTACATAATAGAAGGTAGATTATTACGAGTTGGTACAGGGTATTAATGACACATACAAACTATTAGCGGGTTGGTACAATATCAAATTATATAAAATCATAGAATTATAACCCAATTTTGTATCATTATGAAATCACGAGCTGCGGCCCGGAGTTCCAAGCGCGTGAATCTTTAAACTCAAATTACTATACCTGCATCCTGTTTGACCCCATTTTAGTGATGTTTGTTTCAATAATCCTGCGTTACCATGTTCCCCTTAGACAAGGAACAGAACATCTTCACGTTTACGGCGTGTTTTAAATTGGTGGTTTAAAGTTGTTTAGTGGTATAAAGCTCTACTAGTACTATTATATTATATTCTGTGCTTCTTCAGTGACTGACTTATCGTTTCAGGGTGAGCAACGCATTGTTGACGCCTCAGCCCCGCAAGTTTACAGATGTCCATACCACGGTGACAGCTTCCCATCAGGACTGCCATAAAAATGTCACGTCAGACAGTACCTATTACATGCCAAGTATACCAGGCCTTTAGCTTGGACTTTGCTTCCAATACCTACCTCATGTCTAAATTGTCTAATAATGTTGCGCATATTTTGAGTGCAAAGTCCATGGTGAACGAGCATGACTTGCTACATTACCAAATCACGAAAATTCTTGCAATGCATCCGAGATTTCCATAGGTTACTAGGTGGTGTGGTGGTGTTGCAGGCTCTTATTATATTACGAAGCTACCTATATATTTATCACGCCTAGCCTATTGAAATGAGTGACAAATAAAGCAGACGGTCCACCTGATCGTAACCCTTATATAGGTTACACTCATGTGGTGGTAGGTACCTACTTATATATAAGTTTCAATTTTTCATGTGGTATAAGAGGCACCTACCTACCTACTTCATTTGTTATTAAAAACAATTACGGAACGCCGACGCAGACCTTATATACTATTGTACTATCTGAGTTTGAATTGGGGTATTATCCCGAAAGGGGGGACTGGGACCATGATAACCCACAAGTTGTGAGAGCCTTACTTGAAACTGCGTGTTTCAACCTGCTCCATACTAAAAAATAAATCCACTCACAAAATCGCACGTGCGATTGCTACGAGAGTTAACAAGATACTATAAATTCATTTCTAAACACAGGTCGTTAAACTCATCTAAGTGTATTCGGTCAAGGACGATGTTCAACCACCCAGCTGCGCTAGGGCTATCTTCGAACGTAAACTATACATGTAATTTCTTCAATGAAAACTATTAATTTAGAAAAGTCGTAGAAGAAACATTGTCTATTGGGGAGTAGATTTGCCCCCTTTCGGGATAATACCCCAATTCAAACTAACCTTGTATAATGGAGCATTAGATCTAAAAACATTTATTTATAGAAATAGGCATAGACATAGGTATATATAGATTTTTTTATGCGATTGAATGACGTGACGAGCTTGTCGTTCACCTGATATTAAGCAACACGGCCGCCCATAATAGTTGCAGTGTCACTCGGAGATAGAGATCTATGCAAATAAATAATACCATACCTGTACAAGTGTACATAGGTAGGTAGGTACTTACTAAATGCCGCTACTCGTCAGTCTCGACACATTAGGTAATTTTATCAAGAACTGAAACAATTTTATGCGAAATTGGGCTATCAAAACACATTTATCGTCTTTCTATGCAGATTAGATTGCATGCACAAGAGCACGTGATAGCGTGGTGCGGCGGCGCCTGCGCATTCGCACGGTGTGTGGAAACTTGGAAAGGATGAGAGCCATGCGACATGTGACTATTAGCACAGAAAACTTAATACTTAGAAGCTATTACTCAATTTACCTGTAAACGTCTGTAGGTAGATAGAAAAATTAAAAATAAATCTATGTACTAGGTTACTAGCGTAGCGGTGTGGGGATTATGAATGATTGGTATAAAAGAATTAAGTATCTACTTACTTACTTTTTAATACCTACTAATGTTGACTTATCGATTATGAAATTAATAGGTACCTATCTAATTTAATATCGTAATAGAATGACGTGACGTTACTAATTTGTAGGTACCTACAAATTAAACGTAATTCTTTCCTGTTAGTAGATACTTAGGTATCTCTTTGGTATACTTACCTCTTACCTCTTTAGGCCTCTACTAATTATGTTATTAAAAAAATAGGGAGACTCGATAGTCGCTCTAGTGATACTACATTATTTTTCGAAGCTCGGAGCATTTAGAATATCATTTACCGATAAAAGTGTTTGTAATAATGTGATTAGATGTTCTAATAAATTATTATTATAAATGATGTCTCTTTGGCTTTTGAGATTGCGTAGAACAGACGTCGCGTCGCGTCGTAGTGTTCTGTCTGATTACCTACCTAAAGTATATAGAACATAAAACGTATAAAAATTCAAAGTTTATCTTTCTCATCGATATTCATCCAATTCCAATATCACGAGAAGACACAATCAATCATAGCAAATAAGGACTCAGGCAGATCTAGGTGGGGAGGCACGGGGGTACGCCCCCCACAGGCAATTCGAACGACCAACGCACGACGCGTAGCACTATTCTGTGCCGAGTGCCAACACTATTAGATAATTAATACAAATGTTCCAAACTTAATGTTTGGTACTTGGATGACGGAACCCTAGGAGGCGACGTGAACACTGTTTTTAATGATCTAGGTATCATTATTAACGAATTTCGCGACATTGGTTTGGATTTAAATTTTTCTAAATGCGAACTTTTTGTTTGCGATACTTGTCCTGATAAAGATTTGGTTTTTGAAAAGTTTAATAGTCTTGCTCCGAATATCAAATTAGTAGACAAGCGTTCTCTTCGCCTTTTGGGTTCGCCGATTCTGGATGAGTCTATCTCACCTTTTGTAGAAGAAAAAATTCAAAAGTTCAATAACGCATCAGACAGGCTACTCAAAATTAACGCCCACATGGCTTTTACAATTATTCGTTTTTGTCTATTTGTCCCTAAATTTACTTATATTTTACGATGTTTTCAACTGTGGAAACACAGTGAGCTCCTTATGGGCTTAGACAACATTGTAAAAAACACTCTGGTTTCGGTCTTGAATGTTGATATGGATGACAGGACGTGGTCGCAAGCCTCTCTACCTGTGCGCTTAGGAGGTTTAGGGATACGCAAAATTTCGAGTGTTGCATTACCGGCATTTTTGTCCTCTGTACATGGTACACATAAATTAATAGAAAAAATTCTTGCTCCATCTTTAGGTACTTTCGAAGTAGCCCATTTGTCTGAGGCCAAGAATGCCTGGGGGTTGGCTTGTCCAAATTCTGATTTCCCGGTGGTTCTTTCCTCACAGAGGCTGTGGGACCGACCGCTCTGCGAACTAGCACGGAAAAATCTTTTAGATACGTGTCCTAGCGTCGCTGATCGTGCTCGGCTTCTCGCAGTCTCTGTGTGGGAGTCAGGACTTTGGTTACAGGCCATGCCTTCTTTCAACACTGGTAACCTTTTAGATCCGACTACTTTTCGTTTAGCTATCAGCTTATGTTTGGGCGCAAGATGCTGTGTGGCCCATCACTGCCAGTGCGGTACCGCAGTTGACCAGCTCGGTCATCACGGTCTCTCGTGTTCAAAAAGCGCTGGTCGAATTTCGCGCCACGCTAGTCTTAATGACATCATTCGCCGGGCTTTTACCACCGCCAATGTTGCAGCCATTCTCGAACCGAATGGTCTCATGCGTGACGATGGTAAAAGACCCGACGGAATGACTCTGGTTCCCTGGAAGATGGGGCGGCCTTTAGTGTGGGACGCTACTTGCGTCGATACTATGGCGCCGTCACACCTTCCCGAGACACACGTTAGGGCCGGCGCCGCGGCTAATTCTGCTGAGCAGCTAAAACGGCGCAAATATAGTAATCTCGGTAGCGGTTACATATTTGAGCCGTTTGGTGCTGAGACCCTGGGTCCGTGGGGACCGGGAGCTCATCGCGTTTTCCAAAGTCTATCAGAGCGCCTGGTCGATGCGACGCGTGACCAAAATGCTGGCACTTATTTGGCCCAACGCATCAGCATTGCAATTCAACGTGGCAATGCGGCCAGCATGTTGGGTACGCTACCTACCGGTAGTGGGCTGGAGCACTTGGACTGTCTATAGGCCATCGCGGCTATTATACAGTCCATAAGTGTTCTTTGTAGTAGGTAGTGTAGCTAGTTTAGTTTAGTTTAGCTTAGTTTAGTTTAGTTTAGTTTTTATTATTGTAGTAGTTAGCTTGAGTAATAAAGGCAATTTGCCCGTTAAAAAAAAAAAAAAAAAAAATACAAATGACCCAAACAGAGATGACAATGCAAAAATCCCCCAAATGTAAATATTTATCGCTTTGTTTTGTGTAGGTTAGTATACATAATTATTATTTAAATTTAAAATCAATAGGTAAGTTTTGTATGAGTACTTAAATGAAATTTCAAAGAACCACCATTCGATTGTTCGCCATTGAGGTGTTTGCCCCAGAAACAAATCCTGGATCCGCCTATGCAATTAACCTCACATCAATGCGATGCTATCGCGGTATGAAACAGGTATTTAAACAGCTGTTATTTACTTGCTCGTAAAGTACTTTTATATTGAAGTACCTAAATACCTAGTTAGAGTTTACCTATTGCTGCCAACGCTGTAAAAATGAAACTCGTGGCACGTTAATAATTGAAAAAGTCAAAATTCAATGAAGTAGGTATGGATGATAAATTGAATATGCGTTATAGGTTTTCATATCGATACCGTAGAAAATCTGGTTCATCAAAATTGAAGATCATGAAGGAAAGTATTAAAACTGTTACTAGAGAATATTGTGCTGAGTCATCTATCGGTGGACTGAAACACCTTGTAGACGACGATACACCGATGCTTGAAAGGTAAGACAGAAACCTGAAAACTTTATTCCTTCTTTTTATTTACATAGAGAATCTAAAACTTGTCTAGCCTTGCTTATTTTCTGCAGATCTGTTTGCCAGTCGGCAAAGGCCTCCTCCAACCTTTTTCATTCAGGTCTGCCCTGAGCCACTCTATTCCACATCAGGCCTGCCACTTGTCTGATATCCACATTTTCTGCGGTCTACCACTTTTCCTCTTTCCTTCTCTAGGATGCCATCGCGCCACAATTTTACTCCATTTGTCTTGTCGTTTTAACATGTGCCCTGCCCATCGCCCATTTAAGTCTCCTGATTTTGCATGTAATGTCTGAAACCTTTGTTTTACTTTGGATGACACAATAGGGTGAATTCTGTGACTTCTACACAGTCTTCAGTAAACCCTGTACTGTTCTATACAAAGGCAACGACAAAATCATGCTCAATTAAAGTACAAAGAGAGCTCACTGTAGATTCGCAGATCGCAGATTCGAGACCTACCTATTCGGGGCGTTCGTTAGCATAAAGAGCTGATGCTGATGGTCTTATTGTCTAAACTCTTCACCCCAAACTTACCTACATTACTGTAGGTCACTAATTCTAATCCTAAATGGGGGTAATAAGTTCTGCACTGAGACGTCCCGCTTGGGGTGTATTTCCCGCTGCCAACATTTATCCGAGCCATCCCAGCTCCTTAAAATAACGGAATGTGGCTTTAGGTTGCTGGCACAGCTGCTCCAGTGGCACTGATGTTGGGTGTTGGAGTGATGATTTAGGTCACTATCGCTGTTGGTAAATTATTGCTAACTTTTGTAGACTCGTTTAGGTCTCTTATGGCTGGCTTGTCGCAACGAACATTTTGAAGCGGTCGATCTTGCGTTATCCGTGATCAATTAGCGATTATGTCATGAATTATATGCCTACTTTCATCATCATCAGGTCATCGGCCCACTCTAGTCCACTGCTGGACATAGGCCTACTTTGCTTTCATATAAATAATATGTGTGTAAGTAGCTATAGCATATTCTAATACTCAATGCTATTTTGCGTTTTTAGGTTCCCGTATTCCGTACCTACCTCAACTTACTTTTGAAAAAAAGGGTACCCACTGCTTATCCCATCTTATAAGTAGGTCTTATAAGTAGATAGGTATAGGAGGAGGAGGCACTTCTTGTATCTCCATTCTTCAGCTATAATATTCACCAAATTTTTAGCAGCTGCTTCAACAGCCGTCGAGAAGTAGGTGTCTTTGACGACGAACATTAATAATAAACATTTTACAGGATATTGTGGGTGGTGATATTGATTATTGGACTGATCTGTTCTGTTTCGCTGGTCTGGATTACGTTTCAAAAATACTACAGGGCTCCATTGGTGACCACTCAAATGCCAGAAGGTGTTTCTGTTAGTAAAATCATATTTCCAGCCGTGGGCATTTGTACAAACAACAGGATTAGTAAACGAGCTGCCACAGAATTAGCTAAAAGATTGTGAGTAAACTGCGGCTATGGTTTTTTTATATGAATAAATGACGTGCCGAGCGAGTCATTCGCCTGATGTTAAGCGTCACGGCTGCCCATAACAGATTGCAGTCTCACTCGGAACTCAAGTATAAAGTTTTGCGTGACACTGCACTGCGCACGTCATCCTGAGACATCACACGGTCCAGTAATATGATTACTAGACCGTGAGATCAGATCGTAAGGTCTCATTTGCCCAGTAATTTCACTAACTACAATGCCCTTCAAACTGGAACACAGTACCTAGTGCTTGCACACTGCTGCTTGGCGGCAGAATAACTGACAAAGCGGTGGTACCTACCTAAAACAGCAGCAGGCAGTGGCAGTGGCGTGGGCAGTGACTTGAGCAGTTTATGTGTTAAACCTTAGAGAGTTAGAGTATAGACTAAAAGCATAGAGAGATCATCAAAACGATATTATATTTGTATTGCTCACACGTATCGCTACGTCAGTGGCGAGGGAAAGAAATAAACATAGTTATTAGCTACGCTTGCGATAAGCACCGTACCATTTTTTTCGATTCGAGTTAACTGTTTTTTTCTATACAAAATCTGTCAGACTCATTCACATCAAAGTGTCCACTTCATATAAAAAGTGTTCAAAAAATTGGTACCTACGCTTGACACATAATGAAGTTCTCTCTATGCTTTTAGTCTATACATACTCTAAGTGTTAAACAGTTAATGATGTCTCAATTTAACAGGTTGACAGCTGAACGCAACAAAAATTATACAGAAGAAGAAATGTTGTCCTTACTATTTGGATTGGGCCAGTTGTATGTGTTGCAGCCTATGGACGACGACATTGTTTCACCACTGAAGCTCCACGAGGCTTTAGGAGAGTACGATGTTCATGACCTGATGAGAAATGTACGATAGCATAACATTATGACAGTAAATAAACTCTGTATTAATAATAAGTTGGAAGGATGGAAGGTTTGAACGACAGCGGTACCACGGTTGTTAAAGGGGTTACACCAGTCATCATGAATTAAGTGCGACTACGGCTGCAAAGTAGCTTTATATTGGTTAGCTAGACTAGCTCTAACTCTAGACTCTACATTCATTGTTTAAAATATTACTAAGTACTTCCTTAAGCTCGTCATTATACTAACTTATATTACAAAGATAAAACTATAGTTAGATTTTAACACAGTGCATAGGTATTCTTTCGAGTTGAATGTCCTGTTTGGTCTTTGTTCTGTCACCTACCTAGTTCAGTTACCTTCTTCCTCATTATCATCATCATCATTAACAGCCTGAAGACGTCCACTGCTGAACATAGGCCTCCCCCAGAGCACGCCACCTTGAGTGGCTGCTCGCCTCCTGCATCCATCGGCTCACCGCGGCTTTCACCAGGTCGTCGGTCCACCGAGTGGGGGGCCGGCCTACGCTGCGTCTTCCGGTTCGTGGTCGCCACTCGAGAACCTTTCTTCCCCATCGGTTGTCAGTTCTACGAGCGATGTGGCCTGGCCATTGCCACTTCAACTTACTAACTCTAAGAGCTATATCGGTCACTTTAGTTCTCCTGCGGATCTCCTCGTTCCGGAGCTTATCTCGCAGGGAAACACCGAGCATAGCTCGCTCCGTAGCTCGCTGCGCGACTTTGAGCTTACTAATGAGGCCAACAGTAAGAGACCATGTCTCAGTTCCATAAGTCATCACTGGCAACACACACTGATTGAAAACTTTCGTTTTCAGGCTCTGCGGTATTTTGGACGAAAAGATAGGACGAACGCTGCCCAGCCGAGTTGGACCTTCTTCCTAGTCTCGCATTTCTAACAGTACCTATGTTTGCGTGAGAATTTATCAATAAATATTTAATTGCAGTTGACACCAAGATGTGACGACATTCTCATTAGATGTATGTGGAATAACGAGGCAAAACATTGCCTAGAACTGTTTGATTTTCGATTAACTGTTAACGGCTACTGCTGCACTTTTAACTATCTGCGATCTTCAGACGTAAAATTTAAAGAGTAAGTTTCTAGACTTTATAGATAGGTAAGTATGCACTGACGATAGATAGGTACCTATCTATCGTTAGTGCATACATATCTAGACTATCTAACCAAAAGATAAATGATAGGTTGCTTTAGACAACGATGAAGATGAAATTTAAAATACCATGCTATCGTTACTGTATTAACTAGAAGTAAATTATCTTTTAGTAAAGATATCAGCAACTTCAACAAGGATATGTACAGTATCGGCAATAAATCCACCTTTGACTTTGACCAAGGGCTGAAAATACTGTTGCGTTTGAATGAGAGCGATGACTTCTTTTACAATATCCCTTTGCAGGGAGCTCAGGTTAGTAGATGTCACCTAAATAAAAGTTAGAAAAATTTTACCCGTAGGTAGGTAATAAGTAAGTATAACAAGACTTTTAAGTTTCTAAAATATTTACTTATATATTTTTTACTTAGGTGGACAGACACACATAACTACACAGTAAAATGCTTATAACCTACGAGATTTAGAAAGCAATCGTAATTCACATAATCTTAATATTTCAGCTGCAATTCTCAGATGCCTATGATTTTCCAGACGCACCAAGCGGTAGTTTTTCAATGCAGATCATAAGCCCGGGTGTGCAAGTAAGTAGGCATAATTAATATGGTCGACTCCAGCATGTTCCAAAACAAATTAAGTCCTCTGGAACGTAAAAAACCACTTTCCAGTAGAAGGAGCATAATGGTCGTTAATCATGCATGGCTAAACAATGTGTAGGTAAGTAAGTAGGTAGGTACCTGCTGTACTTGAACTGATCATGCGTGTATTAAGGTATCCTTGTTTTATGTGTGTTTTTATAGATGACGGTTATGGTATCGGCCACTTTTACAGAGGCCTCACGAGATATCCAACATGTGCCTGTAAAATTGAGAAAGTGCCGTTTTTACGATGAGTCGTCGTACCTTCCATTCTATACGTACAGTGACTGTATGTTGAAGTGCAGGATGTACTTCCTGCTTGATAAATGTAAATGCACACCGTTCACTATGCTCAAAATGGAGAATACAAAGACGTGCAACATGGAGGATGTCGCTTGTTTAAGACAATATAATGGTAAGATTCATAAAATTAGGTATCAATCTTATCAGCGCGTTATAAGTATATCTTATCATTTTTTTATATTTAGGTAACTTTAGCGTTAAAATGAATTAAGTTTTTACCCAGAAATCTTTTGATACTTACACCGTAAAGAAGTAATTTGGCTACACACTTCTCTTCCAGCTCAAACGATCACTGTCCGTCCAGACGTGAACCCTGACCCCCCAGAGTTGGAGCTGGATATGGTCGAAGGCGGCATCTTCTGCCCGATGTGTAGCCCAACTTGCTCTAAGACTGCTTACAGCTACGACTTCAATAACGTCATCATCTACCCGGAGTACCTCAACGATGTGCCCGATGAAGATAGAGATGACTGGCTGTTAGTATGCATTTTTCATTTTGATTAACTGCTGAAATAGTAGGTAGGTATGGTATGGCTAAACATACCTAATATGTCCAGATATTAATTCTTCTTCTTCTTCTCGTGTAGGCAAGTGATCAGCCCTGGTGTCAGAATTGTTAGGTGTCCTAAAGGCTTCCGACTTGGCTTAACGACTATTGCCTTAAGACAACAGCCGGGACCGACGGCTTAACGTGCCCTCCAAAGCACGGAGAGCAAGATATTAATTAAAACACATTTTAACTACGAATCGTCTACTGAGCTAGGTAGCCAGACTAAGGAGTGAGTATGTCAACAACTAATCCTCAACTACCCACTATTATAATAACAAAGTAAACAAGTACCCCTAATCTATTCTGACATTCCAGCTACTGACAAGTACAATATATACATATGACCACAGAATTCACCCTATTTACATATGTAATAAGTCTATGGTGATAGGTATCAATTTACTGTACGGTTATACAAGGAGTTTAGAAAAACGGGTGGGGTTGGGAGACTAAATGTTCCTGTTTTAGGCATTGAAACCAGCTACAAGCGCAAGTCTGCAGGAATCAGTATATGTGTGTTACAACCACTATTGAAATAAAATCAAATGATAGCTTTCAGTATACAACCCGTGTATTTGGAAATATTAAAACACTTGTCGTGTCGTAAATACAATTTTGAAATTTTCTTTATGAAAATCTATTCCCATTATCGACGTATCTCAAAAGTTCTAAAGGCGCAGCTATTTATGTGCCCTTCGTTCCTAAAGGTAGCTTTCTCAATTTTAGATTTAGGACTCCCAACCTTTTGCAGCCAAATCTTCATATCCTCAATCGCACCAACGGGACCTTGTAGTTGGCCGATTACGGTACCTTGAGCAGTGTTCATGACCCATCCTTTTAAACCCAAATCTGTAGCTTTTTTCTGAGTATGCTTCCTGAAGTAAACTCCTTGTACTTTGCCGAACACCTCAAAATCAGCTGTCGTTAGACTGGTTTTCGTATTCATATTAGACATAATGATAACTGTTTCAATAAAAAAAAACGGAATGACTCACAGAATTCGCCCTACATACACATATATACTTAGGTCTTTATAAAATTCACAAATTCACAATGTTGTTGTTTTATTTTGGTTTAGGGTTGTTTGTTTCCGGTTGTTGGGGAAACGGATGTAACAGGTAAAATAAATATATACTCTTTGGTAAAAAAGTCTTAGGACGTAACCATGCAAAGAGTATAATAATCGACAACGGACCTATCTAACATATTTTTACATGGCGTGTTTTTTCACTAGGTATGGTTTACAGTCCATGCGTCTTACATAGGTGCAGCGTAAGACCCCATATACGTTAAATTTTATTGATCAATTAAATTGATGAGTCCACTTCCGGCAATGTTTTTTCCATACAGTAAACCGAAAATCAATACTAACCCTACACGATTAATAAATTTGATCAATCACAAAGATTGATCAATTAAATTAAACGTGTATACTTGTATAGCAAGCACAAAAGTTTTTGCTACAATAATTATTGTCTTCAGCCATCAACAACCGGAAGAAGTCCACTGCTGAACACAGGCCTACCCCTTAAAACGCCACTAGAAGATTTTAATATACCGAGGAGAATGCCGCTCATTGCCTAGATATACCACTTGCCGGCTTTTACGGTATCCATGGAAAGAGATGGAGTGGTCCTATTCTCACACTATATAAGTATTTAAGTACTTACTAGTACTACTATGTAAACTTGTTGCAGGAAAGGAGTAAATTTTACCGGAGCTTCGTTTGTCCACGTGAAGTATGGGAGGGAAGTTGCTGACTGTTACGGACAAAATGTTATAATGAAATGGTTCGATTTAATTAGTAAGTTGTTTTTTTACATCTTTAAAATCATTGCTATTTAATAGAGGCATTATAGTTTTAGCCCTGTGTTTAGTATAAGTACAATTATTAGTCTATTTATTAGTCTATCTATATCTATCTATAGGTACATTAATAAAATTCGAGATCTTACGCGCTACGGAACGAGTTCATTATGAGGTCCATGTATTAGATTTTTAGCATATAGGGCTCAGCGTAGGGAAAATATCGTTTGAGCAATCGAAACCTTCAACTAACCATGCATTGTCTGTTGACAAACTCCATAGAAACTATTGCATTATCTGTTGAAACAACAATCAACGCCATCTAGAAAAATTTTGGAACACTATGTTTTTCTCCGCTGATCTAGATTGAACCAGTTTCGATAAAGTTTTTAGTAATGTACTAAGAAAAGCTTTGGTTAACATAATATGACTCCATATTATGTTAACCAAAGCTATTCATTATAAATCTTTTCATTTAAGTTTTATTAATGGTCAACAAAAAAAAAGATATTACGATTTTAATATCAAATCGGCTTACTATGATATAACAGTTGGTTGTATATAAAAGTAGTGTACTATAAAAATATCAGGCATTAAAAGTTTGACAATAATGTACAGTACATTATATACCTAACTTTTTTGTCAAGGCGTTTATTCTTAAATAAATAATTTTATTTTTATTCCTTAATGACATTATTTAAATTAGCGACATCTAGCGTCGAGTAGAAACAGTAAAAGTGACACCTATCAACCTATCAAAAACTGTTATTTTATTCATACCATTGACACCCGAGATATGTATTTACACCTCACTGATTCTTTCGAGATTATTAGACACCACAAATAAAATAAAATAAAATTAGACAAAATTAATTCTTAAAAACATGGGATGTTGCAAGGTGCAATATTTACTTAGTATCCGTATTTAGTTTGTGGAGAATCAAAAATGAGGTTAGAAAAAAAAATCTTCTTGAATGGATTGGAATCTTTATATTTTTAATACCGCGGGCGAAGCTGGGACGGGTCAGCTAGTTTCAAAATAAATTTACCGCACGATACGATAGTGATCGCGAGTGTGATATTCGCACTAGAGTTTACGGAACCGGTACTGATTTTGAGAACTGGGATTTCCGGTACTGGCCTCCAGCGGAACCGGGATTTCCCGGTTCTTCGGTCCCATGAGGACGTGTAGGCACAGGCAGATAAGCTTTTTAATGAAAATAAAAAATTTTAATCACGTGCGGGATTACGCTTTAAACAGGCGGTAGGTACTGCTATTACTATAAAAATCCCCTTCGGGCGCGTTCGAAACCGGAGGTTCGTCACCAGTTACGGTAGAAGAAAAAATCTTCGTAATACGATAGGCGCTAGCTACCGTGGAATAGGTTTTTTCTTTAGGATACGATACCGACTCTTTATTACGTAATAAAAGTATAAAATTTCCTCGTAGGTAACTACTCATTATAATTACGCCATATAGGTAAGTTAATATAAAGAGTATACTGGTATACTATATCTAATAGGTATAATAAACATAATTAAATCACTCTATCTAAGTATATTATTTACGTAATAAAGTATATTGTACATATATATCTAAGTATATCGTTTACGTAAAAACTGAATTCTAACAGATGAATCATACCATGACATAATTATAAGCTTACAATTAGGTAGGTAGGTATAACCTACAAACATTGCTGCCATACTAAAAATAATGTTGGTATTAAGTATATCATTGAGAGTTTTGGCGGGAACGCGAATAAGTTCACGTTGTTGCATTGTATTATTTTACAAAACTAATGCTTTTTCCAGTGTTAATGTTTAAAATTGGTGGCGTTTTACGCATTAAGTGCTGAATTACGAGCATGAGTGTGGGCAAGTGATATAATGTAGTGAAACGTGGTTTTTCGTGTTGCTTCCAAAATTCCATAGAAGCCTCTAGTAAAGTTGCCACCACTTTACTAGGGCATGACTTAGACTGTATTATGACTGCCTGACTTAGACTGGACTATGACTACCCTGACTGACTGTGACTAAGACTAGACTTTACGTGAAACATTTCATAATACGATGAAAGATTACAATACTTGACACTGGCTAAATACACTAAGTGTGGAGCCAAAATATAAGAAAAAAAATAAAAAGTATATCATTCAAGTCCAGTGGGAAATTGAAATTGGCTTTTTCCCTTTCTCCCCACTGCAAAATAGGTACCTATATCAAGGATTGCGTAGTAGGGAGAAAGAGACAACTTTTTTGATTATATAAGTACTTATTTATTATTACCTTTCTCCCCACTGTCAAATATTATGATTCATAGGAGAAAGGGCATACATTTTTGATTTTCCCTTTTCCCCCACTGGTGGGACAAAGCTGGTGGAAAGAAAGGGAACAACCGTTTCCAGTAGGTACCACTTGTATATTTTTCTACTCAACTCGATAAATTGTTGTCCATATAAAAAGATAAAGGTGTGTCTATGTAATTCCGCAATATTAAACTATGACCGGTTAGTTATATAACGCCAAGTTGTCTATCTCGGGTGAGCCCTCATATCATACGTAATATTACATAACTGAGCCATATCTAACAGGTCCAAGGAAACGTAGACTACCTGTTTGCCTTCACCGATCGCCTTACCTTACGTAAATAAACCCAAGCATGTGATCAAAGACAAAATAACGGGTTGTGTAAAAATAAAAATGTTTAGAATTTAAGTAGGTAGGTAGGTAGTACCATTCTATAGGTATCATGCCATTTTAAGATATGTATCACGTTTGTGTAGGTGCAGTAGTAGGTAGGTACTTACGAGCATAGATTTGATCTCCCTACGAAAGAGCCTATTATAATTCTTGAACGAAATGTCAAGCATCAATTACAAAAAGGTGCATAGGTGCTTAACAAAATTCCAAGTGTTATATAATCAAACTAAAGCAGGCAATCTTAGATGTAACGAATTTAGAGAATTTAATGTGGCCTGTTCTATACAAAATGCCCGTACCATATCCTAAAATAAAAAAAATCGCGGAAAATGTGGGTAGTTGACACTGATTCCTTGGACACAGACACACTGTACTAAATATAAAACTATGTATGAAATTTTTTGAATCGTTTATAATACCTATACTAAACTATACTACTTATAGCGTGGTATCAATAAATCCATGCGAAGCTGGAGAAGGTTAGCTACACTTAGGAGTTTACAAATTGTAAGATCATACTTAAAGATAAATAATTTTATCAATCAGGCAACATCGGCTCAACCTGCGGCTTCGTCACCGGGTTCAGTTTCGTGTCCGTCCTCGAGTTCATCTACTTCTTCACTGTGAAGCTGGTCCGAGAGGTCTCAACAAGAAGACGCACCAAAATCGGTACAGCATCCACGGTTGAAGCTCGACTAACCGCCGTAGATTCTATATCTAGGTACCGGCCAATATATTGGAACGAACTAACTAGGTCAACGAATTACGGCCACAATTTTTCAATTCAATATAAGATGCCTAGTTAGGTAGGCATCTTATATTGAATTGAATTTACCTATCTATAATTTATAACAACAACCTTACAATGCTTACAAGTTAGTTTGACTAGAATGTAAGTAACATTGTTTACACAAAAATACTTATTTTGTAGGGTGCAATGATCTGTATTCTGTATCTATCTACCTACCGAAATTAAATAAGTTTTCATTACCAATTTACCACTTCTAGATACCTATCAACTATTAGTAGGTATTAGTATAGGTACCGACTTCACTTAGGTGGTACCATTGACTATAAGTAATCTTTGGGTAGTACCCAGAGTAGGTACCTACAGTATACAGGTGTAGTAATTTAGATTATCTAAAGTTAAAGTATACACCTAAAAAAAGAAGAAAAGGTAAAGGTATAAAAAATAGGTAGGTAAGGCCATACACCAAATCCAATGTTCATTTTTCTATTCTAATGTGATTTAGATGGTAAGATATATCGAGCTGTAGAGTAGAGATGGTTGTCAGTAGTTATTAGGATAATTGTTATAAATCTAACCACCACTAGGTAATAAAACACGTGTGTTGTTCACACCGTGATTGTGATCTCTTTGATGATTGGGGTGTTATTGTAATTTACTTACTAAAATATTTAACAAAACTGTTTTGTTTGGACGCACGAAGAAAACTCTATAAAACTGTTAGTCCCAAAATTGAGTTTCATTATATCCTTTAAGCTTCTATAGGAAAGTTAGAGGAAAATGGATAGCAATGAATCTGTAAAAAGATATTTTGAAATATGGTGGAATGGAATTAAGAGTCTGCCAGAAACAACGTCTATTCATGGATTTAGATTTATTGCGGATTCCAGTAGACATTGGACAGAAAGGTTGGTCAAACATTTTCTTGACTTGTTATAGTTGTTATATTTGTTCAGCTTCAATTTGCTCAATCGTCGGTATTTTATAGGATATTCTGGTTAATATTCGTCGCACTGTCTTGGTATGGCTCATCCCTTCTCATCGCAGCACAATATGACGCCTTCCAGAATAATCCAATATCGTTCGTGGTGGAAACCACTTACAAAGATTGGGACACGATGTTTCCTTCTGTAGTTATCTGTGAGCATGATAACTCGAACCGTATTGAAGAGATATCAGACGGGTAAGTACATTACATTAGTAAGACCCTGATGACTCCGGCTAGGTTTAGAGACCCACCTACATTTCTTTAATATCTACCATCTGCGGTACCGGTATCTTGTGTGGCGGCGCAGGAAGTGTTTTGTGAATCTAAAGTATTAGGTAACTACCTACCTAAATGAGAAGAGATAATTTTCTAAAAGTCTTAACATTTAAAGAACTATTTTTCTTTCATAAAATCTTAATTAGAATAACTACATACTAAATAACTACCTACCTAACCTAATTTAAACTTTAGGTGACTAACCCCCGATTTCTTGTAGACCTTAACTTTAATAAAAGTACGAGAAACCGGGGGTAAAAGTCAGTCACCAAACTCATAAAGCTCATCAATACTTAGCTACTATGATCTTGATACCAAAAATATTTTTTTTTAGTTTGTGGGGGGAAGAACACGATTTCAATATGGAAGAAGTGCTAAAAGAAATAGCTTACTTTATAGGCATCACGTATTACACATCCGAATTTTGTGATCCGAGCAATCCTTTGCCAGAGTGCATCAAAACTAATTTTACTCATTATGCAAACCTGGTAAGTGATTGACGCGCATCCATTTTATTTATAGAGAGCTTCACTACTTTATTTACATAGCATCTGGACGATCTTGGGTATCGTGTGCCTAATCAAATAATCAACATTAGCAAGTTGAAATGGCAATGGGCAGGCCACATCGCACGTAGAACTGACAACCGATGGGGAAGAAAGGTCCTCGAGTGGCCACCACGAACCGGAAGACGCAGCGTAGGCCGGCCCCCCACTCGGTGGACCGACGACTTGGTGAAAGGCGCGGGGAGCCGATGGATGTAGGAGGCGAGCAGCCGCTCAAGGTGGCGTGCTCTGGGGGAGGCCTATGTTCAGCAGTGGACGTCTTCAGGCTGATGATGATGTTGAATCAAATAATCACTATAAATTACCTTACCTTTACAAATTGTTTTAATTCAACTTGTAGGTGCGAAGTACCTGTGATGAAACCTTATCGGATTGCTCTTGGAACGGCATAGAATTTGATTGCTGTACTTACTTCAGGCCTATGGATTCTGAACGTGGAATTTGTTACGCTATCAATACGATACAAGGGAGGTAGAGTAGAGATATACACAAACACATCTAATAATGCTAATCAAACTTCCTGTACCGCTAACGCTGTATTTGTGAGTAGTCTCAATAGTCTCATTGATTCCAGATGTTTCGTTAGTCTCTTAGCTTTTCTTGCTTTGGTCATCTTTGTTGGAGAGTCTTGTCTACATCACCATACTTCATCATAAGCTGAAATCTAGATAACTCTCGTTTGCATTTTTTATCATCCTAGTTAGTCCCTAGTCCCTACCTAACGATTTACAAAGGTATTGGTATTTCAGGGAAAAGAACCCTCCGAAATTGCCCATGCTTAGTAACAGTACAACAGGACCAGGACTTATAAAATTCAACGTCAAAGTTGCTGCTAACGTTTATGTGCTTAATGAAGAAGAAGTACCAGCACTAACGACGATCGGATCTGACGTGTTGAATGTTAGATCAGAGTTGTATTACAGGTAGGTAACATGTTTTAATGAAGTTAAACTATTTGATGGCCTGAAAACTTAGTTTAGATTGCTGAAAAAGGTATCATGATCATGATTACGCTCTGTGGTATTTTGGACGAAATGATAGGTCGAAGCTACCCGAACGCTGCCCAGGTGAGTTGGATTCTTTGTGCGACCTCTTTGTCGAAGTTGGACCTACCTAAATGAGATAATATTATATATATTATTATGATCAAACCTTCGATTCGCGGACGATATAGCCCTTTTCTCATCCTCAGCAGAAGAACTTGGCTTGATGATCAATGACCTTAACAAAGCGAGCCTCGAGGTTGGACTGAAGATGAACATGTCGAAGACCAAGCTTATGTCAAATACTACGAAACGTAGGTTGCAAGTCGAGGGCAGGGAGATTGAATATGTCCATGAGTACATTTATCTGGACCAATTAGTCCCCTTCCAGGCGCGACAAGATAAAGAAGTTGCTAGACGCACCAAAAACGCCTGGAGGAGCTATTGGTCCATGAAAAACCTTATGAAGGGCAAACTCCCTCTCACCCTGAAGAAAAAACTCATGGACGTATGCATTCTCCCCATCCTTACCTACGGTGCTCAGACTTGGTCTTTGACTGAACATCAGAACATCAGAAGTCCACCCTTGGGGTTTGCCAGCGAGCTATGGAGCGCAGTATTTTGGGAGTCAAACTATCAGGCCGCATCAGAAATGACACACTGCGCTCCAAAATCGCTAACATTGGTCAGAAAGCCTCCGAACTAAAATGGAACTGGGCCGGACACGTCTGCCGCACGTCGGGGGAGTTGTGGGCCAAACTCACTACAGATACAGAGTGGGCTCCACAGAACGCCAGGCGGCGACGCGGCCGGCCCAGACGAAGACGGCGGGACGAACTAGATTTTTACAGCAACGACTGGACTATTAGAGCTTTAAATCGTGAGGAAAGGAAGAAGGGTAGGGAGGCCTTTGCCCTGCAGTGGGACAAACCAGGCTAAAAATAAATAAATAATAAAATGATATAATATTAGACATTTGTGAAATCATCTTGTATAGGCGTTCCTTTCCGCGCCACACAGACCCACACAAAAGCCTCCTACGGGGCGGCTACTTGTGGTTCATCATAAAAATGATTTAATAAATATTCGGCAACTAATTAAATATGCAATTAAAATTACATTATAAGGTGATTCAGTGTATGCATTACAATGAACCCTTCAAATATGGAGAGGAAATGCAGTTGTCCTTGGCTTTTTTTCTTTGCTACCTTCGATTACTTGTCTTGACATTGGGTTGCGCTGTGCGCTGGACTTCGGCAACAGAAGGGCGTCTCTATCGGGGTGCGAAGCGTATTTTTTTGTCGTGCTGTGTTCTCCTGTTTCATATCAAACATTATTTCTATATAATGATGCATTTTGCCTCGATTGCAGACGTCACATTACAATTCGCAACATTGAGAATGACGCGGGCGCACGCATGATCTCACCCAAAAACCGTAAATGCCGGTACACCGACGAAAACTTTCTGCAAGTCTACCGTCACTATTCTTACTCTGCTTGCACGGTGCAATGCAGGAAAGACGCCCAGTTGAAATATTGTAATTGCACAAACTACTTCATGCCAAATGTTCCGGAGGAAATTAAGTGCAATGTCAGCGGTATCATATGCTTGAATAATTATTACAATATTTTATCCGTAAGTTCGTGATAAAAACACAGCTCTTGCTACATTGCAGCCCTAAACGATATTTTACAATATCTCGGCACTAAAAAAGGAAACACCCGTGAGCCGCGGTAAGAATGAATCGCGATTAGATGGCGTGGCTAAGTACATCAGTGCCACTGGAGCACCTGTACTGTGTCAACAGCCTAGAGCCACACTCCGTAATTTTAAAAAGCTGGGATGGCTCGAGTAGATGCTGGCAGGAATGGCAGGGAGAAATGCACATTGCACAATACACCCCAAGCGGGACGTCGGTGCAGTACTTTTCACCGCCATGTATAGTATGTTTCAAAGCCCCAGAGAAACTCGTGCATTGCTGCCCCGGTATTATGTAAGCCCACATTGAAAAATGTCAAAACAGGTTTAGCGCCGCTGATTGAACTTGTCCCGCACACTTCCTTGTACCAAGAAACGCGGTAGACGCGTAAACGACAGTGAAGCGATGCATACTTGTATGGAAAGCGATACTGTCGCGACAGTATCGTTTCTTGGTACAAGGAAGTGTGCGGGACAAGTTCAATCAGCGGCGCTAAACCTGTTTTGACATTTTTCAATGTCGAGTTTCTCAGAGGATATGAAAATATAAAGCGACCCACCAAAAAAATAGGTTGAGAGTTGCTGCAGTCCGCTCAAAGGTCAATGTATGAGTTTCTCAGGGGATTTGAAACATACTATAGAATAAGAATAACAATGACGTGGCTATACGTAGGTAAATCTGGAAATCACGTCGTGCGAAGAAAAATATCTAAAAATTAATTTCAACAGGTTTTAAGAGCTCCATGGTCATCACGTCCAGGATTGTACTGCAACTGTCTACCATCCTGCACTGAAGCTGAAATATCCGTTGTGAAAGACTTCAAAGCAGTAACTACAGAAAGTTTTGCCACTGTCGAAATTGAGTTGGCTATGCTACCTAGCGAGCGGTACAGGAGGAATGTCGTACGAGGTGTTCTGGATTTAGTAGGTAGGGTTGTTACAGGTTAGGTAGCATATTAAAATAGTATACATTATGATATATGTGTGCAAAGTTGATCATTGCATTCAAGGCGGTAGTACGCGCGCGAGCCGCAGGCGAGCGCGTTATTGGAGCCGAGAGTGTAATGATCAACGCACACGCGTGTCATACGACGTTTTTCATCACAGTTGCGAGGAAAAAGCAGACTTGTATAGTTATTAACTTTTGTGAAAAATGTGCAGGTTGCTCATTTTCATGCGCCGTATTAGTAACTAGCTGCGCTCCGGCTTAAAAGTAGCCTATGTGTTAATCTAGTGTATAAGCTATCCCTATTCCAAATTTCATCCAAATCTGTCCGTTTGAGCGTGAAGGAGTAACAAACATACACACATACAAACTTTCCCCTTTATAATATTAGTGTGATACCTAGTGAAGGTATATTTTATACTTTTTGACGCCATCAATAACTGTTCAACATCATTTTGAGCATTGTACATTAATAATTGCTTTAATACCTAATTAAAAGTTAATGACAATAACAATAAGTCTGTTTTTTCCTCGCAAGTGTGATGAAAAAGTTCCTATGACAGGCGTGTGCAACTGTGCATTGATCATTACACTCGTATCATAATGTACTAAGTATTACTAAACACTAGGTACCTACTTAAACAAAAATAATATGAAAAACTAAAAGCAACATAAACAAAAGTGTAATGGGCGGTTTTATCGAAATACATATTTTATCTGTAGATAGCTAATTGATAGGTTTACTGCGGTAATTTGTAAGGTTTAGGTATGTAGGTATTTATTTTAAAGGCTTAGGTACATAATTATTATTACCCACTCGATCCTTATTAGCGACTACTAAGTAATAATACAGGATGTTTTTCCATTTAAATCAACTGGGTTGATTCCTGGCTAGAAACATTGATTTTTAAAAAATCCAATGATGCAGTTATAATTTTCATCAAAACGGACTTGAGATTTCTAGATTAGACCTACCACGCCCACTTGAAAAATGCAACCTACTGTAAGTATATTAAATAGGATTTACTTTCAGTGTCCACTGGAGGAACTGGCGGCCTCTTCCTAGGAGCGAGCATTCTAAGCTTCGTGGAGCTGTTCTACATACTCCTTGTCCGTCCGTTCTGCGACATCTACAGTCAAAAGGACGATGATCCTTGGCACAGAAAGTTCGGTGCCCGCCGTCTTGCTGACAACAAGTTCAGCAGGAACTGGGATTGGACTTTCCATAAGACGCACCCGAGCAACTTAAAAAACCTAGATCACAAGAGCAATCCTATGAAATGAAAAATGAAAAAAAATGGAAGGGTAAAGGTTAAACGAATAGTACCTGAATTATAAAAACACTAAGGAATAATTTTAATTTTTCAGCAGCTAGGTACAATTTGTGCTTATTCGATTTACAAAATTGATTTTGGTATTTTCACTGTAAAAACTGTTAAAAATAGCCCTTTATAGAGGACATGTAGGTCCCTATTATGACCGTTAACCTTTATAATGATTGGCCCACAATTATTTTACCAAAACGTTTGATGCACTTTACATTCGGCACTTAGATATTTTTGAATTGTGTAGGTATAAGCATGTAATTTATAGTAAAGTAAAAACCTTAGTATTACATTAAAAACAGAATCTCTCAACAATCTCTTCAAAAATATTCATTAGTTTTTCTTTATAATCAGCATTCGACTGCATCATTTCTAAAACAAAAGCTGATTTGTTTTTTGAAAATATATCATCAAATTGAACAGGGTCGCTGAAAGCGTTTGTCAATAGATCATCGTCGATCCAAAAATGTTGAATTAGACAAGCACAGACTATTATACCCCATTGCCTTTGTTCTACAACTGATTCTAGGAAGTTATCCCTGTCTATTATACCAGCGTTCAGGTCATTATCATCTAGGATTCGTCCGATTTCTTCAAGATAGAAATTTAGAAACTTTTCCATATTTTCTTCCCTGAAATTTGGTTGTAAGTTACAGTAAAGAAGAACCATGACATCTCCAGCAGGAGGTTGGTATCCCGTACCTTGAAAATCCACGAGAACACAATCATCAGGAATCATTTTATCGCCTACTTGTTTGTAATGAAACATGAAATTATTGTTCCATAGGTCCTGATGGCATATCACATTTCTATACTTAACTGAAACGTTAGAAAGAGTTAGCCCGGACGACCAAATGTTAAACCAACGTTTCTCAATTAGTTTTAGCTGTTTGTTAGTGTAATTTGAATAACGTTTAATTGCGTCTAAAGCTGCATTCATGCATTGATTAAACCATTTACCCGTCTCAGTATAGCTAGAATCAATTCTTTGATGGTAATAATCTTCAAGTGAATAGCTGCGTCCTAATTCTTTTTTCATTTTCTCTTCGCAGATGATGGAAGACGCATGGAATCTGGTTAGAGCTTTTAATGCTTCTAAAGTGTGTGCCATGTCAAACCTCTTAAATTTATCTTGTAATTTGTATTGAAGAGCGTTCATGTCCTGAAATACCATTGCGTTTCCTAAATCTGTTACGAATCTTGCACTCCAAGGTCTCAATTCTGAAAATGCAACGATATTGATGAAGCGAATACAACATGTTGGTACTCGCGTACAGATCGCATGTTTCAACTAAACTTAACACAACTTGGCAAGTAGGCAAGTGTTACTCTATGTATGTCAAACAGGAACAGCTGCCCGTAACGGGATATACATTAGTAAAATACTAAAACTGTATTAAAAATAAGTAGATAGGTACCTGGAATTCCAATTTTTCGTTGAATGACTGAATAGAAGTATTCCCTTTCGAACAACTTGAATTCCCTAACCATGTCTGCTTTTGCCACATTCGTCACAGGCTTGACTTTTAGAAAATAGTGCACTATTTTCTTTTGTGAACCTAAATCCACTTTGAGCTTCCAATAATCACACAGAAATCCCAGCATCTTATCACTGGCATTGTTGATGCTATAATTTTCAATAATACTTTCTTCATTTATCTCTCTATCTTTAGATACAATTAATTTAATATCTTCTTGTGTCAGCATGCATCCAGGAAATGGTGGCACGTATTTTTTCAAAGCATCTTGTTCCATCTTGCACTTTTTCCATGAAAAATTTGTATGTTTATTTTTGAACAGTTATTATTGATACCCTATATAAATGTTACTTTAAACCTACTCACGTAGGTAAGTAACACTGCTCCTGTTTCTGTATACACGGTGCACCCTCCCTCACTCAACCAAAAGCTTTATCTTCAGTCTGCTTGCAGTATTTATCTTCTATTGTATCAAATTTGTGACTGCAATTTTAAACCTATTGATGCATTTGGCATGCACTTTTGTAGTGCGTCCGGCATATTCGGCCCCTATCGCTACTATCGATTAGCGGTGTGTTATCTAACTACAATGTAAGATAGCGTAACAATAATTATGACTAATATTTAGGTGGGTAGGTAAAGTTAAAAATCACATTAATACCGCAGACGAGATACTAGTACCGTCTCTGATTAATATAAAGTTGAGTATATGATAATCTCCCCATTATGCAGTTGCAGGCCCATGTCCCAACAGTGGGAGAAGGTAGGTATTGGACTGATAACGAGCACAATAATACCTACCTTCTCCCACTGTTGGGACATGGGCCTGCAACTGCATAATGGAGAGATTTTATAGTCTAAAATCGGCTACACTAGCCAAGTGTGGGTTAGTGTTGTTCTCGAATATTGTGATACTTGAACATATCGGTTTTGTCACGATGTTTTCTTTCACGGTTGGATCTTACAACTTGTAAGAGTGAGTGCAACCCTTGTCGATCGATATGGCAATCCCCATCTTATAAGCAAACAACTGGATAAGACGAAGTCTGGTCACACAATCAACAAAAACGCAATTTTAGCTAACCCAGGGCGACGTGACGGGGCGAATAATTGAAATGAATGAAAAAAAAAGTGTTAATATGAAATAAAACAAAGAAGAACCGTGAATGAATATAATTTAACTAAGTAGTTTGGTTTTTCCAAAATAAAATAGAATGACCCCCCAAAAATACTTTGTCGACGGAGTGCTCTAAATTTTCAGCGAGCAAATTCCAAAGATCACGTAGGTAATTACACGACCGATATGAGTTTTGTATGAAATTTATTTGGCCGCTAAACCACGACAGATATGGATTATCATACAACTTTTGCCGGCCGCTGCTCGCCAGTACAGCAATTTCGATTTATCCCGAAGAAGGTTGTCGAAATAATACTCACATTTCCAAGCATGTTTGAGAAAAGAACATTAAACGTTCATAAACAATTAAAATAAAATAATATGCAAACGTTACAAAAGAAAAAAAATATACCTACATGCAGTTTGAATTATTGTTAAACTGAAAGAAAAAATATTTTTATAACTCTAGGTACTACACTTTACATTTTGAACTATGTTATACCTATTCAATAAAATACAGTAATACTCTATCTCAAAAACTTGAACCTACCCATATTCATTCCAAACAATATCTCTCCACAATCTCTTCGAAAATATTCATTACTTTTTCTTTGTAATCAGGGTCTGACTGCATCATCTTTATAACAAACGCCGATTTATTCTTTGAAAGTATTTCATCAAACTGAACAGCGTCGCTGAAAATCGTAGTCGTTAAATCATCGTCTATCCAAAACTGTGGCATTAGACAAGCACAGACCACTATGCCCCATTGTCTTTGTTCTTCAACTGATTCTAGGAAGCTATCCCTGTCTATTATACCAGCGTTCAGTCCATTATCCTTAAAGATAATTTCGAGCTCTTCAAGATAGAAATTTATAAATTTTCCCATATTCTCTTCCCTAAACTTTGGATGTAAATTACAGTAAAGGAGAACCATAATATCTCCAGCAGGGGGTTGGTATCTTGCAGCTTGAAAATCCACGAGAACACAATCATCAGGAATCATTTTATCACCTAATTTTTTGTAATGAAACATCAAGTTATTGTTCCATAGGTCTCGATGACATATCACATTTCTGCACTTAGCTGAAGCGTTAGAAAGAGCTAGCCCGGAAGACCAAATGTTAAACCAACGTTTCTCAATTCGTTTTAATTGTTCTTTGGTGTAATTTGAGTACAGTCTGATTGCTTCTAAAGCCGCATTCATGCATTGGAGAAACCAGTTATCAGTATCAACATACCCAGATTCATGTAATTGGTGGCAATAATCTTCATTTAAGGAATAGTTGCGACCTAAATCTTTGTTCTTTTTTTCCTCGTAGATGATAGAAGACGCATGGAATCTGGCTAGAGTTCTTAAAGCTTCTAAAGTGTGTGCCATGTCAAACCTCTTAAACTTGTCTTGTAGCTTGTATTGAAGGGCGTTCATGTCTTGAAAAACCATTGCGTTTCTTAAATCTGTTACGAATCTTGCACTCCAAGGCTTTAAGTCTGTAATCCGTAATGTTGAATGTTACTATTTATGTAGGTATCTACTGATTACAAATAACATCTACCTTGTACCTTGCTCTGAACCTATATAACTAACATTGGTCGACTGACAACTCACGTGGAGAAGCACGACCATTATTGATCGAGCTAGCAAAGCAAGCGAAGTCTTTTGAAATACAACTGAAAGAAGTTTGCTTTTATTTGCCCGGGGTTAGTTGCTCGATGGCCCGGATGTTTGGCTGTTGGTGCCAACTCGCGCACAGGTCCGTATTTTTCAAATAACCTTGACGAAACTTTGACGGTGACGATTTTGATTATATAGGGGTATTGAACTTCCAAAAAGGGTAGAAAATCGCTGCGGTGCGGTGTCTAATGGCATGGCACCGGGCGATTTTGATATTTGGCTGAAATAAATTCAGTAGATAGGTGGGCTCCCGAGGTTTATAGGTACTATGCTGTTTGTAGAGCTACTGGCATAATGATTAACTTACCTGAGATTATAATTCTCTGTTGAATGACTGAGTAGAAGTACAATTCCTTTTCGAACAGTTTTAATTCTTTAACCATTTCTGCTTTTGCCACATTTGTCACAGACATAACTTTTAAAAAATATTGCAGAGTTTTCTTTTGTGGGCCTAAATGCACTTTAAGCTTCCAATAGTCACACAGAAAACCCAGCATTTTATCACTGGCGTTGCTAATAACATAATTTTCAATAATACTATTGTCCTCATTCGTCTCTCCATGTTTAAATACAATCAATTTAATATCTTCTTCTGATAAGTATTTCTTTTTCAAATCTTCTAGCTGTTCCGTTGGATTTTCCATTTTAAAATATGTATATGCCACCGTATACTGTAGAGAACTGCTCGGTATGTTTCAGTCTTATGGTGTCTCCTCAGTTACTTAAAGGCTTACTTATTTATCTTCAGTCTGGTTGCTTGCAGCAGCTACTGTTTTATCATTTTTAAGACTAGGTAAACAAACTGTTCGAGTTAGCATACAATATTGTCATGATACAGTGCAAACATTAACATTTTGATAAATAGGTAGATGATCAAATATTTAATGAAATTACAGTCGATGATAATGATAACAAGCATTACCTATGGTGGAGTAAGTTTGCTAATTATATAGTAGGTATTATATACCTACCTGTACCTATAAATAATAGGAAGATTGGTAGTCTAAGGTAGGTAGTGATAAATTAACATGAAATAAACATGTAATAGAATACTATAAAGGTACCTAAAGTAATGGATGCTATAATAATAACATAATCTGCGAAATTGTTATAGTGCAAAATTGATGTAGGTAAGTCATCCCGAAGGGTCGAATACAGTATGAAATTTTCACTTGGACGAGAGTCCTCCAAGAGTATTCGCCATATAGCTTAGCAATCTGCAAGATTGCGTGTAAGATGCTCTGTAGGTATTACAGACGGAGCGACGGAAAACGCAGCTGACAGCAGAGAAGGGTATAGAGCCGAACACCGAACACAGTGGGCGAGCATTGCGAGAGGTTATGTCCAGCAATGTACCAGCGCTAGATGGATTCATATTCATTTATTGTTTCCACATGTGCATATTGATTTTACATTCGACATATAAGTCAAACCCCCTAAACCCCTGTATCCTTAAACAATCTAGGATTAATTGGAATAAAAAAAATATATTAATAGGTGCTTGTATTAAAAATATAGCATGCATAGGCAGAGACGAAATTATTCGATGTATCTTTCAACAATTTCTTCCAACAATTCGTTAAACCTATTGTGGTAGACTGGATCTTCTTTTGCTACTTCTATAAACTCTTTGCTTCGTGATACTACACGAGCTTTTTCAGATCTTGCAGGATTCCAAAATATTTCTTCTGTTTTTTCGTTGCTCATACAAACTATAGGTATAATTATCGATGCTTGTATTATACCGAAAATTCTGCTATCATCGTAAGCTTGCGCAAGAGTATCTTTCGGGAAAACTGTATTGACATTCACGCCCGCTTCTTGAAGTATCAGAGAAAGAGTGTCATGGTATATATTAATGAGCTTTGAGCTAAACATGTCTCTGCTTTCCCTTGTCGTGTTAAAATAAATAAGAGAAGACAAATCCAACATCGGTGAAGAATATAAAACGGTTTGAAAATCTATTAGTAGCACATGAGGATCATCATTCTCTTTTTCTTTAATGAATATATTGTTGGTCCAAAGATCTCTATGGATTATTACGTTGCGACGTTCGGTACTTGGTCTCGTTAGAGCCAAAGCCTTTTCATACAGCAATGGTATAACATGCTCTACTTTCTCAATGAAGCCTGGGTTCGATTTAGCATTTGAAAACTCCTTAATATAATCTATCACGGCATTCCTTCCTGTATCACGCCAAGCTTGTCCCTTTACTGGTTCTTGTAGATATTCACTGAAATCATCCCAAATCCTGTACGGTTTCCCGAGTTCTTTACTTTTCTTTTCTTCGTAAATAAATGACTGCGCGTGGAATCTGGCTACAGATTTTACAGTTGCTCTTAATGTCGAAAACGTCATGGTTTCTCTGGAGTGTGGCATTTTGTATCCAAGCTGAGAGACGTCTTCAAAAACAAACAAGTCCTCCCGTATGAAAAGCAGCTTTGGGCGCCACATTTCTGAACCTGTAAAGGCACCTTAATCTCATTATCACTATATAGGTACCAGCACGCAAATATTTTACTTACCTTGTTTGGTTTCTTGTTTTTACACTTACAAAGCAAAGAGAATACAAGTAGATAGGTATACTAGTGACAGGAAAATATCCCAAATAAAACTATTTTTTTTAAATAAGTAAATCCACACACTACGATTTCTTAAAAGTAGCGTACACCTGTGTTAGGGCAATAAAATGTGAAAATATATTAACCATATTTTTTTAAGCCGATCAATTAGTAGTCCATAAGTACCTACATGAATATTGATCAAAGGAAAAAATCAATCGGGTTAATTCTTCATATTAATTAAACATACCATCATCGTTCTGGAACTGTGGAAACAGCTGGCTCAGCATTATAAATTCCTTGTAGAAAAAATTCAAATCTTTAACATACTCAGACTTCCACTTATCAAATCTCGGGGTACACTTCACAAACAACTTCAACTCAGACTTTTCACCTTCATTTTCCGCCTGTACTATTAACTTCAAATGGTCTCCTAAATACCCAATAACTTTTACTGAAAACGCTTCTGTATGCCATTTTAATGGTTTCGTTAAGCCGAATCGTTTTATTATTAAGTTTATTTCGTATTGATTTAGCAGCTCCATTACACGACCGCTCTAGAAAATGCCGATAAATACAACTTTGACCAATAGACCCAGAGCAGAGCCATTTCTACAGTGCATTTAAACAGTAGTTTAGTGCGAGTGTTCGAGCCGCTAAAGAAATGTTTCGAAAACAGAGTGTACGCTATTTTCGAAACATTTCTTAGCGAATATTAGTAGAAATGTATCCTACTACGTCTTTCTTCCCGGACTCTCACAGCACTTTCTACGTAGTGGTGGGAGTAAGAACATACTTTTTAATTTTAAACTTTGTAAGCCTTGTGTGATAGTTACTTAGTATCTATTATAAGTACATATAGTCTGTGGCAATGTTCTCTGACAAAGTAGCAGAAATGCTAGAGGATTAAGGTTTATTAATATTTTAACCATTCGTTAATGTTTTTTGTGTAAACGGCTCTTCAGTCTCTTACGATAGTTTTTTTTGATAAGACACTAGAGAAACAACTAGATAATGTTAATAGGGAAATCTTAACCTTTACTTTGTTTTAACATTGTTATCAAATAGATACGGTTCATGACAAACAGAATAAACAACAAACCAAAAATAATTATGATAATAACACGTAAAATAATACTTCGTGGTTCACATTTTCAATAGTTCTAAACTCCTAGCTCACTACATATTTCTAATTCGTGTTGTAGGTAAAAAGTGCAACATTGAAAATACTAATAGATATTAGTCAACATTTTATTAAAACTAATCTCCCATCAGTTACATACCGAATAAGCAGCTAGTTGAATTTGAATCTAAAAAGGATTCTTTCATGATTTTAGCTAACTTTTTTTGTTTAACGGCATCATAGTTAGGGGCCCACAGCTCCATAGCTTTCGGGGAAGGTCCTTTCGATGGCTTTTCAATTATCTCTTCTTCGTCGCTGGACTGCTCGTCTACTTCCATTTTCTCTTCAGCTGGTTCTTCAATTTCTTCCGGTTCTTGCGAACCAGATATCTGTTCTAAGAACGATGTGACTAACAGACTAACAGGTGGTATCATGGATGCGGAGGCTGATGTGATCTGTAATAAAAAAAGGCTCAATCGACAATGTTTCTCTAAAATGATTGGGATGGAATTACGAAGTACTAGCTTACCCCCAGTTCCTCGTACGTTTGTTAAAGTTAAACTCATGTCAACTTAAAAATACTGAACGCTCATTGGTTGTCTATTGATCATCGGCTGTATTCAACCAATGAGCATCCAGAGAAACCAGAGTTAGAGTAAAAGCTCGCCCCTTATTTAACTCTTGCCCTATGTCATAATACCACAGAATACATAATAGTACTTCACAGCGACCGTGACAACCCAGCTGCTGAAACCAAGTGCCAGGGGGTCTAGCAAAGATACCTTTTCATTAGCGTTAACGCCAAACGATAACTCAAAATGTATGGGAATGACATTAGCTGCGGAAAAGTTTTCAGCAGGCACTGTCATTCCCATACATTTTGAGTTATCGTTTGGCGTTAACGCTAATGAAAAGGTATCTTTGCTAGACCCCAGAGCCCTCACGTCACTACAATATTAAGAGGCGTACTGTGATAGACTAACGAAAACTAATATCAGACTGGCGCGCTTCAAGAATAACGTCCGTAGTCAATACTACGGTTCAGTTACGGTCGGTAAACAACAGACATTGAGGGCCTGGCCCGGGCCGGATCATCCTCGTTAAACTTAACACGTCAAAAGGTACAAAACAAATATGGAAAAATCAAATAACTCATTGCAAATAGGCTAATTTTAGCACTTTAACACATTAACTGCCAAGTGACCCCCAATCTTAATAAATGTACTATTACAAGTAAGAGTGCGTTAGAGCGACTTAAAAGCTAGTACCTAATCCAGACGTAGCGTGACGCAACTTTCAACCATCAACTTAAAATCATGTCAAATATGACCAAATGATAATCAGTATCAGATAAAAACCTCATTTATCATACTGATATTATAAATGCGAAAGTTTGTGTGTTTGTTCTCCCTCTTGACGCTGTAAAGGCTGAACGGATTTGAATAAAACTTGGAATGGAGATAACGCTGTATTAACACATAGGAGATTAGGCACAACGAGCTATGGAGAGAGCTATATATGCTTGGTGTTGTCCTGCGAGATAAGATCCCAAATGAGGTGTTCCGTAGGAGAACTAAATTGACCGACATAGCTCTTAGAACTGGCAAGTTGAAATAGCAATGGGCAGGCCAGGCCAGGCCAGGCCACTCGTAGAACTGACAACCGATGGGGAATAAAAGTTCTCGAGTGGCGACCATGAACCGGAAGACTTAGCGTAGGCCCACCAGGTGGACCGACAATCTGGTGAAAACCGCGAGGAACCGATGGATGCAGGAGACGAGCAGCTGCTTAAAGTGGTGCTCTGTGCGGGAAGCAGTGTACGTCTTCAGGCTGGTGATGAACACATAGGTACTTTTTATCCGCGGCTGAAACTGCGGGGCGCAGCTAGTACTTCATATAACTAACCTGTGATATGGCGCTGCTCGTTGCTTTGTCCAAATCCATTGCATCGACTTCACCCGGCGCGACGCCTTTTACGTCCGACTTGGTTTGCAAAGCGACTATCTGACTGAACTTTGAAACTGGCTTGTGTTGCCATGAGATCACTTCAAGATTGGCCTTATCAGGCTTCTCTGGCTCTATCGTGTACAGCTCCTGCAACATTTCCAAAATTACACTAATCACACTAATATTATAAAGGCGAAAGTTTGTGTGTTTATGTGTGTTTGTGTATATGTTTGTTACTCCTTCACGCTCAAATGGCTGGACGGATATGGATGAAATTTGGAATAGAGGTAGCTTATGTAGTGGATTAACACATAGGCTACTTTTTATCCGCGGGTGAAACCGCGGGGCGCAGCTTGTATAATATAAAGGCGAAAGTTTGTATGTGTTTATGTGTGTTTGTTTGTTACTCCTTCACGCTCAAACGGCTGGATAGATTTGGATGAAATTTGGAATAGAGGTAGCTTATATACTGGATTAACACATAGGCTACTTTTTATCCACTAAAAGCCGCTAGTCATTCATAAAAGAGTGTTTGAGATGAGGTATGCTCTCACGGGGTGTTTCCTCGCGAACGTACGACCTACTAATTAGTAGGGCCACAAAGAAGTCCAGTTCCTCACGGTCCTAATATTTTTTTTATCTGCTGTCTGTATGTGTAATGTTCGTTGGTTAATCCGGTTGACCAAATCGGATTAACCACCGAACTTTGGTACACATCCTTTAACTAAAAAGTAGTTAGTTGTAGTAGTAGTTTAGTATATATTTATATAAAGATATTTGTATTTGTATTTGTATTAAAAATCCCGAACTGGCGATGATGATGGCGGTGAAAATATTTCTGGTGGTTATTATCTGGTGAAAACCGCGGAGAGCCGATGGATGCAGAGGCGAGCAGCCGCTTAAAGTGGCGCTCTGTGGGGGAGGCCTATGTTCAGCAGTGGACGTCTTCGGGCTGTAGATGATGATTCCGATTGTAAGCCACCCTTTAAAAAACTGCATTGAACTTGGTCCGTCCATTTGGGAGACCCCTCACCTACGTAAATACTAATCTGTGGTTCCCACATCACACGTCCCTTAAACAAAATTTAGCTTAAACTTATCTTAAGTTGTATTTATGTTACTTATTTTACGTTATGAACTTAATTTATAACTTTAGGCGTTGTCCAAATTTTTTAACACACTTTTCTCGTATTAGGCATCAGGTAGGTACGCAGTTAACTTTGAATCCACGCGATAAATTTTGACATGTCGTAATAACTGCTGTCGTAACATTAACCGGGAGCAAACCAACGAAAATGGCTCTTAAGATGGAACGTTACGCTAGCGCGGCAAATTCAAATTTTCTTGCGTTTTTTGACAATAATAGCTTAATTACTCAACGTGATTACATGAAAATGAATTTTGCGCAAATAAATAGAATGTATCAATAAATTACAATTAAAACTATCACCTAGATATCATTTGTTAAATTTGTCGTTAGTAAACTTGTCGTCATTGTCAGAGTGAGACACACTTAGGCGCTACCATAGTCTTGTCAAAGTCTCCCCCGAGAAAGTGTCGATAAAATTTTGTCGCCGTGCGCATGATAGGCGGACAGGGAAGCACGTGATCTTAACGAACCACGTAATTAAAAATGGAAAAAACGGCAATAATTTTAGGAACAAAAAATATTTTACATAAAAGACATAATAGCTGCATTTCTAAGTAAAAACCGTAAATAACTAAATAACGTACTAAAATGAAGTTCGTAAAAAGACTTACAGAATTATTTCTCGTCAGGAAAAGTCTCACATCATTGCCAGAACACTGTCCGAACGTGATTTGTTTAAATACTCCGGTTTCAGGAGCCAAGAGTCGCTTTCGGGCTAAAATCGGCTCTGAGCTGTGCGGTGTGAACACAAACACTGAAATCGAACGAAAACACGTCATAAGAATACGTTACTAGGTTGTAGGACTTTTTTGCAAAGTTCGTCTAGGTAGGTACCACCGCTTTGGCTATCATTCAGCCGCCAAGCAGTATTGTGCAAGCACTACTGTGTTCCGGTTTGAAGGGCGTTGTAGCTAGTGAAATTACTGGGCAAATGAAAGTTAAGAACTGATCTCACAGTCTAGAAATCTTTTTTAGACTGTGTGATGTCTCAGGATGACGTGTGCAGTGCGCAGTGTCACGCGAAACTTTAATTTAGAGTTCCGAGTGACACTGCAATCTATTATAGGCAGCCGTTCGCTTAACACCAGGCGAACGACTAGCTCGTCACGTCATTCATTTACATAAAAAAACAATGTAAGACAAAAGGTCGATTTTTTTATAACAATACAAAAAAGCTTTCCACACTAACCTACTCACTAATAAACACTGCATAACAGTGGAATAGCTATTTAGCATTTTCTCTTTGCCTATTTCAAACTCGATAGACAGAAATAAAACACAAAACAACTATTCCTCTGCTAGTACTATTCCCATCATCCTCTTTGCCTTTTCCCAATTGTTATTGGGGTCGGCTCCCAATCTAACCTGTAGCGGCGAGCTACCAGAATTACACGAACTATTGCCGTCTGACCCCGCAACCCATAAGGGACCAGTAACACATGGAGGTGTCAGATTCTATCAGGCATCTGACTACCGGTAACGATTGCCATAGATGTTCTTATGACAACCGGGACCGACGGTTTAACGTGCTCTCCGAGGAACCAAGCTATGGCATCGAAAACTGCACATAACTTACTAGATAAGTCATTGGTGCAGGGCCGACGATCGAACCCGGTGCCGTAAGATTGCGAAGCGCACATGCCACCGCTCGGCCACCATCGATCCTCTGCTAGTGCTAGTATCGTAATAATTAGTAAAGGGGCACAATAATAACCTATCATTATCATATACACAATCTTCATCTGTCCTAGATACCTTGTAGAGATTAGTTAACACAACTTTAAAAAACCAAAGAAAACGAAGTATATGCTTTGAACTTATATGACCTCCAGAGAAAGCAGTTATACAAAAGTTTTTAAAAGACTACTAGACCGTGTGAAATGAATTCATAGGGTTTAATGCCCCTTCGAGAGCAAAGCTAAACACTCACCATCATTTTCCTGGGTGACCACAGCCATTCTATTCGAATGTCTGTCAGCTGCCAGGCAGGAGGGTTTGATTTGAACCATCCACTTTATTGTCAGCGATAGGAGACTCCACACAGCGAGGCAATTGTCTGTCGTACATACTAACTAAAACCAGAAAATTGCAACAGTTTAATGATGACAATTCACATAACAACCTTTCATATTAATAACGCTCAGCGAATCAGCATTGAAACCCAACGAGGCAATGCTGCCAGCATGATGGGTATGTTACCTACGGGTAGTGGGCTGGAGCATTTGGACTGTCTATAGGCCATCGTGGCTATTATGGTCCAAATTTTCTTTGTAGTAGATAGTGTAGCTAGTTTATTAGTTTTTATTATTGTAGTTTAAGGCGACGGGTAGACCAAACAAGGTGTTTTTTGGCACGTTTTCTGGCGTAATTAGAGCATGTGGAGCTTTAGATTTAATATATCATGTAATTTCATTTCATTAAGTTGTTTGTGATGACCGCAAATACAAGATTAATAAATATAGCTCTAAAGCAAAAAATCGCAAACCTCCGTCAAAAAATTTGAATGATCCCATTTTACTGAGCTTCTACCGAATATATTTTTACAAAAAATAAATTAGTGTATTCCCAACAAACATTCAGATGTCGTGATCGTGATGACTTAATAACTTTGAAAAATACTTTAAAAAGATAGATATTATTTAAAAACCGTCAAAAAGTGCTTAAGTGCAGAAATTGATATATAAGACTACTAAGTTAAGGTTGTTGTTTATTTGAACGGTATTGGACCTGCGTATCTGGCTCTACTCGTTACCTTAAGAATTCCCGTAGAACCTAAAATTGTCATAAACCTGGCGATGTGGTCGCACCGAGAAAAAGCCCTGTACATTCGTTATATTTAATAAATTAAAAAAAAACTTCTGCTATCGTTAAGACGCCTGTAAGAACACCACAGCTCAATTGACATTTTTGACCAAAATCTAGCAAAATTTAAAAGAGACGTTTCAGCTATTATATTTCGGAACTTTGAATGATTATTGTGCATTCAAGATTTAAATCGATACCATAAGCAATGTACTTAGTTAACTATTTTTTAACTATTTTTACTAAATATTCTAATAACAGTTATGTCAATCATGATGTGTACACATGTTTTGGGATATAATCTAGCTCAAAATGTATGTATTTTTTTTTCTTTCTGCTTGTTCTTTCATTTGGTTATATTCTGTTTTGTGTGCCAAATAAAATAAATAAATAAATAAAATACAATGTGGCGTTTTATGGGGGAGGCCTAAATAGCAGTGAACGTCTTCCAGCTGATGTAGTGATCACAAATAGCAGCTACACAGCCACCTATCATATGTTTTGTTTATTGTCAAATGTTGTTTAAACTGCCATCTATTGGTCAAAAATGAGAATAACTGACTTTTAGTATGCGTTAACTTACATAATGCTCCGCATCCTTGCTGCCGAACTTCACTTGAATACCTTTAGGTCTCAATGCCGGATGAGACAACGTCGTCCTGATGTTGCACAAATGAGAGTCCCATAACGTCAGCTTACAACCAAACCACGCCGCTATCAACGATCCGTCCTGCGATATCGCAACCCCCCCCATATCAGAATCATCATTTTTCTTCATACCGCCACTCAACACTTTGGAATCAACAAAACTGTGGTCTTTATGAATGTTCGCCAGCCTTAAGACGACGTCATCCTTGTCAATATATCTCATGTACGGGTACCGGTTTGCCTCATACGGGTTTACTTCATGCCGTTTTACGTTGTTCAATATATCATGCGAAAGGTACTGTCCAATGCCAGAGGAATAGTAGCATGCGGTCAAGCATTTGAAGTACTGTAACTTCTTATTAGTTGACGATTCATTTTCTTTTTTCCATATGCGGAATTTCTGGTCGGTGCCGGCTGAAACGCAGTATTCGCCTTGATTGTCGAAAGCTAATGCTACCACGTTACAACCCCCGTGAGATAGGTTGACACACGTGTTTAATTTGAACGGTGTGGTATTCCTCAGTCTAGCGTACCAGAATTTGAGTTTTTCTTCGGGGTAGTTGACGCCATCATTTCGGTATTCAGAAGTGGCAAGCCATGTTCCGTTAGCGCTGATCGCGGCGCATGTCACTTCTGTGTCTAATGGTAGGAGGTTGTATCTCTCTGCCGGTAGATCATTCATTTCTGTTATGTCAATCTGAAATCAAAATGTGGGTACATGAACAGCGTTACGTTGGAAGAAGCTAAACTTTTCTAAGTGTGAAATAACAAATATTAGATACCTATACAGTCTCTATCTTAAACAGATATATATACCTCTCCAGTTAATATAAAATAGTCCACAAACAGTTGTTTCATTTTAATAATTAACCATAGCACCCTGTAATAGCGTTGTACAATCATAGACTTAGGATGTACAAGACCAACAATGACAGCTTGAAAATGGGACAAAAAATCACAAGAAATTGTGTGTGTCAAAAACTGTTGTTATGATTCTTATATTTACGACAAGTTAATTGTAGTATTTACAAAATATTGAACCTACCTATAGGCCCCGTAGTTTTTTTAAATAAAATAGCCGGCATTTTATTTACTAAGATCCTTCAATCTCTGGAGTAAAATTGCTAAATAATACAAATACTAAAACACTGAAATATTGATATATATCGGAAGGAGCATTCCTAATCTAATTTAATAGAAAGGTTCTCGAGTGGCGACCACGAACCGGAAGACGCAGCGTAGGCCGGCCCCCCACTCGGTGGACCGACGACCTGGTGAAAGCCGCGGGGAGCCGATGGATGCAGGAGGCGAGCAGCCGCTCAAGGTGGCGTGCTCTGGGGGAGGCCTACGTTCAGCAGTGGACGTCTTCAGGCTGTTAATGATGATCTAACCTATCTATTTTATAGTTTTTCTATTTATGCCTCTACAGGTTGTTTGGCGTTTTAGGAGTAAAATATATACGTACCAAAAAATATTAAAGCCTACATAATTTAATTTTTTATTAAATCTTTCGAATTAAAAGGTTCTGGCTTTTGGATTTACTTCCTGCATGTGATTTTATAAGTAACAAAACTGAGTGTGGCTGATAGAAAACCTTTTCCGGCGTTTACCAAACGGAGCGAAGATCTAAAATGAGGTTTCACCAAAAGCAGTTTTTAAAAATAAAGCCATTTTTTCATTCCTATGCAATGCAGGTAGGAAATATACTATGCAGAAAGACTAGAGTTCGATATATGTATATCACAATGGAAAAACAAAGGTAGTGCGATCTTTAATGCTGTTGTCGGTAGCCCGTGTGCGCCGAGGCTTAAGTAGTCAAGAACTGTTGAAACAACTAAGAATAAGCTGCTGTCAGTAGTTCCGCACGCAGGGACTACAGTTTATCACAATAAATAATAGTATGCCTATGCCATGTCTGTACCAAGAGTTTAAACTACACAACATCATCATCATCATCATCATCAACAGCCTGAAGACGTCCACTGCTGAACATAGGCCTCCCCCAGAGCACGCCACCTTGAGCGGCTGCTCGCCTCCTGCATCCATCGGCTCCCCGCGGCTTTCACCAGGTCGTCGGTCCACCGAGTGGGGGGCCGGCCTACGCTGCGTCTTCCGGTTCGTGGTCGCCACTCGAGAACCTTTCTTCCCCATCGGTTGTCAGTTCTACGAGCGATGTGGCCTGCCCATTGCCACTTCAACTTACTAACTCTAAGAGCTATATCGGTCACTTTAGTTCTCCTGCGGATCTCCTCGTTCCGGAGCTTATCTCGCAGGGAAACACCGAGCATAGCTCGCTCCATAGCTCGCTGCGCGACTTTGAGCTTACTAATGAGGCCAACAGTAAGAGACCATGTCTCAGTTCCATAAGTCATCACTGGCAACACACACTGATTGAAAACTTTCGTTTTCAGGCTCTGCGGTATTTTGGACGAAAAGATAGGACGAAGCTTCCCGAACGCTGCCCAGCCGAGTTGGATTCTTCGCGCCACCTCTTTGTCGAAGTTGGACCTACCTAATTGGACAATCTGTCCTAGGTAGACATACTTGTCGACAACTTCGAGAGTATCGTTCCCAACAATTACCGGTATAGGTGGAACATGAGCATTAGACATGATCTTTGTCTTGTCCATATTCATCTTAAGACCAACCTGCTGGGAGACTCTACTGAGGTCGTTGAGCATGGTGCTAAGGTCCTCGAGCGATTCCGCCATTATGACTATATCATCGGCAAAACGAAGGTTAGTGATGTACTCGCCATTTATGTTGATGCCAGATCTTTTCCACTCCAAGAGCTTGAAAACATCCTCCAATGTGTTTGTGAACAGTTTCGGAGAAATAACGTCTCCCTGTCTCACGCCTCTTTGCAATGGAATTTGTTCCGTACTCTGGTCCTGTAGTCGGACTGACATAGTGGCCTTACTGTACAAACACTTCAAAACTTCGATATACCTATAGTCAATTTGGCATCGCTGCAAGGACTGCAGCACCGCCCAAGTCTCGATTGAATCGAAGGCTTTCTCATAGTCCACAAACGCTAGGCATAACGGCCGATTATACTCTTCGGTCTTCTGTATAATCTGGCGCAGCGTATGGATGTGGTCTATGGTGCTAAAGCCTTTTCGGAAACCGGCTTGTTCGGGAGGCTGGAATTCATCAAACCTGCGTGCGAGACGATTCGTAATGACTCTCGAAAACAGCTTATACACATGACTCAAGAGCGAGATGGGCCTATAGTTCTTCAATAAGGTGTTATCGCCTTTTTTGAAGAAGAGCACCACCACGCTCTTGTGCCATGCCTCTGGCGTTATACCTTCAAGGATGACAGAATTAAATAACTTCTGGAGGACTAAAAGTACCGGTCTACCACCCGCTCTCAGAAGTTCGGTCGTAATTCCATCTTCACCTGGTGCCTTGTTGTTTTTAAGCTGTTTGAGGGCCATTCTAATCTCGTACAGGCTGACGTCCGGGATATCTTCGGTATAGTGTCGGACTAACTTGGCTCTGATGTCCTGAGCTGTGTTAGTAGCGGGCTTACGTGTCGAGGTGTATAACTGTCCATAGAAGTTCTCGATCTCTCTCAGAATCTCAGGCTTGGATGAAATGACGCTACCATTTTCGGTCTTCAGTTTTGTCATTTGGTGTTGCCCAATAGACGAATCGTTTGCGAACACTTTAGAGCCTTGGTTCCGCTCAATTGCGGCCTCAATACGTGAAGTACTAAGAGCACGCAAGTCGTGTCGCAAGGAACTCCAGATTCGTCTATTGAGTTCACCGTAGGCTGACATATCAACTGAAGACTGCAGCTTCATTTCGCTCCGGTCGGCCATTAGCTCAAGAGTTTTTTCTGAGAGCTTTTGAGTCTTCTTTCGGCGTTGGGTCTTAAAGAATTTCGATCCAACAGCTTGGACAGTTTCCACCAACCCGTCGTTTAGCTCGTCCACTGTGTTACAGTCGGCTAGGCACTGGAAGCGATTTTGGAGTTCCAGCTGAAAGCCTTCGGGGTTTTGGATTTGGACAGGATTTGGACGGAGCGTAGACTTCACCAGACGTGACCTTTCGAGCTTAACATTGATATTCAATGTGCCTCTAACAATACGGTGATCGCTACCGGTTTTCACCTTGCTGATCACAGAGACATCATCGAATATGTGCTTCTTGGTCGTCATGATGAAGTCTATCTCATTTTTAGTGGAACCGTCGGGACTTATCCACGTCCACTTCCTGGATGGCCGCTTCTCGTAGAAGGAGTTCATCATAAAGAGTCCCTCCTTCTCCATGAAGTCAGCCAGCCTCTGTCCTCGAGGGTTCCGCTGCCCGTATCCAAATGGCCCCACTCTCAGCTCATCGCTATTCCTTGTGCCCAACTTCGCATTGAAGTCTCCCATCACAACGGTGAAGTATGTTTCGGAAGTATGCATGGCTTCGGATATGTCCTCATACATAGCTTCTACTTCATCGTCTGAGTGTGCCGACGTCGGCGCGTATACCTGTATAACCTTCAACGAATACCGTTTGGTTATTCGGAGTACCAGGTACGCTACCCTGGCCGACACACTGTCGACTTTGACCACGTTGTTGACGAGAGACTTGCGGACGAGAAACCCGACACCCCCTTGGGAGAGTTGGTCTCCCTCCCGGTAGAAGAATAAGTTACCGGAATTTAGGATTATCGTGTCCTGTCCCTGTCTTCGGACTTCTGACAATCCCATTACATCCCAGCGTAACTTACCCATCTCCGCCTCTAGCTCGACCATCCTTTCGTCAGCCTTCAGTGTGCGCACGTTATGTGTTGCCAGGGCCAGGGGTCGTCGTTGGGGTTGGTAGCCGGGCGTCTGCCGGGGATTCTTCGCACCCCTTGCCCTGCCGTTACCGTGGCCGCTACCGTAGCCACGGGATAGCAGAGCTGCCGGGGACTGGGGGCCGTTTTTATTTGTGCTTGTCATTAGGGGGGGGGGTTTGCCATAATCACCACGCTTGGCAGGCGGCTTGGTGATCGCAGTAGGTGAAGATTGATTGCCACCAAGACCGAGGGGAACGATGCGACCCATTCCCACACAACATAACATTAATGAATTAAACTTCATTATGATCGATTCAGCAGTGTTCAGTTATAAAAAGGAAACAAACAGAGACAAAAAGACGAGTTGTATCTACGCATTTACAATATTACCTACGTATTTGTATTGATGGAAGTATAAGTTTAGTATGGTTTAGTCTCGGCCCAAACAGGCCACCGACCACAGCCACTGGAAGACAGCGACAAACTATTCACCCGCTTTTCCTAACATTTTGTAGGAACTCGCCATAATTATGTGTGGTCGGTGGCGGCCACACGCTATAGCAGTGTCCACGAGTGACCACTTGTGACTGTTACGGGCCACACACGATGGCAATACTCGCCACGGACACACGTAACCTATTCAGAAGCATGATACTGCACATCATAACATGTGGCAGCTTCCATATACCGGTGACTGTCGCGCGTAACCGCTACTGCTGCGAAAGTAGCGGTGGTGCGTGGCAGCCATCGGTGGTTGTGGACGGTGGCCGGTCTGCATCGCAGCTAAGTACCTATAACTATTACAATAGGTAATGTAGTCCACGCATGGCAACGCTGCGGGCAGCAGCTAGTCTTAAATATATCCTATCAAATAAGAAACCTTGGAATCAGTTTATAAATAACGGTAACAAACATTAAGATAAGTAAAAAAAAAACATTGAAAACGGTATAAGTCAGTTGAATGGACAAAAGTGACGAATCTAATGCAAAACTAACATTTCTTAGGAAGGCCGTAAGAGATTAAACCTACCAAAACTGTAGATTAAGCGGTAACTTACATTATATAGCACTTTATCTGTAACAGTAGAATACAGCTGCAAGTGCCCAGCGCGGCCTGCCATCAGAAGCCCTTTCAATCGTGCATGGTAGATTAGAGTACCGCCAAGTGACCGCATCAATGGTGAAATACCCCCGCATTCTAGTATGGTACAGGTTGTTTTCATTTGCGGATTGGCTATGATGATTGCTGAAAACGAGTACCAGTGTCAAATATTTAATAAGCAGCAAGCCAACAAGCAATGGGTACTAGGTCATTATAACTAAAAGTATTGTTTTGTACGAGTCAAAAAGAAGTAAAAAAAATTTTTACCTGAAAACTATTTTTTTAATTATTTATAACAACATTAGTTCATAATTTGATCATGGTGTAAGACCCTATTGTTATTTCTATAATCTGTAGGCTTAAATACTAAAATATTCAAGGCCCTATTGGTTCATGCATTTAGTCAAAATGGTAGCTTCAGCCACACCTGCGCGTCTGAGAATCGACAGCGGCGATCGTAGCGCGGCCGTCCACGTACACAGGCAGCGGTGGGTACCGAACAGTCAACGCTCACGACGCTGTCGAAACTTGACGCGCAGGGTAATGAACAGACAAAAACACCAAGAGTGAGATAGTTGCTTGTTTGATTTGCCGATTTTTCGAATCCTTCGGCGAGATGTGAGATTTGACTCGACCTCCTCCCCCCTAAGCACCTCACGTAATTATTGGACGCCCCTTGGCTTAATCAAACCCTAATCTCTAGCAAGATTTCTTATTCGCTTGGCTGGCAAGTGAAGCAGTAAACAATTAACGGGCACTTCGTCGCGTTCGCATAACTACGATAAATATTATTGCGTAGGAGTTAACTACATTTTAGTGTAGTAACATGTTTTACTTAATTTAACCCAGTTTTTCCACAATTTTACACTATTTCTTGCACAATTTAAGAATTACGTGATATTTGCCGAGGCACCTCCCGTCTTCCCCAAGTGAGATTCGGCTCGACCCCCTCTCTTAAACGCTTCATGTAATTAATGGGCGCCCCTTGAAGTACTAACTAATTAATATCGAGCTTTTAGGTTAATCAAGAAAATATAACTTACAGTTGTTACTCAATGTGATTGCCACATGCGATTTATTTGTAGTGATGAAGCGAATGGTTCCTGGAAGGCGAGTGATGAAGCTTTTCTCATGTGCTTCGTAACTAGTATCACCAATGGTCCATTTTACAAGTACTTTTTCCAGTCCACCAGTATAGAGGTAATTTCCTTAAAAATATTTTACAGAACAATAAGGAGAAAATGTATTTGCATTATACAGAGTAGCGGCGTTTGTGGACTATGAGAAACCTTCGATTCAATCGAGACTTGGGCGGCGCTGCAGTCCTTACAGCGATGCCAAATCGACTAAAGGTATATCGAAGTTTTGAAGTGTTCGTACAGTAAGGCCACTATGTCAGTCCAACACCATATATATAGGACCAGAGTATGGAACAAATCCCATTGCAAAGAGGCGTGAGACAGGGAGACGTTATTTCTCCGAAACTGTTCACTAACGCATTGGAGGACGTCTTCAAGCTCTTGGAGTGGGAAGGATCTGGCATCAACATAAATGGCAAGTACATCACTAACCTTCCTTTTGCCAATGATATAGTCATAATGGCGGAATCGCTCGAGGACCTTAGCACCATGCTCAACGATCTCAGTAGTCTCCTAGTAGGTTGGTCTAAAGATGAATATGGACAAGACGAAAATCATGTCTAATGCTCATGTTCCACGATGGAACGATACTCTCGCAGTTGTCGACCAATTTGTCTACCTAGGAGAGACTGTCCAACTAGGTAGGTCCAACTTCGACAAAGAGGTGGCAACTGTGGTGGTAGAACTGACAACCGATTGGGAACAAAGGTTCTCGAGTGGCGACCGTGAACCGGAAGACGCAGTGTATGTCGGCCCCCCACTCGGTGGACTGACGATCTGGTGAAAGCCGCGGGGAGCCGACGGATGCAAGAGGCGAGCAGCCACTCAAGGTGGCGCGCTCTGGGGGAGGCCTATGTTCAGCAGGGAGCAGGGAGGATGTCTTCAGGCTGTTGATGATGATAGTAGTGCCTACAGTGAACACCCCATTTGACCTGATTAGGGATTTAATTTTCATAAACCCTTTCTTAGTACACCTCTATGCCATAAAAGGAAGACACCCTCTCCGGTCCAGCGGTTGGAGCTATATGTTGTCTTTCAGTCAGCACATGGTCTTTTAGTAATATAGATGTGGTTTGACCAATAAAGAAATAAATTATTACATACCCTGCAAGGAGAATGCAGAACACATGGGAGGAAGAAAGTGCCAATGCAGCACCTCTCTTCCCATATTCACTCTGTTATCAAATAAGTAGCCCCGCAGTATGGTTACTCGACCAAGGGCATCGGTGATAGCAACCATGCTATTGTGAACTGACACTGACATTATTCGAATATATGAATGATTCATTATCCTGAAAAAAAGGGATGAGTTTTCAAAATGCAATTTAAAATACGTTTTATCCCTTTTCTTAGAATACTTAGTTGGGCATCTCTACTTACTATATTACGATTTAGCCATCCATACACCTAAGTGGATAAGTAATTTTTGTACAACTTATGTTTTTTTTTGGTTATTTGTGTTTGAGTTGGAGGATTAGGTAAATGCAAGTGAAATAGATCATCAACTATAGTAGCAGGCAATATATTATCCAAATTAAGTAGTGAAAACATTAACAAAACTGATTAAAAAAAAAAATTTGTGTTCAAAACTTTGCCCAGTGTTGCTACATTGTTAGAAATAGAGAGTCACATCAAACAATAAGGATAGTAAATATACTTACTGCTCTCTCGAATGTGGTTTTGTCAAATTTTGTATAAAGAGTATTTTTGTTCCATTTGTTATTGCAGCAAACCTGTCTCTTTCAAACCAACCCAGTGACACACAGATCATATCGTAATATACAGGCTGTGTCCCTTTATAGACTAAGTGCACTAAGCCTGTTTTAATTGAATATGAGACAAGAGTGACGTGAGTGTCCGAAGGGGAAACCAATGTTACTAGACAGCATTGGTTGGTTATAAGATTGAACGTAAGAAACTTGCTGTCTGCTGCTTTACGTAGTCTCTGAAAGATATAAAATAAAAGGTAAAACTTTGCTGATATCTTAACAGTTGTTTTGAGAAATAAACATCTGTAGATTCGGTAAAATAAATAAATGAGTCATCAGCCTGAAAGATGTCCACTGCCTGATCATAGTCCTACCCCATAAAATGTGCACTTTGGATGCTTATCATAAGGAGGTTTGCCATAATCACCATGCTTGGCAGGGGGCGTACCGTGAGCTCTTAGCGCGATTCAAAACTGAGCCTATACAGGATCGCTTGTCGAAATCCCCATACAAAAAAAACAAAGCGATCCAATATAGGCTCAGTTTTGAATCGCGCTAAGAGCTCACGGTACGCCCCCTGGTCTCTTGCTCTTGATGATTGTAGAAGATTTTAATGTGCCAAGGAGAACGCTGCTGCCTATTCTGTGGACATCCCATTAGACAGCTTTTATTGACACTGGGACCACATGGCATACCTTAGCTTGAAAATTAGACTTAATAAAATATTCAGTTATTATTTAGCACTTCAAACAAATATTTAGCCAAACACCAAAAATGACACCAAACACAAAACCAAAACACCAAAACCAAAACACAACCTAATACAAATAATTACCAAATATTTGTTGCATTTCTACTTTAAAGTACCTTTTCTCTGACCACAGCTCCATTTTCCCATGTCCATAGTGTGACAATGCCTCCAACAGAGCATCCATAAAGAGTGTGAGGTTCCTCTTTTGGAAACTCAATGGCAATAAGAGCTTCAGTGTGACATTCAGTTTCAAGTATCCTTACACAGTCTCCAGTCTGAATATTGTAAACTCGAACGGTATTTTCTGTTATTGCAGCCAATAATCTAGAATATTTTATTATTTTTTATTAACAATAGGCTAACATTTGACCACAGCCACACCTGATGGTAAGTGACAATGTGGTTGACGATGGAGCATGCTTGCCTAGAAGATACCGGTTCCTCTAGGGTATAAAACTCCCAGATTATATTGGTTAGGAAACAATGATGCTGACAGCAAAAGAATTGAACACCTTATTCCATTCTTTTGCTGTCCGAATTATAAACAAGGAATCGAAAATGGGGATGAGGGAATTAAGTTGTGCAATTCCATTGCACACTCTGAAGTGCAGATTGTAAAAAACCGATAGGCTAAGTGTTGTAGTTTAGCTTTTACTAATTGTCGCTAATGAGCTTTTTGGCACGTTTTTTTATTCAGCTAACTAAGAGTTTCAAAGCTGATATTGTAGTCGAACCCTCCCAGATATAGCTGCAGTATTCCTCACATGTGTAATCAATGATATGCTATAGATCTAAATGTAAATAAAAGAGAGAAGATTATGTTATGCTTGGTCTTTATTTATTTCATTTTGGAAGACCAACAGCTGATATAATAATATGGATATTCAATTATAAACTAAAAAGCCAATTAAAGGTCCTCACGGATAGAAACTTTAGTTCTATTACTTACTCTCCATCAGGGGAAAACACTGGACGGTGGTCAATAATACTTTTGCCACCTTTCCTTTTAAAATTATAATTTGTTTTACTAACAACGATATCTTCTGGCACTTTGATGACCATTTTAGTAAAGTTTTGAACTAATGTTGGTATGATAAATATTCAACATTTATATTTTTCTTTCTTAAAAACCAAAACAATAAAGCATGCAAAATAGCACAACAAAGTCATAACCTAAAAAGCAAAGCAAAGAGTATGTAACCTATATAATTATCTATATTTTCCCTATATATCAAGGTACTCTGTGATCTATATCCGCACAAGCGCACAATACGCGGGACCAAAGAAATAAAAAAAAGTCAGAGTTTGGCTATCTCAGAATGGCAACCTAACGAACATCTCGAAGGCTTGTAGCCACAGACGTTATGGTAGATCATGGGCGTACCCAGCTTTTGGCAAGTCCGAAATTTCTCATGCCGTTTCCCACACGATTATTTTTCCCTACCACTACACGAAGAGACCTAGAGAGAGCCAAGCAGTACCCGGTAGGGTAATAGTGTTCTGTGGAGCCAAGTCATAACTTCAAGACTCCGGCACGGCGGCAACACTAGTGTAAATTTGAAAGCATAGGTACCTTGGAAACGTCATGCTGGAGTAGATTTTGTCTCTTATCGTATAGTACTTATAAATGTGCTGGTTATCAATCAAAGAAAAGCAAAATTGCGAGCGAAGCGAGCGCGATAATTTTCAACATTTTATATTCAGAAAATACGTAAGTATGGCCATTTGAGCAATTGATTCCACAGTGCTCAATAATTAAGTAATCATCTTACTTTATATTATAATTTGTATGTCAATTAACGTTAAACCAATAATAAAATTTGAATGTAAAAGTCTATACTTATGGAATTGAATTTATTTAAAGCATCTAGGCTGAGCAGTGCTGCTGCGGGTCTTTTTATTGTAATTAAAAATAAATGTAGAATTATTATGTCAGTGAAATCGCGCTGGGTATCAATTAAAATAAGTTACTTACAAATATTAAAAGCGCGAAACCGCCTTACCGACTGTGTTTTGTCTGAATTTTTTTAAAGCAGTTTTGCTGAACTTTTGCTAGTAGTTTCTTATTTTTATCTTAATGTGAAACGCAAATCTCTGCCATGGTTCTGGGCAGCAGCCTCGAATGAAGTAAGCAAAAAATCCTTAACGTTGTTGTTAAAAAAAATATCAGTAAAGCACCAACGGAATGCTAATGTTGTACAAATCAGCAATTTTATAAAATAACTCGGCCATGAAACCATAATATGTGTACAAAACCATCAAACGCATAATAAAAAATAGCAGCCTTTAATTTTATTTGCTTAAATTAAATTATATTAAATTAAATTACTAGGTAGGTGGTAGGACTTTTCTGCAAAGTTCGTCTAGGTAGGTACCACCACTTTGCCAGTTATTCTGCCGTCAAGCAGTAGTGTGCAACGACTGCTGTGTTCCGGTTTGAAGGGCACTGTAGCTAGTGAAATTACTGGGCAAATGAGACTTTATGAACTGATCTCACAGTCTAGAATTTTTTTTAAACTGTGTGATGTCTCAGGATGACGTGCGCAGTGCGCAGTGTCACGCGAAACTTTAATTTAGAGTTCCGAGTGACACTGCAATCTGTTATGGGTAGCCGTGTCACTTAACACCAGGCGAACGATTAGCTCGTCACGTCATTCGATAACATAAAAAAAAAGATTAGATTGGATTAGATTGGATTAGAGTGGATTAGAGGTAGGACTTAGGATTCCAGGGCCCCCCCTGGGTACGCCCATGTAGTAGATACTATAATGTATCTTGTAGCAAAGATCACTTGCCTTTAGCGTTAACGCCATAGAGAAAATAACTTTACGCCAAACGATAACTCAAAATAATATGGGTGACATTTTTTTTTTTCTCTTATATTTTGGCTCCACACATAGTGTATTTAGCCAGTGTCAAGTATTGTAATTTTTCATAATGATAGAATATTTCATGTAAAGTCAAGTCTTAGTCACAGTCTGCGTAGTCATAGTCCAGTCTAAGTCAGGTAGTCTCAGTCCAGTCTAAGTCATGCCCTAGTAAAGTGGTGGCAACTTTACTAGAAGCTTCTATGGAATTTTGGAAGCAACACGAAAACCACGTTTCACCACATTATGTCACTTGCCCACACTCATGCTCGTAATTCAGCACTTAATGCGTAAAACGCCACCGATTTTAAACATTAACACTGGAAAAAGCACGAGTTTTGAAAAATAATACAATGCAACGACGTGAACTTTTCCGCGTTCCCGCCAAAACTCATGGGTGACATTATTAGCTGCAGAAAAGTTTTAATAAGAGGTTTTCTGACAGACAAATAAATAAAATAATAAGTTCTTAAAAATCCGTTAGATGGCGATGACGCGACATGGCGTGAATAATTGTTACTGTCCGTCGTTCTGAAGATAATATTATATTTGATTATATGCCAGACATTAGAGAAAAAAACGGTACTGTTATTTATGCGTAAACCAAAAACAGCAACTCTCTGCATCTATGCCTACGCTGTGAAGTAAAGCAGTAAAGGCTGTGACGGTGAGTGACAGTGTGACCATCTGTAAATAGCAGTTGGTGCCCTAAATAGGCTAACAATCTTCCCACACTCTAAAATCTCTCAGAAATATGCCCCGTCTTTTATAGGTGGTTACTAGGTGGTAGGACTTTTCTGCAAAGTTCGTCTAGGTAGGTACCACCGCTTTGCCAGTTATTCTGCCGCCAAGCAGTAGTGTGCAAGCACTACTGTGTTCCGGTTTGAAGGGCATTGTAGCTAGTGAAATTACTGGGCAAATGAGACTTAATGATCTGATCACTCAGTCTAGTAATCTGATTATTAGACTGGGTGATGTCTCAGGATGACGTGCGCAGTGCAGTGTCGCGCGAAACTATTGTTTTAAAGTTCCGGGTGACACTGCAACTGTTATGAGCGGCCGTGTCACTTAACATCAGGTGAACGACTAGCTCGTCACATCATTCAATCACATAAAAAAAAAAAAAAAGGTATATAGTAAATAATAGTAATAATATAAGGGAAATAATAGAAAAGTTTTTTGTTAGTATATACTTATATTTAGTTTAAAATATCAAGGAATTATGAAATAGGAACCACAACTATCGCCATCTATTGGGTCGTTGGGGCGTTTCATTAAAAAAAGGAAATTGTATTTTATGTATGAAATACAATTTCCTTTTTTTAATGAAACGCCTCATTATTCACGCCACGAAACAAGTCTAGGTCTGTGATTCGCGGCCATGTGTCGTCAACGCCATCTTACGGATTTTAAAGAACTAATTATATTTTTAATTTGGTTGTCTGCAAACCTCCTATTATGCTAACACATGAGTATTAGTATATACAATTTGTATATTACTGTCATGTTGTATGTTTATTTGTGTATACTATATGCTTGTCTGTTTTGTGTTGTGGTGTCCCATTTGTTTCAGATGAAATACCTACAGATGGAAAAATAACTCACCGGCTGAAATTCTATCTCCACCAATCAATCTCCTTTGTTTATTTTCTCTGTCCACGTGACATTGGCGAAGTTGTGGCAATCCCGCAGAAGCCATAATAATAATAACAAAAAAAATTAAAAAGTTAAAGTGGTGTGTCTGTGGTGCTCTTCTTAGGGATGTTCCGATACCACCAAAGTATCGATACCTACTCATATGAGTAGTACTCAAATCATGATTCGGTACTACTCATAATTATGAATACCGGTAATGTATCGATACCTACTCATATCGATACATGTATTATTATTTATAAAAACTGAAAAAATAATTGAATTTAATTTTACCTTATTGCAGAAAAGTTATGTTGTTTCTTTGACTGAACTACATTTCCAAGTGATTTGGCATGAAGAATCAGATATTTGAAAACTAAGGATGCGTTTAGGATATTTTATTTGACAATATTCATACAAGTACTTTCTTTATCTCCGGTACAAGTATTTTCTTTCCGATAGAAGTACTTTCGTTCCGATAGCGAAATAACAACTATCTTAACTTTACTGTGTGTGTGTGTGTGTGTGTGTGTTGTGTGTTGGTGTGTATTATCTATATTTAACGCTTGGAATTAAATTTACGCGTTGTGTTAGCTCTAAGTATACATTAAAAAATAATCTTTGTAGGCTACTTGACTCTAAAAGTTAGACCATGCTTAACTTCTTTAAAGAAAAAAAATATTTTGTCGAAATAAAGCTGCTTGGCATTGAATTTTTTTGTAATTCCATCCTGTTTTGACTTAGCAGCATTGATTCGATTCGATACTATTCTTTCCGATTCCAAGTAAGTATCGAAAGAATGATTCGATACCAAAAAGTACTTGGTATCGAAAGAAAAGTATCGAGTACTTACTGGTATTTACTAGTATCCAAACATCCCTTTGATTTCCTTTTTCGTTTTTCGAATTCCATGCTTGTGAAGTTGTGATTGTTTGTATTCTTGCAATTCATAACTATTTTTTTCGTGATTTTTTATCTAGCTATCACTAAAATACCCTGGATAGTAATTTAGAGACATAAATGATGTCTACTGAACCTACAGAAGCCCAAGTACAAGTGCGGTTTGTCACTAAACAGGAGCAGTAAGTGGCGCACAAATTGGCAGCATGGTGTCTTGATTAAATTCTAGTTAAATACCCTATGATTGACATGTTTCTTTTTACAGATATGCAGTTCCTGATAGCCCTTACGCTATACAAAGTAATGTACAGTCGTTGGAATTGAACAACTTAGTGAATGCACTGCTCAAGGAAACAGTTCCGTCGTTTGAGAAAGCTGTTGAATTTGACTTCTTGGTATGTGGGGAACTTCTTTGTACACCGCTCTCTGAGCATTTACAAGAGAAGGGAGTGTCTACAGAAGAGACTTTAGAGATAGAGTACTTGGAGAGGTTTCCTGCACCTTCACCACAGGATTGTTTGATGCATGATGACTGGGTGTCAACAGTTCATACACATGGCAACTGGTAAGACTATCTTTATGATTATGAAAAACTAACACAAGTACTAGGTATTGTGGGGTGTGGGGAGGTATAAATCAAATGTTGAGTTATGAGTAGTAATGCTATCAGTGTCGGACTGGTGCTGCCATTTCAAGTCAATCAATGAAGGAAGTATTCATTAAAAAATAACAAACTTATAGAATCTGCTGGCCTCATCATCCTTAATATGATAATGTTGACCTCCATCTAGTATAAAAAAGGTTACTTATTATAATTTTATTTTTTGTTTCATTTTTCACCATGTAAGAAGCAAAAATATACTTAGTAGGCCTGCAGGGGGGCCGGGTGGCAATCGCAACCCTGGCTCAATGGGCAATCCAAACCTGAATGTTATTAACTATCATCATTTGCTCTATATTTCAGGATTCTCTCAGGCAGTTATGATAATAGTGTTCACATCTGGAGCACAAAAGGACAACACAAGCTAGCTATTCCTGGCCACACATCTCCAGTAAAAGCTGTATCATGGGTGTCTTTCCATGGAGATCAGGCTGTGTTTGCCAGGTACCTTATTTCCATATTGTATCTGCTGCCAGTTTAGACTAGTTTAGTTTTTCGTGTCTGCTGGTAGTTTAGACTATGGGTGTTGCATATTGCACATTTTGCCCTTGTATAAACTACTAGATTGAAAAATCAACTCATATGTAAACAGTAGTAGTTGTTTGTAAACAATGTTTCTGTCCCTAACTATTTATTTCTAAAATAACCAGGGTGCCATAGTCGCGAATGGTGATAAAACCCTTTGTTTTTGATTAAAAAAAACTATTTATTCTGAGACAAATGCTAATAATATTATTATTATCCCACAGTGGTTCACATGATCAATCAGCGATGCTGTGGGTGTGGAATGTGGCTAACAACTCAGTAGATTGTGTGGTGACTTGCCGAGGACATGACAAGGGTATTGAATGCCTTGGCGTGTCAGCTGATGCTGCACGTTTTGCTACCGGCAGTTGGGACAACAATATCTGCTTGTGGAGTGCTAGTAAGAATGTGCTTTATTTATTTTGCGAATTTATTTTAGTGTTTGCCAATTTCCTTGCTTATATAAAAAAGCATAAAATACATTACCAAATATAACAGGTTTCGGAATATTGTTTGACTTGTGAAAGTGCTAAAAATAGCCTCACACATCACACATCAATATCTGGGTTGTCTGGAAGAGATTGCTTTAAGCGATAAGACCACCCATTGTGACACTTAGTTATAAGATTTCCCTCTAAATGTTTGTGTAATATGGTGTTTTCAATAAAGAGTTCTATCTATCAACAGCCAGAAGACATCCACTGCTGAACACAGGCCTCTCCCATAAAACGCCACTTTAGACACTCATCATCAATTTGCCATAATCACCATGCTTGGCAAGCGACTTGGAAGATTTAAATGTACCAAGAATAATGCTGCTGCCCATTCCCTAGATATTCCCTTAGCCGGCTGTTACGGTACCAACGGGAAGAGATGGGGTGGTTCTATTCACACACCGGGACCACACAGCCCTAATAATAGCCTGTTTGCAATAAAATCCTTTGACATTGGTGTCAGTAGTTTTTACAATCTGTGATTTTTTTTATTGTGACAGCCAATATTCAAACTAACAGATATGACATTAATATGTTAGTAGAGAATTTCTAATAATGTTCAGATAATTTAAGATTTCGTTATTGGTCCAGGTTTATCAGAGGAAGACAATGTACCAGCTAAAAAGAGAAGCAAACCAGAACATGGCAATGCAAGAGTAAGCATTTAATTTTCTCTGTATTATCACAGAATAGATATATAGTACTGCTATACGACATATAGAAGGCTCACTCTGCAAAATCATTTAAATAAATAGCGTCTCTTGCTCCAACGCAATAAAGTGCAACTCAGGCTGCGCTATTGATATACCTTAATACTCACCTAGAAGTTGCCTTCCTTTCTATTGCGTAACTTTTACTTTTTCCTACCTACCGCGGCGCACACCCTCTAGCAGGCGCGCGACCGAACTTACCTAAACTGCGGAGTGAGACCCTCTGTTATTATATACTAGCTTTTGCCCGCGGCTTCGCACGCTTGTATTGTGCTATTTCTACGTTTAGGTAGTCTAATAATAACTTAGTTCATGCATTTTCTATATACCAAACAACAAAATCCACTAAATCTATTCGGAGCTCAGCAAGTATTAGCAGATTAGGTAGCACACGTGTAAAAATGTTGTTTGGGTAGTAGGTAAGTATGGCTTTTCACGTGTCATCAGATCACCTACACATTGATAAAATAGTGGATTAGAAACTGCAAATCATAGGTACAATATTTAATCAAATATGTACCTACTTAGACCTACCTTATACTTAGACGTTAGTTTTTTTTAATATACGATAGGTCTAGGCATCTAACTAATAAAAGTTCTTTATTATGGTATACCTACATACCAATGATATGGTCGATCTTTTCCTTGTCATTTTCACTTAAACAGATGTTCTTGTGTTTTCACCATAAAAACTGTTCAAGTCTTCATCATTCTTCCAGTAAATTTTGTTTAGGTACTAAGTATACCTACCTAAATAATAGGTAGGTAATCTATTATTTAGGCAGTTTAGAAAAATACAAAACAATCACTGTTTTCGTCAGCTTTTCATATCCGCGCGGTTTTCATTTCAAAACCAAAGAGTATATCTTTGTTGCATTCACCCACAGATTAGAGAAAATAACAATTTACTCTGTGCATTCACCACATAATTTTTTTTTACTTTCTGAAGTTTGGGTCGATACGAATTGAGTATTTAGCCAGTGTCAATAATAAGTTTATAAAATGCAGCTGGAGTATTTATTGCATTTACCTATACGATGCGTACATAATTAATTTTGTTAATACTAATTAGAAATTACAAGTACTTACGTACGCCACTGTAAAAAGAGGTAACATTTATATTAAGTCCGCTATTTTTCAGGTTGTTTCATTCCCACTGCACTTTCGACATAGTGGTGGGAGTGAGAAAATAACATGTGTACAAAGCTCTAATCAGATTCGATTTTGCAAAGTATGTTTCATTTTTAGGGTTCCGTAACAGTTTTAAAATAAAGGAACCCTTATAAGTAAAATCACTTTCTTGTCCGTCTGTTTGTCTTTCATAATTTATTGCTCTAACCTGTGGTTTGTCCTAAAGAGATGCACAAAAAAACGCCATCGTTACATGGTTAACATCCCGCATGTGCGAACAAAGCGTTTTGCTTCCACATTTATCATGCGAACAGCCAAAGAGTGGAACGCTTTGCCGGCGTCTGTATTTCCCGAGAACTACAATCTTGGAGTCTTCAAATCGAGAGTGAACAGGTATCTTCTAGGCAAGCGTGTTACATCCTAGACCGCATCGACACTTAACATCAGGTGAGATAGTGGTCAAGCGCAAGCCTATCGAACAATAAAAAAAAAAAAGAAAAAAAAAAGAGAATATAACCGCTCAGTTTGTTTAGTTCATTGAAAAGCATACAGACCTAAAATATTTTAACTATTAAAACTCATTTACCTACGTGAAAGAAGAAGAAGAAATCAAAACCGAACGGTTATTTTTTATATTGACTACTGTTTCTGCCAAATACGGCGCAATTTTGCCACTAACCATGTGTCACAGACCTACCACTTCTTCGTTAATGGCTTTCTATCGCTTTTAAGCAATAATGAGGCTTTTTATTTAAAAAAAAAAACGCTGGTTTCGCTTCTTTTCTAGATGGCGCTGTAAGTACATAGTTTAAACCTTTCAAACCATAGAGTAGTTCAAACATAAGAAAATGCTTAGAGTACCTACAAAGAAATGTCAAATTCAGTTGAGTGGACCACGAGTACATTGTCTGTAGTATCTTCTAAGTAGTCTGTGGTGCATTCTTCTAAAGTAAATTGAAGTACAGCAGAACTGCGAGACAGATAAACGTTAATATTATGATTTAAAATTAAGCCGAACTATCGCGCAACGAAAATAGAATAAACGAAACAGTTTAGAGTTCGTCAGTATCGTGACACATTTCCTATAACCTGTGGTCTATGCTGGAAACAGTGACAGTGACAGATTTTGGTAAAACCACAACTGGCGCCATCTATTGGGTCATACATAAAACACCATTTCTTTTTTTTAAATAAAACTCCTCATTATGCCAATGTCAAGTGAGTAAAAATTTGTACGTTTATGTCATGTCAAAGTCCGATTTTGTCAGTCAAAATGCCATCAGTAAAATGGTGGATATTTTACTGAAGCTCTTACTCTTATTTTACTCTAAAAAGCCGTTGAAGAGAAAACGAAAATGGATGGTTATAAAAACGTGGAACCATTTGCCAACACTCGTGCACGTTTACGAATACTTAAGGAATAATAATCCACCCTTATTAAACATTGAAATTCAAAAATACACAGGTTTTGGTAAATAAAAACAAAATTCACAACCACTATCGTCAGATTTTCTTCAAAGAGCTCCAACCGAACATTACACGGCCATGTTGCTAATTCGAGGATCTTACCCTAATGTATAATTATACTTACCTACATCTAAGTACCCTTTTAAAACTTTTTTCATAAAATATTTCGTATCATTGGCAAATACAAATGTCTAAAGCCAAAATGAAAAAAAAAACATCTTCTTTCACACTATTTAATATTTGTTGGTATATGTATCTATTTAACTTCTAAAATGCTAAACAACCGGTAAAAATATAAATAGGAAACCTATAAATTGTTTTGATTCTCTTAGAGTAGCGGTTGGTACTAATATTACTCTTTGGTCATTGTGGCACAGAGTGTAGTCGATTGTTTTTTTTCTAATCTGTGACAATATGTGGGAACTTACAACTTACCGTTAGTAGCAAAAAAAAACATGAGTCGGCCATGTTGTTTAAAACTCCGATTCGTTTCGTAATGAAATCTCAATAATTGTCATCAAATTTTTTTAACGATATATCAATTTTAATATATCCTATGTTAAGCGCCGGTTATTTCTAAGCATATCAGTGAAAACCGCATGAAAATCCATTCAGTATTTTAGGAGTTCAGTCATAACAAACAAACAAACAAACAGACAAAGTATTTAAAAAGTGGCTTAACGTGATCAGCGGCTAATTTTAAGCCAACCTGTGTCATTTTTTTCTTGATATCTTGCAATTACAGACTTTTTTATCTCTACAGTTTTATTATATGTATAGAAGAAATAGTTGCGATATTAATTTAATAGTAGGTGCTAAAGTAAACTTTTCGGTTTTCAAAATTAGTTTTGTTGATTTTGATTATTTTATTTAGATTTTGTATAACTACCCACACTAATTACTTGTAATATTTAGGAACCATTGACTACATTGAAAGGGCACCGGGAGGCTATATCCGGGGTACAATGGATGGACTTCAACACAGTTATATCAAGTGGCTGGGATCATCTGCTGAAGCTGTGGGACTGTGAACTGGGTGGGATTAAACAGGAAATTGCTGGTAGGTATAAAATTATATTAGTTGATATTAAATTTAAATGGAGGGTCTCAAAGACTATAATAGCATGGTATGTGTTGTTGATGATGATGCAGATGAAGCAACGAATTAGTGGCATGTCTAGTATTACAGATGTATTTACAGAGGTCATTGTAGTACACATTTTTTCCCTGATGGGAAGAGGTCACTGTAGACCTCTTCCCATCAGGGAAAAAATGTTCAAGTATTTATTTTGGAGCTTAATGACTTTTGTCAATAAATATTTTATATTGCTGGTATCTACCACGTACATAAATATCATAATCATTTATCATCATCACCATCATCTGCCTCGATTTATTCTACTAATTGGGAGGCCATGATGGACCAATGACCTTGTCAAAACTGAGGAGCTGTTGGATGCAAGAGGCAAGCAGCGACTTAGGTGTTTTTAGCAGTGGACATCTTCAGGCTCATAATGATAATGGGGTCAGAACAACAAAATATCTTCAAGTCATACCTATTAACCTTTTTTGATCTACATAGTTTCATCCATAATTTCTCATAAATATAATAATTTCATAAGTATTTATTAGATTCTGAGAAAAAGCTTGTATACAGAACATTGCTTAATAAACTAAATATTTCATTCCATTTTCAGGCAACAAGGCATTCTTCGACTTGGACTGGTCACCATTGAACAATAGTATCCTCACAGCATCAGCAGACAGACATATTCGATTGTATGATCCTAGATCCACAGGTAATTTTAAGATCCATTAAAGTTTTCGTCTTAATTTATCATGTGGGTAATAAAAAAAGTAGGAGTGAAAGATGTAATGTAAGCACGAAAGCATACAATAGTATATTTATTTGATCTTCGGTTTTTTTAATGTATTTAATTAAAGATCGTGGTATAGTTGCGGAAAAAACAGCCCCCGCACCAAGTACCTATTTGTCATGGGGGCAGTAGGACCTGCACTGACATCCCGCTTGGGGTGTATTATGCATTCTTGGGGTGTATTGTACATTCTTTTTTTTAATGTAAATGAATGACTTGACGAGCCAGTCGTTCGCCTGATGTTAGGCGACACGGCCGCCGCCTATGTCAGGTTGCAGTGTCACTCGGAACTCTAAATTAAAGATCCGCGAGACACCGCGCACTGCGCACATCATCCTGAGACATACACAGTCTATAAAATTTTTCTAGACTGTGATCATAAAGTCTCATTTGCCCAGTAATTTGACTAGCTACAATGCCTTTCAAACCGGAACAAAGTAGTGCTTGCACACTACTGCGTGGCAGCAGAATAACTGGCAAAGCGGTGGTACCTACCTAGACGAACTTTGCAGAAAAGTCTTACCGCCTAGTAAAAAGTGCGTTCTTGGGTGTAGTGTGCATTTGACGTTTACATTGTTTTTCAGAGAGCATTGTGAAGACTACATTTACATCTCACACTGGCTGGGTGCAGTCTGTGTGTTGGTCCAAGATCAGGGACACTTTATTCTTATCTGCCGGTTACGATGGACAAGTCAAGCTGTGGGAGACTAGAAGGTGAACATTGGTTTCTTTTAAATACTCCATCATCATCATCATCACCAACAGCTTGACACGCTGAACATGACCCACTTTGAGCGGCTGCTCGCTTGCATCCATCGATTAAATCCTTACTGTAACATTCTGCCGTCCTTATGAAAAATGCAGTAAGTAGGTAAAACATGTTTTCGAGAAAACGCGAAAACAAAAAGTTGCGAGTAGTCGAGAGTAGTCGAGTTGTTGCATTCTTACTTCCTGAGTTTTTGGGAAACAGAATACAGACTTTTTAGCGATTCCGAATCGCCAAATAATCTCGGGTCTAACACAATTTTGCCAAAAACGTTAGATACTTCACTATGAGGGCAGATATATTAAGTATTGCTATACTGATGTATTCTAAATCAAATGGGCCAATTATAATGCTTCTTTTGAACTGAAAGTTGAACCTGTACGGTTCTAAAGCCATCATCAGTCATACTTTTTTTATCCACTGATTCTCCTAAAAGCTTGATAAGCTAGTCTATTGTAGGGGTTATTGTCTCGCTTTCACGCGTTCATACGCGTTGGAAAGAGAGGCAGCTAGTAGTTGAATATAACTTTTAGGCGTGCCCTGCGAGTTGAATTGCACTTTATTACGTTGCAGCAAGTCCCTATTTATATAAACGCCTTTGCGAATGTCCTGTAAAATTTTACTTCTCTTTATTTTTGAGTGTCATTCTCCTTTCAGCCCGCGAACACCGTTGTACGACTTGAGCGGTCACGAGGACAAAGTGCTGTGCTGTGATTGGTCGAACCCAGCCCTGCTCATCAGTGGTTCCTGTGACAACACCCTTAGGATATTCAAGTCGAAACATGCTGTTGGAAACGCGTGAGATTGCCCTTTCCTTTGTTTTAAACACGTTTATTGCCTACCAGTGGCGCCCCCCTTATTTGTTAAAAGTCCACTTTAGCTGTAGTTTATGGCCGTCCAAAAATTGAGCTAATTAGGTATTTATTCTCCAAATCAACACCAGAATCTGTTAGTATATCTATTCTTATCTGTATCTGTTAGTATATCTGTTAGTATTATATAATTTGTGCCAGAATTATTTTTTTAAATATACGAGGTAAGTGCCTATTATGTTTTTAAACCATGGTAGCAATCATGGGTGTTGGCAATAAACGTGTTCAAATTTATGGTAAGGAAGATAGATAAGATAGTAATTGCTAGCGCCATTAAAAATGCGTTTCTGACGGAAACTAAAGACTAATGCTGTTTCATTCTGACCAATACGTAGAATGTGTTGTGGGAGTGACACCGCAATAGAAATGTCTGCTGCATTCATAACTTTTATTTAATGGCGCGGGCACTATTACTATACGTTTGCTACACAGATACGTTGTTATAAAAACCTACAGTGCATAATTATTTACTTAACGTAATTTGTATACAAAAATTAATGAATCAACAATTCTGTGAATTGTCCATAACTATTATGAACTTGCTCAGACAATGTAGACCAAACAAAATTAAAAAAATGTATTTATGTACTGTTTAATAAAATATCAATGTTTTAGTATAGACCTAAGGATGGAGTAGACGTTAAAATAAATACGATTATTATTAAAAAATGTTCTATTGACAACAAGCCTTCTTTTTCCATAATTTAATTTGCTATTACTTTAAATGTAAGATATTTTTTTTATGTATGACGTGACTAGCACGTCGTTCTCCTGATGTTAAGTGGCACGGCGGTCGCCCATAACAGTTGCAGTGGCACTCGGAATCTAAATTATAGTTTTGCGTGACACTGCACAGCGCACATTTGAGACTCAGCACTCCTCTTCAACGAAAACGAAGGTTTTCAATCAGTGTGTGTTGCTAGTGATGACTTATGGAACTGAGACATGGTCTCTTACTGTTGGTAAGCTCAAAGTCGCGCAACGAGCTATGGAGAGAGCTATGCTCGGTGGATGCAGGAGGCGAGCAGCCGCTCAAAATGGCGCTCTCGGGGGAGGCCTATGTTCAGCAGTGGACGTCTTCAGGCTGTTGATGATGATGATGATGACTCCTCTTCAGATTTCTAGACTGAGATCATAAAATGTTATTTGCCTAGTAATTTCACTAAATATTGTGCCTTTCAAACCGAAACTATAACAGTGCACTGCAAGCTACTGCTTGGCGGCAGAATATCTGGCAAAGCGGTGGTACCTATCTAGAGTCTAGATAGCTTTTCCAGATATTAGATATTTTCTAGATTCTAGACGAACTCTTGCAGAAATGTCCTATCATCTAAAAACTTTAGTAAAGTTACAAGGCAGTCAACAATTAGAACGAGAACACTTACCTATAGGTATAGTAAAGCCGTAGAGCTATACTCTAGCTAAATGCAAGTAGAATGTTTGAATGAACGATTTGAAACCGGTAGTGCGGCTTGTAATGTCGTTGACAAAACAAAAATCGGATATGTTGTGAGCTTTATCACAAGGTACTAAAAACTGCGGAAAAGAAGAAGTATAGAGGATTAGGAGTGAACGAAATGAAAGAACGAACTAAATTTGGTTTCGCTTGTTTTATTCAATCATTTGCTCTTACAAAATATGTTCAATGCAAAGGAACATGACTCGTCACAATAAAACATGCATCTTAGTACCATTTTGATTTATTAATATATTACTTTAGTCCATTCAGCATAACTATAAATAATGCGGTCGCGTAAAATGCTCATAGCACTATCTAGACACTTGCAAACACTTTGTAACAAAATAGACACAACTTCATTCTGTCCCTTTCTCTGCGAGAAATGTTTTTACACTATTAGTCATAGTTATGCCAAACTGCCACAACACACCACAACGCAACGAAGCAACATGTCCCTTAAAAATAGTCTTTCTTACCAACAATTTCATTTCACTTTTTTTTTACATTTTATGAAGTTTTTATTTTTGCATTTTCGTATTTCTAGGCTACCTAACTAGATTTTTAACTAAATTATTCTACATTCTAGACTAGTTTGCTGGGTAGAACACCACACTAAATTAATACACATGGACAAATACGTTCGTATCCACACTCCGGCTGATTTTTTTAGTTTTTCCATTTGTTTACGCTTAGTCAACTACATAACAAAAGAGGTGAAAGCAAAACGTTGTTCAACTGAAACTTATCTGAAGAATGTGTTCAACTAGTTGCTTACTGGCTAGAGGCGCGGGGCGTCCGCGCGAGGCCACTTCAGTCCGTTCAAATCAATTAAATTATTAATAAACTAACAAAGGAAACTACCCTAGAGTGCCCCGCCGCGCGCACGCGCCCGCTGCGCAAGGAAATATATTAATCTAGGGTTCTATTCTATCTATCTTAGCGTCGAAACATTTTTTTTACTAATCTAACCTATCTATAGTTAAGCTTAAACTCTAAGAACTAGCCGTCTTGTATTCGTCGTTCCCATAGCTTCACTTCACAGTTTAAAAACTTGTCAAACATCCACTTAACATTAACGACTTATATTTAAAACATTTACTTAACTCTTCACCTTATTCATCGACATGTAGTTGAATCGTTTTGGTTTTCGCGGATTTGTATCCAAATATCTTTTGTGCTCAGATTTGTATAGCTCTCACTACAACGATCTAATCTCAAAGTAAACGTTATCACACATGCGTGGAGCGCGGCGAGTCACTAGGAACATCTACGATCACACTCGTCGCCATCATGTGTGAGAAATGCAACATTTAGACAGCCACATTTACCTTCGTTATTAGTTGTTAATACAAAATATTTTTAAACATAGTTTTTACATTACCACTACGTTTATGAAAAACGGCATGTTCTCTATTACCTGTAAAAATATTGTTTCCAAGCACATGCAAACTTCTATATTGTATCCATTTATTTAAAAGGAAGCTGAAGGCACTACCATCAAATTAATTTTATTGCTTAAATGGAAGGAAGCATTAGAAAAATAATTTAGTGCTAAAATACGTTTGCTTTTGACGGTAATTCTACGTGGGACCGTGTCACTCTAATTTACTACAAGTCACTTACACGGTGTCTGGCTCTACTCTACTTATTGTTACATATTTATTTCACATATATCAAGGGAACAACGATCTACATTGTGGAATGGAAATAGTCGGGGATGTCTTCAGGACGAACGTGTAACCAGGACAATAAAGTCCCGACAAAGATACGATGCTCTCTTATACGAAATGTATACCATCTCGACATCAATTTAAATGCAACTTTAGCGGAAATACCTATCGGAAGACTGCATTTACAGGAAGCCACAGTGTACGTGAGACAACATACGATCACTTAACTAACCTTAAGTACCACGACACTCGGTACTACATTGCACTTCATGGTATAATATTATTTTTCACGAGAAGTAAAAAGGCGGTATTCAAATCAGTTCAAATAATTTGGCTTGATCAGAAACTATGCGAAGATAATACTGATCTGCGGAGGACTGTGAATCGAAGATGTCATCATCGAATGATTTTACTAATAAAAATCTCACTTTCATTATAGCCTTTCGAGACGTGAGCTTATAATACAAACGTGCTGTCAAGTCTGTTTGTAGTAGGTATGATCAGGCAGTCAGCTAGATAACTACGCCGGTCTAAGTGGTTTCATATTGTCGATTCGCTGGGCAACGCGGGATTTTGTGCATCTACAGTTGGTAGCAGAATAATCACGTCCTACTTATTACAACCCCAAAAGTATCTCGTTTACGGAACAACAGTACAATTTCAGCCTTTTCCTGAATCAAACAAACGTATAAAATAAAACGAGTACAGATGTACATATTCGTCGAAAATCTACGTAGCTCATTCAAAACCCGCTGTTACTAGTGTCAGTTCCTGTATTCGTTAAGTCGGTTCACAGGTTTTGAACAAAGAGGTTACCGCTTAATCGTCAGTTAAAATACAGTTAATATATCAAACATTTAACTAGTCTTCAGTCCCTGATTGTATAAATATTTCCCTACTTCTTACTCGACTTTAATGATTTGTATACTTTGGTTCTGATGAAATTCTTGACGTGCCAAAATAGAATTAAACAGTTGCGATATAGTAGGCTTTACTCGTACCCATCAACAATGTATATACATGTATACATATCCATGTATAATTTATATATATTCATTATAAAAATATCAAATTTCATATAAAGTCATAAAGTGTACCCAAAACCTACGTGATGGTACAAAAGTGCTCGTTTGCGCCAAAACGGCGCGGCGCTCACACTCGGATTTGAAATCCTTTATACTTTTCGTCGCCTGGAAATCAATCGTGGAATTTTGTTTGAAGTTTTCTAGTGGAATGTGCCGACCGCCTACAAAATAACGACTACAGATGATTCAGTACACGATTCTCAAAAAAGGATCACTTCAATAATCATGTGTCCGAACATGAGTTAACGTACAAAATTGTATAGACTCGTAAAATGTATAAATAGAATTTACATACAACTGCTTATTGCTAAATGTTGCCGTGTTATTGGCACGGTTGTGCCACATAAGCGCAGAAGTTACATTTGGAAGTCACTTACCCTAGGCAGGGTTATAAAGGTAGCCAACTTGGCGGTATACGACCATGGCTCGTGCGGGGATTGTCAAATCGCTTATACTTAGATAGAATTCTTAGTAAACCGTAAAAAGTTAGTACAAAGTTAGCTTATAACATTTTATTTAGGCAACGTTAGCTACTCTTGCTTAGTACCATAACAATACAAAACAGATGTGTCTTTCCTTCCTTAGCCCGCTACCGCTCGTGCCTTGGATGCATCCCGCCTGAAGTTGCGAACGCGAAGTGTTACTTTAGTTATTGCCATGTCGAATACCGAGAGCTACGTACAGTTACTATAAAACGGAAATAATTTGGAAGTCAACAGTAGGTATACATAAATTCAGTCTGTGTTCGGGTTTGGCAACGACTTTATTGTTATTTTACAGTTTTAGATTAACTATTAAAACTATGTGATGTTGAAAATTATGCGTAAATTAAATATTGCAACAGATTTGGTACAGTTTGTACAGATACGAGAATGACGTATCAAGCAAGAACCGCTTGAAATACCGTATCAAGCTAACACGCCTGACAAACAGTATCAAGCCAATACCACAATACGCATTGAAAACATCAAGCTTAAACGTCGGGGAAAACCACATTAATTTTTGCGCTTCACCACTTATTTTAGTAGAATTAACTGCTTTTGGAAGACTGCGCCACTATGAATTTTGACTTGAGTTTAATACTGTATTATGAGTACAATTTTTCAAAACGAAGGGAAAGCACCACGCTTAATTTATTGAACATGTTCCTACGCAATACACTTCTTATGACTCTCCACATGGTGGCGGTCAAAGAACTCTCCAATACCGTTAACTGTAAATTTCAAATACGCTTCTAGAAGCTGCCTCAAATTTTCAACAAAACGTAACAAAATTTTACTTCTATTGTATTTTAGAAATACTTATTCTCCATTGAAGATTCTAAATCTTCGGCATAACGATCCTACTCGGTGTAGCCACCCTTAACCATTACACACATAAAGCCATCTCAATAACCTCATACTATATTCGTTAGTAAATATCTTTGATTCTTTGATTCCACATGATATGACCATTTCAATTTATCCCACTATTCTCCTTATTCCAGATATTGCTGACCCTCACTTATGCCCGATGTAGGTATATAATAAAATAAATAGTTTTTAAAATTGTATGTGTAAAAATAAAAATTTGGAATAAATATAAAATAATAAAATGGTATCTAATAATTTCAAATAATCTTTGCTACATTAATATATATGCTCCGATTGCACGAATTTTCAGTTTCATTTTTGTCGATTCTCCAATAATAATTGTAAACATCACTTACATTTTATATGACACTGAAAAAATAAAAAACAATAAAAAGAATGCCCCGAGGCAAATCAAATTATACCGTTTCGACCGAAATTAAACTATGCTAAAAATAAATACCTAACTATCTTAAATAAATCTTGTCAACATATTCAAAACCTGCGCCTAAAAATCTTAAATTTATTTCTTCGTAAAACAATAATAAAACTATAATGTAAAAACACATTTAAAAATTGCAGCTATATCTATACAATCAAATCCTCCCGTCGTACCGTCAAAAGACCTCATCAAAACATCACAGCGTTGGCCGTCAGGGGACGAAGCATCACGTCGAGTAACTGAACAGTTCAAGCGAATCAAATAAATAGAAGGCGCGCTTTCGAACGCGGAGCTTTCGATGAAGTCTAGAACGGCCGCAAATTAAAACTAAAACAAATTAACATTGTAAAAAGTCACAGTTGCTTTGAATTTTTGGCTCGTGTACAGCACGTTTAGTTGCATCGTGGGTTGTTTACTTGGGAGGCGGGTAGGGTTGGTACGCCTCGTCCGGCGACGCCGCGGTCGACGCGTGCTCGCTCTCCATCGGCATCTGGATGATCGGCGCGCTCGGACCCGCGAAGTACTGGTACGGGTGCGACGCGAAATACTGCGGAACAAACGTTCGCTTAGTCGCGGCCTGCGATGACCCAACCGTACTTTTGCCAAACTCGAGACCGAATCATTTGAATTAACATATTATGTCAAGTTTTAAAAAACTTTAATGTTCAACCACTTGGCTACACGACAAGAAGAAGAACTCTAAAGATCATGCTAAATGCCCGGTCGCGGGTTTGGACGAAGTACACACATCGCACAATGCTCGCATCAGTAGCGCTAGTGTCGTAGTATTCCGTACGAAACAAAGAGCGATACACCAAAGCACATCCCATAAGTACATTATCATTCTGTCATCGGTTATTTATTACATCTATGAGTAACATTATGATACATGTATGTCAGGCGGGGTACACAATGGCGGCGTGTGTAACAGAAAGCGAAAGGAGCGCTTATCAATGGATTACATGTATTAAAAGCAGGGTTTGAAAGGTTAGCACAGCTTCGATAACTTTATGCACTCACGTATAATTCGCTATCCGGCCTTAAGCTGTCCCAGTTTACCTGGAAAACAGAGATTCGCCGTCAGTCGTTTGTATTGTTTTTTGTTTGACTGGATGCCCCTCTTTGTGCCGCTGCGTTGATTCAGGCCGTTTTAATTGAGATATTTTTGTGCTAACCACCGCGCTTTTGTACTCTCATTTCATTGTTACGAGTTTTTAATCTGGCATATTTACCATTGCGGTCGTTTCTCATCTGCACAGTCTAAAGAGGAACAGTTTATCTTTGTGTTTGCGTTTTCATTGTTTTTATCAAATAGTTTCCGGCTGCATTTAATTGATCGCTTTTAAATATGCGTATAGTATCCGAAATAATTAAAAGTGTCATTGAAACAAATTGTAGGTTCACACACAGCGATACTCCTCTTTATACTGCGTCATCACTAGACTGTGTAACAGAGAATGCACACTTACATATTGGCTAGGCACCGAATCGATGGGTATGTGGGTCGGATGAGCCTGGTGCGCCGCGTGGTGCGTGGGATGCGCCGGTGGGATGAGAGCCGCGTACGGCGCCAGCCACGTGGCGGGATGCGCCGCGTGATGATGATGATGTAACTGCGGATGGTGGTGGAACGCAGTCACGCCGTACACCCCTGCACCGCCGCGGTACACCCCGGCGCAATCCGCGCCGGCACCTCCCCCGCCTACCCCTCCAGCGTACACGGAGCTGACGGCCATCGCCTGCAGAGCCAGAGAATAAGGCTAATCTTTAATGAGTATGCATTGCCACGATCTATATGGGGGCACTTGTACAGCCACCTATTAGTTTCAATCTTCGGTGTTCTATCAATTGGAATTCCAGTGTCAGAGTTCAATTTGGCGTGCGTTGAGCACTCACTGGTATTAGGTTGTAGGTTTCCGAACCACTTTTTATGCAGATGTATATAGGAACGCTATGTAAATTCATGTTTTTCTTTTTTTGTTGAAATGGTTTTGCGGATCCCCAGAGATGTTAGTGGAATCTTTTTGTGACTACTTCAAGATAATTCTTATGTAGGTACCTATCTTTAGTAGAACGTAAGGATAGGGAGTGAAAACACATTAAACTGTTTTCTCTAAATGAACAATAACAACAATATATTACATAAGTTTATAAAGTCAACAAAAAGGTAGACAAGACTCTTGTCACAAGAGTCTTTTACAAAAAATAGAAATGGGCCTTCATTAAAAATAATTGCAGTACGCCTATATAGGCTGCAGACTTCATCAGTACACGCTGTAGTTAGTTTAGCATACATTAATTGCAGTAAACGTCAATATTAATAACAAAATAGTCTCGTAGTCGAAGGAATGTTTCAAAATACATGCAAACTTGCAGCAAGCCGATAAACTGGCTCCGTGTATCGCAGCCGGAAGGCGTTTTATGCAAATTTTATTGCTAATGAAGACATTGCATTGTAAACGTATGGTACTTGCACATTATCGTTACGTGTTATTATGGGACTGGTTCTCAGGAAAATGTTGTTAGGAAAGACAATTTGATTATAAACCAAGGATTTTGATGAGCAACACTACACTTTTACCTCTGGCGTTCTGGTGGCTATAAAGTTCTAGTGTTGCTGGAATATTAACGAGTTTGCGTATAAAATATCCATAAATTGAAATATTTGAATGTACCATTCCATGGGAAGATGGTAGGGGAGAAAATCGTTATCAGAACTTCTTTCACGTGTTCCTCTTATTGATACTGATCATTACAGCAAACTGACTACGCTTTATAAATCAAGGATAGTTCTGAAATAAACGTTTTAGCTTTATGCTAAAAGTCTTGCTTGAATGCATTACCATGCTTCTAACATAGTACTAGGTATTAAAGTTAACAATGAAGAGTTAGTAATAAACAAGCTCCAAGAAGTGTATGGTGCTTACTTGCGTGATGGAGTCATTGTTGTCTCGCCAAATGCGTCCGGTCCCATCGTTGTTCTTATACAGCGACTTCTTCTTGTTGCCGCCATCGGCAAACTTTACTAGCAACGGCTCTTTGGCACCCGGGATCGGGTTGCCGTTGAACATCTGGAAATGCTAACATCGTAAGTTAAAATTTTTGGGTCTAAATTTGGTACCGCTCACGAGGCTCGAAACTGCGAACGCAAAAACAACCGATTGACCGATGCGATCGCAGTTGGAAGTCTCGATACGCAGAGACGTTTGAAGGCAGGGAGTACCTAAAGCTGGTTTTTAATCTGGTAGATAGATCTAATCGTAAGTTTAAATTACATTTTTGAACTGATGAGGGGCTGAAAATACCTATTAATTTCAGTTTGAAACCATATAGTATAACCATGTTTATTTCAAAGAACTAAATCATCATTCTGGTTCCTTTATTAGTTTTGGATATACTTAGGCCACGTTCTAAATACATTTTAGATAAACATATTGATTTTAGGCCCTGTAACTACTTCAAATATGTCTTGAAAAAATCTTCACCATTGTCCTCAGTCTCAAACTGAAGAAATTAAATAATATATCTTTCGAACTTAGACTTCTAAGACAATAAACACAATTTCACAGGCTTCCCTGTCCTTGAAACCATGACACAGAAGTAGTAAACAGCTCGCTGTTCATCCGGTAAATACCCAGTTGAGCGGGCGAGTTGGTTTAAGTAAGTATTAACTGATTATTTGCATGGCACTCTTACGGCTTCCAGAGCCCGTGAGCTCTCTATTTAAAACGAATCACAACGTAACAAGGTGTTTTTAAAGGCATGGGTCCTAGCTCGCCTAGCCTCGCCTCGCTTATGTTTTGCTCTTGATGCCTAGGTAAAGATTACTAAAATGGGAATTTGGAAATGGATAGAAGATATTTGAGTTCTTTTCTAGATACTTACCTGGATAATCTGCTCGCATTTCTCCCTAGATTCCATCCTTGCGAAGCCGACCCCCTTGCTTTGGCCATGGGTGTCGCGCAAGATCCTCGTGGACACAACCTGGCCGAACTTGGCCAATAGTTGGTCAACATCATTCTCCTTGAAATGCGGTGGCAGGTTAGCCATGTACAGGTTTGTCGGATCCTGCTCTTGTTGCTGTAAACACCCATTTAAATATGTGTAGCAATCGCCCTGTAGCTCACTAAACATATCTATGAAATCATTGAGATTTTGAGACTCGAATTATTATCATGACATTAACTGGACTTGAAATAAACTTTGACAAGATCATAATATTACTGTAAACATTTTGTAGAAGTTCTCACAATAACTTTGAAAATACAAAACCTTTGAGTTTAGAGTCTTTGGCAAACTTTTGGAAGAGTTGATGCGCCTTTTGTTCTATTTACATTTAGCAGTTCATGGTATGGTTATTTAAATAAACATAGGCGACATTTTAACTTTGGCAAATTTTTGTTATTAAGCGTTAATCGTTAACCACGTAAAGGCTGTTTCTGAGAATGTAAAAATTAGCTTGAAGCCCGCATAGATTATCTAGACACTGAAGCGTCAGCACTGACGTAAATCAGCATATCGATCTAAATATACTAAATAATATTAGGTATGTAGGTGTTATCAACGACATGGGCATAGTATACATCAGCATAGAGATTATGAAGCTAGTTAAACTCGCATACACACTAATTTAATATCGAAAGCATAGAAATACCCGAGCCCAATAGCGAATACATTGTTATAACGCTGAAGCAACGACAATAGATAGAATTAACAGGATGAAATGTCTGAAGTATAGAATTAAGTAAGCGTTATTTGCGTCCAAAATGCGCACCATTGAGGGAATGAATACTTACAACACATTAGTGTTAGACCTTTTGTTCGATATCTCGTCGAACCGAATAACCACTCGTGATGTTCCCACAAATGGACTGACAAATGAATGATCGGAAATTCCGGTGACGATGAAAGTTTCACCGTGACATTGCAAAACATGAACCGCCCATTATACCGATGATCTAAACACAGGACCTACTTCATCTAGACACTTTAAAACATCTATTGAATCAAACAAACATAAGGCATTATCTTGCTGTTAGTCTATTCACCTCGGGACAGGATCTTGCTACAAGTATGCATATATATAACTTCAAATCTAGCAAGTGTTACAGATAGAGAACACGGCTTTAAGTTTTAATGCTCAATAAAGTATTATAGCATTTTTCAAGAGATAACAGGGTAAAGTACTAAAGCTATAAGTAAAGGTAGAAGGGAATAAAGGATGGGACTGACGGCAGAGGGCAAAATGTTCGGGTAATTTAAATAAATTGTGAAAGGCGCTAAAGCATCGTTATGCTTTCAGCTGCCTCGTAACAGTTATAAGACGTGGCTGAAGTGACTCTGTATTTGTGTTTTATTCACTTAAAGAGGTATTATATCTCGTGTAATGCTTCTTGCTTTAATTTCACACTTGCCTTCCCCTTTCGCTTAATGGTTTTGTTTAATTTGTATGTTTGTGGGGAATAATGGAGTTCAGGAGCTTTATAGTTCGGGGCCCCCAGTGTTCGTAAAGGTGGAATGTTATCTTAGGAGAAAGACAGCGGATTAGGAGCAGGCGGTTAGTCATAATAGTATTACTTGCATGCACAACGTACACGGTTCAGTCTACGCAGGAACCAGATACCCACTTTAGCCATCTGGGCCTGAACACCTTTGGCTTGTAATCCTTTTACAGCTGCTTCCGCCGACGCGATCGTTTCAAAATCTACAAAACCGTAACCTGTGAAAACAAAGTGAAATGGAACATGAAATAATGAGCCTGCCTCAGCCACTCGATTAAGGTAAAACGTCGGTGTCGGTTATTAGTTGGGTGATTCATGCTTCGTTACACTGAACTTCTAGAATAAGTAACAACTAGAGAACGTCAGAAATATGTTTCTAATGAGCACGAATAATGCCTACTCGAGGGTAGCGTGATGGAAACTGTGGCACGAGTTGAAAACTGTGACAAACATAAACATACTGTGCAGTATTTTTAAAGACGTAAAATTTAGTATCATCTGTGCTTTGGTGCAGTAATATAGTGAAAATGATATCTACCAAAAAAAGATTATTCATGTAAAACAAATATTAACAAGAAGAATGAGAGTAATATCAGGAATAGGAATAAAATTGAATGATATATCTAGTGTTCGTGCATATATTGGAAAAAGTCTCACCATAGATGGATTAGTTTAATGAAGGTATATGGTATTCTAGAAAACATTAATGTTTTTTTTAATCAATTAATTGTCATATGCAAAAGTCTATTCGAATAAGAAGGAATATATATCAACTTTTATAGGTACATACGTGAAAATACTATGCACAGATTTAATACTAGAAGTAGGAGGTAACTTAAGTTTTATCAGCTATGATAGTGTTAAAGGACGTACTTTTATGAATTTTCTTTACCTTTACATTTATTCGTATTTTTATCCAATATTGCTTTTGTTGAAATTATGTTGCCATACCTGAAAAAAAAAACAGATGAATATCAATGACGACCCGCGCATACAAATCGCAATCGATGTAAACGGATATTTAGATAACTTACATCTGGCACATTTGGACGAGGTCCTTATCAGTAGTGTTCTGGTTAAGTCCTCGGATGTATAGGTTGGTGCGGCTGAGTTGTTCGCCGCCCAGGCCGGTTGTAGAGGCCGAGGAGGCGGGTGGAGGCGGTGCGGTACTGAGGCTGGTAGAATGGGTCCCTCCTGCAGACCCCGTGTTTGAAGAAGACGAGGAGGCCGTGTTAGCCGGCGACGCGGCCGTAGGCACCCTCGCCCCTGTCGTCGCGCATCCACCACCCATAGTCCCGCCGGAGTACTGCAATAACAAGTCCTGTATTACGCTATGCGTCATGTCTTTTATCAGTTGGAACCACTTTTTCTGTTCCGTGGCTGTAACGTTGTTTTAGGAAAATTATGTTTATTGATGTGGCCGGATGCTCGTTGGAATGTGGTTTCATTTGAACATTTGTTTAATGTAACCAAGGATCCGTGTAAAGACGTGGCTATAATATGTACCTACATACATACACACATCCAGTTTAAATTATGAAACATACGCAGTATAAATGATCATTAAAATTGGCCACGATCAGGTAAATACATAAAATATATGGTCTCAAAAACTCTTAAGCTTCGGCAATCATAAGATTTTAAAGTAACTTTTTAGAGCCATAAAGTCAAAATGGCGAGAAACAAAAACAGGTATTAAGCCAGATTTATCTGTTTAAAAACTTAGTCTTCGTTAACAGAAGTCTAAAAACAAACTAAGTAACAACATGGGCTTTCACAGGCGTCGTAAAATGAAGAGATTTCGCTACTAAATCGAGCCTACAAAGGCTACAAATCTTGAGAAGCGTATAACAGTTTCAATTCTAATTGGTACGATAACAGTTTTAGAAGTTCCCTTTTGGCCGTGTTCCATTTCGTTTTAAACTTTGGTTTGGGTTGCTATTAGATTTACCTTTCGATTTTACAGTGGCAAATGGATACATTTGAACTAAGAAACGTAGCAATTTGGTATATTCTATGCATCCTCTAGGGTAAGGTATTATGCAGATATATTTTTTCGCATCGAGCGCCATATAGGTATAACATTCATCTTCTAAAGTAGGTTTGCTGTGTACTAAAACGTCAGTTATAACTATTATATGTGTGGCTATACTCTGGGTACTTGGTTTTATATTACCTGTGCTCTGGGCATATATATGGCATTAGTTACTATACTAAAACGCTGTTGGCGTTAGGCGTCGGCATTTCTAGCTTACTCTACAAAAATATGAACCTAGTATTAGAGAAATGTTTTAGAACTCGTAGAATCCGCTGGAGAATAGTTCTTCATTTCGCTAGAGCAGACTGCTTTGTTATATAATACCTCGTTATTCTAATACTCGTTCTCCTTAACACCGATCTTATCTTACATAGGCATGTAGTAATTTGGTCTGTGTTTAGACTCGTGCAAAATAAGCACTATCTACATTATGTTTAACATAATTAATCTACCTACTCCTACTTTAAAGTTATGTTTTGGGAGCATAGATCTCTTATGATGTAGGTACATTTACAGTTGATAGTAAGATAATACTATATTAGTGTTAAAATTACGTACCTACATGAGTACTATTTATTGTTTTTTTTTCTTAACACTCATTAAACTTGTATTACCTAAATATTGCTTTTATTCTCGTTGTTTTCGTTTCGTGGGTCTTTTTTTGATACGCATGCACGCGCAAGAAATGATCCGTGCTCGTCACAGGTCGTTATTGGAGTGATTTCCCTTCATCGAAAATGGGTCCTATATTAGACCTAGGTATATAATTTATTTACGTACTTACTAAATTCAAAGAAATAAATTATTCATTAATTTTCGTTAGTAGGTAACAAATGCAAAAATGATTATTTTATTAAATGTACAACTAGTAAACGGCTAGCACACGTCAGCGCAGAGCCGCCGTCGTGGCCGCGCACACTCCATGAACATGGGCATCTTTATTGCCTTAACTAACTAGGTGGTAGGACTTTTCTGCAAAGTTCGTCTAGGTAGGTACCACCGCTTTGCCAGTTATTCTGCCGCCAAGCAGTAGTGTGCAAGCACTACTGTGTTCCGGTTTGAAGGGCATTGTAGCTAGTGAAATTACTGGGCAAATGAGACTTTATGATCTGATCACTCAGTCTAGTAATCTGATTACTAGACTGGGTGATGTCTCAGGATGACGTGCGCCGTGCAGTGTCACGCGAAACTTTATTGTTTTAAAGTTCCGGGTGACACTGCAACTGTTATGGGCGGCCGTGTCACTTAACATCAGGTGAACGACTTGCTCGTCACATCATTCAATCACATAAAAAAAAAAAAAAAACACTGGTCGAGTTATTCGACTAAAATTACGTGAGTGCTAGCCGTTTACTAGTTGTAGTTATGAATACTACTCACGTTAGTTTCTATAAGATTATTTTTTTATTCCGCCTTCATCCAAAATGGTTCGAACAGTGATTCCTAAAATCATGTGCATATAGGCGCAGCATTTGACCACTGTCTCCTGATGGAAAGTGATGACGCAGTCTATGATGGTGCATGCTTGCCTAGAAGATACTTGTATAAATAAGCTATGTTATCGGAATACGAAATACCTAACACACTTTATTATTAGACTACAGAATAATGGACTGCCAAGTTTGTGAAGCTTGTTACTTCAAGTTAAGTCACAAAAGTAGGACGAAACTATATATATCTACGTGGCTTTTAGTTTCGTCGTTACTAAGTACAAGTATTAAGATCTACGTTTTATGGCGGCAATAATATTATTTATAACACGACTAAAACTTTTATCCCAAGTAGTAATAAGTGATTCTCGACTTAGCGAAACGGAGCGAGAGGAGTGCCGGCGCTCGTAACAGTTACGTAGGTATAAGTAACGCGATTCAATAAAGAAACGAACTGAACAGAGCAAACATTTCTATTGCTGTCTCACTCCCTCTGCACTTAAACACAATAGTGGAAGAGGGACAATAATAGTTTCTTGTTTGCGTCAGATTCGTTTCTTTAATGAACCGCGTTATAGGTACCTACTTGTACAGTCTGCACTTTTACAAAAATTCCTTAAACGAAGTCTAATTTAAAAAAATGTAAACGTCGTTGTACGTTTACATTTTTTTAAATTTGACTTCGTTTAGAGCTTTGTTATTCGCCTAGTGTTAAGCGTAACGGCTGTCGTCCATAACAGTTGCAGTGCCACTATTAAATGTTCTAAATGTCAATAAAAAAAAGAAAATAGGTGGCAGGACTTTTCTGCAAAGTTTGTCTAGGTAGGTACCACCGCTTTGCAAGTAATTCTGCCGACAAGCAGTAGTGTGCAAGCACTACTGTGTTCCGGTTTGAAGGGCATTGCAGTAAGTGAAATTACTGGACAAATGAGACTATGAACTGATCTCACAGTTTCGATAAGTTTTTTAGGCTGTGTGATGTCGCAGTGCGCGGTGTCACGCGAAAATTTAATTTAGAGTTCCGAGTGTCACTGCAATATATTATGGGCAGCCGTGAAGCTTAACGTCAGGCGAACGACTAGCTCGTCACGCCATTCCTTTACATAGAAAAAAAATATTATACAGCGACCGACATCTCATAATCCTGAGAAAGGTAGATAGCGTGGCAATCTACAAATTCTTAACCAAATTGATCCTATCTATGACAGATTATAGAGGTGCGTGCAAGAACAATGGGAATGCTTTTTTTGCCAGGCTATGCTCAAGAAAAGATATTTGTGAATGTACCCATTAGATAGCGTTCAATCATGTGTTGTTTGATACGAGTACAACATTCTGCCCCTAAAGCATTATTAGTTACTAGTTGCATCCCGCGGTGTTACCCGCGGATAAAAAGTATTCTATGTATTAATCCAGCGTAAAAGCTATCTGCATTCCAAATTTCATCAGAATCGGTTCAGTAGTTACGGAGATATAAGGTAACAAACATTCACACACACACACACACAAACTTTCGCATTTATAATATTATATAAAAAAATCCAGAATTCAGAATCCTATCCTACTAATATTATTAGGATAGGATTCTGTGATTCTGCGGGATAGCTTAGGTTCGCTCGAAAGGGAGTTAAACTAGTCCGATCGTTATCGATAAAACATTGTAAACTCCTTTTTGAAATCGAAACCTTAATTTTGTGTCACATTACCCAAAAGTATTTGGTCGTTGACTCTACATTTACATTGGAAATAGCTGTAATGTTCCCGACGGGCGGCTATTAGTTATTTAGCGTAATGAGAGTGGTAATGAACGAATGCCAATTCACCACGCGTAGTTCTAGAGAAAGCACCTATTCTGTCTCGCCTGACAAACTTGTAATAAAATTGTCACATGAACATGGCAAAGGACGAGATAAATAGATCTTAGTGCTGTCTATCTCTCTTGAACAGTAGCTCATAGAGTCAAGAGTCATTTAACCATTCAAAGTTCATATTATGTACCTATATATACCACACATATTGCTACATTTGCATGTCTCATAGGTACAATGAATAATAACCGGCCAAGTGCAAGTAGGACTCGTGCACGAAGGGTTCCGTACCATTATCTACAAGAACGAGCAAAAAAATTATTATATATCAAAAACTTTTCCAACACATAGGTAACTAACCTAACCTAACCTAACCTATACAGAAAGCACCTACAGAGCTTGTTTAACATCCATGACAAATGCAACCAACATTATACTTAAAGATTTCTCGCGAACAGCCATCATGAAGCTCAAATTACGGTGCCACATTTTCCACTACTCAGTGAAGCAGAATTTTCTCTCTGAAGTGCAATACCTAGAAATGTGTACGAGTGTGATTGCGTGCGTAGTTTTTGTAACCGACGCGGTCCAACTCATACCTACACGACTATACCAACGACTGGCATTAATCGACTCGCACTACAATGAGAGCGAATAAAACTGATGGTAGCTCTTACACATACAGTTCTTCGCACAGCTGCGAACTTTATCAACCTCTATTTGTAAAGACACAAAGTCCATTTCGGGGTTTTTTGTAGCTTGAGTGGAAGGCTGTACTCGTGGCACGTGTTTCAAGCATCGCTACGCTTTGTATATTCGTGAACAGTTAGTTTAAATTAACGAAGAGGCTCGTGGCGAACTAGAAATAGCAATTTGGTTCGATATACAAGTATTTAACGAGAAACTAATGACTAACGTTCCTATATTGGTTGTTGTATGTTTGAATAGTTCAATTATACGACTTATCTATTCTATAAGGTGATTAGTTGGTGGTAGAGCATAGTTTGTCTTGTTATTAGTAATTTATAGTTGTGCGTGATTATGTAATAGGATTTGTATACAATCGATACCTATTTGAATACGTTTACTGGGAAAGAACTCAGGCATATTCATTTGTAGTTGTGCCAACAAGAACTCAATTAATATTTGGTACCTAATACCGATCAGTTACATTTATCTAATGTAACAGATCTACTTTATATCTAACAAAATAACAGAGCTTTAGCAAAAATGAAAGTAGAAAGTTTCTGAACATTATCCGGCGTTGTGTTTTCAGACCTTGTTTTTGTGGCAATGCGTATATAGGCATTTATTTACCTCGTGAAAGTTATAGCTTTCAGGGTAATTGGTAAACCTTACCAGTAAACTATTTGAGATTGACTTTTAAATGGAAATACTTATAGTTGTTACAAAGTACCTAAATCCTGTTTTTCCAATACGTAAGTAACTCTGTCAGCCTGTCTATGCGCCTGTTTGTGACTACTAAACGGCTGAACCGAACCGACCGTGATTAAAGGTATGGAGACGTAGAAAGGGTTGAACCTTGGGGAAGGACGTAGGTACGTATAGGATGCTTTTTTTCGCGACGATGTAGTGCTGCGAGAGCCCACTGCACAAATACCTACGTCATCGGGTACCCCAATAGGCCCCAATATATCTTTAGATCGTTAACCGACATCTAAATATGTAAAAAAAATCAGGTCTGCCAGTGCCGATCCTGCCGGGTCATGGAAATAATTGAAATTTTTTGACGTATTTTTTTTTGTCAAAATGTACCCGAATGAATGTTCTGGCAACAGTTAACCATTAATTAATTATGTAAAAAAAATAGTCTGCCATAGCGCATCCTGCCGGAAGTACCTGGCAGACCCGTAAGAATGAGTCCTTCACACTCTTTACCTACCTCAGCGAATACCCCAATGAAACCTACGCCCAATAATAGCCAAGATGCCCCTGATAATAGAATAAAAGGTCTGCCAGGTCTAAACATGGCGAAACTTAGTATTCCAGGCTTTTGAAGTTGGTGGGGGTGGATTATTTCCATGACCCAGCAGGATCGGAACTGGCAGACCTGTTTTTTTTACATGTTTAAGTGTCGGTTAACGATCTAAAAATAGCCTATTGGGGTACTCGATGACGTAGGTATATTTGCAGTGGGCTCTCGCACCATAGTGCTCGCGTGCGAATCCGTAGGCAATGAATGGCTAGTGATTATTTCATCATACTTCATAGTAGATCTTTCTTAATACTTTATGGTCAGATAAAGAGTACCTAGCTAGACACACCTAACCTAACCGAAGATTTACCTAACGTATAAGTACTGGTTTAAGAATATTAAATTATGTTTATGAAGTGGTAAGCAAAAGGTGGCGAGGTTTATGTAAGTAGGTAAGTGGCATTTATACCTTTCTCCTACCCCAAAACACAAAGAATGATACAGTGAGAACTAAAGTCACTGATATATATAACTTTTAGAATAAGCAAGTTAAAGTGGCAGTGGGCACTTGGGCAGGCCACATCGCTCGTAGAACTGATAACCAATGGGGAAGAAAGGTTCTCGAGTGGCGACCACGAACTGGAAGACGCAGCGTACGCCAACCCCCCACTAGGTGGACCGGCGACCTGATCAAAACCGTGGGGAGCCGCTGGATGCAGGAAGCAAGCAGCCTCGCAAAGTGGCGCTCTAAGGGGGAGACCTATGTTTAGCAGTGGACGTCTTCAGGCTGATGATGATGATGATCACATTAAATAAAAAAATGTTATCGTGTGTAACGGCAACGTTATGTTTTAATTTTACATCTAAATATTTGCGTTTATTGGCATATCAAATTAGAGCTTTTGAAATGATAAATCTATACGCTGGGGTAATGACATATCACTGTTTTAGTTTTAAACTTTCTGAAGACATTTACGTAGGTAAATATTTATTTAAAAATAATCAATGGCTTTATAGATATTATAGTTCTTAAAATTTTAGCAACCAGCGGGATTTGAACCCGCGCCTTCTAACTCACCGGATTAGACGCCCTACCAATTAGGCCATGGTCGCATGACCGCTAGCTGCGAAAATCCTAAGGACTATGTGTTCACCGTGTAAGCAGTCGTGGCGACATCTATAGATATACTTGAAGTGTGGTTTACACTTAAAAATCAATCCATGAATCAATGGCTTTGACATGTACGAGCGTAAAAATCAAATGGATCAACGACCAAGCTCTAGAAATATGATTTTTTAAATTGGGTATGTACAAAATTCTATTTTATTAATAAGTATAAAGTACTTAACTGCCCGTATCAAATGAGATGGTGAAGATTTTATTACAATTTTAGTGTACTACGCATCATTAATAATTCATTATGGGTAGGTAAGGTAGGTTATTTATCTACCTTTAATTAAGAGATTAGAAGTAGTAGGTAGAATTATAAACCTATTATAACCTACCTACATAGAGTATCAACGCATCAGGTTGGTACGTCTTTGTTCTTTGCTTTACATCCTTTCAAGTTTCAACAGTTTAAGGCTGGTGTATACTAGATCCACCACTATCACGTTCACGCATTGCGACAAATTTGAAGATATTAAATAACTGAATTTACGTACGAAAAATCTGGCTAAACAAGTTTTCACACATAAAAACAGTGTAGAAAGAAAAAAAAACTTTCGATACCGTTGTGTTTATGAATCTTGTTTAGATTAATATGATATTTTTGTTCAATATTTGTAATGTTATTCAGGAGAACATAGTTTAGCCAGATTTTTTGTGAGTAAATTCAGTTATTAAATTATCTTCAAAATGTAGCAATGCGCGAGCGAGATACTGGATCCGCGTATATTTAATATAGCAGCCTTAATAACAACATCTACCTAGTCTTAACCTCTGAATTAAACGTCTCGCATTCAAGATAAATAAATCATATGTTACGCTCTGACTTAAGTTGAAGCCAAACTTTACTTAACTCAATTTAACCCCGGCTTCTAACTCCTAAATTCGACATTTCCAGAACATCTTTGAGGATAGAGGTAAGTATGGTACTTATTCCGCGAACGAATTTAGGATGTAGAATGTCCCGTGTACGAATTTAGATTCGTAATCTAATTGGAGCTGTAGGGTCAATATCTACTAAGGCTAACATAGAAAAAAATTGAGGATTGGTTCTCGTTTTTATTATCTTATCAGGAAACTATGAGCATTTTCATCTTGGGTAGAGTTTTGACAAAATAGTTTTCGCTTAGCTATTTAGGTGGGTTTATACCCCGCTACCGAGGTGGTAATTGTGGCAATTTGTGGTAACTGCCGGAACGACCACCGCTGCGATACATAATTTTGAAATACGGGTTAACAACTAATATGATGAAATTATCAGATCTTTTAGGAACTGAAATGACCAAGCCCCATTTACGTTTATCGTTTACCCAAAGTATATATGTACCTGCAATATTTTGGCAGGATTTAGGTAAAGAAATGTACCAACGAACGTTTATATATGAACATTTGCGTATCCTAGTCCCACTTTCAGCCATATTGTCACTTAACATCAAGTGAAATGTGGTAAAATGTTACCGTGCCTGAAACAAAAAGGTTTGGCTAATATTAACCTACCCGTGGTACCTATAATATGTTGATAGGTTACATCGTATATACTTATTCCTACTTTACAAAACTGCACCCTGCACTATTAGGTGTTCTTTGACTGCACTAAGTTCATTGCAATCACTGTTATATAGCCATAGATTTATATCACGTAATACATGTAAGTCAATTCTGTTAGCGCTCCTTGGTTAATGAAGCAAAGCTGCGTATTTATATCCCTTTTTGAGCATATAATTGGTTTTGTCAAGCTCGTTTTGATCATAACGGTGTTTTTAGTGGACAGACGTATAGGTATATAGACGTGTAATTAAATTAACGCAGCATACCGCTTTTAGCCGAATATAAGTTGGCTGATTTTTAATGGGGTGGTTTAATATGACTAAACAGGGCTGCCCTTCCATCGCATTCCCTCCTCGCTATATTTATACTTTTTGTGATACGATCGGATAGTCGCAGCACAAACATAGCTATTAAACTACGTCGCGACGGGTCGACATCATGTCGGCCACCTGTAATTTAGTCAATTTAACTTTATTATCTGTTGGGCATTTCGGAAGGAATTAAGTGAGTCAGAGCGATCCTCGCGGGACGGTTAGGGTTACCAGCTAACAGGGTTACCAGTTCGAATGTATGTTTGATAGTGCTCGCCGACCTTTTCATCTGTCTACTCGTATTTATCGTAATGGTATAATGCTGAACGTAGGTAAATGGTTTTTATTAGCATTTCGAATTGCTATTGATATAAATTATTAATTTAGAAATATGTTAGACACTTTTTAATTACTATACTAGAATCTCCTTGGTTTCTACGGTTGTACTGGATTAACGCACTTCCGTTTTAAAGCCTCGGGTAGAATTGAAGTTTTTTTTATAATAGTAAGGCTGGGCCAGGTGGCTATTATAGAGGTAATGTGAAATCTAGCTACTATGTAAAAGAATTTATAGTCCACGAAAACAGGAGTGTTGCCACCCCAGCAATACTATACTACGCAAGTTTAGTTACATTGTTGTAGGAAATTCCAGTGTTTTGGTGAGATTTAGAGCCACTTCGACGCTCCGTAGAGACAGCCCACTGAAATTAAACGTAATGCTTTAGCGAAATTAAATGCCGTGTTGCGGGATGAAGTTGTGAATTGTCGGAGAATTGAAGGTACCAAAAGATTTACTGCGTTTTGGAGATGATTGCTTGGAATTTCATTTCTTGAAAATGCTTTATGTCGGGATGTAGGTACTTATTACTAAGTTACAGTTTCAGTTGGTAGAAATTTTAGCAGGTTTTGAGTTTAGTAAGTAGGTGCCTAAATGGGAAACCAAGAAAATAATTGACCGAGCGAGCGAAGTGAGCGAAAGTCTCTGCTTCAACTCGTGATTTTTGCTTTCGTCTGTCCGGATGATACGTACTCGCGTACAGGCTGCTCGCGTTTTTCAACGAATCTTGATGAAACCTAGTATACAGTTTCTACGAATTCAGGGTTTTTGTCGGTGGCGATTTTTGATTGGAGATGTAGTTTCCTCAAAAAGGAGGAAAGTTTGCTGTGGCGCCACCTATCTTTCCAATTTTGATAATATTTGGCAGAAACATTGGGTACTTGATTCTAAACAAGTTTTTTTAATATAGGTAAACAAAATCGGCTAAGAGGTTGTCGAGATACAAGGCCGTAAGGACGTACTAAACAACAACAACGACAGAGCTATGGAGAGAGCTATGCTTGGTGTTTCCCTGCGACATAAGATCCGAAATGAAAAGACCTCCAGGGGAACTAAAGTGACCGGTATAGCTCATATAATTAGCAAGTTGAAATGGCAATGGCAGGCCACATCGCTTGTAGAACTGACAACCGATAGGGAAGAAAAGTTTTTGAGTGGCGACCATGAACCGGAACACGCAGCGTAGGCCAGCCCCCCTACTAGGTGGACCGATAAGCTGGTTAAAACCGTGGGGAGCCGATGGATGCAGGAGGCGAGCAGCCGCTCAAGGTGGAGCTCAGTGGGGAGGACTGTGTTCATCAGTAGACGTTCTCTGACTGTTGATGTGATTATGCACAGACTGAACACAATTATTATTGTTGCAAAAACGTTAATCGTGCCTGCAATGTATACCATTCGCAGAACTATTAGTTAGTTTCAGATTTATACGCACACAAGTTCAAAAATACCTAAGTCTATACCTACGCATTTCAGACGTTTGGCTCCTGACGAAGAGAGACTTCAAATCAGTCTGGCTCAGCTTCGACAGGTGTCATGTCAAGACTTCGAAGATGCTCGGAGGTGGAGTAGTCACCTACACCTCCCACATTCTCTCCCCAGCAGGGTGACAACCGACGAAAGTAATCACGAAGCATGGAACTCACCGAAACTTCGACGTCGACTTAACAAGTTCGTGAATAAAGCGGTTTTTTTGTAAAACCACAGAACGCGTTTTTATATTCCGTTATCGGTGTTGAGAAGTTGGGAAAAGATTACGCCGTGTCCCTTCCTGATGTTGTAGGTATAAATAACTTCGGATAATCGAACTGGCAGCTTGTGTTTTTAATATCTTGATTCTCCGTTTTTATCGGTCTTTTAAAGACTTTAAGTTAATAGGTATTAAATCAATTCCAAAACTCTTAAACTTAAAATTACCTCCTACAATTCAGCGGACATTTATTTACTACATATTTCGGATATTCATTTTAAGAAAATGTAAAAAATTATACATTTCATATAACTACGACGTGGGTTTTCTATACCCAGTAGCCAGTAGGTAAATAAATACCTATTAAGTACTTAATAGTGCTTTTTTATCCCCGTTGCTTGCGTTTTTGGTTAGAACAATATTTCGACTCATTATTGCGTTCCGTTAGAAACGTATTTGGAGGGAAGCAGTTTTTGTTAAGTATTCCTTTTGCAATAACAATTTATCTATTTTTTTTTTCATTGTTTTATTTCTTATATAAAATTAATTGTAATAATTGTATGTTGATCTATTATTGTGTAATATGTATAATTGGTAGGTATGCCGTTCATGTTACAATAAACATATAAACATAAACATAACATAACATAAACATCTAAGTTCAACGCTCTACATTGCTACAAAAACTACAACGTAACGTAGTAACGTAGTAGGTAGCTTTTGTAAAATAATTTACAAAAAAAGTTTTAAGTATTTCCCCATTGCTATTGAAGTATTTATAACACCAAAATTATACCTACTCTATACATTGGAGTTTCCATTTATATCTTCATTTACGCGAAGCTAAATACATTTACTTTTTCGCCATCGTTAATTTCTCAAAGCTATTTTAATTAGAGCGGAGCATCAGCTTACAATTTTTATTAGAACTCCAATAATCATAGCCGCTTTTTATAATTTGTCCGAGATTTGAACTGAAAATACAAAAGCTTACCTACTCACAAAAACGACATTTCTTCAAATCAAAGCATTGCTGTTGCTATTTCGATCCAGATGTACAAAATGTGTGTAGCAAGCCGATCTGTCAGTACGATTAATTATTTTGGAATCGAAGATAAGTGACCTGCAAAGAAAGACTAATGGCGTAAAATGCGGACTGACTAAGATTGATTCCGATTATGGGTCCAATAAATTGAGAGCGATTTGGTGTTAAGAGGAAATAGGATTCTTTTTTTGTGGAAAAGTGCAAGTTAACTGCGAGGAAGTAGGGTGATCGTTTTGAGAGGGTTGGCTGTATGTTGTAACAGGGTTGATGTTGACCTACATTTTGTCAAATCAGAATCTACTGCCACAGTAGATCTTCTGCTATCGATTTTAAAAATATCGCGAACTAAGAGCGAACACTGGAGTTTTCGATAAGGGATACCTACATGAATGAAAAGCGCATGGTTAGCCGGCATAACATGTGTAGTCTAGGGAAGTTCTGCCCTAATTATTTGATTTGATAAGATTTCTCTTTCTTCATCTTTAGAAATACGAAAGAAATAAATTGTTTATTTATGGCAAAAGATACAAATAGCTGGTCTTCCGTTGGGGCCGTTTCAGTGTCGGCACGGAACAGTTTACACAAAAAACTAAGAATGTTTGACTAGAGACTAACTTACTTATTTCAAACTCAATATATAGGGTAGGGGAGGGGGGCAGGTCACCTCGATAGGCATCTATGTAGGCTAGATTACCTTAGTCCAATGTCGTCGAATTAAAAAAATACCACCAAAATGCCAAAATGTTGTCGTTTATTATTTTTGATCAATGTTTCATTATTAAACATCTGCCATTTAGTCATTTATGTGGATACAGATGATTGTATTGGTGTTTATCGATTGAATACACATTAAGCTAGTACGCAAATAAATTTTTAGGTACTAGTAACTGCTTGCTTGAACACTATGAATAAATAAGCATATGATTTTAGTAAATTTCCCAAAAATCATGGATATTATGATAACTAGGAATTCGACGACATTGCACTAAGGTAATATAGCCTAGATGCCTAACGAGGTGACCTACCCCCCCTCAAGGCTTGGCATCGACCTTCCTAACCCTGTATAGAGAGAAACAATTAACAAAACATTAAACAACTATTCCTTCGCTATGCAATGTTTATTAGTATGGGGGTTAATAATTAAGATGTACAACCCTTAAATAATGGTAAAGAATTTTAGTCAGTTATAAATATTTAAGGCCTACGTTACTACTTACCTACTACTACTTTGGGGTCGTCCATTAATCACGTGTGGTATAGCACTTTTTACCCCCCCCCCTCTGCCCTGGTGATGCATGGTGAGGTTTTGGATTAAATTCCAAGATCTCGTGTATTTTATACTAATGCTTTTTTTTTACATAATTTCTGAATATTATCTTGAAATACAGGCATAATCTAATTTAATTCTAGAAATGAAGGCAAGGATATCGTTGCCTGGTTACTGGCGGACCCTGGACCCTGGAGAGCCTAAATCACGCGCCGCTTTCGGTTTAGAATTGCGCATTCAAAGAAAAAATAAATACACGTGATATCTCACTACACTTCCCCATCTGGTGATGTATCGTGATATTTTCCATACCCCCCCTATCTTTTCTGTATTTTCGAATCTCACGTGATTTATAGGCGATCCCTTTTTAACTTCAAAAACCGAAGAGTTGGTACGAATGACTCCATAAAAACCCAAAATGAAATTTCGCCCAATAAAACACATCCTCATAATTTCTGGTTGTTACATTACATTGAAAATTGATAGCGTACTATTTTCCGAGTTTTGTTACACAGCCGAATTTAACGATACGATAACGGGCACGCACGCACACATATACACGTGTAGCTATAGGAAATGACGTAATGATGTTGATGACGTCACGCGCAGAGGGGAGGCGTATCTCAGATAGCTAGGGGTGGCAGTTAAGTAGAGACGACTGTTATTGGCTGAGAAGAAGGTTTTATGTGTGATAAAGATACTTATTAAATACGCGCGTGGGATGAAGTCATGGGGAAAATATGTTTTTCTCTACTATATATTCTGGTTTTACTACGTAAGTAGGTATAATATAACTATCTAGAACTGGATTCAATAATCAATGTTTTATCAGCAACCATGTATTATTTAATTCTATGGGCTAAGCCTTGCTTATCTAACCTGCAAGACACTGACGAACATTATATAGTATACAATAACGGGCATTTTATGGGGAAAAATAGACCAAGTTATATTAGAAACGATTTTATAGCCGTAGTAGCTGTAGTTGTGCTGCTGTAGCTTTCTATAAAACCTTGTCACCTAATTTTAAACTAAACTCTCTTCTATTACATCTACTATAGTTCGGGTTAAATAACATGACCTCACACCCACAGTAATTTTCCAAATCACATGGTAGCCCTGTTGAACAGTTGTTCCGTCAAGCGCGTGCGTGTCACGTCACGGACACAGTACTGCCATCAGTTACTATCGCAGTCCCACACGCGATCCCGTCACTAGGTACATTCCACATCAATAGTTTATTCAAGTCCCAATCAACGCTAATTAGTACCATGTGTGAATGGGAGGTGGGATTTATGTTCATGTCAGCTTAGCATACGGTTATGAATTGAGTTTGAGTCAAGCGCTCTGCTGTAGGTGTCACGTAAGCTGTGCAGTTGAAATTTTGCGATGCTGACAAAAATAAAGTTTTTTTTCGCATTGTGAAATATCGGGTTTATTTGCGTACTAACTCATAGGGTAAATCTATTTACCCTGTCTCTTATGTTCATGGAATAAATTTCCTGTAGAAATAGGTAGATGTAGTCACCTAAGATCAAAATTTTAATGCAGTATATTCTGATATTGTGATGACAATTTGGAAACAAATATACCCAATATAGAAACGAATAAAAGATAAAAAGATGTAAATGTTAATTTACCGTCCTTGAAGGTCCTCGGAATCCCAGTCCATCCCTCTTCTTCCAAGCGTAAAGCAGCGAAAAAAGGAAAGCATAACAAAATATTAAGTACTTACTTAGAAAGTTTGATTAGTAAAACTGGTTGCACGCAATGAAAGTGTTTATTATGTTTGTTGCGAAAGCTCGGGAAATGGTTAAAAATCATACAGATAGACAAAAGCCTGGAGAAATTATGATAAAATGGTAGAACAAGTAGATTAATTGTTTGTCAGTCATGTCTATGTAATCGTTTTCATGATTTATTTTGTTATAATGCAAGGCCCACGCGAGCATTCACGTCGAATTCCCCTTACACATGAAGCGTCAGCATTGAGCGACCAAAACAAACAGTTACATATATAAAAAAAACACTGCACTGCATCTGATTTGGGGATTTTTTTTAATAGGCTTATCGAGAGGCAAGGCAAATTCATTACAATCAGAGCTTCGTAAATCATAATAATATGCTGGTATTACGTACGTCTAATATTTAATCAGCTTAACAGATTGCTCTTGGACACGCACAAGGTATGGGTTGTCAGTGGGGTTATCTATGGGGCTTCTTATACGACCATTAGATAGTGATGGTTCTAAGAATCTACGAATTACTCTAAGAATGAGGAAGCAAGGATCAGTAGCATAGAAAAGAAGGAAAGCAATCTTCTTGATAGTTTTATCTAGTAGATAACATACTTAACCAATCTACTTATAATAGGCTAGTGTCATGCTGTTAAAAATTAACAACTTAATATTATTTTCACAAAGTAAGTAGGTTAAAAATGAATAAAATAATTGAAAAAATTAGTAAAATTGGTAAATAAATCACGGAGTAATAAGCTTTTAAAGTTTCTGGAAGGGGCATCGCCTGTCCCTTTCTAGCAAAACAGAACTTCCCCAGTTACTATGAAAACTCATGTTAGTGACGTAACATGCCGAAGAGATTGTATGTAAAGCTACCACATCTTAGTAACTACGAAGGAGCAAGAACTGACGTCAGTGTACGTTTGAACTGTCTCTTTCTATTCCTGTATTTTAAAATGCTTGTAACTTTGTAATTTTTTGAGATATTAAATTTTTGTTTTCACGACTTTATTTTTTGAGGAGTATTATGAATTTTTGCAATAAAACATAGCACGACACAAGCCTATTAACTATACAGAAAAATGTGCTCTGTAAATTGTTAATATTAGGTTCCAAAAAAACGCCGCTTTATCAAATAAGTACAATTGTTGAGGACGTTATGCATGTCAATAGGTATTAGACATAATTTTCCAGCTGGTGATACATTTTAATTTACCGACTCGATTTCTGACGAAACACCAGACTCGGGGAAACTTGATGATCTGGACTCTTCCTGCACGCAGCCAACTTATTGCCTAGGAACCACGTACAAATGACTAGCAAACGCCGCTGAATCCGACCGATCCGCGCCGAAGCTCACGAAATGAAACATAAATCCATTCAATCTATTTAAATTGAGCACTGCCATTTGTTTTATCGCCGTTTCAATCAGGGAATCGATAAATTCATTCGGTCTACGGCGAGACAGTACACTTGTTAGAACGTCTGTGAAATAGTTCTATTAGTTCTATTCGATTTGTGGCTTGTAAAGTCTTTCTAATTGATGGATTTAAACTAATGTAGGTATATTTGGTTCGTACCAATAACTAAACCAAAAAAATTGACGCGTTAATTCTAATTTAGCTAACGAACAGGCAGATGAAATTGACAGATGCGTGACGAAAACTTTGCGTAGCATTACCTATGTCAGAAGTACGCTATATATATATATATTACTCCAAAGCACAGAAATTGATTTTTCTCTATATGTTTTGGAGCACAGGTTAGAGAAAAATCAATTTCTGTGCTTTGGAGTATCGCATGGTGGAATTATTTATTGAAGGAACAATACGATATAACTGCCAATTGTCTTTCTTGACTGCCGCTGCCTTATCGATCTTATTAATCGCTCGTGAAGATGTCATTGACACTTGTTCGTGTCCTAAGTAGAAAACACGAAGTTGGTAATCACGAACTGTAGGTACACAAGTACTTACTTATCTATAACTACTTCTACTGTAAAATCCATGACCATCAAATTTGTCAAGTCAGTCACATCAAGTGAAATAAAGTAAACTTTAATGTATGAACTCAAGAAATAGAGAAGATTTTTTTTATGTTTGTGTGGTTTTCATGCCAAAACTGTTGAATCTTAGGAAGAGGATAATTATTTTGGAAATGGACAAGTTAAGAAGTGGCCTAAGTCGACCGGAGGGGATAAGTTCTCAGACCAAGTAGAGGATACTACCTATACGTATGGTATGTTGCGAATGACACAGTGGCGTCTCAATATTATATTTACTGGCTTATACGTATATGTAGAAGTTTAACTATAGCATAAACATAAAGTAATAGATTACTCAAATGAGATTTTCTTAGAAGCAAAGTATAAGCTTTCAATTCAGAGGATATTGAAGGCAGCCGTCTCAAGGGTTTCGTTCGCAGCAACAATTAGCAATCAGCGCGGGGAGGCGCCTGAATGCAAGGTAATTCAATTTGGCCGTCCATCAGGAGCGGAGCTAAGAATCTCTTCAATTATCTAGTGTTAATTCTGTTAGCTGTCTGTTTATGTAACTGATATTGTATTCATGGAGTTACGCTTTTTCAAAGACTAAGATCAACCTTTTGTCTACGACAGTTCATCATCATCATCATTAACAGCCTGAAGACGTCCACTGCTGAACATAGGCCTCCCCCAGAGCACGCCACCTTGAGCGGCTGCTCGCCTCCTGCATCCATCGGTTCCCCGGCTACGACAGTTAGGACGAGATTATTGGTTTTATGACAAAAGATGCGGTAATTTGGTCGCATCTTGTCAAAGTTGATCCTTGGAGAGATTTATGTAGTTGGATTATCATGTGCGATAGCTATTGCTATATAATCTTATTTATCCTATAGTAAACTTTTTAAAAGCTTTCATGCTATTTTTGTTTTATATAACAGTTATAACTACAAGATTTCAAGCTAATTCAGTACACTGAGCTGAGGCGATGACTCACAGACACATTTTTACTCAGCTCATCCGTAGCCCGTTCAACTAAAGAAATTAAACGAAGAAAAATGAAGTAGCGAGTTGAAATATTACCCACCCTTGTTTCCCGTCTGCGTAATAAATAGGCAGGGTCAAGCGCTAGGAGAAAAAAATCGCTCGCAGTTCGAATTTAAATATCGGCAGCGAACCTAGCCCGCGTCACTCCAAGATTAACATAATTCAACAAAAAAAACACCCCCAGGCTCCTTTTTTCACAGGGACCCGACCTGACCCGATCGCCCCTTGGGCCTTTAGTTCACAATATTGCACAAGTTCTGATGAAATTGTTTTACCAACATAATTCCTAGGTTAGATAAAAACCAGACTTATGTCAAATAACAAATAATATGATGGTAGAAAAAAACTATCTGCTATAACCGGCGACACGATTGGGTTAATCACGTATTATTGGAAGAACAATCAGGATTGGTTTGCAATCAGTCGTGAAACATTATGCGACGTTAATGAGCAAACGGTCAGCTAATAGAACTAAAGTACCTATATATATAATGTAATGAAAGCATGTGGAACTCAGTACATACCAAGCTGCGAGGTAACGTTATACAAAAGAAGAAGATATAATATACATTCTCAGAAACCCATTTATCCTTGATCCGTTGACAAAGTACCCTGAAAATAATACCCCGAGTGGCTCATCACTAATGGTGCGAAAAAAACACTGCTTATTTGAGATATGTTTTTAAGACGCTCGGGGGTGAAGGACCCCAAGACTTCCGGTGTGGCTGAAATAAATCTAATTCCTCGGATGACAGATATCAGCAAGCCTTGTTTATTTATACTTTCACCCCTAGTTGAGGGTCGCACATGTGGGCCGCCCTATCTCATTGTACAGAAATAAACTATTATGCTTACGGTGTAAACGTATGGATGGGGTCACCGGTTTAAGAATGAAAGATGGATGAATATCACGTATGGGTTTAAAATATTTTTTTTTGGAATCCAGGTGACGATCCCATCTTTCGGGTCAACTCAACACCAGCCATAACTCCCATCGGGACCGGCCAACGAGCGAATTCAATTTCAATTAAAACATATTGGATATTTACGCTGATAAGGCTATATAAAATGTTCAGGTATAAGTACATATATTTTTAATTTATAATAAATTATGTGCCGGTAGACGAGCATGCAACGTAGATGTTGAAATCAATGGTTCCCAACGAGTATCTCAAAACTAGAGCGATACTAAACCTGCCCAAACAGTGTAGTATTTCGTCCCAAAAATAGGTTTACCGAAGACATACGAGTATTTCAGTCATAGATACACGACCCGACCTCTATCTAGCGTTGTAAAATAAACCAGGTACTCGTATAACTCAAAGCTCTCGACATGAAAAAGGTACTCCCAAATAAAAATTTATTCGGGCAAAGCGAAACCCCGCGAATAAATGTGGTAATTTCATTTACAAAAATTTTATTCCGTACCGCATTCATTTTAATACATCAACATAATCTTTGAGTGCGTGAGAAACCACGGACTTGAGTGGTTAGACTATCCAGACATGTCTCACAAGAACAAGAGGTAATTTTAATGGTAGAGAGTAGGTACATATATTAAATTACTACATCAATCGTAGAGGTATCAAGAGGTTTATGAATTTTATATATAATAGTGGTCAAGTGCAAGCCTATCAAACAATAAAAAAAAATATAACTATTACCTAACAGGCGCAGACATTTCAAAAAGTTCTTATGAAAGAAAAAAAGATGTTACAAAAGAGATGCTAAACGGATATATTAGAAAATCACTGTGGGGAAAAGAAAAAGATTACTTAACATTCGAATTAAATACGTCTTAGAGAAATGCAAATCAATGCCATAGGTACCTACCTAATCACGTAATCATCTTCATGTCTTTGAATTTAAGAAGACCCGAATGGTATAAGCCTACACTACCACTGTGGTCGCTGGTCGGATTATGCATCCAACACACGACGCATTAAAGAATTAGGATGACAATCACGACACGATAAAAAACTCAAGTTCCACACAGAAAAGCTTCTCTATCTAGGGTCGCCACACACGGGGGCGCGACGAATGTAACAAGCTCCTAGTTGTGACACCAGTGACAGCTGACGTATTTGGGTCGTTAATCAAACGGTCATAGATGTATGTCGTAGCGTACGAAACGAACGCGGGACGGATGAGTTTTGCCAACGAATCGGATTCGTAGTCGTAAAACTCCGAACTATTAAGTTTTTTGGTGTCATTAGAATTTTGCTTTCGAATGTACGAGTTCAGTAAATTAGCAAGTAATATGATTGTTAAAGATATATTTTAGTTACCTACCTATTTACGTCTACAGAAAAAATAAAGTATGCCTTCCTAAGTGCCTACCACGTCTTGGTGTTCGTATAATAGGCAAAGTACCTACTAATACGTAATCGTAAGTAAGTCCACTTTTATGTAAGAGCAATTAAGATTATGGTAGGTAAGTATTAATTTTTTACAGTTTCCATTTATTTGATTTAATGAGTTGAGAATTTAATCGCGTACCGGCGTTCTAATACGTTTGTTATCAGCTTAAAACCCCAAAATGGTTGGCTAACGTTAAGAGCATTTATGTAGTTAGTCAAATTATAATCGCGATATTTTTAAACATACCATGTAATTAGTACCTACTGTTTAAGTTCCTTATCAAACTTGTCCTACTAAAAATGTTAACTGCATATTTGTAAACGCAACCGAGGAATACCTACCATCGACACCGCGTAAGCACGAAAACACAAAGTAACAAAGTAAAATCGCTAGTCGGAATCCTTTTCAAATCCTATAAAAAAACGAGTTCAGCGAGCGTCGGCGACCATGAGATAAATCCTGAAGGAGTCTTGTAATAAAACACGTACGACGCGGACGCTACATTTTATTTCAAAAAGCGATAAGGGGCGAGGAATTCCTTTTACGATACTTGTGGAGTTAAAGTGGTGTGCGCGGGTGTAGCTAGAGGGGCTCAAACTTAAATACACCACAAATACTGAGACTTTTTCAAAAAGTCTTATGCGTCACGAAGGCAAACCTTTTCTAATAAATGATTAGACAGAGACAACAAATAAAAGATGTTCTAAAAAAAACCTAGATACTTTCCCCTTTCTTCGGATGTTCTGACTACATCCCTGGCACGTGGATGCAGTGTGAAGTGTGGACGCCTTTGTGAAACATCTGTTTTATGTCTGGTAAACCGAGTGGTGAAGCCGAGAAATGTGATGATTGGTTTCTATGGATAGCAGAAAAAATGGAGCAAAAACGAGGGACGCTATCGGTGTTAATGACCTCTATAATTGTGATGCCGACAAGGCAATATAATGGCGCGTGCTCAGAAGATTTGTAATCGTTCGCAACGTTTGTATTGACTCCCTAAAGCTTTATCATTGTTCAGTAAACATCGTGAGTGTTTAATCTGCTTCTGAAATTCGCTAATCTTAACGTATTCAATTCGCAACCGTGTAGAGCAACTTGCTAGATCTAACATAACTTCTACATTAACTAGTTTTATGCAAATCACTGCGTGGTGTTGTTTTAAGTGCCCCAACAAGACATTAATCATTTGATATTGTAATATTGTTTGTTAATGCATAACGAGGGAGGAGAAATTGATGGAGAGATGTCAACTAGCGGACTTTGTGGTTAATTATCTGACACCAAGCATCCGCGTTTTCGAGAATTTCAGCGTTTTCTATGCAAATATTTGGGTATTCCATCCAGTTAGGAAATTGCAAGCCAAATTTGAGAGAATGTGGTTTAGGTGATTCTAAACCGTTGTTGACCATCACAGATAGAACAAATATTATACTTATCGTGAAATGAGGAACAAATCCGCTTAGGCAGTTTTCTATGGCGCTAATAGATGGATACATATAGTGAAGCAACATTTCCGAATACATACCTACCGAAAAGCGTAGAGCTAAAGCTAGACATCCTTGCCCATAAACTCGGTCGTAAACTTAAACATACCTAATTAGAACATGCATAAGATGGCGCCAGTTAAACATCAGTTTATTTACGGTATTCTTGCTACGCAGTAAAATATCCCTACTTCGCCGAGGGCCGCGTAATGCGGGATGAAAAACAACCCATGATTATTGGGCAAGGCATGTGTTTCGGGCACGTTTCGCCACGCATATTTTATGCTCCTTTGTAAAAGAAGTAAACAACTTGGAACGCTGAAACGCTAACTTGGAACTTATTACGGTCCGCTTCAGAGAGCAATGCGGCATCATCGATGACACAGCTTTTATGCATGCACGGTGGTGATGTTAATTTTTATTTTCCAGCACGTCCTGAATAAGTCAGTGCGTAAATAAAATTAATAATTGACTAACGGAGTGCTGCGAAAGAATTTATGTTGTTGGCTGAAATATAATTTTGATAGAGCAGATGTTTATTTTGCTATTAACAAACTCAAAACCTTGCCTTGCGAAGGATTTCTACTACGTAAATTGTAATACGTTAACTTATTAGGGTAGTTGGTTTTATTTTATATGCGGCTTACCCTACTTGTGGAAATAAAATCAGTCGTTGTTTAGCAAGCTTGGTGTTTCATTTCAGAAATTATGTCTACATTTAAATGATTTTCTTAGTAAGTATACAATTTACGAAAGAATTTGAAGTAAATTGGATGTACCTATTAGGTGGAGTAACGTTTAAATTACCTGATGTGGCGTATAAGGGCTAGGAGCGGCCGCGTACTGCTGCGGCTGCGGTGGCGGGTAGCGACACGGCTGCGGCGCGTACGCTGCCGCCCACTGCTGCCCGCCGCGGAACTGCGCGCCCGCGCTCGCCATGCGAGCCGCGCACGCGCCCGCGCCCGCGCCTGCTCCTGCGACCGTCACCGCGCCCACAGTCGCGCCGCTTGCGGAACGACAACCGCCGGTATTCTGGAACAAATTACAAATTACAATTACTTATCTGTATTAACAAATATAACAGGCTGTCCTGAGTGACTGACTGACAACGTAGACCCATGGACGTAGAAACTTGTTATTTGGAGTGTTGTTCTTTTGTGCCGTATTAAGAATGGGTTTACAAATTCAAGTATATACCCATAAAGAAACGCGAGTGAAACCGCGGGCTGTCTTATACCAACTTATAATAAAACTTGCTGTTGACGGTTATAGGTACCTACACAGAAGGAAATAAAGAGGAATTTTCCGGATGAACCGGAAAAATACCATATTTTTTTGTTGATTTTTCTGTTTTTGTGTGATGCCGTTTGCAATAATGATGGTTTAAAGGAAGCTTTTTTATATTTGTTTCATCAATATCGGTTCATCCGAAATGGAGTAGGTTAAGTTATAGAGACATTTTAAGACAAGACGTAAAATTAATTTTATACCCGACCGGCTTATCATCAGTAGGTATATACATAGGTAAATAAAAAAATAGTATAAAGTAACATAAAAAAGCTTGAACTTGAGGTTGGTTCTTATTATTATTATTATACTCTAACATTAAGTACCGTAAGAGCACGAACCAACCCTTTGTTGTCTTCGTTATTTTGAAAATACATTGGTTAAGTGCTCTTTTCATAGATGCTTTAAAACATCATTGCTATTCTGGAAATACCTACCACAAGCATGGGGAAAGCAGGAAGCAATATTGGCACGTAGTAAATCACGGGAGTGGAAGTATCTTACTATCTTATCAAATCCACGTGCCCCAACCGGGGGCTTGCGTCATTCGAGCCGAGACTGATTTAGGGCTCATGATTAATGATAGGAGGCATATTTTCAAATCGTCATTTATTTATAGTACTTAGAGTGCGTTTTTTGATTCGTAGCCAATGGTAACCAATGGTCAAAAACCTTAACGAATTTTGACCATTGGTTTGAATTTGTTAGGATTTTTAACCATTGGTTACCTTAACCACGAATCAAAAAACCCACCCGTAGACGTGTATGTAGCGAGGACTATAGTGTTAACCCTATTTTACTCATTATACGCGGTCATTTGAAAATGTCATTAGAGAACCTATCGTTTTCATAGTGATGTTTCTTTCCCGATCAAAGTACTCCGCATTTTAAGTATAGGTCGGTTAAATTGAACTTTATTGCGTTGCAGCAAAGATTGCTATTTTTATTAATGTCTACGGTATAGTTCTTTGTACTTACTATTTTTTCTGTGATTATACCAGAGAAAGATAAACTTCATTTATAATGCATTGACACTGTGCATACACAACTAATAAAGCTAATTATTATCAAAATTGTACGTCACGCGCACACGCACATTGCGGTATTTGCGCACAGATACTTTACTTATATACCGCTTTATAAATGTGAAATAGAAAGAAAATAGTGAATAAATCATCACTATAATAATAATCAGCAAATCTGAAACAAAAAATTCTGAAGGTATTCCGACTTGACCCCCTATGTTGGACGTAGAGCCGGAAGAGGTCGTGTTGACAGCATTTACGATTCTGAGTCATAAACCCTCACGTGGGTAGACTGCAGAATGGAAGGTATATTTCGCAAGTTTTTGTTTCGGATGTTCTGATTTTGATTGCTAGGTACATGGTACTAGGTAGGAACCTTTAACGTTAAGTCGTCCATGGCTAGATAACGCATCTCGTAGAACGGTAATAGCTATTTCACCTTCTTTTTTAACACATGGGAAAAGGTGATCCACCGTAGATCGTAGACCGCATCACTCAGATTTTAGGCGGTCTACGATAAGACGACTTTATTGGCTCACGTTTGACAACATCTTAGGCTTAGGAATTATGTTATCCAACGTGAGCCCATCTAAGCACAAACAGTTATGCTTGGATTAAGAAGAACTCTTTTAGCAAATATCCAATTAGGTTGGACAAAGTTAGGGAGATATAAATTGACTGTGAAAATCATTTCCAAAAAATATCGGATTTCCTAACTCCTAACATTTTATTTTCTCATTTGACCAACACCATTCATTACATCAGGCATCAAGCACATTTTGACCTGATTCTGTCACAATATCCAATTTAGCCGACAACCAAAAAATCCCCGACGAAACTCCTTAGGGACATCAAAATGAGGGACCAAATCTAAATCCCGGGAATTCTCACAACAGATCCAATAACATTCTAAAAAAAGTTAAGCTATTGGTCACAGATTAAACAGATATATGCATTTGTAAGATAGAGGTGCTTAATAATATTAATGGAGTAGGTACATAGGTACCTATAGGAAAAAGCCCTATAAGCACAAGAATCGTTTGACAAATTAAAGCTTCGTGCGCTCACTTCGTGTTCGCTTTCACTATAAAGTGCTCATTTATTTGATAAATTAGAATAACACTGAGCTAAGCTTGAAATAGGATAAGGTATATTATATTCTGATGATAATTAACAATCCTACTGATCGGGATAAGTAATTAAGTGAACGAAGTGAAGTACTGCAATGCATTGAATGGAAACTGATTAAGTACTTAATTTTAATTGTTCAATTTTGTCTAGTTGAGAAAAGCTTAAATTAATGCAATAACCCAAAGTGAAAGCAACCCCATTTGTATCATGAACATTGTTGCTCATGATACAAATAATACACCTTTTACAATATCTGCTTTTATTTATTTATTTAATATTACGAAAAGCAACAACTTTATTTCAAGTATTGCAACAATGTCAACTTGCCTTTATATTATCTTTAATTAAAATAACCTGCTTTGTTATATTTATTTTTTTTGTATTATAAGTATGTATTTACACACAAAAAGTATCTAAGTATTGAATCAGTTATCTGGTTGCCATTGTATGCTATGCTTAGCTTGGGGCTAGATGGCGCTGTGTGAGATGTCCAAATATATTTATTTGATCACCGTGAAGTGCAATGAAGCATTCCACAGTGAGATGAATAATAAAAAATAACTTTTTAGAAAATTTTGGCGTTTTTTGTCGTAAAACAAAAAGTCGCTCTCATCAGAGTTGACAGTGCACCCGATGCATCTTGACGAAGATGTCGCGTCATTAGAGGTATGGTATGACTAGAACGGATCGGCATCTGCGTCAAGCGTAGAATCGTGTTGGCCGACTGGACTTTCGCAACCGTCTGGCATACCCACCGCATACCTTATGTAGCGGATGTAGGCGCGGATCTTGTAGTTGCATGTGAAAACTACTGATGCGCAGCTATTAATGGACAATAGAGTAACTCGGAAAAGGAAAAGCATGTTTGTATTTAAGAATTTATAGACAACACATTGAAGACTATTTTTATCCTAACATCTTACAGTTGGTTTTAACAGAAATCTACTATTATCATAGCTAGTCCGTTTTGCTTTGAAACCAGTCACGATATACTTACTTATATAAAGTAACCTTGGAAATTTAAAAAAAATATTGTAAATTAGCCAATAAAACAATAGAATTAAAAGAACCAATAGCGTTGTTGCTGCACGTATTAGAGTCATGGAAACATCAGAAATAAAATAAAATATTTCTTTTGCGACCTTGAAATAAGAATACAAAAGACCTTACGCACGTCGACGACAAGAATACAAAAACTTCTTATGATGATATTAATAAAAACATACACATCTTACCCCGCGTTACGTACAATCTCTTAACGTTTCTACAGCCCATATTTTGTTATTCTGAACAACGCGTCCACCAAAAATGAGATTTATAGGGGGCAATAGAGCAATGTATAATTTCACGTCAACCCTCATTTCTGTACTTAATTATTATTGTCACGGGATTCGAAAAAACATGAGGAAAGTTTGAGGGATCTGGGCTTTGTCGTAAAAAGTAAGTAGCATACTATTTTTTGCTACTGTAAAAAAATAGGTGAGTATGCCCGTAAGGCGATAAGCCGACAATCCGCTTATACAGCGTGGGAGTAAGGGCTGGCCAAGGAATTAGGGTAAATATAGACGAGTGCCGATGGAGCCTTCTAGGCTGATATTAGTCATGGTTTTTCATTTGTGGACATTCAATGGAGCAGTCATGTAAAAACATACCTCAAATCAAATGAAATCAAAGTGTTTTATTGCAAATAGACTATTCATAACACAAGTCAAATGAGATTAGGTACTTAAAATAATTAAATTATTGTAAATATTAAGCATATAAAATCACAAAGTGCGCAATGTCAAATATTATATATGGCAAGCCTATTGCAATAATGTTAATTTGAGGCAAAAAGTTCTCTTTCCACTACACTACACTACACGTGCTAGCAATCCGGCACAATGCAGAATAGTAATATAAAATATAAAGTATAAGTAAGTGTGTGTAATATAGGTATGACTTAGCACTATTTAACTCATATGTTATGAGAGAAAAATATTAAAAATTTGTAAGTAAGTACTATCACAATAAAACGAAAACAATTCACTCTCACTTAAATACTTACCACGAATTTTTGAACATATAGCTGGTTATTAACCAGAATACTATGGAGCATGAAATTAAAGAAAAACTAGAGTTTTCCTTTAGTCACTGCGCACTTAGCAAGACAAGTAAACGGGACCACCAGAAAGCACAGAATTGCTACTAGAGACAGTGTTCACGTTCGTCTTCTCGAGTGCTAGCTATCGCGTTTTCTCGTCTCCAGTCTTTGCAGATTATAGTTTTATGTTGAGTGGGATTGTTGGCGTCGTCGGGACGCGCCGCTTCCGTCTCCACGCCCTAGCTTGTTGCTGCCTCCCCTTTAACCTCCCACTCCCACAGACCACCCTCACAGGGGGACATTGACTAAATCCAGATGAAACCAATCTGGACGAGACAGCCGACCACTGAAGCCGTGCCAAAGCGTGACCCGCCCTGAATTAATACATCATTACGAATCACATCGAGAACGTAAACAACTTTGGAACATTTTAACAGATCTCTATGAAGAGGCGGGTAATAAAAGAAAAAAGGCTCAGGGAAAATGTAATAAATTATTCTGAAGGCAGATCATAAAAGATTTGATTTCCGAGAACTCGCCACAGAGTCCCATACACTTCTAAGAATGGTAGAGCATAGATAATAGTGACGTAAACTAGGATATGATTCAAGAGTCGTGCAACTTTTCCTTCGCAAACTTAATATGAGGAGTTTATTAAGTAGAAACTTTCGTATAGCGCGCTATATGTAGGTAACTAGGTACCTACCTAAGTATAATTCTCGCGAAAGACTACTCGCGCTGAACTAAGAAAGTTAATATTGTCCATTCAAACTGATGGGCATAAACTCGATTCGAGTACGAATCAAAATGAAATTTAAATCAAATTTGATTCGAAACGAGTGTCCTCCTTCGTGAACTTAGTGTCTTCTTCTTGGATTTTATTGAGTTTGTTATTTATTTAAAATGGAAAGTCCGTCTATTGAGATTTCACTGGTCGTTTAACGGAGTTACGAAGTGGATATCGCACTTGACTGGACTCTAGACGTTTTATTTTCATTGAGCCTCATATAGAGGAAAGGTTTAATGTTGTCACTTTAAAGGCTAGCCAATAAGAGGCAATAAAATTGGTCCCCGCGGCTTTAGCACTCCTAGACTTGCCACAAGAGCGAGCTAGCTTAAATAAAGTGAAGATTTACTGAGAGAGGAACACGCCACGTATTTTACACTCAGCGCTTTAGCTTTTACAGCTAAAAGCTTTATTTCATTTGGATTTCTTAGTGGTTAAACAATTTAAGCTCAAAATATTCCATCACCAGAAAGAATACCTACCACACTTTATTTGGCAGAGTATGGAACCTACACATCATCTATATAAAACTAACGACACTAGCCCTCACGATATTTGCTCATACAAAACATGAATACAAAAACTTATAAAAACTTTCATGTTATCTGCCTAAATAACTTTTGAACCAATAAAGTAGTTACTTTAGGCAGATGTCCTAATCCGAAAGGCGTCTGTCTTATAAAAAGCTAATAAAAAGTGAAAATCCTAGCGAAGAGGGCGATAGTAAAGTGAGGTCAATTGTAGCCTCCGCAAATTAGAAGCTAGACATTTCAACTAGTCGCACTGCCCCCTTCATGCCTCCGTTTGCCCCCTCGTATCACCAGTCGGTATAGTCTCGGTAGTAGCCGCAAACAAAGCCTTGGTGACGAGCCATGAGGCGCTGTCTCTGGATTCCGGATACTAAACCAGTGAGCGATGTAAATAATTCTCTCCCTCTATAATCTCTGGTGCGCCAATTAGGGATGCAGTCTGAGTTACGTCTGGAAAGTATTCAGACGGCTATACAAAACGAGGCACCAATAAACACCTGCTCGTTTAAAATTTATCAGACAGTTTTGGAAAATACACTATAACTGTGCAAGTATTAATTCGTAATTCGCTATACTTGATACGTAAGTTTCCTAAGGCTGTTGTAGCCATTATAAATCAGTGTACTATCTACTTACATCAAGTAGGTACTAAAGTGTTTGCTAAGTTCGTAACACAATTAAATAAACAGTGTCTAGACGCGGCGAACATTACTCACCGAGCATGACGCAGAACATTTCACTGAATAGAAAACCGCGTTCATGTAAAAATATCATTATTGAAAATCGGTTCCCCAGGTCAGTTACTAGGCGTGAATACAGTGCACAGTTTACTACTGCAAATGTGTCGACAGGCTTACATAAACAAACAGTCCTGGCATGTGTAGGTACGGCGGCCATATCATAGCAATAAAACGATTGCAAAATCAGCTGCGACGAAAAACACATTGCATTTGCTCTGAACAAACTCAGAGCTTTCAAGGACTTTACAGACATGTCTCTCTTATTATTTTCAGACAAAAGAAACAACCTTTAAGCTCTTCAGTATTTTCAAAGTATGAACAAGTTATCGTGTATTTCTTAAGCCGTAAAGTGATGTCACCCGAGCTATGGCCGAGTGACGCAGTTGGCACATGCCAGCAACTTGATCTGGAATACTGATCCGTCTGCCAGCCGGAGCCGTATCGAGCGTGGCAGCCTTAGACACATTAAGTCTCTCTTTGAATAAATAATACTTGGCATTTATAATATAAAGCTCTGAGAGTAATATACGCAAGATGATGTTGTAAATTGCATAGAGCGTGCCGTGACTGCATCATTACGTGCGGTATAAAGCTCGTACGAGAGTAGTGAGGATATTATTCAGCAGTTTTTGCCGCGGCTGGCGGCGCATTTGTATGCGATTCGCTTCGGCGGGTCGCTGCGAGATTAGCGCCTGCGTTTCCGCTTCAGAGTTCTACTCCACCCGCCGTCACCGTATCTAGCGACGTAACATCCAATATATTGATCCGCATAATTTCCGTGGTAATGCTCCGATATTTGTAATTAGAAGCGACAGCGGTCTACAGTTTGTGTGTTGCTGCGTAACTGCTGCGAAGCTATTTTGTGAATGCAACGTGTTGCATATCGTAATAAGAAATTCCAGCGTTAGCCAGCGGCTAGCGGTATACCGACACCCCCACTAAGGCGTGCTGCAAAAGTGCCTTACGTAGTCGAGTGTTAATGTGTTGTTGCACACACACAGAGTCTATACGTGTCGGTATGTGTGCCATCTCGGGTGTAGTGGTGCGGAGCGGAATGCGGCCGCGTCCTTCGCCGTACGCTGGTTCATTTGCACACAGGCAACCGCGGCACGGCTCTACCAATCCAGGCATACGTTTTATTGCTTCCCAATTATCATTTAGATATCAGTGGGTACCTACATTGTTTTTTATGATTTCGTGGAACCTTCGCAGATTGTTACTTGGTAGTGTCGTCGTCAATTCTCGGGAGGACATAACGTAATGAATTATGTCTTCGAATGCAATTGTCCGCTTAACACCCGTCAACTCGTTGGCAACTTTTTACACGATTTACATAAGTTATTTCTTGCTTTTCTTTTACAGTGGGCCAAGTTCTGCGAACGTGGTTGGTAGAATGTAATAATCATTAATCTTATATTACGACGTCCTTACTCCTTCTACTAATAAGTAATACCTACATGCAAGTGACGTGCGAATTTTAGTATGGCGTAAACAGATTACTAAAAATAAACACTTACCTACTGCAGATACCAAATAGTAGGCACTTACATACCTGCTTATGAAATATTTGCTAATAATTTTTTGCCAGTAGGTTTAGTTTAAAATTCAAATTCGTATTTTTTTCCAATTCGTGACACTACGTTTTCTTATACAAAGAATTCTTCATCAACTGTGCAGTGAGGTAAAGTTACTAACTAAGTCTGTAAAGTTTGCACTGTCTACGAAAAGAAGTAATTGTGAATAGGAAGCTCGTTGCCCGAATGCAGACTACGTTGCGGTAAAAGCACAATTTATGGGGGGTTCGCGGCCGGAATGCCGTAGTACCGCAGCCAAAGTGCAAGTCTGCCGACGGCCCAAATATGAATGTCGCCTCTCTATGGCCATAAAAATTCTTTGTCTGAGCTTTATGTCCTATAATTTGCCCTCGCGAATGATTCTTGAGACGTTGGCTTTGTTGCAAGTTGCAAATAACAAGTGTGTGTGTAGTGTGTGTGTGTGTGTGTGTGTGTGTGTGTGTAGTGTGTGTGTAGTGTGTGTGTGTGTGTGTTGTGTGTGTGTGTGTGTGTGTGTGTGTGTGTGTGTGTGTGTGTGTGTGTGTGTGTGTGTGTGTGTGTGTTAGCGTAGTGGAAATATGTGTGCTATGCCAAACGAAAAATATTTTTATACTTAGAGTTAGGTCGCTCTACTAAATACATTTTTCCAATTTTCAGCAATATACAACGGATTTCCTAACTGTAAAAATGTAAGCTTGTTGGAAACCGCATGGAAAATTTTGTAAGTTTGATAAAATACTTAAATAACAAAAACAAACTGAAATCAAATTTTCGACTGATATCTAAAAGTTATGAAAACGCGAAGACTGTGAAGTTTCGAATGATTTCCGAAGCTTTGAATATCTCTGCCAAAGTAATTCAACTCTTGTTCGGATTCCGACGACGGATTTTAAAATTCCGCTCGCTTTTACTGAGACCTCTTGTAACCCACACCTATAATCCTAAATATCAATTTCTCTGCAAATGATGGGACACCAAAACGAATCCATTGAATTATTGCAATCTTCGCCATATACAGGGTGATTCGTTCGTAGACCGTATCCTTTCAGGGTGTGTTTAAATTAAACAAGCCTTGGGCTATCTTTTAAGCGTAACATTAAAACAGCGATTTTATTTTTATTTTTGAGTTATTCATAATTTTGTGTAAATATAAAAAATTCCCCGTTTTTGACCTTAAATCACTGATTTCTGAAAGCACCACTTTTAGTTAATAAGTTACCGATTTTAACTACATAAAAGAATGATGATTAATGACTCTACTGTCACTTAAGTTTAGCAATAATTATAATTAACCATAGTTTTTAAAAACAGTGCTCAAAAGTGAAACACTTTTTTTCTTGAAAATGGTGACCCTGGCAAAAAAGTTGATTTATCTCAAAAAGTTGACTGAAGTTTTTTTCTGTAAACTATTTTAAAAACATGTCCTTTTCAACGGCTTTCTAATGAAATACCATTTATCAAAAAATATTGATGGGTTCCAAAGGTACTCACAACCAAAGATGTCTACCCCCTCATCGACACACGAAATCATCCATGTAAATACTTGGTATCACGATTAACGTTAAGCCGTAAAGCGTGAGTTAGGGCAACCAAGCAGTGATAAACTTATTTTTATGTATCACTGACCTCTCATTGATAAACAGAGCCTACCATACGAGTTGAAATTGGACAAAATCCCGGGTAAATAATACTTAATATTGTTGATGACAATAAAAATTAAAGTTTGCTTATTTTTTTGCCAGGATCATCATTTTCACGAAAAAAATTGTTTCAATTTTAAGCACTGTTTTTAAAAACTATGGTTAATTATTATTAAATTTAAAAGTCAGTAGAGTTATTAGGGTTTTTTTATGTAATCAAAAATCAGAAACTTATTAATATAAAGCTGTGCTTTCAGAAATCAGTTATTTAAGGCCAAAAACGGCGAATTTTTCAAATTTTCACAAAACTTTGAATAACTAGAAAAAAAAAAATAGCTGAACTAATGTTACACTTAAAATATAGCCCAAGGTCTATTTAAACACACCCTGAAAGGATACGGTCTACGAACGAATCACCCTGTATATTTAAAGAAGAGACAGAAGAATACTACCTAGCGTTACTTCTATTAGATACTTAAATTAAAAAAATAAAAATATATCTATATACTAAATTCTTTTAGATTTAGTTTGTGCTTTGCAGCCTACTTAGATTATTATCTGCAAGTCCATTCCGGACCCAAGGCACCCCATCTTGTTTTCTGCGTTTATTTGATAAACCTTACAAAGAAAGTTTTTCGTCTGTGTAACATTAACTTTATGTAGAGAGAAATTCTTGTATAGGTATGTATGCCTAACGTCTACATAAATCAAACTATGAATGTTTGTTACATTGTTGCATTATAGGCAATGGACAGCTATTGTAAAATTGAAATTAATGACGAATGTGTGTTGCTGACAGAATATCGACAATGAAAATTAATTGTATTTCTACAACGCAATTAGCGCCCGCAACACAGAATTGCTCGCAACGTAGTTTAATGTAGAACAGCGTGTTCGCACAAATCGTCATTGATATAGTTTACGTTGTTCTTATTCATTTTATATTAATTTAAGGTTCTCGAGTGGCAACTACGAATCGGAAGATGCAGACCGGCCCTCCACTAGGTGGACCGATGACCTGGCCAGAACCGCGGGGAGTCGATGGATTCAGGAGGCAAGCAGCCGCTCCAAGTGGCGGGGAGGCCTATGTTCAACAGTGGACGTGGTCTTCACGTTGAAGATGATGAGGATGATATTAATTTAACACCAACATACTACCTACCTATATATTACCATTTGCTTTATATAAGTACTTATAATCGGATCCTCCATCCAACTTAAATGTCAAAAAAATAAGCTTATACCTATATTTCAATTATTATGTGCGTGATTAGTCCCAATAATGTCATAAAAACAATTACCCTGCCTAATCTAAACGAATGGTCAAATCAACTGAATCAAGATTACAAAATTAGATTTCATAAAGCTAATAATAAAACACTCGGTATACGTAATATCGTTTGAAGTGGCAAGGGGTAGTTAGGTAGGTATGACCACGATTGACCAGACGGTCACGCGAGGTCCGCCGTGCAGCCCTTGTTTGGACACCAGACCGCATGGAAATGAGCTCGCGAATGCGTGGAAAGTATACGAGCGTCTGTGTGTGTCGCAATAAATCTGTACCTATGTGTTTGTGATAATGATAAGTAATCTATGGAAATCAGCTGGAGCAGGCGTCAACTGTTTTCAATTAAATAATTTTCTGCAGTAAATTATCATTAAGTTCTAATGAAAATTTAATTATTAAGCTTCATTGCCCAAAGTAAAATAATAAATATGTAATACCAAATGATATAAGACTGATAATGAGCTTACGAGGTTAAGTAACATTGTATTGAAAAACCTAAGAAATGAATGGATTTTGATTTTATTAACACACTATTATCTTTAAATTTTTTTTTCTGTTATTCATATTCGCAAAACACTCGCAGAAATTTTGCGAATGCGAATGCAAATGCGAATATCCGTGAATGTGAGTGCAAATGCGAATATTCGTTACATCACTAGCATGGACCTTAAAATATTTTGGTGCTTTTTTAGTTTTATTTTAAAAATGATTATACATTTTGGTCTTGTTAATATTGATGCTTTAAAGATGTTTTACAAACCTGACCGACAACAGGGAACCAAGCGTTTTCCTTTTCTCCTGTTTAGCTATAGATGACTGAGTCGCATTAATGTTGACGGTGACGGCTGATGTAATTGCTTTCGCACATTGTTTAACCTTTACCTATTTAAAGGTAGGTATTATGTCTGTATAGTAAATATTTATCAGTACCTATGACGTCAATGAAGTGGTTTCGTCAACTCATCAAATAATATTAAGAGTTTATAACCCAATATCCATTTTGAAACAAAAACAAAACCAATAGATTAATGTTAATCAGCATACGATTAATGCTTACCTACATACTCCTTAAATTACATGCAGATATAAATACAGTATAATGTGTTGAAAACCATTACGTGAATTGAATAAACTCTATCCATTACCTCACACATCAAACACGGAAACCTAATCAAGCGAAAAACCGCAATCAGGATAAAATCTCCAGAAGGCAAACACAAGTGTATGCGGGGGCTAATCGATGGGAAATGGGAATAAAAGCGCTCATTTGTGTCCGCTGGGTTTCAATACGTGGCTTGGACAATGAGAGACCGGTGGGTCCGATTCCGTATATGCCGAGACCGCTTAGTCCGCCTGCATATAATACGGGGCCTGTGGCTCGACGTCATCAATCAAAGCCCCCGCGGTTCCCACCACCCTTGCTTGTCCTGTCCAGGTGAATGTAGGTAGGTATAGTCTAAATGTAACCCCATGGAATAAATAATAATAATACAGGTTGAATATTTCATGAAATGAACATACGCATAATTTAGGTTGCAAAATTATAGAGACCTTTTTCATTGTTAAAATATTTGAAAACGTCTATAGTCGTATAACTAACATAATTATGTAAAACAAATGTTTATCAGTTAAATAAAAATGCTAATAACTCGATTACATCAGTGGCTTTAGAGAATTTGGAATTCAGTAGATGGATAGATGGATAGATCAACTCTTTATTGTACACTGTAAGATAACAAAATCTACAAAAATAATATTTTAATTAATTTATACTAGTACAATAGGCGGTCTTATCGCTTAGAATAGATCTATTGTAATGGATTCACTGATGCGATTGAATACTGAAGTTATAAAAAAGTTAATGAAAAATTACTGCTTCGGCCCCACCGGGCGCGGCGGCACGTCTGCAAAGCGGCAGCGTCAGTGACGCGAGACTATTCAGTACCCAACGCTACCCGCGGGCGATCGCGGCGCGGCTGTCTACGAACACGGGCAGCGATGGGTACCGAATGACCGATTTTGACGCTTCACTGACGTCACTCGACGCGCTGGTGTGACTAAAGCTTTATGTATGCTAACAAGATACATACTAGAATTGCATATGTATTTTGAGTTTCTGTTTCTTGATTTATGATTAGTATATCCTGTCAAGGCATTTTATAGTAGATAATAAGTACATAATGTACAGATCATTAAATTGATTATAAACCAAACAAGCTAGCAACTATTTACAGACTTGCTACTGAGCCTTTAGAGTTAAATCGACCAGAATAGACAAGCCATTAGAGTATCGGTATTGCAATGGTCTATAGCGAATCATCATTTGAATTTGGAATACCCCAAAGTGCACTCTTGGAACCATATTGATTCACATCAAGGTGAATAAAGTATTTTTTTTGCAAACGAATAACGTGACGACCTGGTCGTTCGCCTGGTGTTGCGACACGGCCGCCCATAACACATTGCAGTGTCACTCGGAACTCCAAACTAAAGTTTCGCGTGACACTGCGCACTGCGCACGCCACCCTGAGACATCACACGGTCTAAAAAAAAATTCTTGACTGTGAGATTAGTTAATAAAGTCTCATTTGCCAAGTAATTTCATTAGCTACAGTGCCATTCAAACCGAAGCACAGTACTGCACACTACTGCTTGGCGGCAGAATAACTGGCAAAGCGGTGGGACCTATCTAGATTTGCAGAAAAGTCCTACCACCTAGCAACTAAGTATAGTTAAACATAACATTAATAATCAAACTGCTTTCTGTGGTCACACTTACGTCCTCTTCTAATCCACCGTATACAGATAATAATATCCTTGTTCAGCACCAGTATTCAACATGATTCATAAACAGTAACCGTTGCCCATTAGTCAGATTTGTTTACCATTTTTATGGCCAACATAATGGTTTTATAAACAACGGGAGCACTAACTTTAAGTTTATTGCTGCTCAGATTACAAAAGCAGTTAAAGAAGAGGGTAATTTACTTCGCATTCAGTTTTGTACAGTTGTAAATGAAACAGGGTTAAGTATAGATTATCTATTTTCTTTATGGCTGAATTAAATTTCGTCATCCCGCGTTTCGCATTAGCCGCAGATTATAAGTCGCAAGAGTTGTTTGACTCCTTTGCTAAGTTGGTTTATTATTTAATTTTTTAACTTATAGCTGACTATTACTTCATTTAAATCAATGAACATGACTGCACTGATAATATTACAAATTTACAGTTTTTATGATTTTTTTTTTTTTTTAACGGGCAAATTGCCTTTATTACTCAAGCTAACTACTACAATAATAAAAACTAAACTAAACTAAACTAAACTAAACTAAACTAAACTAGCTACACTACCTACTACAAAGAACACTTATGGACTGTATAATAGCCGCGATGGCCTATAGACAGTCCAAGTGCTCCAGCCCACTACCGGTAGGTAGCGTACCCAACATGCTGGCCGCATTGCCACGTTGAATTGCAATGCTGTTTTTTGAATTGATTATATCTTAAATTTATATTATTTTTTTATTTAGTTATTATATCTTTAATTTATTTTAATCGTTTTTCTGTCATTTGTCTGATTAGGTTTTTACTGGGTTTTTCTTAATCTTGCGCAACGAATGTTGGACCAATTTAGGCGTCCCAGTTTATTTTAATAAAAAATATTATAGCTTATACTTTTCGTATCATTTTTGTCATACATTTACCTAAAACAATCCCTTACAAATTCCCCAATATAGATAAAGTTTTTTTGTAGCGGTATTACACTAGATATACTTTTTTCGTTTTGTATGATTATATCTGTTTGTGAGCGAATACCTACTTATAAAAACGCCTCCCTCGCCCTGTTCGCCTTTGGAACAGTTTGCCGGTGTGGCCGGTGTCGATACGGCACGCTGTCACTGCAAATTTTTAAGGATCAAGAAAGAAATTTCTACTTGTCGCAAATTGGTATGAAGTAAGGTACTTATTGGTATTTGTTACTATAAATCCAATCATAATATGTTAGGTAGTAAATGAAGTAGGTATCTATAAGTATGTTTATTCATTGGTATATATTTACTTTATTTCATATAGTATGTATATTTGTATGTATGTTTATTATTTGTAAATATTTTTTTGCATTATATTCTAAGTAGAATAAAACTTTTGTAATAGTATTTCCATGTATCATTCTATTATTTATTTTTATGTTGTTTTGATTTACCTGTACACCGAAGCCCATAACTTTAAGTACTGATATCCTTCCTATGCAAAGGTTGTCTGGAAGAGATCGCTCTAAGCGATAAGACCGCCTATTGTACTAGTATAAGTTAATTAAGTTTTTTCTATTTGTAAATTTTTGTTATTTTACGGTGTACAATAAAGAGTTGATCTATCTATCTATCTAAAAACACTAGTTAGCATCAGTAGGTGCATTTTCAATATTTTTTTTACCTTAGATAATAGATAGGCCTGCATTTGACCACTGTCTCACCTAATGGTAAGTGACGACGCGGTCGACGATGGAACATGCTTGCCTAGAAGGTACCGGTTCACTCTTGTCTTGAAAACTCCCAGATTACTTATAATTATTAACTTTTTGAGGAACACGTGCGTGAGTAAACAACGTTTAGACGTTTTCTTGTCATATCTATTGTTCGAGCCACAAATTAAAAAATATATCATTGTCCTTTCACGGTTCTATTTTAGTCCTAAAGTGATTATTCCCGCGACAGATGTTTATTTATCAAAGCTGTCTCTGCTATTGTGTGGGTGGAACAAAAAATGCCTGCTAGATAAGGGCGTAGAAAGGAAATGTTGAAATCCCTGCTGATTGGGATTACTGGCGAACTAAAAGCATTAAAATTAATGTGGCCACACGATTTGCTTACAATTTATTGTAAAATTGCGAGTCATTTTCCAAAGTGTTTGAAAATGTTCGGATGCTATATTATTTCTTCCCACTTGTTGTAAGTTTTGTTTGTTTGCAAACAAAAATGATATCTCCATGTCAGGGAAGGCTCTGAGCACGTATTACGTAGTTATCATAGACTACCTATAGAAACCAAGTACATTTGCGAAATGTAAGCCTTTCAGCTGGAGCCATAAATGGCTCTAAATACCGCTCGCGCGGTCAGTGCTCTGTGTGAAGAGCTCCCCAAAATTTTTTTATATTGATAATTTGCGCGGTGTAATCGTGCCAGAACACATCAGAAAAGCAGCATATGAGCTCTGGTATGACTTTCCACTGGTAAGCTATTGCTTAAATCGTCTAAAATACCAAAAATAGTGAAAACAAATTACTCACTTATGTTCGCGTCTGTGTGCGTGACGAGGCAAGTAAGCAAGCACACCACACATCGAATTTGTAGCGTGCGTTTTGAGAAGGCATTGTTTGTAAACTTACCTTCTATAGTTACTTATTTTAAGACTATTATATGTTCTGTGCTCTGCTCTAAATATCGTGACCCAACAGTAACAGAATATTAAGATTATGAAGTTTTGTTATTATCAATATCAACATACATTTCTCAATAACAGTTATTGAGTCGTATCAAAAGTTTGCAATTACTCATATGTAACAGCTACAGAAATTGATCGCTGTTTAATATTTATATCTCCTTTTTTTTGATAGCGTGGCCAATGTAACCATAATAGATATCTGAGTACAATAGTATAGACACAACAATGCGTAGTTCTACAGAAATGTGACGCATAAGTTATCGATTTTTAATCAAACGCTCCCGCTGGCTGATCGCCGCCATTTGTGACGTGAGTAAATGTTAAGCTCTACTTAGTGAGCTAAGTTAGGTCTATTCTTATTACTTTTGAAATGAAATTTAATAGAAGGCATGGAGTTCTTCCATATAATACAACATCGAACAAATAATGGTTCAACACTTTATAACATTTAGCATTCCTTGGGCCACCTAGAATTTAAATAAAAATCGAAAGGAATAATTGAAAACTTCAACATTCTCCTTTATACGTCCAAGTTAAGCGGATACCTATTACCCCTACTTTGCCTTCAAAGTCTAGTCTAAGTAAGTGTGTCTGTAAGTCCATCGACTATTTATCAAATGTTGTCATCCGCTACTTAACTGCAACTAAATACCTCAAAAGATCTTACTTGTAATGATTTTATTGGTAAGACCAATGCGAGTTGTATTTGTTAATATATTAACGTCATCATGATTTAAATAGTTCGCGTAGCAATGTTATTAAATTCTTAGCATAGCTCATAACGTAAACAATGTTAGCCGGTAAAGCTTAAAAGGTTTATATTAAATTCATGAAACCATTCATAATTTTTACCTTCAAAGGTCAGTGGCAGAAACAGGAAAATTTTGCGCAAACGATGATGCTTAACGTCTATTTATATTGAAAGTCGTTGTTACTGCTTTAGATAGTTACAGGTAAATGTGATAATAAAAAGAACTGATGAAATAATTATAAGACCAGTAATTTTTTTAAATTTCTATTCTGAACCCAAAACGTCGACTCTCACATAGTTTCAGCAAACGCAACAATCTCTCTCTAATCATAAAAATAACGATGTTTGCGTCAAATAAGGGTGTTGTGAACACAACAAGGTCTACAAACAAATAAATGAACTGTGAGAAATTTCTCGAGAGGGTAGACGTACAAATATGAGACGCGCGAGTGCAGGCTCCGGAGCCGTGCCACCAAATAGGTTGGAAAATAACTTCATTCCCTGAGGCGGCTCGGATTCAATCAACTCAGTCCCAGAATTTTGGAGTTCGTTTATCGACTGCGGCAGCAAGAACCGTGATAGTGAAGTGGATTGGTTTACGGTTTAGAGCTAATGCGTTCGTTGGTTCCCCGCATAGTCAATTAAACATCGTGCTACGGGAAACCCGCTCCGCTCCGTTTCAGTTTATCCGATTAGCTTGAGTTCTACGAATTGTGATTCTACGAATCTCTTCTGTTTACTGTCCCTCGACCGGTTTTACATATTATACACCTATTATTGACAACGTTTTTAATTTAAAGAGTATGTGTTTATGTTTGGTCCAGTAGGTGCCTATTCTGTTTTGGTATCTCTTACTTTTTGTCGAAGTGACCGACTGGTTTTTTTGCGAAGTAATTTTGGATAAGAGGAAATAACAATTCATATTAACCTAGTTATGAAGTTTCCTCTGTTATATTTATGAGATAAAGCTTTGGAATACATTTCATCACAACGCAAGTTATTCACAATTTTATTCCCTGCCCTCATGAGATATGCAAAGGACTCTCATATCACAGAATCGTCTAGATAGTCGTTTATTCAAATAATAGCGAGACTTACATAGCATTGAGACGTTTCAAGACATGAATTGCAAATAGAGATGGGAAGCGGTTCCAATCATACGGATGTTTAGGTCGCAATACCCCACTCCGTGCTCAAGAGGCTGACGGATGGCAATTAAACCTCAATATTGTATTTCTAATTTAGTAGCTGGCTTGTATTTGGATCAAGAACAGAGTGGATTAAATTTAGTATTGCAAAGTTGATATAGATTTATTTTGGTGGGATGGCGTGGAATGTTTATAGGTGCTACGTCTCTTTACGGTTTTCTTTTTTTTTCTCATATATTCACTGTTTGAACAGGAGGCGTTATTTGTTTTCGCATTCCGAGCAAGAGGGTTAAATCTAAATGTTAATTTTTCATCCCTAATCGTTAGTGTAGTTTTCTTTGAAACCAGTATCCTCATATCGATAAATTCTACTCCACTGCTAGCTAGGGATTTATGTATTTATTACATATGGCTTAATTAATTGAAGGTTGAAGGTTGAATATTATCCGCACACATTACTTTTAAATATTAGTTTACTTTTAACGCAATAAAGTTCTATTGCGTGGCTAACTAAACTAAAGAGATCGGCTGCTCATTACTTTTATTTTATCTATCAAGTTTGAAAATAGGTGTAGCAATATATGATTTTCCTTGATTTATATTTGATTAAGTGTTAAGATAAAATAATTGCTCGCAGACATTCACTCATAAATAACAATAATTTACGTTCAATTAAATGTAAAGCGCATGCCGACACTCTCGCAAGACATGGAATAATTTGTTGTGTACCTACCTACGTGATAACACTCGTGTAATTATAAAATTAAGGCTAATGAATGAAAAACTGGTATTTAACTGGTTATCGATAAAAGAACGTTGGTCCAATCAACCTGGGAAGTGCTAACTTCTACGAATAAAATTTGATTTTTGCCATTTGTTATAATCACTGTTGGTACCTATAATAAGAAATCTAATTTTTTGCAAGCATGTTTAATGTGATGAGCCATATTATTTAAATAGAGGTAAATTTTTAGGGCTCCGTACCCAAAGGGTAAAACGGGTAATACCCTATTACTAAGGCTCCGCGCGCTGTCCGTGCGTCTGTCTGTCTGTCACCAGGCTGTATCTCATGAACCGTGATAGTTAAATAGTGGAAATATTTACAGATGATGTATTTCTGTTGCCTCTATAACAACAAATACTAAAAACCAGAATAATATAAATATTTAAGGGGGCTCCCATACAACAAACGTGATTTTTTTTGACCGTTTTTATAGATAATTGTGCTTGGTTGGTTATTAGAAGTAACTAATTTCGATGATAAAGCTTTATTGTTGGATGAAATACTTTAAAATATTGTTATTTTTTAATCCATTTTACTTTTCCACTGATTTATGTTTGTTGATAAAACATCAACATATTTTAACTTGGAGTTGAAATTGAAACATATCTAGTAAGTTATCTCTTCAAAAGATCGGTATTAAAGACAGAGATAGTAATGTAGGTAATTTACTGATTGTCCTTATTTCATAATCCCATATCAATATCGGATACATTTTATTAACTACTGCAATACCTTTTCAGATTCAAAATATTCATATTGCCGTTCTCGTATTACCTATATATTTCATGAACAATATGCTCACGGCTTGCGTTTTGGCTCGCTTTTGCCGGTCGTTCGCCCGCCTCCCACCCTATAAATACACCGACGAGATGCACACATTTTAATTTTAATGACTTTAAAAAATTTCATTTTACACAACAGCTCTAGTTGGGTTTTTTAAAATGCACAAGATTTTATCTTGTCATTGCATCCTGCCTATATGTTATATTTGTGTGTAATATGATAGTTATTGTAAGTATTTTGTTTATGTTTTTTTTATGGGAATGAATGACGTGACGAGCTAATCGTTCACCTGATGTTAAGCGACACGGCCGCCCATAACAGTTGCAGTGTCAATCGGAACCTTAAAATAATAAAGCTTCGCATGGCACTGCGCACGTCATCCTGAGACATCACACAGTCTAGTAAGCAGATTACTAGACTGCGAAATCAGGTTGTAAAGTCTCATTTGCCCAGTAATTTCACTAGCTACAACGCTTTTTAAACGGGAACACAATAGTGCTTGCACACTACTGCTTGGCGGCAGAATAACTGGTAAAGCGGTGGTACCTACCTAGACGAACTTTGCAGAAAAGTCCTACCACCTAGTTAGATGTTTTGGCATTTAAATTGAGTATTACCACGTTGCTAGTTTTAATTATTACAAAAGCACTCTGATCTAGTAAATGATTAAATTTAATTAATCGTTCCCATAATGCTATTAAATATTCAAGCAGTTTGATTGGGAAAGCAAAGCCGCAAAGCAATCCATTTACCCAGACTTGAAACCGGCCGACACCGGCGCCGATTACGTGTAAATCGACGTTACACGCCGCAAATCTAGAGTAAAAGGAAAACAATTAATTAACTCATTTCCCGCAATTAGCCGGGGACTGACACGAAATTACTTAAGCATCTCTGGGCTATCGGGCGTTGGACTGTGTAAAACAGAGTCTAAGGGTCCTGCTGCTGCAAAACAATACCACCAGACATATTGTTATGTTATGAGAGATGTGGATACATGGTACCCATATTATGTATTATTTGTGTGCTACAGGTTCTTAGAAGTTTATTTTATTTATCTGTATTGTCACCAATCAAAGTTGATCTCAAAACAATCAAACTATTACATTGTAATAAAATGATAAGACACTTGATAACTTACTTTTAATTAATTATTATATTAATGATGACGTTACGTGGCAGTGAGACTTAGCTACATCACACGAGGTTGTTGTGTGTAGGTTTAAAAACGCTTAATGTTTTGCATTGACTTATTCTATATCTCATGAGCTAGCCTTCTGCTCAGATTAGTACTTACTCTGTAAGAAGGGTATCCGTAGCTCGTTCTACCGACTCTGGTCTGGTTAGCGGAAGCCGGCTTTCCCCGTGCCAATCGCGCGATTGCCGACGCCATGCTTCCGCCCGCCCTTTGTAACTCTTAACAACAATAAACTGCTTTCAGTAAATGCTGCTACTTTAAACAAACGACACTCTTCCGCATTTTTGACAGTCCATTGTTTTGTTTTCTTTTCTAATCATTGTTGCTTTGCCTAATTGTAACTTTGATGGCCAAAAAGCGGAGAAAAGGGGAATGACGGCTATTAAAACAAATTGTTTTTGATTTCCTAACGGGATATTTATTGTTCTCGTAAAACAAGCCAGATTACACGTGCTGTTGTAAACAAACTTCAATTAAAACCAGAAACAAGTTGATAACAGACTTTGCGCCTACTTCAAAGATTGCAATACCGCGAATTCTTCTGTAGAGTCAGATTCAGTGTTTTTAACTTGTTACAGAAGCGAAAATGGGTACCCAATTAACGTTTAGCTCTTTGTGTCAGCTCGATTGACTCACGAATTGGCAGCCGTATCTGTATATACTTTGTTTCAAAGGAGTTTAACTTCTAAGAACGAAAGCAACACTGTTGGGTCGTAGAATGGTGCGTTCTGCGAAAATGATCGTGAACACTGTTCTCGGTGTCTGCCATGTTTACAAACATGCATTTAATTGACGGAGGAATTTCAAACACCGCGAGCATTGAAGGAAAACACGGCACCCTCCACTCAGCTTTTTAGATCCACCGGCTTGTGGGCGCACACACCCACAATTTTGCAAGAGAAATTGTAACAGAGAAAGCACCTAATTGGCTAACTTGGTAAAATATGTAATTTAATAAACGCTAGCCGTAATTATTCGTAGCGATCGCGTGAAAGATTAAAATGAAACATTTGTTAAAGGGGTTGTCGCGATATTGCAGTAGAGGTCTGGGCTACAGCTGCGGTCATGTCTGAAGATTGTTATTATTGGATAACAGCGATAACTGCATGTTCCTTAATATTTACAGGATGATTTAGGATACGAAACAACATAGAGCAGCTTATTTTACTTATTCGTGTATTTAAAAAGAGGTTGAAAGAACGAAGCATCACGACTCCCGTTACGAATTCACGTAGAGGTAAACGCACCTAACTTCAAACACAAAGAGGTTGAAATATTTAAGCTCTGTGTATGTAAAAATATAAGACACGGTACGCGGAATTGTAAAAGAAGTAAAAGGACAACATGACAAAATAAATTCTGAGTTTACAAAGCTCTTTATGTCTCTGGCACCTACACCATGCATTATTCACTGAAGAGACTAATCCGTGTACTAAGAATACAATGTTTGTAACAGACACAGCGGGGGACGTGGTTCTCTTTTATTTTTGATGTAGTACCCTTGTTTGCTTTAATTGGCTATGTAGGTGTCAGACATGCATGCTATGAAACGAGTGTGACTGTTTTCAAGCAATTTTCACAAAGTTTTGTAAATAACTCATCGTGTGTATTGTTTGATTATAATTAGAAGGTTTGATAAGAACTTGGCATTTAGGTCATTCTAATAACTAAAAAACATTATGGTTCAGAAAAAAAGGGTCCGTTCGTTACGCCTTCATTGCCCCATGCTCCTGATTCCCCATGTTCTATTTATATAAACGAATGATGTGACACCGTGACAAGGAAGTTGTTCAAACTACTAGATGTTGTAGCGTCATGACTACCCAAAAAATTTGCATAACTATATGCACCTGATGCCGCAAGAGAACTAAACTCACCGATATTCTTAAAATTAGCAAGTTGAAGTGGCAGTGAGCAAGACACATCGCTCGTACAACCGATGGGGAAGAAAGGTTCTCGAGGGGCGACTACATATCGGAAGACGCAGCGTAGGCCGGCCTTCCACTAGGTGGACCGAGGACCTACGGTCTTGTTGTGTAAGTCTGGTGGCGATGGTGATAGTGTGCTCTCTTGCTCGTACTCACGGCCTTGTAAATGGGCGCGTGCAGGATGGCAGGCGATATCCATTACCAGATTGGTTACGCGGTAGGGGTGGGTCAGAACCGCGGGAAGCCGATGGATGTACATGGCAAGGAGCTGCTCAAAGTAGCTCTCTATGGGGGAGGCCTATGTTCAGCAGTGAACGTCTTCAGACTGATGATGATGATGATGATGCACCTGATTCGAAAACCTAACAGAAGCAATTAATTGCAACATTTTACACCGAAATCAATGCAATTGCAATCAAATATAAGCACTAATTCCACATTCATCAGATATATGAGACAGTAGGTAGGTATTTATTATCCGACTGAATCCCGACACTCACAAAGATGGAAACAATTTGATCCTGAAAGATTTATAGCCATCCAACTGGCGGGATTATTTCTTGCAAATTCGAGACAACCGGTGTCAGTTTGTCTGAATATTCATCAGATACAGAGTAACAATCAGTAGGGAAACTATGGACGGGCATTCTGTATCATTCCATTACGCACATTGACTCATGTTGATTTTTAATTTTGTTTTGTTATATAGGTGTTTTAAGATGCACTGTAGATACCTATAGGTACGGCTAGTCAGTCTAGTGCCTACTATTCAATTAGCCAAGTTTTGGAAATTAGTTTATGCTAAACACATTTGTACATATATGTATAGATATTTGAAACATATCAAGATCATGTTTGATACGGTTTATGAATAAATGCGGCGGTTGTATCGAGTGATGTAAATTTGCCTACTGCTTGTTACTCGCTACTTACACTGTGATCGGGGCAATGGGAGTTAATACCACATCCGATTATAGCTGATGTTACCAGCCCAGAGTATTAATCCGTTATTTTCGAAAACGGTTCACAATACAATTCGAATGGACTCAGCGTTGTGTAAGGGTATTTTCACGAAATATAATAGTTGTCGATTTGTACAAGTACATGTACCTAGTACCTAACTTATCTTTGAATAGGTATATTATAAAATAAGTAATTAGTAATTACAGACTAAAATAAATAATATTGGTAAGTAAATTATTTTTTTAAACTCACATCACATCACTTGATAATTTATGTGTGAGCGCAGAATAAATTATACCAATTTTTAATAACAACGACCTAAAACGAGAGGGAAACCCCGTGTATATTAAATAAGTGTACATTTCCCACCAGTTAATACGTAATGACGAGGACGAGGCAGGAAATCCCGAACGCTTATTTAAAGCTTTAAACTTTATACGCGCAATAGTACAGAACATCACATCAAGTATTTAGGCGGTAGGAGGCGCACAGAGACGCTTACCTTCACAAGCACTAAAACAAAACTTAAATCGCCTCACAAAGCCACAAGAAAACTCCGCCGGGCGGAAGCCGCAGACCGTTTTAAGTAAAATATTAAATGCGCCGTAGGATTTGTTCGCGTACCGGGCCCGGGCTGGCTTTAATACTTGATAAAGCCGCGTGCCGTTGACGACGTTTTGTCTGGCCCTTAATTGCGGACTGATGCGTCCGCAGCGCCTACCTCCAGCACTCCCAGCTCACTCCCTACTCCGAGAGAGAAAATATTAAAAAGTCCCGCGGCGCGCACTCGCCGGACTAACTGTTTATTGCCTGCCTAGAGACTTTAACGCCTATAAATTTTATGTATGTTCACAATGCCGCAGTAAAATGTTGCAATACCGGTAAACCCCGTTGTTTTACTTTGGATAGAGAAAAATATAATTCGGCCAGCTGGAATTGCTTTTCTTTGGCGGCTGCGTGAAGCGAAGCGAGTGCCAGGCCGAGTGGCTGCGCGCTTATGAATACTGTCGATTCTAATTTCCTATCGGATGTGGGGTGCTAACCTCGCGCGCCCGTACCGGAACAAGCTTTGGATACCTACTTGAGTTTATCCTGATCATATTAAATGCACGGATATCTCATAATTATTATGTATACCATCATTCTTCCCTATGGTTTTTCATTTTACTATAATATTTATGTGTTCTTATTGGCTTAAAATGCTTTTAAATATATTTCTTTAGTTCTAGTTTGTATATTAAATTAGAGAGGGAAAATCACAAATTTTATGCAATGTTACGATGATTGCAAAACCATAACAAAAAAGAAGTAGGTAATTAAATTTTTTCTAAGAATTAAAATAAAATGTTTCATTTTAGTTCCAATATACAAATATGCTTCCTTGTAACAGCATTAGGTAATTATAATAGTACATATAAATTTAATATTGTATATAGGTACCTATTAATCATGTATCTACTCGTGCACGATCGTACACGAATAATAGGTAGGTAAAATATAGGTATATATAAATAGAGAGCTTATAACTACATATAACAATATAACATATAACAATTACATATAACAATACATGTATTGTTATATGTAATTATGTAGTTATAAGCTCTCTAATAGAAGCTTTAATGTAGACTCAACGTACGTTTATTCCTACTAAGTAACTATACAACATAACTCCCTGATACATGTTGAGATATACAATAATTACTAATAACATTGTAGGTATTTGCCAAATGAAAGGAAACACGTCTCATGTGAGATGTAATGGAGCAAAACGTGTAATGTGTTATTGACTGATTCTGCTGAAAAGGGGACATAAGCGGATATGGCTTATTGCCTTAGCTTAGCTATATTATACCTCTACTAGTCTTGTATATTGTAGTCAACATTAAGAGCCAATACAACGCCAAATTGCTTAAAACGGCTTAGCTTGAGGCAGTGTCCTGTCAACAATATTGCAACAATGACTTTGAAATTAATATATGGTAAAGTTCAGGACTAATGCTACTGCAAATGTATAGTGAAAACACGAATTAATAAAATTTTCTCGATAGAATAAAATTACAAAGTTACCTCCAGACCGTACAAATAAACAGCGATTATTCAATGAATACTTTAAATAAGATCATGAAACTTTGTGTAGTAGTTGAACTAAATATAATGGAGGGCTTATGTATAGCGGATTTTTAAAATACCCATTATATTCAGTGTAATAATAAATTACCTAAACTATTGCGCGTTGGAACCAGTTTAACTTAGACCGCCCCTGCCGCTCGGCCCCTGGCTCATCCCCGCTTTGGCCTAGTACTATACATCTATTCTGTGGCTTTGGATTGAATTCGCGCTGGCCTTGCACAAGCCCTTAAGGTGGAACGTTTCACTAGCGTGGCAAATTCAAATTTTCTTGCGTTCTTTTGCCAATAATAGCTTAATTACTCAACGTGATTACATGAAAACTAATTTTCATATTTTTTTTTTTTTTTTTTTTTTTTTTTTTTTTTTTTTTTTTTTTTTTTTTTTTTAACCAGCAATCATAATTGTATTGTTCATAATGACTTTTTCATATTTTTTTTTTTTTTTTTTTTTTTTTTATATTTTTTTTATTTTTTAATTTTTTTTTTTTTTTTTTTTTTTTTTTTTTTTTTTCCAATAGCACATTTGCAATTAAGATCCGGATGCCCACTAGGGGACGCTATTGTTTCACACACGCGAAACGTCATTAAGTACTTAATAATGCGGCTATTTGATTTTACACTCCAGTGAATTGATTAGTGTGGAGCGGGGATAACAGATAGAATAAGATATAGGGAGGAGTGTTTAAGACTTATTCAAGTCTAGACTACCAACGCTTTCTCTTTTCCGTTTTAGATTATAAGAGGTTTGAAAAGTATTGACTATACAGCCTTTTAGGTTATAGATTATAAAGAGGTATTTGCTTGGCTAATAATTTTAACTCTCATTTGCTTGTACTTAATTTAGTTAGTCTGGTAACCGCTGCTAATACGTGCTCTACCATACTACGCATCTACCTATTTTTTATTTTTTTATTTATTTAATTCTTTACAATATTTAAACATGTTTATGAACACGGATTAAACCAAATTAGGTTTGACTTCCGTGTTTTATTCCTCTATTATATAATAAGCTACAAATTACAAGTTCAAGTAGTTACCTTACATATTATTCGCATCGTTATCAGTGCATCGTAGTGGCAGCCCGTGAGTACCTATGCCTGCATAACTATATATATATGTTAAATTTATACATATATATATATATATGTTAATTTTTTTTGTATGTGCTACACATAATAGTCGGGTAAAGAAAATGCTTCAAATTTGTAGTTACCTGAAATCATAACAAGCTATAAAATTACAAGTATACATTCAACTGCGAAACGAGTTGGAATTTAATACTTGGATTATGAAAACATTTCAAACAAACTTTCGTGTGATACTATTCGAAAGCATTTTCAAAGTAAAAGTTGTACAACAAGCAATCTCCTGACATGGAAAGTTTAGGTGAATTTCAGAGGAGCCAAGCGGTAAGCATCACCGAAAGAATGTAATAAGGCGCAGGTGCCGCGACTTCTTTATTGGATTTCGCGCGTTCCCCGCCGACGTGTTTGATGGCCAGAAGATTCTTGCAAACTCTTTGCAGGCACCTATTAATTTCTCCCCAAATGATCTTTGAGATGGCTTCCCGGTGTCCGAACTGGGTCAAGTGAAAAGGGTGCCTTTTTGCGGTAGCGATTACCTTCGTTTAGTATGCTCCTTACAATGAATAGGACCTCTCGGGAAAGTTAGGATATTGGAGCAAAGTTAGAATAAGATATCCTTTTTGTCAATATGGTAAAACTTTAATATTAAAAAAATAATACTATTCTTTAGACATTGGCGATTTGATAACATATTTAACGTCGAAAGTCGAGGTAAATAAAAATATGTATAACGCAATTAAGTCCTGCGTAAATAAAAAAAAGTAGTATATATAGGTAAAACTAAAAAACGTAACCAACGTTTTTCAATGCATAGGCAAAATATATTTTTGTACAAAATTCCTAAATAGTTAAAAAGCAGTTCCTAAAATTCATTATCATCAATGCATTTCAAATGTGGCACACTGCAAAAGTGCGTAGGCTCTCAGACAGCGGCGGGCGGCGGCGCGGCTGTGTCACGAGGTCGTCCAAAAAGTGTTTCGCGTTGAATGACGCCGCGACGACCGAAAGGAAAAGTATAGGCCGCAACAGGTTCACTGTCGAAACTCATAAAATCGTTTGTCATAATTTTGTTACAAATAAAAATGTTACTTATAATCATCATTTCACATAATGTGATTTATTATACTTTCACTACATCTAATTTTCTTTATTATAAATCAAAATTAATAATAATCCAAATTTATAAGAATGAAACTCATAAGGCGTATATAACATAACAGTACAAATTTATAATGTTCTTTTACCATAACTAACTTTAAGCATAAAACAAAATATCAATAATACTGTAAATTAATGTGACTGGAACTGTTGATTGTTATATATATCCTAATCAGTTATAAAAACGTAGTACGGCAAGCCAATTTGCTCTTCAATCTATGCAGGCACTTCATCCAGTCAAAACAAACAAAATTAACGTGTGGACTGTGGGTAATTGTAAAATAACTTATATTTTCTCATGTTATGTTGATTTTGGTGTTGTTGGTGAACTTTGTGCATTATTTTAATAAATAACTTGAAATGTCTAATAAAAACACGTGTAAAATATTTAAATCAAATAACGGTAACCTGAAACTTAATATAGATGGTTTCTGTAATTTTTTAATATAAGGATAAGTGACTTCTGGCACTTCGCCGGCCGCTGCCGCGGCACGCTCGCTACGCTTCGCTTCGCTCGCTCGGCTCGTGCGTCGTGTGGTCACAGTTAACCTAACGCTCCTCCTCGCTTCGCTCGTCGTCGCACCTATTTATGACTTTGCCTTAGACTAGTATCTTAGTATCTTTAGGGTATACATGCATATGTATATAATGATTTAACTACCTCAAAATTATTATTATGTTAACTAAAAAATATGAAAAAGTCATTATGAACAATACAATTATGAATGCTGATTATTATGAAATTATAAGTAATGAAATTTATAATAAAAAAAAGTATGATAAAAAAATCCTTAACATTAACATTATAACATAATTTTTAATAAATTTAAACATTATTTGAATAAATTGTATAAGAAAAGATCAATATAAAAAGTAACTATTATGAACAAAGTTATTTATAAATAACCACCATTATAAATTTCATCATTATTAAAAATGAGGTATGTGAAATGAAATTATGAATAATGAAATTATTAGTACAGACGGTATCCCGCCGCAACACTGCACGCCCGCCGAGTCATTGACACATGCAAATCGAACCACATCGACGCCGGGTCATCGAACCCTCCATTCAATGACTGTCGAAAGTTATCCGTGAATAACGCTCTTTGCACTCCCACAGAAAGCTCTACCACGCGATTATAGCGTCTAAACCTCGCACAAATAAATCTAACTTACTCTGCGGCAACTTGGCAAGGCCAAACGAGAGCACTGAATTATGTTCTAGTTCTTCGAAGTATAAACAAGCCGAATCGGGCCTTCACACGAGGGTATAGAGCCTTTAGTTTGATAGCGTCCACCCTGCATCGGACGCATGCGGTGGCACACAAGGTGCGTCTGGCCATTGTATTATTAGCATTGCGAATTTCGACAAGCGCTCAGTGCTAGACGCCATTCGCAAATACAAACGGGCGATATGCAAATCACTCTTGTCTTGCGGGACGCCATTTACATGGTTTGTTAGGTGCGACCTCTACATATTATGCTGGCGCCGCGCCGCCACGTCGTCGGAGTACCGTTATGCTACTATCATCTCATCACTCTCGATCGAGATCCTTCTATCCTCAGCATTAACAGGAAAGTAATAAAGCGCTTCGTAGATTTTCCGACTTAAGCCCCTATGTGGAATACGCTCCATGTTATTATGTTTGCAAAGCGGACATCATAATGGCAAGCGGGACGGCCGGAGAGATAACTAAGTGGCGGCCTTGTCCGTGATGTACGTATAAAAACTGAAAGGACGGCCTAAATAACGGCTACGACCGATGCAGAGACGTGTCCGAGATGAGGTTGATTGTTGACCTAATCTATCACGCATGTGACGTCACGCTGCAGTAACCCGAGGCCAGACGGCGGCGGAGTGTAAACTCTTTAAATATACACTGATTCATGCTTAAGTTTAGGTATAGACGGCGATGAAAGTTATAGCATACCCTCCGCAATCTATATACAGAAATGCTGTTTGAAACTCGAATCATGGAGCTCTCACTTAAAGGATTAGAATTTTGTTTCAGTCCTGAGAGCAGAAATCTGCCGAATGACATGCAAATTGAAAACGGTGTCAAATAAATTTTTTTTCAGCGGTAAGCAATGCTGCTCTAGATTCAGTCAAGTTCAGTTCGCGCTTAATGATTTCCTTCTTCCCGTTTCACTTTTCACTTCATTTCATTTTCTTTTCTATTTTCGGTGCGCAGTGTGCGGTGATTTTTAAATCTCGTTGGAACTTTTGACGGGAGCAGAGAAAATATAATTTAAACCTCATTCAGTTCGTAAAAGAAATACCGTTCCAGAATAATGAAAGTAGTTGGAAGTAATCAAATATTTGCATTACCTATGTGCCAAAGGCACCAAAAATTGTATTTATTAGTGTTGTTCAATACATCTTATCAATACTGTTTTATTTATTAATGTTGCTGCAAGAGACCGGCAAAAAGTACAATCAAACTGGGATCGACATATCCAGCCTTGTGTAAATTTTATTTTAGCTATGCTAAGTCTAATCCTTCTTGTGGTTGCGTTAACAAACAAGTAGTTAGCCCTATGGGATGTTTTCTGGCTTCCTTGTCTTGCGACAACGACTGGGACCAACGGAGTTATAAATACCACTTTTTGTAGCGGTTACCCATCTAAGTGGTGACCACAGCGAACGTTGCTTCACTATGAGCGCTAAATGAGCGCTGAGCGCTTATCCGATTAATCTGTAAGTATCTTTTTATATTTACTCCCACAGAATATGGAGTTTTATCTACGTGTTGTACTATAGATATACATAGGAAAACAAAATCGTATATCTCGAGAGGCCGCAGCCGCCCGTGGCAATCAGCCGCACACATTTTGCGGTCATCCAAGAAACAATGACACGAGATTTATCGGTCATCACCTCATTGTGAATGTTTACGAGTACATATTTAACATAGTACATTACGCCGCCGCGTCCAAAGTCTACTCTATATGTTCGTAGTAGATAAGATTATATGATTGATTATAAAATGTATAAATATGGTTATACTTTCTTCACTTTCACATCAGTGCAAAAGCAGAATTTGTCATTTTAATGTGTGCAGACGCAATAGCTTATTCGGCAAAATTTTGAGTTAAAAAAACTAAGCTCAATTTAAAAAGGGCCAGCGGGTATTAAGAAAGAGAGATGAGGTTTTGTTAATAGTATATTATTTACAAACATTGTATGCTTTCCCCCTTTATAATAGGCAGGTACAATCTAAACTAGGTATGTTGTGGATAACAAATCTATACTGAAGCCTGTAATGCCTGCTTTTTATCATGATGATGTCATAGCATCTTTTCCTAGCCTACTATGTACACTGTACATACAATGTTCGTACGTACAACGTCAACAGTAATAGTGGTATTAGTGGGGGGCGTCTGCAGGCGCGGCGGCATCGGGCCAGTGCTGGTCACTGGCCGCATTCCTTTCACTTGAAAGTAACGTATCCGGCAGCGAAAAACTTCAATGGATATTTTTCTGCCTAGTCTTTGCTATAGATGCAAATTTTCGTACTACGACTTACACAGACCAGCCCTGGGATTACGCAACTCGATTGTAACAGCAATACAACTTTGTGTGGATTTGACAGTTTCAAAATGCAGGTTATGGGTATAGCTACTGTGGAAAATTGAGCATGTCTGATACACTGCGTACTTAATTGAAACTATCTAATACGAAGATTACTTAATCCACTTAAAACACGTAATCGCCTAGCACTGCCCATATTTTTTTATGTGAACTTTGGAAAGCGTGGCAAGCACACAATATACTGAATTCATTCAGTAGTTAAAACTTAGTAAAATCTAGCTCTATTTAGGTTCATACCTAATACCTACTAAGAAATCTAGATCTAGCAAGAATCACGGTAGTAAGCACAGCGCATGATAGCGTCGCGTCGTCGGCGTCGTAGCGTCAGTCACGACTAGATGCTATCAAAGGATGATTTAGGCGATAAGTGTCAATGTAATATTAATGAAGCTGCGCCGCGACGGCATACTCCGGAAAGTTCAACAACCTCGAGTGGTTTTAAAGGTTCAGTCAGCACTATCAACTTGATACTAACAAGTGCAATAAATAGAGTTTTGTTTACGAAATTGATATGAATAAAATATTTCTTTGTACTATGAAACTTTATAAGTATCTTTTTGACTAAAATTCAGATAAGGACTTTTGTGGAACGTTACACTAGCGCGGCAAATTCAAATTTTCTTGCGTTCTTTTGCCAATAATAGCTTAATTACTCAACGTGATTACATGAAAACTAATTTTGCGCAAATAAATAGAATGTATCAACAAATTACGATTAAAAGTATCTCCTAGATATTATTGGTTCAGTGACAAATGGCAATAAACAATTTTCTTCTTAGTTTTTCAGTCTATTGCCATTTGTTGCTAAACCAATGACAAGTATGTGATATCTTTAATTGTAATTTAGTGATACATTCTATTTGCGCAAAATTAGTTGTCATGTAATCACGTTGAGTAATTAAGCTATTATTGGCAAAAGAACGCAAGAAAATTTGAATTTGCCGTGCTAGTGTATCGTTCCACGTTAATGTTCCAATGTGTCATCGTTTAAAGGTGCTAAGCCTATTAAAAGTGTTTAGCCTTATATTATTACTGTACTTTTTAAATTGACAAATGCGCGTTACTGGCCTAACCCTAAAAACATGTAGCCATACCATGAATCAATTCTAATGTAATTTGAATATCCTCAGTCCATGACATATCCGTTTATACAGCCTTATTAATACAAAGTTCAATGAACTGCAGGCGTAACTTCCTACTTAATATGAATATCTATTAATAGAAAAGCATTTACTAGGCTCGTGACAGAATCGATTTTCAAATTATATATCGTTCGATTTATTACGAATTGATTAAATGTTTTACTTATAATAGGGCATGCTAATGATACAAAATGGATGCAATAATAATTTTCAATACTTTACTTTTTAATATTGTGTGAAAAGGGCTTTGAACTAAGTAAATATTTTATAATATATAGGTAAGGTCTTGTTGCTATCTATTACTTCCACTTTACTTGTATGTGTCCAACGCAAACAAATCGCAAATGTGCTTAAATGCGCTTGCCGTTTAAAGAATTATCGACCTTAACATCGTAGTCTTAAACATCAATTCAGTCTGCACTTCAGCGCGGCGCTTATGACAAAGACAACGCACGAAATTACTGATTTTGACGGTTTTTAATTAATATTTATGTTTATATAGTATTTTTCAAAATTATGAAGTCATCACAAAATCTGAATGATTGTTGGGAATCACTAACATTTTTTTTGTAAAAATATATCCGATAGATCCTCAGTGAAATTGGAATATTCAAATTTTTTGAAGGAGGTTTGCGATTCTTTTCTATAGAGATATATTTATTAATCTTATATTTGCGTACTTACATCACAAAAGACTTAATGAAACGAATTCTATGATATATTAAGCTCAAAGCTCCACATGCTCTGATTACGCCAGGAAACGTGACAAAAAACACCTTGTTTGCCCTACCTTTCGCCTTTCGCAAGATAGTTCAGTAAATACATGAACGCTTTGCATAATACAAAATGCTATTTGTAAGTATTCGCGTCACATAAACACCGTTTGATTCACGATACAAAAGAATCGAACCTTTGTTATGTGTGCGTCGAACACGGCAGGTGCGTTTCAGATCTTGTGGATTTAACAATGAACGTCTGGTGAGCTTTGTAAGGGGATGAGATGAAAATACGTCGGTAAACCCTTGATCTGCTAAAAATACATTAGTTTTGCAATAACAAATACGGTGTCTGGGGCTAGACTAGAATGGCTTAAGTTCATTGACACGAAAATGTACTACTATCCCTGTATGACCCTTTTTTATACAAAAAATTACTCGCGTACGAAGGGTTCCCTACCATTATCTACAAAAACGAGCAAAAAATCATGTTTGTTGTATGGGAGCCGCCTTAAATATTTATTTGATTCTGGTTTTTAGTATTTGTTGTTATAGCGGCAATAGAAATAAAATCATTTGTGAAAATTTCAACTGTTTTTTTAACAGGCTAATGCTGTTCCCGCCACCGGCAGCGTAAAAAAATTCAGCTGTCTAACTATCACGGTTCATGAGATACAGCCTGGTGACAGATGGACAGACAGACAGACAGCGGAGCATTAGTAATAGGACCCGTTTTACACTTTGCGTACGGAACCCTAAAAAGCGATAATTCTATAACAATTTCAGAACTTTCAGAGCAAGTTCAACTCACACTTGGTTTCTAACTGTAAATGTAGATGGAACAAATAATTGCAATAGAAATTACTCTGTCATATAAGCTGTTTACTACAATCACAGAAAAAGAAAAAAAATCAATTTGAATGATTTGAATTTTAAATCTTTTGATTATAATAGTAAGCTCATAACAAGTTTCAAATGAACGACTAAAATAGCTATCGCAAGCTCCATTCATACGAAGCTGCGAGAACTCCAATTCTCTTTTTCATTAACGTAACAAAACGGTACAAAACATTACAATAGCAAGGCAGCAAGTCGCGTGCGACACAGTGAGACCAAATTACAGCTCGAATGAAAGTGTGCAATTCTTTTCCTGTACGATTTGGGAGGCTTTGAACAAACTACCCGCGTTTAGCAATGTGCTGTAAGCGGAGACAATAAATGCGAGTTTGGCTTGTTCAGAGGTAATACGTTGTGGTCGGTTGTATCCGTCGTCGTGTGCTGTGCGCGAGTTTTTTCTTCGTCTGGCGCGCAGGTGGCTCGTTGAAGGTAAGGTAGTCGAATGCCGGGATCCGACACTTAATTTTTTCGCTATAGCCTTCGACCCGAGGCAGATTCAATGTTTGTTTTGATCGTTTTTTCGCCTCGTCGCCTCCTGACGTACTTGCATACGCGGATTCAGGTTCAACATGTTTTATCGTGGTTGAATTGTGCTGAATGCGTTCGTTTATGTGTAATTATTTCGATATTTGGTATGGACTGTGAATATGCTTTGAATATGCCTTTTTAGGAATAAGGATTCAGTCATTCGGCAAATGCGACTTTATTCTACGAGGAAGCCGTTCAGTAGTTTAAAGTTATGCGAGAATAAACACCTACTACTTGCTTGTACTTAACACTTGCTACTTTTTATACATGTTATCTAGGCTATACTTTTCTCAGACAGTAAGATAGAGCTATCATTAATTCATCGTAGAAACAGCTGCTGCAGTCTCACCAGACAGATATTAAAAAAACCGGTTCCACTTCCATCCCAAATCCGCAATCACTGGCCGTAATGAGGCGTTTGTTCAACAGCCTTTAGTGACTGCTAGTCAATCTGCTGCTGGATTGTAGTGACTGCTATGTAATCTGTTATACGTTGGGCCAAACTACCGCTTTTCGTGCGGCCCTTTGTAATGATACTCAATCTACGTAGTAAGGTGGTTCCCAAGCGCGGGCAGGCACCTCAGGCACGTCGTACTATTATTTATTCTGTGCTTCAGGGCGGGGGTCCGTTATCTTGCGGTCATCAGTCTTACGGAACGGGCCAGCGCCGGAACTGTCGTATACGGCACGACCACGGCACGCACGCTCCTCGCCTCACTAGCACCTGACGTGCATTGACGAGCACTTGTTATTACTTTAATGACTTTACTTTCAAGTTATCGTGAGTAATTTACGCCGATTCGTTCAGTGATCTCGACACGTGTTGCTATTTAGTTATTTATAACAACTGGTAATAAACTGGTTCACCTTATTTGTTGTCTCAGTAATATGTATATCGTACGTTTTAGCATTTTATTTTAATTAGAAGGTTCACGGTTTCATTTACAATTTACATAGGTATTTTTTCTTGGGAACTCATAATTTTCCGGGACAAAAAGTGTATAATTATTTTGGCCTCGGTAGTGTCCAGATGTTTTTGGTGTGACAGCCACATAAACAAACAAAACGAATAATGTCTGCTTGTTTGTTATAGATTATAATACATAATATGGACTTAACATATACATAAGTCGTATAAGCTAAATACTTTAGATGACGTAACTATGTACTTAGTGTTCATAAAACCTGGTTATATATTCTTAATTTTTCAATTTACATCATACCTGTATATTTTACTGGTAAACCAAAGATTAGAGAGACTGATCGCCCAAAAAAAAATTCTCCCAACTTAATTTCGTGAAATAGAAACAATTCAAAAAAAACCCACGACATATGTTTCCAAAAGACATCAACGCGCACGCTGCTACGCACCAAAACATGGTATAATTTATGGAAATGATAACTCAAAAAGATATAAAATGTTCCGGAATTGTTCCTGACACTGGATGCGTGATACGGTATCTTCGATCTTTATTGTTGATTCTTCTACCATTCAAGGCGTAATAATACCCATAAACCTTATTGATCGTTCATAAAAAAGTTAATAGTTACTGATACGCTGACAATGGAGCTGATTGACGATTCAATCAGTGTAATTAATTGTTCTGTTCCTGTTATACTAGTACCCGTATATGGACTATCACATAATCTGTGCCCGTTTGCTGCGTGTACGCAATACAACTACTGTTGATGGCAATATAGAGATATAGGCGGGCGAAACGGCACAAAAGAAGCAGTACCGTGATTAAGATACGAAGCCATAAGAAACTCTGCGTTAATATTATGTTGTTGTGTCATAGTTTCTATGTTATACTTACACAAGGGGATGACTTTACATGAAATACCCAATAGATTACGTTGTAAGAAAAAGCAGCGAAATGCTTAAAAATAATGTGCTTTCATAAGAATGTATTTTTAATTTATGGTCTAGACAAAAATACACTAGGGCAACAAAAATAAAATAAACAACATTTCTTTTTATTATCCGTAAATAGCAGATTTAATATTTTATAATAGAAATTACTCTACTCTACTTATATTATTTTGCTTCTGTCAAAATATTCTTCTATTTACAAGTTGTATTACTGTGTAATCGTGCGTATCATTTTGTTATTCAAAGGGGTTATAAAAATAATTAATAGTTGAAAAATCGTAGATAACAGTGCAGCGCGTGCGCACGAGCAGTATTGTTTTTTATGTGCGTGTGATTATTGCAGTGATGAAAACCGATGCTGAATATTAATCACAGTACTTCTTTTACAATCCATTGATCTTAATAGGAGCTATCAACATTGATAAGTGCTTGATGTGAATATTAAGTTTCTTTAAAAATATAAAACCTACGAAAAATCTTTATCTGAGTTTGTTGCTGCAGATAAAACAGTGAATGATAATATAATAAAAAGATGTGGACAAGGCATAGGTACATCATGGATTAAGTGAATTTATATCTATGTAGCCTGCGGGGAGCCAATGGATGCAGGAGGCGAGCAGCCCTGTCAAGGTGGCGCGCTCTGGGGAGGCCTATGTTCAGCAGTGGACGTCTTCAGGCTGTTGATGATGATATCTGTGTAATGTGTAGTGTTTACTTATTTATTTAAATCGCTTATTAAATCAATGTTATAATTTATAATTATACAAGGCAATATCAGAAGTAGCAGTCATGGTTAGCCATTATGCTTAATAGCCCTCTAATATGTAACTATGAAAAAACATGTCAAGTAATTACTTGAAATGTTTTTTCATAGTTACATATTGGTGTATTTGGTTTAACTTGAAGAATTGGACATGAATTCACGTCCAATTCTTCAAGTTAAACCACGCTAAGTGAGAGCATTTAGGACACATAACAATAAAAGTGAAGAGGTCTCACACGACCTTATGGTAACACTTACAGATTTACCCAGAGTATTTTCAATTAAACTAAGAAGGGTCCCTTCATTGAGGGTCTTTACGGACCCTACTAAAGGACCTCAATGAATGAGGGGCAGGTCCGCAAGCTGTATACTGAAAAGATTATCTGTCAAAATTAAGAGGTGTAACAATTACGAGGGTCAAAGGAAGCTGCCTAACCGCAGGAACAAATATATTTGGGAATTTAAATTAAGGTTTTCCTCCACAACAAAGGTATTTACAATCAGGTTTAATTGTAGCCTTTTAGGTTGAGAGGGGTTCGAACAAAACTTACGGTGAAATGAGGAAAAACTTTTTTTGTTGGTTTCTACAGGTACTTTATTTTATTTAACCCAAGTTATTACTCGATCTAACAGGTGTTGAAACTTTGGTAAAATACGCATAATATATAAGATTTTCGTACTTCTAATATTGTAGGACTTTGTTATCAAGGATTTGAAGTTAACACAAACGTAATACAAGTAATATTGTATCCATGAAAACAATTCAATTTCTTAACATTTTCTTCTCCTTTATGTTATAAAACACTTGTTTCCCAATGATTTCATTTTTCTAAAATTTCATTATCTATAGTTCCTCACGCGGTGATGCGGTGACTCGACGTCATTGTTTTATACAGCTCAGTGTTTTTTTTTTCTACAGAATTTCGTTTCTATTGTGGTATCACCGTGATTCTCTTTCATTAATTTCGCTTTAGCGAGACTTCTTTCCCTTTTCATCCATCCATTCGGAGTAACGAAGGTCCCATAGGAACATAAATTGATTTTGTTATTTTTTGCGTGTTTGTTGTACCTATTTTTCCTTTCAGACAAAATATTTAATTTGAACTGGGTCAATAAAATTCTATTACGTTTGTTTGTTTTGTGTATCCATACATTTTTTTATTCTTTATTTCAATCGTGTTACTCTTGATTTGATTTTTACGGCTTTTATTATTAAATTTATTGGCTTGAAGTAACATAGCCTGGGTTTCATTAATATCTATTATGATCTCGTAAATAGCCCACATTTTATAGCAAATACAAAAGAACTAAACTCTCAACTTAATCTACCACAAGTATGTAATTCTGCTGCAATTTATCAAGCAAATCTTTCATTGCAACCGGAGCGCGACCGCGGACGCCATCTCAGATGTCGCCAGGTTCCTCGTACGACTATAATAGGACTGCTTTAGCACTGCACCGCAGAGATTTAGCTTCTGTACAAATAGCTCTACGATACACACACAACGACCGACGTGACGTGAAAACTAGACGTAACCGTAGTTCTGTCTGGTGTAGCTAACGTGTCTTGAGCGTAGTGCTATAGGAGCGGGATCACAAATACTAAATATGTTGTAGCAGGATGGTTACATTTGGTCCCGTGTTATTATCTTATGCTGCCGTCTCAATTGACGCTTAAAATAGTTATTTATGATATTAGGGCGGTAAGTTGGTTTTTACAAACGAGTAGACAAATGTTAGCCCGAGACGAAGTCGAGGGCTTACCATAGTCACGAGTTTGTAGAAACCAATTTCCGCGCGTGTATCATACAACGTTTTTCAACACATTTGCGAGAAAACAGTACAATAGGTAATGAAGCAAACTTTTGTTTATTGGTGGGAAAGTCGCAACAAACAATCTTTGATGTTCCTAATCTAATATGAAAATGGGCTAAAATGGCGCGCATTTTTTTACAATGCAAATGGCGCCACGTGCGTGTGGTGAAAATTAGAACTACATCTTTAGTTTCATTTTCTCGATTTTCTCTTTAGTATTAAAATGAGACAAACGTATTGAGCAAAAATGCTTCCAAGGAGTTTCATTCATTCAGCTTATTTATTTCCGTACTGTGAAACTCCTTGGTGAAATTCTTATATATGTTTTATTGAATTTTATAAAAAACCGTAAAGGTTACGCACGGTGCTATACAAGGAACGATGCGGTAAAATAGGTACTTAGGTGAGAGTACCTATTTTACCGCACGCTCCGTTGTATGGTGCGTAATGTTTAACTTTCGAACAATGTATACAGGCTTTGTAAATGCATTTTTTGAGCAAATGTGTTGAAAATTAATAACCACTTAACATCAGGTGAACGACTAGCTCGTCACGTCATTCAATCACATAAAAAAAAAAAAAAAAAAAAAACCGTTGCGGTTAGCGTATTGATTCTTAATCAGCTCATTTTTAAATTACATTGAAAATTAACGAGCTTTAGTTTTTTGTGCCAACAGCAGCAGCTTTACGTCAGATCAACGTTAATGAGCGTCCGTACAGCTCTTATTCTGCTATATACCTATTTGCAATTTATTATTTGTTGTCTAAATTAATTTTGAATAGTAAACAGTAGTAGTAGTAGTAGTAGCTATTATTTGCTGCTATTAATGACACAGAAAAATAAAAAGGAGTGTTAAGTCACTGACTGGTTAAATACACTGCGACTTCGAGGTGGTCCGCCTGTTTCTAGAATTTATGTGCTAGACGCGCATATTTGTGCAGATTTCATGATGATAGCGTTTTATCTTATGGACTGTCTCTGTAAGATATGAAGGCCGGAGAGAATTCTCGGCGTGGTTAGTTCTTTCAAAGTTAACATATACTTAGCAGAAGAATAGGGAAAAAAAATTATTACTAATATAAGTACGCATTAATAATAATAATTGATGTTTTTTTTATAATATTTTTGTAATTTATTTTTATATGAATATTGTAGAAAAACTTAAATCTAACAAAAAATAATAAACGAGTGAATAATTGATGATAATATTACGTGCAATAAACGAAATATTTTTTTTTATGTAATTGAATGATGTGACGAGCTAGTCGTTCAGATTTAGACGGAATTTCAAATACTTACATTTAAATGAAAGAATTATTTGAAAAAAGTTATTTTAATCAGATGAAATCAAGCCTTTGTTTATTACGTTTGTAAGCAAAGCTTTGGCAAATCAAAATCCAACCAATAAGTTTTACAGCTCCTACCTATATCATTTTTAGTGAATTTAGGGTGACGAAGTTTGATTGCCTTCATTTGAGAGCTCTGGTAGAGGATTATTTGAGGAGATGAGCAGAATAAAATTCAAATTTAGCACGTTTATAATTCAAAATCAGAAAACTTAAAATAAGCTTGAGTTAAGCTTGGGTTTTAGTTACCAAGTGCTTGATAAATTGGAAGTATCATTACTCGAAGTAGATAATAACAGTTATGTTATAATTTAATTATAATCATAATAGGACCAACAAGTCCTCTTTCAGATAATATTGATGAACTAGCAGCTAGTATTCAGCTATAGTAGCTATTCAGTGACATATTTTAAACATATTAGGATACCTAGATTATACAATGAAAAATATAATATTTAGTCTTATAAATTACATACATCAATATTTTAAATGAACCTAAGTTAATTAGTATTCGTCTATCATCTGTATTATACTCTATTAATAAGTACGTGCGTAAAGCATATATTCGCTAGACAATTGCGATGAAACGGCACTGTCATGTCGGTCGGCGGCATTTTGTGCAACAGTACAACAGCATGCGTCATTTTTAATTGGAGCAAATTAGTGGGCTCTACACATGCAATTAATTCATCCATTTCATTTATGGTCTTAAAACTTTGCGTAAAAATTATTACGTTTAGCAAAAGCTGACAAGTTTGTATCGTCGCTGGAAAGGCAAAAGTGCTAAAGCGCCAATATGCAAACTTTACAGAGACGCAATTTTATATTTTTTTTACAAAAAAAAAATTATCAGTTATTTTTTATATATTTTCCTATTATATTATAATAGGAAATATGATTTTACAGATATAAGCATTATAAAAAAATAACTAATTGGGAAATAAATATATAGTGGCATCAACCTTGCTGCGAAAGACTAATATCTAAGCATACATACATACATACCATACCATACCATACATATTAGTAGTGTATCCTAGCGTATTGTGCTAGGGTTGCGTCCACGGGTCTATCTCCCCACGGGCCCGATTCATGCATTTTAACTTCCCGTCGTGCGTTAGCCTTTGTCCCTAATGACAGCCATTGACTAACGGTGACTGAGTACGGTGAGTTAGGCAAGTTTCCAGTGTACGTGGGCAAACAGACGCCAATTTCCCTAATTAAGCACCCATAGAATATACAAACAGTGAGGACAGCGCATAGCCTAGATGCCATTCACTCACGCATCCCGTACTAACTGATTTTAGTTTATTAGAAAGTAGTGATCACCGAAGAACTCTTTTAAATAAAATAGAATTATATAAACAGTAAGGATAACACGTAGCCTAGATGCCATTCACTCACACAATCATACCTGTGTGTATACTAGCCGCGATGTTCTTTGTAGTATATATTTTTATTATTGTAGTAGTTAGTTTAAAGAATAAAGGCATGTTATCTCTTACCTTACTAACCAACATATTATGAGTCTGTAAGCGACCAGCGATCACCGAGCCTTTAAATAAAAATACAGTGCTTCTCCATATTATCATATGGTATTTTCAAAATATAGTTACAGTCCATCCGAAAATACTGAAATTCCATAAAATATTATCAACAAGCCGAGCAGTCTTAGGATAGTTTTTTGATCCGTAGTTAAAGTAACAAATGAAAAAAAAAAACTTAAAAACAAAACCAAAAAAAAATCTCTTACAAATTTTGACCATTGGTTAGAATTTGTTAGAATTATTAACCATTGGTTACATTAACTATGGGTCAAAAACCCACATTTAGTCAGTATTGCCACTGGTCAGTCCTTACTCTATGATGTTTTATAGAGTAGTACATTATGTAGTTTGCGATGCGCACGGCGCGGGCACTTTCGTAAATGAGTTACAGGTCACTACGAATATTTTGTGGGCTATCTAAGAACTGCAGTCAACAACAACGTTGTTAAATAATCATCCAATTAGCTTACTTTGTGTCAACACGTGACTGTTATCATAACAAAACAAAACCATTAATAATAAGACGCAAACTGTATCTTTATGTATGTTACTAGCTGGCCCGCTCCGGCTTCGCATGGGTTAATTTGTTTTACGTCTTAACCCTAGTCATGGGAAGAGGGAAGCGAAAAGAAAAACGATGGGGGAAAAGGATGAATAGATGGAACGGTTATAGAAGGGAGGGAGACGAAGCCTGCCTTCCTACACAGGTCCTTCACTTTCCCTTCACTCTTCCATTCGACAGGATGAGTATGTGGCTTCATCTTCGTTGCCGGCTGTTGCCAGCTATGTTTTATCGCAGCGTATGAATAACGTCACATAGTTACACAGCTCTGCACTATGAAGGCCGGCCATTATCTTATACTTACTGTGAAAATGACGCAAAGATTACCGAATTCGAATAAATTCGTAGTTTTTCAAGATATTCAAATATTTTACCATTCTTAATTGTATTATACTGTTTTTTAAATAATATGCAAACAAAAAATTCTTGCATAAAAAATCCTTATTGCTTTGTGCAACTCACACCTGGCCGTTTCAGAAAACATATAACTGTACCAAATTTCAGCGAAACCCGCTCAGTAGTTTCAACGTGATGCGTGTTCAAAGGGACAGACAGCCAGACAGACAGAAAGACAGACAAAATATTTAAACAAAGGTTTCTACTTCTTTATCGATAAACAAGTGTAATGCAAACAAAATTTTCAATAAGTATTCATTGTACAGTTTAGCCCCGTTACAGTTTTATTATATGCACCTATATTTTTATATTTAAGTTGACTTAAACTAAAACAGAAACTATAATGGACTAACGTACATTTAGAAAGAAACACAAAACAACCTCTTTTAAAAAGGGTTTATTAGTAAAGCTGCCTACTGCCTATGTACAAGTACTGTACTTACCTAAATATCGTTATCACGGCCCCGACACGTGGGCTTTGTACTCAGCGGTGTAGCGAATAGACTACTCGTGTAATCTCTCTACTCGTGTATCTATTAATAGTAGCTTATATATTACATCTAGACATTGACGCTCAATGATGTTTACCAACAAAACGATTACACGAAAAGTAGATGAATGTGTATTTTTATCGCTTTCAATGAAAAAATGAAGTGACTTGTAGAGAATTTTTCATATCTGCAAAAGCTTTATAGACGCTCATCTATATTATTTCTATTCACACTTAGAACTTTGAAATAAAGAAATAAATATATTTATTCAACACACACTAACAATCTAAATAGATACAGTAATATGAAAAAAATTAAAATATACTACACTAGAAATAGGGAATTTAAAAGCTTTGCAAAATAAGATGTACAACCATTATTAATAACAAAGTTGTTTATGCCAATATATTTATCATAGCAATAAAATGCAGATAGGAGTGCAATGTCGTGTGCATGCGCATGAAGTAACGCAGGCGGGCGGCGGCGCGTGCGCGGCCATGGCGTGGGCAAGGTCAATGGCACGCGCCTCTCCCGCTCGCACACCGGAATTCCATATTTAAATCTCGTCCGCAGAAAAATGGCGGTCGACTCCATTCCACGGCCGCACAGCACCGTGTGTACGGGGAATTAATAAAACATGCCCCCACATTTTTCTACAACTTTTTCTGCGTATCATTAACAACTCTGCAATTACATTGTGGTTGCAGTTATGTTGCGTCCAACAGAAAACAAAAATAAATTTTATACTTTTGAAAATAAATTTTTTAATTTTAATTTTTGTGTTGTCTGCTTTTCGTACGCTATGTCGGCAACGGTTCTTAAAAAGTCAATATAGTTAAATCGCTGTTTGTATAACACGGCTGCCTACTTAGTGAGGTACATTATAACATGTCATAAAGCGTTCTATTAATATACGTCAGTGCGTAGCGGGTAGTGCATTAGCGTCGGTTTTGGTACATTTAAGTTTCGTAGCCGCCGCTACGAGGTTTATAATGCGGGTACGATGTATAGCGCGGACACAATTAACTCGGTACGGTGAAGTGCAAGTCATCGGCAATCGGAGACGCTCGGATTTCAGCACAAAGAGGGATGGCGACGTGAATTAGGGGCCCGGACCTACATAGCTACGAGCTACGCTACGCCACTAATGTGATCGACAAAAGAGTAGAAAAACGCCCGCTCGAAGTTCATTAGCTTCATGTATTTATGTTTATACTTAGCACGACTATGTTGAGATATATTGTTGAGTTATTTACGAGCTCGTAGGTCATTCGGAGCGTTCGAGGGTGAACAAACTGATGCAGCATTGTCTGCCGACGAATATTTTTAAAATGCAAATGGAAAGCGACGAACTCTTTTATGTAATGGATTTTCGATCAAGGGTCTCATTACAGGTAATAAAAAATGTAATTTCAATTTTGCTGCCAAATCCTATTACGATGAGAAAAAGGTCTGAGACCTAACATGGATGAAGGATAACAAAAAATGGCAAAGGAGAGTCACATCGGACGCGGGTGAACGAAATTAATTAATGTCCCCCCGTGGTTGGAAATGTTTTGAACGCGTCGATTCTGGAGGGCGTAGAGTGCAAGTCATTGCCTTGGCCCCGCTCGCGCTGAATTTACAGCGTAATAAATTCGAGCGGAGAAACAGAGGAGTCTTATCTGGTAACAGAGCAAATGAACTGTCTCGACAAGAAATAACTTCGAGGCTGGTTCGCTAAACGCAGTTATCACGATGTGAGCTTAGTATTTAGCGGCAGCTGAGCGATGAAACGTTTCTTATGTAAGAAACAATACCCGGTTCAAATTGAAGCTAGAAGCGTTGCATCAACTAAGCTATGAGTGAGTCGAATTTACTTAGTTTATTTAGAACATTGGGTCTTACTGGAAGAGATAAAGAACATGCCTCATACCAGTCAGACTAATGTAATAAGTGACATCATATATTATCGTTGTTTGGCAATTAGTGTTTCAAGTCATTACTCTAATTACAAACTAGAAACACAAAATGTGGAATATTCACCTACTTAATTTCATGTAATGTTTAATTGTGAATTAATCTAAAACGCTAATGCCTATAGATAACGTGTTCGTAAAAGAACACTTCCATTATGATACATATTTATCTGTTGCCATAATGGATAATGAAGATAGGGTGGCAAAACAATAAGCATAAATACATAAATGATTATAATTTCAAATATATTCAATCGTGTGTTAAAATAAAAAGTTGCAGTTCATTTATAGAAATTATCACTTATTATCACACAATGGACTCGTAAGCTACGTTACTCCATTATATACCGTTTACGTAATTCGTTTAAAAATAATACATGAATTATGCGTACATTTTGATATAGCCACCGCCCCTTACTAGATGGCTAGACGACCTAGTTTACGCCATAGGCAATTTGCAAGTTAGACATCGTTTTTAGGCAATTTGCTTTTTAGGCATTTTGCTTTTAAGGCAATCTGATCATAAAGGGCAAAAATCGCTGGGAGCCGATGGATGCAAGACTCTAGGCAGTGTTGCTCTATGGGGAAGACCTATGTTCAGTAGTAGACTTCTTCAGGCTAATGATGATGATGATTGAATAATAGACGAATTTTTATTTAGGGTGATGGTGACGTCACTCTTAATATAGACTAACTATAACTTTAATGTTATGCTGATTTATTAAATGCAAGATACATTCTAAATACCCATTGATATTTAGAAAGAGGAACCCGATTGATCTGTTCATAACGTAGCTAATAATAATGAATATTCAAGCGCGTTCACAGATATCAAGTTGTCGACTCATTTCCAGTAACATTGTACGGTTGGAGCCCGGACGCGCATAGAGGCACGGAGTGAGGCTTCTGTCATTTCAGCGCCACATCCTATGCAACTACATAGACGCAGAGCTGATTGAAAACACCGAGTGGCAACACTGTGTACGAACCACATAGCTTTTGTTAGACTAGCCTAATACAAAGCCTGTTGAAATAACATTGAACTTTTTGTGTTGAAGTATATGGCTGCCGAGTGAGAAGGCTGTCTAATGTATTCAACTACGATTGGATGTCCGGGTAAAGTGTCACCGGAGATGAGAGCCAAGCGCGATCGCATTTCATCCCGAATTTCAAACTCATCATCATTTGAAGGGGCGTAGGCGTGAAAGATCGATTTCAATTTCGACATACGTATCTGACATAATACACCTGACATGAGTCAACAAGTTTGGTTTAAAATTGGAGTTTTATAATTGAAAAAAGTAAGTGCTATAAAAGATGAAGAAAACGCAACTACCTTGCATTCAAAATGGATATAGAAATGACATTTTCAAACATAGGTACTACAATAACTATTATGCTAATAATTCAGAAAGTGCACTGAAGGCTTTTTAAAGAGTGAATGTTTCCTATTATCAAAGATTATTTCAAACAAGCCCGTAGAGTTTCTACTCGTATAATACGTCTATTCTAAGCTACCTGCATGCACATTAGTCTGAGTTACACCGCGGTTATCAGCCTGGTAGCCCGCTCTAATCTAACCACCGGGAAGTAACTATTATTTTATCTACTGCACCTTCTTATCTCGGCTGCTAAACCTCCGCAAACAAGCTTGCATTTTGCACATCGTGAATTTTAAAAGCAGTATTTTCTAAACGTAGCTTACAAAGCTCATTTTCATAACCTGAGAATAATTTTCAGCTATTTGAATTTGCAGTCAATTTTTTCAGCGTAGCTGTAATTCAGTTGTTGATATTTGTTTAGGACAGAGATGCGAGGAACTGTTGGTTAAAAATGATAAACATTTCATAAAGGGGAAAATGTTTGAAAGCTGAGCAAATATGGCGGGTACTACCAGCTGGCTACGGCATTCAGATTTATGAATTCAGTTTACGGTTTGATAGAAAAAACGTTTCAGTTCGTGAGTATTTATTGTATTCGAAAATTAAAAGGAAGATAGCAATTCCCCTGAAGCTGCGAGGCGGCGGCGACGGTGCAAGCAATCAGAGCACGCCGGTAGATGGCAACCTTAAATACCAGACTTAATTGAACTCCTTCCGGCTTTCCTTGCTCGCCGACTACATAAATACATTCTACGGAAGTATTTCCCCGCAAGGTATTCCGCTCTAGACATTTATTCTATACACCTTTGTGTAAGGTGCTTACGGACAGACAGACGCTGACCGAGCATATCATTTCAATTCAAAAATCTCACATTTCTAAATGCTGCTTTGATACCGTCTGCAATGCATATCGTATTTGAATGTAGCCAACATTTTAAATCTTCCGGAACATAAAAGAGCGGAGCACCAACTAAATCGCAGTATCGTGTTTTGGCTCTCGTAGAGCCGACGCACGCATACGGAAACCGAAACAAAGCCATAAATTCCTTGTAGTACTTACGTTGAACAGCTTAGTTTCAACTAACTAATGACGTTATAAATCAACTAGAGCATATATTGCACTTTTTCATACGTACTCCCGACGTTTTACTGAGATATTTCGTCTAGTTGTCTCGGGGTAACATGAAACGTCTGCTATGGTTTAGGCATAGAGTAAACCAGGCTATTTTGTTATGATTGAATTATTTCCCGTCTGCGAAACCTATTAATACATGAAAACCTGTTTAACCCGTAAAAGTTTCATAGTGCTTTAATTTGGAGTGAACATTTGAATGGCAATAAAGGCAAAGCGTGCGTTGAAAGATGTTTGCAGCAGCTTAAAATAATATTTTCGAGAGCATCGCTCGTCGAGCGGGAGTTATCAGGAAATGAGTGTCTTTGCCCTTCGGGAAATTGTCCCTCCCAATCATAACGCTCTCGGGATCTTCCTGCTTTGAGAGACTTTAAAAACGGGACAGATTTGTCTCTCGGTATATTACTGGGAATACCGAGCCCGCTTTAAAGGCTTTTATGTAATGTAATTCGTCGTTTCCTTTACTGTTTGCAAAATATTACGGATTCCGGGATTATTTCGAGAGGAGTTGGACGCTTTTAATGTTTGTGAAATATGATACATATACATCATAGATTTATCTTGAAAAGCTACGCATGTTTTTTCTTAATGGGATTTTTATATACGAAAACAGTTTTATGGCATTGAGATTCCCAAAACTGATATTTTCTATAATAGATTGTATGTTCTTAGATTTGAGGTACGAAATCGTTTGACATGTCTGCGTAATATTTTGTAGTTCTTCACATGTGGCTGGTGGTGTTAAGTACCTAATATTTGCGATGTGCGCCGAAATGTTCTAACTATTTCGTGGTCTAAAAGGGCCGTGTCGGGTTGTATGTCGGGTCGTCACATCCGGCTGCGCCGCATCCGATTTCATTAATCACGGGGAGACGGTATGTACGAACGATATAGTACCTACCTACTACCATGATATATACTTATTGGGACATACTGTATAACGTAGCTATCTATAATTCTCCACATTCCTATGCAATATCAAATTCACGTCGTACTGTGAGTGAATTAATAAAAGTAGTTTCAGTTAATACATCTAGTTAGGTTTCAAATTACAAATATTTAACATTTCTGGATTTTTTGAAGTAGCGAATGAGTCTCTTCTTTTATGTAGGCAAGTGTATTTCATCGTACGCAGCGACATCACTATCATCTTAAGACAAACCAATCTAAAATACATTTTAAATAATTTAAATAATCTTTATACAAATGACCTTGGCATCGGTCTCAGCTTTCTTGCTTGCATTTTAGGCATGTTTTTGCGGTGAAACTATAAACATCATACTTTTTTTTTTTAATCTAGTTTTTTTTTTGGGACTTTGAGTCGACATCGACTATGACAGCCCCGTCATTCCTTGCATTTGATCGCTCTTATTTAACTATATCAAAAACCATTGTGAAAAGCGTCTTAGCCGCTTCGCACAATGGCATATTCTTGTGTAGTGTAAAGTACTAAATGTTCCTAACGAGGGCGTGCGCATCGTAAAAGATGTAGCAGGTTTAGAAGGCGAATGTGTCAGTGTTGTCTGTGAGGAACGCTAAGTCATTCAACAGTCTAACAAACATATTTCCTTCCTGATGTTTAAAATAAACTGGTAAGTAGATAGGTACTTTACCACTATATTAATACTCTAACAAAAATGGTTGTCACATCAAGGAAAAACATCTAAAAGATGAATGAGGAAAATTTGTAATTTGTCCAGCTAAGAATAAAAATGATTCAGTAAATAGAAGGTATAAGTAAAATAATAGAATATCCTAGCCAACTACACCAACTATAAATAAATATAGCTCCGAGCGGTTTCTGTATACGGCAAGCCGTTCTGAGAAATTCGATTTTTCGGTACCTATCAGGATAACAGTATATTAATACCCACAAGCCATTTTTGGCTGTATACACAAAGCCTCAATCATACGACGAATATTTGCAAATAATATAAGTACATATTTATATTATAGAAACTAAAATGTAACGTGTAGTGGACGTGTAAGCAGTATTCATAAATAATTACAACTATTTATAGTTACTTAGCCCCACTCGGTGGACCGACGATCTGGTGAAAGCCACGGGGAGCCGATGGATGCAGGAGGTGAGCAGCCGCTTTAAGTGATGTTCTGTGGGGGGGCCTATGCCCAGAACTGAACGTCTTCAGGCTGTTGTTGATGATGACGATGATGATGATGATAGTTACTTAACGAGTTGTTTTTCTCCTTCGCCGGTTTTGACTGTCGGTTCTGACTATATACCTAGCTGTTTACGGCACCTACTACCTACATAATATTGTTTGAAACTTATTCACAGTAATTTAGAAGATACATTTGAGATTTTAGAAAATACCACGTTTAAACTGATGGTGATGACAATGATGATTTAAGAAACTTTGAACAAGTGATTAAACCAGTACTTAAACAAGTACTTACATAGACGCTAAGCAGACGATACTGCTATAAAAATAGTAAGTACTTACATGTTGTTGACGACACACGATTCAAATGATGATGATGTATGACTTTCACGCCATATTGTACCGGTTGAGTAGAAACTTTGCACTCGGCTTGCTTATATTTCCGAGGTTAATATAAATAATCTGTGTCCCCAAAAATTAAGATTTCCCTTAGGAAGTTGGAGATGAAACCGCGGGGCGCATTTAGTTTAAAAAATGTATGATTGATGATGATGAGGATGATGAGCTAATCCCGATTCAACTAGCTTTTTTATAAATAAAAGTGCATTGAAATCGGTCCATCCGTTGGGGAGCTAAAACTCTCAGATAGATTGTCACACTTAAACTTTCATGGTCACTGCATAGTGAACATCCTATTTCAAAACATTTTCTGTGTGTTAAAATTATAACACTCCTTGTTTTTCGACATCGGCGAAGTTACATATTCATTCACTCATAAATAAGACACGACGCGACACCTGCATTTTCTTTTAAGAGTGTAAGCTCTCCTTCACTTGGCCTTCCTCTTTGTAGTCTTGCCTCCTTTTCTTTTTATTCAGCATTCTGTGAACTGCATATTGCCTCATAATTTTAATAATTTAATTTATAATTTATTTATTTGCCATTAAAAACTTCACAAAAACAGAGATAAGTAGCTATATATAGTTAAAGTTAAATAAGTATTATAATACAGTAGGCATAAAGGTTAATAACAAGAATAAAATTAACAGCTAGCTCCTATACTAGAGTAGACCCTGTGTTACAGGAGCCAAACTAATAGTAGGTATACCTAATTGAGAATGAGATGTTTCATTGTTCACGTAAAGGCAAGTGATCAGTCAGAATGAAAGGAAAAACAATGACAATAAAGGCTGTTGTAAACATCTGAAAATAGAAGCCGAGACACGCTTTCAATAACACGCGTTTAATCTGACGAAAACAAGAAGCTACTGCTATCCCTCTTCCACTACTGTTTTTAACTGCAGAGGGAGTGAGACAGCAATGGAAATGTTTGCTCTTTTCAGTTCTTTTCTTTATTAAATCGCACTATAGATAGAAAACAAATCGTGTACAATCTATATAAGTACATAGATGGTTATAAGTTTAAGAGTAAGACATATATGAAAGTGAAATAAGTAACTCTCTTTCTCACAGAGTACCTAGTAAGTAGATTAGGTGCCTAGGTTACTTTATCTATTTATTAAATAACCTTTGACCACTGTCAATAGTTAAACTGACTCATTTGTACATCCCGGCAGGTCTATGACTAATAAATGAGGGCGATATAACATGCATCTATACATACTGTAGTGTATAGATGCATACCTATATCAATTGAAATAATACCCTCAGCCTTTTACATCTATGAGTAATACCTAAGTATAAATAAATAGCGATGGTAAGTAACCTCGGAAAACCCCAGCGATATTTAGGTATTCAAATTATGCGGGAATTTAAAACGTTATTAACAATCAATTTATACTGTGAATTGACCAATTTAGACCTATTTATAAACCTGCAGGGAAGTGAAGAGACGCTCACTACAAAGGACCAATTGCTCGACCAATTGACAGATATGCCAGTATAGTGGCGTGACGGGCGTGACAATATCACTTGTGATAAAATACATATTTTTTTTAAATGGTCTTACGCACTGAATTCCTCCTATTTACATAGGTCTAAATCTATGGTGTCACGTTGCTTTTTAAATTACCATTTGAAATATTATGTGTGATATGATGAATGAATAAAACCTGTGGATAGATTTGACAGAATATAGATTTGAAGCACTTTAAGCACGCCGATTTTCTTGGGTTATAAGGGGACATTGACACCCAAGAACGCTCCTGGTAGAAAAATTAAAATATGCTATATGACAACATGCCATCATGATGTGTTGTTAAAATTTTCAAAAGCAATTCAGATTTGCATTATAAATGGCTTGTAAACACATTTAACCAGTAAATCCAGGAATGTGCTAACACATTTAGAATATAAAAGATCGGACAGCCGTTCATTCACACATAATTTTCACACTGCCACCATTTCGGTGCTTCACTTGCGTCTAAGACCATGAAGAATCCATAGGTTATTCAAGAAATTATAGGAATTGATTTTAAGCTAAAGCAGTAGGTACTACAATCGCCTACTTATATAAAAAATTACATTTTAGGTACTAATCAATCAGTCTATTATTGAATAGTTAGAGGACTGTTAAGTTTTCACTGTGCCAATACGATACATGTTCGTTCAATCGGATTATTCTTCCAATGGAAGTTGAAAAAGTGTCTGTTTTTCATAACAGGCTTTTATGGATAACGACTTTGTTTATAACTGATGATAGCATAATAACTTGTTTTACGAGAACTGAGGGTCTCTCAGTTTAATATCGATTCTTTGCTGTAAACATAGTTTGATTTTATGGTATCTATCTATAAATAGTTGTATGAAATAGGACAGGAAAGGTAGAGATGGGGCGAGGGCGTGAGCGGCCAGATGGCTTGCGATGAATGAAGTGTTAACGAGATAGGAACATGCACGGTTATATTAAAGGCGAGCAAGGACGGGTAACGAATTAAAGCGATGGACACTGGCAATGAATGGGACTCATTTATAATTTAAATCAACCGAAGCTGATATTGATGATTTTTTTCGTTAAAAAAGGATTTGGATTGATTTTTTCAGAGTCTCCGAATATATATAGTTGAAGTGAGATTGCTCTAACAATGTTTTACTCATGTTTTACTAAAAAGATTTACTTGGAGGTGTATCGGTATCACTACAAAACTTGGCGTAGAATGCAGCAACATTTTCTGACAGTGGCAGTGGCAGTGTTCGGAATAAATAAATCTCTTTTGTGCTGAACACAAAAGCGTATTCCGAAGTCTGGAGGACGGAAGTTTTATCTGTTATTACATTAATGTCACATCTAGCCTGGTTTGTCCGAAGTCCCATCAGATAATAACTAAGTGTAGGAAGGATAGCGATTTCGTCGAACAACCGGGATGCGCCCAATTCTCGCCAATAAACGCCCTCCAGATATATCGACCTCAACGCACGCCGTTCGTTGAGCGATCAGAACCTCTATTTTTAACAATATAAAGGTGGCATTCGCTTATTATATCTGCCGGTTATCGCTTTCCATGACAGATAGCCTCTGAATTGACCAGCGTGTTCTCTCGCGCGCATGCCAGGCATTCCACGCGCTTACACATAGACGATTGACTGATAGCGGAACCATTAAATATGGATGTACGATTTAGAACGAGATGTGAGCCTCTATAAATGCCTTTTGCACACGTGATCACGTCTCGTTCATTGCTTATTCATTGGCAATTTCGTTAAAGATAAATTCTGGTGCGGGGAAAATGTTTGAGTGTTCGCATAAAACCTTCGGAGAAAAATACATCGCTTCCATTAGCTGGGCAAACAACGCCAACCAGCTGTTTTCACGCAAAAGCAATTTGGCAAAAATAAAAGCCCTGTAGATAGTTATCGCAGCTTTCGACATGTTGCTGTTATTTGTAAACCAAGCCATGCGGTTTGCCGGGCTGCACCACCTGTGGTTTTTCCGTTATTTTAGTATTAATTTGTTGCGGTCTGAACAATTCCGTCAACCCGCTTCCATTACGGTACCGAAAATAGTCGTACAGACTGAAATCAATCCGTAACACATAAAAACTAATAAAAAGTACGAACCAAGCTACGATAAAAGCTGAACAGTGTACCTAAGTGAAAAACAAATAAAACGTGTCCGTACCCGCAGTCTATCGCACAAAGAAAGCCCATTTGACATTGAATAAAAAACGCATAAACAGAAGCGAGAAGAATAACGTGAACAGTAGTTCTACGTAGCGATTCGACTTAGGCTTCCACAACGTAATGCGGTATGACGGCATCGTAACGCCACGTGACCTTAGGACCGCAACCTGTATTAAAACCAACTGCAAATCCTACGCTTATTTTCAGCTCACCGCCTATACAACAAAGTCTATTATCCCCTGAGCTAATGCTGTTAATATTTAGTCATGAATCATGGTCGGCTTGGTCGGGCGTCTCGCATTCCTTCCTCGGTTGCATAGGTAAGGTAATAGGAAATGCCATATCGTAATAAATTCGCGAAGACTATGCTGATAATTCAACTGCAATCACACAGCAACGCATTTGTGGTTCTTACCACATTTGACTTATTTAAATGAAGATAAGCTGCGTTATATTATTATGTTAATACTGCTGAAGAATTTGAATAGCACTTGCTGTTGCTGATATAGTAGTTGATAAAATCTTATCGAAATATTATATAGATCTACAACCACTGACTTAGAATATTTTCATTACCCTCCCATTTACGAGTAGGTATATAATACTACAAACCAGAATCATCTGGCTAAATAATATCATGTATGTTATAAAAAGTTATCAACATAGAAGATTGTCCTGCAAAAATATAATATATAAAGTTCAGTTTATAAGTGCATGAGAGTAACAAATTATTATAGGCACGTACACAAATATTTAATAGATAGATAATTATTATTCTCATTAATTCTATCCGCCTCTACCTAAGTACGTACTTACTCGTTTAGTAATTGGTTCTCATAAGTACCGTTCTATTTATTAATATCATTCCTACACTTCAGTCTGCAGTCTATTACTGTTTGCTAATCTGTGGCATGATTTCTGAAGCATTCCGTAGCATGAACTGCCTTGCGCGCGCGCAACTTTCGCAAACGTGTTGGTTACGTTACGTATAATATAGTCGTAATGGATAGGGTTACTATACTCCCGTTTTAAGAGAATTATAAGCTCATTCTCTAAATAAATGGTTGCTTGAAGAGATTTTCTGTAGCCTCTAACAGCAGCTGAAACGTCATTACAACCGTGGCTTAGCAGTGGAGTAGCATATACTTTATTGCTATGCTATGAATGAACGTTTATTGGTTCGTTTATTGGTCGTTGGTTGGTACGTTGGTTGGTTTATTGGTTTGGTTGGTTGGTTTGTTGGTTTATTGGTTTTTTGGTTTGGTTGGTCGTTTATTGTTTTATTGGTTGGTTGGTTGGTTGGTTGGTTGGTTACGTTTTGCTTCATATTTCAAAGAAAGTGGCACTATACTCAGCGTAGAAGGAATGTATAGCAACAGTTTATAGGCCGGACAAAAGTAATACCTAACCCAACTAGCTCTGCTAAAACCGTAACCTAACTGAAATCTTCGCCATGCATAACGTAAATTCCTATGGTAGTGGCCATTTTGTACGAGATAATTGGGAACATGACAACCCTAAATAAAACTGATCATAGACCGCTTCTTAGAATAAGAGAAATCATACAACCATGAATCCGATGATAATGCATTATAAAGTAGGCAATTAAAATTAATTAAACCGTGTTATAGGCATAACCGTGATTGCCGGCAAAGTATTATTCATCACGTAAATAAACAGTTACTAATTAGTTTTGTTTTTCATTAACATTTTGTTGTTGATTAATGCACTGCATGACTGTTGCGGGGAAATTCTAAGAAATTTGTTGAAGTAATTTGTTTATTTTCAGGAAATACAAAATTGAAAAAAAGCTACACTATTAGAGAGTGCTGCTCACGGTTTTCCATGGGGTTCACTCTTCCAGTGGACGTAGTTTTCTTTTGACACCTGGCTTATCCCAGCTGTGGTACAGTATTCTTTGGTAGGGTAATGTTGCTGCTGCAAATGCTGGCAGAGACCTGCAGCATTAGCTCGTTTAATAATATCCTTTTTTCAAAAGAGGTTAATCTTGCCTATGTTTTTTTATACTGAAAAATACTTGGACAATATATTTGTATTTATTTATTTATTTATATATTTCTCCAGTTATTTTGATTGAAAATCTGAACTACTAAATCGATTTTGGTTAAATTTCTATAGGACACAACTGATAATAATAGGTCCTATATATAATAATGTCCTAATAATAAATAAAGGTCCTAATAATAAATAAATAAAGGTCCTAATAATCCTTTTAAATAAAAAAAACAGGTAAATTTATAATTGACGGAGATCGGAGGTAGAATTAAAAAACACAACCCATTTGAGAACCTCCTACTTTTTCAAAGTGGTTGAAAAAGGGTTGAACGACATTGGTAAAATAAGAATGAATGGCGCTTCATGCCGTATTTATTTATATCAAAATATAACCGTCATAGCTAATATGATTTTGATAAACATATATTTCCTTATCTTTATCCTTTCCTGATCTAGGTAACTAATATAAATTTATTAAGTACATTGTAGGCGTTCGTGACTATAGGTGTTTTGCTTGTTAGATATGTGGCTATGTTAGAATCATTCTGATTTTAATACAAATTAGACTTTCTGAACAGAATGCCAATGTTTAAAAATAAACGAGCATGTTTTGATTTATTTTCAAACGACTTCATCTGATCCACTGAGTATAAAAGTACGTTGAAAAAAGTCCTAAATGTGGAATAAAATATGAGACCGGCTTTTAAAAGAAATAAAAACTCAATAAAGTTAAAAGTTCTGATTGAACAAGTTTATAAGTCATATTTAACTTCGTCAGACTAAAATGTTACTGACATCATAAAACTTAATATTGAATAAACTACTATACCTACAACTACTGTATGGAGAGCTGATAAAATTATTATAAAATCTATTTTAACGCTCGAGTGCTGCGAAAGATTTCATACTAACTTTATCAGCTCTCCATTACGGGTAGGTATCAGAAGCAACCAGCCCACTAGGTGGGCCGACGACCTAGTCAGAACCGCGGGGAGCCGAATGCCGATGGATGCAGGAGGCAAGCAGCCGCTTGAAGTGGCGCTGCTTATTAAGTTATATTATAATATTATTAATTTAACCTGTGTTACGAAAAAACCTACAAATTTTGATGAATATTGGTGCAAAGTTTAAAAATATTGCTGTTTATTTGTTAGTAATAAGAATTTATGTTGTAAGTAAATACAAACATTAATTTAAATCAGCCGGTAAAGTTTTAATTAGTGGCGGTAATGGGAGGAGAGGGAGAACTCACCCGTCGCCGCGGTTTTTGTCGCTTTTCCGGTGCAACACTGCTCGTGTAAACTGTTTATTTGTAGACTAAACTAATTATGGTTACCTAACTATTTCATCTAAAAACAATCACAACTAATAAATAAAACAAAAAAAATGGATTGTTTTTGTTTTTACCCAAAAACGCCTGAACAATTTGAATGGAATTTTCCCAGACCTAAAATTTTTTCGTTACTCTATAGTCTATGGAAATTTTGCACACAAATTGCTAATACTACCAAGATCAATACAGGTTTCTTTACTTCGGGAAATTAAGAGGAAGGAAAGAGGTTTCCCTTCCCCGAAGGAAAACAGGTAAAAGTCAAAAACAAGTAACCCACGGGGTGCCTCTAATATTAAAATAAATTAAACTAATAATAATCATAAATTTATTTTAATACACTAAAAGCCGCGGAAATGAAAGAGCTGTCCAGACGCCTAATAGAAATTACAGGTGACCAAAGAGCTGGCTCTTACCTCGGCCAAAGACCAAGTTTGGCTATTCAACGAGATAATGTCGCCAGCTTTTTGGGCACCTTACCCGCAGACAGCGACTTAAGGTGGAACGTTTCACTAGCGCGACAAATTCAAATTTTCTTGCGTTCTTTTGCCAGTAATTACATGAAAACTAATTTTGCGCAAATAAATAGAATGTATCAATAAATTACAATTAAAAGTATCACCTACATACTTACATATCATTGGTTTAGCGACAAATGGCAATAGACTGAACAACTAAGACGAAATTTGTTTATTACCATTTGTCGCTAAACCAATGATATCTAGGAGATACTTTTAATCGTAATTTAATTTTGTTGATACATTCTATTTATTTACGTTAAATCAGTTTTAATGTAATCACGTTTAGTAATTAAGCTATTATTTGCAAAAGAACGCAAAAAATTTGAATTTGCCGTGCTAGTGAAAAGTTTCACCTTAAACGCGGTTTTTTTGTTTATATGTTTAGATATTTGTAGTTTTAGTTTTAGATAAGTATTTAGTTTAGATTTAATTGAGTTTTAGTTTTTTTTGTAGAAAATATGTCCAATAATGAAAATATAATTAAAGTTAATAATCTTCATCACAATAATTAAGTTTGAATCCTTAAGTTTCAATTTTCCTTTCAATATTTTTAAGACCCATTTTTTAAAACTTACTATTACAATCATACTTATCTAGTGCTAAACGCAACTAGCTACGATATTGTTGAGATGCATTCACTACGCGCATTTGTCTCTCCCTACATCATAGTTGAAACAAGGTATTTTATCTACTATGCATAATACACCCAATTCTACTCTATACCCAATTTTCATCTCCTTTATTTTCATCTACGAACAAATATGCACAACACCCCCGCGTGTAAACTTAAACTCGCTTCCAATAAGAAAGTACCACGTAGTGTTTTGCAAAGGCTATCATATGGCTGTCAATAAGGTCGATCGGTTACTTTACAAATATTTGTCCTATAAGATCGAACAGAACTCGGTGCAACCACACACCTTATCCCCTTGCGACAAGGGTAATTTTCCCGTGTACCACGGTTGCGGTTAGCAAATACGGTATCGGGTAATGCCGGGCTGGCGCGACGGTCACCTCGATTCCAATACACTTCCACTTACTTGGAATGATAAAATGGGCTCCATATCTGCTGGCTTGCATGGAAACCTGGACCACAGACAATCCGGGACTTGGAAATTGCTGGTACCTACACTATATATCTATTCTGTGACGTAGGTATAACGTATAGCGTTTTAGGCCGATTTGCGATTATCACAGGTATTGAGTTCATTGTCTGTGGTGATTATAGCTTTTAGTTTTGAAAAGAATCTAAGTGATTATTAAGTTACATATTTTTAATCTTTCAGGTGGCAAAATAGGCTTTAGTCTAGCCTGAAAATGTCTAGTCGGCTAATTAGCTTAAGACTCAATTAAAGGAAACCCTAAAACGGACAGACAGTAATGCTTACAGAAATATCCTGAGTGTTTTCAGGATTATTAGCTCCAACTTGTTCACATCAATGGAAGGTAACAAAAACTAATTTAAGGAATGTCGACCTTCAGGTCAAAACAATAAAACACGCAATTTAAAAAGCGGCTGAGGCATTAATTTTAAGGTGGAACGTTTCACTCAGCGTGGCAAATTCAAATTTTTTTGCGTTTTGTGCCAATCATAGCTTAATAACTAAATTATTACGATTAAAAGTATCACCTAGATATCATTGGTTTAACACCAAATGGCAATAGACTAAAAATCCAAGACGAAATTGGTTTATTGGTATTTGTTACTAATTCAATGGTACCTAGGTGATACTTTTAATCGTAATTTGTTAAGACATTCTCTTTATTTGCTCAGAATCAGTTTTCATGTAATCACATTGATTATTTTTTGATTGGCCTGATAGCTCAGTTGGTAGTAGCTCTGCCTTCTGAACTGTAGGCTGTGGGTTCGATTCCCACCCGGGACAAAGATTTGTGTGATGAACATAGGTGTTTGTTCTGTGTCTGGGTGTCATATTGTATTCTATGTATGTATTTACAAACAAAAAGTATATAAGTATTGTATCAGTTATCTGGTTTCCATAGTACAAGCTATAATGCTTAGTTTGGGGCTAGATGGCGCTGTGTGAAATGTCCACACATATTTATTTTATTTAATTAAGCTACGATTGACATAAAACGCAAGAATATTTGAATTTGCCGCGCAGAGTGAAATGTTCCACCTTAAGAAGGTTAGGAAATCCCTGTATTCATTATAATAATTTAAAAAAAGATACAGAATAATATTCAAATATATCTTTAGTAGGTGTTTAATATTAATATTTTTTGATGGGCATATCGTTAACGTGGTCGTGTATTAGTAAATTCTCTCCGTGTGGACACTGGGTGCGTTTCCCAATCGTGATTGGCTCTCGACTGGGATCATGCGGGCGTCAATAGATAGAGGTTATGAACCCCTGACGATCTAACAGCTCACACAGTCCATCCATTATATGCACCAGCTCAGTGAGAAATTGAATATGAAACGATGTGTTAAGGTAGCAGTTTTGCTAGTCTAGTGTTTTGTAGTAACTATGTCCAATGATTCGTCGTGACTAGCTCTTACATTATTCTGGTCGTGGCCGCGTTGTTTCGGTGCGTCAAATTTCGGCATGGCGTGCATTCGTTGTTTAATGATTCGTAATCACAAACATTCGCTGTATTGTTTTGGTATTTCGTTATTAATATAATTATTGTTGCAAAAACGTTTGTGCTCGCGAGGTCTACCGTTCTCAGAACTACTAAAAACTATCAAATCTATTCAGATAAATGAAGATCGAGATTGTTACACGATTCAATAGAAAGTACCTTGATTGTTTACACATCCTGTTAGTTTTGAAAGCATAAGAAAGCAACTCACTGAGTCATTTGGAAACGTTTGTACTGAAGATGTTGCTAGCGATATTACTTATAAGTATCTATAAGACGAACTAACGTGACTAAATTCTCTATGTTATTGTGTAAACTTACAGTTAACCGCCGGGAAACTTCGTTTGTGAACTGTTTTATATATACATACCTGAAACAGAAATGAAAAAAATTAGCATATTAAACTTTTATACCATCATGACTATAATAAAATTATTATTGTAATATTAAATTAGCTTACTTCGTTCGCTTAGTCAATAAACGATTAACGTACTACTCTATCTATACAATGTGTTTTTTTGTCTATAAGGTTGGGTTTTGCGGCCCACTGGTTCTACGGTCTTAAACATTCAGCCGATCAATGAATTTGAGTTTGAAGTTCCTGGCGCAGACCGCAGTATCAAATTCAAATTCCTACTTTTAGCCAGTTTTAAGAAAATGGTTTATTATCAGACAGACAAGCATACAGACGGAAGGATTAACATGTGATCCTTTATTAGGGCTTACATTTAATTGAAACCGGTAAGGAACCCCAAAAAAATAAACGAAGAAGTCACCAATTTGTTTTCCGCAACAAACCCGATGAAAGCTGCAATAAGGAGCTTTCATCGCAGGTTATAGGAATAAAAGTTGATAAATACTCCCCGGACACTATGAAGTCTTCTGTGCCTCGACCGTAATAGTTTAAAGCTAAGTCTACAAGCTTCCTAAACAGCTTAACGTCGACCCACCTGTGGTCGCAGGGTTGTCAGAAAAAATGTAGCTACATAGGAACTTACATCTTGCTCATTATTTTTATAATAGTTGTTTATTACTTTCTTTTTTCCTACCAGTTTTTTTAGCACTAACCATAATACTTATTGTAAAAAGTCTGTCATCGCGGTACCAGTAAACAGACTTGAAAAACCTCTTTTCCTTGAAATACTGATTTTCTTTTTCCTTATTATCAACCTGACACCTGGCAACCCTGTTAGCTAATGGGCCCAATTATCGGCCACGCTGAGGGTGCCATTACTCCACCCTGGCAACTTCCTGGAGGCTGGAGCTTTTGACTGCCACTGGGAGCCAATGGAAATCATTAAAATCTAGGCCGTGAAATGTCTTATTATAGCGTTTTGTGACGTACTTCAAAATTGCCGCGTATTTTACCTAAACAATTCTTTAATTCTGCTTAAGGGTAAAGTAATATTAGTGATTAAGCCTCGTTTACATCACCACAATGTCAAGGCGAGGCAGTGTCAAGTCAATGCATGTAATAAAATATACCGTATTTTATATCTGTACTCACATTTATCGGATGTACATAATCCTTAGCTAGAAAAATGCTGAAAATATTTGTTGAGAAAGTATTCTCAAAAATGCTGAAAATATTTGTTGAGAAAGTATTCTCAACAAATATTTTCAGCATTTTTCAATTTTACAAAGAGATTAGGTAGGGTTGAACTAAATCTCTGCAACAAAGTTGCTGTTTGTTAGATTCCAACCCTAAAAATAAGTTTGAACACGAAATGTCTGTAATCCGGGAGACAAATCGGCGAACTTTCCAAAACCGTGAAGTTGTCAAACTTTTAAAATTACTTCAGTAACACCTATTGCAATGATTTATGGAAAGCAATAAACGGCAATGCAATGACGTGTGAGTCATTCGGAATGCTGGGGGCGTTTGCAATAAACTTAGGATGGAAAATAATAATATACCGCGTAGGCAACGCAGGGTTAATGAAGATTGCAATCTTCGTTTATTCCGAGAATTATACCTCGAAGTCATATAAAAAAAAAATACATATGAAGCAGATCACTAAAGCTTAAAGAAGTAGGGTTATTTTAAAATAAATACTTTTTCGCAGAATCAGCCATGAAACTTCATGTATAAGTCAACGTTCCTTATTACAACCATCATACAAACTTATAGCTTTTGGAAAAACGCGATGTCCTATCCTCACGTGAACTATTGTGATAATAAGGGTCTATTATTACATTTACGAGAATACGAGATGTAATCTAACATTATCTATCAGTTGAGTTAGGTAACAATGTCGCATATGACGGCTTTATCGCTCGCATCCGAGGCCCGCGTGACAAGGGAAACTTGTTTTCTATTTTGTGAAGGATGACAACCCTAATGAGGTCCAAGGCTTGATTCGTAAGCCAGTTATCATCTATACTTTGTATTTATATGTTTAAAAGTACTTACCTAAGCCCCGGCTGATTGACATGTGATGATCAACGCAGTACCTAAACCACTGGGCCTAGAAACGTGTTCGGAGGGTTGACTTTTATTAGGTGTTAACGTGTATATTGTACAATGAAAGGATTTAGTAGGTCAAATGAGGTATGTATGGTAAAACATCCCTACGTTGAATAAGTATAATTATTTGCAATTTTATGATTTAAATTTATTATAAGTTTTCATTATGGTTTATTAAATTCTTTGAAGGATAAAGGAACGTGCTCTGTGCGTGCTTTCGAACTAAGACTCATTTCGCATTGAATAAATAATAAATAATTCCATCCACAAATTAAAATTCGCAATAATTACTTTAATTCTCTATCATACAAACCTAGGAATACTGTTCCCTATAGTGAATACTAAAACAATCCTCTATTGTACAAACACATTGCATCTGTAAAACCTCTGTGGATTTAATGCAAGAGTTGCGAAGGGGAACACACATATGCCGATTCACATCGCTTTGCAGTCTAGCCTGACAAGTGTTTCAAAATGAGACCATACATATATAGCAATAAGTATTCTGTGCTATAGCTTACGGCTATACATACATTATGTTTTGGGTTCTTCCCATTTTTAATATAATATTAGGTACCTACCCTACTTATCTGTGTTTATTCATTGTTTTCCTGTAGATGTTTTTGCTGGTACATTTGTTGCTTTATTTAAATTCATAACCTAGTGGGAATTCTGTGTTCATAACACACCTGTAGACATGACTGTGTACCTATAGGTACCTATCGAATCTAGTATAAATTAGTTGAATTCTGAAACTATTAGTCCTGGATAAATTCTCTGGCATCTTTTAAGCAACAGTTCGTACGATAGTTGCCTGGTCAGTTTTGCAAAAACTCGTATCCACTTGTGGCAGCTCCTTCATACAAGCCAAACATTACCTATACTACAGTACCAACCAACATTGGCGGCTATCTGTGTGTTTACTGAGTCTGAGTAATGGTATAATGTGGCTTAGTATATACAATCTACTTACACAGTGACGTCTTTTGCAACTGCCTTACAAGCTTTGATACAGCTCAGTAAAACTCTGAAAGACTTGACGTATAATATGACGAACTAATCGTTTGCACGTCATCCTGAGACATCACACAGTCTAGTAATAAGATTTCTAGATCCGATCAGATCCGTCAGGATTTGTCTATTTGATGATTTTCGGAGATCCTTTGATACCTCTTACGATACACGCTATGAATTGAGAAGTGCAGGTATTTTTAAAAATTTCTTTTCGCGTAGGATCTTTAGTAGATATTGCTAATTGTGTACCTACGTAGAGATACGTACAGCTATCTCAAAGAAATTTCTAAAGTTGCCTTTCATAGATCGTATTCATATTCTTATTCATATTCATTTATTCTGTTTCCACATGTGCATATTGATCTTACATTAGAAATAAGTCCTAATTACATTATAAGGTAACAACATGGACCCTGCTGGGCACTGCAGATTATATTGTGAGGGTAGGATTACTAAAATTAAGTATAGCTTGAGATTTAGATGCATACCTACCAATTTTAAAAAGGAGAAATTATAACAATTGATTTGATGTTTCATCACCTGAACAATAATACAATACTTTTGTTATTAGAAGCGTCGTGTCCATAGCAACCAACATAAAGTTGCTATCGCTTCGGCCCTCGAACCACCTCTTACTTTATCGCGAATCGCAACAAAATATTTCCTGATAACGGCATAATAAAATCGCGGGGACCTACTTTATATAATGACGTCAGGATACCGATGATATAGCTTAACATAGATCAGAGGTTCTCAAAGTTTAAAGTAGAATTACGATATAGTTTTGTCACCATTACATTTGATTGGCAGCAATTAGTTGAAAAAAGTTCGGTGAAAATGTACGAGAGATACTATAGTATAGGAAAAGTAGGTACCTATTACTGACATAAAAGCGATAAAAGGAAACAGTACTTGTTTTCTAATCTAATTACTATATAGATCGATTCATCGCCTAATTCAATTTCGGGGACTGCAGTCAGGAAATATATATTCTTATTTGTCCCCGGATTTAAATTCGGAGACAATTCAGGGACAGTCGGGAAATACTTATCACCGAATTCAACGTACCTATTTTTAACATTATTGCAAAATTAATAAAACTGACCAAATTCAATTTTAATTGGTATAGACCAAATAAAGGAAGTGGAAGAAGAAGAATCTGGAATATAATTTTAAGCTAACAGTGACCATACAAAGAAAAATAAAAAAATGCCATATTCAAACAAATTTTTGCTAAAACGTTTTAAAAACTAATTAATTACTTAGTTTCGCATTGGCAGACTAATTAGCTAATAAACTAATTGCCATTGACTTTCACTCTGAGTATTAAAACCTCCAGTGACATCATTTTTAACACCATAAACTAATTAAATATGCTGCAAATTATTTTACACTCTATAGAGTTTAGTCCAATGTCAACACGTTCGAAAGTTTAGACCTGCGAAGACCCCAAAAAGCACAGTATCTCCACATCACTGTAATTATACTTCGTATCTCGTACGAAGATGATTGTTTGTTTACGTGCAGCAGTACAACGTATCATGCTGCCCTTGTCACACTTTAAAGCCTCACTATTTGTAAAAATCTCTTGTCTCTTTCACCTCTGCGTCTTCCCGCTTCAGCCACTCTCTAGCGCCATTACGCGTTTTTGTGTTGTCCGAGTCACATCGAATATTGTGTTTTGATTTATTTCAGATACATAGTTAAACCAAATTTTACCGCAATGGGTAATAAAAGAAAACGTTCCAGGGATAGTGAATTTGATAAAATAGCCAAGAAGATAAAAAAGCTGGAACACAAGTTGAAACGAAGACGAAAAATTTCGACTTCATCTGAATCAAAAAGTGATTCATCCGATTATCAGCCCGTAAATATGGCTGCAGGCGATTTAAATAATGCAAGTGATTTAGAACAATTAGGTAAGCAGTGAATAAAGTGCAAATTCAACAAGTTAGAACATGAATCCAACGCAAGCGACGTATAGAGGGTAGATAGCGGCCACAGCCTAGCCGCCCCGCTCGCAGCCGTCACGCACCACCGCACGCGCCGCCTTCTGCCCGCCAGCCTGGCGCCACCCGGGCGCGGTATATCCGTGCTTGCTGAAATGTCCCTTCATACATAGCATTGTATGTGTGCAGAGTTCCACGTATATCGTGTAGAATGACTGCAAGTATTCTATATGAATACAAAAATAAAGGCGTTCTATATGAATTGCTGACTATATAACTATCTCCACGTATATCGTGTTCGAGCTTAAGGCGTTACCTACCTGCCTATAAGGCCGCCCTTATAATATGTATAAATACACGCATAATATTACATTAATGAATTATTACTCTTATTTACCTACATGGTAAAATGAAATAGCTCTTATTTTATGAAAAATCCTATACGGTTTTACTGCTTTGTAGCTCCTTGCACCTACATATCGTAGTACCTGCTTAATTCATTTACAATTTCAGATGAAATCCCAGATACTCATCCGGTCATTCAAAATGATATCGAACCCCCAGCACCTCCAGCTGATGAATGTATGGAACTAAATCAAGATATTCTAGAAATTTTAGGAACGGATCCTAGTTCCGAACTACAGTATGGAGAAAACTTGCACAGGGATGTAGCTTCGCGATGGAAGCATATCTTAGTCAATGGTCTGTCAAAGGAGGTAAAGACCGAACTACTAAAATCATATTTACCACCAGAAAATTGTAATTCTAAGGCCCCTAAATTAAACTTAGAAATTAAAGCTGCGCTTTCTGAAGTCAACTTAAAAAAGGATTTGTTCAGCCAGAGTAAACAAAACCAAATGTCCAGCTGCATTGCAGCTTTAGGAAAAGCTTTAAATGTAGCTTTGTCAAGAAATGAGCAAGACATTGTTAAGCTTATAAATGATGCTAGTAAAATCCTTTGTGATCTGCACTACAGAGAATCGCAATCGCGACGATATGCTATAATCAATACACTCAATAAACATACAAAAGAAACGGTAAAAAGCACAAAAATTGATGAACATCTTTTTGGTGCTGACTTGGCGGAACAATTAAAATCATCAAAAGCTATTTACAAATCTGGTACGGAGTTACGACCTGCATTCGATAGAAGTAAGTCAAAGCAACCAGTTACGGCTCAGCCGACCAACTCAAGACGCGGTGCTTTAAACGCGAGGGGGGTGTCGCGGCAAGCAGCTGCCGAATCGCGAGCGTACCCCAACCAACAGCGGCAGCCACGAGCGCGGCAGCACGAGTCGGTGACTTCGAGGACCAGCACGAAGACCAGTATGAGGGGCAGCGCAGCGTATCGCCAGCCATCGAGGAAACACTAGCTACGCAAATTGAGGTAGATAACATTCCTGTTGCTGGTCGCCTACAATATTTTTATAATGAATGGCTTAGTCTAACCAATGATCCCGTGATATTATCATGGATCAAAGGTTATCGAATACCTTTTACGAAGACTCCAATACAAAGTCATGTACCTAGGAATGCATGCCGATCACAGGCTGAAGTTAGTATAATCGATAGTTGCATTGCTGATCTTTTAGACTCTCAGTTTATTTCTCAGTGTGATCCTTGCGAAGGACAGTTTATCTCGTCAATATTTACTGTACCTAAACCTAACGGAAAAAATAGGTTTATTTTGAACCTCAAACAGCTAAATAAGTTTATACAAGTACATCACTTTAAGATGGAGGATTATCGCACTGCCTTAAAATTGATAGATAATAATTTTTTTATGTCCACTCTCGATTTAAAAGACGCCTATTTTTTAATTTCGGTACATAAAGATGACAGAAAAAATTTGCGCTTTCAATGGAGTTCTGAAAAGTGGGGTTCTCAGTTATTTGAATTTAATGTTCTACCATTTGGACTTTGCACGGCACCATATGTATTCACAAAACTATTAAAACCTGTCTTGTTGCATTTACGATCTAACGATCACCTATCCGTAGTGTACTTAGATGATTTTTTATGTATTGCAGATTCTTATCAGCAATGTTGCAACAATGTAATCGCAACAAAAAATATATTAACGAAACTAGGATTCCTTATAAATTTAGAAAAAAGCCAATTGGAGCCCAAAAAAGTTTGCAAATTCTTAGGCTTTGTATTCAATACGACTGACATGACACTCTCATTGCCTACTGAGAAACGATTACGGATTAAAGATAGAGTCAATACCTTCTTACGAATAAATAAATGCACCGTCCGGCAATTGGCTGAACTACTCGGTCTCCTGACGTCGGCCTGCCCAGCTATTAAGTATGGCTGGGTATACACGAAGCTGCTTGAGAGAGAAAAGTTTCTTGCCTTAAACTATTCAAACAACTACAATAAAAGAATGACCTTAGGAACTAATATCCGCTCAGAACTTATTTGGTGGAGAGATCACATCAACACGTCGGTTTCTCCCTTTCGAAAAGACAACTATGTTTTAGAGATCTTTAGTGATTCTGCAGCTACTGGTTGGGGTGTAGCTTGCGCTGATAAGACTGCTAATGGTCATTGGACAACGTTGGAAAGATCATATCACATAAATTTTTTGGAACTGCAGGCGGCTTTTTATGGGCTAAAAATATTTGCATCTCACTTAAAAGACTGTGACTTGTTGTTACGCATTGATAACACGACAGCTATATCATACATAAATAGGATGGGTGGAGTCCAATACCCTCATTTAAGTAATCTAGCTCGTCAGATTTGGCAATGGTGTGAATATCGTAACTTGTTTATTTTTGCATCGTACATTAAATCATGTGATAACGTGGAAGCGGATTACCAATCGCGCAAAACTAAAGTTGATACGGAATGGGAGCTAGCAGATTACGCTTTCAACGACATTGCTACAACATTCGGAACGCCAGAGTTCGACCTTTTTGCAAGTATCCAGAACCATAAATGTAGTAGATATGCCTCGTGGAAACTAGATCCACAATCTGAAGTTATCGATGCTTTCACAATTGATTGGCACGGTATTAGATTTTACGCCTTTCCTCCGTTCAGCATGATAGCCAAAACTATTCAAAAAATTATTGTAGACAAGGCTGAAGGCATTTTGGTAGTACCATATTGGCCATCACAGCCGTGGTATCCCTTATATCGTAGACTAACCGTTTCAAAAGAAATATATTTTGAGCCTGAAAAAGCCCTGTTAAATTCCCCTTTCAGAGAGCCACACCCGCTTTACCAAGATCTTACCCTGGTGGCAGCGAAAGTATCCGGCGTTCGTTAATCAAGCGTGGCATCCCAATAGCTTCATTGGACATAATGATGGCATCATTTGCAAAAAATACCCTAAGTCAATATAATTCGTGTCTAAAATCTTGGTGGCAGTTTTGTGACGATAGAGACTTTGATTTTTATGAACCTGATTTGTCTCATATAATTTTATTCTTAACGGAGAAACACACGTGCGGAGCTAGTTATAGTACATTGAACACTACTAGATCTGCACTTTCACTTATTCTAGGCACAACAATTACTAATAATGACTTAATAAATCGCTTTTTTAAAGGCATTTATAGATTGAATCCACCTAAACCTAAATATGATGTAACATGGGATCCAAGCATAGTGCTGAAATACTTTAGTAAGTTTTATCCGTATGAAAATGTAAGTTTACAGGATCTGTCATTAAAAACTGTCACATTACTTGCTCTTGCATCAGCTCAACGAATGCAAACGCTGAGTGTTATTAAAATAAGTAATATTTTGATCAATAGTGATTCAATTGTGATTAAAATAGTTGATTTACTAAAAACTTCTAGGCCAGGAGTTAACCAACCTGTGATAACTCTGCCGTTTATAAAACAAGATCCTAAAATCTGTCCAGCGCTTGCTGTAAAAATGTATTTAGACAAGACTCAGAGTTTGAGATCTAATAATGATACCAGTCTTTTTATTAGCTATAGAAAACCTCATAAAAATGTTGGGTCCCAAACCTTAGGCCATTGGGTCAAAGATTCTCTTGAAAAGAGCGGTATAGACACAACCATCTTTGGAGCTCATTCAACGAGGCATGCCTCCACATCAGCGGCTAAACGAGCTGGTGTTAGTATAGAGGAGATAAGAAAACAAGCAGGTTGGAGTGCCTCGTCCAACACATTCTTAAAGTACTATAACAAAGAACTAATCAGTACCGCAAATAATTTTGTTGGCGCACTATTTTAAAGAATTGCATTATAGAAGTACATAATTGATAAACTGTTTTGTTTTTATAACATGCAATAGTTAATAATACTTAATACAAACGTTGATTCATGTTTTGATTAATATAATTATGATATGTAAAATTGTTGCTAAAATAAAAGATACTTTCAAATGAGTTCACATATACTTAATTAAGTATACATATTTTATTTTATCTCTTATTTCAATGATATAATTTTTCGGTGCTTTAAACATCCTGCACGTAAACAAACAATCATCTTCGTACGAGATACGAAGTATAATTAAGAATCAAACGAACTTACCTAGTGAAGTTTGATGTCTAATTATGCGAGTATCTCGTACGAAGATGATTGTATACTCCCACCCATCCCGAATTCAGACCCAGTTAGATCGAAAAATTAAATCATAGGCTTTACAGTAATGGCGCTAGAGAGTGGCTGAAGCGGGAAGACGCAGAGGTGAAAGAGACAAGAGATTTTTACAAATAGTGAGGCTTTAAAGTGTGACAAGGGCAGCATGATACGTTGTACTGCTGCACGTAAACAAACAATCATCTTCGTACGAGATACTCGCATAATTAGACATCAAACTTCACTAGGTAAGTTCGTTTGATTCTTAATTCTCGAAGTAACTAGACGAAGGAGTTAAAAATATGCGATGCACGCAAGCTCGATATGAAATGCCTGATGGATAGGCTATCGCCGCCGACAGCCTCGGGTCACATTAAGTTATTGTAATAAAGTCTCGACGGGAGCCCTATAAAAACAAATGATACGCGTTGTTGACCTTTTCCGCGAAACAAAAGTTCTTACGAGGTTCTTGCCTACCACAGTTATTACACGTCTAGTGGTTTATAAATCAATTTCTAATACTATCCAATAGAATGTATGAAAAAATAATACATAGACATTTTTTTCAATTTAGTAATTATAAACTTATGATAACTAAAGTTGCCTTCCTTAAAATTTACAAAAATAAAATAATGCTGCTTTTTGATTTCTTTCTTTTACCACATTTGATGCAGCCGTTTGCACATAAAGAAACGAATAAACAGCATTTCTCTTTTTTATGTTATCAATAAGTATATCAAGCACTTACGCGGATCACTTTTTAATATTTAAAACTAAAAGCAAAATAATTGCAAGAAAGTTCACTCGGTATGTCAGTGACAAAACATGTCTTTTCTGCCAGGCACATACCATTTTTTTTACTGCAATTAGCGTGGCTATAAAACAGAAGCGGTTCGCCATTTAAAATTTTTATGAACAACGTTTTTTTTATATAAATACATTAAAGTTAATTTCTTCAGTCTACTGAGATGCGATTGTATGCCGCCCTGGTAATTTCACCTGAGAAATCACTGCCCAATGCAACTAGGTATATAAGTTTGTTACACAAGCAGAGATTTTACAACACAAAATTAGGTTTTTAGTTGTTAGAACAGGCGTTACGTTTACCATCACGCGCAGGTCTTGCATGTATTATTGTAGTAGTTACTTTAAAGAATAAAGGCAATAGCCTTGCATTGCCATCACATAATTATAAGAGTTGTATATGTATGAGTGACGTCACAGGAATAAAACAGCGTGACAGAGACGCGATGAGTCTGCGGATGTAATAGCGTCTGACCTAGCCGGCGCCGCCGCGGCCGACGCACCCCGGCTCCAGACTAACTACGTAGGAGTCAGCGGTTATCCGGAGCCAGTGACGGACTTGCACTACGCAAATGGGGCGAAGTTTTGCTAATCAATAAATGGTATTTGGTATAATACTGGTAATTTAGTTTCCTGTTCCACTTTCACGTAGTGTAGGACGACCTGCAGCGAGATGGAGTAGCTGGCAGTATAACTGGAAAAAACAAAGCCGAAGACCGGGCTCAGTGGGGTCCCTTGGGAACGGCTTGCGTCCAACAGTGGACTATAGTATAAGCTCCAATTATCACTCATTGCTTAAATCCTGACCCATCATATCACCTCACTCATGTCAGAAAATGCAAAAGTTAAAATACCTACTTGTAGGAATACATACAAACCTATTGTATCAAAATAATAATAGGTAGTCGTAACGCCATATCTAAAAACTTCAGGCGGTTGAAAATTCTTACAAGCTAGCTAATTTATAATATGAAAACTTTGATATCTACAGTGCGTAAAATGACGTCTAAATATAATTATTAATCCAAGAACAATAATCATTTATTAATTAGTTGTTAATCTAATTAAGTAATCGAAGAAGTAGATTTTAAGACAGAGTGATTCTGACATAAAATAAAAAACGTTGACGATCTACACTTTTATTGAACTGCAGTTGGTACTCATAGCTAGCTGTTATACTTGGTGCTAATCAGGGCGTATCGCCAACTATCCTTCGTCCGTCCCTGTGCCCGCTTGCCTTCACATCCGATATGGTTTTCCATGAGCATGACATGACATATAAATTATTATGATAATAATCTTGTTGGCAAAAAATACGGACACTAGACTTTCCGCATCGATTGACCTATTTCACATCTGTCTTATCTTATTAAATTAACAAAATTGGATTTTTATCTATCTGACACTTGAACTTATTGTAAAAAAGCGTATTGTAATATGTAATTGTGTACATATCGGATGATATATGGCCAATTCAGGGTGACAGGTAACCTGGTACAGATTTCCATTCTGCGACTGGACAACGATGTTTTGCCGTTTAATGACTCGCTGTCTCTCTTCAAAAGTGAACCTAACTCTCTAATAGTAAGGACCCTAAAAAGCATAGGCTATTTTTTGTGTTTCATAAACGACTCCGGCCAGTAAATACATTATGGAAACAGGAGTTTCTGTACAGACTAACAGCTTAATAAAGCGACACACCGAACCGAGAATTTCCTATTAACTTGTAGTAAGTATGTAAACATCGTACCTACATATTCCAACTTCCCTATTCTTCCCACTGGGCCCATAAACCTCTGCAAGAAAAACGTCTGCAATCAACTTCACTGCAGCGCATGAACAAAGAGTCTTTAGGGAAAATCCTTACAGCCAACACACTGGTACGTATTCTACGCTTACGCCGTCTGATCACTTTAACTTCATAAGCCTACACGAGAAGGTTCTTCCCCACAGATTAGGTAGTACAACCAGCTGGTACATTATGGTTAACGTGAAACTGGCCTTAATTGGTAAGTAAATTTTATGTTTGCGGATCTAGTGGTAAAGTAGGAATCTGGAACTACTTGCTGGGGTACGTGATGTGTGTTAAAATAACAAATATGTGTGTGAACATTTCACACAGTGCCATCTAGCCCCAAACTAAGCATAGCTTGTAGGTAACTGATAGAGTAGTAAGATACTTTTTGTTTGTAAATACACACATAGAATATTTACCGGGGAAATATGTTTGTTGAGTTGTTTGTGTTGTCTGTTTTAAGGTAGAAGGAGTAGCTACAAATAAATTGCAAAATGAAACGGATAAAAATAGAGTAAGTACTTACCTACAAGCGCTCATAGCGAAGCATGACTAGCCGTTTCTAACCGACCGGTAAAGTTAAGCAGCGTTCGCTGCGGTCACTATTCTGATGGGTGACCGCTACAGCAAAAAGTGGTATTTACAACTGAGCGCTACCGTGCTTCGGAGGGCACGTTAAGCCCTCGGTCGCGGCTGTTGGCATAAAACAATAGTCGTTGAGCCAAGTCAGAAGCCTTGGGGCGGCCTAAAAATTCTGACTCCAGGGCTGACCACTTGCCTACCCGAGAAGAAGAAGAAGAACCTACAAGCAATGGTTAAACTGCTTGGACCCACTTTTGAACTATTTTGGACCCGTTTGGGAATTACATTCTTAGTATTAAAATTTTTTATAATATCTCTAGATATTTTACAGGTTTGAGGTTATTTGCTTCATAAGTAGTCTAATTATCCGTTTGGTAAATGATAATGACACAAAAAAAATTAAATTGGGCATATTTACCTATTACCGTTTAGGTTGTCATAACACAGTGTCCAGCCACTAGATTATGTTTCAAGCAAATTACGTTTAATATTATAGTTTAATAAAATTACTGAGAACGTTAAATATTAGAGAACCAGCAAAGGCTGGGTATACAGCAAAGGTAGCCTTTGAAACAGAAACATAATTAACATTGCTTTGCGGGAAATTATGTGTGTTAACATACCCAAGGGTTTTGCAGAGATTTATATTTTTCGTCATTTGCATGAATAGAATGCTATGCTGAAATAGTATATCTACTCTCGGAAGAAAGGCTAGCCAGTACCTATTCTTTATGGTTATTAAGCTCTTGAATTTTATTCGTTCGAAAGAAAGAGACAGCAGCATTTTTGACTGCTTCTGGAGTGTGATGGTTGAGCAGATCGGAGGCAGCGGGTTTGATTCCCGCTATAGGGCAAGTATTTATGCACATAAAAATCCGCAAATACTTGTTCCGTGTCTGGGTGTTGTGGGACCATGGTCTTCGTAGTTCCTGGGTCCCTAGATACATAGAATTCTAGTTAGGGTCTAGGATCTATGAATGTGATCATCGGGTGTTATTTATTTATTTATTTATTATTAAATTTAGTCTAGGTTATCATATAAAATAGAATCAGCGCTGACTCCTTTTAACTTTTAGCTGTTGCGTGTTACCATTAGAAGTGTTCATGGTGCGAATGCTCTTACTCTTTTTTTAAATTTTAATCGTTGCGTGTTACAGGAACCCATGAGAAGCGTTCAGGGTGCGAAGGCTGCATGCCGAAACTGCGACAGCGTCGTATTGGTGTAGGTCAGGCGTGGACTGCATTCCTGCAGCGCCGCCACGCCCGCGCCTCTCTCACTAAATATAGCCGGGCGGTGAACGAACGCGACGCGGCCGATACGCGGCTGCGAATCTTTGCTAAAACTGCGTTTTATTTCAATAACGAGTTGGATGAATTCTGGTATTAATGCTTGAAAAAACGTGTGCTTACCACAGACCTAGAATTTTGACTCACGAAGCGTGGGATCGAGAAGTACAAATCAAGTACACACTGCCCGAGAGGAAAAGAGATAGTGAAATAATGGCGGTTGTGCCAGAGAACACAACCATAATCGGCACAATCTGTTTCACGACGAAGAGCATATTGATCATACTCATCATACTACCATCATTCCGTTATCAAAGTGCAAAATACTATTTATGCGGCTTTTAAATCTTATTCCGTAAGTGAATGTGATGTTACAAAACATCGAACAGTATACGTATCCCTGCAAAGTTATCACAAATTTTATTGCATCATTTATAGCCATATTTTGTTAACTTTGCTGTGGTATCTGGATGTAAAACCTGTCTATTTTGTAGATTGGGAATGCTCCTTCCGATATATCGCAATATTTCAGTGTTTCAGTTTTCTGTTATTTAGCAATTTTACTCCAAAGTTTGAAGGATCTTAGTAAATAAAATGCCTGCTATTTTATTTAAAAATATGTGGGGGCATATAGATAGGTTCAATATTTAGTAGATAATACAGTTAACTTGTCGCAAATATTCAAGATATTAATCTTAACAACAATTTGACACACACACAATTTCTTAAATTTATTGTCCCATTTTCAAACTGTCATTGTTGGTCTTACAGTAATAAGATGTGCTTGCGCTTGCAACTATGGACAAATAGTTAGAAGAGAGATACATGTGACAGCGTTGCGTTGGCATCAATGTAACTAGTCTATGAAGCTTTTTTTAATTAAAAAATTTAACCACCAAAAAATTTACTTACAGTATTTTATTTGGCATGTAGCAGGAAGTTTAATTTCGTATAATACTCTATATGGTTATTTTACTAAAACCGATAATCATAATTTATCTAAAAAAAGACAGTTGCTTTTAAGCCAAAAACCAGTTCAATTACCAAACAGCAAAAAAAAAATTAAAATAGCACGTCCAAACAAGGACACATGCAAGGAACAGTAAATGGCAATCTAACTTTAACCATTACTGCAATGTTAAAGTTAGAACGTCAAAGTCAAACTGTTGAGAGTTCAGACACAGTTGGCAAATATTGAAGCCAAGTTGAAACTGTTTATGACACATGGCAGGATTTCGGCAACGTCTCGTAGCACGTCGCCGTAGCGTAGCGTAGACCGTAGACACTCTACAAAAACCATTGTCACCAAATCTTTCAATTTTAAAATGTTTTGTTCAAGATTTTTTATTGCTTGTCTATTGTTGTGAACAAATTCACATAGGTTAAATGAAGATTGACGTGATATTTATAAAATAAATTTTTTGGTCATGAGAGTTATTTTCCCAGAGCATGCATTAACCTTACTTTTTTAGAGTTCGTCAGAAAATGTGTGATTTTTTATGTTAAATTTCAAACTTATATCTGTTTGTTTGTTTGTATTATCCTTGCGTATTTCTGTCTATGTAACAACATGGTTGACCTGTTTTTTTTTGTTTTTTTACGGGCAAATTGCCTTTATTACTCAAGCTAACTACTACAATAATAAAAACTAAACTAAACTAAGCTAAAGGTTTTTTTCTAACTCATCAACGTTATCATACTCATTATATCAGACGGGCTTTTAAAAAAATACTGAACTCAAATTTGTAGATAGTGTAAATATATCGTTAATGTAAATGTTAAATTATAGATCATTATCAATATCTAATATCTATATAACTAACGAAGGACAAGTTTAGTAAAAGTCCTAATTAACAGAAACCGGATTCAGCCAAAATAACAAAAGAGGTAAAATATCAAAAACAATATCCGCAAATAAATAATTTTCAATACAAAACCCATCGAATTACATTCCGAACCACAATCTTGCCACTACGCTTCATACAAAACGGTCTTTATAGCCTATAAAAAAGCGGACAAGCATCGGGCGACGACTCTGACGACATCAGACCAGGCATTTATTTGCTTATCGGCCATTATAATGCGCTAACCGCACATGATAACGGAACAATGAGTGTAAACCAGTCGCATGGATACCTACATTAGTGCACACTCACAGATACGCTTATCTCGACATGTCAATACTCTTTTGTACCGATGATACGGGAGTCTATTTGCCCTTAATGCCTTTGGGCGCATTCTTCGATGTTGAATAACCCGCTGACAATGGACTGACCCATTAGTAGACGATTTGGATATACTTTTAAGAGTTTATCTATAAAAATAAAACGTGGAATGTGTTGTATTATCTGTAGCTAGACACGTTTAGCGTTATCGGGCATGTTACATAAATAAAGCGGCCTCGCAGTCCTCGGTAAATTTCGTTTGTTTTGATGAATTTTAAAACGTTTACAGACCGGTTGTTCGTGCTGTGCTGATGAGTTGATGACCATTCCGATGATACGTGTTTAGCACCTCTGATTTAAGCGTAAGAAACGCAAAGTCCAATTAACGGTACAAACTCGTGTTTAAGTATGATTTTTATTAAATAATATAAACTCTCCGTCTCTGATTTGGATCTCTAACTTTCTAAATCATCGCTTGAAATTATCCAAAGACTAAGTAACAAAATATGAAGTGATACCAGTGCGCCACGAGTGTAGGTACTGCTGTTCTAACAATAAATTAGTTTGTTATCATTTCTGACGGCTGTTATGATAACAGTAATGTACGATGTTAATGAAAATCAAATAATGAACAACATCTGACCTTTGCTTTCGTGTTATACTGGGTGGCGCAAAAGTACTGGCACTAAAGAAAATACTTTTATTTTTTTTATATGACATTTTCTGTCATTCTGTTGTTGAAAATTGTGTAGTGAACAAATGTAAAATACACTGAAAATAAACATGGACCGTTTTACTCCCCAAGAACGTGGAATAATTGTGTCAATGTTCTTACGGAATAATTCATCAGTGATAAGAACACAACGTGAATTTCGTCGACGATTTCCCCACCGTCCGGCACCGATTGGTCGCACAATTCGACGCTTTGCCACACGCCTTGAAGCAACTGGCTCAACATTGGATAGACCTAAGTCTGGGAGACCAAGAACAGGCCGTTCAGCTGAAAATATCGATGCTGTGCGCGAAGATGTGGAAGAGTGTCCAGAAACATCAACGAGGCGACGTGCCACGCAATTGGGCATTTCCAGACGGACCCTGCAGCGTATTTTGGTGAAAGACTTAAAGATGTTCCCGTATAAAACTCAAATGACTCATCAACTGCTGCCTGCTGACCACCGAGCTCGTCTAGATTACTGCCAGCGCGTCATAAACCTCAACCTTGAAGAGGATGATTTTCCTTCAAAATTGGTTATGAGTGACGAAGCGCATTTCCATCTCTCAGGGCATGTCAATAAGCAGAATACTCGGTTCTGGGGCACTGATAATCCGCGCATTATTCAAGAAACACCTCTACACCCACTAAAAGTTACTGTATGGTGTGGCATCTGTGTTGACAGAGTGATCGGACCCTATTTTTTCGAAGACGCTGGAGGCAATGCGATAACTGTCACTGGAGAACGCTACAGAACCATGTTACGTGAGTTTTTGATACCCAGTTTGGACGAATTGGGGCTGGAGCACATCTGGTTTCAACAAGACGGCGCTACGGCACACACAGCGCGCGACACTATGGACTTAGTGAGGGACGCTTTTCCAAGCCGAGTTATCTCTCGTTTTGGCGATTTGCCTTGGCCTGCAAGATCACCCGATCTGACCAGTCCAGACTTCTTTCTTTGGGGTTTTTTGAAATCTCGGGTGTATGTGAACAAGCCACAGACTCTCGCAGCTCTAAAAGAAAACATTCGTCAAGAAATAACGAACATATCGCAGGAAGTGTTACGGCAAGTTATGCAAAATGTCATAAATAGGGCTCAAATGTGTATCAACTCTGGAGGTCACCATTTAAAAGACATCATCTTTAAATCCTAATGGTACGAAATTTAATGGCACAAATATACATTTAAAAAAACCTAAATCTAGTTTTCTAATTTAGAAAAAATGTTATAGCTGAACCAAATAGGGTCTTTACTTTTGCGCCACCCAGTATAATTAGATACTGCTCTGTTTGAATGTTGATGACTTCGGGTGGCTGACCCTCTGACGGTACTAATTTTTATTGGTTAATAACATTACATTTATGATTATTTTATCATGTTATAAACTCTTGTTAAAATAACTACTCAATATTTTAAACAAGTTTGAGTTATTCATGAATGCAATGAAGGGCAAAAAAATTGAGCATACATCGTATACAGCTGGGTTAGCATGGACGGTAGACAAAATTGTCTTTCCCGTTTTAAGTCACTTTCTTCACACATGCTTACTTGTCAAGTGGAGTAAAACAGGGGAAAGACAATTTTGTCTACCATCCATGCTAACCCAGCACGGACACCATAAAAAAATTCTAGGTAGGTTCTTTAAATATTCACACCTCGTTATGATTATTCATAATTTTATAAAATATGCATGGATTAAGTTAATAATAGATCTAGGTATAACTACATATTTTAATTTAATTTTGCCATTCTGTTTAGTTCATGAAATCAAATACCTACATATACCTAGTTTTACAGTGTTTTTTTCTTCGTTATTACATTATTAAATATGTAGGAAAAATCTACTTTCATGATTTGTTATCAATTGGCTTGGAACCACACTCGCACAGTCGCAAAAATCAAAGATAATAAGCTGAGTAGTGTATCGCTTGTTTCTCTTGAACATCAATAAAATAAAATAGATAGACAATTTATATTTACAAACGCTTGTCATCTGTGTTCTTTTTAGTGCAATCTATATAGTTTAATTATTTAGGTAGGTACACAACATTGTGATAACAAATAAAATGTTCACTCTGTGATGGTAAAATGCGTGCGCTCATACTTATTTAGAACTATCCTGAATAGAGTATCTATTCAAAGCAGATTACCTAGTCCTATGTACTAAGTCTCTATCTCTTGTATATTTTATCAAAGATATACGGAAATCAAAAGCCAAGTTGCCACAAGCTCCTCGTGCTAGTTGCCTCAGTAGGTAGACGTTATCGACATCAAGTTTTCAAGTGAAATGGTTATTTTATACGGCTGTTGGTACTGTTTTATAGAAGTTGCGGAATTATCTAATTTGTATTCAATTGAACTGGTTTACTCGTAACATAATTGGTTAACAGTTTGTTCTGGCTTCCCGCAAACGTTTTTTCTTGTAATAAGTTATTAGTAAACCTTTTTCAGGCATTATATGAGCGTTGGGTTATCAAGCATTGCTACTTATTGTATAATTTACTTATTTTGGCTTGGTACATCATCTTTTATAGTCTTTTACATGTTATTTTATTAAATTAACTTAAACTTAATTGACTTTCAGTTTGGCCGTAATGTCATTGTTTTTTTTTTTACTTATTTTGATTTGTGAAATTGGAACTATATAGTATTTTATATTATCATTACCCGTCTTTATATTAAAAGAAAAGGCCTATAACTCACGTACTGTGCATGTCAAAGCTATACAAAAATTCTGGTACGAAAAAGGCTTTCCAAATGTTTTATCAGATTTTCCACTGGATACCTTTTTATCAGCTCGACCTTCACAAGAGCAGTTTGATAAGAGATAACAGTTTTTACAACGTGTATTACAAAACGAAGGTTTCTAATACTTTTGTATTAGACTACAACTGAAATAATGTTCGAGTTAAAATTTTTGAAAATATTCCGTTAATAGGAATATGGATCTGTTGCGGTTAGTTAATCATCTAATCTGCATTAACTTAAAAGCGCAACGCATAGAATGTGTTTTGTGGTTATCCGCAGAGTTTTGTGAAGAATTTCAATTAGTAATTTTAGAAGTATGACTATAATACAATCGATCGTAAAGTTGTCTAGACAGAAAGCCGGTGTAGTCGTGGGAAGTCGCGACCGCGAGGCCGTATATTTTGCGCAACAGTACAATCCCTCGGTACAGTCGCCCAACGGAAGTCAGCTGGCGGCGGCGTTAGAGTAGGTACCGTCGGTAAGGGGAAATCAACACTTATGCACCCACACGCATTCCCGCATGTTAGCATTACAATAAATTCACATCCATAATCGAACCCAAACTTCCTGAAACCATCCATCGTTTCCATGAACAATGCTCGTTACCGCCGTCATTCGGTAAGCCGACACTGTTTATCAACACGGCCGATCACACGACACTTGGAAAATATCAGCGCAATAACTTTGCGACATCACACCCTTGACGAGTGTCGTAGTTGGTGATGTATGACACGCGTCCATATGATCCATCCATCGTGAGCTGTTTCGCGAGCGACTCGAAATAGACACGTAAAACGAAGTCGAGCGCGTGCATGCAGTGATCGATCGCACTAACCGTGCGCTCGAAGGCAGCAGTCGCGCCGGCGATCAGCTGAGCCGTCAGCTGGGGAGCGCGAGACGCCGGTGTCACGCCGCTGTGCTGGGTACTGTAGCTCCTAGCTGCCGGACGCGCGGTCCAACAAGCTGCACTGAATGCGGGGCACTGCAAGCGGCTCAACGAGCTCCAATCTCGACAACGAGAGGGCACACACACACGGACCGCGAGCGAATGCGTCAAGCGTAGGCGACGTGCATCGCAGCTCTCGCGTGCTGGCAGCGAGAGTGTCGGTGAGCGACTGAGAGCTGCGCGGGGGGCTCCGCCAGCACCCGCGCCGCCCCTCGCCGCCCACTTCCTCCGATGAATGACAATAATGGAAGACGTTCAACTCGCCCGCAAACCGAATAATATGAATCATTGCATTAGGGTGCAGCCCCGCCCGAGTCCGGCCTGCGAAACTCGGGTCCGCGCATTGTCGCGATAAATATTCATGAAGGGCCAGGAAAAGCTCCTGTAATGTGCGCGCGGAACGGTATCGGTTCCGGGAAACGTTCGACACGTTTGCGGGATACCCTTGATAACTGCGATTTGAATAAGGCTGATGTAGGTCTCGTCCGGTCCGCTGTGGCCGCTGTGTCATACGGCTAGTGTGCCAGCGCGGTGACGTCGGCGGTGCGTGGCACTGCGTGCAGTGGCTTGGCCGGTGACGCGGTGCAATGGGTGGAGTTTGCAATTAGCGGTTCATATGGCAGACGGCCGAGGCGCTCTTGCGACGCCACTAATCTTATCTGCGCTAATCTAATCCGGCGCAACGCCCTCTCTTGTGTTTTCTTCCAATTGTGTCCACTCAAGGTAAATTAGAGGTTTTCTCTCGGGAGTTCACAATAAACTCTGACGGGTTCATTGTTCTTTTAGTAAAATCTCATTTCAACCACTTTTGTTTTAAATCTATTCTCTCAATGCTAGTGATTCTACAGCAGACATCTTGATGGTGCAATCTTGATAACACTTCTGACGCTTTGGTATTACTTTCAGTTGGAGTTGGGAAATAAAACAAGTTTTAATCTGTGCAATAGTCGAAGAGTGAATACAGTCATAACTATATGAGATAAATTCTTAGACTTTTAGTCTATACTCCAAGGATACATTCGTCAACTTCAGGATACCATGAAATGAGGAAGGAAAATTTGGCGACCCAATCCACCTCATGTACGCACGCACGATATGGTTTAGATGTGGAATAGGCAAATATAATATATCTACCATTATTGTGAAGATGTAGCCTAAAATACTTAAACTTAAAGTCAGAGGTTGACAATTTCAGAAAAACTCTACACGTCACCGTCGCTCCTAAAATTGTCTTTGATGTCGACAAAAAAGAGAGGCCTCAAATTGTTTAAAATTCCTTTTAAATTGTACTAAATCAGCCCACGTCTAAACTCAGACATTAAGAGAACCGTCCCCGGTTCGGTGTCGCGATATAAGCAAGCGAATATTTTTATTTTGTTTTGTCTGATCCTTAAAGTTCATCTCGTCTAGACCGGTTCGTACGCCCACACTCGCACAGATTTCTGCATCTTGCAACCGACTCGCCATACAAGTTACTTTATTTCCCTTTTTATCGTTTTGCAATACTCTGAGATATTGGCCTCTCCATCGCGTTAATAGTGAAGCGATACATCGCATAAAAGCGCGTTCGAAATGATCCTGCGTCGAGCACCACGCCGACCATTCTGCCTCTCATTTCAGTAACTATTCATCGGTAAACTATCGACCTTTATTAGATTGCATTCAACTGTGAATGTTAGTTATTAGTTGGCAGGCGAGAATTACTCACATTCCGCTGATTGCGTTTCAGATGTGAATATTTCATCGCTAGCTTTTCAATAACAACTCAGCAAATCCAGACGTGACGTGAACATGTTTATTTATCGTAACTATCGCGGGTTACATTGTTTTAGAAATTGTATATTTACGTCAATGCGATAGTACGTATCTGTTCTGTTTGTTGTCTAGTCAATGTTATCACAAAGTGACATCATTAGGGACCGGGCCGTTTCCTCTGTAAGCCAAGTAATGTTATGATAATAAACTCATGATTTCCAAAAGTTTGTAATGGCACAACCGAAGCCTCGAATGCCAAGATTCATAACACGAATGTATGGTATAACCTGGCTGTATTTTTATTTACCTTTATGATCGGACTGCCTACAATGCAAAAAGACTACAAGGAAGATTGACTAAAAAGCAGAAAGTCTAAAATGTAGAGTGACTAAAATTCAGAACGACTCATTACCATTTTAATGATTTTATTACGAAGGCGTTATGCATCATACGTGTCCTCTGGTTTTACCACATCAAATAATAATAATATTGCCCTTTTCACTAATAATGTTCATTGAAATTGGTACTTATATCTATTATTATAATTATAAAAGGATTTGTCCTGACTGGGTGACAGTAGACAACGTACAGCCCAAACCGCTAAACGTAGAGACTTGAAATTTAGGGGGTGGCTTTCTTTTACGATGTAGGCGCGTGCTTAGAAAGGATTTTTGTAAATTTAACCCTTAAGAGGATGAAAAGAACCAAAACCGTTTGTATGAAAAACCTACATTTCATAACGCATCGTTTTGAAACTTGGCACATACAGACAAGTATAAAAATAAAACAAAATGACATTTTTTAGTTTTTCGAAATTTAATCCTTAAGGGGGTAATAAATGAAGATAAAGTTTGTATGGAAATTTAAATGACCGTATCATTTTGTAATTTGATATGTATAAAGGACGTACAAAGTAAATAAATACGGGTCTCAGCAATTTTCAAATTTCATCCTTTAAAGAGGTAAAAAATACAGAACAAGGGCCGTCGTAAGACACTCGCATAGCCAAAACCACTAAAGCTAAAATCTTGAAGTTTCGAAGATACAAAAATGAGGGTTAAGGTAATTATTTTATCCGAGAAAATAAATGGTGCCTGAGGGATAGGCAAGCCGCAGGAATAAGCTAATTAATTACATATATACTTAATTGGAAATTGCTTATGGAATCGATATAACTATATTGGTATTGCTTTATGTAGGTTACTTAACTACTTGGATATAATCCTATTATCTGAAATCCTATTGAGGTTTGTTGTACATACAAGATGTTTAATTCTGGATACAGAATAACCGAAAAACGTCAACTATGTGACCTGAAGAAGAAGACGTTATATTTAAATACTTACCTATTAGGGTGGGGTTTTGAAACCAATGGTTAAAACCTCTAACAAACTTTGACCTTTTTTTTGTTAGAATTTGTTAGTATTTTTAACTATTGGTTACTATAACTACGGATCAAAAAACCTACCCTTATTCAATCTGAGGGAAAAGATTATAGTTTCCCCCATAATTACACTTAAACTAGATTCTGGTTTAATCCCGCGCAGCTCCCAAGGTATTAAATTAATATCAAGAGCATAAATCCTGACGAAATTCCCTGTAGACTGTAAAGGAGCTGGCACACTGTACAAGCAGGTCGCGCGACAGTATGCTCAGGCAAGCAACAAGGCACCTCTTTCTAATCCACACAAGAATGGCGCTTGCTTTGTGATCCTACAACGTATGGCCCCAGGTTAAAATAATGCCTTTATACGTGCACTGCTTTGAGCGGTCATAGTCGATGAGGGCTCGGAATGCGATTAAGTACCTATGTGTAAATAATTATTGATTTATTAGAAGTGTTGCGTTGTGAACTTGTGGGGAGCTTTTAGAAGCTCTAATGCTTCTTTCAGCGGAAGTATGAAATAAGTATGAAATGAAGAAATTAATTGAATTGTCATTAGTTCAATTGGTATTGCGTTTGTGAATATTTAAGGTTTTCATTCACATGCTTTCATCATCATCATCATCAGCATCAACAGCCTGAAGACGTCCGCTACTGAACAAAGGCCTCTTCCAGAGAGCGCCTCTTTGAGCGGCTACTCGCCTCCTGCATCCATCGGCTCCCCGCGGCTTTCACCAGATCGTGGGTCCACCTAGTGCGCCTACGCTGCGTATTTCGGTTCGTAGTTAACTACCATTCGAGAACCAAGCTTCCCCATCGGTTGTCAATGCTACGAGCGATGTGGCTTGCCCATTGCCATTTCAGCTTGCTAATTATAGGAGCTATATCGGTAACTTTAATTCTCCAGCGGATCTCCTCATTCCGGATCTTATCTCGCAGGGAAACAACGAGCTTGGCACCTGCTTTCAATATATCAAAAACATGTGAAGGTCAGTACATTGAATAAAAAAAAAATAGAATATACAGGTGTATTAAAAAAAGAACAATTCAAAAAGCAAAAAAAAATATTAGGTTATCCATTGAGCGGCGCGCGGTTGATATCGGCTTAACTGAATTTTTTGATAATTATGAAACAGCCGCTCTGTACATTATAAAAACTTGTATTTTTTGTCAAATTTCTATCAAAAGTTTATCATCCGTTCCGTTGCATTACATTCGTTCATTTATCTTTCCTTAAACCGGGGTAGCATGCCGTTGTTGACATTACGTTCATTTCTCAAATCTTATTACCGACTTTGTACAACTTTATCCAATCATAAATCTACTTAGGGAACCGTTTTTTTATTCCTCCGGCGGAGTAAGCTGCATGACTAATTTTTTTTAAACCAACCAGCTGTTACTAAGCTCGTAGGATTTTACTAAATAAGGTACTTATCAGCATTTTTGTTTAATGGCTTAATTAAGAATTTTGTGAAAGACGAAAACGATATCAGTCAATATCTTCGAAGAAGAATGAATCATGAAAAGTATTTGTATCGATTATAAGCGGGGTTTAAGCCCAGACTTAGGTAGGTACCCCTTTTCTCGAGAGAACTCTATTTTATATATGAAAACTGTCCTTTGTAAGTCTCAATATTAATAAGCAAAAATTCTATGTACCTATGCAAAGTTTCATGCAAATCCTTTGACGTGAAATCTACATAAACAACAGAACATACATTTTCATTTTTATTGTATTAATAGGACAGGGGTGCGTATGTTAAGTTCGTAAATATTTACACGTGTCGGCAGGAAACATTACAAATTACCACCAAACTTCAACTCCGCTCACTCACAACATTCAAAACTTAAATTACTAGAAGAAAATCTAGTGAATTTCCTGCGAGAACGATAACAAAACCACGAAATTGGATTTCCCGATATAATCTAAGTCTGCTAGTGACAGCGAGCCGAGACGGCCGGAGTCGGGGCCGTGCCATTATAGCACCGAGGTTTTCCGTGCAAATCTTTTCGTGTGCGGGAATTAGCAGCGATGCCCTTTTCAGGTATCGAAAGAATAAAGATTTTACATCGAGATGTAAGGCAAGAGGCAAGATTACTTATCTGCCTTTTGAGTTCTATTTTTTATCGAGGAATGGCTTCGCATTCTATAAATCTAAGTGCGCTGGTTGGAGTAAATTGTTTTACTTAGCATTTAAAACATTGCGTATCAAAAAATTTGCTTATGTATAATCTAAGCAAGAAATGAATTGATTGAAGACTTATGCTAGGTTATAAAGTAACTAGCTGCACCCCGCGGTTTCACCCGCAGCTAAAAAGTAGCCTGTGTTAAACCAGTATTTAAGCTATTTCTATTCCAAATTTCATCTGAATCGCACAAATACATACATACACACATATAAACTTTCACTTTTATAATATTAGTAGTGTGATTACCGTTGATATGTATATACTATTAATAAAGAGAGTATTGTGACTTTACAGCTCTTAAAATGTAACAATGGTCCTAAGTGCAACGTGTTTTTCTTATCATTGACAACTGTATTAGATAACGACACTTTATTGCCACGCCGAGCCAATAAACTAATGGTAACTTATTGATTGATAGAGGATAAATAATAGGTTATCTGTAAAATAAATGAAAAAGTTTTAGAAGAAATTTTTTTATTTCTTTGAGCAAATTTTGTATTGTTTTTATTTTGTGCACTAGAAAGAGAACAAGTATAGGTATTTGCTTATGTGCACAAAATGAGGTACACTTACCTATAATTACCTACCTAAGTTAAAATTTCAAAAAAGTTTGGGCATTTACATTGTTTTAATAATACTGTGAAAAAGAGAAAACTTTATTTACTAGCCTTTTTCAGGATTTTTTTAAAATGAGTTATAAAAGACGTAAATGTATGAAACCATTCAGTAAACCCGATTTCGACAAAAATAGGGTATCCTAAATCTTTAGGAACGTAAAGTAGGTACCTACCTATACCTATTCCAATATGTTTAGAGACAACAAAAACACTTATGTCAGAACAATAAGTATTAGGTATTGGACCCTAACTTAGAGTACTAAGAACCGATATTGACGCCCCATCGAGGATTCTTAGAAAATATCATTGGTTTCTTTATTAAGATGATAAAATGCGATAAAAAATAAAAGCTGTCAAGTGCGAGTTATAACTTTAAGACAAGGGTTCCATTGATCTTACCGATTATATCACCAATATAAATTTGAACATTGTAGTTTGTATTAGCGATATAATAGGTAATATTAATTACCGTAAAAGGCATGACAAAGACATAATATATGTTTTTCATAAAATATGTTAGTTTAATAATTCAACAGAAAAATATGTAAGTAGGTATTTGTGTAAATTACTGACAGACCCCTCCGCCCCCTTACGCCCTCTTAATGAAAATTTAGATTTAAGTATTTGCGTTTTCCATTTATGAGCATTCATCAATCAACCTGTTTTTATATACCTCTGTATTTTTTTTATAAATCTTAGTTTTGGCAAGCGCAGGAGATAAAATTCGAAATTGAAATTAAAAAAAAGTGACATTGAGAGAAAATTGGAAGACAGGAGGATGCTGGGTCAGGACTGGACAAGAGAAGTATCGCGACCTGATAAAACAAAAATAAAAAGATACACTTGAGCATCCCTCGAAGGGAGATTGCCAAAGCTTACTTGTTGAAAACCCGTGGAGATATTCTCTAAAGACTGAGGGGTCTTGTATTGAGCATCCCTCAAAGGCAGATAGCCGAGTATATTTGTTGTGATATGTGTGTGGTGGCGTTCTCCAAGGACCGAATTGTCTTAGATAAATCGTTGTTCATCGCTGTACAACTGTGCCTGGAACCTTGCCGAACCTATAAGGAAATGGTCGTATGATTTACGTTAATTCCAGAGCCCCAAACTTTTATTTTATTATAAAACCTAAGCATACACTAAAATCCTCCAATGCTTACCTACCGAATATTATTTCCCAGTGCAGTGCCAGACTTATTTTAATTTTAATATAAAGTCGAAATAATCTCTATTTTTATATTATTTCCTTTAATATTAGAAACCCTCTCAGGGCCTACATTGGTACTTGGGGCTGATTGGTAGTGTGTTGAAACGACTCTCCCCAGATCATCACTATAAAATTTTGTGTGAAATTTTCAATGGTCACGAAATAATTCAAAACTAAATAATGAAATCGTGTTGGTGTTGTGGATTTTTTTGGTTTAGAACCTTAATAATGACATCACTCTTTCAATGACGTACAGTTCGTCGACTTTTCAATTCCATACTATCTTGATTACCGATAATTGTCGTACTAACATTCAATAAACTGATAGTAGATACAGCAATGATTTGTAATCGAGTAACGGTGAAATCATAAGCGTTTTATCATTCAATGCAAGTAAATATGTTGCTTTTGCACAGTGTCAGTACCTACCTACTTGTTTAATGACTGCACTGCAATGTGCACATTGCTCTGCAGTGGCAGTGAGCAGGTCACATCGCTCGTAGAACTGATAACCGATGGGGAAGGAAGGTTCTCGAGTGGCGACCACGAACCGGAAGACGCAGCGTAGGCCGGCCCTAGGTACTAGGTGGACCGACGACCTGGTTAGAACCGTGGGGAGCCGATGGATGCAGGACGCAACCAGCCGCTCAAAGTGGCGCTCTTTGGGGGAGCCTATGTTCAGCAGTGGACGTCTTCAGGCTGATGATGATGATTATGTGGCCTGCACACCTGAAACATTATACTATTGCTCTGTTTCTAACTTTCTGCATCGGTTTTCATATCAAAAAATAATTTTTGGTTTAAAAAATTATTGTTTAGTTTTGTTTGGTACACATATCATTATAATAACATCAACACAGAACAAACCCCTATAATAGATTATTGGTAAAATATATCAAAGAAAGAAACAGTCCATTAGCAACCTTTACAATCATACTATATTATTTACATACCTACTTCTTTATTTGAACCCTTTCAACCATTACTTGAGACGAATACTTATCATGCGTGCAAATCTGATATATTTGATAGCACAATCGCAATCTCAACAATTCGGTCTAATAAATATTTCTCAACTTCGAAGTGCCCAACAAGATAGTATTATATTGATTTAGTTTTCCATTTCCAAGATCAAGCGAAAAAAGAAAACTAAACGTACATACGCTACTTATAAAGAAGTAAATGTATCTAGACATGTTGTATCATAGCAGATACAATTAGAACTCTTCTCTGTAACTTTCATGTTTTGCTTACGGGCACAGGGATCAAATTATGACAATATAATCCAAGTGTTTTGACCTTACATATTTATTACTAACTGACCCGCCCCGGCTTCGCACGGGTTGATTAGATTTACGCCTTGTCTCTGTCTAAAGGAAGAGAAAAGGAAGAGGGAAAAACATAAGGGAAAAGGGTGAATGGATGAAGGTGCCTCCCTTCTCTCTTTCCCATAGTATAGGATAGGAGTGGCTTTGGACCTAATACTGCACGGACACGGACAAGCAATATTTTAACACATCGCCCAATATATTGTCGCACCCACTCCGACCAGCACAGCCCCCACATGGGGGCACTGGAGGCTAGCAGATCTTGGTGCAGCACGTGTGGATGGTTATGCAAGGGCAGCAACAGCCGCCGCAGCATCCACCGCAGCATCCCCCACAGCATCCGCCGCAGCAACCGCCACAACCACCGCACATCTTGTACTGGGTGGCGCAAAAGTAAAGACCCTATTTGGTTCAGCTATAACATTTTTTCTAAATTAGAAAACTAGATTTAGGTTTTTTTAAATGTATATTTGTGCCATTAAATTTCGTACCATTAGGATTTAAAGATGATGTCTTTTAAATGGTGACCTCCAGAGTTGATACACATTTGAGCCCTATTTATGACATTTTGCATAACTTGCCGTAACACTTTCTGCGATATGTTCGTTATTTCTTGACGAATGTTTTCTTTTAGAGCTGCGAGAGTCTGTGGCTTGTTCACATACACCCGAGATTTCAAAAAACCCCAAAGAAAGAAGTCTGGACTGGTCAGATCGGGTGATCTTGCAGGCCAAGGCAAATCGCCAAAACGAGAGATAACTCGGCTTGGAAAAGCGTCCCTCACTAAGTCCATAGTGTCGCGCGCTGTGTGTGCCGTAGCGCCGTCTTGTTGAAACCAGATGTGCTCCAGCCCCAATTCGTCCAAACTGGGTATCAAAAACTCACGTAACATGGTTCTGTAGCGTTCTCCAGTGACAGTTATCGCATTGCCTCCAGCGTCTTCGAAAAAATAGGGTCCGATCACTCTGTCAACACAGATGCCACACCATACAGTAACTTTTAGTGGGTGTAGAGGTGTTTCTTGAATAATGCGCGGATTATCAGTGCCCCAGAACCGAGTATTCTGCTTATTGACATGCCCTGAGAGATGGAAATGCGCTTCGTCACTCATAACCAATTTTGAAGGAAAATCATCTTGCAAAATGTCATAAATAGGGCTCAAATGTGTATCAACTCTGGAGGTCACCATTTAAAAGACATCATCTTTAAATCCTAATGGTACGAAATTTAATGGCACAAATATACATTTAAAAAAACCTAAATCTAGTTTTCTAATTTAGAAAAAATGTTATAGCTGAACCAAATAGGGTCTTTACTTTTGCGCCACCCAGTATATAGAAATGAAGAGTACAGTATATTCAAAATAATGGTCCGAAAACCTAGGTACTGGGTGGGACCGGTGAAGCTTTGATATTTTTTTTAGTTTAAGAATTTTTTGAACTTTTTTTCATGCGTTTTTGATGTGTTTATTACAAACAATTTGAATGTACTGAAGGTTGGATGTCTGTAATTTCTGAACCACAAAACTAACGACCTTGAAATATTTACGGGACAATATCTAAAGTATCTCCTTTCTAAAAAAAAAGAATAAATGAAATCGGACCACGCGTTAATGAATTACAACTAAGTACATATTTTTACTTTCATCCACTCTCCCGAAGGAACCGCGTTGAATTTCGGGATCAAAATATCCTATGATCTACCTCGTAATAGGATATCAAATTATGTCAAGTTTCATTTGAATTCATTCAGTAGTTTCGACATAATGCTCAGCCAGGATACAGACAGACAGACAGACAGAAAGACAGACAGAGAAAAAAAAATAGTTTGGCATCAGATACGATAATTGGGAGCCCTCCAAAAAATTTTAAAAAAATCTTCAATGTATAGAATTGGACCTGTTACAGTTTTATCATAAGTATAGATTGAGAAAATTGAAATCAGCTCCTAGCTACCCTTGTATAATATACTACTACCACCTGCTGCGGGATCAAGAGGAACTCTATAATATGTACAAAATAGTTAGAGTTTAATAAACAGATAAACATTATCTGCTTAGCAAAATCATCGGGTGCGTGACTCGAGTAATGTGCATGTACTTAAATACCGGACCTGTTAAAATTTAAATTGAAGCTATATATAAACAACTATTTTTTGACTTGATGACGTTAATAGTAGTTCTACGAACAGTAGACATCGCGAGCACAAAGTTTTTTGCAACTCTGCTCTGGGGATATCTACTTAGAAAATTCATAGTAATTATTATGTGTATCGTTCTCTGTATCTAATTATTAAAAAAAATATCTAGCTCTCCGTTCAACAAAGGCAAAGAATGACCGCTTTTTCCAAAACTTTCAAAAAGGCAAATGTACAGTTCAATCCATTGGTATCAACAAATTTGGTGCCATGTCAAAAGAAATTGCAAATTATTTGAATTTGCCTGAGGCTGATACTTTCACTGGGCACAATTTAAGAAGAACTTCGGCTGATGCTGAAAGGCAAAAATCAGTGCTAAAATGCAATTAATTCGGAGCCACAGACTAAGAAGTTTTGCACTAAGCCGCGACAATCTACTTCTGGTGATACTGATGATATGGTGTCTCCTGATCCCACTAATGATCCCATACAAATTCATCCAATTCCTATGAAAAAATTTCATCGTCGCCGACATTTACCCAATACATGAAACTATCAATAATACCAATACTATATTATCCCAGACTATAAAAATGCCATCAAAAATTGTTCAATATCATTTTCATAATTGTACTTTCAATAATTGTTTTAATGATTAAAAGTTAATGACAATAACAGTTTGTTTTTTCCTCACAAGTGTGATGAAAAACGTCGTATGACACGCGTGTGCATTTATCATTACACTCGTATCATAATGTACTATTATAATGTATTATACTACTATTTTATGTTTCAAAAATCACGGTTGTACCCAACTTATAATATAGATGTATATATATCTGTGTGAAGATATCGAGAGGCATCTTTTAATATTACTCATAGTAATCTCCCCGATTGTAATCTTTCCTAAGAATACAAAGGATTTCATTGTTCCTGAACATACATATATCCACAATATGGGATAAGGAAACAGAAAACAGATTTATTCGCTGGCCATGCATATATGTGTGCCAACCGTTCTTTATTGTATTTATACTCACCATAAATCTCAGTATTTTAGTACCTAGTGTTAGATAATAAGCTATGCACAAATTAGGCAGATGAAGGAATTTACGAAGAAGTAAATTTAATTGAAAATAAAAACAGTTTATATTGTTCAAACATAATATAGCAGGCGTACTTAAGTTTGCTAAATTATTCATCATGCTTTAATTTGCAGTGTTATTTACGCTCGCTGTTTATTAAAATAAGTTAAACTACCTACTCTTCGCCTTTAAGTCGAACGACAATAACAAACGTAGCAAAACCATCATAAAATTATAAACCCACCAGCACTTAATTAATGAACCGACGAAGTCGTTTCCTGTTTACACCCACCGAGGTCTCGAGACCCTCAATTTGCCATTCCCCAATCCCTGTAAACAGTTCCCAAATAAAATCAAAGTAAGCACGTAATGAAAACATAATGACTTAAAGTTGGAGGAGTCCCTGAACGACCGTGAACTCGAGCATGAGCCAGATAAGCAAAGTATTGTGCTTGAATAAAAAGAATACGAAACATTTCCTTTGCCAACACATTATTTTCTGCAAAACGCTGAGCCTCTTAAGTGCCTACCATAAAATTACGAAATAGTTAAGTGCCTGCCTTATTCAGAAGCTAGCTAAATCGCCTTGAGTTATTAAGTTAAGCTTCCATGTCTGATTTCAAAACTGTACAGTGTTTAAGTATAAATCTTGCTTTTAGATCCCGGCCTGTATTTTCTATTGGGACGAATCGCGAATGCAGTTCACACACTGCAGTAGGCGAACAAACTAAGTCTATTTCTATAGTATTGAAAATGTAAAAGCTGGGCGCGTGTCGATCGTTCAGACTGCCGCAGCTGAATTGTGTCTGACAGTCTTTACATCATGAAAATCGATACCAACAATAATGTACCAACAATGTAGGCAAATGTATCTTCTCATAGGTGAAATCAATACTGTGGACATTTATGAACAACAAACAACTTAAACCTAAGGGTAAGGACTGACCCGTTTTAATGTAGTGATTGTTCAGTTCAATTGGTTCTGTACACATTGCAGTATCACCTTTGACCTTTAAGATACAACAACGGAATGCCACTCCTATAGATATTTTATGCCTTATTCAACAAATGTAATATAAGCCAGAGGCAATCCATGGTTTCACGCGTGATTCTTCATCTTTAATAAATTAACCTTAGGTTCATCATCATCATCAGCCTGACGACGTCCACTGCTGAACATAGCTATATATATATATATATATATGCTGAACTTGCCTCCTGCATCCATCGGCTCCTCGCGGTTCTGACCAGGTCGTAGGTCCACCTACCCTTCGTCTTCCGGTTCGCCACCCGGTTCGGGTTCGCGGTTCCGGTCCGGGTCGCCACTCGAGAACCTTTCTTCACTTTTTTTCTTTCTGTTTTAGGAGAAACGGTTTCAAAAATCTTTTCTTAGTACACCACTATGCCCTAAAAAGAAGACACTCTCCAAATATTAAATCTCTACGTCACGCTTTTTAGGCTGTACGCTGTCTGTCAGTCAGCAAGTCAGTCAGTCAGTCACTAAGTATTTACCTAAAAACTAAAAATAATGATAAGAGCTTGTTTACCACTGTGTTACTGTATTACTATTACTCATTTACTTACACAAGTGAGTGTATAATGGCATGGGTAAGTAATAATAATTATTAGTTCTTTTTTCTATCTTCTTAGAGGACCCCTAGCGCCAAGACAAGCCTCTGCGAGGTTTACTGATGCTAGTATGTAAGCCCATGTAAAATTTGACACGAATAAAAAAAAGGACAATGCTTTTTTGGATTTTCTGCCACCGTTTACTCATTACGGGTAAACGGTGCCAATACCAAGTTTTAGTAAATACTCAATTTTAGTCAATTGTAAAAAAAGAATATTTAAAAAAAAACTGTAGTCACAATCAGAATTCAAGCAAACACTTTCTCTCGCAAGCATCTCTTCATTAATTACAAACTACCCTATAACTTCAAAGTACTATTCTCTATACACTCGGGTCTATTATTTTAACGCTCTGTGACAACATTCCGTCCCGGGGAAATAGTTTGCAATCTTCAGGAGTTTGCCAACTTTCAGATTAACTAGGGATAAGAGATTAAATTCACCTCTATGTAGGCAAGGAGCAGTTGCTCTTGTTTCTTTTTGAATTATGTTTTTTATATTTAACTATTTAACGTCTTACAAATTCGCATTATCTGGAATTTCAGATTGGTAAAAAATTCTATGTATTCACTTATAATGCAAAAATATGAATAACTACTACGCACTAGGTAGTAGGACTTTTCTGCAAAGTTCGTCTAGTTAGGTACCACCGCTTTGCCAGTTATTCTGCCGCCAAGCAGTAGTGTGCAAGCACTACTGTGTTCCGGTTTGAAGGGCATTGTAGCTAGTGAAATAACTGGGCTAATGAGACATTACGATCTGATCTCACGGTCTAGTAATCATATTACAGCCTGATTAGCATGGACTGTGGACAAAATTGTCTTTCCCTGCTTTATGTCACTTTCTTCATACTATTTACATGTCAAGTGGAGTAAAACAGGGGAAAGACAATTTTGTCCACAGTCCGTGCTAACCGGGCTGGACTGCGTGATATTTCAAGATGACGTGCGCAGTGCCGTGTCACGCAAAACTTTATACTTTAGAGTTCCGGTTGATACTGCAATCTAATATGGGCAGCCGTGACGTTTAACATCAAGCGAACGACGCGCTCGTTACGTCATTTGTTCACATAAAAAAACTAAACTGTGAATACAAAATAGTAGTCGTTTTTCAATAAGTAAAATGAAGTTCTTATTAGTACTTGCCTAACTTATCATATCGATAGCTCTTAGTCTTATGAAAGTATTACCTGATGCTAAGGTAAGATTAATAAAATTCTTTGCATGCCTAACTTTAATATCTTTAAAGCCTACTTGTTAAGTCTAAATGCGTGACAGAAATTTACATGAAACTTTGTACTCGTATATATAAGCCTGTAGGAAAATTCAATCATAAATCTTAAATATAATTTAAACTGTTTTTTTTATTGTTCGATAGGCTTGCGCTTGACCACTATCTCACCTGATGTTAAGAGTCGATGCGGTCTAGGATGTAACGCGCTTGCCTAGAAGATAAAACTGTGTAGGTATGTGCATGATAAACTGATTCAGACGGTTTATTTAACTAATGCAAGTATCTAAGTAGGCCGCATCACTCGTTGAACTGACAACCGAGGGGGAAGAAAGGAAGAAAGTGGCGACCACAAAGCGGAAGACGCACTGTAGGCCAGCCCCCCACTCGGTGGACTGATGACCTGGTGAAAACCGCGGGGAGCCGATGGATGCAGGAGGAAAGAAGCCGCTCAAAGTGGCGCTCTGTGGGGGAAGCCTATGTTCAGCAGTGGATGTCTTTTTGTGGATGGCTGTTGATGATGACGATGATGATGATGATGATGATGAAGTATTTAAAGACCTAAGTTTTGTTATCAGTGTTCTAATAAAGAAGACTCGTAGGTACTTATACATCCGGTAATCTACAATTATATACATAGATGATCAATAGGTATATCACGTCAGGGTTGTAAGGATTATAATCATTATAAGTACAGTAGATTTAGCAAAACTTGAACTCCTGTTCCTACAGTTCATAAACAGGCGAAGATTGCAAGCAAAAAATCCGGTCCACTCCGGCCACTAGCACTAATCTAAATCAGTAATCACGGCAGTAATTCTGTATCGACCCACAACTCATCCAAGAAGTGGAGCCGGAAGACGGGCTGGCGACTGCGTTTTTCCAGGAATACGTAGGCCATCGGCCATCGCATTTGCGGTATGGACACAGATTAGTCCTCAGTAGCTTAGTCATAGATTCTGTCACAGTCTTGCCAAAGAATACCTATCAGTTACATTAGGTAGCGGTATCGTAAATGGAACGAGTGATTGACTGTATAAGTTATCGGATGTGATGGAGGATGAGATACGGGGGCTTTCTTAACATGCTTTATTTATGCATAGCTACAATGTTGCATTCAGGATCAAATCTTGATTCTTTTGCGCTGCCTCTCAGTTGATTGAATCGGGCTGTGGGCTATGGTACATAGTATAATATTTAGTCTGAATTGAACCAAAGAAGTAAATCTTATTTATGCCTAGTGTAACCTATAGATAAAGGTTTTTTTTTATCAACGATAGTATACGTTTGACCACGGTCTCACCTGATGGTAAGTGACGACGCGGTCGACGATGAAGCATGCTTGCCTAGAGAAGCGCTCATGTTTTAAACACTTCACAATAATAATACAGCTCAGTATTTACAAAAAGCTGTATCCCATTCTTAAAGAACCACAAAAAAGCAAATACAAAACAAATAGCCAATTGTCTCCACCGAAGCATATGTGTAATAAATACTAATAGTGGGTCAACTCCTTTGTTATACCGCAAAATACCTACAAGACCGTCTCGACGTCTAGTCCCTAAAAATTAGCAAGGGTTGTCAGAAAAACATTTTCTTAGATAATAATTTTGTCTTTCATAATAATTTATTTTTGTCACAGTTGTTCGTACAGCGGCTCTTATCACACCGCTTTTGGGTTCATAATCCAAGATATTACGGACGAGTGCTTTTTACTTTACATTACCGCACTATTGTTTTATGATGATATCTCGATTCAGTTAAGTTCTCAGTATTTTACTGCAAGATATACGTAGACTACGTAGTATCATCATGATCAGCCTGAAGACGCCCACTGCTGAACATAGGACTCCCCCACAAAGGGCCACTTTGGCTACTCGCCTATATCTATCGGCTCCCCGCAGTTTTCACCAGATTCTACGAGCGATTTGGGTTGCCATTTCCATTTCAACTTGCTAATTTTAAGAGATATATCGGTCACTTTAGTTCTCCTGTATATCTCCTCCTTACGTCACGATCTCATCTCGCAGGGAAACACCGAGCATATATGCTCGCTGCGCATCTTTGAGCTTAGGTATTAATGAGGCCAATAGTAAGAGACCATGTCTCAGTTCCATAAGTCATCACTGGCAACACACGCTGATTGAAAACCTTCGTTATATAGTTATTCGTATTTTGGACGAAAAGATAGGTCGAAGTATTCTTCTTCTATTCACGTAGTACGTTCAATATACATATAATAGAAGAATTCTTAATTCACTGATTCAGTATTATACTAATAAAGAATTTTTGTGCGGCTAAAATCGGTACATAAGTACATACACATTTTCTTGAAGTAGGATCTAGTTAGGTAAGAGGTAGGTACTTCTTAGTAAACATTCAATTTTATCAAATTATATGCAAACAATGTAGTTCCATAGTATATTCTATACTAACGGATCGCAAGAGTAGCTTGAACACAATTCATGCAACTTGTTCTGTGTAAGCGACATGCCTGAACGGGCGTACCGACACGCAAGCGAAGCCGGTCGGTACTACCGCAGACGTCGCGGGCAGGGGGGGACCTCCGCTCTCCTTCATACCGCACCCCATCGTTTCTCCGTCTAGCCGCCGAGTTGGCTCACTATTAGTATTTATTACACATATGACCGAAATCTGAAGAAAACAAGTTATAAAACTTACAAATGAAACGTTTAGACGGAACTGGCCCCCTAATTACCTAACTCGCAACAGGTTTGCGACAGGCGTAAATCTCGCGGTGATTGCTGTCATACATCATTAGTGGTGTCGAGAATGTATGCTTCGCTACTGCTGTCGCATTGCTACTGCTGTCGCATTGCTGTTGCAAATTTTACGTAATTACCCCGCGGGAAAGCAAAAAGTAATCATTACGTAAACATCCAACGTTTTATGTAGACGGCACCTTAAATCTCTTTAATGTGACACATACGGTGTAGCATTAAGCTCTACATCTAAAGAATATAAAATTAGAATGAACCGGTTTCAGCGCCCTAAGAAATAAAGGCAAGTATTCACCTAGGATTCTCGAGCGACCGCATCCAGGCAAAGGGCCTGCGGCGGCGGGCCTCTTGCGGCACGCCAAGTTATAAACACCGCATACTTACCTATACTCGTAGCTAAATTATTAGATAGACAAATCTGCGTTGTTACACCACAAATAAAGATAAAAACAGTAGGAAGCACAGACACGCGGTAGCCTATTTGCATAGATATTTAAAGAAGTGATAATTAGAGATTTTAGTAGGTATATATAGCCATCACTATCCCAACTACCATACATAGAGTAGCCTATAGGATATACGTTCACTCATATTTATGAATTTACAGCAGTATATCGCCTGCTTAGCGTAATCTACAGATTAATCTGTAAACGAAAAATGCGGATGCGGATGGATGCGGGTTCAAATCCCGTTCGTAATTAAAATTTTTCCTTTACAAAGAAATCTATACGTTCACATATTTATATTACTGTACATTTTTGTTAGTAATATGGGTTCAGATTTGAATATTACCGTACGTTTGTCGTACTACCGTACGAGACATGAAAGAACATGAAATTACCGTACTAATACGGTAATTACCGTATGGTTAACAACACTGAATCACCATTTTTGTAGTTATTTAAAAAACTATCAAAAAAGAATGACGTGACCAGCATGCTACATATGTGACGCTCACAATAGTAGCAGTGCCAGTCGCGTGACACTGCACTGCATACGTCATCCTGAGACACTAACACAGTCGTGCAATAAAACTTCCAGACTACGAGATCACGTCATAAAGATTCTTTTGCTCAGTAATTTCATTGGCTACAGGGCCCTTCAAACTAGAACACAGTAGTGCTTGCACACTATTGCTTTGCGGCAGAATATTTGGCAAAGCATTGGTGCCTATCTTGGACGAACTCTTGCAAGTAAGTTCTACCACCTAGAAGCAAAACATTGAAATATGCCATTTAAAAATCTCTCCAGTGAGTACGCTGCTCAACATAAACAGAAAAAAATATTTAGGCATTTTCCGACACCTCGTAAGTTCATTCCGCCCTAGGTGGTCATGTTTTCTGATTACCCGCTCTTATATCCTTTCATTTTCGGTTTCCCGTTCTGGAAAATACTTCAATCATGGCTGACCCTTACCCTTTTTGTTACATTTAGGAGAATATGGTGTTTTTGTGTCACTATTTGGTTATTCTTTATGAAAGGCCACACATAGCTTAGTCACAAAAGTTTGTGGAAGTCTATGACTAACATGTCAACTTAAAAATACTGAACGCTCATTGATTGCCTGTTGATCGTCGGCTATAGTCAAAGATTATAAAGCCCGTTGATAGCTCGTGAACATAATTTCTCGTACAAACACGACTCACCTGCGCGGGCAGGGGGCGAGGTAACAAAACGAGACAAAGCTATACAAAATTACAAAGGACAGAGCAGGATGGAACAAAAGACATCAACGGGTTCCCGTGATTTGTAACAAAATAGTAGTTGAAATACACTACTAATTTTCGTATGAGGGGAAGTTGTATCATTGGTCAACTGGATTTATAGTCAATGGCTATAGTCAACCAATGAGCGTATAGTATTTGGTATGTTAAAATCCTATACAACGCCAAAATTGCAACAATGACTTTGAAATTAATATATAGTAAAGTTCAGTACTAATACTAAGGCCACAGAGAAAACACGAATTAACAAACTTTTCTCCATAGAAAAAAATTACAAAGTTACCTCCAAACCGTACAAATAAACCGCGATTTTTAATGAATACTTTGAATAAGGTCATGAAACTCTGCGTAGTGGTTGAACTAAATATAATGGATGGCTTATGTGTAGTGGATTTTTAAAATACCCATTATATTCAGTGTAATAATAAATTACTCAAATTATTGCGCGTTGTAACCATTCTAACTTAGACCGCCCCTGCCGCTCGCCCCCGGACTCATCCCCGCTTTGGCTAGTACTATATTATATCTATTCTGTGGCTTTGGCTTGGATTCGCGCTGGCCTGCCATAACCCCTTAAGTTAACATGTGTTTGACAAACGTACGAGAAACCGGAGGTAAATGTGAGAGGTGCCTAGATGACAGTTTGAAAAGCTGGTCATTGATGGCAATATTGAAGGCAGAAGATTAAAAGGCTGCTCGATCGCCGAAACGTTTCACCAAGTTAAAAAGTGAACCATGATCCTTGAGGTGGATGGTCCACTCTGAACTAAGCGGGAAATACAATTTTTTTTTACAATTTTTTAAGCTTTTGTAATTAACTTGTATTATTATTAATTTTTAGAGTTAACTTTTGTTGATGGTAATAAAAATTGCGGAAAGCGGATATTATTTTTTACATCATCATCATCATCATCAACATCCTGCTGAATATTGGCCTCCCCAGATAGCGCCTCTTTGAGCGGCGGCTCCCCGCGGCTTCCACCAGATCGTCGGTCCACGGAATGGGGGGCCAGCCTACGCTGCGTCTTCCGATTCGTGGTTGCCACTCGAGAACCTTTCTTCCCCATCGGTTGTCAGTTCTACGAGCGATGTGGCCTGCCCACTGCCATTTCAACTTGCTATTTTTCTAAGAGCTATATCGGTCACTAGTTCTCTTGCGGATCTCCTCATTCCGGAGCTTATCTCGCAGGGAAACGCCGAGCATAGCTCTCTCCATAGCTCGTTGCGTGACTTTGAGCTTACTAATGAGACCAATAGTAAGAGACCATGTCTCAGCTCCATAAATCATCACACACATTGATTGAAAACTTTCGTTTTCAGGCTCTGCGGTATTTTGGACGAAAATATAGGTCGAAGCTTCCCGAACGCTGCAGAGTTGGATTTTTTACATAAACCAATAAAAATACTTTGCAATAATAATGCTCCTGTTTACATGTATTGGTTCCTAAGCCTTTTAATTAACAAAAAAGGGATTAAAATCCGATGTATCGAATCAGGTGGTTTTTTTTGTAGTTTATTTTTATTATATTATGTAACGAATAATATTGTATATTATACTGTGCCTGCGGTTGTAATTAACAGACCCTGACGTTACGTGGTCTAGCAACAAAAGTATAATTTGAATTTTTCGCTTCATATGGTGGACCAAAAAGCTTTAACAATGCAATGAGGGACCGACTAGAGAGAGAGACGACTAAATATAGATTTAAGTAATAATTATCTAATTAGCGTACTCTGTGCCTCATCAATAAGGTATTGAATATCAAAATGGATGATGGTTGATAGATCACAGTAAAATTGCTGAAAGTTCTTGACTAAACTGAACATAGAAACGTTCAAGGTTAATGAAAATCGTACGATGGATGGATGAAAATTAGTTATAGTAACCAATTTATTATGTTGTCTGATAACCACCATCGTATACCTACCTATGTGTAAGTATATATACCTATTTATATAAAGTTCCGATACGCGAGCACCCAGCAATGGAACTAGGGATTGGAAAACCGGATCCCGTATTCCGGCGGATCCGGCATCATTAAACGTCTCGATCCGGTCACCGGATCAGGGACGCCAATTTTTGGTAAAATAACCGCACTGCTGTATGAGTATAGGTCACTTTAAATGCATATCGGTGCGTAAGATGATTTAAATTGATCTTGACATGAGTTCATGAAGTTATAAAAGCATCTTTGTGATGATTGTGCCATTCATTAGACAGACATCATCATTTCTGTCATAAGAATGAGACTTGTCAGCATGCTCAGGCACATGCTCTAACACCTAATTAGTGTGAATTTCAGTAGATTACGTAAAGTTGATTATGTTAAGAAGAAAGAAAATACATCTATTCAAGACATCACGCGTTACATTTTTATAACATGAAAATTTGATACTTATTAAAAAAACGTAATCATGACCGTAAAACTAATAGAAAACAGTCACTTTTGTAACGAAAAGGGAAACTTAACCTGATATCATCAATCCGGCCGAACCCCGCTCGATCCGGCCGGATTGAAAATTACACCGGATTGCAATCCTTAAATGGGACTAACTGCGAATGAGACGTTTCGAGTTCTTTGTACTTATTTGTTGTTGTGGCAATACATTTAATTTTTTACTTATTTAAAAGAAAACCTGTGTATCGTATATTGTATGTTTTTTTTAAGCTCCGTCTTAAAATGGTAAAACTTTTAGTAAGTAACACAGTGAGTATCAGTTGCAAAAAATATTAGGTGGGATCCGTTTGGGACCTACCCATAATTTGCAAAAGGTAAATAAATTTTCGTTTTAAGTCTCGAAGTATTTGGATAATTATGTGCAATTACAGCATTGAATGGCATTATGTAACCAGAACAAATGAAGCCCAATGACGTCATACCAATAAAGTGGGCGTTTTTGGGCCTAAACCATCATCAATCAGTAATCACTATAAGCATCAATTACGAGACTATATAATTTCCAGTAGGTACCTACTTTATATGGGGATCATAATGTCCGCCACATACCTAGGCAAGCATGTACCATCGTAGACCGCGTCGTCACTTTCCATCTGGTGAGACTGCGGTCAAATGCGGGCCTATTTAGTTATATAAAAAGAGGTGTTTCTATAATATCAATTATAATACAATAATATAATAAATATAAATGTTTGTTACCATTAATTTCCATAACTACTGAACCAATTTTGATGAAGTTTGGAATGCAGATAGGTTATACACTGGATTAACACATAGGATACTTTTTATCGGATGAAACCGCGGGGTGTAACTAGTTACACGATAAAGTCTTTCATATGCAAACTACTTTATTTTCACAATAAATATCCATTAAAACTAATAGAGCAATTTTCTCTGTCTGTATTGACAGTTTAATGTGTTTTCAAAGTAACAGAACGAAGCAAGCGTTGTAAACGATACGCATATATAGAGACGTGATTCCGGGAACTGCGACTTGCCTCGATCGTGGACGCATTACGACTCCGCTAGATGCATTAGGAATAATATTATTTTCCCTACTATTTGTATTGCCGTAATGATTGTACCTCTATATCTGCGTACCTCTCAGTAATGACCTCGGTATTTTGTGTTCTGCAGGCCATAACACAAACTGTTTATATTGTAGCTACTATGTTTTGACGTTTATGTTTATGTTTCATTATGATGTTGTCTCAATTGTATCAAATTATAAATGTTGTAAACACATTTTTTTAAAAATGGAACAAAACTACCACTGTAAAGTTTCTTGTAGCTTCTTCTTTACAGATGTACCTATTTGAAGCTACGGTTCGGAGTTTTCTATTTTGTCCATCGTGCCGGATTGCTTGCACCTGTTGTGGGAAAGAGAACTTTTTTTCAAACTCGTATTGTACATACAGTAACTATGCACATAAACTGGGTATTGAAACTATCAAATCCATACATTTTTGAGTTTCTATCGGTTGCGATCAAGTTACATGATCGCCTAGCTGGATCTACGTATGTGATCGTTGGCTGTTATTTAGTCCAACCCTAACTAGGATTCACTGTATCTAGGGACCCAAAAGCTACGAGGACAATAAATCGAACCCGCCGCCTCCGTATTATGAGTCGTCAACCACCACACCACCAGAGAGGCTGTCAAAGTGAGAATTAGTATAGGCACTATGTTAGTGAAACTATTGCCAACCGTAGTTTATTCGCAAACCTAGTAGATAATCAGTAAAGACTTCACTCAGTTCTTGAAAACTACCCATCTGGAAACTAGACGCCGCGCCGCATCGCTCCACCGCGACGGCCACCGTTGCCTGCGGTGCGATACAGGCTTTGACATGAATTTATAAGCCTATTTACTTTGACAACAAACGAATACCTCTTCTTATTATAAAATGTTTCACTATGCATTTTGAACAGCGTATTGAAACTGTTAAATCCATATTGTGTTTCTATAGGTTTCAATCAAGACGTTAAATATTAGATACGGTATCCCGGGGCAGGCTACAGTTATGTGGAATAGAAGCACTAACCAGAGGGTACAGTTATCTAAGATAATTGTGAACTAATGTTTGTATTATAATTTAATGTTTAAATGTGAGTTAGTAATTCAAAAATATGTCTTAATTTTCAAGCTTTCTATAAGTTTTCCGTATATTTGCTTCCCAGAGTTCAATTACGGGCTATACGTTTTTTTTTTCAAAATCAGCGGGTTCGATTCCTGGCTGGTAGAACTATTGATTTTTCAAAAATCCAATGATGTGGGGGTTTAGTTTTAATCAAAATCGGACCCGAGACTCCATTGAGTACTTTTTGCTATTCCTCGTTTCGGATTTGGCCTACCATGCCCACTTCAAAAATTAATTATGTATAGCATATATTTATGTACTCTGCGAGTGCGGACTAGCTACTTTGTGATCTTCAAATATGGATTGGGAAAATTAAGAATAAATAACCGGCCAAGGCGAGTCGGACTCGCGCACGAAAGGTACCATACCATTTACTATAAAAACGAGCAAAAAAATCACGTTTGTTGTATGGGAGCCCCCTTAAATATTTATTTTATTCTGTTTTTTAGTATTTGTTGTTATAGCGGCAACAGAAATAGGCTGTGAAAATTTCAACTAACTATCACGGTTCAGACAGAGAGACAGACAGATAGACAGACAGACAGCGGAGCATTAGTAAAAGGGTCCTTTTTACCCTTTGGGTACGGAACCCTAAAAAGGAAGGCAACGCAGGCACAGCATAAGATGACGATGTTTTCAATGCAGCGTAGAGTAGACATGCCCATATATTATAATAAACATATTGTACAATAGTAACAAAGCAAAAACATCGACGTTACGTGCCGCGTGGCGGAAGGGAGTAAATGAGAAAATGATTCTAGGACGAGGCCACATCCCGCTGTGCATCAGCGCTACTGTACAAACAACGCGACCATCGCACTCTATCAAATGTACATTCCACTTTTAGTGCAGTTATAAAATGAACGTTTGGTTTTAAACTTGTATCTCTTCCACTCTAATACAATTAGGTGCTCACTACACGGGAGCTTCACTATCTTTCTGAATTCATTTACCTGATTTAGCGTTGTTTTTGCAACCCTAGGGGTACCAAGATATAGGTCTAGCCTAGTTTGGACCCCACAGATTAAGTCATTGTATTGGTATCTACATTAATTATTATTATTGTTTGTGCATGAGTTATAAATTAAGTCAAGTCCTTTTTTTGTACTTAATACTATACTTATGTATTTACCACAATAAACAATGCAATAAACTCAGTAGTTCAATCGGTCTGGAATTGATTGGTTTTAAATTCAAAGTTTATAGAAACAAACTCTTCTAGAACTAAAGTCTGAATAACAGCTTTTTTTCATAACAACTGTAACTTTTGAAACACCCCATTAAAACTTCTAAAGAAAATGTCGTCAAAAAGACTAAAGATAAGCTGAGTTATCTGTGAACAAGATTTTGAAACTCAACTACTGATTTTTAGGGTTCCGTACCCAAAGAGTAAAACGGACCCTATTACCATGGAACAAGGAGGAGAGGAGTGCCAATATACTAAGAAAACAGCGTACATCAAAAATATGCCAAAAACCGTCTTAAACCTAGATGGCGCTGCAAAATGAATGGGCTATAAGTTGAGCGTAGATCAGAACTATGCCAAAAACCATTTTAAACCTAGCCCGCTGTAACTAGCCGTAGCCGTTGGCCGGTTTTAAAATATTTTAGTATTTCATTACTGCTTATTGCAATTAGCTAACATGAAGTCACGCAACACCACATGATTCGAACTGCCCACGTAATACGAAATTAACAGTTATCATCCACTTAATGTACACTCGTTCCGAACACGAAACAAACGCATCAAAAACTGAAAAAAGACGCACCGTGTCAAGGTCGCATTATATCACTGCTATATCGCTATCAAGCCTCGGAGATCTATTTTTGCGCTTGCAGCGGTCAACCATCTAGTACTATGATGCTAAATTGAGTAGCATGTGCTAAAACGGTAGCTAGTGCAGCATTGGGGCTATTTTAAATCGTTCACGATATTGTAGAGAGTATCTACGCGGTACACAAGCTTCAGGAATTTAGGTGATTATTTTACTAAGAATGCAAAAGTTTTCTTTGAAATTTATCCTTATTGCAAATAAAGAGAGCAGTCGTGGTCTAGACACAAGTAATGTTCAATTATTGATAGCATCTCGTAATTGTTAAACTGAGTGACGTGACGGTTGATAATTCGTAGATGCTTCGCAATCGGTTGAAGCGATTGTTGATCGCAACTTTGAATTGCAATGCTTGACTGACAATCGCGATAGGTAGTCCAGAGACATTGCGAAATCTTAAAACTTTAGTACTGTCAGAATAGCAAAATAAATACAGTGGCATCGTGCGATGCGGTCACTCAACCGACTCAGATGCCCGTTACGTCAGCGGCAGGCCGCAATTAGATCACATACTAGACTGCAATGGCTAGACCAGACACCAATCGTCGATATTTTTTAGTACCGTTAGAACTGGCTTTTGCATTTCCACGCTGCGTATCGAGGCGGCATTCCGACACCGCGAGCGTTGAGGCGTCGTTTCTCGTAAACATTGTACTATCAAACGCTACAATAATGAATAGCAAAGATTAGTGTATTGGTAAAGATAAGATTGGTGTATTACGTAACGGGTAGTTTATTCTTATCAAATATAATAAAATACTAGAAGAACTTTCCGTAACCAAGCGATCTATCGATCAATTTTAAAGAGTCTTAGCGTTAGCACTTTTGTAAAATTTTGCCTATTTAGTTCCTCTGTTAATCTAAAATGATTCTGTCTTTTAATTGACAAATTATAAATGTAACAAATTATAAATGTTGCAAACACATTTAAAAAAAATGAAACAAAAAATGACACTGTAAAGTTTGTTGTAGCTTATTCTTTACAGATGTAATCGAAGCTACGGTTCGGAGTTTTCTATTCAACATTGTGCCGGATTGCTTGCACCCGTGCTATTCAAATTCGTATTGTAATAGGCTTGTTATAATTATAGTATTTTGACATTTTTGACATTAAGCACTATATAATTTTGCTTAATTATGCTTGCTTAGTATGTTCAATAATTTAATTATATTATTTTTCAATACTTTATCTAGGTTTGACTTGTAAAAGTGGTAAAAATAGCCTATTTGCAACAAAAATTTTGAGTGTTGAGATTAATGAACAAAAGATGACAAAATATACGAAATATCCAATCCATTTTTTCCTCCTTCCTCAACTAGAAAATATTTTTACAATATTATTATTATCATGATAACGTGTTCAGATTCAAACCCCACGCATCGCGCTAGTCTCGTACAAAAGTCAGTGAATAATTTAAATAGTTTGAATAACTGTAATGTTAACGAGCAAAATTTAAAATGCAATTTAAAGTTTAACTACAAACAAGTTGGTTTACATTCCCTTTGGTGAGTTGGCACCTAGTTGAGGTCTTGTTCGTGGTTAGTCCATTCTAAGTTTCTCCTTCTTTGTGGAACATTCGCAAAGTCGCAGATAATTGGCTCCACATTTAAATGGCTTCAGAATATATTTTAGTGGATATTTGAGACAAATGGACTAATTGGATTAATGTTATTTCACACTCACAGTGTACCTACTACCTACGCATTACTTGAGGTCAAAAAGAACGCAAAGCAGATACACTGCATCGTCTAATAAATTAAATAATGTACATAGAAAGAATTTGAATTACTATTGAGATATGTCAAAAATCATTCATGATTCTGTATGTTATGTGACTATAGTAGGCCACTTAACTATGGATTGACAGTATTCTTGGTGAAATGTTATTTGATTGTTTCATGTTTCTAATTCTAAGCCACGTATACCAATGTGTTGGCGAACATCAGAACACGTCTTTAATATCTTAACACCTTTATTTGCCTACTTCCTGTTACTTTTCTCGAACTTGGCTATATGTAGATTCTTCAACGGTTTTTTAACTTCTGTCTTCTTTTTCACCAGTAGTATTAATACTCCCAAAGTAATTAATCCTTTTCTCTTCCGTCGTTGCTTCTTCTTGTTTTTTTCGTTTTTCATCGTAGTGTCCGCCATAAACTGTCAATGTCTTGCTCCGTCCACTTTATCTTGCAGCGCCCTCTGTGCCTCCCGTGCACGAACCTCCATAACGCTAACAAATGCAAACCGATAAATACGTGATAGAAGTGAATGGCAATATGGTCGATAATGAGTGACTATTAGTGAAGATCAAATTATAGAGCATTGCCTGGCAGACCCGACTACATGTTCATATTACACACCACAGCACTCGTGAGCTCACACAGCCAAACCAAGAACCCTAATCAAATAGAATCGAACAGGTCTCAGCTGCATAGACTAGTTATAGACTAGACATTGCAGTAGCAGTAAGCAGTAATTCATTACGCCCGGATAGGACGTCTGGGTATGTCGGCGTGACGTCACATCCTGGTCGATCGTTTCGGTAACGTCGTAATTGGTAGTGCGGGTTGTTTAAATTGTCTGAGAATTGCATAAAGGATGTAGACTATAAATTAAGTTAAGACTGCTTAGACCGAAATTAACTTGACCCAAAAACTGGATTGATTTTAAGACTTGTAGGTATCTTGCGACGTAACTCCTTCGACAAACGACAACAAGTTAATTTTCGTTAGGCACGTTTTGAGTGCAGTTATAACTTATTCAACTTCTACACGAATGGCATATATTACGAATTTTTGATATATGAGAATAGACCCATAAAACTGTACTGCAATATCTGACTGTAATAGAATACAAGCGAAGGACCACAACATGATTATGAATCATCTGCTTATAGGACCGCAAAAGTAGAAGATATCAAATTCCAGTTTCATAAAAAATGTGGAAACCTCATGGAACTTTGGTGAGCTAATCTGAATAAACAAAAAGCTAAAGACGATAATGTAAACAGCAAGATGAATGACCCACTTCGACAAGATTGCTACAAATTGCTGGCTTTCCAGCACAAAAAAGGAACGATAAACTTTGGCTACTGCGGTGATAATAATAACTAAGATATACGGGATTCAGCCAGACTATTCGCAAAAACTATTGAATACTAGAGAGGAATAACGCAAGAAGTTGGCTATAGAGCTTGCTCTACTTCTAGTAATCTAACTTATACTTATCTATAAAACAAATCTAATCAAACCACCCGTGTCATACTCGTACTATGCCAAATAGTGAATATGCCAAAGTGATATTCTCATAGTGAAGTACTAATTAACTGTTTAGAAATAGATTTTGTATCTTGGGATAAATAACCTGGCCATTCTACAAAAACTTCAGTTCACTTTCAATTCCACAGTTATAGAGATCCTGTTGAAATTTTTCTTTTCTTAGATGCTAGACGCTGAGAAAGTCCTTCAATGTTTATTAATTAACAACTTCAAATACGACTTAGGTACATTTATAAAGATGAAGACGAAAATCGGTATTCTTTGCTGGCGCATGGCGCGGCCCTGTAATGATTTTGCAATAGCTCTCATAGTCTGCAATGCTTATTTAATAATGGCTATTCTTCAAAGCCGGTATTTATAGAATGCTATGCCAAGCACCGTGGCAGGGCTGACCATTAACATTCAATAACTATGCAGAATATTGCGCAGTGATATTTGGAGATCGTAACTGCTGAGTGGATGCGAATTTTTAAGCTGCACGACTTTAAAGAACACCCCAAAATTATACCAACTTAAGTACCTAATTTTTTAAAGAAAACTTGGGTAATGCATACCAATGCTTTTTGTATGAAAATAAATTTCTTAATGAGGTTTGTACATAAATGGTAAATTAATATAGGTAGGTACCTGCGTTACAGACATAGTACAGTAAATGTATCAAAGAATCAAATAAATATCGGGCTTATGACCTGTTACCGTGCAGGTGTATAGGCTCTTTGAATCATCATATCATCATCAACACAGTTTTGTTGCAATATGGTGGAAGAATAAAATAAAACAATATGATTAGCTAAAGCGGAAGAGTTTTGAACCTTACTGGGTATAACCAATACCTATAGGTGATAATAAATTTATAAAAATATCTATACTCCACTTTGTCATTGTAAAAGAGCCGTTGTAGTTCCAACTCCAAAAATGTATAAACCATATACCTATAAGTACTATATTAAGGGAGAGGGTAGGTACATTAACAGGTTCTGAAAGTTCACGTTTCATATAAAATTCGTTCCAGACCTGAAGTCTCGACTGCAGGGCGCTCGTCTGAAGGACCAACACTCGATGGGCCCTTGAGCGCCGCATCACTCACTATTGTCTACTTGTGAATAAAACCGCCAAGCAGATTTTGAAGATATTATGTCTACATGCTTTCATTTATATCTTTTTATTTAACGTTATTAATGAATCTTATGTGGTAAAGTACCTACATTAGTATTTAAGAACTTACTTGTTTCCGTTTCGCTATTTTTCTAAACCAGTCTATCATACATTCTTAGCATTCGTTTATATTAACCTGTAATAGGACCTAGGTGGACCGACGACCTGGTCAGAACCGCGGGGACCCGATGGACACAGGGGGCACGCAGCCGCTCAAAGTGCGCTCTTTAGGGAAGGCCTATGTTCAGCAGTAGACTTCTTCAGGCTGATGATGATGATGAACATGTAATTAGGTTGAATAGTCAACATAATATGCATATAATAATACTAAAGCATCGAAATCCACTTTATATCAGTACAACAATCCACTAGGAATATTTAAATACCAGAGAATGTGGTTTTAATCTCGTCGAAAACAAATACATTTCGCATACCAGTACATTGAATAAAAAGTTATTGTTGCCCGCTCGGTAATCGCTTTACGAGCAGACATGCCTGCATAATTGCACGAGAAACCGCAAGTGTGATTGAGCTGAGTGCAAACAAGTGGTTCAAAAAGAAACAAAAATCATTACTCGAGGAGTTGTAGTATCGAGTTCAATGGCAATGGCTTGTGGAAACCAAATATTTACTATCCAATATCAAAAATAAAAGAGAGAAGATAAGGATTATAGCATCTCGAAAATGGTCTGCTTAAATTAACTGCAACGCCTACAATTAACCGCCAATCATCTTCCCAATTTTATTTAGGTATGTTTTTCTACTTTTATGCCTCTACTTCGCACGGTTACTGGCATTCCTCAGTGATGAGTCCATTAGATCTCATATCCTCCTTTACAACGTCAAGCCATCATCGCTGCTTAGGCCGGCGACGTGCTCTAGCTCCCATACCATATTATCCAATACTTATCTACCACTAAATAGCCACTACCTACTACACAAAACATTTATGTACAAGAAATATTAAGCTAAGTCTCGAGCGGTTCTCAGCTTAATCCACATTTGTGAGTTCCATCCAAACACAAGACCACGTATGCAATTCGCTCAGTGATTCGCAAGTAGGCGCTCGCATCCCTCATGCAATGACTCGGCCACTGCAATTCAACACATGCCTGCCATTGTCCGCCGAACAAAGAGCCGCATGACACTATGAGGAGAGCCGGGAACTTCGAGAGAACTTAAAAAACTTGAATGAAAGTATTCCGTCCGCATTTTCTTGAGCAATATAAAAGTTTCTATAGTGGGTTGCAATTATGCGCTGTGTTGTGCAGTTTAGATGGCGTGACGTAGCTTCAACTCTTCTAACTTTATATTTACATGTAAAATATTTGTGTAAGCCATAACAACCTACTAAGTCTCTGGTTTAAACATTAATAGTGTTTATTAAGCAAAGGCATTGTTAGGTGCACAGTTTTCATACATAAATCCATACATATGCAGCCAAACTATTTCATCCGCAATCCATATGACGCTGAGACTCAGCAGAATGGTTTCTTAATTATTTATTTACTTATTATTAGATCCATTCAGCAGTTTTAACATTGAGTTAGTTTAATAAAGAACAAAAATATCAAAACGATTATGGTCACAGAAAAGAGAGAAATTAATTTGACATTGAGCAAAGGTTTCAAATTTAATAAAATTTCATCGTTTTGATGGACGGTACTTATTACATCTGACCCGAGCCAAGATATTTTAATCAATCATATCTTCAAACCACGGCGATTGGTTTTATTTCAATACGAAATTAACAGTTATATTTTTTGCTACATCAAATGAATGAAACCTTAAGTTACCCAGTCGTACTTAAGGTCAATAACCTATAGTAAGTAGCACAGTATTAGTTCATCAGATCATTTTACATGTGGGAAAACTCTGGGGGCATTGGTTTCGAAGCGGCACTTAAGAACTATTGATAACTTAATTAATAAAGTAACTTCTGTGTGGTGCTTCTGTTTCTGTCATCTAAACTTGAGAGTGACAGCATTATAGTGATTTATATTACCTATTATTACAAGTATAGTTTACTTCCATATAAAAAAAAATTTACTTCACGGTGACATATGTCTGTATTTTATTTAAAATCGATTATATGATGACTTCTCCTGGCGTTCGAACTGAGATTTAGCGCGTTTATAAATATGTCTGACTGACTTGGGCTTTCTGTTTTGAACTTGATCTAATGACTAATGACCATCAAACCTGGAATAGGCAACTGTGTTTCCCACAAAATGTCAGTAGAACGAAAGTTCTCGAGTGGCGACCACGAACTGGAACACGCAGCGTAGGCCAGCCCCCGACTACCCACTAGGACCGACGACCTGGTCAGAACCGCGGGGAGCCAATGGATGCAGGGGCAAGCAGCCGTTCAAAGGGGCGCTATTTGGGGGAGGCTTATGTTCACCAGTGGACGTCTTCAGGCTGATGATGATGATGACAGCTCTATTTTTCTGGTTTATTCTTTTCTTCTAAAGTACCCTACACTACACATACCTGGATAAAAGGGTAGGTCCCAATGGGTCCCACAAAAGCTTATGTTCATAAAGCTTTTAATTTTTTTTCAATGTTTTGTAACTTTATTTGTGTTACTACTATTCGTGGGTACCATTAACATAATTATTAGTTTCATGGAATAATTTTACCAATAATTTTTAACCACGCAAATATGGAACAGCTTAAACTTACTTCAACTAGACCTTGCATTCGCTTCGGTAAAAAAGCATGTAACTACGTAGGTACACAGAAGGTAGACTAGCTGTTTATACTTTCTCCAATGTTACCGTAACAAAAAGAAAAACCCGCTACCGACACATAGGTTAATTCGTAGTCGTACATAGGTACTTCATTCTGTATTTTACACCCATCTGCTAACAGAACGTTGAACTTTGCTGTGAGTCATCACACCACAATACATCACATCATGACATTGTTCTCAATTTTAGGGTCAAAATGCTTAATCTTGTCGGAATCACTAATTTACCCTTCATCATTACATTAATATCCACGAATTCCACTTTTGTCCACTTTTCGAGTTCAAGCAAAGTTTAATTATTTGCGACGCCCTCTGGTTTACCCGCAATTTAGGTATCTATTTTCTCACAGGATCTCATAATGTCTAAGATATAAATTATCCTGTGGCTGATCTCCTACGTTTACGGCTTACGGTTACTGCCGGCCTTAGCTACGTTTTAAGGGAAAACTAGCCGAAGATCAAGACCTGTGGAGACGGGTGGGAACAGATCTCCCAAAACATGATAATGTGCGGTTTAACAAAAAAGGCACCACCGTGCGAACGCTCTTCCTCATTTCCTACCAGAGCGCCTCAACATTTAGTACTAACAAATATAAAATAAATATATGTGGACATTTCACACAGCGCCATCTAGCCCCAAACTAAGCATAGCGTGTACTTTGGGAACCAGATAACTAAAAGAATACTTGGAAACTTTTTGTTTGTAAATACATACATAGAATACAATATAACATCCAGACACAGAACAAACATCAGTTGTCCCGGGTGCGAATCGAACCTACAACCTATAGTTCAGAAGGCAGAGCTACTAACAACTGAGCTATCAGGCCCGTCAAAAGATGCCAGCTGTGTGGCCGTGACTGCGGATCCCGCATCAGTCCAAGATAATGCTATAACCACTCTTCTTAATACTGCTTAAATCATCTCACGGATGGTCTATGTTGATGATGTTGGTCTCAGTAAAATAAACAATCTGTGTACAACATTATTCAAAATAGAAAGCACATAGAGTATAGATAGGTATGATTATTATTCACTTGCTTATGATAGTATTAGGTATACTATCATGTGCCTAATATACCTAGTCAGTACATAAAGCATCAGGGACCCAAAATAATATACTTATTGTGTAGAGTTTTTTCGCAGACTTACAATATTTTTTTTTATATTTTTGTTATTTTATCAGGAAACTTGTAAACAACATCCAACGACTCAATTCAGAATAAAAATTGGCAAGCTTATTCTCCGGCCGCACACAATAAACTGTTTCTGTCGCGTAGTGTTGGACGTTAGAAATAGCAGCATTGTCGTTTACCACGATCGATTGTCTAATGAGTAAAACGACCACCCATTTGTAATTAAACGGGACAGTTTGTACGGGACGGTCGGTCCATTTACGGGACAGTCTATTTTCGGTATCGTACTACGAAATACGTGGTTAATAAAGAAGGGATAAAACAATTCTTTTAACTGAGGGAGAATAATCATAGATAAAACATAGTCACCGCTCCCCGAAATTAGTTTTATTTCTATCGGTAATAAGTTAAGAAGTTACCGTTAATATTGATATAACAATTAACTTCGTTAGCACGGAAAATAAATTGTAGCTCTAGCTCTACGTAGGTACCTAGTCTTGTTATCAAAACAAACTTTAACAATTTGACATGATTACCTATACATTCATAGATTTATTATTATATGTATAGATTTATTACTTGTATATAAACAACTTGTACTTGTTGTTTAGGTCTGAAATAAATGTATCTTAGTGATCAAACACGTAAATTTAAAAGGCATTGCAAGGTATGTACATTTCAGAAATGCTTATTTAATTATAGGCAAAAAATGTAGTGCATAATGTACTACATAAATAATATAAATTTATTTATCAATTAATGTAACCCAAAGAGGTGTAATCCTCGAATCTAAATTGTAGTTTTCTTTTGTGCCAGATTACTTGCACCAGTTTTAGAAAAAAGAAATAGGTATTTTTTGTACATTATTATAGGTTTGCTATATTTTAGCATAACAGTAATTGTAATTTTATTTAAGTACTTAAAATGAAAATATATGTATTGTTCTGATTGTAAACTAACTTATTCAACTTTGACAGTAAATCACTTATATCTTTAAATATCAAATTTTGATTAGTAATAACTTGGAATCCCATTTTACTAAGAAATCTGGGTCAGTCCTGCACAAAACGGAACGTGTGGCCGCACCGCTAATGAGTCACAGTCGACATGGTAGTGCACTTGGCGGGCGCTCGCGTGATGGATGACAAATCGCTTTTAGATCCCGCGATTCTGTTTGCGATCCCCAAATTGCCTACGGTTTAAGTCTTATAGCCGATGTTAAATGGATTTTCTTTTTTATTTCTTCTACGTACTTTTACGTTTACTTATATTAGTTGGTTAAAATATGTTCTATAAGGTATAGAGCGTTAGGGCTGGGCTACACGTGCGTTGCCGCAGCGGCAACTCACCGCGCAGGTAGTTTCTTATACTGTACTCATAAGTAGCATCAAAAGTAGGAAATTAATAACATAACCTCTAAAAAATTTTGTACTCGATTCTAGCTATAATTACTTTGATCAATATGTATTTTCGAAAAAAGCGCTCAACAGCATCAACTACAAGGTCTACGCGCACTAAATAAGTAAAATTATCTAAATCTTGAACAAGATTTTATCTAAATAGCACTTCTAGTGTACTTACACAACCTTTCACACTGTAGTTGGTTTCATTCGAAAACAAGAACAAAGCGCGTATTGCGAGCTTGCGAGTGACTCCTTCCACCGTTTGACACGGATGTGATACAAAGAACACGTCACTTACAAGCGGTTACAGTATCCTCGGGACGCTTTATTTTTCTCGGAACCACAGGAACTAAAGCTATTTCTATTTCGAGAAAAGAGCATTAGGTATTTTAAGACATTACTGAGACCAACGCAAAAGCCTTAGATAGGTATAAAAATAAATTGAAATAAACCCAGATTTAGATTGCAGGCTGTCCACGATTAATTTTAAGAGCTTTTAAAGTTGGTTCATTTTAGCGAGTTCATGATAAGGATTTATTTTTCTTTATAATTACCTACAGCTTACACTGCATGGACAAATCCTGGGATTTGTTCCTGTGTAAGCACCCTGTGCTAGTGCTAGCCTGTGCTGTGTGTGTGCTTAAATCTTGTGCATGTGGACTGTAGGTCATCATCATCATCATCATCAACAGCCTGAAGACGTCCACTGCTGAATATATGGCTCCCCCAGAGAGTGCCACTATGGGCTGCAGGTATAAGTTGCATATTACTGACATAACATTTAAGCGTTATGATGACTACATTTCTTGTACTCATACAACTCATACGTATGAGTAAATTTAGACTGTGGTGAAAGTCTGGTATAGTATAGGTACCAGTTATATATTTTTTTCAATGATATTTGTGAAGGGCACCGCCACTTGATCGAATTTCAAATCCTGAACATTTTCCTAAGCGAAAGCCGATCGCCCTTTAAATGTAAGCTCGGTCATAACTTACCAAGATCCCTATCTATCATCGTTTTCATGATGTTATATAAAAGACATTACCGAAGGTTCCAAGTCTTAAAATTTGTTCAGGCACTAAGTAAGACGTCACCAAGAAACCACTAGATATTTTAGGAGCAGGTCGTTATTTGTGCCAATGTCGACTTAGCGTGGTTGTAAGTATACTCTACGACCTTTTACTGGACTTTATTTTCTTCTCTTCAATGCAGTTCATGTCATGTCGAAAATGGTGTGAATTTTCCGACGACACAGTTTTCGCGCAATTTATGTAACCAAATTGTGGGACTTTACGCTTCTGTATGTAGACTTGTTAAATGGACGGATGAATATTAAAGTGTAGGGTCCTGTCCGCAAACCAACGCGACCCGAAATGGACGTGATAGTCGTGTTTCTGTAATCACATTAGGTGAAGAGGAATTTGGAGAATGCTGTTAGAGCAGCCACTACAAACTTCCTTAGATACCGCGAGCACGGAATTCAATAAGGCCCGAAAACGGAGAGCGGGTATTCTTAAAGTGAGAATTATACGTTCCGAAAAAACTACAACATCGTGTAAAGTAGGGATCCCTCTGCTGTAACTTTTCTTAAAGGATAAGGGAATTACTTACGACCGACAAGGGGGAAACAAAGTAGAAAAACAACATAACTTGTTGTGTCTGCTGCTACCCTTTTCGATGGTGCTAAAGTCACCGTTATGTAAAGCGCTAATACATATTTTTGAATATATTATACATGTGTAATCGTGTTGTTGACAGGACGCGTGGGACGTAAGCAAAACGCCACATCACGGTGTACCCACCGCGTGTACAACTAATTATAAATGGAGGTCAATATACCGCAGGGAATGCAAAACGGCGTGTATATAGAGGGATTGAACAGAAAGGCGGATCTAACACGCTACGATCTGACATTATGGAAAACACAGGGCTTTTATAAGGTTCGGAAAAGCTCTTTTAACGTTAAATATTTATACAATGTAGACAAAACAACGATCGCGGCTCACATCTAAGCCCAGATACGTTTAAAATGGACGACCCTAACCGACCATCATTTTTTGCCGTCGTCTCACTAAAATATTACATACCCCTTGGCATCGGTAAAAACTGTCTGGTAAAAGGGGGATCTCGTAAAAACTGTGTGCAAACTCGAATTAAATAGTCGTATCTCTGTAGTGACAGTGGGAATCCATCAGCGGTCTCGATTGCAGCGATAACCACCCCCTGCCACCCTCCTCCTGGACGCGAAAAATAAATCGTAATTTGATAGAACCCCTCCGTACTAAAGCTTAGTCGACGACCAAAGAACAAAATGTTAATGGAATGGATACCGTTTAACTGAGAGAAAATCGGTTGCGGTCTATTAAGACTTCTCTTTTTCCCGTTTTAAAATGATGGGTAGGTAAGTGTTAAAAATATTTTACTGCTAGTTTATGAAATTCAATCATGAACTTATGAAAAAAATAATTTCAGTTAACACTTTAACATAAAATAAAGTTGGTCTTGAAGTGAGGTTTAACCATGCTAACAATATTATTGGCGATTGTTTTTTTTCTCTAATTATTGATGACTATTTATAATAATAAGTGCTTAGGTACCTAGGTATCTGTTTATCATGCGATAACCGTGATTTTAATTTCAATAATAAAAACCGCTTCATAAACAATAATTCTTTGTTTCTCATTACTCAGCTATCATTTATCTAAACAACATTTCACCAGAAATATAGTAATAATCATAGACATTAACCACGTCTAATATAAAAGTAATACATCCTCCGTATTCCGTGTCATGGCGCCTTCATTATTCATATCAGGGGCATTCATTACTCACTAGGAATTCTAGATTACTATAATCTACTGTGATGCTGTACAATATTATACTTATATACCTACAGGTTGTTATAGAGGCGAGCGACGTTGTGAGCAGATCATTTGAATTTTTTTTTCTTTATATTTTGGCTCCACACACAGTGTATTTAGCCAGTGTCAAGTTTTGTAATTTTTCATCGTATTATGGAAATTTTTACTTAAAGTCAAGTCATAGTCACAGTCAGAGTAGTCATAGTCTAGTCTAAGTCATAATCCAGTCTAAGGCATGCCCTAGTAAAGTGGTGGCAACTTTACTAGAGGCTTCTATGGAATTTTTGGAAGCAACACGAAAAACCACGTTTCACCACATTATATGACTTGCCCACACTCATGCTTGTAATTCAGCACTTAATGCGTAAAACACCACCAATTTTAAACATTAACACTGGAAAAAGCATAAGTTTTGTAAAATAATACAATGCACCGACGTGAACTTTTCGGCGTTCCCGCCAAAACTCCACCATTTGAATTTAGAATAGGTTGGTATATACCTATGTTATGGCTAAAGTACTCTATATATACCTACGCACCGTTCAATCCGTCACGCGATTTGTCAAATCAACTGCTAGATGGGAGCTGCAACACGCCTTCTCACGATAAAATAATATACGCTGGATGATCGAGCACAACATGCCTCCGCACGATGCAATTTGACCGATTGAGTCAGCAAATCGCGTGGCAGATTGCATCGTGCGTAGAGTACTTAAATTCCGAAGTGCGGATACCCAGTTTTTGCCGGCTAGAACTAGATGCAGTCGGTCACAGGTGGTAAAACTTTGATCTATCGTACTTATCTTCAGTTAGAACTAGCCTTAGCCTTCATAAAGCCCTATTCAAACCGGTGCGGTATTCGTACCGTACGGTATTTTTACTGAAGTTCCGCAGCTAGCGCGAAAGTTGAGCGAAACTTCATACAAAATACCCGGGCGGAATCCCGCGCAGTACAAACACCGCACTGGTTTGAATAGGGCTTTATACGAGCTAGAACTAGGTGCAGCCGCTCACCGTGGGTAAGTAACCTAGTGATCTGCATTATATACTTTTAAGCGGCTCGCCGGCCGCTACCGCGGCTCGCTCGCTTCGCCCGCTCGGCTCGTGCGTTGTATTGTCACAGTACGAACATAAATTAAGCTAGTGATCTGCGTTACATACTTTTACAACGTGCTACACACCTTCGACTGCATTGTCGCTTCGTAGGATAGATCAGAAGTGTAACCACCTGTGACCGGCTGCACCTAGTTGCAGCCGGCTAAAACTAGACCTAACCGCACTTCGGGTTTTAGCCGTAACATATATACCTACATAGATGAGGATCACGTAATAGTATCGATTTGAATTACCTAGAGTTAATAAACATCCATTAAAACATTACTACCAGATAACTAACTAAATACTTCGTTAAAAGCTCCGCTTTGACAACTTTCCCCTTCTTATAGGCAAACTACCAACAAATAAGTTATGGTTTGAAACCCGGCGAGACAGACGACTTAGGTAATTAAACTTCATTCGATAACTCCTTACAAACTACAAAGGACCGTCTGTAGATACATTTAGCTTTATTTTATGGCGCGTAGAAAACAACAACAGATTTAGGAGACATTTTGAAATTGTAGTTATTTATGTTTAGCAATAAAGCAAGACATACAAACGCACTCAACTGTAAAAAGTTGCCAACACAATATGAAATAACGTTCCGAATTATAACCCACCTCAAAAAAGGAGGAGGTTCTATGTTCGACTGTATGTATTTTTTGTGTTTTGTGGATTTACGTGATATTTTTTTTTGTTTGGTAGAAGAATCTTGCGCGGCCCGGTAGTCCCATGTTAGTTTGGTGCAAAGCTGTGATTTATTTATTTATTTATTAATGAAAATAAGTGCTGCTTACAGACTAGGCCAAAACGAACCGTGATGAAGACCTTCATAGATAGACGACTGACCTCAAGTTCTCAATATGAAATTAAGGTGATTAAAGCCGGTTTAGTTTATCCCCCCTCCTTTTTTAACGGGTATTATGTTGTTGGTCTCACCGACTTTATAGCGTCATTAGGCGGGAGGGCGGTCCTTCACCCAGTCGATTATAGACAGACCTAACCTAATACTCCAGTCCACTAATACGCAGTGGGTAGCGTATACAAATTAAAACTAATGTTATTTTTCATTATGAAATCCATTTGGTTTTACAAGACTCTTAACCATTTCATAACTAAGTGATATTTAATTTACTTAATTTTTTTTGTTTCACTTTTAAATATTATAGCTGAACCAGTTTGAATAAATTTTGGACGCAAATAGCTTACGCAATTGACTATAGAGACTCATCGTTCTCTTTGCCTTTTCCCATTTTCTTATTGGAGTCGGCTCCCAATCTAGCCTGTAGCGGCTACCAGAATAACACGAGCGACTGCCACCTGAACTCGCAACCCATAAGGAACCAGTAACGGGGATGGTTAGACCAGGCGTCAGATTCCATCAGGCGTCTGAGTACCCGAAATGATTGCCATAAGTAGATGTTCTTATGACAACCGGGACCGACGGCTTAAAGTGCTCTCCGAGGCACGGAGCGATGGCATCGAAAACAGCACATAACTTACTAGATAAGTCATTGGTGCAGGGCCGAGGATCGAACCCGGTGCAGTAAGATTGCGAAGCGCACATGCTACCGCTCGGCCACCATCGCACCGCTCCAATTGACTACAGAGACTAAGAATACTTTATACTGTGGGTAAAGATGCAGAGCGCCTCGCCTCTTCTTTTTAATAAAAAGGCAATACCTACTCTAACAGGTGAAAATTTCCCTAATACATATTTTCCTATAATATCCGCATAAGTAGGTACAAAGCTCAGCAGCTCAACACCTTTAGTCCCACAAGTGGGCGATAAAAGTGTTGCTTTATTTTTGCTACCATTTTGCAGCTCTATTGTCATCCTCACGGAAATAATGTCATTGAGAGCAGAAAAAGAGCTGTGGATATAAGGCATAATATAATTTATACAGTCCAACTGCTGAGAAAACGCGTTTGACAGCTATAATGACGTTGTGAAAAGCCGAAGGAAACCGTAGGATCCTTAGAATAAAGACTAAAAGCATAGAGAGATCATCAAAACGATATTATATTTGTACTGTGCTCTCACGTATCGCTACGTCAGTGGCGAAGGAAAGAGACAAACATACTCGTATAGTAATTAGCTACGCTTGCGATAAGCACCGTACCATTTTTTTCAACTCGAGTCAACTGTTTTTTCTATACAACTCTATCAGACTCATTCACATCAAAGTGTTCACTTCATACAAAAAGTGTCCACTAAGTGGTACGCTTGACACATAATGAAGTTCTCTCTATATGCTTTAGTCTATACTCTAAGGCTTTACTCATTTCACTCAACAGAAAGAAACAAAACACTAAATTCTCCCGCTACACAATTTTTATTAGTAGCGATGTTAGCGATTTGTTATTTAAAGCAATTTTTGAATTCATGTACCTAAATAATGCGAATCAAGCTAATGAGACAACGTTCTACCAAGCTGACTAATGCATGAGGCTAAATGTGCATTATTTGCCGGCCGTATTATGTTAATAAAATTGATTTGATATTTAATTTTGGTATCCGGGAGTTATCATTATTACAATAGAATTATGAAGACTAAATCAATAGAAAGTGTCAAAAGATATCACGAGGTACAGCCCTACTTTAAACCCCAGAAAACATCACTTAGCACTTAGGACGCTAGTATATTTTTCAGGGTCTATTCAGAGGAGATTTTCTCTATAACAACTGCTTTTCCCTGAATAGCTTTCACATCCAGTCTTTTATAAAAACTAGTTCTTACTTCTTACATATATTTTGTTTGACAATAGCAGACAGACCGCCTGGGGTTTATGGTCATCAACAACACCGCCTATATAAGTTTATACCTATGTAGGTATATATAAGTACGTTTATACGTTTATGTATGTAAAAAATGTATCCGTATCCTCGCAAATATTAAACCAGACAACAGCATACAAAATTTTCATAGACACTTCATTTCGACGTTTTAACCTGTCATCAGGCCTGTCCTTACGAAGTAATACACTAGGTGGTAGGATTTTTCTGCAAAGTTCGTCTAGGTAGGTACCACCGCTTTGCCAGTTATTCTGCTGCCAAGCAGTAGTGTGCAAGCACTACTGTGTTCCGGTTTGAAGGGCATTGTAGCTAGTGAAATTACTGGGCAAATGAGACTTTATGATCTGATCACTCAGTCTAGTAATCTCATTACTAGACTGTGTGATGTCTCAGGATGACGTGCGCAGTGCAGTGTCACGCGAAACTTTATTGTTTTAAAGATCCGAGTGATCCTGCAACTGCTATGGGCGGCCGTGTTGCTTAACATCAGGTGAACGACTAGCTCGTCACGTCATTCAATAGCATAAAAAAAAAATATTACAGACACATATTTATTTATATTCTGTGACTCTACTGACAATAATTATGATGCCGATCATTTTGGATTCCATTAAATTTATTTCCTTCGTGAACACCTCCCATATTGTAGGTCTGGGGGAAAACCGTGGGAGAAAGGTTTCGTTAAGAGCCTATACAACGTCAAAATGCTTAAAATGGTTTAGCATGAGGCAGTGTCCTGTAAACAATATTGAAACAACGACTTTGAAATTAATATATGGTAAAGTTCAGGACTAATGCTACTGCTTATGTATAGTGAAAACACGAATTAATAAACTTTTATCAATAGAAAAAAATTACAAAATTACCTCCAAACCGTACAAATAAACAGCGATTATTCAATGAGTACTTTAAATAAGATCATGAAACTTTGTGTAGTAGTTGAACTAAATGTTAGGGTTACGGCTAGGGCTTGTAATTATTCGAACATTTTAGATATTCGAATATTCAGTTTTTTTCCAGGAAGTATTCGAATAATTCGAATATTATTCGAATATTTTGAATTATTACAGAATCATACTGCATAAACTTCGTAATAGACCAATCTGGAGTTGCATGAGGCCTGATTTGCGTGCTATTAATACTTCACTGCCACAATTGAGCGGAAGGCTCTAAAGTGTTTAGAAGTATATTAGGAAAAACCAAATGACAAAACTGAAGACCGGAAATAGCAGTAATTTCACCCAAGCCTCAAATTCTGAGGGAGGTCGAGAACTTCCATGGACAGCTCGTACATAGACCTCGATACGTAATTCCACTACAAACATAACTCAGAACACCAGAGCCAAGTTAGTCTTACACAATATCGAAGATATCCTGAGCATCAGCCTGTACGAGATTAGAATGGCCGCAAATAAATTAATAAAACAACAAAGCGACAGATGTAGAATTGTGGATAGAACTACAACATCTCGCTCTTGAGCCATTATATTATTATTATTATAGAGCCACAGATTTCATGGTAAAAGTGGTTTTCTAGAGTCTTTACGAATCGCCTCTTGGTCTGATGAACAGCAGTCTCCCGAAATGTCCCGTCACACTGGTGAAGTCCATGCACCGTCCAAATCCAAAAGCCTGAAGGCTTTCAGCTGGAACTCCAAAGTACCTTCCAGTGCCTAGCCCAATACAACACAGTGGACGAGTTGAACAACGGGTTGGTGGAAACTGTCCAAGCTGTTCAAGCCCAGCCAAGCTGTTGAGCCACACTCTTCAAGACCCAACGCCGAAAAAAGACGCAGAAACTATCAGAACAAACTCTTGAATGGCAGACTGGAGCGAAATGAAACTGCAGTTTTCAGTTGTAATGGTAGCCTACGGTGAACTCAATAGACAAATCTGAAGTTCCATGCAACACGACTTGCATTTTCTTGCTTTAGTACTTCACGTATTGAGGCCGTAATTGAGCGGAACCACGGCTCTAAAATGTTCGCAAAGGAAACGTCTATTGGGCAAAGCCAAATAACAAAACTAAGGACCGAGAAAGGTAGTGTCATTTCATCCAAGCCTGAGATTCTAAGAGAGATCGAGAACTTCCATGGACAGTTATACACCACGACACGTAATCACACTACTAACACAGCTCAGGACATCAGAGTCAACTTAGTCCGACACTATACCGAAGATATCATCAGCCTATACGAGATTAGAATGGCCCTCAAATAGCTTAAAACAACAAGGCGCCAGGTGGGGATGGAGGTTTGCTTATGTATACTCTAAGGGATGGAGTTACGACCGAACTTCTGAGAGCAAGTGATAGATCGGTACTTATATATAGTCCTCCAAAAGTTATTTAATTCTGCCATCCTTGAAGGTACAACGCCAGAGGCGTGGCACAAGAGTGTGGTGTCGCCCTTCATCAAAAAAAAGGTGATATCACCGTATTGAAGAAATAAAGGCCCATCTCGCTCTTGAGTCATGTGTGTAAGCTGTTTTCGAGAGTCATTACGAATCGTCTCGCACGCAGGTTTGATGAATACTAGCCTCCCGAACTAGCCAGTTTCCGGAAAGGCTTTAGCACCATAGACCACATCCATACGCTACGCCAGGTAATACAGAAGACCAAACAGTTTAATCGGCCGTTATGCCTAGCATCTGTGGATTATGAAAAAGCCTTCGATTCAATCGAGACTTGGCCAGTGGTAGGTACTTTCCTTTTCCACCTCTATCACATAATGCTATTCGCATTCTGATTCTCGTTGTCGCGTCGCTTATTAACTGTAGAGTCATTTTTTACTCCATTTAGCTTACTTTCAAGGTTAATTGAAAATTATTCGAATATTCGAACTTTACCTCCCTGATTATTCGAATAGTGAAAATGACCGAATATTCGCACTATTCGAATATTCGAATATTCGAATTACAAGCCCTAGTTACGGCCCTCGCAGCAGAGTGTGGAAGTGGCGACAATATACAACATTAATATTGGAGTAGAGAATAAAAGATAAATAGCAAAACAACTCTGTAGATGGTGTAAAGTTTTCTATTAAAGTTGACGTACATAGGCAGGTATCAAAAGGTAGACAGAGAACATAAATTATTTTTAATTTAAATACTACTATCAAAAAGGCTTTACTAACACTAAATATAATAGAAGGCTTATGTATAGTGGATTTTTAAAATAGCTGTTGTATTCAGTGTAATAATAAATTACCTAAGCTATTGCGCGATGGAACCATTGTAACTTAGACCGCCCCTACCGCTCGGCCCCCCGACTCATCCCCGCTTTGGCCTAGTACTATATATCCATTCTGCGGCTTTGGCTTGGCCAAGATGTGTGAGTGACTTCTACATCCTAAATACTACTTACTGCATTAACCTTATTACACCAGGTACTCTTCCTACATAATGTTATTATATTGAATGTGAACGTTTGTGTAAAGTAAATTATCTATGTTTTTCCGTGCTGAAAGATGTGGTAGGGTAAGTAGGTGTTTATAGGTTAAGATAAAGATAAAGATAATATCGAATAATTTTATCAGAAAAATTTAAATTTTTTTTTATTTTAGTATTAAAATTCTCATGGGTGTGGTTCATTTTAAATAAATATATATCCGACTGTTCGAGCGATGGTGGCCGAGTGGTAGCATGTGCACTTGGCAATCTTATGGCTCTGGGTTCGATCCTTAGCCCTGCACCAATAACTTTCTTATCTAGTAAGTTATGAGCAGTTTTCGATGCCATCGCTCCGTGCCTCGGAGAGCACGTTAAGCCGTCGGTCCCGGTTGTCATAAGAACATCTATGGCAATCGTTACTACCCGTCAGATGCCTGATAGAATCTGACACCAGCTAGGTGATCATGTAACTTGTTGGCAACCGATAGAAACACAAAAATGTATGGATTTGACAGTTGCAGTACGCAGCTTATGTACAGAGTTACTATGGAAATTTTCAAATTTGGATTGAAATTTCTTTTGTTGCATTGCTATCAAAGTTACATGATCACCCCGCTGGTTGAACCGTCCCTGTTACTGGTTCCTTATGGGTTGCGAGGTCAGATGGCAGTCGCCCGTGTAATTCTGGTAGCTCGCCGCTACAGGTTAGATTAGAAGCCCACCCCAATATCAAATGGGAAAAGGCAAAGAGGATGATGATGATATCCGAGTATTCGTGAGTAACAGTCGGATAAGTATATATTTATTTAGAAAATGTAATGTCCAGTTGGGTATAAAAATGAAATTTTAGTGCCAACCTTAGCTTAACTTTATATCAAAGTTCAGTAACGCAGCCGCAGTAATACAAATTCCCATAAAATTACACACCCAAGTACTTTAACTAGTAATACAAATTTCCATGAATCAAGCAGTTCAAAAACATATTTGAAACTCCCCTGATTATAAGGGGTCGATGATACCTTTTCTGTATACCAAGGGCCCCAAGTGAGTGCCATTCTTTATCCGATCGGAGCCGATGGCACTTTTTTCATTGGCCCCGGCAACGGGGCACACGCATCGAGACCGATGGGACAAAGTCAATCTGTCGGTCAAACGATAGACGTTATAAAAATAAATAAAATACATATAAACAGGATGCAATTTACTCGTCGCGTCGCCCAAAAACAAGAACAGCCTCGAAATCCCCTCAACTTCGATGTACAATTATTAAAAAAAATACATTTTCAGTTAAGAGGCACATTTGTACGAGCCGGCATGGATCCTTGACCCTCAGCTAGGTCGGAGACAGACAGGCCAGACGTCGGCCGGCGCCCTTCCCGGACAAATAAATATCAGGCGCACGCTGCCTACAGTGCCTACCCACGACCTCGTATATACCTATAGGTTCTATAATAATATCCTTTTATAGATATGTTTATAGACTGCACATTCAGTTGAAAGCGAAATTTGATTCGAGGACGGTGAGTGATTTTGGAAATTATTCGCGGTCTATACGGTATTATCATTAGTAAGCCTGTATTAGATTTACTAAATACTTACCTTCATAACTACACGCCATCTAAGTATGGAATTTAATTACGTAGGTACCCTACTCATACTTTCCACCTAGTCCTATATAAACTTTGACAAATGTTATAAATTAGGTACTGATAATAAAACACATAACACAATGCACATTCATGCAATCCATACTTTGTGTTTCTATCGGTTGTAACCAAGTTACATGGTTGCCTATCAGATAGCAAGAGGTCAAAAACAAATCCAGGAATAACATTCTCAAACAAAGTTCGGTGAAACCCAAACTACGTAGTAACATAATACCCAGTAATCTGTGCCCAAACTGTCTTACATTGTACCCACAGTAAAATGCTTCCTAGTCCGCGAAGAGTACACTCGCCGAGCTGTCGACTCGAACCAATAATACACATTCCGCGTCTGCAATAATAAAATAATTCCAGCTTCGGATCGGAAAGCAATTTGTGTTTCATTGACGATATTGGTCTGCGAGTCAATAGTCGCAGACCTTTTTAATTTGGGATAAACGTAAGAATAGGTATGTTGTTTTACTGCTGTTTCAATTTACTGCGGATAAATAGAAGCAAGGTTTTTTTGGAGGCGTAAACTCAAAAGTAGGTACTTTTACTAGGTGGCTAGACTTCTGCAAAGTTCGTCTAGGTAGGTACCACTCTGACCCCCTCCGGCGCAGACGGACCGGAGGACGGAGGAGGCGTTTCGCGCGCCTTATCCATCCTCCGTAGTGGGGTCGGCGGCGGAGAGTCGGGGGACTCTCCGCCGTGCTCACACGGCCCCACACGTCTGGTGGGTAACCGAGGTGCAAGGTTACCCACCCACTGGCGCAGAGGCCCGAAAGGGCCTACCGCTGGGGCGAGATGGTGAATGCTAACGCGACCCTATCTCGCCCCATCCCGGCGGCGGACGGATCACGGGGGGGTTTTAGTGGGTTCGAGTCCCACATACCCCCCGCCATCACCCCCGTGGTGGCAGGGAAATGCGAGGGCATTACCCCCCCTCAAAAAAAAAAAACAGTGTCACGCAAAACCATATTAATTTAGAGTTCTGAGTGATACTGCAATCTGTTATGGGCAGCCGTGATGTTCAACATCAGGCGAACGACTAGCTCGTCACGTCATTCATTTACATAGAAAAACAGTATACTATTTAGCTGTCATACCATACTATACCTAAACTATAACATGACAGAAAAACGCGTAAAATTTTGTCTATACTTTAAACTATTAGAACACATTAATTAAATACCTATGGCTATTATTTAGGTACGCACTATTTAATCAATAAAAATCCATCAAAATTGTCACGAACTCGCTATATAAATAAATAAATATGTGATGACATTTCACACAGCGCCATCTAGCCCTAAACTAAGCATAGCTACACTACTACTACTGGTGCTATGAAAAAGAATATGCTTAATACTTATGTACTAATAATATGTAATAATACCTACACTTTTAATATGAAAAGCTAGATAGGCAGGTATAAGTATGGCTTGTCGATCAGCCTTTCTACAGTTATGACGAATTTATTAAGTGAAGTACTTATCTGACATGTTTTATTCTGATTTTATTTTAATTGATATATTTTTATTTAATTTGTTTTTATTTTATTTTGGTACTAATTGACTAATGAAATGAGTGACATGTTTCAATTCTTATTATTATTTCTTATTCTTGTTCAATTCTTAGGGCCGCTTGCGTAAGCGTTCTTAAACGCAATTAGTGACCCACCTAAATGCATTTAGAGGTTTAAACGCAATTACCCTCTTGCACAATATAAAACTTGAGATTAAACATAATTAAAGATCTGTCAAATTTAAATACCCAAAAACGGGGGTTTAATGCTATTTAAATATGTTTAGCGCCATTAAGGCCATTTTGGAATTCCAGCTGAGCAGATTTGACGTCTAATGCCACTGACATCCAAATTCCTATTCACGCAAAATGTTATCTATACGTTCAAGAGAATTGTACGGGCTTGACGGCGGCTTGATGAAAAAGTTTCGCAATGTGCGTAAAACGGAACGTAGGACTTTTTTTTACGTCTATGCTAAATGCATTTAGCTAAACAGAGTCGGTGAGCATGTTAAGCAAGTCAATCTTAAACGCGTTTTGTCTTAAACGTATTTTAGCAGTTAAATGCATTTAGCTAAACAAAATTAAAGAAGGATTCTTACGCAAGCGGCCCTTAGTAATTAATTCGTATACGATGTATACTTATGAAGCTTTTACTAACGGTTGTTATTATAATTATTTTTATGATTGAAATTAATTATTATTTTATGACATGTAAATTGATATTTATGAATAAATTGATTATGATTATGATTATGATTATAAACTTTGACTACATCGTTTCGCTACTCAGTTCTTTTTATGTGTAAAATCTTTCGCTTCTAAAACTAAGTAGGTAACGAAGGAATTCAGAGTTACTGCTATTAAAGTTTTCCTTGTTTTATTCCAGCCAAGCTAATCTATAAAAGAGCTGCAATTACAGCAATGGTTCTGTAATCCTGTACTCTGTAGGTAACTGATTTAGTAGACTTCGCTGTATCCCGCGGCTTCTTACTAAATTAGAATCACAGATGTCAAACAAATGCTTAGCTACTTAGGTCAAAATAACTACATAATTATTAGTATATCAAACACGCGGTACAAAAATTTCACAGTGATAAAATTTCTGTTATTCTATTTCATTGACAAAAATGTAAAAATACCTTATTTATCAATGCATTTCATTTTCACAGCATTGGCCCAAAAACAAATATAAGTACGGGATCTTGAAAGCTACAACACCTACGAAAGAGCTTTTGGGTTCTATAGAACTGGGTACTGCTGGGAATAGGTAGGGAAAATTGGTACTTCAGCGTCTCTTCCATTTTGATTTATATTCAGCAGGCTTTATACCTCCCTAAAAATATATTTCTGCCATTCACATATTCAAATCTACAATGCAGAATAAAGAAAACACAACAATAGATAACCATGATAAAATACCCTAGATTTTGTAAAGCAGTGTTCGCGATCCCCATAGCCATAGCAATATTTCACTATAGCTAGATATATACACGCCGGCCATTCTTTTCATGGTTCTGGCATTTTACCAAGGGACTTTTTATTCAACTACAAGCCTGGTAGGGGTACAATCGATACTCAAAGATCGGGGGCTATAAGCGTCTTCTTTATTTCTCTTTCTGGCCGCTATTAAAGTGAAGATTCCGATTGCGTGGATATTAAGGTGGAACGTTTCACTAGCGCGGCAAGTTCAAGCTTTCTTGCGTTCTTTTGCCAATAATAGCTTAATTACTTAACGTGATTACATGAAAACTAATTTTGGGCAAATAAATAGAATGTATCAATAAATTACAATTAAAAGTATCACCTACATATCATTGGTTTAGCGACAAATGGCAATAGACAGAAAAACTAAGACGAAATTTGTTTATTGCCATATGTCGCTAATCCAATGATGTCTAGGAGATACTTTTAATCGTAATTTGTTGATACATTCTATTTATTTACGTTAAATTAGTTTTAATGTAATCACGTTGAGTAATTAAGCTGTTATTGGCAAAAGAACGCAAGAAAATTTGAATTTGCCGCGCTAGTGGAACGTTCCACCTTAAAAAATTAATTGCGTTGGTTGCGAAAAAAGCAAGTATTATTTTTATGGATATAAAGTGTTGCAATGTATAGGGAGGGCTAAGTGAGTTTAAGATATAGACTGAAAATATTGTAGGTCTGTGGTATAAGTTATATATTTAAGCAGCGATAGATTTAAAGTTTGATACCGTATAATTATGTGTGGCATGTAATATCCCTACTCGTACGTGTCACATGCTATCAACAAAAATCTAACACCAACAATTCTTTTTCAAAAAACTGCATGAATTTCGATCGATTTATAGCCTGCAGTCTTTTGAGTCACATTATCTGACGTGTCGCATAGGAGCTTTTACCCATTGCCCTATTTTAATTGCTATATTTAAAAACACAAACTATCCAATTAGAAAAATACAAGAAAGTGAGGAAAACAAAAAACTACAAAATCATATCATTGGTTCCGCATAACTTTATGAGTTACTGGTTTTAAGCGCGCGTGTACATTGAGGACGCAGTGAGGTGCATAGCAATACACCTCATCACACTGCGTGCGTGCCGTTTATATTATTGTTCTCGTAGTCCGAGGGTCTTCATTGGTAGTCTAATATGTAATATGTGACAATTTTCGTTAGAGAGTAGGTATATATGGCTTAGATGATTTCATTGCATCGCTCCGTGCGATATACTCATTTAAATATTGCATCTCACAATTCGTCTTGTGCACAATATGGTCTTGCAGTAACATTGGCTTTTCTCATTTCAATTTTGATTACTTAAACCTCCACTAGGCGCGCTGGTAGGCACTTACCTACATGTGTTTAGGTATCTATTTGTATCTTGTTAAAACATAAAACCGTACCTAAATAAAGCACTTTGCTTTAATTAAAAGATAATATCAAATTACCCCTCTCTTCGAAGACCGAAATAGACATTTACACGTTTTCCACAAACAAGTCATGTTCAAAAATATTTCTTGAGGAGGACAAAGTGTTTTATATCAAAACTGGGACTTGCGACGGTGGTAAACACATTTGTCATAACAAAGCTTTGTCATTTGAGTAGGACGTAACATTTGCAGGGAATATTGAAAAAACATGGCATTAGAAAACGCTCGAAAGGTCGAGTGACCTTATAGCCTATAATAGCTACCAGCTAGCTAATTTTCAATCTGTTAATACTGTCATCACTCAGCAATACAGCAATATCATCAGTGTAGAAAACCACTAGTCACTAGAATTAAAGTACGCGCCACATCACGTAATTTGACTTGTGTTCCGCAGTAGACGATTAGAATAGTATCTTTAAGTGGTATGAGGTCTGAGGCGGGAAGGAAACTCCCTGAATAGACATACCAATTATGGATAACTTTTTCGTACACGATGTAGAAGGTCCCTAACTAACGCTCGCCAAGTCTCATCTTTTGTGTCACGTTTACTACTACTATAGAATTATATAGTTAGCTAAATTCTATGTCTACTACCCAATATGGTAGGTATCTCTACTACACTCTACCGTCTGTCAACTCTATCGTTTGAGAACTTTACTCTCTGGTAACACTACCAGTTGGATACGCCATTGTCTGATGACTCCACCGTCTGGTAACTCCACCGTCAGCAGATAACTCTAACGCCAGAAGTTATTCTAAATCACTGTTTCACTGTACCAGATGAAACAAAAACCGTAAAATAAAATAAGGCGAATTTTCACACAAATGCAATGTATATAAAATATAAATAATCTTTGTTTTCATACATGCTAACATGTCGCGCCAGACGCGCGAAACCCGTCGTTGTTTTTCACGACTTTTCCTATTTTGTTGTTCACAAGCTATAAACCTAAACATTTATGTAATCCAGAGGAATGTTCTACCTCTCTTATAAATCAAGTCAAAGGGAATATTATACCCACCAACATATTATATATATGTCATGCTCTAAGTACATATTAACAGACCTGTGTGTAGGTACTTGGTAATAATTTCCTCGTATTTAATTAGTTTGTTGGTGACGTCAAGGTGTCTGTGACGTAATGCGACGTATCTGTGAGCTATCCAATTAATAAACATAATCCTACCTATTACCTATTTAATTTATTTATTTATTTATTGTTAGGAAGACCAACAGCTTTTCTTACATAATAGAAATTTAAAGTAAGCACTAGGAAACCAATTACAGGTCCTCACGTCTAGCAATATAATAGCAATAGTGCTTGAGCATACAATGATGAACACCTGATATTAATTTAGAAAAAGTAAAAAAAAAATACTTTGACGACAAAGATCGGATACACTGAACCAAAAAAATTGAGAGTAACTACGCATAATGGGTAAAATGTCGACATAATTTGTATACATAAATAGATTCATTCAATATTCAATAATAAACATAAGTAGTATTATGTGACTTAATCAACAAAAAAGTATCTGCACAGCAGTCGCCTCGCCGAGCCCACGCTCGTGTTATACAGGTCTAATGACTTCACTCACTGCATAGCTTGTTAAAGTTTCTGCTCGCTCTAATCAGATATGAATTTTGACGATAATTGGTTTTTATAGTTTAATACAGGACTTAATCACGCTAAAAACATTATTTAAAAAAAAAATGAAAAAAAATAATGTTTTTAGCATGATTAAGTCCTGTATTAAACTATAAATATGTGTTCAAATCGCGAGAATTTAAGAAATACTGATAATTGGTTTTAACAACTGGAATGCTAAGGGGTTGGTGGTGTCTAGTGTATTTAGTGGGGACATTCAACTTAATTTTTTTAACTAGGTCAGGGCAATCTACTTTATCAGACGCTATTTTTAGTAAAAATGTTGTGTCAGATATATCACGTCTAATATTGAGCGGTAGAAGGTGAAATTGTTTACAAAGTTGAAGGTAGTCATCTGATTTATAAGGATAATACATAACTATTACCTATTTATTACGTACGTATTCTACTGAAATAGTATTATCATTAATCGAAGTTTATTAACACAATTAGTTTCGAATATTATATTGAAATATTAGTAATCAGGTCTAACGGTTAATTACCTCCAAAATGATGATTTTTTGTGGCCTACTCAATCGTAATTTGATTTTATGAACACAAGTAGTTTGGATTGACACTGTTTAATACATGAAATAACTGCTAACGTTACATCTTTAGTTCCAGCCAGAGCGATGGTGGCCGAGCGGTAGCATGTGCGCTTTGCAATCTTACGGCATCGGCACCGGGTTCGATCGGCCCTGCACCAATGACTTACCTATCAAGTAATTTATATACAGTTGTCGATGCCATCGCTCCGTGCTTCGGAGAGAACGTTAATCCGTTGGTCCCGGTTGTCATAAGAACATCTATGGCAGTTTGGCAATCGTTACGAGTGGTCAGAAGCCTGATAGAATCTGACGGCTGGTCATATCTGTTACTGGTTCCTTATAGGTTGCGAGGTCAGATAGCAGTCGCTCCTGTAATTTTGGTAGCTCGCCGCTACAGGTTAGATTGGGAGCCGACTCCAATAACAAATGGGAAAAGGCAAAGAGGATGATGTTAGATTTTAGTTCCTCAAACGTTTAGCTAATACCAGCGGGATTTGAAACTGCGCCTGTACAAAATATAATATGAATAACGAAAAATAATGATAATACAGTTCTAAATATTTTGTCATCCCCTGGGGAATGCGACTATAGCATAGTTGGCAGAGCGTCTATTCCGGGAGCTGCACGACGCGGGTTCAAACCCCGCTGGTTGCTATTTATCAGTGTTATTTAATGGAATATGCTGGTTATTCAAACTCCAATGTCAAAACATCAAAAGTTTTATTCACGCTAAATAACCCAGTTTCTATCGTTATTTATACATGAAAGTTGTAACACGAAAAGCCCCGAAATAAGTTAGAAAACGGACAGCGACAAACCACAACTCGTAAACAAAAAACAAAACTTCCTCAGACAAAATGATTAGCGAACTCAAACAATACACCATGGCCTTGTCCAGTAAAGCCCTGCAAACTTTCGTGATTAACGTTTTTCTCCAAAGAAAATTACAGAAACCTTTTAAGGTCTACAAAAGTCGTCGACATGACCAATGACGAAAGAAAAAGTTGGGGTTTCAAAGAGAATAATCAATAAGGATTTGGGATATAAAATAAGATGGTAGCAGTAGTTCTATTAGATTACAGTCAAATAGAAAAAAAAAAAATTGGTAAAATAATAACGCCCAACAATCACATATAGATTCTCGACCCTAACTAATATTCCTTGTATCTTAGGGTCCCAGAAACTACGAGGACCATAGGTATAATTGAATTCATTAGAATCCTTTGAAAATAGGTACCTACTCCTGACACCGGTCACGTATGTACCAAAACTTATGAAATCTAACTCATTGATATGGTATTGATAATAACTCCAAAACTGGGATAACTTAATCAACTGCTACAGTGCAAAATTAAATGAAACTAATTGAGTAAGTACTGTTTTCAATTATATTACATACAAGGTAACAAAAACTTTTACAAGTATCAAAATAATTCATGTCATGTCGTGTTCGTGTAAGAAGCTGTTGTTAGGCGCCCGCAACCTTCATAATTTCCAATAAAAATATTTTCGTTTGCGTACTCTTTACTCTTTAATAACATTCATGTCAATTTATGCTAATGAATTCAATTGCATCCTGTATTATACGAATAATAATATGAACACAATGATAAATTTTCCGCCCGTGACAATCGCATTTTACGTGAAAATTTCAGCCGGCTTAGAAATGGCTTAAAGGTCGGATAAACAGACAAATAGACAGACGGACATGTTAATTACATTAATGATTCACGAAGAATAATCTTTAAAAATATATCATCTCTCAGTTAATGGACCTTTCCGTCAATGTGTTCTCCATACAGTAAACCGAAAAACATTGACCAATACTAACCCTACACGATCAATAATATTGATCAATCACAAAGATTGATCAATAAAATTGATCATGTTTGGGTCGCCTTAGTCAATATTCACTGAATCGTTTTGTTCACGTCTATCTTTTATCAAACGACGTGTTGTTTATCGACCTTTCCTTCCGATATTCAGCATAAATTAGGCGCAAATGGCCATGTTTTGATAACAAGGTGTGTTTCATTTTCCAGTGTCGTGTTTGCTGAAATAATAATTGTGGTTTTGCATGGTGTCCGGATGTTCGTTACAGTGCTCGCGCTGTCTGTTCAAACAATTACGGATGCGCTGACGGTTTGATACAATATTCTATTTCGGGAATTTGAATTAAATTTCATGCAGATGGAGAGAAGTTGTAAATGCACAATCAAAAAAGATATTTATATTTTTAGGACAGCAAAAAATAATTCCTTTGTAATGAAAAGTTCAACAAACTTTGTGTTTTCAAATTAAAGTTTATACTTACTTCTGAAACATGACAGGAAACGCATTAAAAGAGATTGCGAAGCAAACAATTCCTCAACGACATAAATGCAGTACTGAATCGAACAATAAAACTGAATATGGCATGCAGTTTTATTAAGAGAGATCTCGTTAACCGCCGCCGACACAGGCGAGGGTGGGAGGGGAAGTGATGCCCCCTTCCCCTAGTTTACCCCTCATCTACCTACGCATTTAAAAGGTTAAGGGCAAACTATTGATACAACATTCTTCCTCACAGTATTGTGAATAGTGATCTGCATTTGATGCCTCTAAGATAGACTGCTTATATACCTACACAACGATTGTGGTGTCGACGATGGGTATGCAATCTTATTGAGCGCGGTTTTATAATTGCTTTAAATGTAATAATAAGTATAAGGCTTGTATAACAAAATAACGCTTAGTCGTGAATCGGCGGCCGTATTATTTAAAAGCTACAACAGCAGTAGCAAAGCCACAGCAAACACTTAGCAATCGGTCACAGTCGTCCGCCTGTTGCTCGCCTGTCACTGACTGTACTTTGGCCTTTGATACTAGCGCCACTAGAAACAGAACAGCAATAGGTGGAAACAAATTAATGCACTAGTTCATCGATTGTCCGACAGACGGTGATCTAGCGGTCGATCGCTTTCTGCTCTGTCAAAGTGACGTTTGACAGCAATGATTGCGAAATTTACGCCTGTTGAAAACTTGTTGCGAGTTACGTAATTGGCCAGCGGTGCTCATGTAAAAATTTCATTTATAAAGGGATCATTTCGTAAATGATATTTCAACTCGAATACCAATCAACGACTGAGCATCGTTATGTAAATACGGGCGTTACTTGTAAAACAATGCTTTAGCTAAGGCTTTAGAGCTTGAATATTGTGGACGTTCACGGCTAAGCTGCTAAGCTGCTAAGCCAATAGGCTTCCACAAGGTTCCACATAGAGCTAACGTTTTAGTATCATCATATTTATTAGTCAACAACTATTCATAGAGGTCGCACGAAGAATCCAACTTGGCTGGGCAGCGTTCAGGATGCTTCGACCTATCTTTTCGTCCAAAATACCACAAAGCCTGAAAACGAAGGTTTTTAATCAATGTGTGTTGCCAGTGATGACTTATGGAACTGAGACATGGTCTCTTACTGTTGACCTCATTAGTAAGCTCAAAGTCGCGCAACGAGCTATGAAGAGAGCTTTGCTCGGAGTTTTTCTACGAGATAAGCTCCGGAACTAGGAGACCCGCAGGAGAACTAAAGTGACCGATATAGTTCTTAGAATTAGCAAGTTGAAATGGCATGGGCAGGCCACATCGCTCGTAGAACTGACAACCGATGGGAAGAAAAGGTTCTCGAGTGGCTACCACGAACCGGAAGATGCAGCGTAACAATTACCCAAAAATCGAAAAAAGGCCCATTTCTTGAAAAGGTAGAGAATTAGATTCAGGTATAGCGACGAAATAGAATGTGACGAATGGTCATAGTATGCGGGACCGATCTAAAAAAAGTAAGGTGTCATACTCGTACTCCCACATCTTGGATTTTTTCGTACATCCTAAGTACTTATATGCTCGTAGTATAAACTAAAGCTAAAATCCAAGTCTGCTCTACGTAGAGTGGGTAGATTGTCTACGCCCTACAACGCTGAGATTGCTTATTGCTAAATGGTGTATATTTTTTGGCTCTTATTAGGTTGGCACTTTATGTAGGGACCTATACCTAACTATTTTGTTTTTTCGTTTTGAGTTTCTTAACGAAGTAGGTACTTCTTAGATGAATTCTTTTTCGAGAATAATGCCTATATTGTTCAAGAAAATGTTATGTCCGTTTGCGCTAAACTTTTAGTTCCTAAGTGCGTATTTAATATCCTTCTATGACATACATAAAAGCTGTCAAATTTTATTTCAGACGGGCATCACTGATTGCGATAAATAGAAACTCTATATAGACATCACCATAACAGTCAATTACCATTTGCTCTCCTCGTGGGGCCCGCTGCTTGCCAATGTGCCACAGTTCAACACCCGGCGATCGGCTTCTAATCATGCTATTTATAGGCGAAATTTTATTACAGGTATTCCACATTGTGTATTGGACGCATGAAGAATGTGCGACGCCTTGTTGAAGCTTGACTTCTGTTCTAAGATTTTATTTAGGCGTCACCGTGACTCGCCGGATCAAGGAACTTGCTAACTTATATGATTTTAGTATGTCAATGCACCATATGTAATGGTGGACTGGCTGGCGGACCATTGTGCTGTTGCCAATCATCGATCGAGTTTGTATTGCCAATATTCTACATGATGGTAGCTGATGATACAGCCAAACGTAGAACAAGCTAGCCCATGAGATGTTTATCTATTTCTTTCTTTAAAAATAATGTTATATTGCACACAAGTACAAACGACACAAGAACCCCGACACAGAGTAATACGTGATGGGAGACAATTATTGGTAAAATATTAATAGGATACAAAAAACACGGGTTTTATTTTCAAGAAAAATCTGGTGAGTTGTATTTTAGGTTTGCAAGTAATGTTACAGAGTAAAACAATAGTATAAGCACTGTAAAGTAAAAATTCTCCGAAGCTTTCTTTGAGGACAAATAAAAAGGTGAGAAAATGATTTTGCTCAACCAAATACGTAGACCAAATCATTTCGTGTTATTTCGGAGTACAAATAAAATCTCTAAACAAAAGCATTTACGATAATGTTGTTTTATTTACGTTGTCTGCGTATATTCGCCACTCCAACGGTGCATTTTTGTAAGAAGGTAAACCCATGCCATGGGTAAGTGTAAAACAAAACAATATCGAAAAATTTCAACCAATATGTTTCGCTTTTTACCATCCTCGCTCCACTCCTCTTCAATATGTGATGCCTCAGTCGTTTTTATGATGAGTCTACTGTTCAGCGTCTCAACTCCCGAGGAGGCGCTTTTATTTTCAACCAAATTCAATACGACGGCCTTTTGTCAACTGTTACTCGAGTGTTGTTCGGTGAAAAAATTATTCTTTAAGATTTTCCTGAGGTAAAACTGTGATCGCCACTCGAGAAACTTTTCACCCATCGGTTGTCGGTTTTGATAAAGTATACCTGCCCGTAGTTAGCATTTAATATTTGGCGAATTTTGAAAGTTATGTCAGTATATTTAAGTACTCTAAGTAAATACAAGTTATAACTTAATTGTCATAAATTAATATATTATCGTGTAATTCAGTTTGTTATTGGTCTGATTAGGTTTTTTACTGGGCTTTTCCTAATCCTGCGCAAAGAATGTTGGACCAATTTAGGCTTCCCAGTTTATTGAAATAAAAAAGATTGTAGCAAATACTTCCCTTATCATTTTGACATACATACCTATAACAATCCTTTACAACTTCTCCAATATAGATAACCTTATAGTTTATTTTAAGCGGAATTACACTAGATATACTTGCTTCATTTCGTATTTCAAATTGCTATATTATAAAATACCTCATTGGCGAAAGTATGACAGTCACCGGACTGACTCTTCTTATGCAGACCTTTACAAAATAACATAAAATACTACAAAATTAATCTCTCTTCAAGTGTATTTCAATAAGATAGAGCCTTTTTCACTTTTAAAGCAAGTAAGCTAAAAATTTCATGCTCTGAAAAAATCAAAGGCACTCGTGATTGCTTGCTGTTTCTTGGAGTGTTCCTGCTTCTCTGAGCTTTAATATTTTGTTTAGAACTTTTTATACCCATAGAATTTCTTGAAACAGTAACTACCTACTCCGAGAGCTTAATTAGACTGTTTCTTTTTTATAAAATATGCTGCAATCTTTGTTTAAATATCATTTGTCATGGGCAGTATTTAAATGTCGTGTTTTCAGCATAATTACAGCATGTTTTTCGGTCGCTGTAGGTATCACTTCTGTGATAAAAAGAGTATCCCGTTACTCGCATATCTATATATTCGACTAGCCACGCTCCGCGGTTTCACCCGCAGATAAAAAGTAGCCTATGCGTTAACCCAGCATATAAGCTATCTCTATTCCAAATTTCGAGCGGGATTCCACGCCGTATTTATTGCTATACGAATAACGCGCCGGTTTGAATAGGGCTTTACGCGTTAAATTATTTAGCCCTTGCGAACCCAGCGCTCGCGCTGGTCAGTTAGTATATTATAACTACGTTAGGTACTGGCAACGTTAGTGTAAAAATCAGTAAAGCTTCATTCAAATTTGTTCAGATGTTTGGACGCGACAAGTGCGCATATACGAACAAAAATATAGGCACAAAGTGATCTCCTAGTATGGAAGGAGTATACTTATAGGTACAGTGCGATCGTTGTTAGAAAAGAGCGCTGAAGCCTCCAATAGCAAACATTAATGTATGTTTGTACTCTAAATGGAAAATGAAAATCGTGTTTACATTATAGCTTGCTATTATAAATAGTCTCTTCAGTAAGTTAAGTAAAGTCATGCAACGCGAAGACAAAATATAACCGAAGGGAAATACTGGCGGTGCTTTGACGAAGTTCATTTAACTGGGGTTCGTGTAATAATGAGTCACGTCGATTTGTAAATACGTACTGTTGTTACATTATATTTGATTTATTATTTCGTATCTAAGTATGATAAAAAAGGTACTTACGTATTCAAACTTTAAGAGATCATAACGTTAGATTGTACACTTGTTTGTACTGCTGAACATAGGCCTCCCCCAAAACGCGCCACTTTGAGCGGCTGCTTGCCTCCTGCATCCGTCCGCTACCCGCAGTTCTGACCAGGTTCAAAAATTTTACCTACGTAATTTTGTACCTACATAATTTTTACATGATATTTTCAAACAAAATACTTAAATGAGAATTTTTGAGCTGTTTAATATAGACGCTGTTTTGATGATTACTTGAAGATACTTTATATGTAGATTTTTCCTCCACCAACGGTTTATTTTAAGTTTTATATTTTAGTTTTAAAGTTTTTAGGTATAGTTTAGTTTTTAGGTCTAGTTTAGTTTAGTATATACAAGTTATTTAAGTTTTATACATCCAATAAATCCCATATAAGTTATTGCTGTAGATGCTCAAATGTATTTATTTTGTTTCAAGTTATAAAAAAAACATCAAACACCTCAAGGTCATTGGCATGTAATACATAAAAAACTAAATTCGCTTTTGCACACAAAAAACGCGGATCGATATACTAAATCGACGTTCACCGTTAATGGGTGTGGTGTCTACATTAATATTGCACGTGTAAGGTGCAAAGACCTTTCCAACACAAACAAAACAGTCTAAGAGCTTGCGTCTTCAAAAATTAAAGAATACTAGATTATCGGGTGGTCTTGAACTCAAATCGTTCTTGACTTCAGTTCACTCTGTTTGCTCAGGTCATATATATGAAGATAAGCAGTGTTTATCTGGATCCGATTGTTTGAAGATGATATTAGCTGCGTACGTTTAATTAGAAATAAGTATTTACTTTCTTCGATTGGCTTAGAATATTATACGTATCCAACACGTAGCTACAGTATTAGGTATCTATAGATAAATCTCTAGTTAATTTCTGTATGAATTTTTAACGATGTTACAATAACTCTTTAATTTTTTCTTATACTTTACTGGCATAGCAAAGGCATAGCATTTGACCACTGTCTCACTTAATGGTAAGTAAAGACGCGGCCTATGGTGGTGCATGCTTGCCTATAAGATACCTGTTCATTCTTGACTTAAAGACTCTCTGATTATAGTCAGCTGGAAATAAGGACGACGGCAAGGTCTAAAACTACTGTGACCTTAACATTTACTATTTTTTCATTTTCCTAGAACGTATCCATGTGGCTAATAAGTAATTTTCATTTAAGTTAAACTTTTAAACACCTAATTATCTAAGAATGTGTCCAATAACACTTATCTTATTGTCTCTATTAAGGCGACTTAGACACTTGGTTCTTGTGTTCTTTTTAGGTAGGTAGCACTTACTTGCACTGCACTACATTACACTATAGCACTTAATACATTATGACACTACACTAACTCAAAAGGTTTTGTTCTTTTCAATCTTCTGTATATCCGTGTGATCGAGCAGCTGGATTGCTTCGACGTTCACGTGATGATGAAGTATGTAATGATGACTTTCTGCATACTTCTGGATAACTTTGGTGACGACCTCTATATTAAGGTCCCGATGGAGGTCGTCATTTCGTATGTACCAAAGTGCATTTACAATTTCCCTTAGTACCTTGTTCTGAAAGTGACCTTAACATTAACTTAAAAAATTATTATGAGACCTGCCTTGAACTACGAGTATTAAAAGTTATCAAAATCTGTTCAAAATATAACTGCATAAAACAAGTTGTATATAAAAGGTCAAATTGAGAACGGCATAAAGTCACGTTGTTTAAAAACTACGTAAGTTTTTACGTAATAGGGTAAAACCGGGATAGATGCCCCACTTTTTGAAGAGGCCTCGTAACTTCATCATCATCAACAGCCTGAAGACGTCCACTGCTGAACATAGGCCTCCCCCAGAGCACGCCACCTTGAGCGGCTGCTCGCCTCCTGCATCCATCGGCTCCCCGCGGCTTTCACCAGGTCGTCGGTCCACCGAGTGGGGGGCCGGCCTACGCTGCGTCTTCCGGTTCGTGGTCGCCACTCGAGAACCTTTCTTCCCCATCGGTTGTCAGTTCTACGAGCGATGTGGCCTGCCCATTGCCACTTCAACTTACTAACTCTAAGAGCTATATCGGTCACTTTAGTTCTCCTGCGGATCTCCTCGTTCCGGAGCTTATCTCGCAGGGAAACACCGAGCATAGCTCGCTCCATAGCTCGCTGCGCGACTTTGAGCTTACTAATGAGGCCAACAGTAAGAGACCATGTCTCAGTTCCATAAGTCATCACTGGCAACACACACTGATTGAAAACTTTCGTTTTCAGGCTCTGCGGTATTTTGGACGAAAAGATAGGACGAAGCTTCCCGAACGCTGCCCAGCCGAGTTGGATTCTTCACGCCACCTCTTTGTCGAAGTTGGACCTACCTAATTGGACAATCTGTCCTAGGTAGACATACTTGTCGACAACTTCGAGAGTATCGTTCCCAACAATTACCGGTATAGGTGGAACATGAGCATTAGACATGATCTTTGTCTTGTCCATATTCATCTTAAGACCAACCTGCTGGGAGACTCTACTGAGGTCGTTGAGCATGGTGCTAAGGTCCTCGAGCGATTCCGCCATTATGACTATATCATCGGCAAAACGAAGGTTAGTGATGTACTCGCCATTTATGTTGATGCCAGATCTTTTCCACTCCAAGAGCTTGAAAACATCCTCCAATGCGTTTGTGAACAGTTTCGGAGAAATAACGTCTCCCTGTCTCACGCCTCTTTGCAATGGAATTTGTTCCGTACTCTGGTCCTGTAGTCGGACTGACATAGTGGCCTTACTGTACAAACACTTCAAAACTTCGATATACCTATAGTCAATTTGGCATCGCTGCAAGGACTGCAGCACCGCCCAAGTCTCGATTGAATCGAAGGCTTTCTCATAGTCCACAAACGCTAGGCATAACGGCCGATTATACTCTTCGGTCTTCTGTATAATCTGGCGCAGCGTATGGATGTGGTCTATGGTGCTAAAGCCTTTTCGGAAACCGGCTTGTTCGGGAGGCTGGAATTCATCAAACCTGCGTGCGAGACGATTCGTAATGACTCTCGAAAACAGCTTATACACATGACTCAAGAGCGAGATGGGCCTATAGTTCTTCAATAAGGTGTTATCGCCTTTTTTGAAGAAGAGCACCACCACGCTCTTGTGCCATGCCTCTGGCGTTATACCTTCAAGGATGACAGAATTAAATAACTTCTGGAGGACTAAAAGTACCGGTCTACCACCCGCTCTCAGAAGTTCGGTCGTAATTCCATCTTCACCTGGTGCCTTGTTGTTTTTAAGCTGTTTGAGGGCCATTCTAATCTCGTACAGGCTGACGTCCGGGATATCTTCGGTATAGTGTCGGACTAACTTGGCTCTGATGTCCTGAGCTGTGTTAGTAGCGGGCTTACGTGTCGAGGTGTATAACTGTCCATAGAAGTTCTCGATCTCTCTCAGAATCTCAGGCTTGGATGAAATGACGCTACCATTTTCGGTCTTCAGTTTTGTCATTTGGTGTTGCCCAATAGACGAATCCTTTGCGAACACTTTAGAGCCTTGGTTCCGCTCAATTGCGGCCTCAATACGTGAAGTACTAAGAGCACGCAAGTCGTGTCGCAAGGAACTCCAGATTCGTCTATTGAGTTCACCGTAGGCTGACATATCAACTGAAGACTGCAGCTTCATTTCGCTCCGGTCGGCCATTAGCTCAAGAGTTTTTTCTGAGAGCTTTTGAGTCTTCTTTCGGCGTTGGGTCTTAAAGAATTTCGATCCAACAGCTTGGACAGTTTCCACCAACCCGTCGTTTAGCTCGTCCACTGTGTTACAGTCGGCTAGGCACTGGAAGCGATTTTGGAGTTCCAGCTGAAAGCCTTCGGGGTTTTGGATTTGGACAGGATTTGGACGGAGTCGTAACTTAAAATTTATTAATTTATCAGGAATAATTTCTATGATAATAGCTAGTCTAATCTTTTATCTTACATTAGGATCTAATTTCGGTGACCTATAAATTACTGATTGTGCAGAATTTAAGTTTTCCCAGACCCTTTTTTTTGGGGATAGACGCCTATCTATATGGATAGGTGCCCCACTATGAAAATGAGCAGGAGGATAGGTGCCTTTACTGTGGGACTATTAAATATGTTCTTTGTATTCTTTTTATAATATAACAGGCATAAACATACTTAAATAATAAATTTTAACATATTTTGTTTAAGAAAAAATCAACGGAGTATTTATTTTTAACATGAACAATCATAAGTAAAAACTGGTAATTATACCCACTTAAGATACATTTCTGTCCAATTAATCTACACTAACTGACCCGTCCTGGCTTCGCACGGGTTTATGAGTTTTACACCCTAACCCTGTCAAAGAGAAGAGGGAACGGTGAAAAAAAAGATAGGGGAAAAGGATGAATGGATGGGACGGAGATGATGCGGCCTTCATAATTTCCCCTATTTTTTTCTTTCTCCCCTTTACCTGCCTACCTTTGCCATCTGATCTATTCCTTTCTCTTATCTTTTCCTTCTCCCTTTAATATTCCTTTCGACAAAATATGTATAATGTGCTTAGCCTATGAACACGTTATCTAAGTAACTATTGGCTCTGTACTGTGGAGGCTGGCTGGTCATTTTTTAAGATATTGAAATAATTATTTCACCATTGTTGATTATTTTTTACCGTTTAATAAATCATATATGTACAAATAAAATAATATTTCATAATATCTTCTCTCTTGCTTCGTGCAACCCGCACATGGCCGTTTTTTAAAACGAAAGTATTACTGATATTCTAAAAAAAAACTACAATCAGTAGTTTTAGCGCGATGCGTATTCAAAGGGACAGACAAACAGAGAGACAGCCAAAAAAAAAAAATAAAAAAAAAATAAAGAAAAAATATATATTTAAACTGTAAATAATTTGTCGTTTTTGTGATACTCGACCTTCAGTTACCGTTAAATATGTATCTAAGAAAATTTAATACATAAAAATATTTCTAAAACACGTTGACATTATCGGTGGTAGATAGATGTTCCTAAGGGACCTATACCGCCAAAAATTCGGGCGACTATCCTTTTTGATATGGATAGATGCCCTTTTATTTTTAAATTAAACTGAATACATTAGAATGATTATTGACACCTAGGTGTGTACTCAATAAACCAATGTGTTGATAAAGTAAACGTTGAATAGACTATAGTTACTGATTAGAAAGTTATGTAACAGTAAATACTCCCGTTTGAAACTTTGACGTGATTTTCGCATTCGCTGCGGAGATGATCGCTCATACGATCGAGATGCGTCTATTTTGCGAGATGGTCTGCGGGGGCCCGAGGTTTATGGCGTCTACGCTCCTTATTTAACCTATAAATTTTCTGTTGCGATTTTGGGAAGTTAGATTTTTTGATAACGGGGCACCTATCCCATTGAGGCATGTATCCCGGTTTTACCTTATTTAAAATCCCCTACAAAAGCAACCGAAAATAATTGATAACATGGAAAATTTCACCAGTCATGTACCGAAAAACACGAGTGCAAGCTTAACATTGTTACGACAAGAGTAGCAAAGTGTAGCGAGGCATTCCGACGACACTTGGCCATGTTTTTAGTCTTAATTGAGGCGAGAACAGGCCCAACTTGGCTGGCATTGCTCATTAAGAACAACAAACAAGTAGCTAAGTACTGCTGGAAGGCACAAACGAACTAATCGGCTTCACAAGCGGAACGCCCAAAATGTTAGGACGAATTCAGAGGCGCGGCTCCATTGATTTACATACAGAAATGTGGCAAAAAGCGAGCGGGCGTCCGTGATTTACAGTTGCTCTTATGGCTCGTTTACATAGTTGATAAGGTCTCAGCAAGTGGTAGATTATGCGTAAGAACCTTAGGGGAAAAGACTTGTATTACAATACGTATAAAAGCTGGGTTAGCTAATGCTACTGGACATATGGCTTTTCCAGGGCGGGAGGGATGGTTTGACTGCGAATGCACCCCGCCTCGCCCCACCACGGCGGTAGACTGCTCATGGGGAGGTTTTTAGTGGGTTCGAGTCCCACATATCCCCTGCCTCCACCCCCGTGTTTGCAGGGGAATGCGTGGGCATTTTCCTCCCCCCCCCCCTAAAAAAAAACAAAAAACATGACTTAAGGAGTATTACCACGTTACTACGTCTCATAATATTTGTACAACCTCTATAATAATCTTGATATTGTGATATTATGTATTATTGTCCTGTCCTACGACCACTCGGTCGTGATGATGATGATGATGATGATGATGATGATAGATGCATAATGTCGTTTATTAATTCAAGCACTTCACCGCCGAGTCATTCTCCTCTGATCTCTCATTCCCATTTTCCATTAATTACCAGTGCATAAAGGTAACTAACTCTTTTTTTTGACGGGCAATGTGCCTTTATTCTTTACACTAACTACTACGATAATAAAAACTATACTATGTACTAAAAACTACTAATAGCTGCACTACCTACTACCACAGAATAGACTGTAGTATGTGCTGTATAGTAACTACGTACAAAGAACATAATATTTTGGATTGTATACTCTAAACACAACATAACGAATTTATACTATAAATGGATATCAAACATTAACCGATATAAACAAAGAGCAGTGTTATGTAGTTTCAAAATCTAAATATACATGAAAAGACTACAAGCAGCGTAACATTTCTTAGGTAATAACTATAAGTTACATAAGAATCTGCCGATTTATAAGTAAACATTCTGCATAATTATGCTTGTTTATTGATAGGCTGGAGCTGGGAGCTACTAGTACGAGTATACTTACAATATTATTTGAATTCTTTTCATTAATAGACAATCAGGATACCCAATGAGTAAAATTATAATGTAGGCATCTAAATTGAAACGTATGGTGAGGTAGCGGTAAACATTAAAATAACTTGTACCATTAGGGAACTAAACAAAAAACACCGCTCTCGATGGTATTCAAAGTTGGGGAACTTGCGTGGGTTCCGAACAACTGTTATGAACGAAAATCTTTACGAGCCTCGAATAAGGGTTTATACCCACAGTTAAACTGAAGTAGAGAAATACTGGCAAGCCAAATAAACATCACTATAGTTAGTATCAGGGAACAAGGAGGAGATAAATGCCAATACACCAGAAAAAATATCAAAAATATGCCTAAAACTAGATGGCGTTGCAAAATGAGCGGGTTATAAGTTGAGCGCAGATCAGAAATATGCCAAAAACGGTTCTATGGTAGCATGGTAGTAGTTCTATATTGTAAAATCAATTGATCAGTATTATATAGTTTTTATGAACCTGCGTATGCAGATATACCCTAGTTTCTTTTTTTATAACTAAATAGGTCCACATTTGACCGCAGTCTCACCTGATGGAAAGTGACGATTCATAAAGCGACAAATCATAATAAACCTATAATAGTCAGTCAATATGACTGGTTTTGTTTAGACGCAGCGTAGGCCGGCCCCCCCACTCGGTGGACCGACGATTTGGTGAAAGCCGCGGGGAGCCGATGGATGCAGGAGGCGAGAAGCCGCTCAAGATGGCGCGCTCTGGGGGAGGCCTATGTTCAGGCTGTTAATGATGATGACTGACAATTATTAGCCACGTGTAGTCGTATAGTCTTTTGGTATAATATGAAAAGCAGGTTTGGTGCATTCGACTGACAATTTTATTATAATTTGTCACTCTATGAAATAAGGGTGAGAAGGAAGATGTAGACAAACAGTGGGCTCATTATACACTTAAAAATATTTATCTATTATCTTTGCATCATTTAATTTCAGTTATTGATCTAATAGTCCCCCTGTTCTAAAAGGAATTAAAGCAATAATACCTAAACCATGCATGCCTAAAGTTGCCGGACGCTATCGTCTCAGTGGCAATGGGCAGGTCACATCGCTAGTAGAACTGACAACTGATGGGGAAGAAGGGTTCTCGAGTGGCGACTACGAACCGGACGACGCAGCGTAGGCTGGCCCTCCACTTGGTGGACCGAAGATCTGGTGAAAGCCACGGAAGCCGATGGATGCAGGAGGCGAGCTTGAATCTTTCTATAGTTACGACGAATTCTTGCAATGCACTGTGACATTATAATAAATCATAATAATAGTAATTCATATAGATTCTCATAATATGCGACATTTTAATGATTATTAAATTTGTAATTCAATTTTTTATTATTCACGAATATTGAATTTGTTTTTTTTTCGTAGTATGATTGGTTGTATGTAATTTAGTAGATATATAATATACATACAATAATTACGACATATTTTAAATAGGAATATAATGTTGATACATGATTTTTTTTGTATGATAATTTTTTCCAAACATGTAAACTGACATTGATGAATAATTGATTATTGGTATTGATTACTGATTTCACTATTATTACTACCGATAGGAATTCTTGATGTCTTAAATTTTCTCTTCTCGCGTCTCCGCTGTGGTGGATAAACGCCCTTTCAGCCCTCATGAACGGAAATCTTTTCAATCCCCGTATAAAATTTCTTCAGGGAAAGGCACAAGTGATTTATGTATGTAGCTTTCTTTTGTTGCGATCGAAGAAATATTTTACAATCCGCGGGTACATTAGCAAAATATTTATGGAGAGAAAATAACAATTGTACTGGGCGTTACAATAATTTTCCTTGTTATTGTGGAGCTTAGAATCGACTTCTTGCTGACACGTCTTATGGATTACCGAGGCGAAACTGCGACGTTATTTTAAATGTGTTTTATTGTCCATTATTATTATTGTGTGTTATTACGCGAAATAGAAAAGCAGACTTACATAGACACGTAAAGCTTTATGTTGGATCCTTTAGCATAAATGCAGGAGTCTCCAAACTAAAGGTATGTGATACTCTCAGGTAGATACATAGTGATACGTGCATAGAGAGACATGTTGCCAGAATCATCAAGGCCTGAAGTTCTGTAAATGTTGCTAAAATGTTGCATATTGTTAGTCTCAATAAATGTGAAAAGAATTTGACGAAGGCAACTCTGCTAGTATGCTGTATTCGCTGGCATATTATTAACGCAGTTTTTTGCCTACTTTCGTTGCATTAGATTTAGATGAATAGTCGCAGGACACAGTAGTGTCTATTCTATGTCGCCTTGCATAATGAAATTAAAATGTATCTGTCTTTTTTTATCTCTCCTTTTTCAAAAGAGTATTGCCATCATAGTTTAAGTTTAAATTATCATCATCAACAGCCTGAAGACGTCCACTACTGGCCATAGGCCTCCCCCAGAGCGCGCCACCTTGAGCGGTTTCTCGCCTCCTGCATCCATCGGCTCCCCGCAGTTTACATTATCATCATCATCATTAACAGCCTGAAGACGTCCACTGATGAACATAGGCCTCCCCCAGAGCACGCCACCTTGAGCGTCTGCTCGCCTCCTGCATCCAACGGTTCCCCGCGGCTTTCACCAGGTCGTCGGTCCACCGAGTGGGGGGCCGGCCTACGCTGTGTCTTCGGGTTCGTGGTCGCCACTTGAGAACCTTTCTTCCCCATCGGTTGTCAGTTCTACGAGCGATGTGGCCTGCCCATTGCCACTTCAACTTACTAACTCTAAGAGCTATATCGGTCAGTTTAGTTCTCCTGCGGATCTGCTCGTTCCGGAGCTTATCTCGCAGGGAAACACCGAGCATAGCTCGCTCTATAGCTCGCTGCGCGATTTTGAGCTTACTAATGAGGCCAACAGTAAGAGACCATGTCTCAGTTCCATAAGTCAACACACACTGATTGAAAACTGACAACACACACTGATTGAAAACTTTTGTTTTCAGGCTCTGCGGTGTTTTGGACGAAAAGATAGGACGAAGCTTCCCGAACGCTGCCCAACCAAGTTGGATTCTTCGTGCCACCTCTTTGTCGAAGTTGGACCTACCTAATTGGACAGTCTGTCCAATTACATTATAGCTTTAGGTAATTCGACACAGAATCGTCACCACCGTCTGTGGCTATTTGGTGATGTTAAGAAATTTATTAATCTCAAACTACAATAGCTTGATCGTAGTTAAATCCTCTAATTTCATGACTATGATAGGTATTTTCAAGGATTTTGCCAACGGGGCGGAAAACAATTTGAAATTCAATTTCACCGACGAAATAATTATGAATGCGGACTGATCGTCTTTAAGGTTAAAAATCAATCAGGATTACTGGCAACAAAGGTATATAAAGAGTAAATTGATCTGTCCATATGTAAATTCACATTATATTTACTTAGATCACTAATATTATATGATTTTAGTGTCAACATCTTCTATCTATCTGCATGTACATATGATAAAACTGTAACTGGGCTAAATCTGCTACTATAAATATTATTTAAAAAAATTGATTACATTTTTTAATAGATATAGATAGATTCTTTTTTAATTTTTCGTCTGTCTGGTTGTCTTTTGAACACGCATCACGCTGGAACTATAAATGGATTTCGCTGAAATTTGGTATGGTTATAGCTAATTTTTCAAAATAACATTTAGAATACTTGTTGTTTTCTAAAATGGCCAAGTGTGGGCTGCACGAAGAAACAAGGGTGTAATTTTTATGCAAGATTTTTTGTTTGTGTATTATTTACCTATTTATTTATTTATACTCAACCTGTCGAAAGAAAGAGACTTCTCTCTTAGGAAAGGGAAAAAGATAGGGGAAAAGAATGAATGGATGGGCCGGCAAAGGAAGGCAGGTTCCATCCATTCATCCTTTTCCCTATCTTAATGCTACTTAGCATTAAGTTCGCCTATGTACTTGATTATCTTGTGCAATAAAGCATTTTCTGTCTATCTATCTATCTATCTTTTTCTCTTTCTCTTTCACTTCCCTCTTTCCGTGAACAGGGTTAGATCATAAAACTAACCCGTGCGAAGCTGGGGCGGGTCAACTAGTAGCCTAATAATTTTTCTCTATAAAGGGGATTAACAGTTATTTAATTACTTTCAAAATCACACAGTAAGTAATGTACACTGCTTATGCAAAATTAGTTACCTTATTTTTGTATAGTTATACTTATTATATTTTACACTAGCGGCTCGCCCCGGCTTCGCACGTGTAGTGGTGTAGCCTATGTTACCCAGGGTGAATGTAGCTACTTATATTTAAGAAAGTTTTTATTTTTGTAAGTACCCACTTACCTACCTACATTGACAGCCTCTGTGGTGTGGTGGTTGAGCAGGTCGGCTCTTAACCCGGAGGCAGCGCGTTCGCCTCCCGCGACATGATAATAATTTGTGCACATGAAAAAAAAACGCAAATACTTGTTCCATGTCTGGGTGTTGTGGGAACATGGTCCTCGTAGTTCCTGGGTCACTAGATACAGGGAATCCTAGTTAGGGTCCAGGATCTATGTATGTGATCGTTGGGCGTTATTTATTTATTTTTATTTATTTACTATTGGCAAAAGTGTAGTACTTATAAGTATATTAGTATTTTGCTGCCATCTAAAAATGTGACAAAATTCTGAGTACCTAAAGGTTTTCCTCATACATTTACCCATCCATTCCCAAACATTATTATACGATCCTAAGCATATTTCCGATACAGCAGGGAAGCTGACGCAAGCATCATTTAATAAGAGGCCTGTAGCGACCCTTCCATGCGGATTCACGCGGATTCACCTTTACATGTGCGACGAGACTGCCAAGATTTACAGATAAGCAATAAAACGGTGTTGGTACCTACTTGCTTCAAGAGCTTACACTGGCTTAAAATATATGTGAAGGTAACGTATTACTATTACCTACTATAAAAGTCTTATGCCCGTTTTCACCAAAGATCCCTAAATTTTAAGGGACTCAAAAATATTTAAGTGACATCTGACAGTAATTTTGTTTTCACCGGCGATTAAGGGACACCTACAGCTTAAGGGATCCCCTAAGTTAAGGACGCCGTAGCTCGACCCCTTAGCGTTAAGTGGCAGGTTAAATTATCAAATCGCCAGTTCTTTTTTCAATTGTATTTGGCAACTGTCTCTACCCGCATAACGCCAGAAATTGTATTTGTTTTAATTTTTTCTGATGGATAATATATTAAAAACTCTAGTGCTAATATCAATAAAGCATGTTGCTTGTATTTTTGACGATTATTCTCTTAAATATATAAATAAAACAACAAAAATCGGCAACGTACGGTTTTTGGAAACCGTAGAAAAGAATAAACTGTCACTTTACAATTTAAGTGTCACTAAGCGCTGTGAAAACGAATTTAGGTAAGGGTTAAATCTAAGGGGCCCTTAGCCAAAGGGATTCCTAGATAGGGTGTAGTTCAGGGATCTTTTCCGTGAAAATGGCATTATAATACCTTTTTAGATGTAGGTACCTACTAAAAAGTAAAAGGTAGGTAAAGGTTCTCAAGTGGAGACCACAAACCGGAAGACGCAGCGTAGACCGGCGTCCACTTGGTGGACCGACGCGACTATCTGGTGAAAACCGCGGGGAACCGATGGATGCAGGAGGCGAGCAGCCGCTCAAAATGGTGCTCTGTGAGGGAGGTTCTGTTCAGCTGTGGACGTCTTCAGGCTGTTGGTGATGAAATACTTAAGAAACGAAACGAGTTTGTAGGCTTTTTAAACATTTTTTCCATTTTTTTATCAACTGTAATGTACTTTAGTTAGAACACACGAGACCACTTTTAGTGATAAGTCCCCCCAATAAAGATAGCCTCGAACGAACTAACCCTATGTAACTATTACGACTACAGACTAAATAAGTTATATCTTTCTGTATTTGTGTTTGTATGTGTGTGTACAATAAAATCATTAAACAATGTCTGTACTTCTTGTATTGTATTGTTTTGATCTATATAACATGTGAACAAAAACATGTGCAGACTTAGCTAGAGTAGGTACACCTGCTTACTTATTTATTTTTGATTTTAACAGATACATTTTTAAGCCGTTCTATTTAAAAGTTAACTTCTTTTACATAGTTTCCAAACAAACACATTTATGACTGAGGTAAAGATTAAAGATTTTTTACGCAGCCGACTACAATATGTGCCTGTAAGTTTGAGTGGAGTTATGACTTGCAATTAATGTGTGCAATGCATCATGTGCGTTACACGTAACCCTATTAAATTAGATTAATGCTTTATTTAAGCCCAGTTGAAGGCAAGTGGAATGCGCGCACCATCTAAATTGTCTTTGTCATAATAAGAGAAGGAGGAGTTGGTAGGGTCGATGTTATTCCTTTTAAACCTTTAAGGGTTCTTTCGGCACGCTTGTAGGCACTTACCGCTAAAAATAACTCGCATATGGAAGCTTACTAATATGATATTATCTTCTAGGTGAGCACGTACCATCGTAGAACGCTTCGCATCGTCACTTCCCATCAGGTGAGATTGCGGTCTAATGCGGCCCTAATTAATTACTTGTAAATGAAAAACAATATTTTTCTCATCCTAGTTTTTCATTAGTTTCCCTTGGCAGTTAAGGCAATAATATCCTTTATATATTGTGCTTTCTTCATTAAGGTAATTTACGTTCTAAATTCAAAAGATAATTCCCCTCAATCCCAGATACTCAAAAAAGAATAACAGAGATTCCTTAGACTATACATAAGCAAGCTATGTTTATGTATACCTACTCTAAGAGAGATTCGGAAGACAGTATTCTATATCGTTAGGTACTTTATTGGATTTACGTAGGTATATACATATTTTTTCAATACATTTCTCACATCTTAACAAACTGTTCAATTTTTTTACCCTATTTTTAGAACTACTAAATTAGAACTACTTAATTGAAAATTATAATATTATCATCCTTTTAATGTTAAATTTAGTCTTCAAATGTACCTTCTTATAAATAATAACAACTCTGAATAATTTATATATAGGTACGCTTAGACACAAAATGGATCATGATAAAATTGGATTGGATTATTTTACCGTTAGTAGAGTTTTAAGGGATAAGCAGATACAAAATTAATTAACTAAGTACCGACTTATCTCGGCTCTTCTTTAATTATGTAATAGTAGGTACCTACGTCTAACTTTACGTAAGAAATAAATAAGACTACGTAGCTGCGGTCAGCTTTATTTAAACCGTTTATGCTTAAGGTTTCGGAAGTAACACGCGGTTTGAATTAAGTAAAAACATTCATTAGCTTTTTCAATTGTTAATGTAGATTTCATTTTGTGATATAAAACGTATCATCTATATTATAGCGTATACAACCACGAACCGATTACAAGTTGCCGAAAGCTATTGAATGGCAACAGCTAACATGGCACGATTAGGGAACGACTATATATACGCCATTTGTCGTGTGGTCAAGGCGGTGTGCGTATAGGACCATCTCTTCCCGGTGCATGAGTGCTGTAAGAGCCGGCTAATGGAATATCCAGGGAATGAGCAGCAGCATTCTCCTCGGTACATTTAAATCTTCTGTGATAACCAAGCCGCCTGCCAAGCGTGGTGATTATAATAAGAGTGTGCAGTGGCGTTTTATTGGGGAGGCCTGACTCGGATTCAGGTATTTATTGCTTCCATAGAGTACATAGGTGGAATATAAAATTAAATAAAAAGGCTCATTATGGACCCCGTCGGGCGCAGCAGACGACCTCAAAACCTGTCTTCAGCAGTGGACGTCTTCCGGCTGCAATGTTGATGCAGTGTGTGGTAAATACACGCAACAGTATTGCCTGATGTTTTCAGAATATACCTGGGTATAGGGAAACGTTCCTTTGTTGTTTTTGCCAACTTTGCTATTTCAGCTAGTGAAGAATTTTTTAGTGGTTAGTTTGACTGAATTTTGTTCAGCCAAATTAAGATCAGAAACTGCTAAATTAGAAATATTGCCTATATCACAGAGCAGGAAAGTAATTATGCTCTTTGGGCGCGAGAATAGCTGTTTCCTTCCTCTGAGGCCTATACTTTTAGCCACATAAGCCACTGTTTATAGTATAGTGACAAACGCAAGAGACCACAAGAACTTTTTATGTGGCACTGGAATTCATATAATTCTAAATGCTCCTCCGTCGTCAGCTTCGATATTTACCTTTTTAAGGCCCGATTTCACCAAAGTTTATTCCAAGTATACGGCTATTCGTTACTCTTGGATAGCTAATTGACAAATGAAATTACGCTAAAAAGACGCCATTTTGATTGTATCCAAGGAATAAGTCTTATTCCTTCACAAAATTGGTGGTATAAGGGCTATATTCGCGTAACTCGATTGTTCTCGGAAAGTTATACCTGAAATAAAATTTATTCTAGTTTGGTGAAATCGGGCCTAAGTCTTATAGAGCAAGAATACACATAATATGTACTACATGCCTAGCGAAATGATGTACCTCTATACTTTTTAGCAGTGCCATTGATAAGTACCGTTGATACTGTTGTACTTTGGGGTGCTACAAAGCTACGAAATTACTAAATGTTCTTAATATTGTTAGTACTTAGCACGTGGTACTCTATAAAAGTTAATAGGTGATCAATCCTTATTAGGTAACCCACATTCTCAAAATCTTCCAAGTTTGAAGTTTCAAAAAATAACCACGATGCTACTGTATCTCATAGAATACAAATCATGCCCACTTGAACATAAAAGGCTAGATAAGAAGGGAAGTTTTAAGAACCACAGTGATTCTACTAACTGTAGGTACTATCTAAATATCTCCTCTAGGCATTTTATCTGCTATTGTGAACCGCTGACCTTTTCGAAGTTCGTAGGCGTTAGGTACTGGCAAACACCTACGACGTTTCAAGAACCTTTTGGCTGGGTTTAGAATTTTACAAAAGGCACTTTGCCCATAAATTTAAAAAAGTTTTGAGGTACCATATTTGCGAAGTTATTTCAATTGTACAAATATAAATACGAATGTTGAGTTATTGAACAACGAAACTATGATCTGTTTTAAGTAAGTATTTGGTGTATCGTCTTTGAAATGAAGATTTATAACGCGGGCCGTTCCGCATACCTAAGTGTTAGTGTGTGTATATAAGTATAGGTAGCAGAACGTGTGTGTATGTACATGTTAGATAGTTTCTATAATATGTAGATGTAGATTCTTGTCATGGTATCGTCTGAAAAAAACTCAAACAGTTTACTTTCCAAAGTCTACATTTTGTCTGTTTACGTCTAGGTAAACATGCTAACAACGTGAATACAAAATGAAATTTCGCTATAAAAACACGCCGATGTCGGCGTAGCGTCCCTAACAAGTGTTTATTTACATGGTTACGCGCTTTACAGCCCCCGAATAAACGCCTTCTAAAATTATACAAGTTTGTTTCATAACAGAATTACAAGCGAAAAGTACATTCAACGCGGAAACTGAAAGGTTTCGGAACGTAGCTTTGCGTAGTTACGGCGCTACACTCGTAGCGGCCACCATATGTTCCGGCCACGAGGGCGGCGATCGATACGCAAGGCGGGCGGCATCGGCATGCACTCACCGTGGTCAGCTTGTAGCTCAGCTTCCGCTGCAACGCTGTCTCTAGATGCAGGGCCATATTGAAATCACGAAGTAACGACTCAATGTTTAATTAAAGTCCGTATAGGCACTATAACATAGTTCGGTGAACCGGCTTCGAGTAACAGGTTCGCGCGTGACGTACGTAGTTCAGCGTGGCAGATCGCGTGTTCACGCGGCCATTTTACCCGCCTGTCAAAAGTTACGGATTTCCGCCGCGTGGCGCTACTGCCGACGGCTGCGCAAAACAGCCATCCATGGGATTCCCGTACTAACTGCTTAGTATTCTATGTTACGCGATGTAGGGTTGCATCGCTACAGGTTACGAGACACTGGCAATTGATTTATAGTAAAACTTGTAATTGAGTTTAAAGTTACGGTTTTGTGACATATTGATCGGTTTATTTCAATATTTACTAGGTGGTAGGACTTTTTTGCAAAGTTCGTCTAGGTAGGTACCACCGCTTTGCCAGTTATTCTGCCGCCAAGCAGTAGTGTGCAAGCACTACTGTGTTCCGGTTTGTTGGGCATTGTAGCTAGTGAAATTACTGGGCAAATGAGACTTAATGATCTGATCGCTCAGTCTAGTAATCTGATTACTAGACTGTGTAATGTCTCAGGATGACGTGCGCAGTGCAGTGTCACCCGAAAATTTATTGTTTTAAAGATCCGAGTGGCACTGCAACTGTTATGGGCGGCCGTGTTGCTTAACATCAGGTGAATGACTAGCTCGTCATGTCATTCAATCGCATAAAAAAAATTATCGGGAACGCTTTACATGGAAAACATGCATTGGACCTTGGATAAATTAGTTCGTTAAAAATTTAAATTGCTTTAAAATGTAATTGCAGCAATCATAACACGAATTTCATATTGCAATTTTATATTGAGCTTAATGTATAAACTTTCTTTTTATCCTCTTTATAATACTTTAAGCGTGTTTTACTAAACAGTAAATAAAGAATTCAATAACAGACATTTAAGCTAAGTACTTATATAGGTAACTGTATTCACCGCACTAGTCCAAAGTACAAAGACATGCCAACAAAGGACGGGGCCATATATTTTGATTAGCGCTCTTATACTAGCGTCAGACATCAAAAACGAATTATCGTGCTATTTTGTGGTGACCACTGAGAAGTGCTGGCTTCTGTAAATAAGATAGATGGATGGATGCTAAACTAAAAGCAGCAAAAGTCACAATCAAAGTCTAATTATTTAAATTATTCTAGATACTTACTAAGCATATAAAATTACAAAGTGCTTATCAAATGTTATAGAGAGTGTTGTTTTCATTATCCTCTCCATATTTGTAGGGTTCATATTGTAATGTATGGGTAAACTGGATCATCTATGTAATTCTAATTCCACACTTAATTAGTAGCGGAATATTAAATAAATCATTTTTATGAGGTAACACAAGTAGCCCCCCAGGAGGCCTTTGTGTAGGTGGGTGTGTGTGGCGCAGAAAGGAACGCCTTAGACAAGGTGATTTTACAATTTTCTTTTAAATAAGATCGCACACACGTACGCTTTTATTTTAGACAATTTTTTTATAAAGTATAATTTTCTGGTATTTATTTCTTCACTGATTCTTGTTCTATAAGTGCAGTTGTTCAAGCTCTGTAAATACTGCGGATTTGTAAATCAACACTCAGTACGTGTAAAGCCTACGAACTTGAACGTGAATTGTGAAAAAAGTTCTCTTTACCACTACAAGTGCAAGCAATCAGGCACAATGCAGAATATAAAACTCCGATTCGTAGCTTCAATTACACCTGTGAAAAAGAAGCTACAAGAAACTTTACAAACAATATAACTACACATGATATATATGTGTACACATACGTACACATGTGTTACACATACACTTTACTTTTGTTATACTTTATGGATAAAACCGAAAGGTAACCAATGGTTAAAAGCTCTAACAAATCCCAAACTAATGGGTGGTGGATGGTACTAATTTATTAGAGTTTTTAACCATTGATTACCTTAACGAACGGATCGAAAACCCCACCCTTAGACTGCATTTTGACCTATACAGGAAAAATCGTGAAAAAAAAGAAGAAGAAAAAAGAAGAAAATCGACTTTTCTAAAGTATTTTGAGATTATTATTTATGTCTATAAGTACATATACTTAGGTATACCACAAGTAGGTAGCCTGCAGCCAGGAAGGGTTAGAAAATAATATATGTGTAGAGATCTACATGTATTATTTGCTAACCCTTCCTGCAATTTTCAGTTACCCAAAAAATCTACAACTATCCTCCTGCCATGACATTTTTTCGATCAACGAAAACTAAAAGGTCGAACGCTAAAAGCTTTTTCGGCATGTCTATAGACATAGCACTGAATATACTTGTGTATATTTAAAACTGAGGGCACGCTGGGAATGAATCCAAAACATAATTTAAGTACGTACTGTTTTACTGCGACAAAATTAGGGCAACTGAAATAACTGCATCATGAAAATCGATTAAATTCTGTCTATATTACATACAATTGAATATGGAATTTAATGGACTAGAATGGCCATGAGGTTATGTAATTTAAATCTTAGAGTAATTAGTATCTCCTTTATAATTATATCGAAACTTAAACTAAGCTAAAATTACTAGAACTGGTAGCGCTCATAGCGTAGCACGACTAGCCGTTTCTAACCGATCCGTAAAGTTAAGCAACGTTTGCTGCGGCCACTACTCTGATGGGTGACCGCTATAACAAAAAGTGGTATTTACAACTGAGCGCTACCGTGCTACGGAGGGTCCCGGCTGTTGTCGTAGACAGTAGTTGTTAAGCCACGTCAAAAGCCTTTGGGTGGCTTAAAAATTCTGACACCAGCGCTGACCACTTGCCTACACGAGAAAAAGAAGACCAGAACTGGCCTTCCAAAATAATATTCATATTTATATTCATTTACAATACAATACAATACAATACAATAACTCTTTATTGACACCAAAATAATAAAACATAGAAATAAGAATCGCATAATAAGATCATTTATTTGCATAACTAAATTTAATATGTATAGATTTTATTCTACGTGGTGAGTTTAATACTTAGTAGCCTTTTTCGGGCATCGCGAGATTCTCGGAGATAAGAAACTCATCATCAAGTCAGATACAGTACCTAGATATATGTATACAAAACACCCCAGACTTAGTTCGTCGCATGAATGAACTAACGACAACTTTACTGTGTGAATAAGCCCTCGAAATCGCTGAAACTTTACACATCCCGTGAATCATAGACGAGCTCGAATCACGTTAGGCATATACAACTAGTTGAACAATTCAATCACAGAATCGAGCGTGCCATTTACTAGTGGCAAGCTACACGAGTAGCATCTGTACATAAAAAATCAATCATAAAATCGACGTAATCTCTTTTATCATGACAGCGTTCGACCAAAGAACGAGTGGATCACGTCACAAAAGAGATCATCATCAACAGCCTGAAGACGTCCACTGCTGAACATAGGCCTCCCCCAGAGCGCGCCACCTTGAGCAGCCGCTCGCCTCTTGCATCCATCGGCTGTCCGCGGCTTTCACCAGATCGTCAGTCCACCGAGTGGAGGGCTGGCCTACGCTGCGTCTTCCGGTTCGTGGTCGCCACTCGAGAACCTTTCTTCCTCATCGGTTGTCAGTTCTACGAGCGATGTCGCCTGCCTGCTCATTACCATTCCAACTTGCTAATTCTAAGAGCTATATCGGTCACTTTAGTTCTCCTGCGGATCTCCCACATTCCGGAGCTTATCTCGCAGGGAAACACCGAGCAAAGCTCTCTCCATAGCTCGCTGCGCGACTTTGAGCTTACTAATGAGGCCAACAGTAAGAGACCATGTCTCAGTTCCATAAGTCACCACTGGCATCACACACTGATTGAAAACCTTCGTTTTCAGGCTCTGCGGTATTTCAGACGAAAAAATAGAACGAAGCTTCCCGAACGCTGCCCAGTCGAGTTGGATTCCTCGTGTCACCTCTTTGTCGAAGTTGGACCTACCTAATTGGACAATCTGTCCTAGGTAGACATATTTGTCGGCATCTTCAAGAGTATTGACAAAAGAGATAAATGTCGATTATTATTGTCATAGCTCATGCAATGCTCAAAACTTTTCTCGGGTATTTCACTACCATCGAAGCATAAGTGTCATTCTCAGGGGTACTTCCGCCTACTACGCTCCGCGGTTTCAACCACGTGGACATATTTTTCTGTGTTAAAAATATCTTATTTATTATTTTTCCAGGATCAGTATCAGCGTATCTTACATCAACCGCTCAGCCGTTTCAACATTGAGAGCTGCATGCGGTGACCAACAATATGCATACACACAAACTTTTACATTACCTACTAATATTAGTAAAGCATAAGGTTGACATTGGTCGGAAAATTAGCGTTCATTTGTATTCAGTACCAACTGCTTTCGTAGACCTACTTAGAAAGACACGTTCAACCGCCTCTCGTCCCAGTAACAGTTTTCGGTTCTAAATATACTATAGTCGTATGACAATAGTTGTTACAATACATACCTACACGATTCTGAAAAAAATTAGATGCTTATTAGGTATAGTATTAAAAGTATTCATTCTATAATGCCGTCTGGTCCTGGCTTTAAAAAAGGACCACTCCATCTCTTCCCGTGGGCTATAAGAGCCGGCTAAGGGAATATCAAGGGAATGGGCAGCAGCATTCTTCTCGGTCTGCATTATATAACCTACTGTGATCACCAAGATCGGCCATAGGCGTGGTGATTATGGCAACCTATTTGGGAAAGTCAATATTCAGCAGCTTTGCTTAGTTTAGGTCTAATGTAAATTGCGCTGTGTGAAATGTCGGCTACAGAAAAGTGCCTGTGTATACGCCTGCTGATGCTCTAAAGTCTAAATCTAATAGGTAATTGTTAAAGAAAGATGAATAAAACACGAAATCCCTATAGCCGGCTCAGATATAAGTAGATTCACGGTGCAAAATGCTCAGTTAAAGTACTGTGCGAGTGTGGCCAGACGACCAGATAATGTGCTTCTAAAGTACGATTCAGTACCCTATGCACTTAACTCTTAGCTTTTTGAAACTCACAACTACTACGTTTAAATAAATAAATAACGCCCAACGATCACATACATAGAACCTGGACCCTAACTAGGATTTCCTAGGATCCAGTAACTATGAGAACCAGGGTGCCACAAAACCCAGAACCAGATTTGAGCTTTTTGTCCTATGCACAAATACTTGTCCTGTCGCGAGAATCGAACCCACCGCCTCCGGGTTATGAGCCGACCTGCTCAACCACCACACCACAGAGGCTGTCAACAAAATATAAGAAAAAAATCTACAGCTAATAATTTAAAATACATTTATGAAGTACAATAATAATAAGGGCGACCATAATATATTTGTAAAACAGGGATCAGTTATAGGTATACGTATTGCATTCGCAGTTGGCAGCCGGGGGGAATAATAAACCGTTGTTAACTTACGGACTTGTTAAATTGTATGCACGTCCAACTTTACTAGATTTATTTCCTTTGGAATTGCTTTTACTTACGGTTAAAATGATTTACTAAATCTAAGAACTGTAATAAAGTACCTAGTTGGATTGTAATTTTTGAGTTTACACTGAATGAGTTTAGTATTACGTGACGTCATCGTTTCTTTGGAGTAAGTTGTACCTTAGATTATACCAATGTGTTAGTATCAATACAAATATTTATAGTTCATCATCAGCTGGAACACGTCCACTGAAAGTAGGCTTCCCCATAGTAGAGCAGCATTTTTAATGGCTACTTACCGCTTACATCCGATCTGTATTAAATAAGTTGTTAAAAGTTCTTACTATTTGGTAAAACTCAGTTGAAACCGTTTCAATCATAGATTTAAATCTCAGGATATGCCTTGACTAACATTTTTTAGGTCAAAATGGTGGCAAAAAATTCAACGCCATCAAGATGACGCTGCCATGACGCCTGTCATTGTATAGCTTCACAATAATTTTTCAAATATAATATAGATTATTTTCTGACAAAACGAAGTATAACATTCAAAACATTGACTTAGTTATGATAAATATGCTGCCTTTTTGATTACACTTACGGAAGTAGTTTGTACAACCTTTCTAAGAAAACATGCCCGGCAAAACTGGGCATGTTTTCTTTATAGCACTCGATCGATTTCGCCTAACTTACACCACAGACTGAGCGCTAGTGTAGGCCAACCTGTGAGATTGGCTCAAACTTTGAAGCGACGCCGACGTTTTAACCTGTCATCAGGCCTGCAGGGTTACTCTTGACACTCTATTTCAATCGTAATTTGGGATTTGGAACGAAATCGTAGCATTTGGTACTCTTGAATCCGATACTAGCGCACGATTGGAATCTTTGTCCGTGGAATTTTACGGAACTAAATGGAATCGACTCATTTCTACACCATCCGCTTTTTCGGTACTCTTGACGCGATTTGACATTGGCAAATTGAGTTTGAAGTAGAGTTTGCGATAGAATTTTCAGACCTTTCAAAAGTTAACTTTTTTGCGTTCGAGTGTGTTGTGTTAAGTGGTTTCGGAAGCAATTCGGAAGTAAAATGGCACGTTTAGCTCTTATTTTTGATATTTTGGACAATGCACATAGAGAAGATCTAAGGCAACGTCGAAACCTAAGAAGAATGGCGCGACACACTGAGAAAGCTTTTGCCATGAACGACAACGAGTTTAAGAAATGTTACAGAGTGACGAAAGACCTTTTTGAGGTCATATGTGGCGATTTAGAGCCTCTGATGGCAAAGCCTACTCGTCGTAGTGACATGTCCTCGAGATACGAGGTTTGTAAATATAGGTGGTAGTTCTTTCATGCGTGGTGTTTTTACGAGAAGTCTCTCTCCTCCAACTTTTTGAACTTGTAGGCCTGTTTTAATAGTTGCCTTACATAGCATCACAGAATTGGTAATTTCTGTCGTCCCATTTCTTTTTTGTCTCGTATTTGCCATGGGCGGACCGCAACAGACCTTTTGCTATCCCTGGATTGTCCCCAAGGAAATCCGCTAGAGCCTCCAGCTGCTGGTAGATTGGCCTACTCATAATCTTTCCTGTTAGAACGGACGAATATCTCCAACCAAATACTTCAAATCTTGAAAACAAAACCGCTAAACAACAGCTGGAGCGGAGTTTTGGCGGGAACGCGGAAAAGTTCACGTCGGTGCATTGTATTATTTTACAAAACTTATGCTTTTTCCAGTGTTAATGTTTAAAATTGGTGGTGTTTTACGCATTAAGTGCTGAATTACGAGCATGAGTGTGGGCAAGTGATATAATGTAGTGAAACGTGGTTTTTCGTATTGCTTCCAAAATTCCATAGAAGCCTCTAGTAAAGTTGCCACCACTTTACTAGGGCATGCCTTAGACTGGATTATGACTTAGACTAGACTATGACTACTCTGACTGTGACTATGACTTGACTTTAAGTGAAAATTTCCATAATACGATAAAAAATTACAAAACTTGACACTGGCTAAATACACTATGTGTGGAGCCAAAATATAAAAAAAAAAACAGCTGGAGCACACAGAACATTGATACTAGTTTTTTTTTCTAGACAACCATGATGTCAATAATGACATTATTCATTCAGCCGTTCTTGATATTATTCGTCGGTAAATAACCGCTTTTATTTCTTTGAAAGTGACTAAATATCATCAAAAGTGAAGGTTTTATGGTAATATATTTTTTATCACTGTTATTAATAAGGTTTTTACATGTTTTCCACAAATTTTGGTATAATATTTTCTATTATGTGTGCATGGCAACACTTACATAGTGTTGTACTTTTATGGGTCACAATATTAAGTCGATTGCATTTCCGATTTCAATTTCGATCTCGATTTTGTTGAAGAGTACCAAATTGTTTAACATTGGAATTGAGATTGGTTCGGATTAGAATTAGAGTGAAATTGGGATTGGATTCAAGAGTAACCCTGCTGTCCTTACGAAGTAATACATACTTATATCAATGGTTTCGTTACAATGCCATGCATCCGTTCACAAACGTTATGAGACCCATTTAGGTATTTAAAAGTCAAGTACCACAAGTACTTACTACATTTTTAATAATGAACAAATTTATGTTTTGCTCTTTATTTTTGTCTGTGACAGTGGTACAAAATACGGCTGATATACAGTTAAACAAGTCACGCATTAACGATTAGGGGGCGACCACACCGACGTTCCTGCGGTGGTCGGCTGTGACATGCTTCACAATGAGCTTTCCAACACCTAGGTGCACCGAAACGGAAGTTTAGGTTTTACGTAGAATATAATAACATAATTATCATACCATTTTACGGCAAAGTTTACCTACATTTACTGTTAAGTACCTACTGACGGTCTTAGCCGGGTCAGGTAAACAGGTCGACATCGACACTTCATTTAACTGGCTACTTTAATCAATTCGCTACGCTATACTTTCGCTATTTCGACACTTTCCCCGATTCGACACTTTCCTTTTTGGTCATTTTGATACTTACTGTTTATTTATTTAGGTTTCAAAGTCCGTGTACACAACAACTAAATAATTTTTGTGAAAATGAAATGAATGTTTTTTTAACCTACTTACTGAACTTTATTGCTTAACTTTTAGGGATAAGATATGTACCAAACCGTTGTCGTGTACATTTTACAAATATAAAATGCATTTCATTGCCAAACGATCCGGTGAAGTTCTATAAAAATCAGCCTGATACTTAGCTATGAAAAGTACCTAGCTACACAATACAAAATCGTTTCATAGTTACTTATAAGTAGTAATAAAAAGGTCTATATTTCTTCACTTCTTCAAACAAGTGCGCTCTTTCTATTATGATTGTTTGTTTACCGAGTTCATTGTCTATAAAAATCATAAGTTAAGTCTCCCCTGTAATCACGATTAGAACAACAGAACACAAGTGCTCACCAAACTGGGAAAGAACAATGGCCACACTCGTAGGCCCTTCGTTCTTAACAACAAATGTTCCCTATGCCACTGAACCGCTGCGCTACAATTTACTAACAGTATGAGTAATCTATGAGATTTGTAAACTTTACCATGTTTAATAAATAATGTATTATTGAACACATCTTATACCTACTGTACATTTGAAACACAGCACCAAACGCGGTAATTAGAAAAGAGCACTAATTGGTCTTGTATCGTATACTTATGTGTTTTACCACCAAGTGCGCTCCCCCCCCCCCCCCCCCTTACGAAATTTCTGTTGGTATTCCACGCCTGTGATAAGTGACTCTGATTCTGTGCCCTAATCTAAACTCTCGTAAACAGGTACTCCTACGGTGCTCTTCTTGAAATGAAAAAATGCGAATATTTTAATTTCATTGATGTTTATAAAAATACCTCTGTTATATTAAAAGACAATTTAAGAGCCTATACAACGTCAAAATGCTTATAATGGTTTAGCATGAGGCCGTGTCCTGTCAACAATATTGCAACAATGACTTTGAAATTGATATTATGGTAAAGTTCAGGGCTAATGCTAATGCTTATGTATAGTGAAAATATGAATAACATCTTTTCTCGATAGAAAATAATTACAAAGTTACCTCCAAACCGTACAAATAAACCGCAATTCTTCAATGAATACTTTAAATAAGATCATGAAACTTTGTGTAGTGTTGAACTAAATATAATGGAGGGCTTATGTATAGCGGATTTTTTAAATAACGATTATATTCAGTGTAGTAATAAATTACCTAAATTATTGCGCGTTAGAACCATTCTAACTAAGACCGCCCCTGCCGCTCGGTCCTCCGACTCATCCCCGCTTTGGCCTAATACGCCTAGTACTTACTATATATCTATTCTGCGGCTTTGGCTTGGCCTAGCATAAGCCCATAAGTACTAATTTTTATGTAGAAAGAGAGCGTCTGATAACACCTCTATCATCTGCAAAGAATAGCAAGTTTCTTCCATTTGTTTGAGATTTAATTTGAAAATTGTAAATGTAATTTAAATTCACGCGCTCAAAATGAAATTCTCGATTTCTTCCACAGATTATAGAAAAAAATCACAATGACTTATAAGTGACAAATAAGTAAATAATGAGTTCTAATAATGGGTGATTGACAAAACTCCACTTTTTCGTAAAATGACCTAAACTAGTACTTAGTAAAGCTTTTTACTGCTAACTAAATGTACTGTACCTGTAGTTTGCTCATTTGGAAGAAATGAAAAACCCTTGTCTGGCCTAGTCTTTTGTGATGAACGCGTTTGTTCGTCGGCCATTCCACTAATTGCGGCCACGTGCTTTTGTCTTCGCAAATTAGATTGAATCTCTGGATTTCTATTTTGTATGATTTGAATAAACGTCTCTAAAATATTTAGGTTGCGGTTTGTTTAACATATTTTTATATATTAATTCAAAAAGTACTACGGTTAGTGTTAGTGTTAGGTAATAATTAATGCTCATGCAGTCTAAAATTCAGAATTATTTAATTAAAATGATTCAAAACCGTGATTTCTATGAAAACTTTCAACCACACTATCACACTTCACACTAATATATAACCTACCATATATACCTATACTACTAATAACACACACTAATATATACCTATTTACTGTTTTTTTTTTCCATAATTATATTTTTTGTTTAGGTAAATCAGAGTTCCAAGATACAGGTCTCGTGCTTAGTTTGGAGCTCATAGTTAAGTTTAATTTGACGGAAATGTATATTCTTGCGGTTCATGTATTTGTAACAAAATTGTAACTTTTATTCTGGCAATAAATTTATCTTTATCTTTATCTTTATCTTTTAATATTATGCAAAAATTTGTGTGTATTGTTTATAAGTGTGTCTGTTCCCTTTTTACGCCGGGAATTGAACGCAGGGAATGGGGATAGTTTACTGGATTAACATATTGGATACTTATTATCCGCGGGTGAAACCGCGGGGTGCAGCTAGTTTACACATAAACATGACAATAGCATAAAAGGTGGCTTTAGTATTTTGTTAACAAAAATGTTTCAAATGCAAAAACAATTTATAATGCCTCAAAACTTCATCTAAACTAGAGTATTAAACCTCTAGATACCTATATATGTTAATGCCTATCATTTGACTCCTATAGGTACTATGCATTTCCGCGCATGCCGCCACTTCATAGACACTTGTTCCATTCGAAAATGGACATAGCTCTACAAACCTCTATCGTTTGTATACAAACGATGCTACATTCAAAACAGACTGCAAATACAGACGGAATGCAGGGGCCAAAAACAAATTTTTGAAAATATGTTCCAAAGCATAGCTGCAAAATGTTTCGTCGACCTTTGCACGTACTTTACTGCAATAAATTTAATTGTCTGTAGGACTTTGTCACTACAAGATATGAGCATATTTAACATTTTATTGCATTCATATAAATATATTGTCACTTGATTCCAAAACAAAGTTAAAAGCCAAAAGCCGTTGCCCTTCCTTGATAATTTCTTACAATTCTTGTTAGATTTGGAGAATGTTTTTTGCCATAAATACGCGCTATGAGAAAAAATTAAGTGAGCTTTTAAATTTAAATGATCTAAATGCGACAAGGTGCTACACTGTCAACTGTATATGCCCGAAGTCGCCTGTATTTTATCAACATAGGTAATACATAGGTTCGTCTCGTCTCGAATGTTTACAAAGTTCTCCAAGTGTAGGAAGACTAGACGTTTCTATTTTGGTGGATAAATTCATCGCAGACATGCAGGTAGGTGGAAAAACCTTGCTTTTCTCGCAATGTTTCTTCTCACTATCTTTAACCCTCCAATAGGGGATGGATTCTTAAAAACTCTTACTTAATATCCTCCTCAAAAAAGGAACCTTTACTCATCAAATATCTGTAAGTTTTTAAATCTTACATTGGCAAACATTTGACCACTAACGTCTCACCTGATGGTAAGTGACGACATAGTCAATAATGGAGCTTGCTTGCCTAGAAGATACAGGTTCTTTCTAGTCTCTACTACCAGCGGTTTGGGATGTACGCTATGGTAGAAATTTCTCAGGACCTGACAGTTTCAACTTAAATGTCAATACATAGACCCTTGCGGTCTACAAAACGTGCACATAATTATTATGAGCGCAGGCTCAGTATAATAAGGTACAAAAGCACAGAATATAACAATTACTTGTTGTAGTCTAGAGGATTTAGTGCATTCATGTACCATGCCATTCCTTACACCGAACCAAATATTTAGCTTCCAACCCAGTCATAAATAAATTGAACGATATTGCCAAAACATATGGGCACCATAAGTTTTCCATACACCATTTTCCCTCCGCCTATACAAGCGGATGTCGTGCCAAAATAATCTGAATGCATTGGTTCGAAGTTAAATCTGCTACGTACTTTTAGATAGAGGTTGTGATGTGAAGTTAATTCACACTATGTGTCGATGTTTGATGCACAAACGTTTTAGATGAAAAGTTTCTTTGAATACTTACCCCATCATCATCAGGGGGCCTTCCAGTCTATTATAGACTATTTAAGGAGTGTGTTGGAGATTTGAAAGACACTCTTTTGGTGGCTGTATAAGCCAATACGAGAGAGGCACATGCGTCCACACCTTGCGCAGGCATGTGTTGCGACAGATGGAGTAATGTCGCTGTCATTCCGTTTTGCTCTCTATTCAGCAAGCTTGTGGAACCAAGCTCTATCGTGCAACTTATAACAATACTTACCTACTTATATAAAAATTTTCAGAAATTTTCTACTATTATATATATAGGGATGTTTTAGGAAACATCAGTCTATTTTGAAGAAAATAAGAACTGCAGCATTTGTTAATAAAACAAGGTCATGGACGTATCCAGGATGATACGTCATGAACAAAAGTAGTCTTTATCAAAATCAAAGCAGAAAGTCCAGGAATACTCTTTCCCTGTCTAGATAAACAAAGTCATAAAGTAACTTAGGTACCAAATCAAGTCGTAGGATGTTGCACAAATTCGCCAATAATATTTTCCAAAAATATTGTGTACTTAAAATTGCATAAATAGTTTAGAATGGGGCGCAGAGAGGCCGGTACGGTTTCAACTGTTTTATAACTACCTTTACTTAACTTCTGATATTATATTTTTATTTGCATTCGCAGATTTAGGGAAAATTTTACACCGTAAGAATTGATATGTTATAAGTAATAAATAGGTGACTGATATATTTCATGTACTTGCATAGGAAAAGAAAGAATATGAAGCTATTACACACACTTCGATAGTATACCTAATGCGAAGAATGATGTGTGTCGCATAAGTTAAAGGCTCCAAGCGGTTTCATAAAATTAATCCCCGACTTTTATTTCTTTTTATCATCTTCCGCATTCAATATTAATCGTTCCTTCTAAGTGGGTAAGAGCAATTTGCCGATTACAGTCCGCATGGATGCTCCTTTTGTAATGAAATGAGCTATTACAAACCGTTCGATTATTCTGCCTAACTACCTGGGAGGTAGTCTTCGTACTTAGGTACTCTACGAACGCAACTACAATGCCCTATCTTTAGTAGGTACGAGTACGTTAAACAAAAGAAAAAAATTGTTAAGTAAATAGGTAAATTCATTTTTGTGTCATACTCATAGATTAGAGAAAAAACAATTGACGTCATACTGTAGTTTTTTTTTTAATCTTGAAGATAAACGGATATCAAAAGCAGGTTTTTATGTTGTTTAGTGGATATGATGGTAAGTGACGATGCGGTCTAAGATTTGGAATAAAATAAATTATAATGTATTATAGTCTTTCTTATGTTTACTTTTATGCTTTGGTTTGACTATTAAACCTACTTTTATGTAGTGTTTAGGGTTCCCTATACAAAATTGAATAGATAGAGCATCATAAGTGTTGTTTGCTCTTCTGTACTGATATTAACCAAATACTCTGAATCCCGGAAAATTGTGAGTTCCCGTGGAAAAACCGGTAGTTTGGGAGTGAAGCCGCGGGACGCCTCTATAGTAATTTACAAAACTAGTTCTTTGTCTATGTAAAACTAGTGTATCGTGTGTCACAAGGTAAGAAGTTTACGTCTTACAATTTTTACAATTTTTAAATATGGTTCTTACATGTTGTGCAATATGAAGCTCTTAGTTCACTGTTAAACCATGGGTACATCTGTATTTTACAGAAACCTAATGTGGAGAATAACATTTTGTTTAAACTTTAAAGTAATAAAAGTAAGGTTGTGTATTTTCCTCGCAGTAAAACAGCCGGTTACCACGGAAGTTTGCAGCCTCAGGCGCGGCGGTCTCTCACCGATGTTTGTCGAGTGCTTCCTCACACCTAACTTTCGTCAAGGACTTGTCGAGGAGTTGGTACCTATATTAAACATGTTATATGCATAAAATACTGTTACATAATTTAGGTGTATTTATTTTTATTAAATTTTTCAACAAATGAAGTAGGTGTAAGTAAATTCATACATTCATGGTTTTTGAAGATTTTTTTTGTGTATATTATTAGTTTGTTAATAATCAAAATAATAAACGAGGATATTTCATCAATATAACAAATAACCCTAAGTTATATTAAATCACTCTGAAAAATAGCCTTATTTGTTTCGTGTGTATTATGATAATAAAATTATATTATGTAAGTACCTATATTTGTTAGAAAAATATAATGACGAAGTCCATGTACCATAGAACTGGTACCAATCAGCCATGATTTTGTACTCCACTGCGAATTATTGCTGTATAGGTACAGTTCCATCAACATTGGAAGTTAAGCAATAGGAACAGTTTTGAGCAAAACTAAGTGCATGGAGTTGTAGAGCGGGATTTACCGGAAGCGGCGTCAACAGCAACCGTCGCTTCAGGATCGCAACACTCTTTCATTCATCCCTCAGTTACGCCCTTTCACCACCGATCACAAGTTTACGCGGAAACTCTACACTAGGCATCAGCCTCCCACCACTCTCCCCGCTCTCGCTCACACCAACGCGTAAATCCTACGCCAGAATGAAAAGAGAAAACAAAATCAATACTGTCTGGAAACGCCCACCGGTTCAACTCGGTTACTGCGCTTCCTTACTGGAAATTTAATAAAATAAAACTCAGTAAAATATCATTAAAATTGCGTGCCTAAGTTAAACGGAACTATCTGTTGTAGCAACGACATTATCTGACATAGAGCTGTCCGCTAGCTCACGCCGCGGTAGGATAAGCAAAGCCACATGTTTCGCACGTGGTCGGGTCACGTTACAATGTTTACCTGCAACCGCCTGACGGTCAGGTGAGATCCGCTACTACCTCTTCTATCTATAGATACGGTACACCGTCAGCTGACTCCCCAAATAGGCTTTATTGAGCGCTTCTTTTACCAGAATATTAGATTGGTTACTTTATCTGTTTGGCAAATTGTTTGCCATCGCACCAAGTGAATAAATAGGTATTATTAAAACGTAATCTTGTTTCAAAGATAGCCATATTCAGTGGGCGTCAGAGACGGTGAGCCCGCGGCTACGGTTTGCATTTTTATCAACCATCGACGACAGCAGCAACATTTTATTTTCCCCGTCATAAATATGGAACTGGTGAAGACGAACACACGCCGGAATATACAACGTCTCCATGCAAACTTATCTGAAACTATGCATAAGTAAGCGGCAACAAAAAGAAGCCTCTTACGTTCTCCGGGAAAATAAAAGTTAGTCCATGATTCTTTATTTCTTGGGTAACGTTTTCGTGCTCTTTACAATTTTCTTTGCCCACACCATAGAGATAGGAAACATCACCCGCACATAAAAATTTCTGTTTTATTATGTATTCAGCTTTGTTTTATGTCGTCGCAGACTTTTGTTTTGTAAGAAATGTCTACTCTTGTAATTCCAAAATCATGGTTTTTTAAGGTTCCGTACCCAAAGGGTAAAACGGACCCTATTACTAAGGCTATGCTGACTGTCTGTCTGTCTGTCCGTCTGTCACCAGGCATATATGTATGTATCTCAAGAACCGTGACAGTTAGACAGTTGAAATTTTCACAGATGATGTATTTCTGTTACAGCTATAACAACATATACTAAAAAACAGAATAAAATGAATATTTAACGAGGCTCCCATACAACAAACCAGATTTTTTTGCTCGTTTACCAGATGTGTCATAGATGGCGCTGCTTTAAATAGTACTGCTACTCAACACTACATGGCAGGGATAGATAATGGTACGGAACCATTCCTGCGCGAGCCTGACTCGCACTTGGTTATTATTATGTATAGGTATATTTAGGCCTTTGGCGTCGATGCCAAAGGCCTAAATAGGGCAAAAACGTTATAAATGATAACTAGCACGAAGCTATTTTGGCACCATAGTTCTTTAGATAGATAGATAGACAGATAGTTAAAACTCTTTATTGAACCACCACATTACAGGAAGAATTGATAATCACACAGCTTTAGCTTCACATCTTTTCCAAAAAGTTAATAAGATAAGTACATTGATACTTACATAGTAATAATTATATTACTACAGCAATCGTAGAATATCATAAATACAGTTCACGTTACCATAAGGTAAACAAAAACTTTTAATACATGTATAGCATAACTTTGAGATTTTCTATTCTATTCTTTACGGAATAAGTACTTACATCTGTAACTAGAAAATATGTAGCTAGTTGAAAACTTCTCCACAAGCTGAACTTTTATTTTATAAAAGTAGGTAATATAAAGTATCCGGGGAACTAATGGCCGTACAGGGCACATGATTTATAATAACGTACCTGGATTTGTCAAACACAGGTGGACCTAAAATATGGACGAAACTTGTACCCAGTCTATAGTATACCTACGTGTATACCTACACTAGAACATTCTGCATGTCTCGAAATGAGAAAACGAGAAATATTACCTATATTTTAAAACAGAGTTATTTTATTTTAGAGTAGATCTCCTCCATACAAATAGTCTTTCTTATAGGCAGTAGGTACCTGGTATACAAGAATATATTTTAGTGTCTGAATATTTAATAGCGGAAAAATATAGGTTGATGCAGACTGACTTATGTTAGAGGTTGTCAAAAAGTTTACGGTGGAAATTGGAATGACAGATTTATTTGTCACCCGCTAACCCGTCGCAGCTATGCACGGGCTTATTAATTTTATTGTCAGCTTCGCTACCCCCCAATCCCACTCCATTCGTCTGCTTTGTACCCTTTTCCTTTTTTCTAAATCCATTCCGTTTTCCCTCTTCCTTTCCTTCCAGCTTCATCCTTACGCCTTCTCTCCAATTCATACAAGTTGTTCAACAGCTAGGTGGTAGGACTTTTCTGCAAAGTTCGTCTAGGTAGGTACCACCGCTTTGCCAGTTATTCTGCCGCCAAGCAGTAGTGTGCAAGCACTACTGTGTTCCGGTTTGAAGGGCACTGTAGCTAGTGAAATTACTGGGCAAATGAGACTTTATGATCTGATCACTCAGTCTAGTAATCTCATTACTAGACTGTGTGATGTTTCAGGATGACGTGCGCAGTGCAGTGTCACGCGAAACTTTATTGTTTTAAAGATCCGAGTGATCCTGCAACTGTTATGGGCGGCCGTGTTGCTTAACATCAGGTGAACGACTAGCTCGTCACGTCATTCAATCGCATAAAAAAAAAACAGCATCACCGTCATCAGCCTGAAGACGTCCACTGCTGAACATAGGCTTCCTCCATAGAGTGCCACTTGAGCGGTTGCTCTAAGTTATTATATAAGTTAATTCAATGAACTGTCTAAGTTTTTTTTTTTAAGTTATTTAGCTCTTCTTTCTCCTTTTATTTTATGACGAACTACAATTTCGTTATACAACCCCTACGTCACGAACGATACATGATAGTAGGTTTTACTTGGTTAGTTGAGTTAGGAGCAATCTAGTTGAGCAGTAGGGAAGAATCGACAGTTTTATTTAGAGTACATCAGAAAAAAGTAAACCCTTATCTTTATGTAAGGTTGAACATTTATATTTTTATTTATTTTCTGATATAAATAGTCTTCATTTTTAGTTCATTATAACTTAAACATGTTATAGCTTTCCTCGGAAAATACCTACCATTGCCATTCGCGTTTTCACGAAGTGTGCCTATGCGAAATGAATACGAGATGAGACGTCCCCATCCTTTTGATATGTTGGGACATATATTGAGAACAATAAGACGGCCTTATTTATTATTTGACATTAAGTCTTTGGATATAAAATATTATAGGGAGAATAAACGCTGAGAAATGTTGGAGATTTATTTTCGATTTTTAAACGTATATAGGATTTTTATGTTCGTTGATTTTTCTAGTGAAATTTCATGAATATAGCAAAGGTTGCAGCACACTGGCACTAGGCCAGACGCACGGCCCGTCTTGTCGTCTACGGCGCTACCGTAGATCACATCACAGGCCTTGAGTCAGGCCGCGCCAGTATGTACTTGCATTGCATTGCAACCACAGATTAGAGAAAAAACAAAGTTACTCTGTGATTGCAACCTACATCCTAAAGCGGAGTAAAAACTATGGTAAACTATTATTTCCAAAAAATGGTATGAAAATTATTAAACTCTATAATATCAACAATTTTCAGCAAATACTTTTAGTGTGTAGGTACGTCGTTACTCGGAAAGTTACTACGAGGAGTTCGGTCGGCCCCATTAGTCGCGTACTTTAACGTCAGTGCATGCAAGCAAAAGTTGAATCATTATGTATTAAAAGTTACAGCTCCGTATAGTTATACGTATAAACACATACATAAGTACGTCAAATGATAAAACTGTTGTCTGATATCTGTATAGATCTATTTATCCATATATATATTATATTTATTATGTTAATCCAGCGTATAAGCTATCTGCATTCCAAATTTCATCGAAATCAGTCCAGTAGTTACGGAGATATAAGGTAATAAACATTCACACACACAAACTTTCGCATTTATAATATCAGTAGGATAGAATAACATAACATCACATCACAATTTAGAAAGTCGCAATGTAAGTAGTGGCTAAGGTTGAATATTAAAATTTATCATCATCATCATCATCATTATCAGCCTGAAGACTTCCACTGCTGAACATTAGCCTCCCCTATAAAACGCCACTTTGGACGCTTATCATTGGGAGGATTAGCCATAATCACCACGCTTGGCAGGCGGCCTGGTGATCGCATAAGATTTTAATGTACCGAGGTGAATGCCGCTGCCCATTTGCTGGATATTCCCTTTACCTGGCTCTTACGGCACCCACGGGAAGAGATGGGGTGGTCCTATTCGCAAACCAGGACCATATGGCCAACCAGAACCACACAGCCAAAATAAAACGCCTAAACACGGTTAAAATTTATACAACATACATTCAACCAAAAACTTGCCTATATATGCTCATAGGTATGTAACTATATATTAATTATTTTATTTCTGCTGCACCTATAAATTATTGTATTACTGTGTGATATTGTGTATGTGTGTGTCTGGAATGAATTAAATTCATTTCAGTTCAATTATGTATGAATGTATTCTTCTTCTTATTTCAGAGGCCTGCTCCTGTTGGTGGAGTAATCGCAATATTTCTCTATTTGCAGCCAATGCTTTGATTTCCCACTATATACGACGTGACATTTATCTTTTCTTTTATTCGATCTGTATAATATGCCCTTCTAGGTCTGCCTCTTCCTCTTTTCCCTTCTACCTTTCCTTCTATGATGCTTTTCATGAAGCTGTCATATCGTACAAGGTGGCCAAACATTTTTCCTCTTCTTGACTCTATTGTCGCTAGTGTGTTCCGCTTTTCTTAAACAGGGATATGTACTTCTTCGTTCGTTTTTCGCTCAGTCCAGCTTATTCTCTCCATACACCTCCAGCACCACTATTAAAATGCTTTTGCTTTCAGACTTTTCCGGTCCATACAAAGCTATGCTCCAGACGTAGGTTTTTTTAATCGTTTCCTTAAAGCTTTTGAAATTAGAGTCTGTGAATTCGGACTTGCACCGCTACATCCTATTAACACCCGTAACATGCGTCCGAACTACTTGTAAGGATGACCCAGCAGTATAAGCTCGCCTTCCACCATGTAGACGCCTCTATACACTTCAGTACCACCGAACACCTCTTTCGTTCATCACCACCAGAACCTGGACCACCTTTGGAGCTGGCTCCTCCAGCCCAGCTCACCAGACATAGATAGCGATCCCACCAGCGCTATCATGTCATCACATGGGAGACAGCCACAGCTTCTCCCATTACATGGTGACTCAACCAGAGGATTCTTCCCAAAATTCACTCAATTCAATTCGGACTTGTAAAATGTATAGCGTTTCTAAATTCTAACTTAGCACCCATAGACATTTATCGTGGATCTCGTCTCGCTCGATACTCGATACCTCCCCATATTTCCCCATTAGCTCGACAGGATTTGCGAAGACGTCCAATCTTTCCAGTTTTATTGCACTGCAACGTAGGGCATTTAGAGTGATTTGTTTGCTTGTGAACAGTATAATTGCCACATTTAGTACGAAACTATACCTTACCAAATTTAAGAAGTCCACTATGAAGTTGACATGATTAGTGATTGACACTGTCAGATTAACTGGTCTAGAGATGTGAACTAAATAATCGATATCGGATAAACCCGATTTTAAAGAGTAAAGGATACTGATTCTACATATTTATTCAATAATCGTTTAGTTTTTTCATATGATATGATCTCAGTAAGAGAACTAATGATTGTTGCGAATAAGAGTGTTGCGAAAATAAAGGCTTTCACTTTCACGCGATAGCTTTCTGCGCCCATCGATGCTGCGATGCATCGCTGTACGCGGCCACATGAGCGTTCAACAGCGAAGATTCGCTGTTGCTCCGCATGTCTGGCCGCGCCGTAACACCAAGAGGCCTTTTTGAATACAAAAGATAACACGGTCACACTATTCCTATACTTGACGTCAATGGCTTGCATTTCAGCGAGGACAGCTAGACAAAGTGACCGAGTTGTACTATTTATTTCTTACATGTTGGCATACCTATTCATAACTATTTTGTTTAATAAATGAAGGTAAAAATATCTGGGCTATTGTGGTGAACTTTTGATGGATTATGGAATGAGATAAAATTTGTCTCATCATATCAAATTTTTGAGGGAGGTGATGACTTGCCACACTATAAATGGGGCACCCGTAGGGGCTACTGGCTACCGAGGAAGCAACATCGGTGTGGGGCGGCTTAGGGTGTGGAAAGGTATGCTGCACTTTCATTGAACGCTACTCGCGGTGTTATGCCCTTTAACATTTCCACCCTGGAGCTTTAGGATTGTATACTATATAATTATTATAATTAAAATCACCCTTTCAAAGTAGAGAATTAGCGAACTGCACAAGATTATATCACTGAATTATGCTCGCCCAAAGATTTGATTCGATTAATTACCTTATACGAAAATTTCACCGATTAATCGAATGTGTAATAGTCGCATCACTATTGTTAGAATAAAAGTGCTGCCAGTTCCTAAAGATTTTTTTCCCTAGATAACTTAAATCCCCTAAAAACCCCTAAGCTTTTTTTGTATTCCTAGCATATTCATTGTATGTTGCAGGTATATAAGTATTTGAAGCTCATAAAATAAAGCAATAGTTATACAATGTTTCTTAATAATATCTAAAACGCAATAGTCGTGACACGGCGACCTCAAATCCTTATGCTATAGGAACATTTGTAACATGAAATAAAAATGAAAGATTTTCTCTATATGGTTATAGTTTTTATATTCTTTACGTTACTTCCTCATTTATAAACTGATTTGAGAAATACATAAATTTTTAAATTAGTACCTTTATCTTTTCTTATTCTTGAATGCGTACTGCTTCATGCGTCATCATTAAAACATGTTAACACTTATAGTTATATATTCATGTAAAAAACAATTCGTTGACCACAGCATGAACAACAGATGTATATTAGGTGATATACATCGGTTGCATCGCCTGATCGCACGGATAATTTTTAATAAATAGACTTTTTTCCTTCTCATGAGATGAATAATCTTAAAGTGCGAAGATTTCTGCAGCAAAAAAACGTTAAGCAATCTTGCCATCAATTTATTATTATTATTATTATTTTTAATCCCCTAAGAACCCCCATTCCTCTTTTACCTCAAAATTTAGGGAAAAAATCTCTAGCTTGGTATCCCTCGAAATGTCATACTGTACCTATTAAATTTGTGTAAGTATAGTTGAGCAATATAGGACAGTAGCTGAGTTTGGATTTGTTTCCTGTATTACATGTTTTTTATAAATTAGCAATGACTTTTTGACTTTGAAGGGATTTTTTTGTTTCCCTATACATACTCTGCAATAGTAACACAAAGGCAACTTTCCATAGGGTCCACTCTTCCAGTGGACGTAGCCTTCTCGATCCTCTTATCCCGGCAACGGCCCAAGCCGAGGCTCGCACCCCAGGGGTGCCCTTGTGCTAGTTGCCTCCCACTTTTGATGGTTGGGCGCCTTAAGCGCCTGCCCTCCCGCCCGGTGACGCTGTAAAGGTCGGTCGAGACCAACAGCATTAGCCCGTTGAAAAAAAAAAAAACACAAAGGCAAAAAATTACCTGTACTAGGTAGTACCTACTGGACGTAGTAAGATAAGCAGAAAAAGCAATCTGCGTTTGGAAGTAAGAGCTTTTTACTTTTGGATTTCAGGTACTGCTTGGTGCGTTGTTAGAAATGTAGTGAGCAATAAATAGCAGGACATTGTTGAGCGCACCGCAATCCATGTTTGTGGTAATAACTAAGGATATTAAAACCTGTTTTATTAAAGAACTAGCTGACCCGCCCCGGCTTCGCACGGGTTTATTAGTATTACGCCTTGTCTCAGTCTAAAGGAAGAGAGAGGGGACCGTGATGAATGTCGGGATAAAAAGTATCCTGTAGCCTACCTCGTAATATGAACTCAAATTATGCCAAGTTTAATTTGAATCCATTCAGTAGTTTTGGCGTGATGCTCAGCCAAGTTACAGACAGACAGCCAGACAAACACGAAAAAAAATATCTATTTATCTACCTAATTGTACTTACAGATATTCTGCAAATAGGTCAAGAGTCTTTTTTTAACTAAAATACCTATGTTAAAATGAATGCTGCTGTAAAGTTTTAATAAATGTTCCGTCGATTTTACCGTCGTTTTAGAAATAGGGTATGGAGTGGCATGGCATGACGACCGTCATTTATTTAAAGGGTTCAACGCACCCTTTTACAATCTTTACCCGCCACCACATTTTTGAGCGCAAAATTCACGTTAACCATCGGATACTGGCGCATAATTAAAATTTGCGCTTACGGAACCCATTAATTATTTAGCGTAGTTTGAACATCTTTAGAGGCGAGCCGACACGACCTGCAATAAATGGGCCTTATATTCCTTATATTCAGAGGACAGAGGCTGCGCGTGCCGAGAATGTTTAAACCGGGAAATACTAGGGATGTGATACAAGAGGAGTCACGTAACTCGAGGCGAGCTAACTCTTTTTCAACTACCAGCCGGGCTAGGATGCGCACCGCGAGATATGTCACGCGCGAGACGACATATTTCCTCGATGTAGACAAGTTTCTCGTTTACTCTAACATGCACGCCGCGACAGAGAAGTTTGTCGTTTTATGTCGCGTAGACAAACCAATATTGCCCTTTCATGACTCCTACTGTATTTTAATGTAGCAACGTAGGTTTCGTTCATTCAATTTTACGGTTTTTTACATGAACGCGACCTTAACACTGACACTGAAAATATACTCTTTGACGAAAGACAGAAACAGTTATATATAGTTGTTTCTGTCTTTCGTAAAAGAGTATTATTATACTCTTTGACAGAATCCGTCAGTTGTAAAATGAAAACAGTGAAAAAATTTTCGTAACTTTCTCTAAAAATTTGGATTTAGATTGAAAATGCTAATTGCAAGCATATAAACGTAAGTAAAGTTTGATTAAGCCTAAATATCGAGACTAGCGGGTCTGTCTGTCTGCCTGCACTCGAGTATTGAGTTAGTTCTTTTGTCACAACGGAACATTCCTTTTCCATCGTAATGATATAATGTTAGTCCTATTTCATCATATGAGGCATGAGGAACACTTGTAACTAGCTGGATACAAGTACAAACCTTCTATTCAAGACTACAGTCGGATACTAGACGGCATAATATTATGCTATTGTTGCATGTAAAACTTGTACTTAATTAGCTGCACTATTTTTTCAGAATAAGTACACGGAAGCAGATAAAAGTACGTTTATCAATATATTACTATGGCTCAACATCCAGTTTTCAGCTGGCACAGAATATATAATAGTACCACAGGGGAATATTGTTCACCACAAGGAGCCCGTCCACATCAGTACCTAACAATATTGCTTAGTTTATTACTTTATTTGTTCATCTAGAACACTGTAATACCTACAATTGATACCAAAATATTGTTAAACAAGACGGAAGCCTTAATATGTACCTATAAGAATTTATAAGCTATTAAATGTGATCTAAATAAAATAAGCGTTTTTAATAGATAGTATATTGTAGGTATATACCTACGTATGTACCTACACAGTAATGAAAATCCTGAAAGTTCTACCCATGCATCTAGCTTGAGCTTGATCCTTATACCTATACATTTTAATCATGTGACAGGTGAGTTTCAACACGGTCTGTTCGCCGTTTGCCCCCTTCCTGATTTTGTCCATTATTTGTGCCATTCATTGATAGGATAAATACCACAGAATTCGCCCTATAAGTCTATGGTAAATACCTTTATAAAATGAAACAGTAATGTGAGATACCGCCATATTTACGATCTCTTGTTTATTTCGATTTTTTTACGTAACTACTGTATATCAAAATACCACTTTGCCTTTGGATTAAGCCTTCTCTACGTATCTCGACCTCAAAAATTACGACGAGATAATACTCGCGCCAATGTGTCAAATAAAGCTCAGACTATGGTGTGCATGTTAGCGGTTGTCGACAAAACTCGACAAAAGTTCCACAGATAGATAAACATTTGCATTATCTCTTCATTTGACAGAACGAGATGAGTTGCTTGCGCTGCCATGTTAGCACAGGTAGACATAAAGACATATCTCTATTTTTCACGACATAAAGAGACGACAAAATTATCTCACGGCGCGCATCCTAGCCCGGCAGGAAGGAGGTTCTCTCAATAAATACAATCGACTGATTGTTAAATTTTTGTGTTTGTTATCTCAAATCTCCGTCATTTACTTGAAAACTCTAAACTCTTTTTCTTTTTTTTTCTTCTTTTTTTTTTCTTTTTTTTTTCTTTTTTTTTTCTTCTTTTTCTTTTTTTTCTTTTTTTTTTCTTCTTTTTCGCTTTTTTTTTTTTTTTTCTTTCTCTTTTTTTTTTTTTTCTTTTTTTTGAAACTCTTTCTATTACAAAGGATATACATTCAGATAGGCACGATATAAATTTCATCGGAATCGGTTCTGTGTTCTTGGTTTTTTATAACGCCCAACCACAATACAACAATCGAATACATAATACATAGATCCAAAACCTTAACTATAGGATTCCTTATCTATGGATCCAGTATCTACGAGGACCATGGTCCCACAACATCGATGACACAGACCAAGTAAAAGGTAAAGCAAAATAACTGAAGTGCTCGTGAAGTCGCTCTAAGTGACAAGGTTACCTTTTTGTCGTATATTTCATATGGTTATATTTATCTTTGTGTGTATAGAGTGGTGCCATAAGTATTCTTCTATTTTATGCTTCCTGTCCGCGAGGAGCCGATGGATGCAGGAGGCGAGCAACCGCTCAAAGTGGCGCTCTGTGGGGGAGGCCTATGTTAAGCAGTGGATGTCTTGAGGATGTTGATGATCTTTTTTATGTAAAGGAATGACGTGACGAACTAGTCGTTCGCCTGGTGTTAAGCGACACGGTCGCCCATAACAGAATTGCAGTGTCACTCGGAACTCTAAATTAAAGTTTAGCGTGACACTGCGCACGTCATCCTGAGACATCACACAGTCTAAAAAAGTTTTCTAGACTGTGAGATCAGTTCCTAAAGTTTAATTTGCCCAGTAATTTCACTAACTACAAACCCTACAAACAGTGCCCTCCAAACCGGAACACAGTAGTGCTTGCACACAAATGCTTGGCGGCAGAATAAGGCAAAGCGGTGGTACCTACCTAGACGAACTTTGCAGAAAAGTACTACCAGCTGGTAAAAATGATGATGATGATGATGATAATTTCTGTTTTATCGGTTATCTCAATTAGTTTAATAAATGGTGTCGGAATAGCATCTCCTGTACGTATATAATCGATATGAACGATTTTCAGTATTTTTAATTACAACACGTAGTTGCTCTACCTTTCACGTCACTACGAAAACCTCCCCGTCTACATAAAGATTTATTCCTGTAACTGAGAAGACTACGCGACACTTTTTCCCAATTATGAGGTAAAGCGCACCATTTATTAACACCTCGTCAAAAGAATTACAGACCAGAGGTTTTTATGGGCTATTTATGCCACACTATCTGTACATAGAGCATATATCATGCAAATGAAAAAAAAAAATGTAAATGAAAAAGTGTTCAAGTGTGTTTGTGTTCATGTAAATGAATGACGTGTCGTTTGCCTGATGTTAAGCGTCACGGCTGCTCATAACAGATTGCAGTATCACTCGGAACTCTAAATTAATATAGTTTTGCGTGACACTCACAGATTAGAGAAAAAAACAAATGACTGTGATACGTAGCCGGCGACGTCGTCATGGCATCTCGGTGAGTTAGGGCTCTTAGTATAAAAACCAATATCTCATTATATCGAAAGGAAAATCAGCTTTAAGTACATACATACAGGTTTTGTAGCAAACAGAAACCAACAGTTTCTGTTTATTTTTTTAAAACTGCAACAAATTTTAATATGCGTACACTAAAACGTTTTTAAGTGCAGCCTTCCCGCAATGTATAGGTAAAGAACAGATCTATAGCTTGAAACGAGCTGCGGCTACGCGTATATGAGCAGGTAACGCTTTCTATGAATAATTCTACTTTTTTAAATTAAACTACTACAGCCAATGCAAGCGTCCGAAAATTCTGACACCAGGGCTAATGCATTTGCCTGGAAATGTCTAATGGAGCCTATTTGTGTTCTGTGACTTGGAGCAAATCAAAATGAACCAATTTCTTATTTATTTGTTGAAAATTTAGAAACTATAATTATACGCATCGCCTTCAGTCATCCTTGAATTTTTTTAATGAGAATTAATATATTTCCTGCCTCAGTACGACCCTAACTCGATATACAAAATACCGATAAAAGAAATGAAATCTAATCCAACACAAAACTATACGCAGATACAAATACGTACCTATTTCATCACTTCCAACTTCAAAAAATAATACAAATTTGATTTGTCTAAGTACTTTCTTTGATCTTAGGCGTAGGTAGGCATGCAAATGAAGCATTAAGAGGCTGAAGTCTCCCAATCGACTAACTTTAATGTAATTTTCTCAAAATGTATTTCGTTTACAGAATTGAAAAAATTGCTTGTTAATACTGGTCATATCTTCTACTAACTATTGAAATCAAAACACGTTTACGAAAACTTTTCTCGATAGGAAAAAATCGTGAAGTACACTACTGTATTTTGTACTTTATCTATTTTTGTACGCAAAAACCGACCCTATAAAATACAGTATACGTTTTATGTTCGACTGCTGTAATAAACGTGCTCGCACTGGGTGCTGTCATCGTCTTAAGTTTAATTATTTGCTTCACAAACGCAGTGGCTTGATCTTAGCTTTTACAGAATACACCTTGAGGAACATTACCGTGTGTACCTCCTTGTAATTACGCCCATCTGCCGTTGTTACAAATACTTACGTTTTTTTTAATCACGCTTTTTTTAAATTAAAACAGTGTTTAAGATGCTTTATTGGGCAACTCCGCAATGTATTTACACTGCCATAAGCTTTTCATAGGTGAACAAGGCAGCTCATGCGTGTCTGCATTTAACAGTTTGTAATAGGTAAATACTTAGAGGGCAAATAATATAAAACTAAAAGTATTTTTGTCATTTACCCACCTACCGAAAATTTATAAAGAACACAAATCCTGCAAATGTGAGATAAACTACTATACACGCACATAGTTTTAAACTACAAATTTTTCTAAAGTTATGTTTAATATAATGTGACGAATGTAAAAAGAACATGGTAGAGCAAAAGAGAGCTGTCAAAGATTTTCTACTCTACGACAGTGTACTCTACGGATATTATTACTTTATTAGACTCATATACTGTTATTTCTCGTTATAGGATATCACTAACTGATTAGAGAAAAAAACAATTGACTATAATGTTGTGGTTTAGGTACGGTTTAGGTATAGGTAGGTACATGTTATTAATAATTTAGGTTCACAAAAACATGTAGGTATGGTAACATGTATCTCATTGATTTCCCTACATTTCATATATCAGTACTGATGAAGAAATGCCCATTCAAAGCTACCTATGTCCCCATGTGTAATTGTGTATGTGCCTATGTATTCTACCTATATCTTCTGCGCTTCATCATCAACAGCCTGAAGACGTCTACTGTTGAACATAGGCCTCCCCAAGAGAGCGTCATTTTCAGCGACTAATGCTTACCTCCTGCATTTATCGGCTCCCCGTGGTTTTCCATCTAAATTTGGTCGGATTATATGCTGCTAACTTTTGGCTGCCAACTTGACACCGGTGGTTTTCACCAGATCGTCGGTCGGCTTATAGGTACACTTTTGCGCTTATATTCATAGAATTTATTCAACATTATACGAACTAACTAAGATACTTTAGGTGAGCAAAAAAGAATCTGTGTCACATCTGCGCGATTGAAGCGAAGTGTTGTGTGAGGCGTGGCCGGAACTTCGGAAGTTGTCCGCCGCCGGCCACACCGCCAAGTTTCTTGTGGAATTAGAACGGGAGCTGTTGGAGAGTTTTATGACTCGTAGAAGTATAGAAATAGTTTTCTAGTTCTTATTAGCAGCTTCTATGCTTATGCTCTTTACTTTTTCAAACGAGGCCTAAACTACGTAGTACTATGTATCTATTCTGTGCCTAAACTAAATGCCGAGAGCCAATTAACCAAACCTGTGTTAGTTTTGCATCGCCTCATTTACTTAACCATGCCACAGAATAATGATAAATAGTGCCCAGTAGGGTTAGCCCGACCGGTAGACAAAACTGTCTTTCCCCTGTTTTACCCCAAACAAGTATGAAGAAAGTGACGTAAAACGTCGATTTTGTCTACCGTCCATGCTAACCCAGCTGCTGGGTTACCACGGACGGTAGACAAAATTGTCTTTCCCCGTTTTACGTCACTTTCTTCATACTTGTTTGGGGTAAAATAGGGGAAAGACAGTTTTGTCTACCGGTCGGGCTAACCCTACAGGTATCTACTACGTATCTCTCTTTTAATTTCTAGATATTTCTAGTTTAAAACTGCTACGAATGTAAACTAGGTACTAGGTAATATCTAAAAATATAAGGACTCAGAACTTTTAACGTCAGAATTATTTCCTGAAAATAATTTTTATGGTCCATCTACACCCGATCTAGATAATAATTATTAGGTACATATATATAAGTTTCTTCTTCAACTCGTTGGTGCAAGAACGGCTCGTTTTCTTTGCCGTTAAAATGCTTTATTGGCTCAATATGCTATTTTACGGCAGGTGATAATGTGCACTGAGTTGGCCAATTTTGAAGTTTTACTGACTAACTACCTCTCTCGGTCTATGGTATCCTGGCGATAGCTCTAACGCCATTGTAAAAGCGCAATGCCTAATTAATGGCTTATTATAACTTAGTTGAGTTGAGTAGAAGTTTTTTCGCTAGTTGTTATTGTAAGTAGGTAATATAATAGGTAGGCAAGTAGATGTTCGAATTTGAACAAAAACATAGCTTACTTTAAAAAGTGGTTTAAATACGGTAAGTAGATTAAATAGCATTTCAAAAAAGGATAAACTCAATCATATGTAGGTCATACATAGCCTTTTCAATCTTTTACGGACGACTTGTGTAGGTAGGTATATGCTGTTTAAAATCCATATAATAATAAGTATAAAATATTGACAGTTTATATCCGAAAAGAGGAATTTTCAAAACTCCCTGTGAAACTTTTGGACCCATATAAATTTGCATGATTCTACTTTTGCTTGTTTTGGGAAGCTAAAAAGTGTTCACTAACCTTGCTTTAATAAATTTACAGCAGATCGGAATAAACGGTATTTTCAGAAAAACAAAAATTTAAGATTATTTATTATTAACCACAGACCAAGTTATAGTGGTGAAAGCCGCGGGGAGCCGATGGATGCAGGAGGCGAGCAGCCGCTCAAAGTGGCGCTCTCTGGAGGAGGCCTATGTTCAGCAGTGGACGTCTTCAGGCTGTTGATGATGATGATGATGATGATGAAGTGATTTATTGTCCTAGATCGACAGAGCAATAAGTGCGTAATAGATAACTTTATATATATAAAGAAACTTTCACCATTCCCATTAGTACTATGCAAACTCCATTTTCATTATAAATATTCTCATTGTCTGCACATTACAAAGTAATAATGGCATAGCCGACAGAAAGCATCCGCTGCATACGTACAAATACCTCCACACATACGTTTACTTAGATAATAAAAATTAATACAATGCAACGTAACTCCGTTTCATTTCAGACTCTAGGCACAGTGTAAAAACGGCACGGCGGAGTCTCTGTAGCCTTAATATCCGCTGTTTCAGACTCGTAACCGGCTAACAATATTGCATTGCGTACGCCACGCGCTAGTTCCGTACTTATCGCGAAAGTTTCAGCCGGCGGCGCGAGGGGGCGCCCCCACGGCCGCGGGGGCGCCTACTGCAGTATCGATCGCGTCTGAAGCGGCTGCAAGCCTGTCTTCCGCAGATCAGTCCTTATCGTCCGCCAGAACGAGCCTTCTACACCCAAGCACTAAAAAGGCTTTCCGAATCCAACACAGGACATGCACGGCGCTGCGCCAGCTGCAGGCAAAGTATCGAGGCGTGCGCTTACGCTTCACTGCGCTAAGCTTGTTTATTGGAATCCGTTCACTGATATTCAATCTTGCACCTGTGTGTTACCTATTCACAAAACGATTACTTACTACGAATACTTTCTGCAACATATGCGAGTGATATCTAAAAGGATTAAGGAGAAATTATCTATTACTTAGAGAATCTTATACCTATAGGTATCTAATATTTATAAGTAAGTAAGTACCCAAGTGTATACGTACTTACCAAATACCTAGCTTTAGAAAGCAATTCGATGTTACGAAAAGGTCCATGTTGGCCACAACTCTTTTGGATTATTACATACTAAGCGGCTCGCCCGGCTTCGCACGGGATAATAGTTTTCGCAGTACACGTGATGTAAAGAACACCTTTTTTTACACCTTGGGTAACATTATTGAAGTTTTAGTAAGGACCCCTAAATTTTTTTAAAATATAATATAGCCTGTCATCCGGGGATAGTGTAGCTTCCGAACAGTGGAAAAAATTTTCAAATAGGTTCAGTAGTTTCAGAGCCTATTCAATGCAAACAAACAAACAAACAATCAAATCTTCCCTCTTTATAATATTGTTATGTTATTAAGATAATTTGATAGTCGTCCTCACATATCATTTCAGGAAAAAGACGTGAAAACGCGCAACATGTTTGGAAAATGTGAACGCGTTGTATGACATTTTCCACTAAATTCATTAGAGGAAGCAAAATGGTGTTAGTATAAAGTGAATTTTAAATAAGAAACAGCCAACAGCGTTGGTTGCCGTAACTATAGAATTTATAACGAAGGACCGAGTCGAATGTTGCAAGTGATGAAAATATTGTAAGCTGGACTCGTTTGGGGCAAATTAAATGAAAAACGAAGTTTTGCGGCGCGGGCAGGACGAAGTTGCCCACTCAAGTTTCAGCTCGCTAGAAAGGCTCGCTCGCATACAAATAAATAAATATATATTCATCCTGTTGGTATTGACGTTAAGCATAGGTACTTACACGATAATCGTTTAATCTTTTTGCATACCTAACATAAAAAATTTTATACTTGGAAAATTTTAGGTTTATCTATAACACGATTTTGACTGATCACTTTTAGCGTCCAGTGGCGAAGTTAAGAAGGAGACCTATGTTTTTTTTTTGTGTGATTGAATGACGTGACGAGCTAGTCGTTCACCTGATGCCAAGTGACACGGCCACCCATAACAGTTGCAGTGCCACCCGGAACTTTACAACAATAAAGTTTCGCGTGACACTGCACTGCGCACGTTATCCTGAGAGATCACCCAGTTTAGTAATCAGATTACTAGACTGAGTGATCAGATCATAAAGTCTCATTTGCCCAGTAATTTCACTAGCTACAATGCCCTTCAAACCGGAACACAGTAGTGCTTACACAGTTTTCAATGTTCAGCAGTTGACGTCTCCCGGCTTATGGTTTGTGCTTGCTCACTCTTTAAAATAAATAGATACACACACACAGATCGACCATATTTCTGTGAGCATCACACACTCAATTTTAATAGGTTTTTTTATAAGAATGAATGACGTGACGAGCTAGTCGTTCACCTGATGTTAAGCGACACGGGTGCCCATAACAGTAGCAGTGTCATCTGGAATAGGTACCTATAGGTAATAGCGAATCTAATTGCATTAGATATTAAAAAATATGTGCAATAAGTATATCCGATGAGACAATAATGACTGGCCTCATAGCTCAGTTGGTATAGTAGCGCTGCAGCCTTCTGGGAGGGTGTGGGTTCGATTCCCATCCTAGAACACATTTGTGTGATAAACATCAATGTTTTGTTCTATGTCTTGGGTATTTCTATTGAACTATAAGTATGTATTTACAAAGAATAATGTGTTGTATCAGCTATCTGGTCTCATAGTACAAGCTTTGCTTAGTTTGGGGCTAGATGGCGCGATGTGAAATGTCCACACATATTTATTTATGAAAAAGTTCAGTCATCACCATGCACAATAGTTATTTGTTATACTAGGCTGCAAAGTTGGTTTTTGGCGCGAGTACTTGAATTGAAACCTGAGCAAGCGAAGGATCCTAGGATTGAACCACGAGCGTAGCGAGTGGTTCAAATGAAGAATCCTGAGCGTAGCGAAGGTTTCAAAGGTACGAGACGCAGAAAAACTTTACTGCCGAGTGCAACACACAACTTTTCACTTCACTACAGCGAGGAAAATGCAAGAAAACCAGCTAAAAGGCTAAGAAAAGATTAGTTTTTAGCTTATTAATTTAGCTATGGGTGGCGGTAACGCTTAACATCAGGTAAACGACTAGCTCGTCACGTGATTCATGAAAAATTAAAGAAAAAGTGTTTTTCATCCATTTTCCATGCAGTCGCCGTGCTGGATAGCGTATTGGTTATATACTCTTTGGTGCTGGACAGTGCGATTATTCTAAAAATGAGGTTGGTGAACGAGAAAAAGATGGTATCTTTTAGGAGGTAGTCTGTGGTATTAATGAGTTTTCAGTGGACTGGCGATATCAAGAAGGTTAAATTCGGGCAGATCTGTGATTAAATCCTCAATTCTTGACGAGAAAATTATTGAATAGAAACGTTCGAATTTTAAAAACACTTTCCACGCTAGCGATCAAAAAGAGAAACCTTTCCGAGGTAGTGAGCAGGCCCGGGTCAGCTTTAGTACCGATGTCTCCACGAAACGCTCGTGTCACACGCATTCCGACATTTTCTTTGCATCAAGTGACTTCTATAATGTCAAAAGTCAATTGTGGTGTTGTCATGGAAATTATGTACATAACACAACCTAATTAATCGGTATAATTCGTAGTTTTTCTGGCTTTTTGTGTATAATTTCAAATTAATATAAATATCATTATCATCATCTTCTTTGCCTTTTTCCCATTTCGCATTTGTTATTGGGGTCGGCTCCCAAGCTCCCAGTCTAATCTATAGCGGCAAGCTACCAGAATTACACGAGCGACTACAGGATCGGACCGTGAGTTTGCCTAATTCTTAGCTGTTCTTGTTTTTCGTTAATCCTGATAGTTTCAGGTTTCGCACATTTATAAGTAAATCTAGATAAGACCCGTTAAATTTCAGTGGGGGCTGGGGGCCCTTTATCTCCACGGCGCGCTGGGCTGAAGCTCAAATTGCCCTTATACAAGGTCTGGCCCTGAGCGACTGCCATCTGATCTCACAACCCATAAGGAACCAGTAACAAGGATGGTTAGACCTGGTATCAGATTCTATCAGGCGTCTGACTACCCGTAACGATTGCCATAGATGGTCTTATGGCAACCGGGACCGACGGCTCTAGGAGGCACGGATGGCATTGAAAACTGCACATAACTTACTAGATAAATCATCGGTGCAAGGCCGAGGATCGAACCTGGTGCCGTAAGTTTGCGAAGTGCACATGTTACTGCTCTGCTACCATCGCTCTAACTTCAAATTATATACCAATTATCTTAATCAGTTGAGCATGGGCAGTGACTATGGTTATTGATCAACACTATGGCGACGCGAAAATGTCATGTTGAAGCTTGCAACTAATAAAACTCATCGCCTGTTAAGTATCCCAAGGGACGATAAATTACGAGAATCATGGTTGTCTTTTCTGATTCCTACAAATACTGAGCTCAGTGGCCTGTCTTAGTGAACAAACGTGTTCGCCAAAATCACTTTGATATACCCCCAATTTGATGGGATGGGTAACCGTCTTCTGCATGGATATCCTTGTTCACTGCAAATGAAGTGTTGCACGGGATTCCCTTGAGCTTATCTGGTGAGTAAACTCGATTTGAATAGCAAAAATAAATAATTAAAATAAAAATGGTTTCAACCCAAAAAATGGCCTAAAAATGGCAGTAAAAATACAAAGCTTAGGCTAAGAAATAAAAATAAATAAAAGCTATTTCAGTCTCATTTGTTTCATTTAATCCTTATTAGCGGGTGCTTCATCTTCCTGTAGTATTAAAATGTAATAGGTTAAAATAATAATAATAACTTCTTATGTAACTTCCATGTCTATATTTTTTGGGCATGGCGCGTCACTATGGTATCGATATCCATATTTGAATATGGAGCTAGGTACATCACTATGGCGACATCAGCGTTTCGTGGAGACACGGGAACTAATTGTCGATCATATAGAGCTGTCCTATCTGTCTTTGACTAGTATAGTAGATATCTGTGGTAGTGAGGTGAAAATTCACCTCACTACCTCGGAAAGGTTCTCTTTGTCATTCAAAATCTGGGCGCAAAAACTCATTTTGATCGCAACATAACTCATAACTCTTAAACATAAGTATTTACTTATGTTTATAAAAAGGTACTCTGTGATACTTATTTATTTATGCAAACGTTCAGTCATGCAGTCTCTATTCGATATTCATAACATCCTAAACGTTCCTGAAGGATTTAGTTCTAGTAAAAGTGTACCTACATAGATTTAATGCCAAAACAGAACCGCTGACTCATACCATGTTCAGTAGACACCGTTACTCCCATACACAGGTAATTGTCGACATTCCGGCTTTGTAAGGGATCTGAGAACAAACTTAAACATAATTTATGTATCTCACGTAGTATGCAATGCGGTTTACTTTGACGCTGAGGTTTAAATTAACGTTGGAAGCGTAGTGTTCTTTTGCCCTATACATGAACTGAATATCTTATTATTTCTTATTACTAAGTTTCTTCTTTTATATGCGACCTTCAAACATCAACTCAATACCCACTTCTTCTTTTCTGCCAAGAGACCGCCGAAAGGCCTCTGACATGGCTGAACCAGCACTGTTGTCTTACGACTACAGCCGGGATCGGGACTCGTAGTTGTAAATAACGCTTAGCAAATGTTGCTATAGAATACCTAAAATAGATCGGTTAAGAACAGAGTCAAGCTTCGCTATGAACTCTATCCACCATATTATTAACTACTGGCTGTTGCCTACAGTTTTTTCTGTGTAAGTTGAGCATCACGCATAGAACTCTGCAGCCTCTGTGGTGTGGTGGTTGAGCAGGTCGGCCCATAACCCGGAGGCGGCGGGTTCGGTTCCCGCAACAGGACAAGTATTTGTGCGGAAAAAAACTGCAAATACTTGTTCTGTGTGTGGGTGTTGTGGTCCTCGTAGTTCCTGGGTCCCTAGATACAGGGAATCCTTTAGTTAGGATCCAGGATCTATTTATATGACTATGGGTGTTAATTGGAAAATATAACAAGTACCTAGGTACACCATGTTGAAGAAAGGAAACCTCACTCATCACACGTGCAGAGTGAAATTAGCCACTGTTTCACTCTAAGAGCACGTGTGATGTGAGGTTCCCTTTATTCAACATCATATTACTGATCTGTGTTCAACATGGTGAATATTTTTCAAATGTCTTTAGTAGTGGTTATAGTTCGCTAGCTACATATTACGTGATCTGTGGGTGGTTATAGTGATTATATTCACTTTGCTCTCCTATGCCTTATATAGGTCTGTGGTGGAGGGACATGACGATATTTATATTCTCTTTTAGCATAGTTATTATATTATATTACTGTTTGTTCGTCATTCATGCATGTATTAATTCCTATTTAGCTCATCTCATCTTTTGTTGTTATTAAACTTATTATTTAGTTTGTAAACTACGCTGATCACATAGTTTTCAAAATTTAGTGTCTTCATATTTATTATATTGCGGTTTAATTTGTAGTAAGTAGTGTAGCTAGTTTAGTTTAGTTTAGCTTAGTTTAGCTTAGTTTAGTTTAGTTTAGTTTAGTTTTTATTATTGTAGTAGTTAGCTTGAGTAATAAAGGCAATTTGCCCGTTAAAAAAAAATTCTTGACGTGAAGCTGGCAGGAATATCAAAAAGACAGTTGCCACAAAAAAAACCGTGCATGTACCATAGAAATCCTATTTGTATGTATTGTGAATTTGTGAATGGTAACGAGGTACTTAAAACAATTTAATGATGTTCTTTTCAAATCCTTTTCGTTGTTTTTGCCGTTTAATGAATCGGGTACCGCAAAGACGGTCAAAACCGGTGTTCGTCAGTTTATGTTGCATCACAATCTTCTCGCTTTGTATGGCTATTACTTCTCATTTCAACTCGACGATATCAGCTGTTACAATGATACTAGCGGTGATGTTCTTCTGCCAGTAGAAGGGAGAAAAATTGCGGAGAAGTCTATCTTTTTTCATGAGACATCATGTCGAGAAGGACTGAACTCCAAACAAGCATGCGCTGTTGAAGCAGTAGCTAGATCAAACCCAGATTGGGCAGTACACGTTTTACTATCAGGTCCTGTAACATCATTAATTGGACAGATGAGGGTGTTGAAATTCCTTAATAATGTACATATTTCTCGGCTATATATCCCAGAGTACGTGAAAGGAACTCTTGCGGAAAACTTACTTGCTGACGGTGCGTCACAAAAGAGATATGTTTCTAAAGTATTGAGGTTTGTGACTTTGTACAAATGGGGCGGAGTGTACTTGGACTTTGATACTCTGGTAGTCAAATCTTTTAATAGTTTGGAAAAGAATTGGTTCATTAGAGACACTGAAAACCATAAAATGTATGATGGAGCTATGTCACTGTCCCAGGATCAGCTGGTGAGAATTATTGCTGTTAAGCTTCTCAGGTTAGTATCATGTAGGTTAGTATCAGGTTAGTGTAATGCCTGATGAGATAAAGTACCTATTATTTAACCTGAGTATGATGAATGTTTCTGGTGAGGATACGTATTTTATAATTATACTCATCTCATCATCAGCCGGAAGACCTCCACTGCTAAAACAGGCCTCCCCGTAAAACGCCATTTTGGACGCTTATCATAAGCGGATTTCCCATAACCACCACGCTTGGCAAGCGGCTTGGTGATCGCAGTAGATTATAATGAAGACTGAGGAGAATGCTGTTGCCTATTCCCTGTATATTTCCTTAGCCGACTCTTACGTCACCCACGGGAAGAGATGGTGTGGTCTTATTCGCACACCGGGACCACTTGATTAAGGGTGTAGGTACACTGTGACATAAATAACAGTCAAACCCACCTCTCTCGTCTCACTCACCGCGATCATCACGACTTGTCATTTTTTGTTTTTAATTGGATAAACGTTTCTTCTTGGCTTTGAACATGCATACAACAGCGTACAACGTTCTATTACAGGGATGCAGTTAATTTTTGTAGCCAGCGATGTTCGAATTCTATCAACCCACCGTCTATCTCAAGAGCTCTAAAGGAGTTTTGCTCCTATGATAGTCACTCCTTGATAACTAATAGTTGTAAAGGTATGAAGTTCTTCACTTTCGGTAGGTACCTATATCAGTGGTTAGTAATAAATCGAGTTAAAGGGTTTCTCCCATGGAACCCGTGACAAAACTAATACCAGTGGCTCTGTGAGCTGTGGACCTCGCCTCGCTAGCCTACGCAAACTGAAAAACTACTTTAACGTTTTCAAACTCCATGACTCTGCCATTTCGAAAAATGTCCCATAACTGAATCGACAAAAAGAATCATAATATAAATAATTATCGATCCTGCTCACAAAGTTTTGGCTGAGAAACCTGGCTGGCATCCTGTAGAGGAAAACAGCCGGATAGCTGCAAGACATATGAAATCATTTTGCCCAAGCTAAAACGGAGACTCTTTGCGCTCGCACGGTCAAAAATATATCTTCACAGTGAATACCCGTCAATAATTTTCCTTGCCAGGAACTAGAAGCTATGAACACGTAAGGAATGATATAAATAATCATTTTTAAAGTTTCCCAAGAAGGGTATTAACATCAGCAGGTGGCCAGTCCTATAACAAATTACTAATTACTAATACATTACCTACCCGTTATTAGCAGTGACAAAGCCAAATCTTTTCAGCAGCCTGATTGTAAAGACATGTTGCACCGACCCCAGTTAGTGAGGTAAAGGTTAGGCAGATAATGAATACAATAGCCATTTAATAACCTCCAGGTCTGAAAATCTACAGCGGCGAGATGTTTGCACCCATTAGCAAGTTAGTACTGAAACGCCACTTCGTGAACGGATCTCTGATTTGGCCATTGACCTTCTTTTACCATGTTTGGGACACGAGAAAAACTGACAGCACATATGATGAATCTCCATTTTCTAAACTGGCTGAGCAATATTACCCTAGTACTTATTACAGATTTTGGCGTTAAATCTGAAAATAATATGAATTATCTAATGTCGGGTTTATTTAGATATCATAACTAAAAATATATAAAATGTTTTCAATATACTTAACTCCGTTACTTTTTGTGAAATGTAATCATCAATAAAATAAGTAGGTATCATTAATTAGCATACATAACATTAATTTTACTCCTATTATACTCCCAAGCCTAAAATCCAAGTCCAAGCGTCATCATCATCCTCTTTGCCTTTTTCCCATTTGTTATTGGGGTCGGCTCCCAATCTAACCTGTAGCGGCGAGCTACCAGAATTACACGAGCGACTGACATCTGACCTCGCAACCCATAAGGAACCAGTAACAGGGAAGGTCGGTTAGACCAGCAGGGTTACTCTTGACACTCGATTTCAATCGTAATTTGGGATTTGGAACGAAATCGTAGCATTTGGTACTCTTGAATCCGATACTAGCGCACGATTGGAATCTTTGTCCGTGGAATTTTACGGAACTAAATGGAATCGACTCATTTCTACACCATCCGCTTTTTCGGTACTCTTGACGCGATTTGACATTGGCAAATTGAGTTTGAAGTAGAGTTTGCGATAGAATTTTCAGACCTTTCAAAAGTTAACTTTTTTGCGTTCGAGTGTGTTGTGTTAAGTGGTTTCGGAAGCAATTCGGAAGTAAAATGGCACGTTTAGCTCTTATTTTTGATATTTTGGACAATGCACATAGAGAAGATCTAAGGCAACGTCGAAACCTAAGAAGAATGGCGCGATACACTGAGAAAGCTTTTGCCATGAACGACAACGAGTTTAAGAAATGTTACAGAGTGACGAAAGGCCTTTTTGAGGTCATATGTGGCGATTTAGAGCCTCTGATGGCAAAGCCTACTCGTCGTAGTGACATGTCCTCGAGATACGAGGTTTGTAAATATAGGTGGTAGTTCTTTCATGCGTGGTGTTTTTACGAGAAGTCTCTCTCCTCCAACTTTTTGAACTTGTAGGCCTGTTTTAATAGTTGCCTTACATAGCATCACAGAATTGGTAATTTCTGTCGTCCCATTTCTTTTTTGTCTCGTATTTGCCATGGGCGGACCGCAACAGACCTTTTGCTATCCCTGGATTGTCCCCAAGGAAATCCGCTAGAGCCTCCAGCTGCTGGTAGATTGGCCTACTCATAATCTTTCCTGTTAGAACGGACGAATATCTCCAACCAAATACTTCAAATCTTGAAAACAAAACCGCTAAACAACAGCTGGAGCGGAGTTTTGGCGGGAACGCGGAAAAGTTCACGTCGGTGCATTGTATTATTTTACAAAACTTATGCTTTTTCCAGTGTTAATGTTTAAAATTGGTGGTGTTTTACGCATTAAGTGCTGAATTACGAGCATGAGTGTGGGCAAGTGATATAATGTAGTGAAACGTGGTTTTTCGTATTGCTTCCAAAATTCCATAGAAGCCTCTAGTAAAGTTGCCACCACTTTACTAGGGCATGCCTTAGACTGGATTATGACTTAGACTAGACTATGACTACTCTGACTGTGACTATGACTTGACTTTAAGTGAAAATTTCCATAATACGATGAAAAATTACAAAACTTGACACTGGCTAAATACACTATGTGTGGAGCCAAAATATAAAAAAAAAACAGCTGGAGCACACAGAACATTGATACTAGTTTTTTTTTCTAGACAACCATGATGTCAATAATGACATTATTCATTCAGCCGTTCTTGATATTATTCGTCGGTAAATAACCGCTTTTATTTCTTTGAAAGTGACTAAATATCATCAAAAGTGAAGGTTTTATGGTAATATATTTTTTATCACTGTTATTAATAAGGTTTTTACATGTTTTCCACAAATTTTGGTATTAATATTTTCTATTATGTGTGCATGGCAACACTTACATAGTGTTGTACTTTTATGGGTCACAATATTAAGTCGATTGCATTTCCGATTTCAATTTCGATCTCGATTTTGTTGAAGAGTACCAAATTGTTTAACATTGGAATTGAGATTGGTTCGGATTAGAATTAGAGTGAAATTGGGATTGGATTCAAGAGTAACCCTGCAGGCGTCAGATTCTATCAGGCTTCTGACTACCCGTAACGATTGCCATAGATGTTCTTATGACATCCGGGACGGACGGCTTAACGTGCTCTCCTAGGCACGGAGCGATGGAATCCAGGCATCCTCTATTGCTAAAATTACCTACATAGTAAAAAAAAGTGAGAGAATGTGTAAGAGTGAAACAGCAACACGTATTTTTTTTTCTCTTATATTTTGGCTCCACACATAGTGTATTTAGCCAGTGTCAAGTATTGTAATTTTTCATAATGATAGAATATTTCACGTAAAGTCAAGTCTTAGTCACAGTCTGCGTAGTCATAATCCAGTCTAAGTCAGGTAGTCTCAGTCCAGTCTAAGTCATGCCCTAGTAAAGTGGTGGCAACTTTACTAGAAGCTTCTATGGAATTTTGGAAGCAACACGAAAACCACGTTTCACCACATTATATCACTTGCCCACACTCATGCTCGTAGTTCAGCACTTAATGCGTAAAGCGCCACCGATTATAAACATTAACACTGGAAAAAGCACGAGTTTTGAAAAATAATACAATGCAACGACGTGAACTTTTCCGCGTTCCCGCCAAAACTCCCCCAACACGTATTTTGTGTGGAATTAGACCCAGCGACGATTGCACATGGAGGAAAGACTACAAGTACTTACAGCACATGATTGCCGGAGGAACTGAAAAAATGCAGTACTCGAAAAATGGCCTTGCTTTTTCCGAAATCACCAATGCAGATATAGTAAGTATCAGCTCTAATGGATTTTACAATACTCTATGCTTGATGATTGTGATGTACCTGACTGGCTTCCCATGGTGCGTGATACTGCGGACGGACGCAGACCAGCCCGCACTGATGCACCATGGGAAGAGTATCGTCCGTAGTAGCACAGACACGTCCGGTGCGGTGCGTCCGATCCGAGGTGACTTGGTAACTTCAAAGTCCGGTGCGAGCTCTCTTTCACTATTCATTTTGAAATAACAAAATGGCTTCGAATCTCAAGACACATACAGACCGACATGCACCGTTGGAAGAGCCTTGTGTGCGGTGCGTTGTCGTCGGCCGTGCGTGAAGTCGTGCGCAGTATCACGCACCGTGGGAAGTCAGCTTAACATGCTACGCCGAACTTTGCGATTTAAAATTGACACTACGGTGTATCACCCTGAAAATGCCACATTCATATTTTATCTCGTTCTGGACTGATGGTTACAATGTTTGGTTCCAGCAAAGATATTTCAAGTATAGGTAGGTAGGTACTTAGGTTACAATTTAGATGTTATATGCTCTGAAACTGTATAAAACATCATTACATAACGATCTATTATACCTAGTTATCCGGTTTTTTCACTTAAACATATAGATATTATTTCGTAACGAGATATTCACCATGTAATTTATTTTTAACAAGCCGCCGATACTTAGGTAATTCAGCACGGTTGCAAGCACGATGAAATGGCCAAACCGGTATTTAAAAGTATGTAATGTATAATAGAGAAATAACGGTTAATATTATTAGATCTATCGGACTCTATATTCTCAGTGCAAGCTTTACGCTTTTAGTAAGTAGAATCGATAGACGTGACAAATTCTGCCGAATGCTTGGATGTACGCCAGCAGGCCCATGCCTACTCTATAGAGACGGGCCTGATAGCTCATTTGGTAGTAGCTCTGCCTTCTGAACTGGCTTTAGGTTTGATCCCCCCGGGACAAAACTAGTTCGTTGAAAGTTATGAACAAAACGTAACCTACTAAGCAAATCGCCTTTTCATCGCTTGGAAATCATCGAAAAGTGAGTTATCAAGAATAACTAGTAAATTTTTGACAGAATTTACAAAATGACCCTGTAAAAAAAACTACCTATTTTAGACCGATGCAAAATAGTAGATCAGATGGGTGCCAGGGACATCATGAGTTCTGTCTATAAACTAATTTTAAGTAATTCTGTGCACGAATAAATACAGAGAATTCAAAAATATACTTAAAAACAAAGCTCAATTGAAGCGATGGCAATATTTGCAACGAACAGCTACGCTGGAGCTACGCCAGATTGAATAATGTTATCACCAAAATTGTACGTAGTTAAAATTATAGCTTTCGTTTCTGCCTTCGATATAATAATCTGATAAGTAACCACCTGTATAACTTACCAATCCCGAAACCGGTGGTGTACCTACCTGTGTGTACCTGGGTAACAAATTTTATTTAACCAATTCCTTTGGTTTCACTTTCTATTTTATTTTCACCTGTACTTCTGTCGTATAGCGAATCCGTCCAATCCATCAAGAATCTGCAACTGTTATGGGCGGCCGTGTCACTTAACATCAGGTGAACGACTAGCTCGTCACGTCATTCAATCACATAAAAAAAAAAAAAAAAAAAAACTGCCCGAACTACGAATCTGTCGAATAGAGAATCTGCTGAATTTCGAATCTGTCCAATCCAGAATCTGTCCAATACCGAACAACTGTTATGGACCTTGATAATAATGTTATTGTAGGTACTAGGTAATTCTATTACTACTCCTTCATATTATACAAAGAGGAAAATTTATTTCTAGGTACTTCTAATAGTGCCAGAACCAGAAACACACACAAATACACACAGAATATATACCTAGTACTAACCGCAATGATCTCATGTAGGTATTAGGTATACTAACATACCTAAACTATTTTCATTTAGGAGGCACCTAAGCAAACCAGGCTTGCTAATGCTAATCAGCATTTAATCAAGTAAAGTTTGCGCTCTTGTGTTTTATTTAGTGTTTTTAAAAACACTGAATAAAACACAATATTCATAGTAGTTTTAATTAGACGCCGCACAATACATATTAATCGTTACAAATAAATTCTCCATAATTGAGATAATTATGGAAGAGTTGGTAGCAATTAGCGTCAGTAGAGGGCGCTCCTAGCGAGTGCCATCTGGCGGGCCTCCAACGTACTCCTCGACGTAAAGCGCTGGGCCTCTTGTGGATCGAAAAAGAGAGATGGGAATCGCGGCTGAAAAACTGAAACTTTAGGTGTCCTGCATATAACACAGTTTGATGTAATACTTATAGATGTACCAAAAATATAAACGAAACTACCTACTTAGATGCACAGCATTTATATCTTATCTGTTACAGAATGTAATAGAGCATTTATTTAATTTATTTTTACTTAAAGTTTTGTCTCAATTATTGTCAATAGTAACAAAAAATCTTTGGAATTAAAACGTTTTTGAACGTGGCGTAGCATTACGACGAAATATTGCATAATTTATATATTAAACAGGGTTACTTTTAATTTACCAAAAACCTTTTAGGGCGTTACTCAAATAATATAAACAAACTACTTTTGTTCTGCCGTTTTTTTTTCCTTCATTTGTGTGCCCCTTAGGTACTATATTATAACACCCTATTGAAGATAAGAGCACCGAGCAGAAATAATACTCGACGATCTGGTTAAAACCAGGAAGCCGATGGACGCAGAAGGCCAACAGGCACTCAAAGTGGCGCTGTGTGGAGGAGGCCTATGTTCAGCAGAAGACATCTTCAGGCTGGCGATGGCTATCTGATAATATAAGCAACCGGTGTGCAAAATGTTATGCAAACAGCTCAGTTATTAAGGCGTGAAATCCATACAAACAAACGGACATTTCAGTTTTATCTGTATATTGTAGGGAGTTGAAAAATGTCCCTAGACAGAGAATCCTGCTCGACATTTTCAAGAATTGAACCCTAAAGTTCATGTGTGTATTTTAGCGATGACAGGCGGATGCACCTTGGTGTCGGAAAGTAAAGTAAAAAATTTCCAATTTATTTTTCTTTCTGACACCAAGGTGCATCCGCCTGTCATCGCTAAAATACATGAACTTTAGGGTTTATATTTTTGTGACTCTGGTTGGAGCCTGGAGGGATGCCAAAATGCAATATACAAAGAGTAGGTATAAATATAATAGATAGGTAACCCCTAACCTCTGACTATAATAGTCAAAACTAAGCTGATATCTATCAACACCATTACCTAGACGCGTCCGGTTTGGTGGAACCTAATATATCAGAATCAGTACACCTGATATTATTGTATAGGTACGCCGATACGACAATATCTCTAAACTGTCGTACCTACTCCCAAAAGGACTGAAATGGAACATACCTTAATTATCTAGACTAATTTGTATTCTGTGCCTTAATCTCAAAACTCATGCGATTCAGAATACTCGTTCACCGATACGTCTGGTACCCCAAATCGTCTAGTCATACGTATGCCTGAATCTCCCCCTATATTGTTTGTACTGTTTTGGCTATTCCAATATCTAAAGTAATGTATTTATTAGTATTTAAGCAGCTGTTTGTTTTCCTTGTAAAATAAAAAAAAAAAAAAAATTATATAGAAAGAAAATCACATGAGTAGATCCTTCCACTTTCAAATTTCCCTCCAACGTCCAACCTCCTCCAACTTCCCGCAACTCCCCGCGGGAACTTATGATTTTTATCCCATATCACAGTCCCATATAGTTAACGATGAGCGCATGCGGTAGTTTAAGTAGGTACCTACTAAAAACTATTTTTTTATTCGCTTAATCGCTTACACCAGTATCTTGAGATGGAACCTTTATCCAAATCGGTTAAACCGTTCTAGCATGAAAGCACTTGTGCTTTCACAAACAAACTATCAATGTTTTATAGGTACTCCTGTTTTGCTGACAAACTGCTCAGCGCTTGGCAGATGCGTTTACAGTTTGTGATGAAAATAAATAAATAAAAACCTAGACATCACATTTCACTTTGATAATTATATTTGAAGGGATATAGCTACTAGTATGTCGTGCAATTGAAAGATTCACCCTCTCACCCCCAATAAAGCAGTACTCCTGGGTTTTATTTGGACAGCGGGGAGGCTCTCGCGAGCACACTCTTGACCGCAACAGATGGCTTCGCTACCGACACATCTAAGTATAGTTTAATGTTAGTAGTATAGAACGTACTTAAGTAAGTATATTTAGAGAGCTTCGTTGAAAAGCTAAGACGATCTGTGATATGAAGTTGTTGTAGCTAAGAACTATTCTGAAGCACTATAATTATATACATATTAAAAGTAGGTAGGTAACTACATACATGCGCAATAGTTTACGCACGCCCCTACACATATTTTCCTGCCAATCACTTAAACCGCTAGGTAGATTAATATTCTAGCATGTGAATATTAATCTGAATACAGAATTATTTTTGTTATAATATAATATTAATTAATACAAGATTATATTTAATTTAATTTAAGTTGAATAATTTTTGTAACCTAGCTTAGGCATTGTCTATATTGTTTCCGGCGAAGATGGCCTGGACCTCATAATACGGGCCCTGTAGTGTGGGATCCAGGGTTTCTACCTAAATATAAATGTTATCTATATGCCTTGTCCAAATAAATGTATTTTCCATCATTTTCATTTCAGTTTAGGGAGGCCAAGTTGCAAAAAGAATTTTCACTCTGAAGATGCTTATACGTCGTGACCACCTTCTTTTTTAACTCAGGACTATAATCTGACTATAATAACATACTAGGTACCTACATGGGCTACATGTGTAATACTGCGCCGTGGTAAGTTCCTACGTAGTACTATATACAATCTATTCTATGGTAGTGGAGTGGTAGGATAGATATTGCTGGGTATAGCGAGAAACCTAACTTTGGGTTTCTTTTAATACAGAATGTACGAACACGAATTTCAAATTAACTAGGTAAGTATGTATTGTTATTATATTTATTCCCTTACTTGTTCTGTAAAACTTTTATATACTTACCTATCAGTGTAATAAAACCCCATTTAGGTAACTTGCCTAACCGGCGGCGCGGCGGGGTCTAACCATAGGATACCTACTTATTTAGGAAAGTTATGGGCGGAAAAGAGCGAAGTTGCGGGAAAACACGGGGCGCCCTCTTGTTCTTAAAAAAATACTATTAAGTAACTATAACCATATAAGTAAGAACTAGATTGTCTACAGGTATATATAGGTATTACAGCGTCGCCGCTTTGTTGTCTATGGTGCTTAGACTCTGTATTATATTTGTTTCTATCACGAAGCCGGCAAGCTTAGCTAATCTCATAAAATATGTCTTGTATGTTCAATAGGAAAACCTGGCGACAGTATAGATTTCGATCAATATTACATTCCAGACTAGACTCTACTCCAGATACCTTTAGGTCCTCTTTTAAGGAAATTTAAACCACAGTACAGTTTAGAATCTTAGAGTATACATCTATATGTATATACTCTAAGGTTTAGAATATACCTAGGTATAGGTAGGTACCTACTTACGTAAAATCACAGAGCAGGGCCAAATGCTTTGCGGTAAGCAAAGTGAAGTAAGTATCCTACTCACGTCACGAATAGTATAATTCCCGTTTGTCTAATGATACAGAAATTCTCGCAATGATACCTACGTGTACTTATTGTGTGGTCCCAGCGGGTGTGAGATTAAGACCATTTCATCTCTTCCCGTCGTGGGTTCCGTAAGACCCGGGTAAAGGAATACCTATCCAGAGAATAGGCAGCAACATTCTCCTCCAGGCAAGTGGAAGTCGGACTGGCGCGCGAAGGGTTTTGTACCAATATCTATCCCTGCCATCTAGCGTTGAATAGCAGTCCTTTTTAAACCATCACCATCTATGACTCATCTGAGAAACGAGCAAAAAAACACGTTTGTTGTTTGGGAGCCCCTTAAATATTTATTTTATTCTGTTTTTTAGTATTTGTTGTTATAGCGACATCAGAAATACATCTGTGTAAATTTCAACTGTCTAACTGTCGCGGTTTATTAGATACAGCCTGGTGACAGACAGACAGACAGACAGCGGAGCCTTAGTAATACCGTTTTACTAAGTTTTCCGTTTTACCCTTTGGGTACGGAACCATAAAAACCATGATTTACCTACCTATTGTTAAAAACACACACCGAGACGACTAATATAGACAATGTGCTTTACATAAGTTTGATTTAAGGTGCACAATGGGTTGTGGTGTCTATAAGAAAAACTCCAATGAAATTAGTTTTCAAGACAAAGTAAAGTAAGACAGGGACACAAATGGGAATGGGGCTCATACTATCTTCACACGTCACGTCGCGTTGGTGTCCGGGCAATGAGACGCGAAGCACGCAGCCGGCGACTGCATTTCCTAACGCATCGCTCGTTCAATATCCGCAAGGATTGTTTGCAGAATACTCTCACCCCCTCCCCTGCCCCCTACAAACCCTGCCAATACCCACCGCCTCTAATGGAGCGCGGGTGTCTAGTTTTAGAATAGACTCCGTGATAAAATGAAATTCTCAAGAATAAGGAAGCTTGAGAGTGAACGCGTTCGGCTTCTATTGCGTATGGAGGCGGTTATCCTGTAATCATTAGGTAAGCTTCAAAAACAGCTTAAAGTTCCAAGTAATAATGTTACACTACAGCCTAATGTAATATTATTACGGAACTTTGCGCTTGGAAGTTCTTTGTAGGGTCGTTAGCCTGACTATATCACTCTTTAGTTAGGCGTTATGCTAGTTTAGTTGGTACTAATTCCTTTAATAAAACTATTTTCCGGCTTAGGGCTATATCACTATGGCCTGCATGATTGTGTGCAGTTATATATATAGGTACCTACACGTTCAAGTGTGTTCCGATATAGCTCTAGAATTAGCAAGTTGAAATGGCAATGGGCAGGCCAGATCGCTAGTAGAACTGAGAACTGATGGGAAAGAAAGGTTCTCGAGTGGCTATCACGAACCGGAAGACGCAGCGTAGGCCGGCCCCTCCACTCGGTGGACTGACTATCTGGTGAAAGCAGTGGGGAGCTGATGGATGCAGGAGGCGACCAGCCGCTCAAAGTGGTGCTCTCTGGGGGAGGCCTTTCAGCAGTGGACGTCTACAGGCTGTTGATGATGATGTTCATGACATGAACTGTAACTGCACGCATTTGAGTACATGCTGTCGATCGTGGATAGCGCGAGCTCCTGTGCAATATGGAACCTGTATTTCTATAATATTATATGGAACTTATTATGAGGCACGTAGGCGGATAAACACTGGTAGGTACCTACTTAACATCTAATAACTATGTAATGTAATTGTATTTAATAAGTATGCTAAAACGTTACTATGAAATCAATTACCTACTTACTATGAGCCACCTTTAGAATGCGCGTAAATTTAATTCCAGATTCAAATGTTTAAGTATTTCGTATTTTAGTTAGGTAGGTACTTACAAGGTCTTTCTTTTCTATGCACATGGAAACTTTAGTAGGTATTAGAACAATCTTTCAATAGTAAGTAAGTACCTACCTACTTGGGGTGGGTTTTTTGAACCGTAGTTAAGGTAACCAATGGTTAAAAACTCTTACAAATATTGACCATTGGTTAGAACTTGTTAGCATTTTTAACCATTGGTTACCTAACTACGGAGCAAAAAACCCATACTCTTAATGTTCTTATTCAAAGGTTAAAGAGGAGTTTAACGAACCGTCTACTAATTTTTTTAATACTAGATGATACTAGGTACAATCATTGAAAGATTGGCCCTAAATGGTCTCGAATTCATTTCCATTTAATGTAAGTACCTAAATAGGTACATATACCTAGCCACCTACTTAACTTTTCGTAAACTCTACCGCCAGTTCAGCCACATACACATAATAGTATGTTTCAGCCTCTATCAGCTATTTTGATTTAAGAATGTTATTAGAACCCTCCGTTCTAATCGAACTAATGTGGAATGGAATCGAAAGTTATCTCAGAGCGTTTGAGCTTTCGAACCCTAAGCATAGCTTGTACTATGGGAATCAGATAACTGATAGAGTACTTGTATATACTTTTTGTTTGTAAATACATAGAATACAATATAGCCAGACACAGAACAAACACCTATTTTCGTTACACAAATGTTTGTCCTGGGTAGGAATCGAACCCACAACCTACAGTTCAGAAGGCAGGGCCACCACCAACTAAGCTATCAGGCCAGTCAAAATGGCATTACTTTTCTCTCATCCTGTTTTCTATCACCTAAAATGTGATGCGGGTCCACATTAATCTATATTTTATAAGGTTTAATTATGTAGAGTGTTACTTGACAGCTCCATGAAGTTATGTTAACGTACCCGTAATTTACTCATCATCAACAGCCTGAAGACGTCCACTGCTGAACATAGGCCTCCCCGTAATTTACTAAACAAACTGTATTTCCCTCAGCCCTATCATCTGTTTAGCGCAAGTTCAAAGCACAAGCAAGCATGTACAATTGTACATTGTATAACTGTCAGACATTGCTGATAAATATGTAGACCAGGTACGAGGTAGGTACACGGTAAAGCATGTATCTGAAATGCAAACTTAACTTCGGGAACTCCGCGCGAGTTGCAGCCGGGTTGCAGTCGATTTTAGAACTGTCTCGTGATACCCACCTACAATTCTAACTAGTGCCTACTTACCTGAGTAGGTACTTACTTTGTTTGCGGCTGTACCTACTGTACTTGTGTAGTGTAGGTAGGTAGATATTTCCTAAACAAGCCGATGGCAGATATTTTTGGGTCATGTTCAAATGTTTGGGCAAAGGTATCCTCATTACTTTCTATAAATGCGTCGTTGTCAGGTCTCATAACTTGGCTAGGCTAGGCTGCTTGCTTGGCGAGTTTCATTCCCGATTTCCCGAATTCCCCCTAGCGTACAGTATTTGTGCACAGAAAAAGGGCTAATGTTAGATTGGGTACTTTTACTATGTCCGGGTGTTGTGGCATGGTCCTCGTAGTTCCATAATCCTTAATAGATAAACTCATACTTAGGGTTTCAGATGACCAAGATTATATGATCTTTGAGCTAAGTATTTATTACTTATTTAATAAACATTACGTACCTCATAGACTTATGACCTACCTACGTAGGTACTACACCTACCTCTAAGCCTTAAACCAGTCCACAAATAAGTAAGTACCTACTTATTTACTTCCTAAGCTTTCATCTTGCAGCCGTCCCATCCCGTCTGCGGAACATCTTTAATGACCCGTAGAATCGTTTTTATTAGTTTACTTTCATCAGAGAACAGCATCAAAACGCTTTTATAGCGCAATAATGTAGAATTCGATAGAATATTGGAAGTTCTCCATGTCTCTGAACTGCTGTAGTGTAGGCATGGGCGTACCCAGGGGGAGCAGGGGGGGGCAGCAGCCCCCCCCCTGGATTCCGAATGCTTACCTATCAATGTCGAAAAAAATTATAAAAAAGGTTAAAAAAAATATGTATGTAATCAAGATGAAAAATTAAAAATTTTGATGGCCCTTTTGAGATGCACTGGGCGTGGGCACACTTACGTTGTTTATGTAGTCGGTCAACTCAGCAGCGTTGCCTCTAATTTTTGATGGGTAACGAAAACTGCCAGGTATCTACCCGGTTGTGTAAGGAGCGCAGAAAAAAGCTGTGATTTTTCACGCTCGTTTCGCTTGTGCTGAGATGATTATGATGATGAGAGTAAGATTTTTAGAGTAGGTAGTTGTATGTAGAGTTGATAGTTTAGAGTAGGACTAAAATTACTAAAAAATGATTTTAATTAATTTAAGCAAATAAAATTAAAAGGTGCTTCTTTTTTATTTGATTGATAGTAGGTATAGGTTATAAAATTGCTGAATTGTATTTAACTTTAGCACTCCGTTCGTGCTTTACTGGTACTTGATTTATGATAGTTAGACAAGGCCGAGCTAGAGGCTTCATTACAGCTTTAGCCACTTTTTGCTTAGTTCGTTCGAGGCTGCTTACGGCGTTTTATAAACAACAATTATCGATTACAAGTGTAAATTACAAGTATAATGCACATCACTATGAACATCACTGAGGCCTCACGGCGGAGACCACAGACCAAGTAGATAAAGTGTGGTAGTGGATAAAGTGTATGTGTGATTATGATATTACAAGTTGCATGGCCGTAGGCAGGGGGGGGGTTTTGGGGGTTCAAACCCCCCCCCCGAAATCTGCGCTGGTCTAAGGGCAGAGCAAGAATGTTTGAATTGCCATACATATTTTCTGAAAAAACAATAAGGCAAACATAAAAATTTTCGCGCTCGCTGCGCTCGGGCTTTTTATATTCCTACTGTATTTTGTTATAATTGTAGCAAGCGCGTTTGTAGGTACTGACTGACATGTAATTCATGTTTGAATTGCCATACGTGTTTTCTGAAATACAATACAGTGAATATAAAAAAATTTGCGCTCGCTTTGCTCGCGCTTTTCATATTTCTGCTGTACTTTGTTATATAGCAAGCGCGTTTGTGCTGACAGATATGCAATTCATGTTTGAATTACCATACGTGCTTTCTGAAATACAATATGGCAAATATGAAATTTTTCCCGCTCGCTTCGCTCGCGCTTTTAATATTTTTACCACCCATGTTTACTATTAGTGATTTAGGTACCAAAATTACTAATCGATTTTCGACACCGTTTAAAAAACATATTTATGAGTTTGCTTTTTATACACGTAGGTAGGTAGGTACTTAGATGTATGGAGAGCTGATAAAATTATTACAAAATCTATTTTATTGCTCGAGTGCTGCGAAAGATTTCATACTAACTAGTTAGAACCGCGGGGAGCCGAATGCCGATGGATGCAGGAGGCGAGCAGCCGCTCAAAGTAGTGCTCTTTGGGGGAGGTCTATGTTGAGCAGTGGACGTCTTCAGGCTGATGATGATGATGATGATGATGATAAGAAGACAATTTTTTTTAACTGTGTGTGCAGGTATATAATTATGGTAAGTGAATTCCTGGCTACGGCCCTGACAAGTTGCACATCACTATGAATGAACGTCACGGTCAATAGCTTTTTTTTAGTTTGGCTCCCATTCATTAGTGAATTTAGCCGGTGTGAAGTTTACATTAAATCTCTACATAATATATAAATGGAAAACATTATCTAATTGTTTGTTGTGGCTTTCAAGCCAAATTGGATGACTTTTTTTAGAAGAACTTATATTACCGGGATAGATGCGGTTTATTTCGAAAATTCAAGAAATACCCGCGGAAAATTATGTAAGTTTTGGGTGAAACCGCGGGGCGTCTCTATTTTTAAGTAAAGCTATTTAAATAAATAAAGTTGGGTCCAAGTCACCATTCTCATAATAGGTTTTGTGATATACAGCTACGCTCATTTTTCATGGGCTTCGCTCAAGCTGAATTTTTCATTATTTAAACATAATTAGTTCATATTTACTTAATTTAACTAATTGAACAATTATTAATACGAGACACGACCAATACAATACACTTTCAATATATGTATCTAAACTTGTACTTCATTTTACCTAGCTCCTTAGTCAGGCAAAAAAACTTTACAACTTGTAGTTCCGTATACTTGTAATGACCAAAACAATTGTTCGATTTTACAAAGTACAAGTCTTGTAGCTTTATAAAACGGGGCCCTGATTGTGATTTACATTATCTAGCGGCCTGTAAAGAAATGCGTAATATATAATATTTTATTCAGTATCGGAAGAATCGTCTTCATATTCTAGCACCAAACGAAAAAGTGATTGGCGGTCGTATTTCGAACTAAAAGAGGTGACATTGTTATAGTAGCAAATTATAGTTCCGCTCTTTTGAACTGTATGAGCTGAATTAGATCATCACTGTGATTTAGAAGTTGGCAGCATTATTTTCACAAGTGATATTTCGATCTGTCAGTGTCAGTTTACTCCTAAAAAACAGAATTAAAGATGCGCGATTATTAGTTATTTCGATAATCGAAAGGTTCGAAACTACTTTTAGTCGACTAAAAAATAAGTGGAGTACTCATACTCATAATCCAATGAAATCATTCATTCATTCGTTCAAGATTATTAGTTTTCGTCCAATCATTGAAAAAAGATTCGGATTCAAAAGAGTTCCGAATGCATTCAAAAACGAAAAACCAATGAATACATAATATACTACTTCTTTCTTACATACTATTTTTTTGTTTCAAACAACAACGGATAGTCAGCATAATCATTCGATCATACAAGCTAGTTAGTAAAGTAACTTATTTTCAACTATCATCTAAATTAATTCTTAGAGTTTGTGTAATAAAGGCTACAATACAATTTCGACATATTCGATTTTTTTTTCGGACCATTCGAACCGTTCGAATGACCGCCATAATCGAATGAATAGAGTACTGTCGTTCATAATCGCGCATCACATCGTTACATCACTAACATACATACATACATAATTATTTACATAACCTTAAAATAAAGGATTTTAGTTTTATTTGTTATTATTAAAAATACAGGATTAATACAGTACAGTGTTTGTAGTTTCTGGGGCTACAATAGTATGTTCTTATTATAATCATACGATTTAACAAGTTTAAATTTTTCAAGAAACTAATGGCAAACTCTCCATGTGATAAGCGACCACAGTTTGGCAACAGACTTCTGGAAAATGTTGATGAAGTCTTCAAGCATAACGCTTGGTACCGTATTTCGCATTTTTCATAGACGATATAAAAGTTCCACAAGCAGTGATAGTGCTAGTTTGATCGTTTTAGAAAGCACTCGACATAGAAAGAAGCCCGCGGGCGGGTCTCGTTTCTTGGATGATAAAAAACACCTATTTCTTTTTAATGCTTGGTATCTATGATTTCATATAAAACTGGCCCTACAATCTCAAATTTTATAATCAGTGAGTGATTTTGCGTTTTTACTTTATAGGGATAATGTTCAATGGGATGAAGAGCAAGAAAAAGTTGCTAAAGAGAAGGTGGTAAACAACTCTGAGATAATATTCTCAGAAGAGAGATTGAAATCATTGGAAGAAGATGCAGATAAACATTGGGATGCTTTCTATGACATCCACCAAAACAGGTACCTACCTATCTATTTTTCATAAGTACTGATTAATCCATTCCAACAATTAAAACAAGGTTTGATGAACAATAAAAGATGTATGGGTGACACATAGATTCAACATTCCTTAGCATAAAAACCTTTAGCACTAACTAACTTAGATAGACAAGGGAAGGTAGATTTAAAGTAAGTTTTACATTAAAATTGAACAAGTTATGAGCCAGCTGTCTTCATTACGATTCCCTCAAAAATAAACATGAGTTTTTATTTTCAGATTCTTCAAAGACAGACATTGGCTTTTTACCGAGTTTCCAGAGTTAGCCCCTGACTACACAGCAGCACCAGTCAGAGTTTACCCTGAAGGTGACAACCAAGTAGTATCAAACAATGAACTGTTGTCACAACCAAATAGTAACCGTTTCATATTTGAAATAGGGTGTGGTGTTGGAAATACAATCTTTCCTATACTACAGTATAGTCAAGATCCAAATTTATTCATTTATGGATGTGATTTCTCATCAAAAGCCATAGAGATCATGAAACAGAATGAGTTGTATGATACAAAAAGGTGTAATGTATTTGTATTGGATGCAACTCAAGACTGGGATGTACCATTTGAAGAAAACTCTTTGGATATCATTGTGTTAATATTTGTGCTGTCAGCTATTGAGCCTGCAAAGTAAGTAAATACATTTATTAAACTTAATAAATTCTGATTGATAATTGAGTATGGTTAGATTTTGATGTTTCAACCAATGATATATATAAATATTTGTGGATATTTCACACAGCACCATGTAGCCCCATACTAAGCATAAGTGATAGAATACATAGATACTTTTTTTTGTTTGTAAATACATACATAGAATACAACATAACACTGAGACACAAACACCTATGTTCATCACACAAATGTTTGTCCTGGGTAGATATTGAACCCTCAACCTATAGTTCAGAAGGCTGGGCTATTACCAACTGAGCTATCAGGCCAGTCAAATTTATGTAATCCATTTTGATATGTATAATATGATTGTTTTCATAACAATTGTACAAGTAATCTGTTTATTTTAATGTGTTAAACAATTATAACAATAAGGTATGATTAGCAGCCAGTTCTTGGAATACTGATAGATAAAACTCATTTTTGAAATAAAAACAATTAGCAATCGGAATCATTAAACCAAGCATCACAATGGGTGGTCTTATTGTTTAAAATGCAATCTCTTCCAGACAAGCCAGTACATAATTCAAATACTGTTGATTTCCTTGAATTTATTTGTGTCATTGACCATCCTGCCTTGTGCCACCCTACTGATCAAACTCAACTTTTGATGTTTACAAAAACATTTAATGTTATCTATACCAATATTATAAAGAGGAAAGCTTTGATTGTTTGTTTGTTTGCATTGAAACTAAAACTGGCACCAAAACTACTGAAAACCGATTTGAAAAATTGTTTCACTGTTGGGAAGCTACACTATCTCCAGGTGTCATAGGCTATATTATATTTTCAAAAAAAAATTAGGGTTCCTTACTAAAACTCCAATAATGTGACCCAAGGTGTAAAAAGGTTACCTAAAATATTCTTTACATCGCGTGCACTTACCTATACCCGTGCGAAGCCGGGGTGGATCGCTAGTCTGCTATAATTTTATGATTATCAATTTTCAGAATGCCAACAGTGATCAGTCAAATCTACAAATATCTAAAGCCTGGTGGCTTAGTTGTCTTCAGAGACTACGGCCTATATGACTTAGCACAGCTGAGATTCAAGAAAGGAAGGTGTATATCAGAAAACTTTTATGCACGAGGCGACAACACAAGAGTGTATTTCTTTACACAAGAAGAAATTAATCAGCTGTTTAAAACACAAGGATTTGTAGAAGAGCAAAATTTGGTTGACAGAAGATTGCAAGTTAATAGAGGCCGGATGCTAACTATGTACAGAGTTTGGATACAAGCAAAATATAGAAAACCATTATAACAATAAGTGATTTTTAATCTGGGTTAGTAAGACATAATACTTTTTTTAGAATTTATTTCTGTTTTTAAAAAATAAATTGAATTGAATTGTATAAAAACTACTTAGCAGATTCAAACTTGATGAAAAATGGCTTCTCAATAGAATTCATGAATGTGCTTCTCACTTTGACCGGTGGGCCTTCCCATGTGACTCTGAGTTCATTGAGTAACTTTTTCAGAAATATTTGTATTTCTAACTCGGCTATTCTCCTGCCTATACAACTTCTAATTCCGTAACCAAAAGGTAGGTTGACCATGGGGTGAGCATTTCCATGATAAATGGGATCATCTTTGTCTGCCAGCCACCTTTCTGGTAAGAACTCCTTTGCACGTGGGTAGTATTTCTCGTTATTTGATAGGAATTGGTTGGGAGCTATGACATCAACCTGAAAAGATCATTAATTATTAGCACCTACTAAAAGGTCTAAGAACATCTACACAAACATTATATGCAGCACTTATTGGCTGATCTCTTTCATCTTCTTGTGTAGGCAAGTGGTCAGCTCTGGTGTCAGAATTTGCATGCCACCCTAAGGCTTCATGACTTGGCTTACCAACTAATGTTTTACGAAAACAGCAGGGACCGATGCATCATTGTCGGCTTCACGTGCCTCCGAAGCACGGTAGCGCTCAGTTGTAAATACCACTTTTTGAAGCGGTCACCCATCCAAGTAGTGACCGCAGCGAACGTTGCTTAACTTTACCGATAGGTTCGGTTAGTCGAGCTTCGCCATGAGCGCTACATTTGGCTGATATACCATAACTAAACTAAAATAGGTACAACTTCTTTTTTATTAGAAGAGTACAGCTATACTTTTCGTTTTTTAGTTTTAATGAATGCGCAACAATTGACGGCAATGTGATAGATTGAAATCATAAACTAACTCCTTTCGGAATATGGTATCCACCGACAACGTGATCCCTGGTCGTCCGCCTGAGATTAGCGGGTACCACATGCCAAATCCTCAGCGATTCCTTGAAGCAAGCTCGCATGTACCGACTGCTGTTTTCTGAACGTATTTCTTCTCGCAGTTTGTCTTGCACTTGCTGATTGGCTGCCAACTGGTATAGCAGAGTCATGGTAGCGAATCCCACCTGTGTAAGGAAATTTTCTATTTAGCTCATTGGTTATTCGTGACTCTTCTTGCACCCGCGATTTATCCAGTTTCATAAAAGTATTGTACGTCTTCCAATGCTTTCGGAATTAAAAAAAAAGCTTATGTATCTAGCCAGTAAAAGATTTTTAATTACATCATTAAATACTCAGAAGTTCCAGATTTAAATTAAAATTATGAGCACAAACGACGTTTTCGTCACATTGGGGGGTTTCGAAAGTCGATATGATTTTTTTATGTGTATTAATTCATTGTTACTGATGATTGTAAAGTATCTTGCTTTTTCACTATTTCTGTAGTGTAGTAATGCCGACTATCCGACCGCTAAGTTTCGAAGCTGCATGTTTAAAATTCACCATATATCCTAAAGCGAGGTGAAAAGAAAATAGAAGTACCTATATGTAGGTACTATTATCGCGAGATCTAATCATATTACCGTATCGATTCCGGCCAGAAGCATTTCGTTAGCCATCGTGATGGCCACTTTTTCGTCAATAGCCAACAGTTTTTCAATGATAGGTTTGTCTTCCTCTGCTACGTCTTCCGTTCTAGCATCATAATATTTTTTCGCTTCTTGTATGTAGATACTGCTTATACTGAAATAGTACCCACAAGCAGTTCTAAGTTTGCGCATCTTTTGCTTACATGTTGAGATATACTTGCAATATACTTGATATACTTGTGAAGCAACACGGTGGCCCATAACAGTTGCAGTGTCACTCGGAACTTTAAAATAATAAAGTTTCGCGTGACACTGCACTGCGCACGTCATCCTGAGACATCACACAGTCTAGTAATCAGATTACTAGACTGAGTGATCAGATCATAAAGTCTCATTTGCCCAGTAATTTCACTAGCTACAATGCCCTTCAAACCGGAACACAGTAGTGCTTACACACTACTGCTTGTCGGCAGAATAACTGGCAAAGCGGTGGTACCTACCTTTTTTTTTTTTGTTGACGAGGGGGAAATCTTTTAAAGATACCCGACTGCAATGGGGCTGAAGCCGGGTTATGTGAGATTTCCACTCACTAAAACCCCCCCGGTGGCCTTCCTCGGTGCATGGCACCGGTACGCACCGGTGCCCTCCTCGCACTTGTCAAAGCACATCCCGTAGGTAACTGATGGGCTGTCACCTACGAAGCCTCACGGTGCTAACGCTGACGCACGCCACATGCGTCACTGACCTTCCCGGACTCATTTGAGAGGATCGTTGGAGTCCCCATTCCAATAACCCATCAGTCGAAAGCGGTGGTACCTACCTAGACGAACTTTGCAGAAAAGTCCTACCACCTAGTAAGTAGTACTACATTATAAGTGAGTTATTTCAAAGTTGGAATAGCTCAAGGCAGGCTAGCCACTAGACAACACCCTTAAGCTTACAGTTTCATGGTTTCTCATGCTCTCACACCTGATCAGTAATCCACTGCTGAACATGGGTCTTCCCCATAAAACGCCACTAAGGACGCTTACCATATGGAGGATTTTCCATAATCACCACGCTGCAGACGGCTTGGTGATCGCAGATTTTAATGTACCGAGAAAAATGCTGCTGCTCATTCCCTGGATGTTCCCTTAGCCGGCTCTTACGGCAACCACGGGAAGAGATGGGATGGTCCTATTAGCAAACTGGGACCACACGCCGATAAGTATACAATTACATTAATTATTATGCCATTTACTTACTCCCACTGGGTATCGAGAATTTTGATCATTTTCTTATAGTTAGGCGTAGCGATGTATCTCCATGGACTCGGCATAAACTCTAGTTTAAACGTTAAGTCCATCATCTCTTTGGCACAGTAAATTAACTTTCTAGCTGGATGGTCCTCCGCAAGACCGTCTCGCAAACATCCTAGCCTGGTTCCTAAACCGACCAGAGCTACTGATTCTAACGACCACTTTGTTATTTCAAGCTCAAAGTTCTGCTGCAGGTATTCTTTTTGGTCCTTTAGCTTTGATAGCCTGAAAATTCTAATTCCAATCAATTCTAAGTTATCAATAAAGCAGTAAGCAGTTGCAGCATTTATTTTATTTATGTAAGTATTTAAAAAACCAATCTTGCATGGGCAATTAGTAGCGCCTTCATATTTTTAACCAAAGGCGAGCTGATGAGAGGCATCAGCTATCTTCTGCCTCGATTGTACTGCAGCATTTACTAAAGAATATGGACGCTGCAAGCTCCGCTTAATTGTTTCTGATTGCTTCGCTTCTTCATTCGTGAGTTCTTACCTCGAAACCATATCATCGGCAATTTTTTCAAGACCTGGAGCGTAAAGTTTTATATTGTTTGGTCTTAGCATAGCAGGATTAACTTTTGTACGAAATTCGCGCCATTGATCTCCTTGTCTGAAAGACAATTTCTCCAGTAAATTTTGATACATTACTTCATTATTCTTTGTTAACACAGTCATCTTAGGGTTTTTATAGAGAATTTTATGATCTATCTTTATATTAACGCAAAATCGATTAGAGGTATAGAATGGGAGACATTTCGACAAAACTGTTTTGTGACCTTTCACGTTCACGCTCACGCTCTTATGAGACTTTTGAGACAACATTTAGAATGCCGAAATAAAGGTTCATACAAAAAATTGAGCTTCGTAGGTCGCATTCGGAGGTTGACCCCTTTTTTACCTTATTTGGCTCCAGCCAAATAAGGTAAATGCTCAAGTAAATAAGAACACATAATCCATTATGTGTTCTTATTTACTTGAGCATTTCTTATAATAATTTCCTATATGACAGCTTGGTATAAATAAAATGTAATATATTCTTACGATGTCATTAGCCCATAGATGCCTTGAAAATTTTTTTGTCTTAATTTCTCCCTGTAATATGTAAGGGTCTGAAAGCCTGGCCTCAGAGGATTTGTCTCCTCAGCTTTGTATATCTTTAAACAAAAATAATGACGTTTATTTTCATGCAAAAACAATGGGAAAGAAAATACTCATATCATACTAATAGGTCTCATAACAATATATGTAATGTGCTCAGTCATAATATTTGTTAGGGTGACTCTTCTCAATTTTATTGTAATGGCAATACATAAGTCAATCAAACAAAAACAATACCGCTACCTAGGACAGATTAGATATTGCTACTTCATAATGCTAATAAACACCTAATTAATTTAAGCAAATTTAAGTATGTTAAATGTACCTGTTCAAAATGCTTCGGTTCAAATAAATACACAAAATTATTTGTGTTAAATAATCCAGGTATTTTCAAGATCGGGCCATATTTAGCACTCAAGTCGCCAAGCTTCTCGAATATCTGACCTTTTGGTCCTATTTCGCCTGTAAATAGAGTAAGTTTGCGTGCATAACAAAAAAAATGTAATAAAATATTTTTTAGAGTAAGTTTAGTATGAAGTAGTAGAATCCAACAATATAATTTTTATTGTTATTGTCTGAGTCTGTTTGAGTCTTGTCTGTCTTTCTGTCTGTCTGCTTCTTTAAGAAGTTATCAAAAATAAACTACTAGGTAAAGATGCCGCTTGCTCCTAATGCATCACCAGTCATCTAATTTTAATTTGAGGTGGGCGCGGTAACGCCTGCACTGACATCCCGTTTGGGGTATATTGTGCATTTCCCCCGCCAGCATCTACCCAAGCTAACTCAGCGCCTTAAAGTAACGGAGCGCGGCTTTGGGGTGCTGGCACTGCTGGCACAACTGCTCCAAAGTTGGTGTCGCAGATGTTGACAATGATGAGCGGGTGCTAAGTTTTTGCGCTCTTTCACGCACTCTGGTTTTAAGTCTTATTTCTTCCGTGGCCTCGCAGTGAAACAACACATGCTCCACGGCCTCGTTCTACTGCAGACAGTCCTACAGTGGACTGTTTGTACAGAGCGGACTGTCTCACTGTCTGACTGTCTGTGGAGTCATATACGTCCATGTTTGGAGTTCTGCAGGTTTTTAATTAAAAACCGGTATGAACCAATAAGAAGTTGAATACATTTTTAGATAAGGGTGTCCATACTACCTATTACTGGGAGAATATGATGTAAAGGTCCAAGGAGTGGCAAGGAAGATAATCCTGGAATAGACTCGAAAGGCTTGACATCTTCGGATATAGCATGCGATGTTGCTGTCCGTTTAGGTGCAATTCTGAGAAATATAAAAACACTATTATAAACTGTCACGGCTGTTCACTACGTTTTTAATAGTATTTAAGGGACCCTTACTGTGATTAGAAACATTTCTGAGTTCCCGATATTTCGGCACAGCACCATGTTCAGTGTTCACGGGTGGACTGAAGAGGCGGATGGATTGGATGATATAAAATCACGGTGCAGAAATGGTTCTAATCACGGTAAAGATCACGTAAGTACTATTAAAAATTTGATAAAAAAACGCCATTTTTTTCATGAGCAGTTTCCTTTTAGGCATTGTTAGTTTAGTGTTCTCATCAAGAGATGGCGCTCGCATATATTTTGGCATTTACTTTATCATGGCAGTGGCTTTATCATTCCATACATTGAACTTAGTAGGCAATTCTTACATACTGTCTAGAGATAAGGATACTTAGGTAATAATTATGACTGTGGTCATTTATCACCGTGTGGAATGCAAACACAATCATAAAATGACTCGTAGGTACTGCATTTTTATATGGGTATTTTACAATAGGGGGTCTAGCAAAGATCCCAGCGTGCGGCTTTAACACCTCACGCTAACTGCAAAATGTATGGGAAATGACATTGCCTGCGGATAACTTTTCCGCAGCTAATATCAAAGCTAATGTCATTCCCATACATTTTGGGAGTTAAGATACCAGCGTGAGGCGTTAACGCCTCTCGCTGGTATCTTTGTTAGACCCCCAGTTTAATGAAAGAAACTGTACTCACCGATATGGCTTCCAGCTATTCAACGTGCAAAGTGTTTTTGAATTACTTAAATATCTAAGTCCCATAGTGGAACCTAGCCCAGGTTAAGTAAATCGTAAATAACTACTAATTTAAACAAAATAAACACACGTCCTACTGCGCGGCAGACGCACACGACTACATTGATTCATTCATTGGTCGCTTATGAGTTGTATTGTATGACCTTGATGCGATACGTGTCGTGTCACAGAATAGATATAGTACTAGATACAGATGTACAGACAGACAATGTTACACAACCATGACAAGATCGAATGCCTCGGTCATTAAAAGCTAGGTTAAGTAATACATTCTTAGCAGACATAACGGACAACCTGTTGTTAGATTAATTAATGCTATCTGCTCTTAAAAGAACCAAGTGAAGGGTCATACCACGATTATAAAATGCTCTAGAGAATAAGGTTGAAAACCACGGGGAAAATTGGAAATACATAAAATATATTTTAGCATCCTAGCACCGGTATAGGCAAGTTTCCGAGTCGCCCATGAAAAATAAATTAAATATTGAGATACCTACGTACAATTACTTACAATAATTCAAAATGGGTATACGTGTTTTTTGGGTGCAACTTTAAAGATTTTTTTATAAATTTGGTGAGGGTTTCTACTCTATTAATTAAGATATTAGACTTTTGTGCAATTTTTAAAATATGCGAATTCGTTTTAAATATCAGCACAAAAATGTCTCTAATCTAATCTGGCAACGCTTTAGATTATGGTGTCAATGAAAGGGCAATATAAAAATCAATATTATGTACTTATTTATATCAAATAAGCTTACACTTATAATAATTGTTATGTAGGTACTTACATAGCTTAATAGTATAAATTATTTATCTAGGTACATATAGGTAATCCTAAATTATTTACATAAGTAAAGTCCTAAGTCTAAATGATTCAAAAATTAATATCTGATTTTCTCATTTCTCTAATATACGAATAGGATCAGTTAGCTAGTTCAAATTTAATACGGAAAGGATTTTCCATAGAATTCATAATCTTAGTTTTTACTTGGGCTGGCGGACCTTCCCATGTTACTTTAAATTCTTGGAGTAACATTTTCATAAATATTTCGATTTCCAACTCAGCTATCCTCCTGCCTATACAACTCCTAACGCCGAACCCGAAAGGTAGATTCACCATGGGATGAGCATTTCCATGGTATATTGGATCGGCTTTATCTGCCAACCATCTTTCTGGCAGAAACTCCTTTGGACGTGGGTAGTACTTTTCAAGGTTTGACAGATACTGATTCGGAGCTACAACATCAACCTGAAAAGAACGATTCATTAGGATAAACATAGAATTGTACGCGTTTCCCACATTTTACTTTGTCTGTGAATAGCTTACTCCTATCGGTATATGATATCCCCCAACAATGTGATCCTTGCTCGTCCGCCTAAGATTAGCCGGGACCACGTGCCAAATCCTCAGCGACTCCTTCAGGCAGGCCCTAAGGTATTGATTGCTGTTACCCGAACGTATTTCGTGTCGCAATTTGTCTTGAGTACTCTGGTTCACTGCCAAATGGTATAGGAGTCCCATTGTGGCAAACGCTACCTGAAAATGTATCATTTGGTTTAACAATAACTTCGGCATATTGTATTAGAATCATTACGCTATTTTCAATATTATGCTGGTAAATAGAAGTTACTGTATTCAATCATAAATTAAGTACTATTATCGGAAATTCGCGAACTTTGAACCTATTCCATTATTTACTTAGATAACCTCAGTGCTTTATTTACCGTGTCAATTCCAGCTAGAAGCATTTCGTTAGCCATCATTATAGCCACTGTAGTATCAATAGTCAATAATTTCTCAATGATACTCTTATCTTCCTCCGAGACATCTTCAACTCTTGCATTTATTCTATTTATCGCTTCATTCACGTAGATACTACTAATTCTGGAATATTGTTCAAAATCTAGATTTATTTAGGCTGTTAGGAGCCGTCCATGAATCACGTGATGTTTTTCGCTTTTTCGAATTCTTTATAGGTACCTACCTCTATTTTATTTTTTCACTCAATTTAATTTTCCATGGCTGTGGCTTTCCGGATGAAAACTTGTGTACCTAATATAATTCTTGTAATACAGTATACCTAAGCATTAGGGCAGGTACTTATACTTACTCCCACTGCGTATCAAAAACATCAACTATCTTTTTAAATTTAGGCGTAGGTATGTATTTCCATAGGCTTGGTAAAAACTCCAGTTGAAACGACAAGTCTAAAATATCTTTCGCACACTGCATCAGCTTCCGAGCTGGGTGGTCATCTGTCAGATCGTCTCGCAAGCAGTCTAGTCTTGCCCCCAAACCGATCAGCGCCACCGATTCTAACGACCACTTTGTAATCTCCAGCTCAAAGTTCTTTTGGAAATCTTTGTGGTCTTTTAGGTTTGCTAATCTGAAAATAAGAAACAAATACGGTAACGTCTGTGTCTCCTGTCCACCTAATACTAACACATTTAGGACGTGTCAAATATTTATAATATACTTAAGTAGCTACAACGAAGATTATCTTGACCGGTGGTATCATAGTATAAAACATCAAGATCAACCTATTTTCTCACCTTGTTATCATCTCTTTGGCAATAGTTTCAAGACCAGGCGCATAAAGTCTCACAAGTTGGGGTTTCAACATAGCAGGATTTACCTTTGTACGAAAATCACGCCATTTCGGTCCTTGTCTGCAAAAGGACATGGGTAACTTATTTTAATCAGTCTAATACACAAACAGTCCATGCTTTCAGCAACAAAAGACGATAATAATAATTATAGGCAAGTGTATAAATCTTACGCTGTTGTTAGTCCATAAGCTCCTTGAAATATGGACTGTCTCAATTCCTCCCTATAGTATGTAAGGGTCTGAAAACCCGGCCTGAGCGGATTTTTCTCTTCGGCTCTATACACCTGTAAGTTAAAAAGAAAATATCCAAATCAAATCTCTAAAAGAAAACTAAATATAAAAGCTCGACAAAAATATTTTTCAAGATAGGTTAGGTAGATAGATAGAGTGCGATTCAAACTGAATGACGGCTGTGAAGTCGGCGCGAAACGCTGCGCAGTAGCAAAAATTAGATGTAAGCGGTGTGCGCAGCGTGTGGGGGCTGTGCAGCGCACTGCACATCCGGCATTGAGTTTGTTGCAAACTCTACCTAAACCTGATGTTCTATCCATCATATAGCTTCTTCTATGTAACTGGGCTAAATCTGTACATTAAACATTTTTTGAGAATTTTGATTGCAACACTTCTTTATCGATATAGAAGTAGAAACAATTTTCTTTTAATTTTTTGTCTGTCTGTCCCTTTGAACAGACAGTAAAAGACGATTAACGGTGGTAAAATAATTATTTTAATATCTTGAAAAATTACGAAGATACAGGTAATTAGAGACGTTATCCATACGCTGCAATAAAATATAGCCGGCAACGAAGATGAAGCCACAATAGGTACTCATCCTGTCGATGAGAAGAAAGGGGAAAGGCTAAATGTATGGGACGGCATCGGCAGTAGACCTGCCTTCCTTCGCCGGCCCATCCATTCATCCTTTTCTACTCTTTCATCTTTTTTCCTTTCGCTTCCCTCTTTCCATAAACAGGGTTAGGTAGGACTTACCTAAAACTAATTAACCCGTGCGAAGCCGGGGCGGGTCAACTAGTTGATAACTACAAGCTACAGAAGCCTTGTTTTGTTACCTGTTCGAAATGTTCTGGCTGAAATAGAAATACGAAATCGGCTCTCGCTAATACTCCAGCCATTTTCATGATAGGACCATATTTAGCACGCATATTATCAAGCCTGTCGAACAGTTGTCCCTCCGGCCCTATTTCACCTGTAGGTCATAGACATAATATAAGGTCATAATTACCTTCTTAATTTAATAACAATGTAAATAATGACTTGACGAGCTAGTCGTTCGCCTGATGTTAAGCGTCACGGCTGCCAACGTTGGGGTTACGGTTCTTAATAAATAGGTAATACTATCGTGGCATCAATAATCACGTCACAATAAAAAAACAACATAGTGATAAACTCAAAAATGGAGCCTGAAAATTAGTTCTCTCGCGCTAATAATATCTGTACTTTATTTTGATTTATAACCAGCGTGTTTTAACTGACATAAAAGTTCTAGAAACATTTTATTACAATGATTTGATACCAGTAGCAGCACTGTTCCGCCTAGAGGCTAGGTACTTTAAATTAAATCCAATACTACCTATTGACTTTTACATGAAAAAATTATTAATAATTTAACGTAAATTGAAGTACAAATAATAGGTAAGTAAGATAATCGTTTGTGCACTGTTGAATCAATTGCTCAAATGGCCGTACGTATTTTCTGGAATATAAAATGTGGCAAACACTGTAATTATATCGCGATCGCTACGCTCGCGCTTTGATTTTTTTACTTTAACTTATAAGCAGCACGCTTGTACTGACATAATAAGAGACAAAACCTACTCCAGCATCACGTTTCCAAGATATGCTTTCTTTACACTGGTGGCGCCGCCCGCTGGAGAGTCTAGGTCTTTTCGTGTAGTGGTAATCAAAAATAATCGTGGCAGGCCCGGCATGAGAAATTTCGGATTCGGCCCCTGGCCAAAAGCTGGGTACGCTCATGTGTATGTTTGTTCTTGGACATTGTACCAACCGATCACTGGCAGAAAATGATGTAAGGGTCCTATGATAGGTAAGGACGAAAGGCCCGGCATGGACTTGAATGGTTTGACATCTTCCGGGAGAGATTGCGTATACCTCTTGATCTTTGATGTGCATTTCTGAAAACTGAAACTTATTATGCGCCGGGAAGCTGGTAGTAGGTAGTGGGGGTCTAGCAATGTTCCCTTCTATTAGCGTTAATGTCAAACGATAACTCAAAATGTATGGGAATGACATTACCTGCGGAAAAGTTTGGCGTTTACGCTAATGGAAAGGTATCTTTGCTAGACCCCCTGGATAAGAATTTCATAGCCCAGAGCAGAGGACTTTCCACAGCAGGTAAGCTGTGTCAATAATAGAAAAAAGTCTTAAAAAGGAACTACTACTGAAGGACTCTTGTCGTTGGTACTAGTATAGTATCATATTATCTGTCTCTGGCAAAGTACAAGCTGCATTTGTTTTCTTCTCTAATCTGTGTACAAGCTACGCTTAGTTTGAAAAGTACTCTCAGTACTCTGGGATTTGGGGCTAGATGGCGCTGTGTGAATTGTCCACGCATTAAATAACATTCTCAAAATGAATTAGGAATTAATGAGGACATTTAAAATGCAGGTACACAAAGTTTATTTTTCTGTTTCAGGCATTACAACGCTGAACACTTTACTAATCGAAATAGGTACCTATAGGTAGGTACTTAGGTACCTGCATACTAAGTACATATAGGTACCTACACAATGTTATTCCGTTTAGATATTATTGCCGACCGGAGCGAAATGAAGCTGCAGTCTTCAGTTGATATGTCAGCCTACGGTGAACTCAATAGACGAATCTGGAGTTCCTTGCGACACGACTTGCGTGCTCTTAGTACTTCACGTATTGAGACCGCAATTGAGCGGAACCAAGGCTCTAAAGTGTTCGCAAAGGATTCGTCTATTGGGCAACACCAAATGACAAAACTGAAGACCGAAAATGGTAGCATCATTTCATCCAAGCCTGAGATTCTGAGAGAGATCGAGAACTTCTATGGACAGTTATACACCTCGACACGTAAGCCCGCTACTAACACAGCTCAGGACATCAGAGCCAAGTTAGTCCGACACTATACCGAAGATATCCCGGACGTCAGCCTGTACGAGATTAGAATGGCCCTCAAACAGCTTAAAAACAACAAGGCACCAGGTGAAGATGGAATTACGACTGAACTTCTGAGAGCGGGTGGTAGACCGGTACTTTTAGTCCTCCAGAAGTTATTTAATTCTGTCATCCTTGAAGGTACAACGCCAGAGGCATGGCACAAGAGCGTGGTGGTGCTCTTCTTCAAAAAAGGCGATAACACCTTATTGAAGAACTATAGGCCCATCTCGCTCTTGAGTCATGTGTATAAGCTGTTTTCGAGAGTCATTACGAATCGTCTCGCACGCAGGTTTGATGAATTCCAGCCTCCCGAACAAGCCGGTTTCCGAAAAGGCTTTAGCACCATAGACCACATCCATACGCTGCGCCAGATTATACAGAAGACCGAAGAGTATAATCGGCCGTTATGCCTAGCGTTTGTGGACTATGAGAAAGCCTTCGATTCAATCGAGACTTGGGCGGTGCTGCAGTCCTTGCAGCGATGCCAAATTGACTATAGGTATATCGAAGTTTTGAAGTGTTTGTACAGTAAGGCCACTATGTCAGTCCGACTACAGGACCAGAGTACGGAACAAATTCCATTGCAAAGAGGCGTGAGACAGGGAGACGTTATTTCTCCGAAACTGTTCACAAACGCATTGGAGGATGTTTTCAAGCTCTTGGAGTGGAAAAGATCTGGCATCAACATAAATGGCGAGTACATCACTAACCTTCGTTTTGCCGATGATATAGTCATAATGGCGGAATCGCTCGAGGACCTTAGCACCATGCTCAACGACCTCAGTAGAGTCTCCCAGCAGGTTGGTCTTAAGATGAATATGGACAAGACAAAGATCATGTCTAATGCTCATGTTCCACCTATACCGGTAATTGTTGGGAATGATACTCTCGAAGTTGTCGACAAGTATGTCTACCTAGGACAGATTGTCCAATTAGGTAGGTCCAACTTCGACAAAGAGGTGGCGCGAAGAATCCAACTCGGCTGGGCAGCGTTCGGGAAGCTTCGTCCTATCTTTTCGTCCAAAATACCGCAGAGCCTGAAAACGAAAGTTTTCAATCAGTGTGTGTTGCCAGTGATGACTTATGGAACTGAGACATGGTCTCTTACTGTTGGCCTCATTAGTAAGCTCAAAGTCGCGCAGCGAGCTATGGAGCGAGCTATGCTCGGTGTTTCCCTGCGAGATAAGCTCCGGAACGAGGAGATCCGCAGGAGAACTAAAGTGACCGATATAGCTCTTAGAGTTAGTAAGTTGAAGTGGCAATGGGCAGGCCACATCGCTCGTAGAACTGACAACCGATGGGGAAGAAAGGTTCTCGAGTGGCGACCACGAACCGGAAGACGCAGCGTGGGCCGGCCCCCCACTCGGTGGACCGACGACCTGGTGAAAGCCGCGGGGAGCCGATGGATGCGGGAGGCGAGCAGCCGCTCAAGGTGGCGTGCTCTGGGGGAGGCCTATGTTCAGCAGTGGACGTCTTCAGGCAGTTAATGATGATGATGATGATTATTGGCAACTTATTTGTAACATTTTACTCACCGATATGCGTGCTGCATTCGTAACATAAACAGTAACTGTGAGTCCCTGATATTTTTTTGCATTTTCGTACGAATAGGTACTTCTCAATAACAACAACACAGTAAGTATAGGTAGGTAAGTCGCGTCTTGTTACTCAGTAGGAATTCAGATTCAGAGCTACTCCGTTCAGAGCTGTTCCGTTCGACGCGACGCCGACGGTTCGGTCCCTGTAAAAATAGTCTTAATTTGTTTGACCTTGATAAGATAAGATGGTGCTCGGGTGCGGCGGGGCGGAGTCCCTACGTCCGTCAGTACTTCACAGATAAAAAGACATAATTTTGTGACATCCCGTGGTTCCTATTAGGTACTGTCAAAAGCTAGTATAGTAGATATCTGTGGTCAAAAGCGGAGGCGACCTATACCGCAGATGCTGTGTACATGTGTGGGCAATATTCAATATTGTACCTATGTATTTTGACCGAGCGAACGAAGTGAGCGAAAGTCTGCTTCAACTAGCGTTTTGTTGTTTTCGTCTGTCCGGATGTAGGTACGCATAAGTCGCATTTTTCAACGAATCTTGACGAAACTTTGTAGGTATACAGGTTACAGGGTTCTATAGGCCCAGGGATTTTTTTTTGGCTTCGGAGATCCTCTTTTTGTGGGAAATACCCCAACAATTAACTATCTGGTTAATACCGCAGCGGCTCCCGCCGTATGGATGTAGGAGGCAAGCAGCCGCTCAAAGTGGCGCTCTGTGGGGGAGGCCTATATGTTCAGTAGTGGACGTCTTCAGGCTGTGCACGATGAACCTGTTAAGAGTTTTATGTGAGCATCTTTGAATAGGTAGCATGTTCGCGCAATGTTGGAAAAGAGTAGGTCCAGGGATATTGTAAATATTTTACTGCAGTAACTAGTATAGGTATCCTATATAAAATATATTAAAAGTTACGAGGACTGCGTCACCACTTTCCATCAGGTGAGACAGTAGTCAAATGCTTTGCCTATACAATATAAAAAAAGAGGAGCATTAAAACGCAAGAAAAATATACCGTTTCACAAAAAGGTTCCAGGCATTGGACACAGCTGATAAGTAAGCAAAAGTAATCGGTAGCACTTTAAATGGTACATGATCAAGTACAAATACAAACTTTTACATACTTGACATTGGCAGTTCAGCGATAGAAAGCTATTAAACGAAGAAGAAGAATGATTTACAACGTATATTATTATCACTATCCTACGAAAGACTAGGCGGTATGGTCTCACGACTTTTGCCAGCCCAAAAGGGCGAACAAAAAAAATTATTATCACTATCAGCCACAGAATTCGCCCTATTTACATAAGTTTATGGTATCAGCGTAAGCGGTTATAGTTATACGTGTTTAGGTGGTGTATTGTAATAGCACAGAATTCGCCCTATTTACAATGATATTTTTTTGTTTCAAATACTCCATATTCAAAATTCCGTTTTAAAGAGAAATAACTGGCTCTTTTCGTTTATTGCTGCTACATTTGCTTGCATGAACCAGAAAAAAACTACGGCATGAACAGGCCGTTCATGCCATAGTTTTTTCTCTTATCTGTGGCATAAACAGACAGTAGTTTATCTTTTGACATTGACAACTATGTGTAAATCTAAAAGACATAGTTGTCATTGTCAAATAAAATCAGTGTTGCCAAATCAGCTCTTTTAGAGCTAAATTTAGCTTTTTTTTCACTTCGGCAGCTCTAAAAAATTGTATTTAGCTCCTTAGCTCCTTTTTTTTGGGATATTTGGCTTCTTTCATTAGGTACATAAATATATTTTTCCCGTGAATGTATGTTCTATTAACATATCTGGATTATTGTTTTTCACTTTGTGTACGAATCCTTACCTATCCTATCCTTATTCCTTCATCTTTTACTTGTCCGGAAAATTAAGAATTTGTACAATTTCTAATTAGGAAAATAAAGAATGCAGAAAATTAAAAATATGGACTAATAAGATTGTGTATTACTAAGAAATCGGAAAATATCAAATGTGGAAAATCCTGAATTTTTTTGTAATATACAAACGAAAGTGTTGCGGCAAGTGTCTTTTGACATTGGTGTCGATTCAGTGGTTTTAGAGATCTCTTATTTTAGCCCACTTTAGAATTTTAGTTTAGTCGCCAAGCGTCACAAAAGCTATTCGGTATTTACGTTGAACTTAATTTAGAACTGCTTAGCCGTGCAACTAAATGAAGTGACGCCACTCGCGCCTCTAGTGTCAAGTAGCTGTGATAGAAAATCTGCAGACAAAGCAAGTATTTATTTTAAATACGTTATATATTTAAACTAGGTGTACCTATCTAATGATCGTAAAAAGTGATCAATAAATATGACGAATGACATTTTGTTGTATTGAGTTGAGTTATAGTAAAGGCGTAAAAAACTAGCCCGGCCCCCCCACGGGGTGGACCGACGGTCTGGTGAAAATCACGGGGAGCCAATGGATGCACGAGGTGAGCAGCCGCTCAAAGTGGCACTCTGTGGGGGAGGCCTATGTTCAGCAGTGGACGTCTTCAGGCTGGATGATGGTGATGATGATGATGATGAGTTATAGTAAAGGCGTACAAAACTAGCTCAGCCCCCCACGGGGTGGACCGACGATCTGGTGAAAATCACGGGGAGCCGATGGATGCACGAGGCGAGTAGCCGCTCAAAGTGGCACTCTGTGGGGGAGGCCTATGTTCAGCAGTGGACGTCTTCAGGCTGGATGATGGTGATGATGATGATGATGAGTTATAGTAAAGGCGTATAAAACTAGCCCGGCCGCCGATGGATGCAGTAGGCGAGCAACCGCTCAAAGTGGCGCTTTCTGGGAGAGGCCTATGTTCAGCAGTGAAGGTCTCAGGCTGTTTTGCGACCTGTATTGCACAGTCTGATATTAAGAAACCAATTACGGGCCGTACATTCCTGGTCGTACAATACGGGCTGTGCAATATCTGGGACGTGCATTCTTATCACGAAGCGACAATTTTTAACAGAAATTACTGGATTTTTTATGTATGTAATTTTAATCGCCATGTTTTAGGTGCCGTCTATTTTGTCATTTTACGATTAAATTTTAGGCACAAACTTCTCTAAAATGTGTCCGCCGAATGGCTTTAACGTGCCTGTAAACTAAGTTGAGTAATTTAGGCGTATCATCTCTAAATTTTAGTTAGAGGTGTCATGTCTGAATAGCAAAGTGGTGTTTGACAGCTCTAAATTAAAATTAGAGAAAATTTAGGTTAGGCGGTGTGCCGCCGAATCGACACCATTAGCTCTCTTTGGCGAATCAGAGTTGGCAACACTGATTATAAAATAAAAATGTTTTGGTGTGAGAATAATGGTCGACACGGTGTGGCGTAAAAATAGTTATTTCATAATTTTAGCTCAATAAACATGTAAAATCTTACGGCAAATACGAGTTATTATAACCGCCACAATAGTATAATCCTTTCCAGCGCTATTCTTACCTTCGTTGAGTTAATTTAACCGTTAAATAAAGTTTCTTTGTCATGTCATGAGAAAGAATAGTTTCGATAGAACTATTGATCGATTACGAAATAGCGTTTTGGTTTAATTTTTTTGTAACTCGGTATTTTTTAGTTTTATTTCGCACAGTAAGCCCGTTTGCGTTGGTAGAATATGCGTTGTGTTATGTGGTTGTGGTTAGTTCGCAAGTGTAAAAATAAAATGTGTTTACGTTAGCAGTTGCGTAGGTTCGCACTTTTGTTCGTATTATAAATGCATTCTGCAAAATAGTACGGTGTATTGTGTTTTACGTAAAATGAGATAAACTTGCCGACTTGTCCACCACGAATTGTTCCTCACATTGCGTCCATGTATTGTTGCTCGTTCCTGTAAGTATTATTCTTATTCATGTTACTCCATTTAAATTGTCATCATCATCATCATCAACAGCGTGAAGACGTCCACTGCTGAACGGCCTATGTTCACTGTGTACATAACGGGACACTAAGGGTTAGTGTCCAATTATGTAAAAAGGAAATTTCAACGCCAAAACATTCGGGATCTGGAAGATGTGGGAGTATTAGGGTGGGGACGTGCCCCCTAGAGGTCAATGACCTTTGACATTGAGGTCAATGACCTTTGGCGTCGATGTAAAAAATAATCATCATCATGTGTCTAAGCATCTACATGTTGGTTGTGTTAAATTTTACTAAAAGTAGTCAATTTGTTCTTAGAGTGTAATTCAAACTCAATGGCGGCTGTGCAGTGCACTGCAAGCCCCACCCCCACACGCTGGGCACACTGCTTACCTCTGTCCACACACATCTAATGTTTGCTACTGTGCAGTGTTGTGTGCTGACTCCACAGCCGCCATAAAGCTTGAATCACACTACCTAATACAACTTTGTGCATGCTTCAATACTACCTATTCATACTGCTATTCATTTATTTTGACACTATACCAATAGGTAAGTTTATGCACCTAATTCAATTTATGCCATCATTTATTATAATTATTCTCAAGTAATAGGGTATGGCCTTGTTTGACTTTTCTAATATCTTACTTACCCAGTATCCCTTTTAAGCTAGCATACTAAACTAGTAATATTTTAGTTTTGTCAACTACAATGCCGGTCAATGACCTTTGAATGTTTGTTTGTATGAATGAGGAGCTTTGAACATTATTACATTATATCATAGATGTGATTGCTATTGTGTGTCTTATATCATAACATGAAAATATGTGATCACACTTAAAGATGGTAATAAGTAGGAAGGGTAAATTCAATAAATGTTACCACAGTGTCAGCAAAAAATAATAATGTAATTACTTAATAAGCAAAAATGCATTGATAGAGCATAATCATTTGTAACTTTGCATGGTTTCATTGATAAATTACGCTGTTTGATATCCCTATAACTCTACTAATTTATATACCTAAAATGAAATGTAGTCTGTTTGTTTGTTATGTGGTTGTTAATACTACCAAGATCTAGACAAGTAGTTTAATTTTAGTATGTATGGCAGGTCCTAAAATTTTAATTCTTGCTGGACAACAGCTGATGAAACTGTGGGGTGCCTCTAGATTGTTAATAAATTCAAATATTAGTAGTTATTAAATGCCAATAAAAGAATATTAATAAAAATAATCAAATGTTTGAAGTATTTGCATCCTCATAATTAAGTAAAAGAAACACTACAGGTACCAGGCTACCCACCTAATATACTATGTTTACCACCTAATTTACTAGGTGGTAGGACTTTTCTGCAAAGTTCGTCTAGGTAGGTACCACCGCTTTGCCAGTTATTCTGCCGCCAAGCAGTAGTGTGCAAGCACTACTGTGTTCCGGTTTGAAGGGCATTGTAGCTAGTGAAATTACTGGGCAAATGAGACTTTATGATCTGATCACTCAGTCTAGTAATCTGATTACTAGACTGGGTGATGTCTCAGGATGACGTGCGCAGTGCAGTGTCACGCAAAACTTTATTGTTTTAAAGTTCCGGGTGACACTGCAACTGTTATGGGCGGCCGTGTCACTTAACATCAGGTGAACGACTTGCTCGTCACGTCATTCAATCACATAAAAAAAAAAAAAAAAAAAAAAAATGTATGTACTTGATATTGCAAATGATTTTTCATAGTAAATAACTGTCAATATCCAAACTTATATTATTAGTCATATATGGAAATTTCAAGCCACAGAATAGACTGAAAGTAATTTCTTAAAGGTGAGTGAGCTGCATCATCAACCACAATGTCACTTAGGACAAATGTGGCACAGGGCAAGTCTCGGTATATTTACCTAACCAAAACCTACTTTGATTGTGAAATCCCCATCTTGAACAAATGAACATCAGTAATGTATGATGAATGTTAAAGTAATTACATACTTCATTCAATTGAAGCCAATGGAATGAAACAAGACCAATCTGCAATGATTGGTTGAATCACATGTCGCTTGGTTAGAGCTCATTATCTCACACTAACCTAGTTATGTTGATTTTGTAATGTAATCTATCTCCAGTTACAATAGTTGTTTAATTTTATTGATTTTGCATATCTGTTATTATTATGCTCTCTATACATTTGTATCTGGTTTACCATTTGTTTACATTCATAATGTATGTGCAGGAAATAGGTGTTTATGATAATACACAGCTACTTGTTTGTTTATTAGAATTTTCAACACGATTTCGTTATACATAAAACTACCTATGTTTTGAGTAGGTATGTTTTAAGTAGGTTGTAGACTCTTTTATTTCAATAATCACAAACTTTATACATTAGTACCATTGTACAGTGTCCAGTATTGACATATGCATATAGCGCTATAAATTATACTTTCAGAACTGTACAAGCACAAGCTCAGCCTTCCTGCGTTCTTGATGCCTAATATTGCTTGTACTTCATACTTTTTCTAAATGTTAATTTTGGATTCAGGTAGTTAGGTAGCATTAACTTTTGTTGAAATTGGAAACCTAGCTTTAATTTATCTTTTTATCTTCCCCAAACACCTGAATGTCTAACAGTACAACTATGTTATGTCTATTAGAAAAGACAACACAGTTTCTTATCGTGTTTATGAGATGATTAGCTGTAATCTCTTGTATACCAACCAAGCTATACTTATTCCTCCTTATACAGCATAACAGTGGAATAGCTAATCAGTGTTTTCTCTTGTTTTATCTTTGCATTGTTCAAACTTGATAGAGAGAAACAAAACACAAAATAACTATTCCACTACACATTGTTTAGTAATGGGGTTTAACCTTTAATTCATTAAATACTGGCCTTCTGCATAATAATATAATGACAATAAACAGATGACACAATATCGCAACCATGGGATTCCAAAGGTTAATTTAAGTCATAATGAAACCTTTCCAAGCTTGTAATACTTACTTAGAGGTGCATATTATATTGTTTGTAATGATTAATCAACATCCTGATTGAAGAATCAACAGTTTTTTTATTGTCTCAATTATATTCTTCCTTACTGTTTTGTAATTTAGTATCTGGTTTTCCTTGATTTAAATAAGTGTTACAAGACCTTGAAACTCATCTTGTCTTGAAGTATTTATTTATTTATAGACATGATTTAATCAAATGTTTATTTTAAGGTGATTACAATGAAGCAATTAGTTAAGTATAATGAAGTAGGAAATGTGGTAATATATTACTAATCCCTATTAATAATTATTTATACTAATAAATGTCTTTTTTATTGTTTGTTTATGTGGCGCTCACGCCAAAACGACTGAACCGGTTCAGATCAAGTTTTGCTGTTTTGCACACAGATTACTACCAATAATTAACTGATATCAACTGCTGAAAAACAGTTGAATAGCGGGGGATGCCGCGGACAGCAACTAGTAATAAATATGGACTAATTCAGAATCGAAATATTTTTTGTTGAATTACCTATCATAGATAAAGAAAAGAGAAGATGAGACACATTCTAACATTGCTTAGTCAAACGCTGACCCTGTATCACACTTTTGTCGCTCAAGACGCGTACATTATGATATATGTACCCTTACTTCCGTTTTCTTCCATGGCACCTTATTTAAGTAGACCCTAGTTAGTGTTTATTTACATTATTTATTTACATCCATGGTACCAGTTATTTAAGCATGTAAAGCAGGTATGTACTATACCCAAGTGTAATGTATGTATGACATTGTAACAGCTCACGGCTGGGCGTCGGGATGGCGAGCATGAGCTCCACGCTCGTCGAGACCGTCTCCATCAACTACGAGGACTTTAACGAGAGCTTCCTCACATGCGGCACGTGTTTATGTTAGTACACTGCTCATTTAACTTCTGGGGTGGACGCGCATTAGTAGACCAAGTCTTGGGACCACTGGATGCACTTTGCAATCAGGTGCTTGTGACCAAACCTTCAAAAATCTTTGAATCATATCATATTATACTCGTAAGGACTATCATTTTTTGGCGTAGTAAATGCAAGGTACACGTTTTAATAGGTTTGGGAATTACCTGACAAAATGTGTGTGGACTTTGCAGCCAGGGGACTTGGTCTACAATCTACGTAGTGCGCGATTACCCTAATTATTACACATTCATGAACACCAACCATGTGCACGTCGTTTGGTCACATATCAATTCATGTTTTCGAAACTTTTTAATTGTCTTAGAATTAACACCTATACTGAATCCGGCCCCCTAGGACTTTTATAAAATTGCTCGTATTACAGAAATATGCTCAGTCGTAAACACCGAATCATAACTGAGCGTAGATCTCTAATACGGGCCTGTCTTCATCCCTGTAAAAAGTTATTCATAAAGACTGCAGAGCCTACCTAGGTACTACAAACACACCAGTAAACAGAATCTGAACACAACACCAAAAATACGAATGACCAGTCAGTTAGCTAACATCCTTAAATACCTATAAAACTTTATTAAGGAAGCTGTACTATTTCCAGGCACATACGATGGAGGCGAGCACACGCCGAAGCTACTGCCATGTTCACACACAGTTTGCTTGCATTGCCTCACGCGAATAGCTGCCTCGCAAAACCGTAACGCTAACAGTTTCCGGTGTCCGATCTGTCGAGAACTCATAAACATACCTCGGGGAGGAGTCGCTGCTTTACCTCCGTCGTTTCTCGTCAATCAGCTGCTTGATTTAATGGCAAGGCAGCGTAGAGAAGTCATACCCCAGTGCAGCTCGCATCCCGGTCGAGAACTGTTATTTTGCGAAACTTGCGATTGTGTATTTTGCCGGCATTGCGCCGACGGGCCGCACAGCGACACACCCTGTGATCACACCGTTGTACCTTTCTCGATCGCTTTGAAAAGGATGTCAGAAATACTTCTGTACAGAGCGAACGAATGCCTTAGCAAACTGGGATCGGCGAGGGATGCCGTGGCCAGTGAATTGCGGAGACTCGAGAACGCTGCAACGGCAGCAGACGAAGCTATCGATCGACATTTCGCTGAATTGAAAGCGGCGATAGATAAACGACATAACGAGTTGAAATCCGCCGCAGCAGCTGCCGCAACTCACAAGCGAAAGTTACTGGAGGAACAGCTGAAGTTGATTGACGCCGAAAAAGCCAAAGTGAGTGTTTATGCAAATCGCTTAATTGTTGTTTTGTGACAAGTTGCCATAATCAGTGAAAGTTAAGCGTCTCACGTTCTAATAGTTATGAATTTGTGATTGTCTGATAGGTTTGGCACGATTTCTCATTGTAATTTTAACAGTTATATTAATTTAAATATGAGTTTCCTCAAAGCTTTTTGCAACCATGTTTTGAACAATTTACATAACTATGGGTGTTTAGTAAACTCTTAAGAAATTCACACTCCATGCAGCGACTGAAATTCGAAGCCTTTTACCCAAAACACAAATAGAAAAAGATTGTGTACCCTTGAAAACAGTTCAGCTGTCTCAATATTAATTAGTATCAAAGTAGTTGAAAACACTTGGGTATTTAATTCTCCGTTAAATAATTATTCTTTCTATTATTTCCAGGTGGAAGCAGAATGTTCAGGTCTTCAACAGCAAGTGGAAGTCCGTGAAGTGAGCAGTCGGGCGGCCGCGTTGGGCGCTAGGTTGGGTGATGCGGCTGCACTGGCAGAGCCTCGAGAAAACGCATTCTTAGCTGTTGATTTCGCACACAACGACGCTCAGGAACGGTTTAGCGAAGCGCTGGAGGCTTTGGGACGAGTTCGAACTAGTACCACATTCCCGGGGCTTTGCACATTGTCTTTAGGTGAGTGAAACTGTAAACGCTAGACTTTCGTAAAGGTGGCCGATTTGGGGACATTCGATTGACAGATGTCTTGATCGAGGATTTGATTTAAACGATAACTAAGACAACTCCCAAAAAGAAAACGCAATTTGAAATATCCATTGATATAAATCCAGTTGACCAATGATACAACTTCCCCCATACGAAAATTATTAGTGTATTTCAACCACTAATTTATAATAAGTACTATGAGTTTCTAATAAATCACGGCAACCCGTTGATGTCTTTTGTTCCATACTGCTCAGTTCTTTGCAATTTCGTATGACTTCGTCTCTATTTGTTACCTCGCCCCCCTGTCTTCCCCTGTCTTCCCCAGTGTTCAGAGTGACACTGCAATCTGTTAAGGGCGGCCGTGTCGCTTAACACCAGGGGAACGACTAGCTCGTCACGTCATTCGTTTACATAACGTCATTCGTTTAGTCTCTGTGTGATTATTTATATTGGAAAATATCGAAAACTAAAGATTTCATCTGAAGATCGGGTTGGAAGTTTATGTTGCCTATTAGGAGTACTTTTGGGCCAAGACTGTATGTAGGTCAGCATTTAAACTAGTTGATGCTGGCGGAAATGCTTGAAAATGTGATACAAAGTTGTATTTTTGTCATTTCAGAATCAGCTTGCGTGTGCGGCCTAGAGACGGTGGTAATGCTGCATACGGTAGATTACCACGGAGAAGCGCGTAGCACCGGCGGCGATCCTGTCACGGCTGCTGCGACTATCGACGACTCGCCTTTACCGTGCACTGTTACTGATCTGGATACTGGACTATACAGGTATTAAGCGGCTGATACTATGTTATTGAACACGGTACTTAAATTAAAATACTCAGTCAAACAAAAAGCGGAACAAAAAAATAGACGACTCATACCCGTTTTCATCAAAGATCCCTAAACTACACCGTAACTAGGAATCCCTATGGCTAAGGGCCCCTCAGATTTGTTCCTTACCTAAATTCGTTTTCACAGCGCTGAGTGACACTTAAATTGTAAAGTGACCATTTATTCTTTTCTACGGTTTCTAAAAACCGTACGTTGCCGATTTTCGTTATTTTATTTATATATTTGAGAGAATAATCGTCAAAAATACAAGCAACATGCTTTATTATTGGGACTAGAGTTTTTAATATATTATGCATCCGAAAAAATTAAAACAAATACCTTTTCTGGCGTTATGCGGGTAGAAACAATTGCCAAATACAATTGAAAAAAAAAACTGGCGTTTTGATAATTTAACCTGCCACTTAACACTAAGGGTTGAGCTTCGGCCCCCTAAACTTAGGGGATCCCTTAAGCTTTGGGTGTCTCTTAATCGCCGGTGAAAACAAAACTACTGATGTCACATAAATCTTTTTAAGGGTCCCTTAAAATTTAGGGATCTTTGGTGAAAACGGGCATAAGCCCTGGTTTCCCGTACCTTTGTTAAAGTTAAACTCATGCCAAATTCAAAATACGAACCGCTCATTGGTTGCCTGTTGATCATCAGCTGTCTTCATCCAATGAGTGTTCAGTAATTTTAAGTGGACACTAGTTTAACATTAACAAACTTACCAGAAACCGGTGGTAAGCTTCGAATATGGCGGTGATCGGAAGGCAACATGACGTGTAAATAGTAAATAATTTTTCACACAATAAGAAGGTTGAATCTCTTGTACACTAGTGTAACAAACGTTACTTACCCAGTTGTATTTATTCCGTGAACACCCGAGGTAGCAAGCACGTCGCAAGACAATTTTGTCTTCTCATTATTATATCGTGTGGAAACGTCGAGTGGCTTCGTAGAGCGTCGTCTCTGTTACTCACAGTACCTTCTGATGTGTCGCTCTAGAGCATGAAACTATGACAGAACCATGAACCTACTACCCAAAGGGACTGAACGCTGCGAATGTCAAAAACGAGTCGAGCGAGAGGCACTAGCATTAGTCCTTTATCCTTTTCTAGTGTTGACATCATCACGGTTACGGATACAAATTATCGTTCGCTTGATGTTAAGCGTTACGGCCGCCCATAACAGTTGCAGTGTCACTCTGAACACTACAATATAAAGTTTCGCTTGACACTGCACTGCACATATCATCCTAAGACATTAGCTACTAGTCCGTGAGATCGGGTCTTAAAGTCTCAATTGCCCCGTAATTTCACTATTTCATCTTCAAACCGAAACAGAGTAGTGCTGCACACTACTGCTTCGCGGCAGAATAACTGGCAAAGCGGACCTACCTGGGCTTTGCAAAAAAGTCCTACCACCTACGATTGTCTTTCTTTAACTTGATATCCATTATTTACAGATTGGTCCTATGCTTTCATTATTTCATAGGTCATATCTGATCGTTTCAGAATATCAATGCGTCCATGGACGGCGGGGGCGGTGGCGGTGCGCGTGCTGGTGTTCTCGCGCGCGGTGCGGGACTCGCCGCTGCGCGCGTGCGCGGCGCAGCAGCACGCGCCGCTGCTGGTGTGGGGCGCGCGAGGCACCGGGAAGGATCAGCTCAGCCAACCTGTCGCCGTCGCCAGGTCAATACAATAACCTCTGATCTTCATTATACAAGTACGCTGGATACACGATATCGTACAAAAACGGTCAGTCGTACTCGCGCATGAAGGGTTCCGTACCGTTATCTATTCCTGCCATCTAGTGTTGAGTAGCAGTACTATTTAAAGCAGCGCCATCTATGACTCATCTGGTGAACGAGGAAAAAATCACGTTTGTTGTATGGGAGCCCCCTTAAATATTTATTTTATTTGGTTTTTTAGTATTTGTTGTTGTAGCTGTAACAGAAATACATCATCTGTGAAAATTTCAACTGTCTAACTATCACGGTTCATGAGATACAGCCTGTTGACAGACGGACAGACAGACAGCGGAGGCTTAGTAATAGGGTCCGTTTTACCCTTTAGATACAAAATCCCTAAGAATTGAGAATTCATTGTGGCGATTTGAAGCGCCACTCCAAGCGGCTTGTGAACTATAATTTGAAAACCCAGTGTTGATTGGTTGGTTTAATTAGTTCCGATGACGCTCACGGTGTCACTCTTAGCAATTAGCGCTAAAATGGCGAAAATCTACTGCTTTCATTCAATATTGGTTAAGATGAAGTGCAGCGTACTTATAAAATAGAACTCATATCATCTGTAATATGATATTGTTTGATAAGCTTGCGCTTGACTACTATCTAACTGATTGTAAGTGACGATGCGGTCTAGGATATAACACGCTTGCCTAGAAGATACCTGTTCCCTCTCGATTTGAAGACTACAAGATTATAATTTTCGGAAAATACAGACCAAAGCGCAAAGCGATCTCAGTACCCCCTAGTAGAGTGTGATTCATACTTAAGGGCTTGTGCAAGGCCAGCGCGAATTCAAGCCAAAGCCACAGAATAGATGTATAGTAATAGGCCAAAGCGGGGATGAGCCAGGGGCCGAGCGGCAGGGGCGGTCTAAGTTAAACTGGTTCCAACGCGCAATAGTTTAGGTAATTTATTATTACACTGAATATAATGGGTATTTTAATAATCCGCTATACATAAGCCCTCCATTATATTTAGTTCAACTACTACACAAAGTTTCATGATCTTATTTAAAGTATTCATTGAATAATCGCTGTTTATTTGTACGGTTTGGAGGTAACTTTGTAATTTTTTTCTATCGAGAAAATTTTATTAATTCGTGTTTTCACTATACATTTGCAGTAGCATTAGTCCTGAAATTTACCATATATTAATTTCAAAGTCATTGTTGCAATATTGTTGACAGGACACTGCCTCAAGCTAAGCCGTTTTAAGCAATTTGGCGTTGTATTGGCTCTTAATGACGGCTGTGAAGTCGGTGCGAAACGTTTCGCAGTAACAAACATTAGATGTTCGCGGGCACAGGGCAGTGCATGAGCACAGCGTGCGGAGGGCTTGCACCGCACTTCACGGCCGCCATTAAGTTTGAATCACACTCCACGAGTTTATTCAATGTTCATTACTGTATTCGCTATCGAGTAGTAAAATATTTGTGTCAGAATCGGAAAGTCCGCTTCATACTAATTGCGCTAAACGGTCTCATCACTTAAATGTGTGTTTCTAAACATTTCTTTAATTTAAATTTTCTTGTTAGTTTTGTAGCGGATGAAAAGTAAAAGATAAACTTTGGCTTGTGTGATTTTCAAAAAACAGCGGTTATTTATCATTATTTTATTATTTACAGATGTCCGAAACGACGTGAAATATACGTGTTGGATGCGGGTAACTCTAGAGTCAAGGTGCTAGATGATGAAACTTTTGCATTTAAAACTCATATTGTTAATGAAGGTAAGGAGATACTACATGTATTCTTACAATGAACCGCCATTCATTCAAAAGAAAAGCCCTAATGGCGTTCCATTATTATGACACTAGGAAAGCCCGAGTTTTTTGATGCACATGTGATCAACTACTTTTCTGTTTTCAACACTTGATTACAAGTAGAAGCCGTTCAATTCGGATCCAGAAGATGTACTATTATATCAGACTTTAGATTACATCATCATCATCATCATTATCATCATTGACAGCCTGAAGACGTCCACTGCTGAACATAGGCCTCCCCCAGAGCACGCCACCTTGAGCGCCTCCTGCATCAATCGGCTCCCCGCGGCTTTCACCAGGTCGTCGGTCCACCGAGTGGGGGGCCGGCCTACGCTGCGTCTTCCGGTTCGTGGTCGCCACTCGAGAACCTTTCTTCCCCATCGGTTGTCAGTTCTACGAGCGATGTGGCCTGCCCATTGCCACTTCAACTTACTAACTCTAAGAGCTATATCGGTCACTTTAGTTCTCCTGCGGATCTCCTCGTTCCGGAGCTTATCTCGCAGGGAAACACCGAGCATAGCTCGCTCCATAGCTCGCTGTGCGACACAACTACATACATACTCTACATATATTACATTACATACTCTTTTCTAATTTCGATTCAAGTATAATATGTTAATTAAAACCGATAGACCTCGTGGAAGTTCATCTTAAAATCATACATTATAAATAATCAAAGTACATATCAAGTGTAACAAAATATGTTTTAGGCTTAGCGGGTCGCAGTTGCACGGGGATTGCAGTGACTGCGGACGGGGTTGTACTAGTCAATTGGCGAACCAGAACACTCACAGAGGTAATATATAATAATAATATTACGAAAAAACCCTCATTTAAAAATAACGGTAGATGTGCCATATAACTTGTTTGTATTGAGTTTTGGATCCCTATCTCTTCCCGTAGGTGTCGTAAGAGCGGGCTGAGGGAATATCCAGGGAATAGGCAGCATTATTTTCTTAGGTACATTGAAACCTGCAATCACCAAGCCGCCTGTCAAGCGAGGTGATTATGGTAAGCGTCCAGAGTGGCGTTCTATGGGGAGGCCTATGTTCACAGTGGACGTCTTCCGGCTGATGTAGTAGTAGACAGTAGTAGTTTTCGATTTTGATATTAGCATATTGGTTCAACTACCCCCACTAGGTGGACCGACGACCTGGTTAGAAGAACCGCGGGGGGCTGATGGATGCAAGAGGCAAGCAGCCGCTCAAACTGGCGCTTTTTGGGGGAGGCCTACGCTCAGCAGTGGACGTCTCATCAGGCTGATGATGATGATGATGATGATGATATTGGTTCAGATTACATTTTGCTAATTCTTCTCGTGAAGGTTAGTATAGTATCGACAGTAGTAAACCACATTTGTTAGCGGACACTCAGGTAATGTATGTAAACGTTGCTTACCTTTACCGATCGGAATCAAACTTCGCTATAAAATAAAATAAATAAATACATTGTAAATACGTTTGTTCATTGATAGTTGTAAAAAAGGCTTTCCCACATAGAACTCTATATTATAATTTTGCGTGAAACTGCACTGCGCGCGTACAGCTGTTAGCACTATTTAAAAATAAGATTTCTAGACTGTAACACTAAGGCCCGATTTCACCAACGTTTATTCCGAGTATACGGCTATTCCTTACTCCTACAGCTAATGGACAAATGAGATTACACAAAAAGACGCCATTTTGATTGTATCCAAGGAGTAAGTCTTATTCCTTCACAAAATTGGTGGTATAAGGGCTATATTCGCGTAACTCGGTTGTTCTCGGAAAGTTATACCTGGAATAAACTAGCTTTTAATAAAACCAATAAAACTCGGTCTTACAGCGGTGAAGTTAAGAGTCCAGCTTTGTGTTTCAGGTGAACATAGATGGCACGACTCTTCGTACTATTCGGTCGGAGCGTCTGATCGAGCCGGTGTGCGTGGCGGCCGACGTCGCGCGACATCGTCTAGCTGTCGCGGACAACGGCGCTAGGACTGTGTTCGTGTTTGACAAGCATGGCAACATTGAGAGAGAGGTTAGATTAGTAGCAGCAAAGACAATTAATATACTTTAATTGTCTTTGATACCAGGATCGTAGTTTAATTATCTCTGTGGTGCTGGATCCTATCCCATAGCTGGTTATAAAAATCTGCTTAGGAAAATCAACCAAACGGCACCATTACACTACTTTCTTTCAAACTCATTGCCATATATCGATACATGGTAGAAGTATCATGTATGTTAATCTCGGTAAAATTTTATCTAAATTAGTTTAGCCGTTTCGACGTGGAAGCCACGCAAGTAAAAGGATAACGTTTTACTTTTATTAGAAGGGATTTAGCACTTTTTAATTTATTTGCTGAGTACGTTATTTGGCATGTAAAAGTGCTAATAATAGCCTGTATGCAATAGATTGTTTGGCTCTCAAGTAACAGTAGTTTAGACGCCCCACGGAGGCGGCGAACAAAGACATTTTCTCGTAGACCTTTAAATTTCCGCAATTTGAATTATCCACATTAGCCATTAGCCTCATTAGTGTTCACATAAAAATAAGTTAATTTATAATAAATAGATTGGTAACGGGGATCTCGGTATGGTCGGTGGGCTGGCTCTCTCTGAAGACTTGGTCATCATAGCAGATGTGGCTGTCAGAGTGTATGACTCTGAAGGAAATCTCCAGAGTACGCTGGCTCCAGTGCCTAAAGGTAAGTGCTAATTATTTACCTTGTAACTTAGAGGCTAAAATCAACGTAACATAACAAATAATTATGACTCTTGAAATTAAGTTTGCTAAATTACCTACAACATTCTCTTGTAAAAAAGTCCTCTCTGAGCATTAAAAAATGGGCGATCCGCCTGATTTGAATTGATCGCATTGTTTTCCTTCGTCGGAAGCTCATTGCAGGGTTTGAACTCCTAACTATTTTTCTTATATTTATGAGACTATAGCTCATTTTTGAGAGCGTCTAATCATTGGTTAAACGCTTTCTCGAAAGAGATTTGTCGATTTCTACAGCGATGGAACAAGAAGGAGTCCTCTCCTCTTTGTTCCATCGCTGTTTTTTTGGTGTATTGGCATTCCTATGCCAGTACACCAAGAAAACATCGTAGAACAATAATATGCCTAAAACTAGATGGCGTTACAAAATGAGCGGGTTATAAGTTGAGCGCAGATCAGAAATATGCCAAAAAACCGTTTTAAACCTAGCCCGCCGTAGCTACCCGTATACCCCGCTCATTTTGCAGCGCCAGCCAGGTTTAAAACGGTTTTTTGGCATATTTCTGATCTGCGCTCAACTTATAACCCGCTCATTTTGCAACGCTCTCTCGTTTTAGGCATATTTTTGATCTACGCTGTTTTCTTATATATAAAATACTATAAACGTTATAACAACAGGCGCATTCCAGGTCGTGGTGGATACGGGGGGATAGCTCTAGAAGACTCGGAAACTGGTTGCCGTATTGTTTGCGCTCGTTCGGTCCGCGGTCGGCCCGCTATAGTGGTGTTGGAGTGTGGCGCAGGCGGTAGGATACTGGCGGCGTGTGAGCTCGCGGACAAGAGGCCGAGGCGAGTCGCTGGCATCACTCTACTACCCAACAGTAGGGTGTTGCTAGCCGATCTAGCGGGAGATTGCTTGAGACTGCACACTTATTGGTGAATGGTGAGTTTTTTTTTTTTTTTTTTTGGTTAGGTAGCCCATCGGCGTATACCTCGATGGAATTTTTGGAAATGTCAGAGTTCAATCGAGTTAACATGGTTTATTCTTACAGAATGTACAATCCTTATGAAGGGGCGTGTAAATAGCCCTTCCAGGGGTGTAGGATTACTACTTATTTTTAAAGCGTAAATATGTACCTATCCAAATGAAAACTGCGAATATGGAATACAAATGCCGGCCGATAATAACAAGCTCGAGGACTGCACTCACCTCAGATGCCCTTATACAGTCCTTAGGTCCTCCTGAGGGAACAGCAGCAGCCAATCCAGTCCAGGTGCAGGCTGGCGAGAGATTTCTCCAGCGAAGGTCGCACGACACCTCACAGTCACAGTAATCACAGTTCCAATTGGAAATTAGGTTTGCGCAAATAATAAGGAGTTCACATGAAGAAATAATTCATAAATTCGAGGAACTCGTGCAGCGGCGGTTGACGATCGAAAAGTGTCATATCGCCGTCAAGACAACTGACGCCATCTAGCGGATTTCCTGGGATGTCCTCGGACACCATTGGCTCATGCAGCGCTACAGGCTCATATCATCGACCGGCGGAAAGCGGGTGAATTTAAAAGAATGGAGATGAACTTTTGAAATCATTATGTTATAATTAATATTAACCGATAGCGCTTCACCATGCACCCCGCCTTGGAAGGTCGCGAGAGCTTTCAAAACGAACTACCTTCATGATTCATGACTGGTCCGAGTACATAGCGAATTGAAAACAATGAACATAAAAATGAGGCGTGGAACTTAACTAAATATTATATGTTTATTATAATTAATTGTGGAGTTGATAGTAATATTATTGCGTGGGAATGGGATAAAGTTTAGTGATAGCGCGCTTGTAAATTCCAGCTTGTGTTTTGACCATCGCCACGCGGACGGTGTCATTAGAGCCCTTGTAGACTTCGGTGATTATTCCAAGGGGCCAGTACAAGGGAGCGGTGTTCTCATGCTCAACGAGAACAACGGTTCCTATCTCTATCGGTTTTTCTGGAGTAGCCCACTTTTGTCGAACTTGCAACGTATGCAGATACTCTAAATGCCACTTTTTCCAAAACGATTGAACCATACTATCCAGCAACTTCTTCCGTTCGTGTAAATTCACGCGTTGTGCGGACAGATCGGCAGCAGGTATGTACTGCAACGGCGTGGACATCAGAAAATGTGCGGGAGTAAGCACCTCTGGGTGCGGATCCGAAGACAATACACTCAAAGGGCGAGAGTTCATGATAGACTCAATTTGAGTCAGAACAGTTTGCAGCTCTTCATACGTGAGTAGCTGACTTCCTATCACTCTATACAGGTGCGTCTTCATGCTCTTTATATTACTCTCCCACATAGCGCCGAAATTGGGCGCTCGCGGGGGGATCATCTTCCACTCTATGCGCCGTGACAACAGCTCGTTTGTGAGTGCAGAGTTAAAGTTTGAGCTCAACAGAAAACTGTAAAGCTCATCTAACTGCGCCTTAGCACCGACGTACGTAGTTGCATTGTCCGAATAAAGGCAAGAGACAGGTCCACGGCGTGAAATGAAGCGTTTATAGGTGGCCAGGAAAATATCTGAGGTCAGGTCGGAGACCAGTTCTATATGAACGGCCTTGGTGACCATGCACACAAATAAGCAGATATATGCTTTTTGCGAGTGTTGACCTCTACGGCGGGTAAGGGTTATACGAATCGGCCCAGCATAGTCGACACCAGTGTGAGTGAAGGCCTTAGCTTCCGAGACACGATACGTCGGAAGGTCGGCCATCATTGGCGTTGGATGCGTCGGGTTGATTTTGAAGCATGTGTTGCACTTTCGCAACTTTGCCCTGATTACCGTTCTAGCATCTAATATCCAATAGTGTTGGCGTATGATTGACATGAGAAGGCCAGGCCCCGTGTGACAGTTGATAATATGAAGATGTTCTATTATCAAGTCCACAACATGGTCATGTTTTGGAAGAAGAACAGGATGCTTAGACTCGAAAGGTAGCTGTGACCCAGAGAGTCTTCCACCGATACGCAGAATTCCATCTTTATCCAGAAAGACAGCCAGACTTCGTAGCTTTTTAGCAGGCAACTTTCTCGCTTTGATCAGCTTTATGTCATCCGCGAAATGTACAGCTTGGACTGCCTGCAAGAGAGCTCTCTCTGCTGCTGCCATTCCTGATACGGAGCGCGGTTCGCGGTTGGCGCTAGGTATAGCGAATTTTAGTACATATGCAATGATGCGAAGCAACTTGTCCCACGAAGAGATTCGTTGCGCCAGCGCACATAATAGCGGTAGATCTGTATGCGATGTAACAGTCATGACGCTTGCTTTGTGCTCTGGCAGATCATTGCAGTTGGCGGGAGAGAATGGTTTTATCGGCCACTCCTCTGGAGCAGAGCGTATCCACGGTGGGCCGTTCCACCACAGGTCGTGAGATAGGAGCTGCGATGGGAGCATCCCACGAGAAAGTCCATCACTGGGATTTACGGCTCCAGCCACATGGTAAAAATGTTCAGCGGCCAAGTTCTCTTGGCATTGTGCGACGCGATTACTTACGAAAATGGACCAACGGTGTGGCGAAGAATGAATCCACGATAATGCGATCGTAGAATCAGAAAACGCGTATATCTCAGCAATGGGAATACGCGCTGCGTAAGTGTCGCGTACAGTCTTCACTAATTTTGACATTAGCAAAGCGGCGCATAATTCGAGTCGAGCAAGCGTTGTAATTTTTGTCGGCGAGACTTTTGACTTTGCGCAGAGAAGGCGAGTTTGAATGCCGGCAGGAAAAGTACAATGGGCGTAGATGACGCAACCCAGACCATTCATACTCGCATCACAAAATGCAACAAGACGCAGCTCACAACCTGCTTGAACACCTACATGTCGCGGAATCCGCAGAGTATCAAGCAGGTGGAACTCTTGTGCTAGAGCGGTAAATCGGGTGCGTATGTGCTCAGGTGCAGGATCGTCCCAGTCACTCTTACTCAGCCACAACTCCTTAATGAGTAGCTTGGCATAGAGGACCACAGGGGCGACCAGACCGAGCACGTCAAACAAACGCGCAACTACCGAGAGTATATTTCTCTTCGTGCACTTCTCAGTTATCGCAGCGGAAGTGAAGAAGAAATTGTCTCCACATGGTTCCCAAGAGAGGCCTAATACCTTCGAAGCAGCATTGCCAACGTCAAATTCAAGCGACTTGCGGTGTGAGTCTGGAAGACTGTTAAGCAGAGCTGGCGAGTTGCTCAACCACTTCACCAGTTCGAAGTCACCTTCTTTGAACATCTTTATCAGATCATGTGCAAGCTGTACGGCAGCTATCTCGTCGGGAACTGAATGGACCAAATCGTCCATATAAAAAGAAGTCTCAGCCACTTGCGCTGCTTCTGGGTAGACTTGACCCATATCTGAAGCTAACTGTCGCACGGTGCGCATAGCTACGTAAGGGCTAGATTTCAGACCGAATGGTTGTCTATTGAAAGCATAAGTGCGTACTTCTTCAGATTCATTGAAGCGGAATAGAATACGTAGATATTTACGCTGTTCTACCGGCACACCAATACGTAAATAATGTTGTTTTATATCAGCGTTCATAGCGATCGGAAACAATCGGAAATCTAATAGCAGTAGAAACAAATCCGTTTGTAAATTGGGGCCGATGTGCAATACATCGTTTAGCGACAGCCCAGTATGGGTTTTGGCACTAGCGTCTAGCACGATTCGCGGCATCGGCTTGTCTGGCCTCACCACAGCACTATGGGCTATGTAATAACCATCAGTAGTAAGCTCTGACTTGTCAACAGGAGTGAGGTACCCGTTATCAACATAGTCTTGTATCACCTTATTGTAATTCTCGCGTAAACTTGGCATTTGACGAAGCTTACGCTCGAGCGTCATTAAGCGGCGATAAGCAGCGGTGTATGAATTGCCAAGTTCCACGGGGTCCTTACAAAATGGCAGTGCAACGGTATAGCGGCCTACGGCATCACGGGTCACAGTCGACGTGAAAATATTTTCACACTCTGTCTCCTCCGGTGATAGCAATCGTTTCGTCGGCACTTCCTCAAGTTCCCAAAATTTTTGAACTAAGTCATTGAGAGCTAAAGCCGTGAAAGAAGCGACGGTAGGTATCACGTCTTTGCGTGGAAAATCGCCCATTAGGACGTACCCAAATGTCGTCGATAATGCAGGTGGGGCTCGCGGCCCACATTCGACCCTGTTCCCTAAGTAGATGTATGGGAAGAGCTGAGCACCTAACAATAAATCGATACTTCCCGGAATGTTCCAATTTAAATCAGCGAGGGGAATATCATGGAAATTTAAGTCACTTTCCCACTCGATGAACTGCGTCGGTAATTTATCTGTTATGCATTCGACAACTAAAGCGTGAATGGAATACTTTTGTTCAGGATAAATGCGTGACTCAATGTCGAGATAAACAAATCCTATAATAGGACGGGAGGCGGAGCCGACACCTTTGACAAAAGAATTGCTCAAAGGCGTTATCGGAAGGTTTAATGTACGGCAGCAATCAGTTGTAATTAAATTATTCTGACTGCCGTTATCAATGAGGCACCTCACTATAGACTTATTCCCGGAACCACCCTTAGGCCGCGCGTACACCTGAGCGGTAGAAAGCAGAATCGTTGCCTTTGATTTCACTTCGGTGGTATGCAATGCGGTATTCTGATTACAGTGCAGTAAATTAGCGCTTGCAATATTTTGTGATGCTGCTGTCATGCTAATATAGCCCTTATGATCAGAAGTATAAGGCTGATATTGCGGAGTGGCTTCTGCATTAAATAAAGGCTCGGAAACAGTCGGAGCGGAGAGCGCGCAGGCACCCGAGGGGGCGGGCGCGGTCGCGGGAGCGGGGGCAGGCAACAAGTGCAAGTTATTGTTTACCAAAGCGGAATGTGAATGCGTATTATTTTTCTTATCATTAACATTGTTATTATTAAAATGCAGGAGCGTGTGATGTCGCTTTTTGCATAACTCACAAACAGACGACGAGTTGCAATTCGAAAGGTTGTGCATTGTACTAACACAGTTGACACATCCATGCTTCGATTTTACGAATTGATACCTACTACGTGCATCAAGCTTTTTAAATTGTATGCAGTTATATAACCGCGTGTGATCAGTACTTCCACATAAAACACATTGCTGCGCTGCGGTCGAAGATGCAGCGAGCGCACAAGCAGGCTGCGCGGGTGCAGGCGCTAGAACAGATTGTTTACCTCGCCCGGGCGATTCCTCCGTAGGCTCGCTCGCTACGAACGACTTGTAGGTATCCTGCTCCCGCGCGTTGCGATTACGGGTCTGTGTATTAGCGGGCGTCTTATTCGAGTAATTATTTCGCGTGTTAGAACGTTCCAGTATTTTAGCTTGATCCTGCACAAAGGCAATCAGCTGTTGCGAAGTAGGTATTTCAATATTTCGTACAGAAAGTTCAAATGCTTGGATAGTTTGTGCATCCATTTTTCTAAGGGCGCATTGCAAAAAAACAAAGTCAGTCAGATCAGGTATCGCCAGCTGTTTGAGAGCCGACAAAGAAGCGGAATAGGTACTGATAAATAAGTCGAGGTTGTTTGCATTGTGCGAGCAATTCTTCAAGTCGAGTATATTATTTAAATAAAATGTACCCAAGGCGCGCTTATCTTGATATTTCTTTACTAAACTATCCCACAAAATAAGGTAAGTTTCACCAGTCGGAACAATACCGGCGGTGAATTTAAGTGCATCACCTGTTAATTTAGATAAGAGATATTGCACACGTTGCGAATCAGACAATTGGGCATTCGAGTGAATATTAGCTTTAAATGACTGATAGAATAAATTCCAGTTTTCGGGGTGACCGTCAAAACTGGGAATCACCAAAGGCTGCAATTTCACTACAGATTTAGTCGAGTTACTCGCCTCATGCAAACGCTCCTTGGAGTCAGCAGTCAATTTCACTCGAGTGTGTTTTACTCGCGAGTACAAATCCTCGAAAGAATCAAGGCTAGCGTAATCAGGGATAGCGGTAGGTTTCAATGTAAGCGTTATCCTATTTATTTCATCTATACAAACTGCAAACTTATCCCGCAAATCATCTATCGTCTCAGACTCAGCCATGAACGTTTCCTTTGAACGTGAATCAAAAGAAGATACATTTTTTGACGAGTTATACAATCGATTTATGCGTTGATATATGCGTTCCTTTTTTTGATTCAACAGAACTAACATAACATCTTGATCTGATGTCGATTTTTCCGTCATATTGGCAAAAATAAATTACGATTAAACAGAAAATGTGGGTAGCGTGTAAACAAATTACAAGGCGAAATACTTGATGAAGCGAAAAATACCCTACAATAGGTACTGATGGACTATTTATGTAGTAACAATTAAATTGAATAACTAATATGACATAACCAATTAATACATTAGCAATCAGTTTTACAATTAATTGAACCTCCACGAGAATTGAACAGTTGTTAATAAGCAGATCAATCTCGGGCATAAAATGGTGGCGTAAAAGGCGTGAATTAATTTACAAATTTTTACCAAACGTTACGTAAAAAATTTGAAAAAGCGGATTCGCGGAACTATCCGTGACTCGAAAGGACCAATACTATGAAGGGGCGTGTAAATAGCCCTTCCAGGGGTGTAGGATTACTACTTATTTTTAAAGCGTAAATATGTACCTATCCAAATGAAAACTGCGAATATGGAATACAAATGCCGGCCGATAATAACAAGCTCGAGGACTGCACTCACCTCAGATGCCCTTATACAGTCCTTAGGTCCTCCTGAGGGAACAGCAGCAGCCAATCCAGTCCAGGTGCAGGCTGGCGAGAGATTTCTCCAGCGAAGGTCGCACGACACCTCACAGTCACAGTAATCACAGTTCCAATTGGAAATTAGGTTTGCGCAAATAATAAGGAGTTCACATGAAGAAATAATTCATAAATTCGAGGAACTCGTGCAGCGGCGGTTGACGATCGAAAAGTGTCATATCGCCGTCAAGACAACTGACGCCATCTAGCGGATTTCCTGGGATGTCCTCGGACACCATTGGCTCATGCAGCGCTACAGGCTCATATCATCGACCGGCGGAAAGCGGGTGAATTTAAAAGAATGGAGATGAACTTTTGAAATCATTATGTTATAATTAATATTAACCGATAGCGCTTCACCACCTTATGTTTCAGATCATCAGCTGGAAGACGTCCACTGCTGAAACAGGCCTCCCTCATAAAACGCCACTTTGGACGCATATCATAAAGGGGGTTTGCCATTATCACCATGGCAGGCGGCTTGGTGATCGCCGAAGATTTTAATGTACCGAGGAGAATGGCCCATCTCCTGGATATTCCCTTAGCCGGCTCTTACGGCACCCACGGGAAGAGATGGGGTGGTCCTATTCGCAAACCAGAACCACACGGCCACCTTATCCTCATGTTTAATCATGTTCTATTTTATAAAAGCAGCAGTTAAAAAGTTTTGGAATTGGGCCACTCGGTATAGAATCGAGTGAGAGAGAAGAAAAATCTATTTAATTAGTTAAATGTCTACTAAAATTGTTTGTATGCTTATTGCTTTATTACTATGAGTATTCGAGATTGCTTGAATGGTTTTAGTTTGAATAGCGTTGGGGCAGTCAGTAGGATCAGTTACGAAACTGCTTGAAAGACTCAAATGATGTGTCCATATTACTAATTTATTCCGCTAGGTAATGCATAATCGCTGAAAAGTTAGTAACAGTTGTTAGTTTTTTTTTGGCAAATAAATTGGAAATGGCACTATTTTTGGTAGCACCTTTGCGTATTATGTTTTTGCAGTACGTAATTTTTTTCCCAGATGGGAGGTGAACGAGCGGGATTAACGAAGAGTTACGCCGCGGCGTAAAGGAATTTCATGCTAGTCCAATATGTAACGAAAGAACGAAACGTTGGCCATATTTGCGAGCGAGGGAGCACTTGCACCAAAGTCTTTAGTCGGCCGCCGGCCCACTACCTAACTATAAGGTATCGCTTAGTACTTACAGTATTTATTTCGTATTAAGTTTTAATTAGGTTATGTTATTTTTATCAATTTTTTTTGCGTCGATTATTTCGGCACTTTGACAATCGTGACTGATTTTTTTGTGTTTTTCCTCCTTGACCTTTATTTCGTGTAGCAACACAGACTGTGTCGATTGTGTTGCAGTGAGTCTTTACGCATAAGGTTGAAAATCGCTTATTATTAAGTTTTTGTATCGAAAAGCACACTGGCTAAGGCGAAACTGCAATTATTTTAATATCATGTCTTTTTTAAAAGTGCGATATGAAGCTTTTTGCTAGTTGTCCGGCCGTAGTTGTGTTGTTTTGTCGGATATATTTTCTATTGGCATTTAAATTATTGAAATGATGTCTCAAATGGTCACGCTTGAACTAGTCTTATGAAGAACGCATTTATTACGTAAACTAATCACTATTTTTAACACGGTGTGTAATAAGAAAAATGTAAACAAGTCTAAGACTCTGTGACAATATTTAAAAATTATATCAATTTATTGAATTGTCATCATCGTTATAAAAAGTGCTTCTTCAAATCAAATCAAAATTATCCTATTAGTTTTACCATATCGTGTAAGTGGAACTCAATCATTATTTATCATAGTTTCATTTATAGTTAGCTAGCGATGTAAAAGTAACGCTTCTAACGAAAGTTGACCAGTATAGCTTACTCACTCACACCACTGTGCACGTGTACAAACGTAGGAGTGAGAAGACAATACAGACTTTTTAGAAGCTAGTACTATGAACAGACTAACATCTCACATTTAGTCACTCACTTATTTTATTTTTCATATGAATTGCTCAAGATCTTTCGCACCATATCACATGAATCAAGCAAATATTAGAACTTGAAGACAACCAACACTCACTGACAAAAATTGACAAACAATCAAATAATAATATGTATAAAAATGATCATACAAAACAACTGCGATAAACCTTTTCTCCCTACTGGTGGGACAGAGCTGGTGGGGAGAAAAGGAATGACCCATAAAGAAAACACACAATATCAAATGTGTTTGATATAGATATTTTTAAGTTCATGGTTATGAAGACCCTCATCCTTAAATCCATTGGAAAGACTCCGATAATGTTTTAATTTGTAAAATAATATTGTATGTATTGTTCAAGACCACTAAGTACTTTCATTTGTCATTCATCAAACACCATGATTTCAAACCGAATTATTTTTAAAGAAAAGTTAAGCTATCTTTTTAAAGCCGCCTAAACTTAATTTTTCTCCCTAAAAACTATTATTAACCCGAATTTTGTTTAGTTGTAAGATCCGAGTACCTATATTTTTATTCCATTAAAATTGAATCTCGTTTATGCCTAGTTTGTGACCAGGCCATTGTGTCTGGATTAGTAGCTGATGTTGAATCCATAATCCATTTACAAGTTATAGCCACACAATCTAAATTGGTAATTATTTAAAGGTGCATAAACATGTAAAAATATTGAATAGGTTTAGTATACATTCAGAATCCCTCCATTATTTACTAATAATCCTTCTTTACATCATATAAGTAAAATACTATGCAACGCTATGCAATACTATGCTGTTACTATGCAATAGATTCAAAAGCAGTGTAATTTTTTTGTACAAATAAAGTGACCTGCTCAGTTGAGTTTGTAGTTACAAACACTACACTTTAGTTCTCTGTCATAATAACTTCCATGAAAAAACACCTATACATAACATAAACGTGTTTTTCCTTTTGCAATAATCCCTATGCACTATGTTTAACACTCTACAATCTACATCAGCCACGAACACACAAATTACACTAAATACTTAAGATTGTTCAATCGAAAAAGAGCTTAAATAGCTGTCGTGTGTAGACAAGACACGTTAGAAGTTGCTAGAATTTAGTAGTTATTATCGAAGTTAACAATGTAAGTCGTTCTGACCGGACAGTCCGGATTCAATCGTTGGAAGTAGCAATAGAAATAAGGTTTCAATTATATTGATGCTGTTTATTGTTTGATCCGTTACAATTGAAATTAATACTGTCTTTTGTTATTTAGGGGACAAACCTTATGTAAAAGATGCCCAATAATAATTTTAAAAATTCTTTAAGGAATTTCTCACGGAATCTTTTAACGAACGGTTTAAATGTTGCATCTGCCATTGTCAAATTGAAATTGTAACAAACAATCTCGTCAGATATATATCTAAAAATAATACATAAACAATAAAATTCATAAGTAAACGATGCTATTATTGACAGTATCTATTCTTGTACATCAGACTGTTAGTCCGCCTGCCTAAGTATGTAGCTCCCCTTACAGATTCCACATTGAATTTAGATCGATTATAGTTAATACCACCCTGGTTTTATAAACGATATGCCAGATCTAATGTTGGCCGTCATGTTTGCGAAACATTGGCCAACGTAGTCTGGCAGACAAGCTTATGCTAAAGTGGCTGTTTGCATTGGCCAAAGCTCGGCCATCTTGTGAACCCGGCATTACAGTGTGACATGTATTACATTACCCCGGTTTCTCGTACGTTTGTTAAAGTTAAACTCATGTCAACATAAAAATACGCAACGCTCATTGGTTGCCTGTTGATCATCGGCTGTATTCAACCAATGAGCGTTCAGTAATTTTATGTTGACATGAGTTTCACTTACGTACGAGAAACCGGGGGTTAGTTAGTGCGTTGAGAACATAGAATTATTGCGAAGTACTAATAAGTTGCAGAAGCCATTTTTTTTGTTAAGCCCTAAGAACAATTTCAGAGTTGATATTATAAATCTGTTATAATCTATACTCATGTTCTCTGATTTATATATTACTATTTGTATGTATACTGTTGAAAATATGTTATAATAATAGAAGGTTAAGTAAAATTATCATAATAAACATGTCATTAAGGACTGAATGTATTGGCAGTGATGTATCAAGATAAGTGCTAGTCTGTTGAGAGAGACAACGAGAGTAAAACCGGTGCACCAGAAAAAAATCACATCATTTTTGTTATTTCTCTTGCTCTTTTATATACTATTTAAAACAACGAGTGTGACTGAGAAAACAATAAAACTGGCGTATTTTTCAGGTGTTTTCCGTATGGGTTATAATAACAGCTGGTTGAATACACAGTTTGTATGTGCCTTTATTATAGGCCACAATAAAACAAAATGCTGAAGCTTAATCATTAATCCGCTAACTGTTACATGTACATAAATCAATATACACCGAGGAGTTTAATTCGTTATTTTCCTGAAATGTATGTACTCAGTCCATGCTTTAGAAAGTTTATTTAAAGCTAAACACAAAAATAACTATAATGTAAAACGTAAAACTAGGTACTATAAAATTAAACCAAATTAAAATTCTTAACAAAAGGCCTACGACATGTGATAATTTGGTACTCCGGGACAGCGGGGAGGGTGGTGCAGGTGTTTTAGCTACCTAAGAAACATTTGCTCGCAGCATGTAGTGTGAAATAGACATTTCGGCGAACGGCGAATTATTTTTTGAGGCATTTATTTTATTCTTTTTTTTTTAACTTAACCCTGTAATATTGTTCTATTATAGCATGGACTGAGTACATACATTTCAGGAAAATATCGAATTCGATTCCACGGTGTAGAATATTTGTATGAACTATCTCAAAATAGTTGCATCTATAACGAGCTATACAAGGTGCTAAAACAGACTATTTTTTTTTTTATTTTACATGTCGATTGAGTAAGTCCTAAAAGTTGGATGGATATTTTTTTACTAACTTCTTTGTAGTGTTATCACTTATCAGCTTACTAATCATGCCAGTCATGAGCGTAAGAACGTAAACATCTTATTCGAAGCCTTGAACCATATTATTACAAGTTCAGTGCCACGGAATTAAGTAAATAAATACAAGCAACTTTGGCAAATGCGCTGCCGTGCCTTTAGAGCAGTGCTCTGCGTCTACGCACGCAGTCTTATCATAACTTCGTTAAAAAACCAGTATAAAACAGTATCTAGAAATCCTGGGGCCGCAACTCTCAGGCATTAGACGTCCCTGCCAAAACTCGTTTAACTAAAAAAGGACGAAGAGAATATCATTTACGAAAATAGGAGCATAATAACTTATCGAATGAAAAATATAATATTGTTGGGGCGTAATTCGAAAATTGACTACATCACGCGAAGTTTTTCTTTTTCTTTTCAAACCAGTGAAAGGTTTTTTGTTCGAGCAATTCTGTTAGTGATTAAATTATAATAATTAAATTTTCCTCTTTATTTTATTACCATAAATTATGTGGCAAAGGTTTTTGCTGCCGTGACCCATGACTAGTTACAACGTCGTTAGTAGTTATGACGTCAACAGTATCATAATTGCATACTAATGGGGTTTCCGTCTAAATACTAGCTTTTTGACGCACAAAATGTGTACACCCAGCTGTTATTTGAACTGATAAAACTTATCTGTTAGATTTTAATGATTGTATAAATTGATTATAATTTGTTATTCTGACTTTGTTCTTGTATTATTGTACTCAAAATAACGCCCGAGTATTTTAGAGAATAGGCGACTCACCCGTCTGTGAATTAAATTATCTTATTGTGTAAAAACTAAGTATTTTTAAGTTCCTGTTTTGTCTTCTAATAGCAAAACTAAAACTGATTGTTATGTATTTGATTAGTTGTAAAATTCTAAGCCCACCTTCGAAAGAAATGTTCCCAACCCAATTGTATGGTATTAAAATCAAAATTATAACAGTTACCAGTTAGATGAAGGGATTTTAGATCGGTTTTATCATTGAAGTCCTTATTTTAATAATATTTTTTATTGAAATAGAACAGAAAAAATTAAATAACAGTAGTGCAGTGTTGTTTAATTAGTTTTTTGCCTACCCACTTGCACACAGTATTAAATTGAATACCCTACTATTAAAAAAAACGTTATTCATCATGAAAAATCGAATCTATAATACCTTTATATTTTGACTATGGATAAGTATAATATGTTGATGCTACACAGTTTGCCTGTTTCTATAATTCTAATTATTTTCCGCGCACCCAACAATAATTAATTTTTGTCTGTACTAGATGTGCATAGAATAGTATAAGTACATCCAAGAATGTCACAAACTTTCCTAGCTTCACTGCCTAAGGATTTTTAGTCAGGAATTTTAGAGTAGTTAAAAACATGATTGCAGATCCACTAAAGAAAGCTTAAAATAATCAAGTTTACAAAGCTAATGTTCAGCTTTCTCCGATATTATACAGGTTCGCCACTAAAAAAATAAAGGTTTGAAAACAAACATTTTTCTTATTGATTTATACACTGATTCTTGGTGGGTCTGCGAATGAAATATCGTTGTATCGAATGCGATTTATCGTTTGTAACTTGTGACGTACGTTGTATATTTACACCCGTTTATTCTGCATTTATAGAAAAACTATGCAATCTTCTACTCTGAAAAATACAACATAATCATATTTTATCAATTCTATATTACATCCATGTAGTCTTTCTATATTATTGACCAGTTGATTCAGAAAATATTTTTATAATACAGTTATAACAGCAAATTGGTACAAAAACATAATTATTTAGTAATTAATATATGTCATTTGCATTATTAGATGTGCAATTATAAAAATTAATAGTTTTAAGAGTTTCTACATGAAAAATCAAATCTATTTTGGCATCGTATCTATTTTTGACAAAATGTATGGAATTGATCGGATGCAGATGCGGACTCATGGAGCTAAAGTATATTTATTTATCAAAAGCTGTGAAACTGTACTTAAAAATTATAATCACAGAGTACCTAATCTCAATTTAATATTGATGAAAGCAATTTTTGTGCGAAACACAATAAAGTAAAAATATTGAATGTTCTTTGTTTGATTTGAACCTATTATAAATATTTCAAACTAAACTGAGATCACTCAGTTAACATGCAGTCTCTTCCCGACCCATGTTGCATTGTTTCTGACTTTTAGTAGAAGCTTAAATGTCAAAGAATGGATCAATAAAGGTTTCTAAATATGCGGTTCTAAAGCCTTGAAATCTGCTCAATAATTCACGACTTTTCAGGTTGTTACAGTGACTCTGCTATAAATGGACTGAAGACTGAACGAAATCGAATGCAGCCCAGTAGTTCACACCGTATATTCTAGGCTTTAGATAATGGAGGCCATCTCTTTGACTTTGTTATTGTAGCATTTAAAAATAGATGATAAAAAAACAATATATTTCTGTAAATTAATTTTATTAGAAATATGACACAAGGTTCACCGGTAATAGTTTTACAATTCATTGGTATCCTTTATGTATGATTATTTTATAAACTGCACGTTTATTACTAAAAAATGCAAACACACGCGCTAAATGCACGTAGAAACACTACTAAATTATAACTTAAATGCAAGACACTAGATAATTATTATCCCTTGAACTGTATTAACATGCATAAAGTGATAAAATTAATTTTAATAGGTAATAACGATTTAAATTAAACTGGTGTTTATGCGGTATATTCTCAGTTGCCCCCACATGGAATGCCCCGGGTGGCAATCGGGGGCAATCGCATGTGGGGTCCAATCAATTCCGTCCTAAAACCGGCATCAAAAATAAAACTAACGGAGTTTTATTTATGATGTCGGTTTACATTACAAAAACTACCAATTATTAATAATTGCCTTTTTATATCAATTACAAAATGTGATGGTGTCCTATAAATTTAACAATACATAATTGTAAACTAAACATATTCAATTCCATACAGTAGAACAATGTAGATAGTAAATTAACCATGAAAATAATATACATGGCATAGGAACTCATAAAAGCGTTTAGAAACCAGTCTGTTATTTAAAGAATAATAACAAGTTACAACTGTTACCCATATTAAATGACGAGATTAAAATACTTAAAATATTTGACAGGTAAATAATATTTTCCAATTTTTATAATTATGAGATGAAAATATTTTTCCCTTCACGTAGGTAAATAGTTGTACACAGTTACGTACTAATATTTAAACTTCACTTAAGTAATAATATTTATAATAAAATACTTAAGAGCTTACAAATTTGGACCGAGATCTTGTCAATTTAGAGACCAAAATGGGTTAAAAATAGATTATAAAAAATAGAAATATGTTAACGTTAAGAAATAAATGCAGTTAATGGGTTGGGCGCAAGCCGGAATCATGTCAATCTAGCACTTGACAAATATAGCGGAGGGTAGTATCAGAGACAAGAGTCGGTGTTATGAAAAAGTATCCAACTATTCCATTGATAAATCGATTATCAACACTTCATACTGATATTATAAATTGGAAAGTAGCAGAGTTACTTTTTCACGACTAAACAGCCCGATTTAGATGAAATTTGGTATGGCCGATTGAGCTAGTTCTCATGATACTCCATCGCGATGAACTGCAGTTTTACCGAACTGAACACTTCGCTCAGGTCATACGTTCCATAGTATCGATCAAGTACTAGACTGACGGTAACAAAGCTCTATTTACCGAATTTAGAGAGTGTTTCCTTGCATTCCTGTATGGTTTTATTGAGGCGTTCCACAGTGGCCGAAGTTTGCTTGGTGGCGAGCAATCTGTTGCAACTCGCTATGGTAGTGAAGTATCCGCAGACATTGTGGAGGACCCTTATCGCCCGCTCTCCGCATACAAACAAGTATTTCCCGCTTGCGTCAAACTTCAAATCGTTGATTAGGCCTGAAAGACAAATAATTACTATGCAATTATTGTGGTTTAACTACGAGTAGAACAATAACACATAGGTACATACAACACAAATCCCCATTGTATGTAACTACGTAGGTACCTACACAGTGTATACCATGCAGGCATTTTATGAAACAAAATTAAAAATTAATACCTATTTATCTAATTCATTGGTAGTAAATTAAATACCTATCTACTCCCAATGACAGGGTAAGTGTAGTTGGTAGGACTTTTCCGCAAGAGTTCGTCTAGGTAGTAAGTTACCACCGCATTGCCAGATATTCTGCCGTCAAACAGTGTTTGATTTGTAATTCTCGCTCCCACGCTTCTTGAGTCTTTTGAGAGTAACGAAAAAATTCTAGGTACCTATGTGTGCAAAACTATATGAATTTAGAGTTCTGAGTAATACTGCAATCTGTTATGGGCAGCCGTGACGCTTTACATTAGGCGAACGACTAGCGCGTCACGTCATTCATTAAACAAAAAAAAAAATTTGGCTTGTACAATTAACAGCTTATTTATCTATCTATTTCTACAGCTCTCAGATATCTAAATGCTGTTCATAACTCTGAGTGTGACGAGCTGATGAGTGACTGGACTAGCAAGTAAAAGATAAACATTAGGGACATTCTAGAAAAGGCCAGGTATGTACTGAATGCGGTTCAGAATTTCAGATCGATACCGAACGCCTTGAAACGCTGCTCAATAATTCAGATACCCTCGACAATGCGGCCTTAGACTGTGGTTAAAAATTCAAAAATTACGTTCGAGTTCGCTCGACCTTCCTATTGTTTTGCTTAAAATCTTTTTATTTCTAGGATTTTTTCTATTTTTGTCCGTGGCATGGCACTGCTGGGACACAGGCCTTCTCTCACAGGGAAAGAGTGCAGACCATAATCATTTCCACCACGCTGGCCAAGTGCGGGTTGGTTGTGCGGGATGATATGTGTTCGCGAATTTTGTGATTCATGAACATGCCGGTTTCGTCACGATGTTTTCTTTCACCATGTAAGGCCCTCCATACACGTTCAATTTTATTGACCAATTAAACTGACGAGTCTACTTCCGTGTTCCGTGGATGTTTTCTCCATACAGTAAACCGAAAACATTGCTCAATACTAACCCTACACGAATAATAAAATTGATCAATCACGAAGATTGATCAATAAAATAAAACGTGTATGGGGGCCTAAGAGCGTGCATAACTTGAAAAGCAATTGGTGTAGGGCTAAGCGGGACTCGAACCACAGTGCGTCTATTTTAAATCACACGGGCTACCGCTAAGCCGCACTCACTCTATCCGCATAATAATTTAACAATGAGGTGATCAATTTATTTGAAAGAAAAGTAGGCATTTAGAAAGTACAGATTTCATTAAATAAATAAATATGTGTGTACATTTCACACAGCGCCATCTAGCCCCAAACTAAGCATAGCTTGTACTATGGGAACCAGATAACTGATACAATACTTAGATACTCTTTCTTTGTAAATACATACATAGAATACAATATAACACACAGACACAGAAAAAACACCTATGTTCATCACACAAATGTTTGTCCTGGGTGGGAATCGACCCACAGCCCACAGCCCATAGCCCACAGCCTAATTATAGTTCAGAAGGCAGAGCTACTACCAACTGAGCTAACAGGCCAGTCATTGAGAATGCATTTAGTTTTAATCATCAGTAAATAGAACTGTTAGTTTATGAAGAATGTCAATTAGGTAGGTACCTACAATTCAATTAATGATGTATTAACAACACTAAACAGGTAAATAACCTTAACAAATTAGTTACAAGCGATAATTCTCCAATTATAACTTCATTGAAGAGGCAATTACACTCTATTAACAGCTTGTTTCTATGATAGGTAATCAAACTGCACTATCAAATTCAAATGGAATGACTTTATTGGGAAACCTGAAATGGAAAACTGACCACAGTCAAAGGAACTAAACCCAACTAAAAAAAAAATCTTTGTTCAAGATTTTAATTTTTATCCAATTACTTATGTAAGTCGTCGTCATCAGGCCATTGCTGAACATAGGCCTCCCCAAAGAGCGCCACATTGAGCGGCTGCTTGCCTCCTGCGTCCATCGGCTCCCCGCGGTTCTGACCAGGTCGTCAGTCGACCTAGTGGGGGGTCAGCCTACGCTTCGTCTTCCTGTTCGTGGTCGCCACTCGAGAACCTTTCTTCCCCATCGGTTGTCATGTAAGTAGGTACATCAGATTCTCGGTCGTAATTCGGTTCAGACTCAGTCTGAACCGAATTACGACCGGAAATCCGGTAGCACTGGTAACTATGATAGCCAAATCACTGCTCCTAATATTATACTACGATTTCAAATTGGGCGTGTACCCCACGATGTAGTTTATTGTTGCAATTTGTTGGGGTCACGGTTAATTCTGCTACGGTGCTCTACTCACACAGCCATCGCTATTGCAATTTTGACAAGATGCCCCGCGTTTGAACTGACCCACATCCGTTTTCCCACGGGAACTCTTAATTTTACGGGATAAAAAGTGTCCGTTGATCTCGGGAAGAAGTGATCTTTAGGCAATGTGTACGAAGTTTCATCCAAATCGGTACAGCCGTACAAAAAAAAAATTAACAAATAGACAACTTTTCGCTTTATATAAAACAGAATAGATGTAGTCAGTCGTAGAGATGTATTAGTAGAGATTGGGTCGTAAGTTACCAGCATGCAGATTGCATGTACCTATGCAACCGCACCGCTACGCACGTCGCAACTTGATGGCAATTTGTCAATTGCTTGAATGGACGATACAACCAACTTGTTGCCGCAATTCGCATACATGCGTTGCAATTTGGTAGGTCACGCGCTTCCTATGCCGACAATGCGTGACGTGTCAAGGAGTCGTGCCGTCTTTTTAACATTTCATTTAAATGAAAGTGCAATACAATCTTGTTAGTATTCAATAACATAAATATACTAAATACCTACGGTCCTAAGTACACCGTGTAGGCACAGGTTTGGCACTTAAGTATTTTCAACCTACCTCTATGCTGCTAACATTGCTAGCCTAGTTTTCAGTATCTTGATAGCGCATCTTAATCCTACGTCTAGTCATGATTATTTACTTCCATGTCAGATTATATTATTATTATTATCAACACAAATCGTATTTTTTTATGTAAACGAATGACGTGACGAGATAGTCGTCACGCGACGTGACGTGTCGTTCGCCTGATGTTAAGCGTCACGGCTGCCCATATCAGATTGCAGTATCGCTCGGACTCGAATTATTATGATATTAGCTTCATTGATAGGTACTTACAAAATTTATTTTTAGTGCATAGCTAAAGTATCTTGAGAATACTTAATAATACCACATAAATAATAGATAGTAAAGACGACTTTAATAATATTGCATAGAAAAATGAAGCGGGAATTATCGATATTTTAATTATTATCCCTATAGAAGAATATTAACAGTAGACAGTGAATATTATCAGTAGAATATTATCGATATTGATAATGACATAAAACAGGCATAAATTATAATAAATAGGTAGATAGTGTTCTACAGTTTGGCGCCTTCACGAAGGTCATGGCGTTTTACAAATGACACGATAAAGTCGTGTCGTTTTATGGTTACAATAAAAATGTGACAAGACACACTTTATTACTGTTTTGACGCTAAGGCCAAATAAAATGCGACGGTGTTTAAGTGTTACAATTTTATTAGGTGGCACCATGCATGCTGATAATTTAAGAAATGACTCCAAAGCAGAGTTCCGTACCTACTTCATAACAGAAACTCGTAGGTACCTGTTAACCATAAGGCTGCGTTTCTACCACAGATGTGCGAGGATGTGTAGCGAGGGATGTGTTTGTCAAGGACCAATAGAATCGCTTACTTTACCAAGCCTGGCTCAGCGCAGCTCTAGTGGAAACTTTCGGAAACAGCTCAGCGGAGCGAGGTTTTTGTACATGCAAAACAAGATAAAAACGTGTGCTACGGATGTGTGCGAGGGATGTGTTGCGGGGGATGTGTGCGAGGAATGTTGCGAGGGATGTGTGCGGGCAGAGGCGCGCGCGCTCTGCTCCCACCGCACCCCACCCCACGCACGTCAGAAACGACCCCCCTACACATCCTCGCACCGCTCATCCATGCACCCCTCAGTGGCCTAGAACATCTCCGGTGGAACATTTTAAGGAGCTGGGTTGGCTCGGGTAGATGCTGGTAGGGGGAAACGCACAATACACCCCGAGCGGGACGTCAGTGCAGGACTTTTTCACCCCCATGTAGAATTAGAATTAGAATTAGATCTCCGGTGGAAACACTTACACAGTTTCACAGCCTCGCTACGCATCCTCGCACAGTCGCACCGCTCAGCTGCCTCTCACACCTCTGGTGAAAACGCAGCCTTATGCTTATGTTACGAAATGCAAAACACGACCAGTAGGGGGTTTGTTTAACCGACTTCAAAAAGGGTGAAGTTTTTCGAAACTCCTAGCTTGTGGTGATCCCATTCACCGGACGTCCAGGAAAAAACTAGGAAGTGGTGTCTTGAAATTTTTAGCATATTTTAACTGTTTTCTCTCTGGCTCTGTTTTCATATCAGAAATGTTTCAAGAAATCAAGTCGTGATTGAAAGTGGCTTTACAAAACTATAGTTCCGATTGGTTCTGTTGTGGAACCACGAAAAATATTATAAACGCCAATAACAGAATAGAACCCGATAGTGTTTACCACACGTATTATTACGTTGCAAGATACGGTTTGATGGTGGTCTTTATAGGCTTAGTTTATAGTCTATAGATATAGCATGTTGATTCAATACATAGCGATGTTTCGTCATTTGTTTTTGCAAAATACCCTGTATTTTTCAACTGAGCGTGAATGGATAAATCTGAAAGTTTGGGGGGTAGCAATCAAAAAATGCTTAGAGAAAGCTCGGGGTCAATTTTGATTAAAACTAAAACGGTATAGATTCCTAATTTGAATTTTTAAATCAGTTTTTCGGCAGCGATAGAGCCCATAAAAAAGAAAAAGGAACCTATATTGCAGTATATTGCGTCATCCGATTCTGTGGAAGTAATGTATGAGATCCATTTGTGAAAACTGTTTGATAACATTTTTAGTGCTATTAAATTGTTTTCTAAGCAAATCATCTTCTATTGAGGCAAAGACAATTTTAACCACTGGGGAACTCAAGCGTTATCTTTGTTTCATACGCCACATTTTGCTTTACGCACTCCTTACTCTTGCTAATAATTAAATAACATGTTACTAGTTAGGTAACCTCCTAAGTAAATTTATCTATTGCGTTTAGCAGAATTCAATTATTACGTAATTCATTGTACGCGTGGCAAAAATCACGTATTACTATTATGACAAGCCGTTTCATTATTATTTGACAAAATAAAATAATAATATCAGATTCATAGAATTGTTATTCTCAAACCCATAGGTATAATTGTGTGTCAGTGTCACGCGAAACTTTATTATTTTAAAGTTCGAGTGACACTGCAACTGTTATGGGCGGCCGTGTCGCTTAACATCAGGTGAACGACTAGCTCGTCACGTCATCCATTCTCATAAAAAAAATTAGGGCAGTGGGATTCCTCAACGCTAAATGAATGACTAATTTGTTGAAATCACACATCCGTCCATTATTGAGTTACTGTGGACTCATAATATTACATAAGTTACCAATTACCACAGAAAGTTACATTCCCACCCTTATTTACTTACGTATAAAGTCTAAATTGACGTTTGTACTGATGTAAACAGTGTAGTACTTTGACACAATAAACACATCGTTACAGCTACCGTCAAATTGACATAGCGTGTGGGTTACTTTAATTGCGACACGGTACTTAATTGACCGCGTTGTATATCATGACGATGATGTCAAAGACAAAGTTTGAAGGCTCATTAGGTCAAGGTCTCAATACTATAAGTGGGCTCGAAAACTTTAAATATACATACTTTTGGATACAAGAAAATCTAGTTTGAGGAAACACGGAATAAAATGGAATAATGAATAATATATTAACTGAATACAAAGGTACGTTAGGTACAAATTTGCATAAAATATTGTGTAGACATCGTCTTCGTCATATTTTAGGTCTGTACAGGAGCAGAAGCTGCTTTAACTTTATGATAATTTGAGATGGCGCGGCGTGGGTGTGCTTAGAGATTTAGAATTTCCTTTGTAGAATCACTATTTCCATTGCCATCTAAAAAATGATGAAGGATGGAAAAAATATCAATTTATTTAATTAGAATACTTAATCCATTGCCTGGACGAACCCAGTATTGTGTAGTATGAATAGATATGCTACATTATACAATGCTTGAATTATGTTTTGCCGGTAGCATTAGGAGGACCGTCCTGGTATTTGAAAATATGATTGCCGTCGCTCTGCTCTCTACAAGTATGATAGAGACAATAGAGCCCATTAGTGAATTTACCTACATTTTAGCGTTTCGGGTGACAACGGTTTTACCTTCCAAAAACTTAACAAAAAAATTTTGATTTTGAATTTTGATAGATTAATTAATAATAAATTTAAGATTAAAAAGAAAAAAAATTTAAAATATGTTTCGTATTCTAGTTACATCTAATGTTCTTATAGCCACCATTCGTAATTTTAGGTGGCTACAAATACGAAGATATTTTAAAAACATAAAAAAGGAAGACGTAGGAGCATAGTTTTTTACTGGATAGACAACATATAAAAAACATCAAAATCGTATAACATTTAGAGGTGGAAAAGCGTTGGCACTTTTTGTATAGACATGGGGGGTATACGCTTCCCTTAATTGTTTATACTAACAGATTTTCCCTGCGTGAGGTTTTACTGCATATCTACGGCTGAAAACATCTTCCAAATCTCGTTTTCTTAACTTATAGTGTAATCTCTGTTCATAATATTTCAGTTTCAGTCATTGCTAACAGTGATTATCATAGGTTATCAGGCAATAATGAAATTGGACCAACTTACTTACAACTTATTGGACTTAGGTAACAGTACACGGAAAATAAGGCGTTTCCTGATGGATCAAAACCAGCAAAGTAGCAAAAGTGCACAGAAATCACTGCGCGCTGTCTCAAACAGGGCGGCCTTCTGTCCTACACAAAAGTCCTAGATTACTAAAAAATATTTACCTGAATATATATTTTCCACGGTATCGTACAGTATTCCAGTGTAAGTGTCGTAGAACTCGATAGACGAGTCGACGGTGACGGCTAGCACTTCTGCGTTGGGCGATAAAGCAATGCGCGGCGGGTTCGCGGTCTGCGTGTAGTGACCCGTCTCTAGGACGTGTGGCGACTCCCCTCTGGTATATTCGACTGGAAATACGAAATACTCTTTATCAAAGTATACTAGATACATAAGAAATGACCTAAACAGTAGCCAGCAGTGAAACAGAAAAGGACGATACAAAATAAACCACCCGTTTTGCTCGCTGTTCCTTTATCTGTGTAACCTCTACAGCACTACGAAACAGACACATCCCTATAATTGTGTTATCTGTGCTTCTGATTTTTATTACTTTCTCTTTGGCTGTGGCTATAGGTGTAGGTTTATATCGCCTATTCAACCTCTTTGCCTTTTTCCCATTTGTTATTGGAGTCGGCTCCCAGTGTAACCTAGCGGCAAGCTACAAGAATTACACGAGCTACTGCATCTGACCTCGCAACCTATAAGGAACCAGTAACAGGGATGGTTAGACCAGGCGTCAGATTCTATCAGGCTTCTGTTCTGACTACCCGCAACGATTGCCATAGATGTTCTTATGACAACCGGGACCGACGGCTTAACGTGCTCTCCGAGGCACGGAGCGGTGGCATCGCTAACTGCACATAACTTACTAGATAACTCATTCGTGCAGACAGGGCCGAGGATCGAACCCGGTGCCATAAGATTACGAAGCGCACATGCTACCGCTCGGCCACCTTCGCTCTAGGTAGGCCGGTATATATCGACTATTACCTAACTTAATATTTCCTCGACTTAATTTTCTGTCGTATAAAACACAGTAGAAAAGAAACAATTATATTTTTTTTGTTTTTATTTTATCGACTTCCTACATAGATGGATCCTATAGGATCGTAGCGAGTACTACCTAGACTTAGAATTGTTTATATTTTATCATGTAATGATTATACGATAAAATAAAACCAAAACTAAAATCCTAATTTGATTTTTATGGATCCTTGTGCAGACGATATTAATAAAAATATCCAATAACTACACTAAACAATGTTAGAAACTTCCGTGATTGTAAATTTAGATTTCAACCAATATTACAATATTCATAGCTCAATTGATTCGGTTATAAGACCGCTTATATCTAATGAATCATAAACCAATCAAAATGAATAAACAAATCATTATATGTACAACTTGTAGACAGCTTCATTAAATATGTTACCTGTGCACAAATTATGTATTTTAATACAACAACAATAAAGTTTGAAACCTGAACAATAAAAGCAGCTGGCGCATGTATGTTAGTATATCAAATTCATTAATAAGTGGTTGTTAATGAATAATTAATTAGGCATTGCATAAATTGACATTGCTCAAATTAGCTAGATTAAATAATGCCTACGCTTTGATATGTTGTCACTAGCGTTCGTTTGTATGAATCATAGGTTGTATGGCATAAACTATAGTAGGTAGTAGAAAAGATAAATAAAGATATTAAATTTTATAAAAAACCAATATGCAACCAATTTAGGCCCGATTTTACCAAAGTAGAATAAGGTTTATTCCAAGTAGAAGGCTATTCGTTACTCTCGAATACAGCTGATTGACAAATTAAATTACACAAAAAAGACGCCATTTTGATTGTATCCAAGGAATAAGTCCTATTCCTTCACAAAATTGGTGGTATAAGGGCTATGTTCGTGTAACTCGGTTGTTCTCGGAAAGTTATACCTACCTGAGATAAAATTTATTCTACTTTGGTAAAATCGGGCCTTAGTCACAAAATGTAGTATACATTAATACAGATTTCCGGTAATCTGGGTTTTGGGAAGCACGACGTAAATTTTATAGATAAAAAAGTAATAACTTTATAGCACGATTAAGCAATAAGTATAATAAATTGATAATATATCGCGGCAATAGTGCAGCCGGGCCAGGCCCCGCGTGACGTAAACGCGCACAAACTGCTCAACGCATTAATATTGTGTTTTCCTAAGCTTTTGCAATATACCGGTTGCTCGAATAGCAAATAGGTACTTACATCTGAGCGTCATCACGACAACTCATTCAAGTTTTAAGTGAGTAAACAAATAGAAGCAAACATGTTTGCCACCTCTGCCGTTTGCGCCGCAAATTTGTCGTTAATCAATACAATTCAGCGGGTTTAATTTGCGCCGCCTTTTGACTTGTATATTGCACGCATCTAATGAACCGGTGATAGAGGCATCGGGGCAATTTATATTGCAACTGGACACCTCATTGGAACATCTGGCGAAATAGCTCACCAGGCTTATAATTATGTATAACCACATAGATGCACTTCTAAAGAGGCAAGATTACAAGCACAGATTAATGTTCCTATCTGCCGGTTTGCACATAATATGATATATGCCTCCCATGCCTTAGCTAACTGTAGTTGCTCCATACAGATGACTTGAATTTGGCTAAGAAGCGCTAGAATCCCAACACGAAGTGATAAAAGCAAGTGTAAAATAAAAAAAAATATAAAGCCACTTACTAAAGGAATTAGTAAAGGAAGCGAAGCGACACGTCTTTACTAAGACGATTGCGAATTATGTAATGGTATTAGCATGTATCATCTCACAAAGGCTACGCTAAAGTAGATAAGCTGGTATTAAGTCGGAATTAGCCTTTGAGCGTGAGCTGATGACGTCTACCGTTATACCGTACCTGGCACTAGAAGCAACACATCATTTTTTTTTATAATACACATAATTTAACTAGACTGTTTAATGTTTATGCTTATCACCTAAAAGGTCTCTTAGTTTAACCTGCGACACTATTTTGCGCTTCGGCAATGATTACAATTCTGGAGAGACTCGATATTTCCGCACGAAACCAGCATATCTTCGCGGGCCCCTAAAAAATAAATAAACTTGTACCAATAGGTATAAATTGTTCCCCCACTATAATTGTCTTAACAAAAAAACTGTTGTTTGTTGTAATAGTATTAACATTGCATTTTTGCCTTTTTCTAACAACAGATGTAGGGTATATAACCTGTCACATTCTTCAGAAACTTCATAATAATTATGCGTAGGTGTGTACAGACGGCTTCTAGTTAGTTTTTAACGCAGTGCAGTTCGGCTATAACTACTCTATTTATTTCAACTCGCTGACTTGTAGAAGCAAACTAAAGAAACAAATCATGACTCAATAAGGATTTCGCGATCCAACATCCCACTATCGGTGCAAGCTGACGTCATGTCGATTCACATTACGCAGCACCATAACTTAATATTATCCTCCCAGCGCGAATAAGGACGATGTATACGTTACACCTTATCTGTGAACACTGCGCTGTGCGCATCAGACATAAAATGATACAATATACACATATGATAATACTCACTCTTTGTATGATAGAGCTTCCACGTGCCATCCTTGGATATAGTCGCGATGTGTGACGTGTCCACATCGAAGGCCACGTCGTATATTCCTGATGAATGCCCCGATAGCTCGAACGCTTTTGTCACTTGTTTGAAGTCCCCGTTCTTCGCGAAGACGACTTCCATAACTTTCACGTCTGGTGAGAAGCCAGTGGCGACGACGAACCGCCCGCAAGGTGAGATTTTCGCCGAGTGGGTGCTCATGAGGCAGGTGTCTAGCTTATCTAGTTGTGAGCCTTTTAAGTCCCAGAGGACCATGTCAGTCTTGGAGGAACAGGACATCATGAATTTCCCGTTACTCGATATACCGAAGCCGATTACGTTTTCTTCGTGCACCTGTAAAAATAGAGAACTGAGTTAAGAATAAGAGATGCCAAGAGATTAAAAAGCTAACGTTTACAAAGTCGAGCTCTTGTCAGCTGTGTGGTGATTTCTATATGACGCTGCTGCGATATAGCTCTACAAAATTTAAAGCAATAGCCATATTCTAATTAAACACATAGTTACATACCCCAGGCACTTAAAATAAAGGTAAAGGACGGCAAACAAACGTGTTTAGGTACCCTCATAAGGTAGTCCTAATGCGGAACTAAGACTAAGTATTTGTATTGAATATTCAGCGGATTCCAGGCAAACAAATGCATCATGTTTTATTTAAGCGAACGAAGTACCAAGGAAAACGACCGAGGAACCTTCCCGAGGCTAAAAATATTATTTTCGAGGCTGCGCGTGCGACGATCCGTCGGCATGCTATATGTAGTTAAGATGTGTATGATCAAGGGCCAGGATAACGACCGAGGGTGACATTGACGTGGAGTTATGAGCTTTAAATATCTGAGCAGCAACATTGATTGAATACTGCGGTTTTATTATTTCGACGTTCAAGAAGTGGTTCTTTAGTTGTTTAATCCAAGTAAAATGAGAAAACGTTCTAAACAAAACAATTAATTAGTTTGAATAAATTGTCATGGCCAAAAACATCTCTAGGAATCTCACACAATACAGAAAAATATCAATGGAAAACATTTACGTGTAATCCTTAGCGCACTACATTACCTTGAATTAAGACTTGAAGATTTTGTTATTTTACGAATTAGTCTCAAATATTTAGGACGTACTATTATGCTACTAACGTCAATTATACTAATCGCATGAGATATTTTAATTGCTTGTCTTCTGAGTGATAATCATTAAATTTATTACTTCAGACTTCACACTCGTTGGCCTGACCCCATTTTCCTGTCAAGACAGCCATGCAACACAGCGCAATATTGAGGTAGAGAGTACGGTTGTACCCACATGAAAGATCCATTGTTAATGTAGAAGGTCTTTTTTTAATCGTCTGCCCGCATTCGTATGCCAACATACCAGATACAAGCAGATATAGAGGACCTAGATATACAATATACATACAAGTTTTGCGACATTATCGAAGTAAAACTTGAATAAGTGTCGCGACCTGGATGACTGGATGACGCAAGGACCCGTTTTATTTCAGCCAGCTCAGTGTTCACTGGAGTTAACTCTTTATAGGCCAAATCGTAATCACGAGGTTGATTATTTACTTTCCTCACCATTTATATAACCCAGAATCAGTTTTGGACCGAATTATTTACATTCCATAATAGATCCCTTATTTCCCCACTTATCTTAAACTTTCTGTAAGTCGGCAGTTACTGCTTTTAAAAGCCCACAAGTTTTTAGCAATGCTCGGAAAGAGGGGCGATCTAAAGATTAAGGTGGGCGAGTGACGTCATTCATAAGTCCTTCGCATTGATTTTATTTTTGTCGGAGTCGTCTGGGCCCTTTATAAAGACCCCAGGCTGCTTTGGAAGGCTGTTGCATGAATGTACACAGGATTAGGTCAGGTTCTTGATTAAAACATTCATCGTCTTTCTCTCCTGCCCCTCTTGTATTCCTTATTGACAACTTCAAATATAAAAACACATTTTTGATACTGTGATATTTAACGCCACATTTAGATACAAGAATATCAATTAGAACACCTGCTCTGTCATTATTAAACGCAAAAACGCATTTATTAACACAGATATTATTTAAAGGTAGAAAACGAGATACCGAGTAGTTTTCTTCAATAATTACAATGATGGGAATTTTTAGTTGAGACAGGGATTGTTAGAGAGCTCGTTTAAGCGCACAGCGAAATCTTGTGATCGTATCTGTATGTTACAACAATGACAATCAAGAAAAAAATAAGAAGACAATTCAAGAAAATACAATAAGAGACTGGATGTGCATGTTGCGAAGTGTTAACAATCGTTTCATACAATATTTGTATGATTCTGTTGAAGGTTCATTGCCGAACGTACAAGGTTGTTCGCTTCGCGAGATATGACGAAACGATCATCAGGCTGGCGTGAACGACATTGGATACGGATGCCTTAAATGATCGGTGACTAACACTTTTGGTTAAATTTGGTAACGTAGCGGAAATAGCGCCTTTGCTGAATTATTTTGACGTAGGCATGAAGATACTGCAAAGCTTTGGAGCGGCCAGCCTTTTTAATACAATGATGATCTACCAAAACTGCGTCAGGTCTAACTTTAACCGATAGCAGTGCGTTCGATATAAGCTGTAAAACAATTAGCCCTTAACTAATAAATAATGTATAACAGTGGAATAGCAGCTACTCAGTGTTCGTCTTTTTCTAATTTGACAGAGACACAAAACACTAAATAACTATTCTCCCTCTACCCAATGTTTATTAGTAAAAGGGTTGGGATTTAGAAAATCTACAAACCGGCCTCTCTAAAACTTAAATTACTTTTTTTATAACTAAATAGGCCTGCATTTGACCGCAATCTCACCTGATGGAGAGTGACGACGCGGTCTACGATGTGACGATGGTACATGCTGACCTCACTAGCGAACTGAAGAACTCCAAATTGTACTTATCGAGAAACAAAGACGCTGGTAAAGTGTTCCAATCCATTAAATTACTTATACAATATTGGTACCTATTCCAACTACTAATGATGATAATTAAACACGTATATTGCAGAAGCTTTGTATAGGTTACCTATTTTAAAACAGATGACTAATTAAAATGTGGGAGATAAAATATAAATAGAACAACTAAATAAAGGAATGTAATCGGACGCGTGGATTCTTTCATAAATGATATAACAATATATCCAAAAGAAAAGAGACAAAAGAAAAGAGACAAAAGACAAAAGACAAAAGACTCCCAAATCAAGCTGACGTGGTAAAGATTGGGAAACTGACACCACATCCCAAGCAAATGCATCATCAATTATTACAACCAAGCAAAGGCTAATCTTTGTCTTTGCCCTACAAGTGACATCAAATATTAAAAACGTGATTAATGTCACGTTAATAAATTGTGTATTGTTGTCGGAATATTTCTGTTGAATCTCAGGTTCATCAACTGTATTATGTAAGTCTGTGGGATTTCACAATGTTCCATCACGCATTTCGCAGTAGCCAGCGGCAGCGTATGTTGAGTTAGGCCAGATAATCTACGGCAATAGCGGTGCCGCTAATTCCGCTTTGAAAATATAAAATGAATCATGGCAGTAAAATTGGGCTACAATTTCCTTCCTAATTGGTAGATAACACTAAACATTAAGCACTTTGTAATTTTATGACTTGAATAGCCTATTTGCAATAAATTATTTGACGTTGACTTTAAAACTTTGTACAGCTTACGAAGCTCTACAAGTACTGTAGTGAGTCAAATTGGCATGCCATACTGTGCGTGTAAAAGTAGTTGTTAGCATATCAAAAATTTAAAATGAATATAACTCATGAATATTGCAAGTCGCCGCTTCCTTACGTATTTTAATGTCTGATGAATTTACATACTAATGGATCACGAGTTTGTTATTCTGAATATCTATATGAAATAAAAGTCTGCAAATAGCCAAACAGGGTCAATTGAAATTTACATAACTTATTTACAACACGTTACTTTAGGACATTAATTCAGAAGACTGAAACATTTCTCTCAGATACAGAAGATTTGTGTCATCGTTCCGGTCTGAATGACGTAACGTTAACTACTTTAATAAATATGCTTTCGACAATTTGTCCATCATCACGGTTCGCTAATAATGAGATCGTTCAAGGTAATGACGTATTATTTTATGCTTACTTCTGCTTTCTTGCTAGTTTTGACGTATTTTGTTAATACTTAAATGGTACCTAATTACTTATTTATAAGTCCATAACTAAATTGCACATACGTGAATTATTTGGTTTTTTAATATCAGTATTTAAAGCGTACCTATATTAAGGCGCCATTTCTCATTTTTGCCATTATACATGTAGAGCATAAAATAAAGATCATTAACAATATTTTGAAATATCTTTTATTTCTTTTGACCTAAACGTTTGGAGAAATCGCTATGATAAAACCTCTGTGAGCACCGCACCGGCTTTCGAATCATAACCATTTGGAAATATATATAACCACAGACTTACAATAGCATTGGACTGGTTACAAAAAGTTGCAAGTTCACTTCAAGGTCTGAGAGTTCACGCGCTTTTGTTCTACCATGTACCCATGTAAAATAATCTGAAATGTACCTATTTGGGGGCATATAGTTTGTAGGTAATAAAATATAAATGCCTGCAATTTTCGCATAGGTAGTTTAAGAATATAAGCTATATACTATGGCAAGTTAACAACCACAATTATTTTAAACAGTGATTTTAGCTAAGTTTATAAAAGCCGATTACAAAAAAAAACGGGTTCCTATTCGATAAGATCAATATTTACTTAATAGTTAATTTCTTTATCAAATTCAATGTCTAAATATGACAATGATGTTGTCAGCCAACTATCATTAATCAGAACATAAGCTTGATCGAGCAAACAAAGTGTTTGAGCTTCCAAGTTCAACTCAAGGTCTAAGTTCACCATTTCGGCAGTACGAAGTCTTTGTTGAACACATCCGTATCGTTACAAATGTCTTGCCGTCGCACCAGCCTTGATGAGTCAACGGGGACGTTCAACTTACGATATAGGTAGTACTTAGGTATTTGCATTTCTGAGTTCCTTGTTCTATTGTCTCGGTGTGAGGGCATTAGCGTTTTCAATGTTTACTGCTCGCATAAAAAGTGAAATGCATTAGGTAGGTACGGAAGTACGCGTGATGCGTAAATATCACTAGGAAGTACATGCGAGGTTTCTACGGCATAACGACTGACAGTCGCGTCTAATGTCAGGTTCTTTGTGAGAGTAAATTATGGCTTATGAGCATTATGAGCTATCAATAAGTATGATGAATTTTCCAGCGACAGCAATATATATTTTCTTATACCACTTTCTTAAGATGTGTTCTCGATGGGATTACTCTATCTTCTTATTCTCGCTTCAAAAATGCAAGCATTGTTCCGTGTCTGGGTTTCGTACTGTTTGGTCTAATTAATTTATTATCAAGTTGAAAATTCTAAACGGCACGCCCGATAGCTCGCTGAACTGAAAACTTCCGTTCGATCTGCCATTGCGTACCTAAGCCTATATTTTCAAATAATAATAAATTACTTTTACATGTGAGATACATAACCAACAATCACACAATCATGATTTAGTAACATGAGCAGCCTTATGTCTTAAAGCTTCTTGTCCACCTGACTTGGAGCCAAACCTTTGGATTTTTAGTACTTACTTGGTTAACGATTAAAACATCTACCTACTTAATACTCAGCCAGTCTCACTCAAGTATAATAAAAAAATATTTGGTTAAAAGATTCATACCAAAATGAGGCTAATTTGGAAATTAGACCTTTATATAAATAAAACTAATAAAGTCACAAAAGTATGCCAAAGAATAAGCGTGGTTTACATCAGAGCCGGATGACACAGATTATGGCGAATAATTATCATTTTGCCGCCACCAGTAGGTTATAGGTATATATGTGGGCCGATATGATAATGTATAACGGAATAGTTACCTCGATTCGGAACTACGAGTGTCTCATAATGTGAATTTGTATAGGTACAATGAATGGCAATAATGTCTCGTGTAAGCTTCCCAGTTCCCACTATAATGGTATGATATCGACGACCCGCGACCTCATCAACAACTCCATCGTTTTCAGCGTTGTATATTCCAGAATGATTAGTACCTATATTGTTAACACTATATACCGAAATGAAACCAACATGCTTTCTATCCGGAAAGAGTTCCCATGGGAAATTAGTAAATTTATGGATGAAACCACCGCCGCTAGTACATAATATCCGTAGATCTTCGGTGGAATGGAATGCCCTGCCAGCGTCTGTGTTTCCGGCAAAATATGACCCGGGCGTGTTCAAGAGAAGAGTGAATAGGTACTTACTTAGCTAGCATGCTACACCTTCGATCGCATCGTCACTTTCCATCAGGTGAGAGCGTGGTCAAATGCTAGATAAGTCCGATGTGAAAAAATAAATAAACACTGTTGTTGTAAAATCGTGGTATTCCATAATAATATTTCAAATTAGAAAGCGTCTTATACCTTTTTACGGTTCATCTGTTGAGTCGATTATGATGAAATTTGGCACAGACAGAGCTTACAGTTTAGACTAACGCCATAAAGGAAGACCATACGGTTATGCTACGGCTACACTGCCGTGATGTGACATGCCGATAATTATGGCCATAAATCGTGGCTACACGTACATTTCACCTTTATTATGGCCATAATTATTGGCATACCACGGTAGGGTGGCCGCAGTATTAGAGTACCAAAAGCCGCGAAGAAAACCAGGGGTAGATACTTAAGTACTTATTCATAAAAGCCACTTCATTAATTATGTACATTGTACAAGTACATTGATCTTTAGCTTGATTTTTATTTAATTTGAGAGATGCAATGATAAAGTAGATCTAAATTACATTACATCATACACATTTACAAAACATTTTTCTAATCTGAAGGTTTTATTTGTTCACCGGATATTATACAGATTACTTATACTGATTGTTAAATTTCCACGCGCTAAGGAAAAAGCGAGTCGTGAGAAAAACGGACAGTTCGGGGCCAAAAGGCTAACCCCCGGTTTCTCGTACATTTGTTAAAGTTAAACTCATGTCATCTTAAAAATACTGAACGCTCATTGGTTGCCTGCTGATCATCGGCTGCCGTCAACCAATGAGCGTATAGTATTTGGTCTGTTAAGTTAATGTTGAGTTTGACAAACGTACGAGAAACCGCGGGTAAGGACCACATATTAATGCATAGTATGTACAACGATACGTATCCTGCAGGTATTTATTACAATAGTCCTTTTCAGCCTTGTTGTCGCATTTGAGACGTCAGTTTTAGCACCGATGTGTAAAAATTGGGAATACGTTACAGGAGTTACTGGGTGGGCAGTTTGTACTGCCCACCCAGTAACTACTACATCGCTATAGAAATGATTAAGAAACAACACAATGGTTCGCTTATCTGAACATGTGACTCACTTTGTAAACTGAGCGCTCATTTTAAGCTGTAATTAATGAAGCGTGGCCACAGATTACTGAATATGTTACTTCGTGCATGGCTGTAATAGCGATTTAAGCCAAATTGAGATAGATATACATGATCTGAAAAAAGTTATATAGAGCATACGTATGTTACAGCTCTAATTTTCTTAAGTGGCTGGTGAAATTCTCAAATAAGGTACCTATGTCTGATTGGATTACATTTTCAATTAACATTTAATTTATAGAAGCGGAAGACAATTCAAGAACATATTGAAACATAAAACTATCACCTATTTATATGAAAAACCACTAAACCTAATTGTTAATGAATTTCCGTGTGTTTATTATAGGATTTATGAGTCTATGCGACCTTTATAGTGGTTTAAAGTTTTAAGGCAAGCATGTACCATCGTAGACCGCGTCGTCACTTTCCATCAGGTAAGATTGCGGCTAAATGCAGGACTATTTACTTATAAAAAAAGATAAGGATGCAAATTGCAATACTTTAAATTATACTGTAGGTGTATGCGAATTGCTTCAGTAAGCGCAGAGATATTTACTGAACCATATTAGGTAATGCTCTTCCATATACACAATAACCTTTATAGAAACGCACATGAAATAGAGGCACAGGCTATTTCAATAAAAAACAGAGGACGTACACATTACTTCCGTAAAGTATCGCTATTTTAATTTCAATCATGAAAAATAGAGGCCAAACAAAAAAATCCAACTGAAACTGTTGCGGCAGGATTCCACGAACTAATTTTACAAAAATTACTCGTATTTTCACATTTATTCGACTGTGGACTCACTGCTTTATTTTTATCTTTTTATTTCGCAGCCATAGGCAGTAGGCACTTATTCATATTGCGCAAGTATACTGCAGAAAGTTTCCTTTCAATCGAGGAAAACCTGAAACCATGCAAGTGATCCTTTGGAAAACTTTGCGAAAGTTCGCAACTCTACCAGAATTGCAGCATTCATTGTGTACTTGTTTTACTACCGTATAATATTACGCAACGTCTTTGAATTTTCCGCTTCAAATGATATAAACATTCAACAAACCTTCAGCGGTAACTTTACAGGTTTACCCTCTAGTTTATTGAGTTTTCAATTTCCTTCCAAAGAACGCTTTTAGCTCTATTGAGTAATTCCCACGCTGTGTTTACTACTGAAGGCAGCTGTCAGACTATACATATCTCGGTAAAATAGGTTTCAGCCGAATGAAAAGGTTTGGTCGACTGCGTGAATAAAAGGTGCTTTACCTTTATTTCATTCACAGTAACGTTCTGGCGAATATTATAGGGATAGGAATCTACCTAGCAGCCGAGCAAGTTCTCGATTCTTACGGGGTAAACCACAAATTTCAATATAATTACTAACTGTCATGCCACTTATTTGACCGCGGCACCACTCAACATTGCACACAGAATACTTAAAAGTACCAGGTATCTACTCTATAGTAATTTAAAAACACAGTTTCTCAGCGTGTATTCAAAACCTTCAGTAAGAACAGATGTCAGAGAAGCAGAAGACTTGTGAAATTTTTCATTGATTTCTTGCCATTTTTTGAAACAAACATCATCAGCAAATCTTAAGATTTATAAAGAAAGTAGGTAACTAAGTAACTAGTGGCACGTACCTGCCAGTAATAGATAGTATATAGTATGCCAGCCCCATTAGAAACTGCTACCTCAAGGTGATATTGGCAATACTCCTATACCGCACGTAATACTTGCACTTTCACTGGGCTTTCCTGTTGATCCAATCGCCGATTTAAAAGGAAGTTTACGTGGTTTATGAATCCTGCATGAAGCGGTTGTAAACACCTTTGGTCCACATCACAAATTATGATAAATTAATGCGGCATGGTTTATATTTTTAGACATAAGTAAGTGAAAAGTATGTATTAAGTATGTGAAATAATTTCTAATTATGATTATTGTCCAATGACTCTCAGACGTTGCTGCTTATGAATATAATTATGATTGCGTGCAATTCCATGGTATAAGCACAGAATAAGTAATAGTATTATGGAATAAGCTTTTCACCTGCTTTTAAATATCTTTTTCACCTCACAAGCCCGGAAAGATTCTCTTTGTCATTCGATATCTGCATGCAAAAGCGCGTTTTACCCGCAAGCGTGGAAAGAGTTTTTAAAATTCGAACCTTTCTATACAATAATTTTCTGTACCGCCAGTCCACTGAAATAGCACAGACCTATACCTGACAGCAAGAAAGTAACGTTGGTAGAGACAAAAAAAATACATGTGTCCTTTTTGTTCTTATACCATCCATAGCGTATCATATCATCTTTTTCTAACAATCATATTACTAATCTCCTAATATATATAGGTATGTGGTTAATATTTACTTCTTCTTCTTAAGTGCCAACCTAATTTTTAGAATAATCTCCCTGTCCAGCACCAAAGAGTATATAATATAACCACTACGCTATCCAGCCATTGCGCTAAATTACGACGACTGTATGAAAAGCACTTTTGAAAACTGTTTTATTCACAGAAGTAGCGACTTCTTCCTTTTACATAGGTCAAGAGTCCATGATTTTAATGAATGCCGTGACGAGCTAAAGTTCACCTGCTGTAGAGTGTTACGGCCACCTATAACTAAATTAAATTACTTTTTAAGCTGTTTTTCTTGCATTTTCCTCGCTGTAGTGAGGTGAAAAGTTGTGTTTCGCTCAGCAGCAAAGTCATTTAACGTCTCGTACCTTTGAACAACTTTGCAGCCTTGCATAACGAATAACGGTTATCACCTAGAAAGAAAATATTAAGATTTGTCGAATGTGAATTCAAGATTTTGCTACAATAAATCATCGTAACGACGGGTACATTAAGGTCTCTTCCTACTGTAGGTAACACCCATATTAAGATAGGTAATTACGGTATTCAATTATACCTCCTGTACGTTGAATCGCTCCACGAACTAAAGTCATACCCACTTCCTCAACCACAATATTAAGGCCGCTTTCAAAGTGAAATTGATATTTAATGTAAAAGTTACGAAAATAGCTATTTGCACACCGATGTTGCATAAACCAGTTCAATTAACAGCGTATTGATTATTACGTAATTACGTTAATTCTGCAGAAAGTCAACAGTTCGTTCCATCTCATTATGTCAATGTGTTCGGTGAAATGTTAATATGTATACACAAAGGCTGAAAGCTCGATATGCATAAATTACCATATTAGATTAACGAATATATACGTCATTTTATTATTATCATTTTTATTATTTAAAAAAAAACAGAGCGTTCTTGGACCTACCTACCTACCTACTCGCCAACACATCTTATAACTTTTTTTTATTTACACACGTAGATCTTATTATTTTTTTCCAATCATCAATTTTATTATTTATCTTAGCAATTTCCAGGACGTCGCAGATTAATAACGCTTCAATATCTTAATTGGACTTCCTTTGGAGTTTCTTTCAAGACAATAATCTATTCTTGGGACTTCTGCGAAAGATATTCGCAGGAAAAAATAATCACCTAGTATAACGGATGGGAAGAAGAAAAATAAGGGCTTGCAAATTAATGGAGTCTTTTATTTGTATTTATTATGGTTCCTTTATACTTCCGGGGTACTGTTTTTAACGCGACAGTTAAAGGTTTGCAACATTATTAACCCCAGCCGAACGTCTAGCTCGTCACGTGATCCGATTACAAAAAAAATGTCACCTCAGCAATAGAGTTCCATCCAGGCAATGTATATAGCTTATCAGTAATAGCAAACAGGTATAGTCCTTCGCTAATTCCTCGTATACATTTTTAAGGTCGCTAACGCGGTGGTTTGACCTATTTGACATGAATTATTATTCATTTTATAATCACTTATTACTCATATTTTTCTAGTACCCATCCAAATAGTTTGTTTACAGCTGTTAAAAACAATGACTAACGCGTTTTAGTACAGCTTCAGGGGCAGACTGTCAACAGTCGCCCCTGAACAACACGGCACGTTATGGTCTAACTTACAGTTATTTACCTAAACTTGTGAATGAGTAATGGAATATGACACATAATGAAGTCCATATGATATTACACAAAAATGGTTATTATACTTTTTATAATCTCAATGGTGAAACAATCGGCCCGATTGCTGGTTTACAAGTGCAATGCCTGCGATTAAAACAATTATATAGGCGATTAGAGGCTTTGTTCTGCCCTGAAGTTTAATGACGTTTGTATTTATATTATATATTATAGTATAGGAGCTCCGTGCCTCGGAGAGCACGTTAAGCCGTCGGTCCCGGTTGTCATAAACATCTATGGCAATCGTTACGGGTAGTCAGACGCCTGATCTAACCATCCCTGTTACTGGTTCCTTATGGGGTGCGCGGTCAGATGGCAGTCGCTCGTGTAATTCTGGTAGCTCGCCGCTACAGGTTAGATTGGGAGCCGACCCCAATAACAATATGGAAAAAGGCAAAGAGTATGATGATTATAGTGTAGGAGCTGTGCTAATAAAACTTCAAACATCATTTACTTAATATCTCAGGGCAACGAACTGGCGACTCTAATAATAACATAATAACGTAATATATTATGCGCCTTCGAGCTTTGCAATAGATTAAATTTTAGAAGATATAACTTTGTGCAGTGTGTAGTGGGGGACGATACTTCAATCTTTGCAGCAGGCGAAATCATTTGATATTTCGCACAAGCAACAAATATCAGTCGAATGCGTTTCACATAACAAAAATACTATACGTGACTGATCACGTCAGTCATATTAACTGATAATTGTAGGTTTATTATGATTTGTCGCTTTATGAAATAGGGCCAGATTTTTTTGTCGGGTTTTACGATTCACTATTTAAATGTTAACGGGTATGACGTTCTAGAAGTACAGGTGTTTAGTGTTATCTTAATATCATATTTTTAATTGCCGCTAATTAGCAATAATTAAAAACCAATAAACTGAGTTATAAAGGTCAGTTTTAAAATAGCACGCAGACCGCAGTTTCTGAGCTGTCTTATTCTAAACTAGAGGCAGCCCGTGGATTCACCGGCATGTTTCTGTATACAATCTTTAACACTCATTTTACCCCCATATATGGGGGTGACTGAGACAGGATTTTAAAACTCTTATAAGACTTTTCTTAGTACATACACCCTTACGCCGTAAAAGGAACTAAGACACACTCGGGACATTCTGCAAAATTCACGTCTCTAACTCAAACGAAAGATCTGGATCTGTCAGTCATTAAGTCACTTAGGACAATGTTTTTTACTAATTTATTAATAAATTATATTAAAAAATAACATTGCATCAGCGATGGAAAAATATTGATTGCCTACGGTTTGCATTTATTCCATTAAGGTGGTTTCAATAACCAGATAAAAGTTATTCATTGGATACAATACAGTGAAAATAAAAAGGTAAATTGGAAAAAAAATGGTGTTTGGTATGTTAATTTTTTAAGAGGAATTTTGAAAAAATAATGTTAATTTGTTTTAGTCAGTTTCTAATTTATTAGTCGAATAACCTTTATCCAGCCATTGAAAAACCACCCCTTAGTAGCATGTATGCAAGTCAACGATCCTACAGACAGCATACGATTAGAATGTTGAATGCTGCTAATAGGTGTATGTTGATAACCTCTTGAACCGTTAGTGTAGCTAAATGCAGTTATTACATCAGTTGATCTTATAGCATCTCTGATATTACCTACAGTTGATTGCCTCTAGATAAGTAATATCATTACGTAGTACTATTATTAATTCTGTAATATCAGATGAGATAAATTTATCATCTGACGTCAGTGTTATCTAGCTATTAACTGCGAACTTATTTGAGACATTAATGTTGTCCTCTATAGGCAAGTATTCTTAAATCAGAATCCAGATTCCACAAATAGGAAGAAAAGATTTGGTCAATGGCAAATATAATGAAAGTATCAACGGCAAAGGATGATGATCGAAGGCGAATTATTATGCAAAAACCAAACTTAAACAGTTCAAACATCACTGAATACAATACACATGGATCAGGAATAACTTGTCCAAAGTAGTCACAATATCCTTGTTCAGGTTACGTAACTAAATCTCGACTGAAACCAGTATTTTAGCAATTGTGTCACGGTGCAGGGAAATCTAGGGTCAAATCTTACAGAGACTATTGAACCTTCACGATTTATTAATCTATCGAATTCAAGTTTGTTTTTCAGGAGTTAGGCATCAGCCAATTGCTCTTACGCCTTGGCAAAATGCTCATCAATCAGTATAATTAAAAGGCCTTGTCCTGAACGACTCAATGACTGACAGACAACGTGTAGCATAAACCACTGGAGCTAGAAACGCGAAATGTGGATGGACTCTTTTTTTATAACGTCGAGATGATTAATAAAGGATTTTTGCATAATTCCAATGTGGGGTGTTAAAGATAATAATTATTATGAAGAAGCACGCAGGTGAAACCGTGGGGCACCTCTAGTTTATATCTAAGTGCTGTATATATGTATATGTAAGCATCCTTTGAAGCGGTCACTGTTTTCGTTCTCGGTTAACATGGGCTAGATTTAAGAGCTCAGGTCATGGGGTCAGATGCTGGCACCGATGAAATATTGACCGAAACCTTTTCGACCAAAAATTGACTAGCAAAATAATTTTGAGCCTCAAAGCTATTCCGTATAACTAAGCCTTAGATCTAAGGTCTAACTAAAAAGTATTATAATATTCAGCACGAATTTAACTGAGGAATTTTATGTCACTTTTTGCTGCGTGCGGTTGCTTGTTTTATGAAACCAAAAGTTATTTAACGCACGCTGATAATGTATATGCATTACGTAACTAAGCTGTTAAGAATAATAAGACAGCTGCAAGTGAACTCTGCACCCATAATGTAAGTACAACTACCATAGGAAATTCAAAGCCTTCAACGTTCATTTGGAAATGATCCGTATCGAATTTTCATTCGCATAGCAAAAAAAGTAGGTAGTCTCAACTGTATGTAGATTTATACCACAGGTAACCTTGTCAGAAGTTTTTTGTAAGCGCAGCCGTCACTCTACCATGTAAGCGACTCCACGTGACAGTATTAACATAGTTTTTTGTAAGATCCCTTTTATTCCGTTTTATCTTGAAGCTGAATCTTTTTGTAAAGAGTGACTTCAGAAGTCAATTAGATGCTGTAGAATGTAGAATAATCCATTGAAATCCTGTTTACACGTATACTTACCGCAGTTTAGATAATAGTCACTTGTCACCAATACTTTGTCGTTGACGCATATAGAGACTCGTGAGGAACGATTGCATAAACATAGTAAAAAGAAAATTCAAAGCATCCTTTTTGAAAGATATGCAGGAACACGTGCCAAGGAGTTTGCTGCCAGATAGAAAGCTATTTCAACCTTTGATGAATATGCAACATTTGTCAATTATTTAATCATGGATGATAATTAATAATAAATATACAATTGTTAGTTCTTACTTTTTTATTTTACACCGAAATCAATAACTAATGAAAACAATCAAATAATATTTTTTTGTTTTTTTAAATAATATTATTCATCAGTTTCATAAGGTTTGGTGACTGTGCTTGGATCATTGCCTAATACGACATCAGTTGTTTAAGATTATTCTCAACTGCAACATTGTTGCTATTTGTTTACAATTCTACACTAATACTGATTCTAATATAGAGATTGTGCGGTATGTGCAATAATCAGACCATCCCGCCCGCTTTATTTTTGATCTATACAAGCGGGAACGTGCGTATGATAGTTGGGCTATACAGATAATTAGCTGCTCGAAAATAATAAGTAGGTAAGTATGATTTTGCATTCTTTTCTTTGGCTTCTTTCTAGTTTTGAGCGTGGAGTTTTATTCTTCTAGTGACCGGAGCTCCTAGATTGATTAATGGTAGCTAACTGACTGACTTTACCACTGCAATTACTTCAAACAGCGCAGGTACTGCTACCCAGTTTTGATATCCAACGTCATTATGGAGATAAAGAAATAATTACGGATTACTGCAATCGATCGTCTGCGTAATTCAGTCACTGTCCGGTGCGGATTGCATTGATTGTCGATCATCGTTTTCGTAATCGATAAGGCACTGTCGAGTGTATCTGGCTATCAGTAAACGTACAACAAAGGCTGGGACCAAGGTTATCGGCCGTGGTAACCGGCGGACGACAATTAAATCGATCAACAAAGACGGCTGTTGTTTTTCTCATACATACCAACTTGGAAAATGTTTTCATCAGGTAGGGTCCTGCCAAGCATAACCAAAACGGTCGTTTCGGTCAACAACTTTGGTTACGAAGAGGGATTATTTTATACTTTTACTTATAATCAGTTACGTTAAAAGACTTTACTCTCCTAATGTAACCAGCTACGATGGAGGTCTAATTTTGTTGGTACTTACGTAACAAGTTACGGAGGACTATACATTTAAAACACACTATGTATAGCACTTACAATTATCACTATCCTTTTAATACGTAACCAGTTACGATAGAGGACCTATTGTGTTGCTACTTACGTAACTAGTTACGAAGAAGGACTATATTTTAAAACATAGACTACGTATAGCACTTATTATTATCTTTATTGTGCAAACACGGTTAATGTTCTTGGAAAATAGATAGAAGGTTGGAGTAATCATTATATAATATACATCATTGGTCCAATGGTCCATTGTTCACCTCGCAATCACTAATTTCCTACGTCTACGTCAAACAAAGCATTGGATTAAAACCTAGAGATAAGATAATACGGAAAGATTCATCAGCGGGTTGATAATAATTTCATTTCACGTTTTTGTAAGCACACAGCTCAGGACATCAGAGCCAAGTTAGTCCGACACTATACCGAAGATATCCCGGACGTCAGCATGTACGAGATTAGAATGGCCTTCAAACAGCTTAAAAACAACAAGGCACCAGGTGAAGATGGAATTACGACCGAACTTCTGAGAGCGGGTGGTAGACCGGTACTTTTAGTCCTCCAGAAGTTATTTAATTCTGTCATCCCTGAAGGTACAACGCCAGAGGCATGGCACAAGAGCGTGGTGGTGCTCTTCTTCAAAAAAGGCGATAACACCTTATTGAAGAACTATAGGCCCATCTCGCTCTTGAGTCATGTCTATAAGGTTTTTTCGAGAGTCATTACGAATCGTCTCGCACGCAGGTTTGATGAATTCCAGCCTCCCGAACAAGCCGGTTTCCGAAAAGACTTTAGCACCATAGACCACATCCATACGCTGCGCCAGATTATACAGAAGACCGAAGAGTATAAGCGGCCGTTATGCCTAGCGTTTGTGGACTATGAGAAAGCCTTCGATTCAATCGAGACTTGGGCGGTGCTGCAGTCCTTGCAGCGATGCCAAATTGACTACAGGTATATCGAAGTTTTGAAGTGTTTGTACAGTAAGGCCATCTATGTCAGACCGACTACAGGACCAGAATACGGAACAAATTCCATTGCAAAGAGGCGTGAGACAGGGAGACGTTATTTCTCCGATACTGTTCACAAACGCATTGGAGGATGTTTTCAAGCTCTTGGAGTGGAAAAGATCTGGCATCAACATAAATGGCGAGTACATCACTAACCTTCGTTTTGCCGATGATATAGTCATAATGGCGGAATCGCTCGAGGACCTTAGCACCATGCTCAACGACCTCAGTAGAGTCTCCCAGCAGGTTGGTCTTAAGATGAATATGGACAAGACAAAGATCATGTCTAATGCTCATGTTCCACCTATACCGGTAATTGTTGGGAACCATACTCTCGAAGTTGTCGACAAGTATGTCTACCTAGGACAGACTGTCCAATTAGGTAGGTCCAACTTCGACAAAGAGGTGGCACGAAGAATCCAACTCAGCTGGGAAGCGTTCGGGAAGCTTCGTCCTATCTTTTCGTCCAAAATACCGCAGAGCCTAAAAACGAAAGTTTTCAATCAGTGTGTGTTACCAGTGATGACTTATGGAACTGAGACATGGTCTCTTACTGTTGGCCTCATTAGTAAGCTCAAAGTCGCGCAGCGAGCTATGGAGCGAGCTATGCTCGGTGTTTCCCTGCGAGATAGGCTCCGGAACGAGGAGATCCGCAGGAGAACTAAAGTGACCGATATAGCTCTTAGAGTTAGTAAGTTGAAGTGGCAATGGGCAGGCCACATCGCTCGTAGAACTGACAACCGATGGGGAAGAAAGGTTCTCGAGTGGCGACCACGAACCGGAAGACGCAGCGTAGGCCGGCCCCCCACTTTGTGGACCGACGTTCAGCAGTGGACGTCTTCAGGCTGTTAATGATGATTTGTAAGCATTTTTTTACTAAGAGTACCTATTTTTGCTCGCTACGAGCTGACGTCTTATGTGAATGAATGCTCCTGTATTACGATTCTGTGCTCAGCCTTAATCGAAAGAGAAATGAAATGGAGAATTTAAGGCATAAATGTATGAAAATATGAAAAATATTTTCGGATGTAATCAGAATGAGCCTCAGATTACACCACCATGAAAAACGTCAACAGAAATATTTGAATGGGACAACTTGTATTTTCTAAGTGCGGTGTTTTATTGTCTATGAAATACTATTACATCTTCATTGGTATACTCATGCGAAGAAGCAATAAATATTTAAATAGCAACATAATATTTGCTTCGCACTTAAGTTATAATATAAGCTGTAAACGCTTCCTTGCATTGATAATTTCCTTATAGCTTGCAATCGTAAAAGATAATACTTTAAACGCTAAATTATGTGGTTAATTAGCCTTTATTGGACTGGCCCGTGTCCACATATCATTATTGACCATATAATAAAATGAGTAAATCCACTACTATAACTTACTATAGCTTTATCTAAGTATGTTTAAAATACCTAGATAAATCGTAACTAATCAGCTACGATTTATCTAGATACATCAACACTAGTGTTTTGGGTTATTTCATCGTAGTTCAGTTCAGTAGCGAAGCACGACTAGCCGTTTCTAACCGATCGGCAAAGTTAAACAACGTTCGCTGTGGTCACTACTTTGATGGGTGACCGCTACAGCAAAAAGTGGTGTTTGCAACTAAGCTCTACCGCGCTTCGGAGGGCACGTTAAGCTGTCGGTCCCGGCTGTTGTCGTAAAACAATAGTCGTTAAGCCAAATCAGAAGCCTTTGGGCGGCCTAAAAATTCTAAGACCAGGGCTGACCAGGCCAGGGCTGGCCTACACGAGAAAAAGATCAAAATTAAGGCTAACGATCGGCTGACGGCGCACCGGTTAAGGGTTATGCAATGGTTATCATAAACAATAGGAAAGCTTTCAGTGATTGAAAACATCGACACATAACCTCGAAAGACTTTCAAAAGTTTCTTGTGTGGCAATAATTTCACTTGTACTCTATACATATACTAAAATATTATAAATATTGGCTCAAAACACCACAATGCGGGTCTTTAAAGCCAGAGCTTTTAGTTCAATAATATTACAAAATCGAGGATTTCGCAATCCAATAAACGTTTGGTGCGTAAACCACATCTTGGCACGAGATTCAATCTAAATCTGAATTATCTACCGAAAATCAATTTTGGTATTAGTGTTCAAAATAGTATAACGTGTACTTTGTACTGGACTAGAATGTGTCAGACATTTGGATTGTGTGAACAAAGAAATTCAGGACTTCATTCGATATAGTACTCTACTTTTGAATCTAAGAAACCTCTACTCTACACTACTCTGGTCATGGTGTATAATAGGAACAACACAAAACTTTTGATGTTTAAAACAGAGACAATAATTAATTCGATACTAAGAAAATAGATATTTCTTAACTTAAAAAATTATCAACATTCTTAAAACCAGACCAAGATGAGGTCGATCACAATAATAATATTGATAAAAAATAATTAAGCAAAAGTAATGGATTAAAAATCAATTCAATTAAACCTCACGAACTCTTTTTGAAAATAAACAATAATAACCTTAACACTAGTGATAAACTATAATAAACACAACTTTTATCGGTGTCTTTGACCTTAACGTGTATGTACTACAATTGTATACCGGTCGACATTTATTCTACTTGGAAAGTATCTAAAGGCCAGAGGGACGGAAGTTATGGGGATCTGGCAGACATCCCAAACATGTGTGAACAACATTCAGGTTGAGATTTAAACTTCGCAATATGAGTTCTGTTGCACGAGATTAAAATTAAAGTCCATAATATACGCGGAAAGTCTGCGAATGCACTATTCTCTAACTATGCGTTATTATTCAGTTTTAGTTACATAACCAAAGTAAGCAAGAGTTAAAAGGTAAAAGTATATTGTTAAAGTTTTACTGTTCGAACAGCACGAAAAGTATTCCAATAAACTAAATGCTGAAGGCAATTCATTAATTTTCAGCGGCGGCCATTGCTCTGTGCGCATGTACATTTCAGAGAGAGTACCGGACGCCCACCTATTTTCGGCCGAGTTAAATATAATATGTGTATTTCACATTATTGCGTCTAATAATTCCAACTCACCCCGGTCAAAACACTCGTAGATGTGACATTGAAATTTTATAAACAAGCGCGATCTTTCAATATCATGTTGAAATAAAGTCAAAAAACATCGCGTCATTGTGAGTATAAGTAGCAAAAAATGGCTAATCTAAGCACACGTATTCAGAGCACCTCATAAGTTGTATAATCGTTGCTTAACTTTTTTTATTGCTGCCAAGTAGGGCAAAATGGGCAGTAATCTAAATAATTAATGTTCCTAGCGCAGCCGCTGGCTTCCTATACAAAAATATGAGACCCTTTAGCATTGCCACTAGCAATTACGTGACTAACACGGTAACAAATAATAAATAATGAAAGCTAAGGTTAGCACGTAATACGACGCGGTTGGTGATTATTTTTATGAGTTTGTGTTGCGTCTAGGTAACCCGCTGACCTAGTTTCCAGCGATATAGGCTAGAGGTGACAGTTTGACCTGAAACTGCACCCATAGACATCGTAGGTAGGATCTTATTGATTCTGCGTGCGTACGACAGCCCATATGCAGTATTGTTATGTTATGATAACTAGAGATAACAACATTGTGTTACATAACATAACACGAAACATCGGTTGCGTGTACCACGACGATAAACAGAGCAATAATAGCCAATAACATTAAGTGAAACTAACTGGCAGTAGAAGTATGCCAAGAAATGTAGTTGCTTAAAAGGAATTGACATGATTAGCTTCTTAGGTTATATGCTGGATTGTCATAATTATAGTCCGGAAGGCCCCTGTTGCCTGTAACCCGTGCTTTACGACTTTCAGTCGTGAATCAGTGCTCAAGTTGATATTTTGTTTATAAAACAATTATATTATGAATGAAGTCGACTTGAGCAGCCGTAAAGTTGGATCGGTGGCTCTGGGCTTTATAACGAGCCCCTTGAAGCAGGGATTGCTGCGCTCACTTGCCACTACAGTATTGTGACATTTTAGTAATAATAATCATGCTATAGGTACTAGGTAGCTAGAACGGACTAACTACTTTTATTATCTAGCTTGTTATAATGATTAATATTACAATTTTTATCTTGCCATTAACAGTTGGGAAATCCCGTTAAAGGTCGCCATTGTTTGTACAATTGTTTGCTTGTAATAGTTGACTACCAGTTTTAAAATCATGAATACTGTGTTACTGTATGAAGCTTTCGAGCCAGACAATAAAATAAAAAATAATTTAATATCAACATACTACAGTGATTGATCTTCTAGGTCTACGTTAAAGTCTCTAAGTTTCAATCAAGTTTTTACTCCACTATTTTACCATATAACTGTTTATAGTAGCAAAAAAGGGTAAGGGCTGCCTGGTGGGAACCGGTCGGTTAATATATTCCCAAAGTCCTCACCGACCTTCTCCGCAGTTATACAGTATTAGTACTTATTGAAAACTCCACCACAACTTGTAACGGTTGCATAAACCCAGAAGTCACCGTAACTAATAGTAAGTGAAGCAATGTGTTCACAATTACGATGTCGACTACATAACTTCCCTCTAGCAACGCATCGCGTATCATGACATGACAGGAACAGTGTCTCTTCATGTCTCGTCCACAATTCCATGCAATCATGTCACCATTTCATCGCAATAGGGCTGTCAAATGTAAGCTTTAAGTGAGGTAGTCTGCATGCATGCATTTCTGCATCCTGAAAACTTGCGCAGCGATGATGGCTGTCAGTGACTGGGGATAAAGCCAGTAGCGAAAATGGGGATTGTTCATTTTTTATATAGGCTTACTGATCACTACCTAGGTATAACTTAAAAATCAAAAATGAAATGAAATTTATTTCGGGAATAAATATGACTCTTTTCATTTCATTTCAAAAATATTTACGGATTATCAGTATTTTAGGCTTTTATTGAACAACCTTCAACAAATCATTTTTTTATTGCGTAGAGGCAACGGCCGGAAATTATTGAACACAAAGTATGCCAACATAAATTTCTAGATTTCAATACTTAGGTAATTACAAAATAATTACAATGAATATAACGAAAAAAATCATATTAGTTTCTTAGACTGCTCCATATTTTCATAAACTAAAATAAAAATTGGGGTGAGTTTTGGACATACTCCATTGGGAATAAGCAGAATTTATCGGTCGTCGTATTGGCTTTAGTAGCTCAACTTTTTTTGAACTATCAAGGGAAAATCTAGCAACATAAATGTGATAGTAGTAGTACGGCACACATTTACAATTCAATGGAGCAAACAAACGCCAGTCCGTTAAAGTTTATTTATTTGTAAATACTAAAGGCACACGCTGAAAAACTTTCACCTAAGTGACAGTCAATTCGCCCGCTCCGGCTTTTAGGATAAACTGCGGCTAAAAATAAAAAAAAAGTTTTTAAATGGGTTTTTTATTTTCGTATCTGTCAAGTGTCAACCCTAATTGCGTGCATGATTCGTATACGAAAAAGAGAAAACATGTATAAAACGAAATACGATAACTTACACTCTTTCCACTATGTTACTGTATTAAAGACAGATAGAACTAGTGATTGCAAGAAAATATTAAAATATAGATAATGTTACAATCGAAATCGATCTAAAAACGTTAAAATATAATATCAAAACATAAGGTACCGATTGTTTGTTTATTGTAACTACATAATTAACAAAAGTACATTACAAAGTATTTCATAATTAATATGATATTTATTACGTAACTCGCAGTTTTGTTATTAACATTATTATAATAAAAACGTAAGTATAATAATAATATGTACTTGCACAAAACGTAAATCATTTTAATTCTTAATTTTGTGGCCCAGTATAATTCTTCAAGTGCCGATGATATACCACTTCAGAATCTGATGATGATTAAAACTCAGCATGGAGAAAGAACTAAAGGTTGTTGCCCTCGATAAGTAACCTCAACCTAAAGGTGACCAGTTAATGAGTGTTATTTCTTTTTTTATAATTAGGGCTTGTAAAACTATGATAATTGTTTTTTATCATACTATTTTCAATGCTAATAATTTTCATAAATGTTTCATAGGTCGCACTCGCGTTGCGGTTAGTCATGTGCATGAGAAAAGCCACGACCGCGACTTTCTTTTGTGTTGGAAATTACTTGATATCGGGGTCCACGTTTCGTTGTTATTAAAAAATTACTTGTCCATCATCATCATTAGCATAAAGAAATTCACTGCTAAACATAGGCCTCTAACGGCTCTCCACGGTTTTGACCAGGTCGTCGGTCTATAATGGGGCCCAGCCTACGTTGCGTCTGCCTCCACTCGAGAACCATTCTTCAGTTCTTCCCCCATCCGTTGTCGGTTCTGAGAGCAATGTGGCTTGCCCATTGCCATTTCAAGCTGCTAATTCTATGAGTTATATCGGTGACTTTAGTTCTTTTGCAGATCAATTTCCTCCTCTGTGCAAAGTTGGAGTTAACACCAACTTGTGCGCTTACGTAAAAACACTTTTATTAATATATCAATATCAATTTTACACTAATTATCTGAAAAAAGCTCAAGATATGAGCTTTGAAAGAAATTTCAATTTTCATAATTAATTTAAGCTTTCTTTCTTTAAACATCACAGACTAGCAAACTATTCCTAATTTGTGTCACAGAATTTGAAGACAGGACTTTGCATGCTTTTGCATTTGTACATAAGTGTTAAAAATGTTGACCAAGAATCCCCTTGCCCTTACCTGCCTTGAAAACCAACGTACCTTATCAAAAAATATGACCGGCGTCGCCGATCCGATGGTCCCATCTTTTTTCTTCTCTATCTTGTACACGACGATGTGGTTATCCCTGACTGTGTGGACGATGAAGGCCTTAGAATCTGGACTCCACGCCACGTGTGACGCATGATCGAACTCGATGTTTACCCGGAGTGTCTTGTGCTCTTTCTGGTTCAGGTCACGAATGTCCCAGAGGATGACTGAACCATCTGCGTAAAAATTTCACATTATAAGGCTAAGAAATAAGGATAAGGCTATGAAACCTCTCCCAAACTCTGCGCCCTGGCTCACAATAATAATAAAAGGCAGCAAAAACTGCAGATTTCGAATAGGAACAATTCCGATGGACCATGAATCTACTGAAGCATGAAAATTTTATAGTGTGCACGACATGTATAAACATTCAAGTCTAGATGCGTCTTGTGTGTAGTTCTGTCTTTTCTGAAGAGACGATGACGAAGAACACATGGACACACAGCGATGGAATGTGGTCAAACGCAATGATGAATGTAAAAAGAAACTATCACTTGAAAATGCATTACCGGTAAGTTTTTTTAAAAGTATGCTAAATAGACTCAGCCTACAACCACAACTGGCTATGTAATATACGACATATTATACCTACCATGCAATAATAGGAATCAACCTTCCATTAAAATTTAACGAGCGCTAATGAAATCATAACTAGGTACCTAATTAAGATGTAGCTAGCAACAATCAGCGATACTACGAAAAGTATGACAGAGAATTACTGTAATGTTTTTGATCAGTCTAGCAATTTTAAATATGATTATTTAGTACGTAGTAGTATGATTATGAAGTACCTATGCATACAAAAATTTTCTTTTATGTTGTGTGGTAAATGAGGCTGATGTAAGGAACAGCAAAGCAAACCTCATTAACATAAGGGTACCTATGGAACTCTAAAATCAAAAAAAGCTTTATGAAAAAATATAAGAGTAGGAAATTACACCGTTCAATGCACTTTGTGGAGAACGACATCCTCTCGATATGTATTGTCTCAGTTCAGCGACATTTCACGATGCAAGATGCAACCTTGGTAACGTTGAAGTAACACTGATAAAAGATTTTAAGTACCTACTTAACGTTGAGAGTTCAAGATGTTCAGAAGAAAACTTGGCTCTGCTAATAAGAAAACTAGTACTTAGATTAACTTTTGAGGCCTATTGGCCAGATATACTCAGTAGAACCGTAATTACCATATTGGCTGTTCAATTATTCTCTGTTCTCGAAATTGTCATACTACTTTGATGACTGCATGCTGAGTATGAATGGATTGCCATATAATGTACTGGTTAATCATTTTTATTAAGTACGCTGGGTGTCATTATGTCGATACTTAAATCATGTGAGGTAATTATGATAACGAGTTCGTAGGTTTCATATGATTCAATTCAAATTAATTTTCTTTAGGATAACTACTGCTCAGTCTGTCCTGATATTATATCAGAGATGGTTAACTCCCAAGTCCCCACGATTATCCTTGATTGAAGCTTTATGATTCGCCTTGTATTATACGCCGCTCCTTTTTTCAGACATCAAAACTTGAATTAAGTAGGTATATTCACATTGTCAGCTGAATACGTTATTGTTTCCGTGGGATTCATGTCGGAACCGGCGGATTGCAAATATTTACCTTCAGAATCAACTACGAGCCAATCTCTTGAGCAGACCTTGTTCTTTTGTTCAGAAATAAACTTCTGGATACCAAAACAGCGTATACGTTACCAAGACTCAATTTTAGCCCGTCCATAACACAAACAAAATAACTGCGTGCGAGTGAAACGTTTCGGTTTCCTAAAACAAATTCGTTGTATTTACTCATCTAATATTATTGTTCAATAATGAATAGAGGTCGTTAGACACGAAACTCCTATTTTAGTTCTTTTTATATCGATTGTTTTGTAGACCCAGAAGCAAACATCACATATATGTCCAATTACAAATATGTTAAATGTAGCGTAACTAATATACAAAAGTGGGTTAAGTAAATTAAGCATGCAACAATATGCTGAGCGGTAAAAGGTCAACGGACCACTTTAGATATCGTAACTGAGTCACTGTATCAAGGCCGTTGGATTTCAGGTGAGCAGAGAACAAATCTAGTGCTCTATGTAAGGCAGTTACTAGATACCGTATAATGTCACGCTAAAGCGTTATAGTACTTACAATTTTTAAACCAGTCACGCTTCATGAGATACGTACCTAACCTAATCGTTAACTAGGTACTTAGTTTGTTACAGTATTAATAGCACCTGCCTAAACCTAAAAGATATAGTACAAGGTGCACGGAAGTCGTACAAATACAAATTATACCTACAAGGTACGTGTTACCTAAATGTACTTACAGTCGCTCCTCAAAAAAATTGTATAAATATAAGACATTATTTAATTCCAAATATACTAAAACCGTTTTTTGTTAAATAATAAGTGCATGTGCCTCCAAACTCCTTCTGAACAAGCGAGCCAGACTAGACGAGCATAGTATGATTTCTTATCGGAACTTACCAGTATGCACTAGTAACGTAGGAGGAGGCTATAATAGGTACCTATATCATATGATTATTAGCATAGACGAAATTAGCAATGTCTTCATAAATTGACACTACCGCTCTACCTCCAATGCTATTGGTAAACCCATGGTTTCAGTGGTTCTTCCAGTATGTACTTATGAAGTAATATGACTAATTTTCTTTTTCCATAGTCATACTAATATTATTGACAATTTTCATTTTTCTAATTCTGGCATATCACAAGTGTACAATAACTACAGGACTGGACCTAGTACACTCCCATGTGGTACTCCAGCTTTTATTTGATTAAGTTCGGAATAGGCGTCTTCTTGCCTTACCCTGAACATACTTTCTGTTATGTAAGACTCTAATATATCAGAAAATTATTCTGGAAGTATATTTCTCAACTTTATGTGTCCCTCATGCCAAACTTTGTCAAATGCTTGCGCGACATCCAGAAAAATGGTAGCACAAACTTTCTTCTCTGGCACTGTTTCCATGCAATTTTTCAGAACCTTTGACGCTTCTAGAGCCTAATATAAATTTGTTAACATTCAAACCTAAATAAACTAATAATAACACTCCATTCAGTTCATTAGAGTTCCAGAATACCATTGTTACATTAAACAGCGCACTTTACATAAATGCATTTGATTCGTAGACAATGCCATTTCAAGTGTAATATTATTCAGGAAACATTAACTCTGTTAACAGCTTTGTCCTTTGCTAATTACATTCGGTGCCTTACCTAGTTTTAATAAGTTGTTGAAATAACATAATATAAATGTAATAAATGATTATTTTACGTTTCAGTACTTCCAGGAAGGGTTAGTGTTAGATAGGCGGCCGACAGTGACATTTTTGCCAAAACTTTTGCAGTCCCTTATATGATTGGATACGAGCGCTGACCCCAAACAAACACACTCCATCGGAAAGGCTCTTATTTGGAATCCACACTCTCCATCTCCTTCATCCTGAATGTACAATAGAAAAGACGGAGAGTGCACATCCTGAATCGGAACCATACCGATGATTCTGAATCAGCATGCAGGTCAGGAAAGAGATGATGATAAATGATAATGGTCTGTTTGAATAAAAAATGTAGCTCCTGAAAATGTTGTAAGTTTTAACTTGTTTTAATTTGTTATGTATTCCTAGCATTTATTTGAGAATATATGGGTTGGTGGGTAAGTACCTCCCCGTGTGAGTGTATTGTATTGGAGTTTAATTAAACTTAAAAAAACCACAATAATATTTTTGCAAGGTTTTGCGGGTTGATTTGAAGGGGTGAAAATAGAGAGGAAGGTTTCTTCCAAAACTTTTTTTATCTTCAAAATCACGTTCGTTAAGCCGGTTATTAGGCATATGGTATGGTAAATACCTACCTACATGTTGTAATATAAGAAAATGTTTATATTATTAAAAGTTAAAAAGGTTTTTGGAAACTCCGTTAATTATCACGGGTATTTAAACATATTTTTCGTGTATATAAAGTATACATAGTATACATAAAATATTGAAGAAAATTACCGGAGATATAGGTAAATTTAAAAAACTGATTTCATCCCTGCCTCTTACAATGCCACCATGAGAGGTTACTGCATGAGGCTACTTTAAAAAGATTAAAAATGATTAAATAAGTAACCACTTTATTAATGGCGCTTTTACACGGCTCCCAAAAGGAGGGTTAAGCTAATTTTATCCTGAAAAAATAAACGGTTCCTGAGGCATATTAAATAGTCAACGCGGGCGAAGCCACGCGGCTACAGCTATTTGAATAAAAGTTATATTATTGACAAAATAAATAAATTACATTGAACATAAAAAAATATCGTAATTTTAGCGCGTTGATGTCTTTTGCTCTAGTACAAATGAATCTATTAGGTATATTTTTTTTTACATAATGTTTACGTAACTTTTATTAGGTAACATTATTTCGACTGCGTCAGGAATATTCTTTAAATAAGTACCGACGTCAGTTCACTAAACAATTTAAGAATTAAAAATTACCATTAACTTTTCGTAAGAACTGTTCAAGGGAACTAGGAAGCATTCTGCTTTATTATAATATAAGGCAACAAAAAAATTACAAAAGTCATCATCATAGCTACAAATGTACCTACGTGTGTACATAAATCGTGTGTTTATTTAAAATAATCACGACTGTCGGTTCATACATACATAATGAAGTCTGTGATTCTTATCCGAGGCTTCTGCGAGACAAAAACTCGTCTGTCTCTGATACTTGCCTACACTACATTCAGCTTGTGGTCCGTTTGAAATTCAGTTCACTGCACTTGGAGAAACACTGAATGTTTCTATACAAGGATTATTTATTTGTCTTTCCAAAAATCACCAGGAAAACGCTCAACTTTGCAGAGAGAAGATAATATATACAAAAGTGTACTTAATCAAAAGGAATCTACTTTATTGATGTGTGATCCTAATTATTCTTGTTTCCTTTACCTCAAAAATCTATAGCTCACCCAATATTTTGCAAATAACTTACTGACAGACCAACATTGAGACGTTCGTAGTTCATAATATTTAAAGATTCAAGGTCTAACAGCATTGTCGGTACGGAGGCCATGTAACATCGCCGGTTTAGACACGGCGTTGCGGTGGGCAGAGAGTAGGCAGTCTCTAGCCTTAATTGGCCAACCTTTTGTCAGCAATTAATCGTCTTTAATATTCTAGCCATCAGTCAATCATCCGCATCTTGGTACTGATCGACTCTATGCATATTATTAAGTCGTCGAACTACCAAATGAAGCGATACATTTATTTTAAGATTTTTCCAGAAGCTTTACTAGAGATACATAGGTAAACTTCCATCACAAAATAGTATACGGCCTTCTTAAAACATCAGAATCAGATTTCAAACAAAGACTGCATAATTATTTTATACTCGTGGGTAAATCACTCCATTAGTAAAGTAAGTACGTACACGAATAATGGCCTAATAGGTGCAGCTGCATTGATCCGCCTAAAATACACTCACGTGGCCGGGTCCCGGGCGAGCAATCGATATAGGGTGTGCACGTGCGAGTGGAAGAACCGACGCTGCCTGCCCTGAATTTCATGTAGGTACCTAACAGTGAAATAACTAGTTGAGAGATTTGAATAATTGCATGAGCCTTACCTCCTCTCCATTTACAGTCCTCTGGCATTAGCATTTTAACTCCAAATGAACTTTCAGCAGCTGAAGCTGCCTCCTCTCAAATCAATTGGGAACGGAAAACTTCGTGTGAAACGTATTGGCTTTCCGATTTCCGATACAACGGCTCCGAAATGAAGGCAAACGTAATTACTTTCATTAGCATAACATGCGCCACCGCTTCAATAGCAACAAATCAAAAACATCTGGTTCAGTTCATTGGAATGAAACAAGTTCAGTGACATTCCATTTCGTTATCGTTGTACTTAAATTGTAAAATTTGTTCGGTGCTAAATAGGCAATCTAGTGTACTTTTTACTTAGATTTTCCTATTACAAAAACGTTATAGTTTATATTATATATTATGTTTGGAAACCCCTCTGTCTCTAACTCCACAGTTCCACACGGAGTCGATATAGTCTTTGACTTCACTAGATACTGCGCCTTTGTTTCAAATCTACGAAATAGGTCACCTAGAGCCGTAGAAACCGGACGCTACAAAATTGCGTCCGCAGAAACATCCCCCGCAATCAAATCATGTACTCAATTCTAGACCTTGCTAACTTCACGCACAGACGATGTCAGCAATGCTTTGACAGTTAAAAACACAGCATTACGACTGCAAATAACCGAGTAGGCACTTGGCTCATGGTGGGGACCCGTGTACCCGAGTAGGCGTGTCGAAGTGTGTAGTCGATGACGAAACACGGCTTCATTTTGTGCAAGAGCCTTATTGTGAAAGATATATTGACGGTGGCAAGCTGGACGGCGCCATAGAGGTCGAGACGACTCCGCAGCGTTCTGTTTACATATATGAGTGGAATTTGAAATTCACGCTTAAAATTGGCTAATTTTCGTCGGGGTTTTGTGTAGCAAAACATAAAAATCTATTGTTAGACGTGAGAACATAATATTGATGTTCTTAACATAATTAATAACTGTTATTTCTGTTAGTACTTGGTATACTTTATAATCTTGACACTAGTATTATCGATATCGATGTACCTGTACCTACCGTCCTACTTCAGAGAATGATCCCAATTTTGGTCATTCACCACGAATAACCAAACGTGCAACAGGAAGACTGAAAAACTGATTACAAGCCAGAATCACAATATGCATAGAATAATTACAGTAAAGAAAAGAATTATTAATATTACAAACCTTGTTAAGGCAGTCATAAAATATTGTCTCTACTGTACATTCTCATTCTGTCCAACTCCATCCAGTTAATATATTATATTCTCCGTACTGTTTCGACGAGTACCTACCTACCTACCTAAGTATATTAAATTATTTTAAGAATGCCTGAGACCACCGATGAAGGTAAAAACAAAAAAAAGATAGACCGGTAGCTAAAAGATACATAAAAAAATATCGAGACGAATCGTCTCTATTTTAAGGCAGTCAAAATGTTTGGTTAGATCGTGGCAGGTCCCAATTAACAAAAACATTTGCGTGCAAGCGTTATAAAAATGTTTCGTACACCGCACAAACAAAGCTCTAAATATTCCTGATTTATTATTCAAGTGAACGATTACGATTCCGAACAAGCACAGGATTTTCTTTGAAATCACGACTCATGTCGTTCGACATAATGCACGTACAACATTGTGTGGATCCGAGTGTTGATCGAAGCAGTGATACATTATCTTTTATCAGTTATGATTTCATTCTTATGTTGAGTAATGTGTACTAGTGGGTACTTACGTTTCTAAAGAACTATTTTCGGCGTCGCGTCGCTTTCAATTTGCATTAGAGTGGGGAGAGGGGGCGCTGTCGTCGTGTCGTCTGCTCTCATTCGTAGAACTGTGACGTCTCAGCGTTCATCTTCATATTAACAACGGATGTGGAGTGTCCAAGAAGTGTCATATCATGCTCGATGCAATCATTCATAAACATAACATAACAACCACTGTTATCCAAAATAACGTTTTGTTTGTTATTATGTGTATAAACATACATGTACTACAAGTAAATATTTTAAGTGTTTATTATGTCATTGTAAGTGTATACCGATTGCAATTTGTACAGCTATTAAGTATATTTATTACGCTGTTATAAATAGATAAGATAACATCAAGCGGGGCATCTTGCCACTTCAGGGCGGCGAGATACTCATATCAATTGAGGAACTCTACATAATTTGTCCTCAATTATTTTAGTGATAAGGTGTCCTTATTAGATAGTCTATAATCTTCGACTGTATCGACGTTAGAGTATGAATTAAGCGGGAACAGATAAGAAAGTATGTTATGATGTTGAAAAGAGTGAAGTAAGAACTTATTTTGGCGACACCAAACGTCAACAAACAGCGGGTACAGACGACCGGGCGCACGGCCGTTGCTCCTTCTCAACCGATATACGCGCCGTCGCCGTATCTAATACTAACAAAAATACCAAGACTGTTATACTTACGTATTTTGTTGTGGTCTCATACATGCCTACATTCCCATACTAACGAGTTTCTAAATCTTTATTCGAGGCTGTGTCGCCAAAAGATAAGATAGTCTTTCAAATTCCAATACAAGCTAATTTCTTCAGAAATTCAGCAATTTCGCAGACGAACTATGTTGTGGAACTCGTAAAGTTGGCTCATCTTATAAACTGTTTCATCATCGATTTATGTAAGGTTATGTAACTTAAAACTTAGAGTGCACGGTCGTTAACTGTTGTTTGATTGGTCAAAACTAGCTCGTTTATTAATATTTTTTTGGTATTGATGTTCAGAAACTGGTATACTGATTAGTTCATGAATCATTTGTAGCTCCTGTCAATCAGCAAGTTTTACTGGGAAACAATATATTATATTTTGCCTGACTCAGTTCTTTAGAAATTCTTTAGAATACAAAAACAAGCAAACAAATAAATGAGCTTTAGCTTAGTCACCTAGTCGTGTTCTATCAAGATAACACGTTGTTATTGATTAAAATTTACAATGCATTACAATCCCATGGCATCACCCACAGATTTATTTAATGATGTTGTTAAAATGCATGTCGTTTTAATTTTATAATCGAAGGAACTGACTGTTTTCCTGTTAACTTTCACAAGTAACAAAATGAATCACGAGAAACATATTGTTTCGTCATTCGGGAATCCCTTACGTCAGAGAGAACTCTAAGAATTTGACTCAATTTATGAATCAATTTAGTAAGCATTAGTAAAGATTTGTGATACGATATCCAAGTTACAGCCAGCATTAGGTAGGTTACGTGCCACAGCTAACAACAACTTGTTACGTAGTAGAGAAACCTAGCACAGTGAAAGTTTTTATGGCTCTACTGTGACACAAAAATATAGACGCAAGTTCTGATTTCATATTTGAATAACTAACTGTTGATGCAGATGAATCTGATTAACATAGCATTGTTTGTTTGTACTAGAAAAGTTTACTCACTCTAAGTCGTGTATTGGAAAGGAAAACAAAACAAAGTTTTAGGGGGAAAAAATATCACGTTTATTGCTGTTACTGCAATTCGAAGGCACATACCGCATGCAGTACGCGCGCTCCGTCAACGTGACTAAATTGTCACTCTTGAATAGTCGAATTTGAATCATCAATTCATCATTCATCGTAAACACAGTTCATGTCCATAGAACAATTGTCTTTGTATAACATTTTTAAATCACTCAACATTTAGGCGGCACTAATCAATGGATCGTAAGGTTGCAACATCGGTAGTTGATTGGCAATGCGTACGCGGGCTGTTCGCTCCTGATGCACCTTGAGGAGCACCAGGTCCATGGCCGCCCGCGCATCCTCCAACGGCGAGTGGCCGTTGCAGCCGCGCTGGACGCTGCGTCCCAGAAGCTCCTCAGAGAGAGCGCGCAATGATCGCCGTAATGGAAAGCCTCTTGCGTGCGGATAAAGCGCGCATGTGTCCACAACAGCGAAGTGCAATAATTTCAGGGCCCGTAAATCGTTATCCAGCGCGTGTCCAATTAAAATCGTATCAGTTCCCACAAATCCAAGTATATCGTTCTGCACATCTCGTAGCGTCTTAGTCGCGCGCGCCAAGTCGCGCGGCCTGATGCCCGAGAAACGGGTATTATGATCGACGACAGGTGAACTCGGTTTTACTAGTGATCTGTAAACTAGTCGGCCATCGGCAGCTATGACCGCGATACTAGCTAATTCCAGTCCTGCTGTTGTGTAGCACATCTCTGCGTCGATGGCGTACACTCCGCCGCGAGGTGAACGTGCACGCACAAATCCTTCTAAAGGTCCGTTCATACCGGGACGCGTACCGCTCCATACATGAAAACGCGCCGTACTGCACCCTCTGGAGCCAAGCGGCATCTTGCAGCAAGCGTAGTAATCCCCGCTCAGGCGGCCCCAGTGGTAAATACACGGTTCCTCTTTTACATATTCACCTTCACGAGTCATTCGAAACATTTTATCACAACGTACGCACAAGTGTTCCACTGCATCCGCTTCTTCGTCACTGTCTGAACGCGGTGTGGAACCCAAAGACCCGCGCCCGCTGTCTCCTTGCGAGCCGGGTACGAACTCCGGAGCGTTCACATCCCAAGTAGTAGCCGGTAGTGGTCTAGGTCGCGGTGGCGGGTTTATATACACCACAGCTTTCGAAGAGTTGGGCTCGATTTCCAGGGGGTACCCCAACGCCCACATGCGCTTCGGCGAGAGCAGATGCGGGCGGAGGGTTTCCACTAGTTCTTCAGTTGAGAATCTCGGCGGCGTCGACGGCGTCGGCGGCGAGGGCGGGGGGCGGCGTCGATCACGCGGCTTGCGCCGCCGTGCTGCAGCGCTGGCAGAGTCCACCGTCGCGAGGGTCTCTTGATAAAACCAATCGTGCAATTGAATACAAAAATGCATGTTTCCTGGCTGGCTTGTGTACACATAGAGTCGAGATATTGAACGCGGAGCGTCAAAGATACGTGCTATCGCGCGCGCGGGCGCTGTACTAATGGCGCGCTGGTGGGGCAGCCCACGCTTTATACGTACGTAGGTAGAGCGCGTTTGTTAACGGGACACGCCAATCGACCGGCCTATTCTCATTTTTCTAAACAATAACAAAACTTTTCTTCTAATAAACCGATTAATCTACCTCTTAGAAGCTAAATGTTTGAACTAATCCTCTACCGAACTTAGGTATCCTAATGCCCCGGAGAAAGTCCCCCACGCGCCTGCTGTTGTTTGTTTACTTTGATCAGCTGATGTGCCAGCCGTCCGCGTGGTATTTATTTGCAGCCAAATATATAGATGCGTAGCTTTAAATTTATTTAATGATATCGGGATTTTAATGATGTCTAATTTATTAACGATTTATTAGCTCATTGTCTTTAATGATATTGGTACTTATAGTAATTAAGTACATACTATAAATACATTTTAGCTTTAGTACCTACGAGTAAGAGAAATATCTGCTTATAGTTTAGTGACATATAATAAATACCTACAGGGTGAGGGGCAGGTTGCATAGGAAGGACGGGCGTTGCACTGACAACGTCTGGCCATCATTTAAAAATAAACTTTCATTGATTGCACGCGGCAACTCGCTCCACAAAGGTATTAAAAATTTAAAACGTGTAATGATGCAGGATAACCTGTTCCGCGCAATAACTTTTAAGGAAAACCCTTCCATATGACAATAACATGTTGAGTTGAGACACGGTATTTTGCTAAACGTTATGGTGTGACGTTGTAATATTCCCCTTCTGTAATGAGAGTTTACATTAACATATTCTAATATTGATGATTCACGGATGATCAAGAGAACATGCTTTGAAAATCGGGTCAACGTCATCGTACGTTGGCTGACGTGACTGAAGACAGATAAGTACATCCTGAGGTGATAAATAGGTTATGGCTCACTAAACCTAAGATAAATGTAAGATGACGCGCTTTCTAGGCATTAACAATATTATTGTCACTTAAAACGACAAGAGATTTTATAGCGGCCTTTATAGAAGTCTAGGTATATTGCTGGAAAGTTTCGCAGTTGGGTTAGGACATAATTCATTGTTCAAGTTTCTTTAAATACCAACGTACCCATTCTAGACGAAGCCACGGAGATTATAACCACATTTTTGTGACTTGAAAAAACATGTTTCTGTTTTATTTGTACGAATTCTAACGAAATTTTACCAAAATTCCTTTTTTATAATAAATTATATATGATTTTTAGTATCTCACCCTGAAGACGCATAATTTTTCATGTGCATGGGTCGTGAAACATGCACCTTTAAGTCTTGTTTAAAATGTATTAATATTATTATAATTATTACGTATACCTTTATATACGATTAGACTCTTTGTTTGCCCTGCCCTGATTAAAAATGACACAAAACAAAACATGTCTTTATCATTAAATATAGAATATGTGGTTAATTTTCAATCAACATTAATTTTATGATATCCAATGACACACATGTACAAACATGTACATGTACAAGAAATAGCCTTATTTGGCTAACTATTGTAATATTTTCAGATAAGTTCCTATAATTTAAATATAGTCATCTATTATGGGGTTAAAACAAAATTGCTAGCACACTTAAAACAAAGGCAACTTTGCGTATATCGTAAAAATGAACAAACCACTTTTTTGTTTTGCAACATTATCATATTATAGGTTGGAAGACGTTCGCGCCTGAACATAATATAGGCCTCCCTCAAAGAAAGCGACTTTGAGAGGCTACTTGGGTCTTGCTTGTTGTTTATAACAACATATCTCAAAATATGTATCTTGTATGACATATTTAACCGCCTCAAAGTTAAATGACGTTAATTAAAATTGCGCACTGTTTTTGTATTGCGCAGAACTATAAGAATAAATCTATTTCTGATCAACATCCATTACAAAAATATTATTCAAGTGTCTTATCGAGTTAACAAAGTTTTGTAATGATGTGTGTTATTGTCTAACATTATAACAATACTATAGAGTCCATAGTATAGATACATAGTAAGTTATTAAATCTTTAAACGAGATGTCAAAATACGTACAAAATACCTGCTAACTAGGTAGGTACATAATTAAAACCCGACGGGACATCTTGTGGTATATCTACGAATCCCGCGAGGTTCGTAGCACGCAGCTACGCAACGTAGAGGGTGTAGAGGCATAATCATGTATATTGCAAGGAGTTACTAATTAGTTTTTTTTTGTGTGGAATCAATAAACTATGAATTATTGAATTAAAAGTCGTAGAACAAGAGGTTAATAACATCCCTATTATATAAAAGTAACCGTTTTTGTTTGTTTGTTTATGTGGCTTTCAGGTCAAAACGGTTGACCCCATTTTAAATTAATTTTGCACACCTGCTTATTTACCTGGTATTAATATAAGAATACTTTTATTCCCTGAAAAATTAGTGCTTGCGAGAAACCCGCTCGGCGTCTATAGTTTTTCATATAACTCTGTATATGCACATGTACATTGATTGACGTATTTAGGATCAATAATCGGACATGAACTTAATATCGAACCATGTGCGTAAGGTTTGCGTCCAAACTCTCGAGTCCGTTAATAGTGTCCGTACGTTCATTCTTCGTGAACATGTCGATGAGATTATATAAAATAGACTCAACACCAATTGTCTAGGCGATTGGATCAGACAAATCCTCCTTGTCAATAATAATAATAACGATCCATGCCGATTTCGGCCACGGCGACCTTTCTCTGTTAATTTAGGAGCCTTGGTGTTTAGCTCTAATATGACTAATATACCCTATTTTTGCGGCAAATGTACGTGCACGGTGAGTACACGTTAAGGTACCATTGACATAATGATATTGGATATTTGAAGGCGGTTTACTCTTAAGTTGGTCTCGCTTAAAGTCAAGATCGCGCCTTCTTTCTCTTTCAAATGCGTTTACATTACGCTGCACCATTCGGCGCCATTCAGGGCGGTTTTCCGCCTGCAACTCCCAGCAAGAAGGATGGATGTCGTCATAGTCATTGATATGATAGGACCAAACGTGTCGTCATAGACATGCGAAAACAGCATTATTTTAAGGTATTATGGGTATACGGATATTATTACATTCCCTGATAGTGACCACGATAAGATTGCAAATGGGTTGCGACTACATATTTATTGTTTATTGTGATTTTAGGAAATCCTAAAAGAGTGATTCATTATCTGATGCAACACGTTCACAAACAAAAAAGTGCTGGATTAGGGAATCATAAGGCGTGCTCTTTTAATTCATTTTTTTAAACACTAAACACAGAGTTGATACTTGCTAAAAGATCGCCTGACGCGTCTCGAGTTTTCACCAGGCACTTTCCCATTTTGATTTAATTGTCCGACTAAAAAGTAATCTTATATTGATCTTGGTAAATACGCAATCCATGTGCATAACTCTATCCAAATCGGTTCAGCCGTTGTAAGCCATTTAAATTACCAAACATTTAGTGAGGAGATCGATAATAAGAGCTATTATTTTTTTTGTTAATTATGCTACCGGTGTCCCATGCCCGGGGGCATGGGACACCGGTAGCATAATTAATCCGTAGATGTCATTGATTCGTATAATATTGCCACGGATTAGTAATAAAAAAGCTCAAGATTTTTTTTATCTAGGTATATAGGCTAGACGTTCCGCAAATCTTCTGAATAATCTCAGTATATCAACAACAACACAAGCGGCGCGGCCCGTCCATGTGAGCGTGCGTTGTTTGTATACAGAAGCGCGTGTGGGCGCGGCGCGCGGCGCTGGTCGCTGACACCGGCGATAACCTTCGGTTCGACGGCGAACTCGCCCGGCCAAACAGTACGAACATTGCTACATCACGAATTCGGTGCAAATTAGGGGATAAACGCTAAGTAGACACTACATCTGGGATTTGACGGCAAACTATCATTTAGTTCGAGCAAGTTCGAAATCAAAGTTCCTATTGCATATATCAAGGAAACAAATACACAAAATGAGCGTATAAGTATTTTCAATTTGAAGATTAATGATTTTAGAAGTTATCTTGAATAGCTGGCTCCGCGCAACAAGACAAAATAGCCAGTAACTCCAAAATAAAAATGTTACTCAAAAAAAATGTAATAACAATATAGCGTCAACGTATCTAGTCTCTAGAAGCTAACTAGGTCTTAAGAATGTAGTGGGTACATTTAAGTTCATTCAAAATAAACAAAAAACTCGAAAAGATGTGTATTTACACATCTATCGAAGCAAGCATCTAAAAATTGACAAAACTATAGAGTAATTAAGTCAGCATATTCGTATGTTTCTATCAACACCACTCATATAAAACTAAACGTTATACCAACCAACCAAATTTCCCCTTATCTTGTCCAAAATCCGTTTTTCTGATAAGTACTGATTAGTATAAACGGAAGCTATTTATGTGACTGTTCATCATTACCCAGACACATTAGAACCATAGTTCCGCTAACTAATTATAAAATAAAAGAACAGGTTTCATTGGTTTAGTCAACATTGGATGTACCCAGTTTAAACTGACATAACTCTAAATGAGTGTTGTTCTCATCTAAGCTAACAATTAAAAAGTCTAGGAAGACTAGCTGTATGTTAGACGATAGTTCATTGACTTGTATCAAACGATGTGACGCCGGAGACAATATTAAACGAACGATAGTGTTTATCTCTCTCATAAGTATGCTATTTCCTTTGTGTACAATTTTCTCAGATAAGTAAATTCGTACTGCGTAGATTGAGAAATTTCAATATAGAACTAATGAAACTAGGTCTTTATCATTTAAGCCAACGTAAATATTAATTTCTAACGCTAATCTGTACACACGACCTACTTTGATAAACATTGCTAATCATGCCTATTAAAATTAAGCAAAAATCAAACTACATTATCTTAGTTCGAAAATAGAAATCGATAAGAGGTTCAGGAAATTATATTTTAATTTTGTGGAATCTCATACATTTAGCAAATAAAAAAAAGCTTAAGTTGTGAAACCATCGTGGTATCAGGAAGAAATAACTGTAATAATGAGGATAAGGTTTTGAACTGGGTCGACATAGCGGCTACAACCAATGCACCGTAGATTCCGTGAAATACGCTACAGCGCGACACTATGCCAAGACGGGAAAATCTAGAAAATAAGTGGGAAATACTAAAGCTAGTCAGTTCATCTAATATACAACAGTGAGAAACGGAGAGTCACAAGTTGCTTAAATCAACTAATACCAAATACAGGTTTTATAACAAAGCCCAATCAGGTTTCAAACGTTGAACATATATAGAGGCAACAAAGGCTTGTATTTATTTTTACTATAAACGTTAACGCCTACATACATCTGCAATGTTCTACTCGCGAACGCGGTCAGTGTGCCACGGTAACCGATGAGTATTACCACCGGAACATACGTTTTCAGAACTTCATAAGACCTTGACAATAAACCCACTGCGTTTTACCAAATATATACTATATGACATTGAAGCTACCAAAAATTCTAGAAGACAAGACTTCTATCATAATTTACGTCAACCTCAATTTGCGTGTTCGTCGCAGATTGTGAAACCAGATGTTCCATACTCATGGTCGCGGTCAAATCATTTTGACAGCCTTCAAATGTATTTATACCTAACTGCTCAAACGCTTGAGATTTAACTTCTATCACGTCACGGGTTGCTTCTACAGCATAGCTCTCATTTTTAAAGGGCATCTACGTAGTAAGTGTGACGCGATATTGTTTTGGTGAAAGTTGTCCATCATCGGCGCATTCAGCCAGCGGAGTTCTGACCACAGTCACGATGCACAGCGAATGTGGGTCAAGGAGGCCGCTTACATAGTGACTAAGTTCTGTATGAATGGTTGACAGATTTTCGAGTAATGAATAAGCTCAAGCGAAAGTTTGTTTTGGAAATTTTATTACGAAACTAGACACCGCGATTTTTTGTTACGAAATATTTAACGACATAGATCATTAAACAATCAAACCGATTTTCACAACAGATGATCATTTAAAAAACCTCAATATTTTGCGTACCTAAATGGTGATTCCGACATTGGCCATAAAACCTCCAAATTATTGTCAACGTTGACACAAGAAGTATTTGAGTAACGGTCATTCGTCCGAACAAAAACTAGTATGTTGAGTTCCAACAAACCGGAAAAATAAAGTTTTCGAAGCACGTTCTCACACAAAAATTCGCAGTGTGCATGTAGACAACACTGCCTGAAACGAGACATGAATCTGGTACTGGTTTAATACAAACAAAATATTTTGTATGATATCCGTCAAAATTAAGTCGTAGTAGCTACTACGAGACAAATTGCTTGGAAATCATTAATATGTATTAAGATAAAGAATTTACACATTAAATCTGCTTTTAACATAGGTTTAAAAATGAACAAAACAAAGCAAGAAACATAAATTCTAGTCTAACACCATAACTAAACTAAATACTAAATTAGGCACTGTTTCCGCAACTTTATTTAAGAATGAGGATATAGGATCATGTACAGAAGCTAATAAGACGCTTACGTTGCGAGTATGTTGAATTGAATATCTTTGAGATTGATATAACTTCAGAAACCCAATTAAAATACTAATAAGTGTATTTTACACAGCCTTAATTTTAAGAAATCCATGTTTCGATGTTCAAAATTACCGTACAAAACTTTGTATGGTCACGAAATCAAAAGATAATAGTTATCTAATTGGTTTCATTAAATTCAAAGCCGACTGGCATTATATTAAAAAAATTCCTAAGGTGCAAAAAATTTTCAAAAGGTGCATTCGCGTGGTGCATTCGCCTGTAATGTAACGTTACAGAGTCGTGCAAAACATCAGTGAAGGAGAAGAACCGAGCATTACAGTGCGCAAATTGTAATGTTACAGATTCGAGCATTACGTTGGTGAGTGAAAACATTTTTAAGTTTGCTTATGGGTCGTTTGATTCTTTGTAAAATATCCAAACCACGGTGTTTTGTCGGTTTTGAAATAATTCATGGCACCAATATCGTTGCTTCTGTTTTTTTTTGGTAAATAACAATGTCGAATTAGCATTGTCGTGCTCAGCACAACGACCGCTTCGTCTGACATTGTGGAATAAACTAAATTCTCAAAATCGAATCTCATTACACGCGAATGCTCGTGTCAGGGAGGCAGTATTGTAATGCAATGCTCAAAATCGAATCTGAAACGTTACATTCCAGGCGAATGCTTCAAGTAAGGGAGCACCTTAAGAATTATTAATAGAATATTTCGTCATTGTGGGTAAATACGAAAAACTAAAAACATTGATATTAACAACGCATCAGATGAAACCATAAATGAAGTGCAGAAATCATTACCTATACAATTCACAGACAGCACATAAATGATAACGTTCATGTGGCTATAATTATTCATTTAATCTGTGTTTTATTAATAGGTAGGTATACAATCCATAATGTCAATAATGAATGCCCTGTCCTCTTTTCCACGTAGACAGCGACCCGTCTGCAACTATATTAATATTATTAAGTGTTTCCTTCACTGACCGCTTATCTGCAAAATATTGCGCAGTATTGCAACTATACTTGTTTTCTCTGCTTTTCCTTAGAGCTAACTATAAAACTCTAATAATATGCATTATTGTTATAATGATTCGGAAAATCCAAATGAGCAAAAATGTAAGTTAACAAAATAAGGAAGACATGATAAAATCTTACTTTTGTAAAAAGAACAGGCTGACTGGTCTTGATTGTTTTTTTTTATCTTACATTAATTTGTTTTATTTTTTTAATAAAATCGGTGTCATCGGTGATGAATTATTTCTAAAAACATAGTTATCTATGATGGGTGCCCAAGATAAATATTATGCATAGCCACTCTTCAGCGATGAATAGAAATTTTCAAGGTAGAGGGCAAACGACACGCGCCTTTGAATTGACTAAGTCATAAGAATTTGTTTGTTGGGTTAGTGCCAAAATGCATACGTCAATTGACTTTAATAATAAACGCATGTAATTAGCAAATGTGACACCTGAATGACTTTAATTAGCTATGACACTTTTACCCCGCGTTACGTTGAGCTGGATAGGACATTTTTACAGATTGTATACTCACATACCATAATTATTCTGTATACTTCTAACATTATGATATCCATTTTAACTGTGTTCTCATAATGATACTGATAGATCAATTTCGTCACTTGTTATGGTCATTCCTCCGTTAGGAATACTTATCTAAGATTCGTGGTCTACAGCAACAGGTTATTTAAGTAAATATACATATTGTGTGCGTGATTTTATGCTAGTTGGCCGTCGAAGTAACCGTTTAACATCGCGGTCATCGGCCTTGTTTGTTCCTGAGCAGGTATATGTTGTCGTTATATGCAAATTGCTTCGTGCTAATTTATGGAAGAATACAATGCCGTCCACTTCGGTGTTGTTGCTTTATCTCTTTACTCATATTATTCTTGCATTTTCTTTTTATTTGTGACTAGCTGACCTATCTTAGCTTCGCACAGGTTAAATTTACGCCTTAACTCTGTTCAAGAGAAGAGGGAAAAGATAGGAGAAAATCACGAAGGGAAGCGATGGAACCCCGTCCTATGTAATCCTTTTCCCCTTTCCCTTCTCTCTTCCTTATGACAGGATAAAGATTGGCTTCATGTTTGTTGCCGGCTTTATCGTAGCTTTACCACGTCACGTTGATAAATATATATCTACATATATATGGGTATAGCTCTACAGCTCTGTAAAGCGCCGGCCGTATTATCTTACACCATTAAATCACCGCGAGGATTAAATTAAATAACTTTTTAATTTCTCAAGATATTGAAATAAATTATTTGCCATTGTTAATTCCTTTTTACTGTTTTATAAACTATACAGAAATAAAAAAATCTTGCTTAAAAATTACTTCTTTATTGCTTTGTGCAACCCGCACTTAGCCGTTTTTTAAAACATCAAGTACCTTACTTATCCTAAATGTTATTCTGCAAAATGTGCTATAATCTTTTTTTTTTTTTTTTATTTAAACGAATGACGTGACGAGCTAGTCGTTCGCCTGGTGTTAAGCGACACGGCCGCCCATAAAAAATTGCAGTGCCACTCGGAACTCCAAACTAAAGTTTCGAGTAACACTACGCACTGCGCACGCCATCCTGAGACATCACACAGTCTAAAAAAGTTTTCTAGACTGGAGATCAGTTCGTAAAGTCTCATTTGCCCAGTAATTTCACTAGCTATAATGCCCTTCAAACCGGAACACAGTAGTGCTTGCACACTACATAATCATACCAAGCTTAATCAAAATATTATACGTTCAGTATAAAACGACTGAAAGTATTTTGATGAAACTTGGTATCAGCATAGCATGATGCGCGTTCGAAGGAACAGACAGACATACCTACAAAAAATTAAAAATAATTTGTTTACTTCTAATATCGATATAGAAACCTACCAAAACTGAAATTTTCTACTATGTTCTCAATATATTATTTAGCCCAGTTACAGTTATGTATATGGATATGGACTCTATATAAAGTATAGACTATAGATAAGTTGACATTGTATGCGGGCAACAAAGCACTTTAGTGTAAAAAAAAAACACTTATGATGGTGTGGTAAGACCAATCACGTTTTTAATTTTATTACAAACCCTCTGACTGAATAATACTCGATTGTTTATTTGTTATCTTTATCTCTCCTTATTTATATATTTTCATGATCACTTAGATACTAACTTACTTCGCGTACGTTACGTTACGTGTATGGATCGACCGTTATACATAATATCATGATAAATATGGAACCCAGTAGTTAGATCATACAAGAGAGCGATGGTGGCCGAGCGGTAGCATATGCGCTTCACAATCTTACGGCACCGGGTTCGATACTCGACCATGCACCAATGACTTATATAGTAAGTTATGTGCTGGTTTCGATGCCATCGCTCCGTGCCTCGGAGAGCACGTTAAACCGTCGGTCCCGGTTGTCATAAGAACAACTATGGCAGTTACGGTTAGTCAGACGCCTGATAGAATCCGACACTGGTCTAACCATCCCTGTTACTGGTTCCTTATGGGGTGCGCGGTCAGATGGCAGTCGCTCGTGTAATTCTGGTAGCTTGCCGCTACAGGTTAGATTGGGAGCCGACCCCAATAACAAATGGGAGAAGGCAAAGAACATGATGATAAGTTAGATTATACACAGGAGAGCAGCCTGATAATCACATTCGAATGCGTCGCTATAAGATGCTGTATATGTTAAGACAAGGATGTGTGACCGAGTTACGAGGATACTACTTACTACCATCCGACAAGACGACGTCATCGCCATCTTGGCGGCGAATGATGGTTTTCCGTAAAATGAACTCACAGCGTTCCAGGGATTACCGGATCTCTGGTTTTGGAAAATATTAGATTATCAATGTGAAATAAGACAAGAGTTGAAACCTATTTTTCTTACATTTGGAATTTTGACACTGATATGAGTCAGATGTGCTTGATCAAGTCATCTCGTAGTTTTTGTATAAAATGAATTTGAATTCAATAATGTAAGCATAGAGGAATAAAATGTAAGTATGTTTTTCTTTACATCAGACTTATCCAGCGTTTCATCACGCTCTCACCTTATGTATAGTTTAATTTCTAATGTCGTCACAGCTGAACTGACGAACAAAGGGTACCAAATAAATTAAATTATTCATTATTAAAATCGCCATTTATAGAATCATGTCGCTCTTTACATAAAAGCAAATTGGTTATATATATACCAAGTATACTTTTATAATAAACATGTTTTTCAATATACGACGACAATAGAGAATCTTATTAACAATTATTATTGTATATTGATTGCTGATTGGCCTCAACATCTACCCTTGAGAGTGTCGTATTGAGAAGTATATTTGTATTGCTTAACTGTTTGAACAATTGGTTTCTAAACGGAAACCTAAGCAGTACACCTATGTGTATATATGTTTGTAAGAGCGCCGCGTGTTAGGCAACTCGTCATCCATGTAATGGTTCGAAGGTCTCACAATTATACTTCAGTGGGCGAGCCGCTTAACACTTGAATACTCGTATCCTAACACTGATGGATTACCTAATAGTTCCTACATCCTGCCAACGCAGTTGTTTTGAACCTGTTTAATTGATTAGTCACTAATTTATTATGCTATTGTCAATTCGGCGCCAAAGAAAAGTAGGTAACTACAGTGCGACCGAGCATAGAACCACAAAATATTGTGTGATAGGCTACCTAGGAGTAGTAGCTCTAACTACCCCTTTATGAGCTATGGCTAGTCATCTCCTAAGAAAGATGCGTACGCACCTGTACAATTCTTGTTGACAGAGATATTTGCAACTGCCGTTTTATTGTGCGACAATTACAAATAGAGGGCTGTACAATTACATACATGTTTACATAATTATAACTCACGCACCTATGCCCGCTTGCACTGTTTGAGAGCTCTTTTGATATACGCGTAGAATAGTGAAAAAAGTATGCCATTAGATTAGATTCATATTGTAAGTAACATAGAGTATAATAAAATAACAATAGATCTGAAAAAGAAACGAATCGCTCTTCAGATAAATACTCCGTCCGACCTTCCTAACTTCAAAGTAGGATACTTCATGCGAAGTAATAACAAGTATTATGTGATTTTAGTCTTCGTTCTATAAAGTGCTGTATATTTTTTTTATCATAACATTTCTTCATCATAACTTTATCATAAGTATGACGTGTACTTCTCTATCATTATTAAAGTCGGTATAATCAATCATGGTCATCGTGGCTTTTTAATTATTCTTTACTACACTGACACATATCAGTTTTGCTCTATTTAGACTACAAATTTGCATAAGCAGTGTTTGTCATATAATATTATATGTCATATAACAGACACTCACTTCCCATCAGATGAGATATTGTCAAACGTATACCCATTTGTATGATTTACAAAAAAAAACTACCTATGTGAAAAACTGGGTAGTAACCACAATCAGTTTCATCGGTATCATGCTATCAGCAGTTAGCAAAACGTGTGTGTCGGCCGGCGCACTCCACCAAATATAAATTTCAATTAACAAATCAGTATTTAGGTCACAGAATCGCGATGTACCCACTGTTTTATTCAGCATCCAGCGTGACGTTAGCGGAAATAACGGCTCGGGAGCCAGCTCTTTTGTTCTCAGCTGTTAATTTGTGTGTCATGAACTCATGAATGATGATTAGTGTCGAATTTGCACCCAGCGCGTTTACAATTCACACAGTCACGTGTTGTATGTCAACCATAACTCTTATTTCGAAATATGGTTTTTAAAATGTCTGGCAAGACTGCGTAGTAAATATATTTTTTGCACTACTGAAAAGGTCATCCACGGTTTCACTTTCTTGTTTTCTCTTACTTAGTTTTACTTCAACTGAAAGCAGAGTTGTGAAAAGAATCTTCATCACAGCGCCGCATAATTACATTACGTAACAAAGTTTCTTCGAGCGAATGTGTAACGCCGGCAACTAAAGTGAGCCGAGCGCAGGTTGAATAACAGTAACCCGTTGTAAACTCTATTCAATTCAACCGCACGCAATTTGTGTGGAAACCGTCACGGAAAGAAGGTTGCTACTTGTTGCCACGCAGCCTTTTACCGGCTAATATTAAAACCGGGCGAGCAACGCGATTTCGACCGTGGCCTTATGCAAACTTGTGCTAGTGACAAAACAAAACGCTTGGGCTAACGAGAAATTCGCAAACATTAGACACACAGCGAAAACCTCCTCCAGCGAGATCCTGTGTGGCGATCCACACAGGATCGAAAATGTTTTATTGATTCCTGAACACGATAATTTTATTTATATATATCATACAGATTACAATACAACCCATTAATCTATATTTGGACAAACTCTACATAAGTAGGTGAGACTGAACAATAACTCAAAAATAAAAATACATAAATTTCCGCAAGCGGGTCACCGGTACCGGTTATATCTACCTACCATGTAGTGTAAGGTCAAAGTGGACGTACCCGTAGTTTAATGATCTTTATTTGTAGTCCTATTCTCTAACGAGCCCTCAAAGAAGACTCGTGACTTTGTCGACCCTGTCAATGTTCTCTATATTGTATTAATAATGTTGAGCTTTCATAATTATTGTGCCATTGATTTGTTGGGAATCGTTTGAATAGATGAAAAGACTCGTGTATGGAGCTATTATAATCGTTGTTCACGACCGAATACCTAATGAATGTCTTAATCAGCACAAAGCATAGTGCCTATTTAGTATGAGTATCATCATTGAGTTTCTGCTTCCTTATAATTGCTTTGTTCTGAAACGACATGCCATGACGTCTTGAGAATTTATTTTAAAATATTCGAATGCTTTACTGAATGGTTGCAGATACAAATGTATTGTAACAAATGCGCATTTCGGGAAACAGAGACCAATCAATAGATCTTATATTTAGAAGTAACGGTACCAAGCCGAATGAACTAGATTGTTTATTTTTAAATTCTTTATTCCTACAGTGTTTTTACATGAATAATATTATTTAATCCAGCAGATGCAAAACAAAGAAAATATAATTGACAATTTATTTGCGGATGTTTAAAGTTATCGACGTGTATATTTATATTTTTAGTCTTTATTTGCTTTTACTTTATCGCTGCAGTCTCAACGCTTTGATTGTGGTAACAGAAAAAATATAAAACGGTGAACGTTCGAAGGTCAAGTTGCAAATTTTTTTCAGTAACATTTCAATGACATTGAAAACCGAATACCTCTTTAACCTCGGGGTTTGCCTAAGAACCTAAACACCAAACTACACCTATATCAATGGTTAACAGTTACAGCACCGCAGCGCACGCAATTTAATTCATTTGAAATATCTCAACTCTATGTATAAAAAGCCTTTAGAAATAAGTACTTAAAATTAAATCTTATTTTAATACCATCACCAATTTTGTTAATAAAAGCGTATATTGTTAATACACAAAGAGATGTTTGTCATGTGCACTTTCGATGGTCCATACGGTCGTTTAAATATAGTTAAATAGAAAATATACTATTATACATAATATATATACTTACATGAAATTATAATATGTAGAAAATATTTCATTTCAAGATTTAAACTGAAAAGAGAATTAGTGAAGAATATACAAAGTAGAAGATTATAAATATACTTACGTATATAAATTAGTGAGATAATTATATCAGTCATATATCATCATATGTCATTATTATAAAATGGTAATTATTAATCCAAATCATTATTATTTTTAGGTTATGATGGTATTAATAATAGACTTTAAAGTATCATTTTGAAATGCTAGAAAATAAAACATTACTATTTCTTGCATTATACAATAGAGGTAGTCAGATCCAGCATACGAAATACTATTTTTTTATCTTCACAAAACATGATAGAGAACTAGTCTTCATATCAATACTATCTTTTTTCTTTAAGTCGTTCGAATTTGTTTTTTTTTTTAATATGTGTATTTTTGTAATCGCTTATCTTATTAGACCCCTGACCCCTAACCAAAGGAAGATACTTCTCAAGTGTCAGTCTAAGTCCACCGGTTTGGACTGTGAGGGCAGTCGGTCACTCAAGACAAAATCTTTTCATGGAATTGAAGGGAAGGTCGGAGGTCGGGAAGGGAGGTTGGAAGGTTTTCGCAGTCAGCGGTCATGTAACCATAGCTCAGCTGACAAGAGCGTCTAAGCCGGTGAGTTAGAGGGCGCGTTCAAATCCCGCTGGTTGCAAACACCACTGAAACTCCTCCTCCTGTGATGCTATTCGCACACCGGGACCACACGGTAACCGCGTTATGTTTGGCACCTACATAGCTCCGTCCATGTCCGTAACAGATTATGATGAAATTTGCTACACTATAGTATAGCCAAAAGTGGCGTTTTATGAAAGCCTATGTTCAGAAGTGGACGTCTTCCGGCTGATAAATTAAGTAGTGAGTACACTACCTATAGATTAAATGTCGAAGTTATAACCATATTTTTAGAATCCTGTCGTAATGCGTGTGAAGTAGCGGACAATATAGTATATACTAGCTTCTACCCCGCGGCTTCGCCCGCATGGACTATCCCTAAGAAACCGTTTATTTTAACAGCATAAAACTACCTAGCTCACCTTTTAGGGAGCCGTTTAAAAAGTGATATATACCGTATATACCTAACTAAAAAGGATACTTTTAAATCCTTTTAATCTTACGTAGCCTCGTGCAGTGATCGTGAACGTATTTTTACTGGTTTGACCCCCTTAAGGGTTGAATTTTTAAAAATCCTTTCTTAGCACGCGCTACATCATTAAAGGAAGCCACCCTCCAAACAAGTGTTTACACGACCAGCGGTTTGGGCTGTACGTTGTCTGTCAGTACAAAGCCTAATAGAAAGAAGATAGTTGAATAGAAACTAATAAGGCATTGGCCATATTTTTAACGATCATATTAATTTACATAATTATAATTTATTAACGTCTACTTACAAGTCGTTATGTGTCTGTCTGGAAACTGGTATTGTAGATCCACTTTTATTACGGTATATAATGCATAATAATATGTATATATAATAGTGTGTATTTTGAATATGTTTGAAGGATTTCAGTTTAAAGTTATAAAGTAGTATAAATCAGTGAAATAATTTAGGTCTGTATCAACTAAGGAGGCAAAACATGCCGTAAGCACAATAACACTGATAAACGGACAAATCATTATATACCTAGTCTCATATGGGAGACAAAACGGATATAATACTATCTAAGATGTTCTTATACTGCTAGTTAATATCATTTTCCTTTACATTGATCTCAAGTAGGTATGTAATCTTTGAAGGACTCGGGAAACAAACAGTAGATAGGTAAATTGTGTAAAGTTAGTAAATGTGCACAGCCAAGGTTGTAGAGTAGGACCGAGGACCTTCCGCACTTTGGGTGTTTGGTTTGGAGACAAAAGCCTCGATATTCTTTTCCTAGTTTTTATCAACACGCCCTTGAATGCCATTTACCTAAGCAGTATTTTTTTGCAAATAAAGAGATAAGTTAAATCTGTAATTAAAGCAGACAACTAACTACCTGTGTAATATATCGTTATAATACTGTGCTATCGTTACGTATCAGTCTCACATTACAGTTTGTTTACACACGCTATTGATAACAAAACATTTTAGCATAAATTAAATGAAAGGTGTTAAATCATTTATCAATCGGATAGTGAATAACATGATAAACTCGGACTAAACTTTGATTTGTTTAGGCCCGATTTCACCAACGTTTATTCCAAGTATAAGGCTATTCGTTACTCTTGGATACAGCTAATCGACAAATGAAATTACACAAAAAAGACGCCATTTTGATTGTATCCAAGGAATAAGTCTTATTCCTTCACAAAATTGGTAATATAAGGGCTATATTCGCGTAAAACGGTTGTTCTCGGAAAGTTATACCTGGAATAAAATTTATTCTAGTTTGGTGAAATCGGGCCTTAGTCTAAGAAGTCTAAGTTATAATTACACGAGTACGGTGGCGCCATCTCTTAAAGCACGCTGAGACTACGTTGATATTACACAAACTTGCCCGAGCGTTAGTTCAATGTTTTTACGTAGATGGCACCACTAGAGTTCAAGAAGTGAACTTTTATAATAATGTAATTGTTCGATACCTTCACAAGTCATATAATATCCAAAATTATAATATAGGTCAACTATTTTGAAATGTAAAATAGAAGTTTAGAAAAAAACTTCATAACATCAACTCCGATCAATGAACTCGAGAACATCAAAAATGCTACGTCAAAATTAACCAACAGATAGCACTATCGGCAAAACACTTCAAAACACACATAAATCAATTAAGTACTTAACCTACGATTAATTTATTGCTTGTAGTATTACTATTAGCACGTGGTCGTGTACTTAACACATGCGCAGTTGTTAATATACATGTGCGTGTTTATAACTTTAACGGCTTTTAGCACGGTAATATTGGTCAAGCAAATCGCCTTACTGACATAATTTACGAAACTGCTTTTCCTACGAAGCAGTATATATTTGTACAAGTTGATACCAAATCGGGAACCAGTTTAATGGTGTTATGATACTTTCTATAGTTTTTTATTATGACCAAAATCTAAACGTTCTCTTTTAGAACATTGCAAGTTTTACTTTAAAAAATGTAAAAAAGTTGAGTTAAGTAACTTTACAATATTATTTATTTAATCAACTATACAAAAGTAATCATTATGATAAATATAATTTTGTTTTTTAACATCAACAGCAGGTAAATGAATTATAAATTAAGGATAAGATTTCCGAAGAATTTCTATGCGAGAATACCAATGATTCACTGCGCAGATGACTAATTTTGCTATTTGATGAGTTCATTTACATTAGTATGATCTTTGATTCACTCTTTATTCGATAGAACAGTTATAATGAGCAAAAAATGGGAACTATATTCGCATGTGGGTAAAATCGTCTGACTTATGCTAGCATCCTTGATTCAATATAATTTTTACATTGAAAATGAAACATCATACTGTCGATTTTGTATATTTATACCCACAGAGCATTTAAAAAACAACGCTTCGCACATGGTGTGTGGTGGAGAGGTGGGAGAAGCATATTTTTTTCGTGCTCTGTCTTTATACCTGACAAATTGGTTACTTTTATATTAAATAACTTTTTCTGGACCATCACAGGCCTTATCTTGATTTAAGACGTCTGTGTCTGCCACATGGGCTCCGCTAAGACAGCATTTACGCTCATACTGTAATATAACATAGGTAAATTTTCCTGGACATATTTTATTACATCTATCATTTTCTATCGACTCCCTGTTGGTAAACTTGCCCTCTCGTTTAATTGCTTCCTTGATATGAGGTATCATATCTGTAGATTTACTCATATTGGCAACAACGATACTGATAGATATCCATCGCATACTTGGTGTACAAGACTAGATAGATGCACCGAAAGTGAAAGTGGATCGACGAGTTTAGTATCTAACATCAAGTCTATAGGCATTTCACGCAGCTTTCCAAAAGCCTTACAGTTTGTAACATTAATAACTATTACTACTTCTAGTATACCACACGCAAAGTTATTCAACGCACATTGTACCAAACTATTTTACAATTAATGAAGTAAGTGAAGACTGATTTGTACGTAATTACGCACAAATTATAGCGCTGAGTTTATTATATCATAGATAGTATTATCAATACTACAAACGTAAATGATAAGACACGTAATACCGCGGTGTTATCGCAAGATGTTTATATCAAATCATGTCGAAACTACGTACTTTGGTTTGAAGTATTATTTTAAAACCATCGCTGTATAAAAGCTCGATGCCCAAGGCATAAGAACATAGACTAAATTGGAATAACCTTAAAGCAATATTTATTATTATAGATATTTAATACATTATAATATCAATGCGAAGTGGAAATAAAGGACAAAGAAGTCCAACCCCAAGTAAATGTGAAAAAGGTCTAAAGTATATTATTTTGATGATAACTTGGGAGAAAGTAAATAAAGATAAAATAGTGAAAAATCTGGAACTATAAAGACCTAAAAGACAATATGATACGCTCAGACGTGCACACTGCACAAGCAGTGCGACTGTTTGCGCTGAACCATAGAAAGTGCGCACTGAGACAACTTTCGCGACCGAATTCGAGAGAAAGTAGTTCGGGCCGCAGCGCCGCATACATTATATCACCTCATCCGACTCGAGGATTATATCACAGCTGATATTTATAAATACAAATAAATATATAAACAAGATCGAGCCATGGCAGGCATGTGACTTATGAGAAAACATTTGACATTTGAGAAGTAAGATTCTTGGTTATCGTTTGTTGAACAGTAAAAACATGAAATATGCGTATTATAGCGTCACATAGCATTGCAATTTCAAAAGTAAACGCTGACACGTAACTTTAAATTGTTATCACCGATGCCTATGCCAACGTATTGACTTCATGGAGTCGTATCCCTTTGGCATATTACCTACATTTATTTAAATAATTTATGGGCATACCATTTGATCACTGTCTCACCTGATGGTAAGTGAAGACGCGGCCTACGGTGGTGCATGCTTACCTAGAAGATACCTGTTCACTCTTGACTTGAAGAGTGTACAGGTATCACCTACATACATTTATCATTGAGTATAAAAGTGAAATATTTTGTAAATAAATTATCAACGGGCATTTACGAAAGATTACAAACGGTAATGCTTTCTGATAACAGTATAACAGAACTGTCGCGAAGCGGAACTGTACAGTAATACCGTATATATCCGTTTCAGCAGGCGAATCTTTTGTTCGAAAATATCACCTTTCGCTTTCATATTGCCGGTTGGCATAGCATCCGCGGAAACCGTGTATGCCAAATTAGCACGTATAGGCGCACTAACACCATCTATTTACAGAGACAAACAATGGAAGGTCAGATTCGGGTGGTACGTACAAATGAGGAGAGTGCTGTTTTAGGGATTGTTTCGCACAATTACACGTACGACGATTGACAACCTGGTAACGGGTTTGCAAACATCAATGAAAGAAGCTGTAACTAGGAAATCATAAGCGATATTGGCCGAAAGGAAACGCTTGCTTGAGCTATAATGAAGACGCTGACTAAGCTTAAGGTTAAGTTCAATGTCAGACCCGCACCAATTACTATTTAATGTGCATTCGCTATCGCTTAAATTCAGTAATGGCAATAAATAAACGTGAACCGGCGGGGCATGTCTAAAAATCACAAATGCAGTGACTTAATACCAAATTGCACTGGGTCGGAGATGACGATTCCATAGCGCATACTGTAACGATACAGGCTGTCTCGTGACGTCACAAATATTATAAATTTTACCTAAAGTATAAAAATACTGAAATAATTTGATCAAAGCATTTTACGCACAAAGAATAGTCCAAAAATAAAGGAAATAGTCGTTGGCATCGCATTAACTGATAGAGAAAATGTAGAGATAGGTGTAAAAGTGGTTATCTGTGGTAAAATAAGGTAATAGTAAAAGAAATCAAACCTCAAAATAATTCTCATACTAAAAGGTTCATACTTAGATATGGGGAGCTGCTAGTCGTAGAGCGTTCGATCACTGAATGTGTCAAAAAATTTCCTGGAATTCCAAATTTAATTGTGACAGATTTATGTTTCTTAATTTCATTGTCCAATCCCTGAAGCTCGCGTGGTGAAAGTAGGAGCATGCGTAAGAAATTTTTGTTAAGGCTAGTACGTTTTGATAACCTCAGTGGAGGGGTGGTTGAGTAGGTCGAATCGTAACTCGGAGGCGGCGGGTTCGATTTCCGCGACAGGAGAAATGATTGAGCACGGGAAATAAAGGCGCACATATTAGTAAGATGAGTAAATAATTACAAACTAAATTACATTATGGTAGAATTTATTTAATAAAAATCGTAGAATTTGAGGAATCATTTTGTACTATTCGTTATTTATAATCGTACTAATATTAAAAAAAATGCGAAAGTTCTTGTGTTAATGTTCGTTACTTTATATCTTCGTAACTGCTGAACCGATTTTGATGAAATTTGGAATGTAGATAGCTTATACGCTGGATTAACATACAGAATACTTTTGTCCGCGATTAACACCGCGGGGTGCAACTAGTATTATCATATTTTTGGTAGAGAAAAGTTGTAATGATTTATTCGTAGAGACTTACATTTCAAATTGAGGTTAATGAAAAATAAACATCTAGTGTACTTTTATAAGATTTTGACGGTCTTTTGTCAGTTCTGGATATGTTAGCAGAAGGTTGGAGAATTCATCGAAAATGAAGATTAGGCAAGGCTTGTATTGTCGGGGTCAAATAGCTGATACTAAATAAAACGCTTAAATACTTTTTGTTTGTAAATGCGTACGGAGAATGCGATGTAGCATCCAGACTTAGAACAGTTTGTGTTCGTCACATAAATGTTTGTCCTGGATGGGAGTAGAACTCACGATCTAGAGCTCGGAGGGGGAGCTACTATCAACCGGGCTAACAAGGCAGTCTAAATTGATCATAAATATAGAATAGATTGAATGGATACATTGGAATTAGGTATATTTTTAGTGTTTTCATGTTTACCATTTATGTATACTAAAGAACGGTTTTGGAATAACGTGCCCTTAAATGCGAAGCAGAAGGAATCGTGTGGGACGATATCGAGCTGTCAAAATAATTAAGTCGTCTTTTGTTAGTGAAGTATCACAACCATACGATATGGAGGAGACTAGGATCGGTACTTGGATTTGCTTTTTAATGAGACGGATGAAATAGTATGGGGAAATTATAGCAAATTGAGAACGAAAAATCTTTAATAAATTGAAGTGGGGACAATAATCATACAAACGCTATTATTGGGGTATTTATATTCATGAAATTATTGTTTCTAGACGGAAGATAAAAAGATTTTTATCTTTTAGAGAGTGCAGAAAGTATTTAAAGGGTAGCAGAGTAGTTTGTTTATATATTGAAAGGATCCACGTTAGGAGGGTTGAATAATTTTAGGCGAGACTAGTTCTTTAATAATTCACAATATTTTCTAGAATTATTACGGGAAGGTATATGTTTCATAGATTGAGAGATCTCGGAGAAAGTGTATATAGTACAAGGAGAAGTCACGAGGACGTTTTAAGTATTAATTAAGACGGATTACATACTCGGTTGTGATTTTTCATACAAGATTTAATTATGCTTTTGTTGGGATTTTGAATATCTTAACGGAAATTTATTTTTAGGCTGTTACAATATGAAAACGCAATTTTCAAACACCTAGTTATTTTATAAGAATAAAGGAATTATATTTTGTATGTACTTTAGTAAGAAAATTGGGACAAGACATTTTTTTTTAAACATATAGAAACAAACACATCGACGCGCGCACTACTAAACGTGACCAGGCAAAAGCTATAAAAGATCTGTCAAGCGGTCAAACGCAGTCAGTTATGAAATCATTTCACGGGATTCGCAAGTCGAAACCTGGTAAAAAATGCACGTGAAATTCACGGTTAAATTCATAGTTAGCTTCGCCCTCTCAAGTAATTCTGGATCTGGGGGGAAGTATGCCTCGGGTCCAGGAACTCAGTAAGAGATAAGTTGAAACATTGCAACGAAGCTTGTCTTCCCTTATTTTGTTTAGGGCATGCAGTTCGCGTGTTATGTGGAGACCTGCACCAGATTTTGCCTCCGTTATAGGATCTGGATCCACCTTTTTGGTTTGGTTTGCATTCTGGCTGAAAGGAGGGCTGAAAAGATTAACTGTCCCGTCTTCGTGTATACGATACCCGGATCCTAAATGCAAATTAAGCTGAACTGTCCCAAGTGATAGGGTTTTGTCTTGTATGCTGCCCATGGACCCCGGTCCCGCATGCAAGATAAAAATTAGGTGGCAACAGGTTTTAGCTTTGGAGAGCTTTTGTCACAGCTCGTTCTCTCATAGGGTTAGATCAGGTATGTTCTCATTGCACACACCGAGAACAGACATGCACGTTTAAAAGTAAATGTGAGATTTGTAGCAATCTCCAGTGTTTGGGGGTACACACTAATGTATAGGGAAAAGCTATAAGTCGAGGAATACACACAGGAGGGGAAAGTTAGGGATAAAATATTGAAAATCGCGGAAAAATAATAGTGTTAGGGAAATAGATAAAATTCAATAAATAAATAAATAAATTTAAAGCGGTATAAAATACATCTAAAGATAAATTCATTATAATAAAATACTAATAAATAAAAGTGCAAATACAATACGTAAATTATCAAAGTTATAAAATTATAATCCAAGTTTTCTCGAAGGTTGAAGCTGTGGGTGTTTATTGTAGAGCTAGTGGTCGTGGACCTTGCTTTTGACGGAAAGCTGGGTGATCACAGAAGGATTTAATGTACAGAGAGCAACGGTGCAAAAGTATAAGTAGGTATTTTCTATAGCTGGCACAAGCTTTTGTGAAACTACAGTAGAGATAAAAAGGGGAATGGTTTTGAATACGGTTCATCGCATTAGTTTTCGTGACTTAGTCTCAACTGAAAAATTATTGTCGTTAATGTAGCGGATCATATTAGTATAAATACGTAATTCTATAAATCTATTTTGTGGTAAAAGTACGTTGTACTATTTATCTATTCTGTGGTATAGGAAGGTATTTCTTTAGCTGGTTTTGCGATGTTCTACGGAGGATATGAAAAAGGTTCTATTCCTACACGGTTATTACAATATGCATAAAAAGATAGGTATTTTCTTAGCGGATTCTAGGCGGAATTTTACTTAGCAGAGTTGGAGGGATCATATTCCTACAAGGAAACGAACGTTTTGTTTTCTAGTTGCGAAATAGGTAATACTTGAACGATAGTTAAGGAACTACCGGGAATTAGTAACGACTGGGAATTTATTCCTTTTACTTAGATAGCTATTGGTAATTTGTTCTCTGTTTAAAATCATTTGCGAGTAACTTAAATAAAATCGTAATTGAGTTTCGCTCTAGGATCGAAATACGTAATGCTTGTGCAATAGTTAAATAACTACCGGGAATTTATTCATAGTTTAGGGTTGTTCGTGTTTGTTTATAGATCAATTTAGTGGAATTCAGAGTTGGGTTCGTTTGATTGATTTTTCAATAAGAGTTTTACCTTTTATTCTATTAAAACATTTAAAGTACTATTGATAAGAAATTGTCCTTCGTGTCTTGGGTCAAGCACAGCAGTACCTGTTAGTGATCTCCTTACCAAACGGATAGGGGTAGCTAATTTAAAGATTCGAATGAGAATATCTTGTTGTTAGGAAATAGCATTAATAATCTATTACTATATTAATAATGAAATATAATACCTAAATTATATAAACGGGATTTTTTAGATTACTTTTCAATACAAGTTCTGGGAAATAGAGACAACCTGAATAACACTAAACAGATCATTGAATTCGAATAAATATTTATAGTTAAATGAATACTACTGTTTATTCCACTGCATGCTGACGATATAGAATCTACGATAATATTAATAATCTTTAGACGGAAGTTAGGAGAGTTTAAAAGATTGAGCTAATTTTAGAGTCTGTCATATACCGAATGTAGTACGTATTAGATAGACTCACAATGAACTAAGGTGATGTCTATTTTGTTAGGATTTGGAAAAAAAATAATGTCCTCTTGTCCCTTGCACCTTTTGGAGTCCAAACTAGATAAGTAGATAAGAATAGGTAGATGGGGAAACTGACGTACTGACTTGGGATAAATAGAACAAAATTTAGTAAAATCAAATTTCTCTTAGTGTGGGGGAATTTCACACACGGTTCCTCCGTGTGGGAAATTTCAAGCACTAAATAGTGGAGGGTTAACCAGTCAGGTAGTCGAGACCCACAGCATTGGAGCGGAGGTGGGGCTCCTATGCCAGAGTTATGATAAACAAATAAAGTTTACTATGACTTTGCTATATAACAAGCTTAAACTCAGTTAGCAATACAATTACTTACGTTTTACCTACACTTTATTTACATTTTATGTTTATTTCATATGACGGTCATCGTGATGAATTAATTTACTTCCAGTTTTGTCCATGACTAGGATCTATAATGTTCTACTTGCGCAGGAAAAGATTATTCATTATCACAATTTCAAAGTTTCGGAAGTATAGTAAGAAATATATTGATTGGTGCATAATATGATTTTATGTGGAAATTTCAGTTCGGTTACTCAGAGTATAGGAATAGTGTTCATCAGGGGATTAAATAGCAATTATTTGTAGGACGATGAATATTTTAAATTAATTTAAACTTATTGAATAGGTTGGATGTTAGTTAGGTATTGTCTCATTACTTTAAAAGGATTTGGATTACTACACAACCACAACGTACAGTTCTACCATTTGTAGGAGACGATTCACAAGGCCATAAACATTGAAATAGGTAGTCCAAAATAGTCAACAAACTTGATAACTTTTAGCCACTATGATAGGTTAGAATATGCGGTGAATTTATTATTAATTTATTATTTAATTAGGTTAAAGGAGGGTTCTTTTACAATATGTTGTACCGTGACCAGGATTTGCATTTGACTAAGGATTGCTATGGGCTTTTAGTTTTAGTAACATCGAAAAGTTTGTTGTTTGTTTTAGATTTAACTTAGATGCGACAATTTATTTGTCGCACAATTTGGTGTTCGTGAGGCGGATGAAGTTCTGAGTCAATTTAGTATATTTGTAGGTAGATCGAATTCAAGGTTCAGTTAAATTTATAATTGAATGTAGGGGAAATTAAATGATTGTGCAAGATAGGAATAGTGCGATTACTGAAAAAATTTAATTTATAACTGGTTTCTGTCACCTTCGTTGATTACAAATTGAACGAAATTGAGAGAGACAAGTTGTAATTTATTTTAGAAATTTGAAGTTTGATGAAGGTTAATTGAAATTATAAAAAGGTGAATATTGAACCAAGAGAGGGCTAAATTTACAATTGTGTTTTATCTAGAGAGGAATAATTTTACAAGTTAACACAAAAGGAGAAGTGATAGTAGGAAAATGGTCAAAACAGGTCGTAAAAGGAAAATATCAGAGAATATTACTGACTCTCGAACTAATGAAGGTGATGAGCCAAATCGTTCAACAAAAAATAAAGAAGTTCAGAAAACTTCTCAATCAACAACTGAGAACATAGTTGAGGTCAATGTTTCTGAAGTTCAACAGCGGGAAGTAGTAAAGCAGGGAATTAAGAAAAGTAATATACGTGAGCAAGGAACAAGTCTGTTGTTCAGATTATTAAGGCGCACTGTAGGAGTTTTAACGTCTAGAATGGATGCGTTATCTGAAGAAGTCAGAGCTGCTAAACTGATGACAGGGACTGAGGGAATTCGGAAGGGTAGTGAAGAAGAATCTACCAGGGATATTGTACAAAACGAAAACTTACAAACCAATTTAATGAATGCTAATGAAGAGGTAGGGGCGGAGAACTCGAATGAGAGTTTTGAAAGACGTAATCAAAAAAATAGTAATGAGAATATAAATATGGAACATGTGGGTCCTGAAATTTCTTTGCCAACAAATAAGGAAATTAAAACTATAGTATATAATATACAAAATATGAATATGGAGAAACCTAAATTTGGAGATAAAACGGAAAACCATGCAGTTACATTTCTTGAGGACTTGGAGATTTATTTGAAGAAAACATCCTCCATAGGAAAGGAACTAGATTTGATTCTGGAATGTCTTGTAGGGAAGGCTAGAGATTGGGCTCGCGTTTATAAGGAAAGATGGGGCGTATTAGAAGATTTCAGGAAAGATTTTCTGGCCACTTATTGGAGCGATAAGGAACAGAATGATTTACGTAGAGCAATTGTGCATGGAAGCTGGGATCGAGGAAAGTCACCTTCTATGCTTAGTTATTTTTTGGAATTAGTGGGGAAGGCACAGATGTTGACATTCAAAATTCCAGAAAAACAAATGATCTCAGACCTAATAAGACATTATCCGAAATCAATTCAACAGGGATGGGTTACCTCCAAATTAGACACAATTATAGAGACGGCAGAATATTTGCGAAGCATGGATGATATTAACAAACAGGAGCCACATACATATTTGTCGACCCAAAACAGAGCTGCAGACAAAAGGAAGTTAGAATTTCAGCGGGATTATTACAATAAATGGAAAAAGCCAAAAACAAACAACATTCAGACGGAAAGCTCGACAACAGTAGAAAATGTAGTAGAATATAGTAATGACTTAAACTAGAGGAGGCTGAAATTATTGTCCCCGGATCAGCTTCAACAACAGGGGACTTAGTATTAGATATGATGAAAAATATGGGTTGGAAACCAGGTCAGATTTTAGGACAAAATGGTAAAGGACTTAAAGTTCCTATTAAAACAACATTGATAGCTCGTGAAACATATGAGGGTATTGGTTATAATACAATAAAAGAACAAAAAATGAATGTAGGGGAACAGATAATAGATGTATTGATGTTAAAAATAGAACAGGAACAATTAGAGGAGATTGGATCACATTTTGTGAAATCTGTTTTTGAAGAGGAATTTGAAGGGGTAGAACCTAATAATTATAAATCCGAAATTCTAGTACAGATTTTTGACTATGAGGTGGTAGCTTTAGTAGACACAGGCAGTGACATAACTTGCATTTCCGGAGAATTATGGCGAGAATTAAAAGAGAAATATGATGGGAACATTTCTATAATGCCAATAAAACCTTTTCAAATTAAAACAGCGGTAGGGCATAAGAGCGTTGAGATACGTAATATAACATTATTGCCAATGAAAGTAGGTACACAAGTTTTGGATACAGGATTTTTGATAGTGCCTGGATTAGTAAATCAGATTATATTAGGTTTTGATTGGATGAAAATGAATGAAGTTATCATTAGTTTAAAGAACCAAGAAAAAGGTCTTGTCCTGAAATCAAATGAGCAAAAGGTATTGATTAATTTTTATGAACAGGAAAGTGTTAGAACTAATACAGATTTAGAAATAAGGAACGAAGAGAGCAATTTTTTGAACAAGGACTTAAGTGAGGCTAAAATAGGAGTTAATTTAAATGTTAGAGAAAAGAATAGCTTAGGAAGTTTGCTGGATAAGTATAAAAGATTGTTTTCTGAAGGGTTAGGAAGGGCTAATTGTTATCAACATGAAATAAAAATGGAGACACAATCACCTATAGTTAGGAAGTCTTATCCAGTACCATATGCTTATCGGGAAAAAATAGAGTTAAAGTTAAGAGAAATGGAAGAACAAGGAATCATAAGTAGGACATCAACACCGTATTGTAGTCCTTTGACATTTACTTTGAAGAAAGATGGGTCTATTCGGGTGCTTCTGGATGCTAGAGAAATAAATAAATTTATGATACCAGAAACTGAAAAACCACCTATGCAAATAGACGTTATGAACTCTTTCCATGGGGCAAATTTCATAAGTATTATAGATTTAAATAACGCGTACTTTCAGATACCCATTACGGAGGCTAGTAAACAGTACACAGGGTTTATTTTTAACGGAAAATCGTATGTCTATAATGTATTACCACAAGGGTTGAAAACTTCGGTCGGAACTTTTAGCAGAGCGATGGATGTAATTTTGGGACATGAAGTAAGAGACTTCTGCGTAAACTATTTAGATGATCTAGCCATCATAACCACGGGAACATTGGAACAACATGTAGAACATTTAGATATGGTATTAGGCAAGTTAGAGAAGGCAGGATTAACATGCAATTTTAAAAAGTGTGAATTCTTTTGCCAGGAAGTGAAAATGTTAGGATATATAATATCAACACAGGGATTAAGGACAGATCCAGATAAAGTTAAAGCAATTAGAGAATTTCCGGTACCTAAGAAATTAAAACAAGTGCGAGCTTTCCTAGGGTTATGTAACTTTTATAGAAGATTCATTCCTGAATATAGTTTTCATATACAGCCACTGTGTGAATTACTAAAGAAGGATGTAGCCTGGAAGTGGGAAAAAAATGAGCAACAAGCATTTGAGAAGATAAAATCACTGTTTATAAAAACTATAGAGTTGAACCATCCGGATTTTAGTAAACCATATTATTTACAGACCGATAGTTCAGGAGTAGGAATGGCGGGAATGTTATATCAGTTGGATGAAAATAAGGAAATTAAAATTATGGGATTTCACAGTAAAGCTTTGAGGGGAGCGCAGCTGAATTGGACCGTAACTGAACAAGAATTTTATTCAGTTATAAATTGTCTAGAGAAATTCGAAACCTATTTGAGGGGTAGTAAAGTTATTATTAGGACAGATCATAAAGCATTAACTTTTGTTAAAACATGGAAATTGTATAATGCCAGGGTAACGCGTTGGATCAATTATTTGGAAAATTTTCAATATGAAATTCAACATGTCAAAGGGAAAGAGAATGTTGTTGCTGATATATTATCCCGATACCCACCAGCAACAGAGTTTTTACAGGAAGATAAAGTTAAATTACCAGGAATTTTATACATGGAAACTAGGGAAAATGTGGATTTGATAGAAAAGTTAAAAAATATTCGGGAGTTACAAAGGGAAGATTCCGAGATTATAGAAATTATAACGCGTAAGGGAACGGAAGGAAGTGAAAGGTTAAACATTGACAGAATAGTGGCTAGATGTGAAATTCAGGAAGGAATCTTGTATTTCAAACCCGGAGAAACAGAGAAAAGGGTTATTTATTTGCCAAGTGTTTTGAGGAAAGAAGTTATTAAACAAGTGCATTTAGAAATGGGTCATCAGGGCGCTTTTAAGGTTATAAAATATGTTAGGGACAGATTTTATTGGAAAAGTATGTCACGACAAATAAAGCAAACAATTAAGGTATGTCACGAGTGCCAAATCGTCAAAAGTAACACATTCAAATGTGTAGGGCCCTGTCAATCAATTATAGCAAAAGAAATCGGGGAGGTAGTCATGGTGGATCTTTATGGGCCGTTACCGGCAGGAACCTTTGGGATGAGTTACATACTGGTAGTACAAGACTCATTTAGTAAATTTGTTAAACTTTATGAGCTCAGGAAGGCAACAACAAAGTCAATTTTGGGTAAAATGAAAAAATATTTTGAAATAATAATGCCCAAGGTGATAATGTCAGACAATGGCACTCAATTTGTTAGTAAACATTGGAAAGAAAGTTTGGAACGAGTGGGAATAAAACCAATATACACCACAGTAAGAAATCCACGACCTAACATAACGGAGAGGGTGAATAAGGAACTAGGACGCTTGTTTAGGACTTACAGTAGGAACAATCATAGTAGTTGGGTTACGGTGTTACCTAAATTAGAAAAATTATACAACAATACATTTCATCAAAGCACACAATATACACCTTGTGAGATTATGTATGGAGAATCTACAGAATTAACTTTCGATAGATATATAGGACAGACCGGAACACAGGAAGATATAAGTCAGATTAGAGAATCAGCTCAGATCAATTTACAAAAGGCAGGGGAACAAAGAAGGGTTAAATTCAATCAAAGATATCGATTAATACAATATCAGATAGGGGATCTAGTGAAAATTAGGAAGTTAAATAAATCAGATTCAAAACAGAAAATTACAAAAAAATTTGAAGCATTGTATGAGGGACCATATATAATAGCGAGAGTTCTTTACCAGAATGTGTATTTATTGATAGAACCGGTTTCAAAGAGGGTAAAAGGTAAATATAATGCGATACATTTGTCTAGGTATTTTGTGGATAATAGGAAATAGCACATATTTAATTGGAGCTGATTCGGGATAATAATAGTAATACTAAGGTTAAAGTTAATTTCTATCTAGTATTAGAAGTATTATGAGGTCATGAATATTCCGAAGGTAGGATAGTATTATTGAGGGTTTTATTGTTTTATAAAAGGAGAACAATTAATATTAATTTGTTTGTAAATGAAAATAATATTTATGTTTATTAGATTTTTAATATATTACTGATTAAAAAAAAAAAATACGGACTCTAAAGTGGAATTTAGTTAAAGTACAAAGGTTAAAAAGAAAAATATTATAAAAATTATTAATTGTAAAGAATTTTGAGTTAAATTAAATTAATTAAAAAATATATATATATATAGAGTGTTTTATGTTAAATAAAAGTCATATAATTCGGTTTGTTGTTTTCACGAGCGATATTGAAGATAATTAGATCAGAAGATGATTTTAAAATAGAAGTTCAGAATATCACAGTTTTGCGTTAAGAAAAAGAGTTTTGTGTTTTTAAATATAAGTTTGATGTTTTGATTTTTATTCTTGTGTTTAATATCGAAATAAAAGGTGAAATTTGTTATATATAATTGATACAATGAGGTAATAAAATGCGGAAATAAATATTTATGGAATAGAAACTTTGTATAATTGATGGAGGTCAGGGAAAAGCTCATCAATAAATATGAAGATTCATTAATGAAATTAATTGTAGAATCTAGACATAAAAAGGAATAATTAAAGGGATGATCATTATTATAACGAATAAAAAAAAGGAATACTGATTATTTATTGATGGTGGGGTGTGATACGGTGGCTTTTTCAAAAAAAAAAAAAAAATTTTTTTTGACATTAATTATAAGTAATTCTTATTTATTATTATCATAAGGATATATTGAGATAATATTGAAAGTAGGGGGTATTAAACATTAGACAAACAAGTTTAATATGTAGTAATAAACATTATTAATATACTATAAAATAATAAAGCAAGCACATGAAATAACTTTTAGTGTAATAGAAACTGAAAATTGTTATTGCTGTTAAAATTTTTGCGTTAAATAGTTAGTTATAGTTTACAAATTAAATATACGATTATATGAAAAAAAAACTCATTATTTTATCAAATAATAAAAAAAAACACAAGAGGGTTTTATTTTTAATGTGACTAAAAAGGGAAAGGAGTAGTAGTTTATTAATGAGATAGGTACATCTGTTTGATTAATTTTAAAATTTATTGTTGCACATAATAAGGTTGAGCTTTCATTTAGGAAGTACGTGGGGAATTTATCATCATCCAATGTAGGAAAAACGACAGAGTCAATTTTCATAAATAATTCGGAAATATTAGAGTACATAATTTACATTTCTTTTCTGGGTTTAGGACTAGGAAAGGTTCGAAGTTGGCTAAGATTATAAAACTATAGGGGGCGCTTTACAGTTCAAGATATTTAATAATTTTATTAGTGGTAGTTGATACGGTGGATAGACTTAGTTCCGATTCAGTGTTTATTGTATGATACACAATAATCTAAATAAAATATTTAAAATAAATCATTACAATTTCAAAATAGTGGTATTTAAAAACTATTTCGGTTAGCTTGTTTGGTAGTTTTTCGCGTAATTCGAGTTCAAGCTCGGGGGTTTTGAGAGTTATTATTATACTTATTGATTAAATTTTCAAATAAAATATTGCGTTTTAATATTCATACTTTAATAAGGATATTATAATTAAAACGGAACATAATAAATTATTTTTAGTAGAGGTTAGTTCAGTTCGCGACAATTAATATTTATTTATTATTGTTATTGTAACCTATCTATAATAAATAGAACGTTTCAGCATTGACATTAAATGAAATTTCTACCAAAATTTATTAAATCATATAATTACTTATGTTGTAGAAATGAAATTGAAATAAAATTATAGATTTTATTTTAATATCATGATAAGTATTAAGCAATAACTTCAAAGAAGCCTTAAATCTATTGGGAATTGCTAGCCGTTAAGATAGCGAATAAGTTAGTTGACAGGGGTCAAATGTGGATTAATGAATTGTTATGTTGTTATTTTTGCTTATGAAAGGGATTTTGATTTTGGATAATTTAAAAAAAAGTCACGTTTATGTAAGCAAGTATCATTGTATGGACATGGTCAGAGGTATTAACAGTGCAGGAGGATCTTAGTGGCTTAGCAAGATCTACGGTTTAAGGGATTTGTTGACGGGTGGCTTTGGATTTACACGACTCAACAAATGGGTTGGTATAATTTAAGGCTAGGTGCTAGGTTAAAAGAGAAAGCCTAAGTTTAAACAAAACTGTTATAACAACCCCGTACTCTACAAGGTAGGAACATCCGATCTGCTACACTCTACATCCGAAATAATAGCGAATTACGGAGTGGGAAATATATGCGAAATATTGCTGAAGTCATAGACAAATCTATATTTTGAACTATTAAAGTTGACCTGGTTATCGAAGGGTTTTGTGGGGGGCAGCTCGGAACGAAAACATGGTTCTTAGGGGTACCTTCTACTTAAAGTTATTAGGACTGACCAGCCTCACAACCTGGTTTCTTTTGGTGGCTAGGTTAGCCTTGGGATAAGTGATTTTTGGGTATGATTGATGCGATGAAATTTTGGATATTGACTCATAAAGTAATTCACTGTTGTTACGGCTTAAGAGGGCGCTTAAAATAGAATAGTAATTACGGTTTGTTTTCAAGGATGGATTCAATAGTATATTAAAAATAAAAATATTATCATTGACAACATTAAACATTCGAAAATAAATTACTTAATATTAGTAATATTTAATATTTTTCAAATGAATAACAAATTAATACGCAGTATGCTGCATATTAAACAAATTGAAAATACAAGTGTATTTTTGTTTCGCAAATTACTTGCTATCAGGTTATTTTTAGGTGCTCTCTTAAATTAAATTTAACGGTTAGGAACACTACAGAACTATAAATACATTTTAAGTTTGGAGCCAAACGTTAACAAATTATAATTGCTTAAGTGGGGTGGTAGAGTTATAATTATTATTTAAATTATTTTTATTATAGTTTTGCTAATATTTGTGAATGTATTTTAAAGAATAAAATTTTACTTCGGCTTTAAATTTAAAACGCCTGCGCAAATATTTTAGGGGCGATTGTAACGATACAGGCTGTCTCGTGACGTCACAAATATTATAAATTTTACCTAAAGTATAAAAATACTGAAATAATTTGATCAAAGCATTTTACGCACAAAGAATAGTCCAAAAATAAAGGAAATAGTCGTTGGCATCGCATTAACTGATAGAGAAAATGTAGAGATAGGTGTAAAAGTGGTTATCTGTGGTAAAATAAGGTAATAGTAAAAGAAATCAAACCTCAAAATAATTCTCATACTAAAAGGTTCATACTTAGATATGGGGAGCTGCTAGTCGTAGAGCGTTCGATCACTGAATGTGTCAAAAAATTTCCTGGAATTCCAAATTTAATTGTGACAGATTTATGTTTCTTAATTTCATTGTCCAATCCCTGAAGCTCGCGTGGTGAAAGTAGGAGCATGCGTAAGAAATTTTTGTTAAGGCTAGTACGTTTTGATAACCTCAGTGGAGGGGTGGTTGAGTAGGTCGAATCGTAACTCGGAGGCGGCGGGTTCGATTTCCGCGACAGGAGAAATGATTGAGCACGGGAAATAAAGGCGCACATATTAGTAAGATGAGTAAATAATTACAAACTAAATTACATTATGGTAGAATTTATTTAATAAAAATCGTAGAATTTGAGGAATCATTTTGTACTATTCGTTATTTATAATCGTACTAATATTAAAAAAAATGCGAAAGTTCTTGTGTTAATGTTCGTTACTTTATATCTTCGTAACTGCTGAACCGATTTTGATGAAATTTGGAATGTAGATAGCTTATACGCTGGATTAACATACAGAATACTTTTGTCCGCGATTAACACCGCGGGGTGCAACTAGTATTATCATATTTTTGGTAGAGAAAAGTTGTAATGATTTATTCGTAGAGACTTACATTTCAAATTGAGGTTAATGAAAAATAAACATCTAGTGTACTTTTATAAGATTTTGACGGTCTTTTGTCAGTTCTGGATATGTTAGCAGAAGGTTGGAGAATTCATCGAAAATGAAGATTAGGCAAGGCTTGTATTGTCGGGGTCAAATAGCTGATACTAAATAAAACGCTTAAATACTTTTTGTTTGTAAATGCGTACGGAGAATGCGATGTAGCATCCAGACTTAGAACAGTTTGTGTTCGTCACATAAATGTTTGTCCTGGATGGGAGTAGAACTCACGATCTAGAGCTCGGAGGGGGAGCTACTATCAACCGGGCTAACAAGGCAGTCTAAATTGATCATAAATATAGAATAGATTGAATGGATACATTGGAATTAGGTATATTTTTAGTGTTTTCATGTTTACCATTTATGTATACTAAAGAACGGTTTTGGAATAACGTGCCCTTAAATGCGAAGCAGAAGGAATCGTGTGGGACGATATCGAGCTGTCAAAATAATTAAGTCGTCTTTTGTTAGTGAAGTATCACAACCATACGATATGGAGGAGACTAGGATCGGTACTTGGATTTGCTTTTTAATGAGACGGATGAAATAGTATGGGGAAATTATAGCAAATTGAGAACGAAAAATCTTTAATAAATTGAAGTGGGGACAATAATCATACAAACGCTATTATTGGGGTATTTATATTCATGAAATTATTGTTTCTAGACGGAAGATAAAAAGATTTTTATCTTTTAGAGAGTGCAGAAAGTATTTAAAGGGTAGCAGAGTAGTTTGTTTATATATTGAAAGGATCCACGTTAGGAGGGTTGAATAATTTTAGGCGAGACTAGTTCTTTAATAATTCACAATATTTTCTAGAATTATTACGGGAAGGTATATGTTTCATAGATTGAGAGATCTCGGAGAAAGTGTATATAGTACAAGGAGAAGTCACGAGGACGTTTTAAGTATTAATTAAGACGGATTACATACTCGGTTGTGATTTTTCATACAAGATTTAATTATGCTTTTGTTGGGATTTTGAATATCTTAACGGAAATTTATTTTTAGGCTGTTACAATATGAAAACGCAATTTTCAAACACCTAGTTATTTTATAAGAATAAAGGAATTATATTTTGTATGTACTTTAGTAAGAAAATTGGGACAAGACATTTTTTTTTAAACATATAGAAACAAACACATCGACGCGCGCACTACTAAACGTGACCAGGCAAAAGCTATAAAAGATCTGTCAAGCGGTCAAACGCAGTCAGTTATGAAATCATTTCACGGGATTCGCAAGTCGAAACCTGGTAAAAAATGCACGTGAAATTCACGGTTAAATTCATAGTTAGCTTCGCCCTCTCAAGTAATTCTGGATCTGGGGGGAAGTATGCCTCGGGTCCAGGAACTCAGTAAGAGATAAGTTGAAACATTGCAACGAAGCTTGTCTTCCCTTATTTTGTTTAGGGCATGCAGTTCGCGTGTTATGTGGAGACCTGCACCAGATTTTGCCTCCGTTATAGGATCTGGATCCACCTTTTTGGTTTGGTTTGCATTCTGGCTGAAAGGAGGGCTGAAAAGATTAACTGTCCCGTCTTCGTGTATACGATACCCGGATCCTAAATGCAAATTAAGCTGAACTGTCCCAAGTGATAGGGTTTTATCTTGTATGCTGCCCATGGACCCCGGTCCCGCATGCAAGATAAAAATTAGGTGGCAACAGGTTTTAGCTTTGGAGAGCTTTTGTCACAGCTCGTTCTCTCATAGGGTTAGATCAGGTATGTTCTCATTGCACACACCGAGAACAGACATGCACGTTTAAAAGTAAATGTGAGATTTGTAGCAATCTCCAGTGTTTGGGGGTACACACTAATGTATAGGGAAAAGCTATAAGTCGAGGAATACACACAGGAGGGGAAAGTTAGGGATAAAATATTGAAAATCGCGGAAAAATAATAGTGTTAGGGAAATAGATAAAATTCAATAAATAAATAAATAAATTTAAAGCGGTATAAAATACATCTAAAGATAAATTCATTATAATAAAATACTAATAAATAAAAGTGCAAATACAATACGTAAATTATCAAAGTTATAAAATTATAATCCAAGTTTTCTCGAAGGTTGAAGCTGTGGGTGTTTATTGTAGAGCTAGTGGTCGTGGACCTTGCTTTTGACGGAAAGCTGGGTGATCACAGAAGGATTTAATGTACAGAGAGCAACGGTGCAAAAGTATAAGTAGGTATTTTCTATAGCTGGCACAAGCTTTTGTGAAACTACAGTAGAGATAAAAAGGGGAATGGTTTTGAATACGGTTCATCGCATTAGTTTTCGTGACTTAGTCTCAACTGAAAAATTATTGTCGTTAATGTAGCGGATCATATTAGTATAAATACGTAATTCTATAAATCTATTTTGTGGTAAAAGTACGTTGTACTATTTATCTATTCTGTGGTATAGGAAGGTATTTCTTTAGCTGGTTTTGCGATGTTCTACGGAGGATATGAAAAAGGTTCTATTCCTACACGGTTATTACAATATGCATAAAAAGATAGGTATTTTCTTAGCGGATTCTAGGCGGAATTTTACTTAGCAGAGTTGGAGGGATCATATTCCTACAAGGAAACGAACGTTTTGTTTTCTAGTTGCGAAATAGGTAATACTTGAACGATAGTTAAGGAACTACCGGGAATTAGTAACGACTGGGAATTTATTCCTTTTACTTAGATAGCTATTGGTAATTTGTTCTCTGTTTAAAATCATTTGCGAGTAACTTAAATAAAATCGTAATTGAGTTTCGCTCTAGGATCGAAATACGTAATGCTTGTGCAATAGTTAAATAACTACCGGGAATTTATTCATAGTTTAGGGTTGTTCGTGTTTGTTTATAGATCAATTTAGTGGAATTCAGAGTTGGGTTCGTTTGATTGATTTTTCAATAAGAGTTTTACCTTTTATTCTATTAAAACATTTAAAGTACTATTGATAAGAAATTGTCCTTCGTGTCTTGGGTCAAGCACAGCAGTACCTGTTAGTGATCTCCTTACCAAACGGATAGGGGTAGCTAATTTAAAGATTCGAATGAGAATATCTTGTTGTTAGGAAATAGCATTAATAATCTATTACTATATTAATAATGAAATATAATACCTAAATTATATAAACGGGATTTTTTAGATTACTTTTCAATACAAGTTCTGGGAAATAGAGACAACCTGAATAACACTAAACAGATCATTGAATTCGAATAAATATTTATAGTTAAATGAATACTACTGTTTATTCCACTGCATGCTGACGATATAGAATCTACGATAATATTAATAATCTTTAGACGGAAGTTAGGAGAGTTTAAAAGATTGAGCTAATTTTAGAGTCTGTCATATACCGAATGTAGTACGTATTAGATAGACTCACAATGAACTAAGGTGATGTCTATTTTGTTAGGATTTGGAAAAAAAATAATGTCCTCTTGTCCCTTGCACCTTTTGGAGTCCAAACTAGATAAGTAGATAAGAATAGGTAGATGGGGAAACTGACGTACTGACTTGGGATAAATAGAACAAAATTTAGTAAAATCAAATTTCTCTTAGTGTGGGGGAATTTCACACACGGTTCCTCCGTGTGGGAAATTTCAAGCACTAAATAGTGGAGGGTTAACCAGTCAGGTAGTCGAGACCCACAGCATTGGAGCGGAGGTGGGGCTCCTATGCCAGAGTTATGATAAACAAATAAAGTTTACTATGACTTTGCTATATAACAAGCTTAAACTCAGTTAGCAATACAATTACTTACGTTTTACCTACACTTTATTTACATTTTATGTTTATTTCATATGACGGTCATCGTGATGAATTAATTTACTTCCAGTTTTGTCCATGACTAGGATCTATAATGTTCTACTTGCGCAGGAAAAGATTATTCATTATCACAATTTCAAAGTTTCGGAAGTATAGTAAGAAATATATTGATTGGTGCATAATATGATTTTATGTGGAAATTTCAGTTCGGTTACTCAGAGTATAGGAATAGTGTTCATCAGGGGATTAAATAGCAATTATTTGTAGGACGATGAATATTTTAAATTAATTTAAACTTATTGAATAGGTTGGATGTTAGTTAGGTATTGTCTCATTACTTTAAAAGGATTTGGATTACTACACAACCACAACGTACAGTTCTACCATTTGTAGGAGACGATTCACAAGGCCATAAACATTGAAATAGGTAGTCCAAAATAGTCAACAAACTTGATAACTTTTAGCCACTATGATAGGTTAGAATATGCGGTGAATTTATTATTAATTTATTATTTAATTAGGTTAAAGGAGGGTTCTTTTACAATATGTTGTACCGTGACCAGGATTTGCATTTGACTAAGGATTGCTATGGGCTTTTAGTTTTAGTAACATCGAAAAGTTTGTTGTTTGTTTTAGATTTAACTTAGATGCGACAATTTATTTGTCGCACAATTTGGTGTTCGTGAGGCGGATGAAGTTCTGAGTCAATTTAGTATATTTGTAGGTAGATCGAATTCAAGGTTCAGTTAAATTTATAATTGAATGTAGGGGAAATTAAATGATTGTGCAAGATAGGAATAGTGCGATTACTGAAAAAATTTAATTTATAACTGGTTTCTGTCACCTTCGTTGATTACAAATTGAACGAAATTGAGAGAGACAAGTTGTAATTTATTTTAGAAATTTGAAGTTTGATGAAGGTTAATTGAAATTATAAAAAGGTGAATATTGAACCAAGAGAGGGCTAAATTTACAATTGTGTTTTATCTAGAGAGGAATAATTTTACAAGTTAACACAAAAGGAGAAGTGATAGTAGGAAAATGGTCAAAACAGGTCGTAAAAGGAAAATATCAGAGAATATTACTGACTCTCGAACTAATGAAGGTGATGAGCCAAATCGTTCAACAAAAAATAAAGAAGTTCAGAAAACTTCTCAATCAACAACTGAGAACATAGTTGAGGTCAATGTTTCTGAAGTTCAACAGCGGGAAGTAGTAAAGCAGGGAATTAAGAAAAGTAATATACGTGAGCAAGGAACAAGTCTGTTGTTCAGATTATTAAGGCGCACTGTAGGAGTTTTAACGTCTAGAATGGATGCGTTATCTGAAGAAGTCAGAGCTGCTAAACTGATGACAGGGACTGAGGGAATTCGGAAGGGTAGTGAAGAAGAATCTACCAGGGATATTGTACAAAACGAAAACTTACAAACCAATTTAATGAATGCTAATGAAGAGGTAGGGGCGGAGAACTCGAATGAGAGTTTTGAAAGACGTAATCAAAAAAATAGTAATGAGAATATAAATATGGAACATGTGGGTCCTGAAATTTCTTTGCCAACAAATAAGGAAATTAAAACTATAGTATATAATATACAAAATATGAATATGGAGAAACCTAAATTTGGAGATAAAACGGAAAACCATGCAGTTACATTTCTTGAGGACTTGGAGATTTATTTGAAGAAAACATCCTCCATAGGAAAGGAACTAGATTTGATTCTGGAATGTCTTGTAGGGAAGGCTAGAGATTGGGCTCGCGTTTATAAGGAAAGATGGGGCGTATTAGAAGATTTCAGGAAAGATTTTCTGGCCACTTATTGGAGCGATAAGGAACAGAATGATTTACGTAGAGCAATTGTGCATGGAAGCTGGGATCGAGGAAAGTCACCTTCTATGCTTAGTTATTTTTTGGAATTAGTGGGGAAGGCACAGATGTTGACATTCAAAATTCCAGAAAAACAAATGATCTCAGACCTAATAAGACATTATCCGAAATCAATTCAACAGGGATGGGTTACCTCCAAATTAGACACAATTATAGAGACGGCAGAATATTTGCGAAGCATGGATGATATTAACAAACAGGAGCCACATACATATTTGTCGACCCAAAACAGAGCTGCAGACAAAAGGAAGTTAGAATTTCAGCGGGATTATTACAATAAATGGAAAAAGCCAAAAACAAACAACATTCAGACGGAAAGCTCGACAACAGTAGAAAATGTAGTAGAATATAGTAATGACTTAAACTAGAGGAGGCTGAAATTATTGTCCCCGGATCAGCTTCAACAACAGGGGACTTAGTATTAGATATGATGAAAAATATGGGTTGGAAACCAGGTCAGATTTTAGGACAAAATGGTAAAGGACTTAAAGTTCCTATTAAAACAACATTGATAGCTCGTGAAACATATGAGGGTATTGGTTATAATACAATAAAAGAACAAAAAATGAATGTAGGGGAACAGATAATAGATGTATTGATGTTAAAAATAGAACAGGAACAATTAGAGGAGATTGGATCACATTTTGTGAAATCTGTTTTTGAAGAGGAATTTGAAGGGGTAGAACCTAATAATTATAAATCCGAAATTCTAGTACAGATTTTTGACTATGAGGTGGTAGCTTTAGTAGACACAGGCAGTGACATAACTTGCATTTCCGGAGAATTATGGCGAGAATTAAAAGAGAAATATGATGGGAACATTTCTATAATGCCAATAAAACCTTTTCAAATTAAAACAGCGGTAGGGCATAAGAGCGTTGAGATACGTAATATAACATTATTGCCAATGAAAGTAGGTACACAAGTTTTGGATACAGGATTTTTGATAGTGCCTGGATTAGTAAATCAGATTATATTAGGTTTTGATTGGATGAAAATGAATGAAGTTATCATTAGTTTAAAGAACCAAGAAAAAGGTCTTGTCCTGAAATCAAATGAGCAAAAGGTATTGATTAATTTTTATGAACAGGAAAGTGTTAGAACTAATACAGATTTAGAAATAAGGAACGAAGAGAGCAATTTTTTGAACAAGGACTTAAGTGAGGCTAAAATAGGAGTTAATTTAAATGTTAGAGAAAAGAATAGCTTAGGAAGTTTGCTGGATAAGTATAAAAGATTGTTTTCTGAAGGGTTAGGAAGGGCTAATTGTTATCAACATGAAATAAAAATGGAGACACAATCACCTATAGTTAGGAAGTCTTATCCAGTACCATATGCTTATCGGGAAAAAATAGAGTTAAAGTTAAGAGAAATGGAAGAACAAGGAATCATAAGTAGGACATCAACACCGTATTGTAGTCCTTTGACATTTACTTTGAAGAAAGATGGGTCTATTCGGGTGCTTCTGGATGCTAGAGAAATAAATAAATTTATGATACCAGAAACTGAAAAACCACCTATGCAAATAGACGTTATGAACTCTTTCCATGGGGCAAATTTCATAAGTATTATAGATTTAAATAACGCGTACTTTCAGATACCCATTACGGAGGCTAGTAAACAGTACACAGGGTTTATTTTTAACGGAAAATCGTATGTCTATAATGTATTACCACAAGGGTTGAAAACTTCGGTCGGAACTTTTAGCAGAGCGATGGATGTAATTTTGGGACATGAAGTAAGAGACTTCTGCGTAAACTATTTAGATGATCTAGCCATCATAACCACGGGAACATTGGAACAACATGTAGAACATTTAGATATGGTATTAGGCAAGTTAGAGAAGGCAGGATTAACATGCAATTTTAAAAAGTGTGAATTCTTTTGCCAGGAAGTGAAAATGTTAGGATATATAATATCAACACAGGGATTAAGGACAGATCCAGATAAAGTTAAAGCAATTAGAGAATTTCCGGTACCTAAGAAATTAAAACAAGTGCGAGCTTTCCTAGGGTTATGTAACTTTTATAGAAGATTCATTCCTGAATATAGTTTTCATATACAGCCACTGTGTGAATTACTAAAGAAGGATGTAGCCTGGAAGTGGGAAAAAAATGAGCAACAAGCATTTGAGAAGATAAAATCACTGTTTATAAAAACTATAGAGTTGAACCATCCGGATTTTAGTAAACCATATTATTTACAGACCGATAGTTCAGGAGTAGGAATGGCGGGAATGTTATATCAGTTGGATGAAAATAAGGAAATTAAAATTATGGGATTTCACAGTAAAGCTTTGAGGGGAGCGCAGCTGAATTGGACCGTAACTGAACAAGAATTTTATTCAGTTATAAATTGTCTAGAGAAATTCGAAACCTATTTGAGGGGTAGTAAAGTTATTATTAGGACAGATCATAAAGCATTAACTTTTGTTAAAACATGGAAATTGTATAATGCCAGGGTAACGCGTTGGATCAATTATTTGGAAAATTTTCAATATGAAATTCAACATGTCAAAGGGAAAGAGAATGTTGTTGCTGATATATTATCCCGATACCCACCAGCAACAGAGTTTTTACAGGAAGATAAAGTTAAATTACCAGGAATTTTATACATGGAAACTAGGGAAAATGTGGATTTGATAGAAAAGTTAAAAAATATTCGGGAGTTACAAAGGGAAGATTCCGAGATTATAGAAATTATAACGCGTAAGGGAACGGAAGGAAGTGAAAGGTTAAACATTGACAGAATAGTGGCTAGATGTGAAATTCAGGAAGGAATCTTGTATTTCAAACCCGGAGAAACAGAGAAAAGGGTTATTTATTTGCCAAGTGTTTTGAGGAAAGAAGTTATTAAACAAGTGCATTTAGAAATGGGTCATCAGGGCGCTTTTAAGGTTATAAAATATGTTAGGGACAGATTTTATTGGAAAAGTATGTCACGACAAATAAAGCAAACAATTAAGGTATGTCACGAGTGCCAAATCGTCAAAAGTAACACATTCAAATGTGTAGGGCCCTGTCAATCAATTATAGCAAAAGAAATCGGGGAGGTAGTCATGGTGGATCTTTATGGGCCGTTACCGGCAGGAACCTTTGGGATGAGTTACATACTGGTAGTACAAGACTCATTTAGTAAATTTGTTAAACTTTATGAGCTCAGGAAGGCAACAACAAAGTCAATTTTGGGTAAAATGAAAAAATATTTTGAAATAATAATGCCCAAGGTGATAATGTCAGACAATGGCACTCAATTTGTTAGTAAACATTGGAAAGAAAGTTTGGAACGAGTGGGAATAAAACCAATATACACCACAGTAAGAAATCCACGACCTAACATAACGGAGAGGGTGAATAAGGAACTAGGACGCTTGTTTAGGACTTACAGTAGGAACAATCATAGTAGTTGGGTTACGGTGTTACCTAAATTAGAAAAATTATACAACAATACATTTCATCAAAGCACACAATATACACCTTGTGAGATTATGTATGGAGAATCTACAGAATTAACTTTCGATAGATATATAGGACAGACCGGAACACAGGAAGATATAAGTCAGATTAGAGAATCAGCTCAGATCAATTTACAAAAGGCAGGGGAACAAAGAAGGGTTAAATTCAATCAAAGATATCGATTAATACAATATCAGATAGGGGATCTAGTGAAAATTAGGAAGTTAAATAAATCAGATTCAAAACAGAAAATTACAAAAAAATTTGAAGCATTGTATGAGGGACCATATATAATAGCGAGAGTTCTTTACCAGAATGTGTATTTATTGATAGAACCGGTTTCAAAGAGGGTAAAAGGTAAATATAATGCGATACATTTGTCTAGGTATTTTGTGGATAATAGGAAATAGCACATATTTAATTGGAGCTGATTCGGGATAATAATAGTAATACTAAGGTTAAAGTTAATTTCTATCTAGTATTAGAAGTATTATGAGGTCATGAATATTCCGAAGGTAGGATAGTATTATTGAGGGTTTTATTGTTTTATAAAAGGAGAACAATTAATATTAATTTGTTTGTAAATGAAAATAATATTTATGTTTATTAGATTTTTAATATATTACTGATTAAAAAAAAAAAATACGGACTCTAAAGTGGAATTTAGTTAAAGTACAAAGGTTAAAAAGAAAAATATTATAAAAATTATTAATTGTAAAGAATTTTGAGTTAAATTAAATTAATTAAAAAATATATATATATATAGAGTGTTTTATGTTAAATAAAAGTCATATAATTCGGTTTGTTGTTTTCACGAGCGATATTGAAGATAATTAGATCAGAAGATGATTTTAAAATAGAAGTTCAGAATATCACAGTTTTGCGTTAAGAAAAAGAGTTTTGTGTTTTTAAATATAAGTTTGATGTTTTGATTTTTATTCTTGTGTTTAATATCGAAATAAAAGGTGAAATTTGTTATATATAATTGATACAATGAGGTAATAAAATGCGGAAATAAATATTTATGGAATAGAAACTTTGTATAATTGATGGAGGTCAGGGAAAAGCTCATCAATAAATATGAAGATTCATTAATGAAATTAATTGTAGAATCTAGACATAAAAAGGAATAATTAAAGGGATGATCATTATTATAACGAATAAAAAAAAGGAATACTGATTATTTATTGATGGTGGGGTGTGATACGGTGGCTTTTTCAAAAAAAAAAAAAAAATTTTTTTTGACATTAATTATAAGTAATTCTTATTTATTATTATCATAAGGATATATTGAGATAATATTGAAAGTAGGGGGTATTAAACATTAGACAAACAAGTTTAATATGTAGTAATAAACATTATTAATATACTATAAAATAATAAAGCAAGCACATGAAATAACTTTTAGTGTAATAGAAACTGAAAATTGTTATTGCTGTTAAAATTTTTGCGTTAAATAGTTAGTTATAGTTTACAAATTAAATATACGATTATATGAAAAAAAAACTCATTATTTTATCAAATAATAAAAAAAAACACAAGAGGGTTTTATTTTTAATGTGACTAAAAAGGGAAAGGAGTAGTAGTTTATTAATGAGATAGGTACATCTGTTTGATTAATTTTAAAATTTATTGTTGCACATAATAAGGTTGAGCTTTCATTTAGGAAGTACGTGGGGAATTTATCATCATCCAATGTAGGAAAAACGACAGAGTCAATTTTCATAAATAATTCGGAAATATTAGAGTACATAATTTACATTTCTTTTCTGGGTTTAGGACTAGGAAAGGTTCGAAGTTGGCTAAGATTATAAAACTATAGGGGGCGCTTTACAGTTCAAGATATTTAATAATTTTATTAGTGGTAGTTGATACGGTGGATAGACTTAGTTCCGATTCAGTGTTTATTGTATGATACACAATAATCTAAATAAAATATTTAAAATAAATCATTACAATTTCAAAATAGTGGTATTTAAAAACTATTTCGGTTAGCTTGTTTGGTAGTTTTTCGCGTAATTCGAGTTCAAGCTCGGGGGTTTTGAGAGTTATTATTATACTTATTGATTAAATTTTCAAATAAAATATTGCGTTTTAATATTCATACTTTAATAAGGATATTATAATTAAAACGGAACATAATAAATTATTTTTAGTAGAGGTTAGTTCAGTTCGCGACAATTAATATTTATTTATTATTGTTATTGTAACCTATCTATAATAAATAGAACGTTTCAGCATTGACATTAAATGAAATTTCTACCAAAATTTATTAAATCATATAATTACTTATGTTGTAGAAATGAAATTGAAATAAAATTATAGATTTTATTTTAATATCATGATAAGTATTAAGCAATAACTTCAAAGAAGCCTTAAATCTATTGGGAATTGCTAGCCGTTAAGATAGCGAATAAGTTAGTTGACAGGGGTCAAATGTGGATTAATGAATTGTTATGTTGTTATTTTTGCTTATGAAAGGGATTTTGATTTTGGATAATTTAAAAAAAAGTCACGTTTATGTAAGCAAGTATCATTGTATGGACATGGTCAGAGGTATTAACAGTGCAGGAGGATCTTAGTGGCTTAGCAAGATCTACGGTTTAAGGGATTTGTTGACGGGTGGCTTTGGATTTACACGACTCAACAAATGGGTTGGTATAATTTAAGGCTAGGTGCTAGGTTAAAAGAGAAAGCCTAAGTTTAAACAAAACTGTTATAACAACCCCGTACTCTACAAGGTAGGAACATCCGATCTGCTACACTCTACATCCGAAATAATAGCGAATTACGGAGTGGGAAATATATGCGAAATATTGCTGAAGTCATAGACAAATCTATATTTTGAACTATTAAAGTTGACCTGGTTATCGAAGGGTTTTGTGGGGGGCAGCTCGGAACGAAAACATGGTTCTTAGGGGTACCTTCTACTTAAAGTTATTAGGACTGACCAGCCTCACAACCTGGTTTCTTTTGGTGGCTAGGTTAGCCTTGGGATAAGTGATTTTTGGGTATGATTGATGCGATGAAATTTTGGATATTGACTCATAAAGTAATTCACTGTTGTTACGGCTTAAGAGGGCGCTTAAAATAGAATAGTAATTACGGTTTGTTTTCAAGGATGGATTCAATAGTATATTAAAAATAAAAATATTATCATTGACAACATTAAACATTCGAAAATAAATTACTTAATATTAGTAATATTTAATATTTTTCAAATGAATAACAAATTAATACGCAGTATGCTGCATATTAAACAAATTGAAAATACAAGTGTATTTTTGTTTCGCAAATTACTTGCTATCAGGTTATTTTTAGGTGCTCTCTTAAATTAAATTTAACGGTTAGGAACACTACAGAACTATAAATACATTTTAAGTTTGGAGCCAAACGTTAACAAATTATAATTGCTTAAGTGGGGTGGTAGAGTTATAATTATTATTTAAATTATTTTTATTATAGTTTTGCTAATATTTGTGAATGTATTTTAAAGAATAAAATTTTACTTCGGCTTTAAATTTAAAACGCCTGCGCAAATATTTTAGGGGCGATTGTAACGATACAGGCTGTCTCGTGACGTCACAAATATTATAAATTTTACCTAAAGTATAAAAATACTGAAATAATTTGATCAAAGCATTTTACGCACAAAGAATAGTCCAAAAATAAAGGAAATAGTCGTTGGCATCGCATTAACTGATAGAGAAAATGTAGAGATAGGTGTAAAAGTGGTTATCTGTGGTAAAATAAGGTAATAGTAAAAGAAATCAAACCTCAAAATAATTCTCATACTAAAAGGTTCATACTTAGATATGGGGAGCTGCTAGTCGTAGAGCGTTCGATCACTGAATGTGTCAAAAAATTTCCTGGAATTCCAAATTTAATTGTGACAGATTTATGTTTCTTAATTTCATTGTCCAATCCCTGAAGCTCGCGTGGTGAAAGTAGGAGCATGCGTAAGAAATTTTTGTTAAGGCTAGTACGTTTTGATAACCTCAGTGGAGGGGTGGTTGAGTAGGTCGAATCGTAACTCGGAGGCGGCGGGTTCGATTTCCGCGACAGGAGAAATGATTGAGCACGGGAAATAAAGGCGCACATATTAGTAAGATGAGTAAATAATTACAAACTAAATTACATTATGGTAGAATTTATTTAATAAAAATCGTAGAATTTGAGGAATCATTTTGTACTATTCGTTATTTATAATCGTACTAATATTAAAAAAAATGCGAAAGTTCTTGTGTTAATGTTCGTTACTTTATATCTTCGTAACTGCTGAACCGATTTTGATGAAATTTGGAATGTAGATAGCTTATACGCTGGATTAACATACAGAATACTTTTGTCCGCGATTAACACCGCGGGGTGCAACTAGTATTATCATATTTTTGGTAGAGAAAAGTTGTAATGATTTATTCGTAGAGACTTACATTTCAAATTGAGGTTAATGAAAAATAAACATCTAGTGTACTTTTATAAGATTTTGACGGTCTTTTGTCAGTTCTGGATATGTTAGCAGAAGGTTGGAGAATTCATCGAAAATGAAGATTAGGCAAGGCTTGTATTGTCGGGGTCAAATAGCTGATACTAAATAAAACGCTTAAATACTTTTTGTTTGTAAATGCGTACGGAGAATGCGATGTAGCATCCAGACTTAGAACAGTTTGTGTTCGTCACATAAATGTTTGTCCTGGATGGGAGTAGAACTCACGATCTAGAGCTCGGAGGGGGAGCTACTATCAACCGGGCTAACAAGGCAGTCTAAATTGATCATAAATATAGAATAGATTGAATGGATACATTGGAATTAGGTATATTTTTAGTGTTTTCATGTTTACCATTTATGTATACTAAAGAACGGTTTTGGAATAACGTGCCCTTAAATGCGAAGCAGAAGGAATCGTGTGGGACGATATCGAGCTGTCAAAATAATTAAGTCGTCTTTTGTTAGTGAAGTATCACAACCATACGATATGGAGGAGACTAGGATCGGTACTTGGATTTGCTTTTTAATGAGACGGATGAAATAGTATGGGGAAATTATAGCAAATTGAGAACGAAAAATCTTTAATAAATTGAAGTGGGGACAATAATCATACAAACGCTATTATTGGGGTATTTATATTCATGAAATTATTGTTTCTAGACGGAAGATAAAAAGATTTTTATCTTTTAGAGAGTGCAGAAAGTATTTAAAGGGTAGCAGAGTAGTTTGTTTATATATTGAAAGGATCCACGTTAGGAGGGTTGAATAATTTTAGGCGAGACTAGTTCTTTAATAATTCACAATATTTTCTAGAATTATTACGGGAAGGTATATGTTTCATAGATTGAGAGATCTCGGAGAAAGTGTATATAGTACAAGGAGAAGTCACGAGGACGTTTTAAGTATTAATTAAGACGGATTACATACTCGGTTGTGATTTTTCATACAAGATTTAATTATGCTTTTGTTGGGATTTTGAATATCTTAACGGAAATTTATTTTTAGGCTGTTACAATATGAAAACGCAATTTTCAAACACCTAGTTATTTTATAAGAATAAAGGAATTATATTTTGTATGTACTTTAGTAAGAAAATTGGGACAAGACATTTTTTTTTAAACATATAGAAACAAACACATCGACGCGCGCACTACTAAACGTGACCAGGCAAAAGCTATAAAAGATCTGTCAAGCGGTCAAACGCAGTCAGTTATGAAATCATTTCACGGGATTCGCAAGTCGAAACCTGGTAAAAAATGCACGTGAAATTCACGGTTAAATTCATAGTTAGCTTCGCCCTCTCAAGTAATTCTGGATCTGGGGGGAAGTATGCCTCGGGTCCAGGAACTCAGTAAGAGATAAGTTGAAACATTGCAACGAAGCTTGTCTTCCCTTATTTTGTTTAGGGCATGCAGTTCGCGTGTTATGTGGAGACCTGCACCAGATTTTGCCTCCGTTATAGGATCTGGATCCACCTTTTTGGTTTGGTTTGCATTCTGGCTGAAAGGAGGGCTGAAAAGATTAACTGTCCCGTCTTCGTGTATACGATACCCGGATCCTAAATGCAAATTAAGCTGAACTGTCCCAAGTGATAGGGTTTTGTCTTGTATGCTGCCCATGGACCCCGGTCCCGCATGCAAGATAAAAATTAGGTGGCAACAGGTTTTAGCTTTGGAGAGCTTTTGTCACAGCTCGTTCTCTCATAGGGTTAGATCAGGTATGTTCTCATTGCACACACCGAGAACAGACATGCACGTTTAAAAGTAAATGTGAGATTTGTAGCAATCTCCAGTGTTTGGGGGTACACACTAATGTATAGGGAAAAGCTATAAGTCGAGGAATACACACAGGAGGGGAAAGTTAGGGATAAAATATTGAAAATCGCGGAAAAATAATAGTGTTAGGGAAATAGATAAAATTCAATAAATAAATAAATAAATTTAAAGCGGTATAAAATACATCTAAAGATAAATTCATTATAATAAAATACTAATAAATAAAAGTGCAAATACAATACGTAAATTATCAAAGTTATAAAATTATAATCCAAGTTTTCTCGAAGGTTGAAGCTGTGGGTGTTTATTGTAGAGCTAGTGGTCGTGGACCTTGCTTTTGACGGAAAGCTGGGTGATCACAGAAGGATTTAATGTACAGAGAGCAACGGTGCAAAAGTATAAGTAGGTATTTTCTATAGCTGGCACAAGCTTTTGTGAAACTACAGTAGAGATAAAAAGGGGAATGGTTTTGAATACGGTTCATCGCATTAGTTTTCGTGACTTAGTCTCAACTGAAAAATTATTGTCGTTAATGTAGCGGATCATATTAGTATAAATACGTAATTCTATAAATCTATTTTGTGGTAAAAGTACGTTGTACTATTTATCTATTCTGTGGTATAGGAAGGTATTTCTTTAGCTGGTTTTGCGATGTTCTACGGAGGATATGAAAAAGGTTCTATTCCTACACGGTTATTACAATATGCATAAAAAGATAGGTATTTTCTTAGCGGATTCTAGGCGGAATTTTACTTAGCAGAGTTGGAGGGATCATATTCCTACAAGGAAACGAACGTTTTGTTTTCTAGTTGCGAAATAGGTAATACTTGAACGATAGTTAAGGAACTACCGGGAATTAGTAACGACTGGGAATTTATTCCTTTTACTTAGATAGCTATTGGTAATTTGTTCTCTGTTTAAAATCATTTGCGAGTAACTTAAATAAAATCGTAATTGAGTTTCGCTCTAGGATCGAAATACGTAATGCTTGTGCAATAGTTAAATAACTACCGGGAATTTATTCATAGTTTAGGGTTGTTCGTGTTTGTTTATAGATCAATTTAGTGGAATTCAGAGTTGGGTTCGTTTGATTGATTTTTCAATAAGAGTTTTACCTTTTATTCTATTAAAACATTTAAAGTACTATTGATAAGAAATTGTCCTTCGTGTCTTGGGTCAAGCACAGCAGTACCTGTTAGTGATCTCCTTACCAAACGGATAGGGGTAGCTAATTTAAAGATTCGAATGAGAATATCTTGTTGTTAGGAAATAGCATTAATAATCTATTACTATATTAATAATGAAATATAATACCTAAATTATATAAACGGGATTTTTTAGATTACTTTTCAATACAAGTTCTGGGAAATAGAGACAACCTGAATAACACTAAACAGATCATTGAATTCGAATAAATATTTATAGTTAAATGAATACTACTGTTTATTCCACTGCATGCTGACGATATAGAATCTACGATAATATTAATAATCTTTAGACGGAAGTTAGGAGAGTTTAAAAGATTGAGCTAATTTTAGAGTCTGTCATATACCGAATGTAGTACGTATTAGATAGACTCACAATGAACTAAGGTGATGTCTATTTTGTTAGGATTTGGAAAAAAAATAATGTCCTCTTGTCCCTTGCACCTTTTGGAGTCCAAACTAGATAAGTAGATAAGAATAGGTAGATGGGGAAACTGACGTACTGACTTGGGATAAATAGAACAAAATTTAGTAAAATCAAATTTCTCTTAGTGTGGGGGAATTTCACACACGGTTCCTCCGTGTGGGAAATTTCAAGCACTAAATAGTGGAGGGTTAACCAGTCAGGTAGTCGAGACCCACAGCATTGGAGCGGAGGTGGGGCTCCTATGCCAGAGTTATGATAAACAAATAAAGTTTACTATGACTTTGCTATATAACAAGCTTAAACTCAGTTAGCAATACAATTACTTACGTTTTACCTACACTTTATTTACATTTTATGTTTATTTCATATGACGGTCATCGTGATGAATTAATTTACTTCCAGTTTTGTCCATGACTAGGATCTATAATGTTCTACTTGCGCAGGAAAAGATTATTCATTATCACAATTTCAAAGTTTCGGAAGTATAGTAAGAAATATATTGATTGGTGCATAATATGATTTTATGTGGAAATTTCAGTTCGGTTACTCAGAGTATAGGAATAGTGTTCATCAGGGGATTAAATAGCAATTATTTGTAGGACGATGAATATTTTAAATTAATTTAAACTTATTGAATAGGTTGGATGTTAGTTAGGTATTGTCTCATTACTTTAAAAGGATTTGGATTACTACACAACCACAACGTACAGTTCTACCATTTGTAGGAGACGATTCACAAGGCCATAAACATTGAAATAGGTAGTCCAAAATAGTCAACAAACTTGATAACTTTTAGCCACTATGATAGGTTAGAATATGCGGTGAATTTATTATTAATTTATTATTTAATTAGGTTAAAGGAGGGTTCTTTTACAATACTTTATCAATCAGAGAAGGCCTGAATCCAGCACTGGGAATACAATAGAGGCTATCATTATGATGATGACGTATGGAGAAGTCTAGTTTCGTAATGCTTACAAAGTAGAATATTGAAATGACAAAAATTTGGACGATGTGACAGAAGTCGTGTTATTGAAATGCTTATACTTTGCCAATGGTAATCATCATCGCTGTTCATGAATCGATTGAAAATTAGGAACATCCACTGTCGAGTGCGTTGATAATAAAGAAACATCAGATGAAGGAAACTGTACTTACCTAAGTTAACGTTACCAGACAGAGTGAAAGTCGTATCTTGCTGGATTTAGAAACTATCTTTCGACTATCAGATAAGTTCTATTAAAATGACCGATTGTAAATAGCGTAGACATAGACAGACTAGACAGTAGACATTCGCTGTCTGGTTGAAGAGTTAAAGAGTCCGACGCAATTTTTAAAAGCTGCAGTACCCAAATGTGTTCCAGCTGAGCATGACGATTTTACTTTAGAAATGTATCAATGATGTATAATAATAGAACAGTCAGTGCAATCTATTATATAAAAGGCTTTGTCCTGACTGGGTGACAGACTTGTAAAGACTGGGTGTAAAGACTTGAAATTTGGAGGGTGCCTTTCTTTTACGACGTGGGCGCGTACTAAGAAAGGATTTTCGAATATTCAACCCTCAATTTGTATGAAAAACTTTCATTTCGTAACGTATCGTTTTGAAACGTATTTCAAAGAAACCTATAAAGTTATAGCGCGTTTTAAACGACTCCCAAAAAGGAGGGTTAAGGTAATTTTATCCAGGAAAAATAAACGGTTCCCGAGATGACAGTCTACGCCGGCAAAACCGCGGGCATAAGCTAGTTTGGTTTGTTTATATAACACCAAATATCAAGGTTACAATACTACGAAAATAAACTGTGACAATAACATTAATATGTTATGTTTTTCCTAGACAATTGCAATGTAAAAAATAAAAGTGGAAAAGTAAACAATGCTACAAGCACTCACGCGACTAAAATTGCAATTCAGTCGATTGAAATTATATAAAACGTTCGCAAATATACATTGTCTGTTTGTCGATATGAAACTTTGAATTACATCAGAAATGACGCTGCCGTAATCAACTTAAAATAGGAAGAACAAAACAAAACGACACTGACCGCACACAACGTCGTTATTAAGTCAATAAGGAAGCCTATCCTATACGATTCATTCAAGAAGTTAGCAAAAAGGAAGTCTAAAAATATAATTTACGGAGGGGGATATAGTATAGCCACCGAATAAAATAATAGTACTAGTAGAACTGAGTATTTTCAGGTGGAGTTTATAGCACAACTATAATAACTATCGCGTCTGACGTCAGAGACGCGGGCAGAGAACATAATGCCTACACGTATTGTCATTATGAGATCAGCAATGACGACGCGACGGTGCCGGTAAGGTCAGGTGCAAATATAGACCTACTTTGTACGGTTAATTAGCCGCTGATAAACATCACGATCTTTATGCAAAAACGTTCGATGTTGCGGACAAACCTTTCAGACAGCAAAAAACTTATGCCCAATGTGATTATAATAGAAACTAGAAGCACGAAAGAAAGAAAATGTGAGATAAAAACCATATGTTGATAGTGGAGCAACCTGTGCAAAATTTCATTCAAATCTATTTAGCCTTTTGGCGAGATAGTCAGACAAACAAACATAAAACCGTTTGTTATTTATAATGATCTTAGCAGGTATAAGATCTTCTGGAAACTGAAACTATATCTTAAATATTACCACGTTTTTAAATTATATTATTTAGTCGTAGTTTATAAATTATTTGAATTTAAAATAATGTAGGATAATTTTGATTTGTTTTATAAAATAAGTACTAAAGCGACATGATAAAGTATTGTTTGGCAATCATTCAACACAAATTTTTGACCGTAATCAATCATTCGGTATTATTCCATGATCTTTATAAATCATGGAATAATACTGAATGATGTATAAATTACATAAAGATAAAAATACGGGTTATATTATGTTCAAGAGGTCATCAGGTCAGACTACCGCTTATACTACAAAATATCGGTCTATGTTAACTGTAATAAATGGGGCCTACAAAATTCCTTAATTATTCCTACTCGTTATGATAATGCGACAAACCTAAAGATGGCTAACATTATGTGACGGAAATAACCTTGAGAATCGAGTTACACTAGCTTTTGTAAATTATAATAATGCGTCGTTCAACTAAACCATTGTTAGTCAAATTCAACAAGATTTAAAAAAAAAACGACTAACGGCGCGACACTTTAACTTGGTGCTTTTGATACTGACTTAAATGAAATAGGAAAAGTGCCAAACAGCTCTCAAGATGTTGAACACCTAAAAAGCCCAAGTAGTCAAACATGTATAAGACAAACAGTTAGAAGTGAGCGGACGGACATAAAAATGCGGACACCGCTGCGGGATAGTTCGTCTGAGCATCGTACAACCTTATAAAGTCGAGCCGTCGCTGCTAGAAACATCCAGCAGTTCGATGGCATGTTGAATTCATTAACATTTTTACCGTTATATTTATCTCGATACAAGGATTTTAACATAAATTAAGCATAAATCAGACAAATTAACACTAAAATAAGAGGATAAAAATGCTACGTTTTAAGTAAAAGCTATGTACCCTTGTCACAATTAGTAAATGTATTCTATCAACGAACGATTATGGAATACGGTTCTGTATGAAAAAAAACTGCATGCGTCGGCTGACCGAATGTGAATGTTAATTTCGGACTAATAAATTAAATACATACAAATAAGTACAATATTAAATTACAACAATACCACAATTCATTAAACTTTAAAACAATCAAATGACTACACAATTATCATAAATGCGGAAATTAAATTTTCAATACAGCGAGTAAACTCGAAGTATCCAAACATGGCCGGAGACATATTCTAACACGCAGTTTCCATGGTTCACTGTCGAAACTCATAAAATCGTTTATCATAATTTTGTTACAAATAAAAATGTTACTTATAATCATCATTTCACATAATGTGATTTAATATACTTTCACTACATCTAATTTTATTTATTATAAATCAAAATTAATAATAATCCAAATTTATAAGAATGGAACTCATAAGGCGTATATAATATAATAGTACAAATTTATAATGTTTTACCATAACTAACTTAAACCATAAAACAAAATATCAATAATACTGTAAATTAATGTGACTGGAACTGTTGATTGTTATATTTAACGTAATCAGTTATAAAAACGTAGTACGGAAAGCCAATTTGCTCTTCAATCTATGCAGGCACTTCATCCAGTCAAAACAAACAAGATTAACGTGTGGACTGTGTGCGGGTAATTGTAAAATAACTTATATTTTCTCATGTCATGTTGGTTTTGGTTTTGTTGGTGAACTTTGTGCATTATTTTAATAAATAACTTGAAATGTCTATAAAAACACGTGTAAAATATTTAAATCTAATACAGGTAATCTGAAACTTAATATAGATGGTTTCTGTAATTTTTTGTGTATTTTTTTATATAAGCATAAGTGACTTCTAGCACTTCGCCGGCCGCTGCCGCGGCACGCTCGCTACGCTTCGCTTCGCTCGCTCGGCTCGTGCGATGTATGGTCACAGTTAACCTAACGCTCCTCCTCGCTTCGCTCGTCGTCGCACCTATTTATGACTTTGCCTTAGACTAGTATCTTAGTATCTTTAGGGTATACATGCATATCTATATAATGATTTAACCACTTCAAAATTATTATTAAGTTAACTAAAAAAATATGAAAAAAGAACATTATAAACAATACAATTATGAATGCTGATTATTATGAAATTATAAGTAATGAAATTTATAACAAACAAAAATATGATAAAAAAATTCTTAACATTAACATTATAACATAAAATTTTATAAATTTAAACATTATTTGAATAAATTGTATAAGAAAAGATCAATATAAAAAGTAACTATTATGAACAAAGCTATTTATAAATAACCACCATTATAAATTTTATCATTATTAAAAATGAGGTATATGAAATGAATTTATGAATAATGAAATTATTAGTACAGACGGTATCCCAGTTTCCATATGAATTCTAGTTACGTAATTATGAAGTAATATTTTTATTATTCGTTCGACTAGGAAACCAGTAACTAGCCGAATCTTCGAAGGCGAATAACATCGAAGATGACGCTACTTCACAATGACTAAACCTATTCGGAAAAAAACGACAAAAGATCCACTTATACAATAAAAAATAAACAGGTGTGCCCGTAGTATTATCGACTTGCAGGATAGCTTCTGATAATAATGAACTTAATTTAGAAGCAATGTCAAGGTATCAAAACATGAATGTTAATAAAAGCGAGGTCAATGTCACTTACAACAACACTGCAAAGGTGAAAGATCTAATCAAACCCAAAATAATAAAACTAAGCGCTCCTAATATTTGGTTTGTTGTTATTTTAATAATATTTAAATAAATAAATTGAAGCTTTTTCCTATGAGTGCATCATGTTATTTGATTAGTGGTATCAACGTCCGAAGCTAATGAACTCCGCTGAAAATCAGCTTGCGATAATAAAATCAATAATCAGATTATCACTACAGCTATATTTATCGATAAATCAATGACACATAAAATTTATCGTACTAAATAATCTACGTGTTTAGGTCATTGTAACGAATTATGTCTAAAATAAGTTCGGACCATAAAACTGTGAAACGCTTGCTATATCTACTAGTTTTACTGGTACCGACAAGTACTGTGCTGATTTAATCCATGAAACCAAATCAGGTTTGTCTATAGATGATGCTCCTAAACAGGGCCAAGGCGATCTTCCACCTCTGATGAGTCTAAGTACTGTTAATTGCAATAAATTCCCACAATTCAAACAGCATTAATTAGTTTCTTATTGATGTTTACTATTAAGTCTTTTAACCGCACTATAAAATAATATTGGCGTTTGATGCATAATGAAGATATAGCTGTTCTCTAATTCATGTTGTTAGAATAACCGACAATATGATTGTTCTAATCACTATATCATTCGGATTTTTAAACTTCCAGACTTTCATAGAATACAACGCTGTGCCTCACGATTTTACTTGTATGGATAACAATGATTAATGACCTATCCAACAGAAACCACATAATTTTCCATGGTAAAAGTATTCTATATGTAACTCCAGGACCTAAAAAGTATCCAGTATCAACACACCAAAATATTCGGAAACTAAAAAAGTTAGTGAAACAGGAAATGAGAAATACTTAGTTATCAATCAAACTAGACAGAACAGCTGAATTCATATGCCATCGAATAAATCAAAATATTCAAATCATGGTAGCGTTGAGCTGTTTCAGAGGTCGCGACGTTCAGCTAGCATGCCTCACGACACGACTCGATCCATGACGTACAAATTGAATGTCCCATTGTATTCGATACAAGTTGCCTGCCTAGTGCTTTGCTTGCCAGAGGTACTTGATAACGTGGAGCTTGCTTTTAAAATGAACAGAAGGGTCACTCATTTGTGGTTAAATAAAACGTGGATGAATTTTACAAGCCAGCAAACGAGTTTAGAATTTTTGAGGCCTTTCTAGTGAACTTTTAATTCAGGATGCTTGAATATATCTTTGATCGCATCATTATAAATACGAGAAAGCTTGCAACCTATTAGTACATTTGAATGATAACATGGAATCTTTTCCAAAATGAACCATAAGAAAACCAAATTATGTAACAATAATTACCTGAAAGAGATAAAAAAATTACAACCGTTTGCCACGCTACTTATGATGTGTGTTACAGCTAATTGAAACCACGAATACTCGCAAACGAGTACCATACATTACGAAACTTGAATAACAAATGCATAACACAGTCACGGTTTAAAAGCAATAAAAGAATTTAGTTATATGAAGCGTTTACATGAAAATCAGTCTACGGTATAATTTCAGAATATAATTCGATGATGACTTTTCCTGCCGGGCAGTATTTATGCCTATGTCAACTAGTCAAATCAGCGCTGTTAGTCTACATATTGCAGACGAGAAGTTAAAGTTCTGAAAACCTTATTACCTAACAAAGATAACCAAGAATATTATTCTAAAGCAAACATTTCCAATGATGAATGCAAAACTTTACAATACACACACGCATCAAATATTAAAAAAATTACAAATCATAAAACAAATTACCATGTGTAACAATGGGCTACCATTTAGTTTCAGTCTACATGCTCATATTCGATTGGATAGATAGAAGCTGTGCCCCTTTTTTATGGCTAAGAAAAATCTACTAATATTATCCCAACTTGAATTATTCAGGAGTATAGTTAGCCTTGTAAACATTTAACAACAGTATGGAGACGGACGTGACATCCGTCGTCGATTAGGCGAATCTTAACCAGGAAGTTAAGCGATAAACCAAGGCTGACCAAGATGCAAGATAATTATCACAACTTAATATAAATTCGCATGAAAAGTGTGCCAATTTAAAGAGATGATAACTGAATTGAAAACATAGATTATAAAATATGTCAGAATCGGGCGATATTGAGCATTTAATTTAAAACCATAATGTTGCGTTCAGTGCGTGTGAAAAAATTAAAACATGTTAATCTTTGAATTGTGTTGTGCATCTAAATAATAAAGTACATAATATGTAGTCATACATATTTATATCGGATTTAATCTCTATTATGACTAGGTACTTATAATACAAAAAAAGAATTGATAAAAACTAACATTCTGCAAAATCATTGACTTGACCAGTGATTATAATTACTTTGATTTTTATAAGATTCACACAATAATACAATGCTATTTGTTAAATTTTCCGATAAAACAAATATTATTGCCATGAAATTTTAAAGTTCTTGATCTTATGGTGATTTTAATTAATGTGTATGCGTAAATTATATGCCCACTGCCCACACCCACACCATAATGTTTAGTTTCGACTTTTGCAAAGTAAACACCGAAAACTTTAAGGATGAATGTCGCAATAAAGCTACCAAAAAATATATCTTCTATCTTCCTACTATTCGATTACTGTGTCAATCGAATCAAGGTGGTAGAAGGACTGAACTAGTGTAGCCTAAAAATAAAATAGAGATTAAAGATTACCAACATATGTACATCATAAATGGGTTAGTAGTGCGTAATATATATTAATAGTTTTAGTTCTACAAAAGCCGATTTTGAAGCTGTTCAAGTTGAACAGTTCAACCGATATTTGCAGAGTATCTGTATATGAATACAGCAGGGTTACTCTTGACACTCGATTTCAATCGTAATTTGGGATTTGGAACGAAATCGTAGCATTTGGTACTCTTGAATTCGATACTAGCGCACGATTGGAATCTTTGTCCGTGGAATTTTACAGAACTAAATGGAATCGACTCATTTCTACACCATCCGCTTTTTCGGTACTCTTGACGCGATTTGACATTGGCAAATTGAGTTTGAAGTAGAGTTTGCGATAGAATTTTCAGACCTTTCAAAAGTTAACTTTTTTGCGTTCGAGTGTGTTGTGTTAAGTGGTTTCGGAAGCAATTCGGAAGTAAAATGGCACGTTTAGCTCTTATTTTTGATATTTTGGACAATGCACATAGAGAAGATCTAAGGCAACGTCGACCGTCGAAACCTAAGAAGAATGGTGCGATACACTGAGAAAGCTTTTGCCATGAACGACAACGAGTTTAAGAAATGTTACAGAGTGACGAAAGACCTTTTTGAGGTCACATGTGGCGATTTAGAGCCTCTGATGGCAAAGCCTACTCGTCGTAGTGACATGTCCTCGAGATACGAGGTTTGTAAATATAGGTGGTAGTTCTTTCATGCGTGGTGTTTTTACGAGAAGTCTCTCTCCTCCAACTTTTTGAACTTGTAGGCCTGTTTTAATAGTTGCCTTACATAGCATCACAGAATTGGTAATTTCTGTCGTCCCATTTCTTTTTTGTCTCGTATTTGCCATGGGCGGACCGCAACAGACCTTTTGCTATCCCTGGATTGTCCCCAAGGAAATCCGCTAGAGCCTCCAGCTGCTGGTAGATTGGCCTACTCATAATCTTTCCTGTTAGAACGGACGAATATCTCCAACCAAATACTTCAAATCTTGAAAACAAGACCGCTAAACAACAGCTGGAGCGGAGTTTTGGCGGGAACGCGGAAAAGTTCACGTCGGTGCATTGTATTATTTTACAAAACTTATGCTTTTTCCAGTGTTAATGTTTAAAATTGGTGGTGTTTTACGCATTAAGTGCTGAATTACGAGCATGAGTGTGGGCAAGTGATATAATGTAGTGAAACGTGGTTTTTCGTATTGCTTCCAAAATTCCATAGAAGCCTCTAGTAAAGTTGCCACCACTTTACTAGGGCATGCCTTAGACTGGATTATGACTTAGACTAGACTATGACTACTCTGACTGTGACTATGACTTGACTTTAAGTGAAAATTTCCATAATACGATGAAAAATTACAAAACTTGACACTGGCTAAATACACTATGTGTGGAGCCAAAATATAAAAAAAAAAACAGCTGGAGCACACAGAACATTGATACTAGTTTTTTTTTCTAGACAACCATGATGTCAATAATGACATTATTCATTCAGCCGTTCTTGATATTATTCGTCGGTAAATAACCGCTTTTATTTCTTTGAAAGTGACTAAATATCATCAAAAGTGAAGGTTTTATGGTAATATATTTTTTATCACTGTTATTAATAAGGTTTTTACATGTTTTCCACAAATTTTGGTATTAATATTTTCTATTATGTGTGCATGGCAACACTTACATAGTGTTGTACTTTTATGGGTCACAATATTAAGTCGATTGCATTTCCGATTTCAATTTCGATCTCGATTTTGTTGAAGAGTACCAAATTGTTTAACATTGGAATTGAGATTGGTTCGGATTAGAATTAGAGTGAAATTGGGATTGGATTCAAGAGTAACCCTGCAGGTCTGTTCTCCTGTTCGTTCAAGGTTTACAATTTAGAGTAGAGCTTCTAAACGCAACGCAAGTCATTAGTGATACCATTCTTTTCTATAGACCCTGACTGAATACAGCGCAGGCTATTAGAGGGCGGTTTGTTTACAATGGTCACGAGTCACTCGCTGCTCCGGGTGTGTAGGTTATAAAACGCGCGATGACGCGTGAAGCTTGGCCAACGGCCATGGACCGACCTAGGGCGAGCGTCCTCGCCGGCACACTGATCGACCATAACGACATTTATACTGCCACAAAACATTATTATACTGTTCCGGTAGGATTTTGGAATCTAATCCAAGCATTTTAAATAGTGGGATGTTTCTGTGGCGTAGCACTACTTCAGATTTACCCACTCATATAATATCCTGAAAGGTCGAAGACCATAAGGCATGCAATTAACCTATAAAAATTTACATGTGAACTTCAGATATGTTGGGCTTGACTTAGGTGAATACAGATAATCATGAAGGAAAGTCTAGGGCTAGTCTAGGGGCTCATATACACAATATTGATATTGATAAGGTTTTGATTTATGTGTAACAAAAATGCTCTAGACACGTGTGTCAATTTTTCAAAGTAGCAGAACATCGAATGCCTCTGTAAATAGATTTTCAAGAAGCTGACACAATTTAGTTTAGTAGCCACAATAACTGTTATACGAAAACCTGTTATAATTAGCATAAATTGCCTGTTATGAGCTCTCACGCTCTTAGCTTTAACTTGATACCATTGTGAGTACGGACGACTAAGCTTTATAACGTACACAGTAAATATGAATTATGCATGTCAAAAACACACGTTAATATGTAGCTCACGAACTTACAGTACGATTAAATTGACAATAAGACGCTGACTTCCGGAATGACTGAATCAAGACTTGTATGTTATCCTGGTAGTTTCGTTTGACATAAATTATCATAATATAAGGGAATAAATAAATAAAAGATTGGACTATGAACGTAGCCGTTGAAAAAATTAGGTTGCAAAAGGACCTTAGGTTGAACTCATAGGCTGCACACGTGTAGTTGATTATTTCCAGTGTAAGTTCATAACTATACAAACAAGCCTAATGCTTTCGAGATTATAATGTTTACATTATTATCTCGAGAGCGTCAGTATGAGCACGAGGCAATCGGGCACTATTGAAATCATTTCCACGGGGCACTTAACATCTAAACGAGTCATAATTCGCATCTATGACAACGACCTAGTTGGTAGTTGGTTAATATGTATATAAACAAAGCCAATCTGAATAGGGTCACAGCACACAGCACGTGAGGTGGCCGACACGGTATACCTCGTCCATTCCGACTGTTGGCTTATCGGTGGTCAGTGGTCACTTTGGTCATGTCATACCCGCACACTATCAAATAGAGCGGAAATCAAATTTAACACAATTTACAGCGTTGTTTCTGATATCAATAGTATTTGGTTAAATAACTGTCTTCATATAACGAAGGCATTAATTCGATTCAATAATATAATCCGTTGATTAATAAGCAAATAGTAGAGGAGTGAACTTAACGGTAGACACGGTATTAAAGTTAGGAGAATAAGGCCCGATTTCACCAAACTAGAATAAATTTTATTCCAGGTATAACTTTCCGAGAACAGCCGAGTTACGCGAATATAGCCCTTATATCACCAATTTTGTGAAGGAATTGTGTAATTTCATTTGTCAATTAGCTGTATCCACGAGTAAGGAATAGCCGTATACTTGGAATAAACGTTGGTGAAATCGGGCCGAAGAAATCGAAAGCAAAATTCGGTAGATGACAAATACGTACTCTTATATGCTTCTGGTACTTTTTTTTTTAGTTGCTGGTAACATGAACTGTATCAATGCATAATATTAAGCTGGTGGTGTAGGTGTAGCAACCCCAAACCCAAATTATGGTCTACGAAAAACTATGGTGTAAGAAAAATTCGTAAAACAGCATTAAAATTAAAACTCCGCTTTATCAATGTTCCAACGTTGCCTATCCAAAGAAAAATAGAGCGCAAAACCAATTCTTCATGCAGATTCTATAAACATGAACTTGTGAATACGAGAGAGCGAGTGAATTGAGCCGACAAATAAATGTGGTATGTCCGTCTCTTACATTGCCGTCTTTGACAAGAACAGTAACAATTTTAGGGGTTTTAGATCTGTCCCCCAATTACTTTCTTTCTACTCTGTGTTTGATACAGACAAGTGACTAAACAATAACGATCCAAATAGACTTTCCTGTATGCACGTCTTCAGAAATTGATTAGATATTGAAGATGTCGATGATTCTAGGGAATACCTAAGTCGTTTATAAATATTCGCAAAAATTGCTATTATGAAAAAGTTTAATATACTTATTCAAATCATGATATAATATATTGGTTAAAATCAAAAGAAGGCATAAATACTACGATATGGTGCTACGTAGTACTATTATTTATTCCAGCGTCGGTCTGGGACCCAAAAAAATACCGGGAAAATGTTTCAAAAAGCAGCCCCACACTAAGTACTTTCTGTTTGTGATATTTGTTGGTTAATTTAGAACAGTCAAGTGATGGGATGGGTTGTTAACAACGTAAGCTAAATAATACATATAAAAGCGCGAGCGCAGCAAGTGCGAACAAATTTTAGAGGTAATTTTCCTCCAACTTGTATGGTGCTGATCAGTTGAGCCGAATTTTGATCTTTTTAAAACCCTGAATTACTATTTTTATTAGCAGATTTTTCTGCTAGTTGTAAAATACAACATCTGGTAACTTTTTTGATAGTTATAGGTAAATAATTACATAATAATTAGCTCAGTCATCACTGCTCGGCTCTCCATTAAAATGTAGAGAATATGAAGCCGGTGTTTGGCTCTGGGTCTGGACCGGCCCAAGGAGGGACCGGCCCACCGAGAAAAGTCCCGGTATTCCCTCAGGCCAGAGCAACCCTGATTTACTCCGTAAAATTACATCCAACTCGGGTGATAGGATCAATGTGAATCAGATACGCAAATAGGGCATAAATCAATTCTTCACATAGATTTTCGCAAACTTGAACATGTTTACAAATGTAGCGTGTTAATAAACTTAAAGTAATTACTCGAGAAGCCATTAGTTACGGCTACGTAGAACTATTGTGTATTCTGTGCTACGGCTACGGTTGAGTAGATTTCATGCTTTCCTTATATAACGAACGTCGTTCAAAAGATAAATGGTAAATGGCGCCAGATGTCAGAATTATTAACACAAACCAGATAAGTCGATAATCAGGATTATTACGGCCTTATCTCATCAACAGCTTGAAGACGTCTGCTGCTGAACACAGGCCTGCCCCACAGAGCGCCACTTTGAACGGCTGTTTGCCTCCTGCATCTATCAGCTCCCCGTGATATTAACTGATAAGGCCGTAATAATCCTATCTTCGACTTATCTGTGTTGTGTTTTATCGTAATACGTTTGTATTTTTTCATATTTTTTGACATCTGGCGCTATTTGACTAACGTCAATATGAGCTTTCGGGTCAAATTAAAATCTAAACAACACCTAAAATTACAAAAATAATTTAAACTATACAGTTTTCAAAGCCCATAATGCCCGTAACGTAAGACGTCTCACGTGTTTTGCGGTAAAGAATTTCTTGTAGTACGTGCTACGGAACTCAGTCCAAAGCACAGTCTTTCGACTTTTATCGTGAACTAAATTTTTTACTGGCTGATACTACGTTCGAAAGACTTATAATAAAAGCAATATAACATGACTCATGGACGATTGACATAGATTGGTAAATTTCAGGGGTTATCAAACAATGAAATGATATTTGGGCCAATAATGGACCAGATATAAAAAGGCCCAGGAAGCTTATATTGCCTTGATAAAGATAATTACAGTATATCTTCAAGTTCATGGAGTAAATTTAAATCCACTATTGGACAAGAACAGCTATTTTTTTATCACAGCTACGTTACTAATATACGTTATACAAATATGTAAAATTATTTGTTACAAACTATGAATGAAAGGGGCTAAAATAATCATATTAGGATTATGTTGTCGGACCCAGCTGCTACGTAATTTATGTTATGAAATGTTCGTGTAAGTATGTAAGTAATGATTTATTATTTTACGAACATATACCCACCGATACTATGAGGAATTGATGAAATAACATAATTATGTATCTCTGAGATAAAATTAAGATTTTTTGAATCGGTCAGTTTTGCTAAACTCATTGCATACGCGGGTGTGGATGCATGCAGGTTTCAAAATTACACAGTTTAAGTTTCAATGTTTTCCTTTACTTAAAAATTTAGAATAATTCCCATCAATACCTAAGACCTGTGCCTAAAATATATTCCCTTCTTGTGACGACACTAATAATTATGTATCTCTTCTTATCATCAACACTGATAACTGTTAACCAACTGATGTTTCGACATGCGACAAATCAATCAATACACCCAGATAACGCTCACAGATATTTTGATATCACTCTATCACTCCAAGTTCTTGGAATGTCTTTAATTTCTTTACGTCACATTAGCTAGACGGCAAAGATCGATCAACCCGGCAGAAAACGCGTCGATCCTACTTTAGACGAAACTTATCATCAAATTTCAGACGAAAAACACTAACTTTAAATTCACTAATTGAAAAACAAATACCGCAGAATTGCAGTTTAATTCATCTACTCATATGTCGCGAAAATCTTCCACATTCGCGTTCGTAGGTACAGATTTACGGGTGCTACAGCTGCTAATTTAGAGCGGGTTCCCCGTTCAAACTTTAAACAACTCCCCAACCAGAGCTATAATAACTTTTCTAGGTTCCAATTGGCACTGGTTATAATCAATTCATTATAAATGGATCCAGCAGTATAAGATCTACATCTACATAAAGTCTGTCTGGCGCGAATAACATTTTCCGGCCGGAAACTGTACTTCGTCTGAAAGTCGTAATCAATTTTACATAATTTTCCACGCCTTTCACTAGACAAAGACACAGTATACTTATCAGTTGCTTTAGAAGCATTGGCTGAGATTGCAGCTAACTTCAACGCTACGGGAAGAGATCAGCGCAGCAGGTTACACTTTCATTTCGCGTAATCGTGTGTTGTTACCGTCGCTGGTAACCTTTATTTAACAACACGATACGGCTGAATGGGAACAGAATATAGACTCGATAAACCAAACTCGATAGAAACACGATTACGGCAAACCACTCTCGGAAGTTGTTTCTTCATTTCCATTCAATTCGTTTCAAGCTTTATGCATTTAGAGGATGCAAATTCATGCTACATAATGAATGTGTGAATCGACGAGTTGTTAAAACAATAAGTGATGGTTAAAAAGCTTCTTTTGAATCTTATAATGACAACAATGTGGGGTCTTGTTTCAATTGTTCTGGCGGTACACGCTTCTTTGTTCAATCAAAATCTAAAAGAGCTGAAAAGGCTATAAATATATGATCTATAATTAATAAAATGATAGGCTGAATCTAAAGCTTTCATAAACCAAACTGAGCGCAACTAAACCGGTAATGCTTATGCTTACACAACATGTAAAAGCACGCTCTTATGTGTGGGTATTAAACCCACGAAAAGTTCTAGGTACGTCAAACCTACGACATCAAATTCGGTGGAAATAATTGATTCCGTTGTATATCTGGATAATTGCTGGTAGGTTAAGCATCAGCCTTGATGGCTTCGACCGGTGGACCTCCAAATTACACATAACAGTGGCGTGGCGAAGTGGGACAAAAAGCGCAAGGCCTGACGCGGAAGTACCCTGCAACCGCTTCATGCAACCATCGGACGATGCTTCTATTGTTCGCTGTTTGTGGTTGGAACTAAAGAAAACTAGACCGGACCGGCCGGCGTTTTCAAACTTTGTTTCTATTTCAAAACAACATGTGCTTAACTATTATAATATGTATTTTACGAACCTACGAGGATCTCAAATAGAATATGAATTGTTTTTGGTAAATTTTAACAGTTTCCTGTGATTAAACTTATAATGCTGACAAAATTAGCTGTCTATAGATAAAGGATTTTAATCAGTGACTTAGCACTCTTAGCAGAATTAAATAAAATAGATTGAAAAACCACAGTACGTTAGCTATGCACATTTCGTCCGATGGTTGTATGATAAGCGGTGATAAGACATGAATACACGGCGTAACAAAATACAAGAAATGTTGAGACAAAGACTACAAAACTGAATACACAGATGTCTTCAAGAATATTAACTAAATAGTTATATTTAAACAGCAGTGTATTCACGTCTGTATTTTGTGACATTGAATTGATAGCGGCTCAATTATGACATAACTTGTAATAAAATGATATATATTTATACCTATTTCCTGTATTTACAAATTCTAGAAAGATGATTAACATTTATTGTTAACTGCTTAAAAATAAAAATCACAATGTTTTTAACCTTCAACCAACATGTTGTCATCTTCCTAGTTCTGATTAGAATAAATGTGTAGCAGGAAAGCTGTAGGAAATAATCGCTGTTATCAATTTACGTAACTTCCTTTTTAGTTACTTCCTTCATGAAATCAACTAAGATCCACACAAAATTCTTGCTACACAATGTTTTCATGATAACGGGTTCCAGCCGTAATTAAATAAGTAATAAGATTTAAATAACAAATCTAATTAGGAAAGCCTGTATTTACACTAGCGCTGAAAATTAAGTAAACGAGAGTGACGCACTGTGATAAAAATATGATGTGCGAGAATTAATGGAAAATGACAAGCCATTAGCATGAAAACATTTTATTTTGTACTGTACAAAGCTTCCGCACTCTACGATATTTCAAATTATAAATTTAAATATAATTATAATAACGGCAATAGAAGAGAATTCAAAATCAAAAGATCCTATACTTTCTTATCATAAAGGGACTCACAGTGTGTGGAAGCTTTAGTTTAACAGTAGCATGTCTGCATCTTTGGGTGACATTATTGTAAAAAAAAAATTACTTAAAAATGCATCATGAAATTACAGTTTCAATCTGTACCAAAAACTGTGTTTTACATATCCAGAGGCGCAGGCAGACTTAGTTTGCAACATATACTATGTCTAAACAATATTGTTTTAGACACTTACCATCACAGGTAGCGGCCATAAACTTGCCGTTCGACGAGAAGTCCACCATCAGCACTGCGCCGGGGTGACCCTTGAGATTCTTCAGCAACCAGGGATGGCTGAACTCGGTCTTTCCTTTCCATGTCGCGCGCTTTTTGCTTTTCCCCTTCGACTGGCCTTCGGTGGCGTTGGTTTCGGATGACGCTTCCTCGACGGCAGCATCTGTAATTTTGGAAATGGTGTTTTCATTTCAAGCGTTAGTTAACCGGTGTGGAGAGTGGAATACTCCTTTATTCCTGGCTGATGGGCGGTGGCCCAATAACTAACGTTTTTATTACGTTCGCCCAGACTTTGTTATGTTGGGATAGGTCAGGCATATTATCGCGGGGTGAGATAGTGAATGCTAGCGCGACTCTATCTCGCCCCCATCCCAGGGCGGACGTATCACAGGGGGGTTTTAGTGGGTTCGAGTCCCACATACCCCCTGTCATCACCCCCGTGGTGGCAGGGAAGTGCGAGGGCATTTCCCCCCTCAAAAAAAGGTACATTATTGCGTTTTTTAAATTAGAATAAAGTCAATAAATTCATAAAAATAAATATTTATTCTTAGATTTTTATCGGATGAGCATGATGCGTAGAACTATAACTGTGAAACTCAGGAAGTAGATGCTGTAATAAAACCGGTCAAGTCGCAAGAGCTAGTTAAGACTCGCGTACCGAGGGTTACGTACCACTTAACTGATTTGTGTGTTAAACTTAAATCATTTTACACATTATAACTGAATTTCAGGTCTTACTACTCTATTCCGTTTAGAAGCTAGAGACCTGGGTAACATACCCTGACAGACGGACGGGCGCCAGTTCGATAATAAAGCTACGTAATACCTATGCCCACTGGAACTTAGCCTAACAAAATGTAGAAGGATCATCAACTCAGTTTCACAAAGCATAAATAATGATCATATTGACAAATTTTTATTCTTATTCATAAACGTGTGAATTCGTATTTACGTATTATGTTTGTTATTATACGACGAAAATAATTTGTTGTAAATCAACATCATTAATAAAGTGAGTGGGCTTCTTGGAATCATCACCGTGGAGGACACGTTTGACTTCAGATTACTGACTAATTGTTTAATCTGTATCATTGTGCACAACTGTTTTATAATTATGACTAAGGATTCTCAGGAACCTGCCTACATCACATACATTTTTACCACGTGCTTTATCTTCTTCGTGATGCACGTTTTAAATCGATAAGTAATCGAGAACCTCTCGATTGTTTTGTGATTTCGGGTGTATTGTTTCAGTTCGCTTTGTTATAGTAAAGTTTTTATGTAGGTAGATAATGCGCAATCATTCATTCATTAATTGTTTAATTTTTTGTTTAAACCCTAAAGCAAATCTCTGAGTCACTACATCATATAAATAATCGATTTAGACAAGTAGACTAGCAGCCTAACACAGGCCAGGTCTATAACTGATGTTAACGGACGACGTATCAAGCCAGTCGTCACGGTTGCCAACAGTTGTAGTGCCACTCCAGTGTTTTGAGGTCTTACATCTTACTACTCGCTTACTTCGCCACCTCTCTTCGCATATGAAATAGTGAATGACTCAGAATTTTATACGAATCATATTATTTTGTCATCAATGATGCAGACGGATTATATTACACGGTACAATTATGGTGTCGAATGAGGATAAATAATTGAATATGCATAAGAGATTGAAAAACCTGGGTTAAGACGGCTATATACGCAGATCCACTATCTCGCTCGCGCATTGCTATATTTTTGAAGATATTAAATAACTGAGTTTTGTTACGAAAAATGTGGATTAACTATGTTCTTATGTCTAGATAAATAACGAATAATGTTCTCTGCCCGCGATTATAATTAACAGACCCTGGTACCATTAACAGGGCAAAAGTAAAAAAAAGTTTCATAATCTTGAATTTTCCGTATGATGGTACAATGTTGTTCAATATGCACTTACGATGTTTTGCCAGCATCTGATGTCCACCGACAAAATAATAGTCTGTGGTAACTTCATGTCATTGCATCAATAATTCAATACGCTATTCTACCAACATAATGGACAGATGGATAGCAGGCGCCACCGGCCGGCCGGCCGCTCTCCCGCTGCGCGCCGTATAATTATACATTAAACGCAACCTCAAGAATGAGGCTGCCCAGTACTGATAGGTCAACATAGCTATTTTCATCACAAAACATTATCCTCTTAATTTTAATTGTTACATTTAATTAATAAATCACAATATATAGCTTTTAAGTTATTCAATAACCTATTGTTTGGTAAACCGAGTTTCCTGGTTTCATTTCTGTGGTTGGTAATCATATACCAGCGGGGCGCGGTTCACCGCGCAAGTATCCGTGCACTGTGTAGGTTAGTGTAGTTTATCGTAGTGATGTCACTTCAAAGAAGAGACACAGTTTAATGTACGAATGGGTCTGTACCTATACATTTTTACTATGAGTGGCAACTGTACATTCTGCTGTCTATACAGTATTTTGAAGTAGACCGAAAGCCACTGACCGGTCAGTACTGGCTCAACTTTGTTTTCACGGACCTAGGAGCTGCCAGATAGTAACTGTCCTTCACTGTTCGCCAGCTACTGGGCCTGTGAAAACTAGGCTTAATGGTAACTGTAAGTGGTCACCATCACCAATGCCTATGGACATCCGCAACACCAGGGGCGCTGAAGATGCCTTGCCGACCCCTAATGAACTAGCCCGTGCAAACACGGGGCGGATCAGATAGTGATTTATGAATTGAAATAATTATCCTCGAATAAAATAGGAAGTTCGATATTTAGTAAGAGCATCACAGAGTTATTATTGCATAAAATTACTAGTTCCTCTGCGAACGCAAACTGCGAAGACTAAAGCTGCGGCCACACTGCACCGGTGCGTCAAGTGGCGTCAGTGAAGCGTCAAAAATAATCAAAATCGGCCATTCTGCACCCATCGCTGCCCGTGTTTATTGACGGAGGCGCCGCGATCCCCGCGGGCAGCGATGGGTACTGAATAGTTGCGCGCCGGTGTCGCTGACGCTGCCGCACCGCTTCGCAGACGCGCCGGTGCAGGTGGGGCCGAAGCTTCACTATGTAGATTTTGATGGGACTTTAAAGCCACGTTCTGCCACATTTACAATCTCAAATCTCGACTTCTTCCTAAAAGCTTTTAAGTAGGTACAGAATAATAAGGAGTACCAGCTATATTTGATTCAGTTCATGTTATTCGCGTACGCGGTCGCGCCCCTTTGGTCGGATATTTTATCGGCGTAAATTCCTATGATTTAAGTGTAGGTAATTTTTTTTTTTTAATGGCAACGAATGACGTGACAAGCTAGTCGTTCACCTGTACCAACATGAAGGTAGTAGATATTCAATTTAAAAAATAGTAAATTACTTTACTTTAAAATTAAAATAAAATTAAACTAACATCCATTAACTTTTGGTTATGTTAGTACAATTATTTTCACTACAATCTACTGCTTCTGCATAATTTAACAAAAAATAAGTATTAACTAAATCAACAAAATAAAGTATGCTTTAAAAGTAAATGGCAAGAGAGATTGTTGCACAACATCTGATTTTATTGAGTGAAAGTAAGGCAAAACCAGATTATATTGTAGTGTTTATTTTGTACATAATTTATTAAAAAGGGGTTTTATTTTTTTTTATTTAAGGCACTTATTTATTGGCATGAACAATGTAGAGGTTGATATATGCAGTTTTCATCATTATAAAATATCATAATGAATGTAGAGCTAAGGAATAGATAATAGAGTGAAGTTTATGGAAGAGCTCATATATATAATAATGCTTTCATAGAGAAACTAAAATTAGTTGTTAATACTGGACCTTGTTTTTTTAAATAGTACTCGCCAAAAAGCTGACGGAAATATTTGATGTTGTTTTACATGTACTGTACACCAAAGCCCAAAACTAAAAAAAAAAGAAAACTCAAAGCTGCAGATTTCCTTCCATACAATGGTTCTCTGGAAGAGATCACTCTAAGTGATAAGACCACCTATTGTACTAGTATAAGTTAATGAGGTTTTCTTTTTGTATTTTTTTATCTTATGGTGTACAATAAAGAGTTGATCTATCTATCTAGTTAATGCTTGCCTAGAAAACACAAGTAGTCTTCTACTGCTAAAAATTCCCAGACATAAGTATGACCCCAATTTATCATTCAATTTGGTATTTAATGTATTACGAAATTTATGAAACACATGGTGTCTGTTTGATATGAATCTATGTAATAATAAATTTAAGAAAAAAGACAAGAGAACTTCAGTAGTTACTTTGTCACAGTAATTTAGCAATGTTACATGTTTTTAAGAAATATAGCCCATAGTTATTGTTTTGCTTACACAAAGTTCTATTACTGAAGATATACCAGTTACATTCAATAATATTTGAACAATTGGATAATGTCATGTTGCTGTGAATTAAAATGTACTAAGGTTAAGTGAATATAGGCACTTTGGCTTATGCAAAAAAAAGTTTTATTACCCAATAGTAATGCTATTGTTGTTTTCTATTTAAATTATGAATACTTACTGGATGTTACCACAATATCTTAATTTCTGTAATAATAAGATCTGAATTAATTTGAAATAATAAACTTTGAATTGAATTTAAACTTTATGTAACAATATTTGTACACCGGAAACGGTAGAATATTTGGAACTCGAAACTTGTAATATCTTAAGCACAATATTGTAAAAAATAAATTAATTAAAAAAATATATATTCACTAATTTATATTGTTTCCTTTGTTATGAAAAAATAAGGTTTGTATTATGTATTACAAACCTTTTTTCACAGCTTCACAGTATCATGCTTAGCGCGGCCTGTCGGCGTGCGGGCGCGGCGGCGTGGGTTACAGTTAATATTGGATAAAGTAGGGACAAAAGTTTGATAGCAATTTAGTTTTCTAAGCAAGTAAAAATATCTTGAGGGAAATCTCAAAAAAATATGTCTCTCCCTACCTACAAGACATAATCTGAATCAATTGCCTACATTAGAAAAATAGCACTCAGTTGTGCTCAAGAACAGAATAGATGTTATAGTATATTTATATAGTATGCTCACTCAATAACATCCATACAACAATAATTATTAATTTGCGCATGAAATCCCAACTCGATGAGTGTCATCGTGTGTGAGTGTGGGTCTATGTATGATTTAATTACAATGTGTCAAAGTTAAATAAGTGTACTTACAAGTAAACTCTATACTTACTTATACTCTATACATACTTGCATGCTATCAAAAAAGGTAGGTTATTTTTTCTCCAACCATGTACCTACTGAACTTGGTAATTAAAGTAGGTAGGTACTTTTTCCACACTTACATGATTGAGGCAAAGCTTTAATTTAAATACTTATAAAAATACTATTTCTGACTTCTTAACTTGGCAGGTGAAAAGTTCAGTGACCTGTGGGCACTAATCGTACCAGCATGGAAATGTTTTGTGGTCATGATAATTAGATGCGAAGTATGTCAGCTGCATTCTTCAGATACAGTTAGATCAATCCATTAACACGGCGCAGAAACCGCAAAATTTTTACCGCCAGATAGATACAGCACAGTATGCACAAATGCACACTTCACAGGGGATATCTCTTCACACGTGGGCTCTTTTTCAGGAAAACTTATTTACCGCGGTAACAATATTTCAACATAAAATAAACAAAAACCGAAACATACCCAAATTACTCGCAACTTCATGCTTTAGCGCTTCTTTTTTCTTCGCACCGAAGATGGTCTTGTATAAAAAATGTAGTATTACACATGAGAAAACCGTAAATCCTACTAATAGAAATACGTTAGCATTTTGACCGGCTTCAATGTCGCCCATTTTCACTCAAAATTATTTACGAATTTTCTAAAATTACCACGGATTTCAGACACAAGGGAACAATAATCACGCGGTCGACAAACTACAACAAACCACAGATAGAGAAAACCACAGACTAAGTAGGGGATAGAGAAACCAAAGCTGTTCCATCAGTCCATCACAGATTAAAGAAAAAATTGGAGAAAAATGGGACAATTCTTTTTTCTTTTTGTAATTTGACTCCACCCATAGTGTATTTAGCCAGTGTCACGTATTGTTATTTTCATCATGGTATAAAATATATCTACTTATGTGTATGTAGTCAGTCTGGGATGTGATAGTCCAGTCAAAGTCAGGTAGTCATAGTCCAGTCTAAGTCATGCCCCTGTAAAGATGTGGCAACTTTACTAGAAGCTTCTATGGAATTTTGTGACCAACACGAAAAACCACGTTTCAACATATTATATCACTTGCCTACACTCGTGCTCGTAATTCAGTACTTAATGCGTAAAACGCCATCAATTTTAAACATTAACACTGAAAAAGCACAAGTTTTGAAAAATAATCCAATACAACGACATGAACTTTCCATGTTCCCGCCAAAACTACAGGATAAAATATTACAAATACGTAACATATAGGCATAGCTTGCTTAGTATACTCTAAGCTACGTACATACGTGGGTAAAAGTTATATCAAATGTGCAAAACAATAATCAAGCTGAAAAATAAAATTGTAAAGTCCCCATTTGAGATGCATTTACGGGTATTTTTACCAGGTTTCAGATAATATTTCCGAAAACTGCTAGGTAATTCCAGGGCCGGCCGTCTCTACCTGCGGTTGTGCAAGGAGCGCAGATATGACTGCTAATTTTCACGCCTTTTTCGCTTGTGCCGAGATAATTTTTTTTGATAAGAGCAGGAATAGTGCCTGCGATTGCAATTATAGATATCAAAATTACTAAAAATAATTTAAATTAATTTAAGCAAATAAAATTAACAGGTTAAGTTTTTTATTATTTGATAATAGCAGAGTTATTTTATAAATAAATAAATAAATAAATAAGCCTTTATTGCTGTTTTTAGTACAAATCAATTTCAACATTACGATATTTTATTCTTATTCTTGTTTTGTTTATTTTTGTTCAAAATATCGGCACCGGTTCAATCTCTCTTTGTAACAGCTTGTCCTTCCTGCATCCATCGGCTCCCCGCGGTTTTCACCAGATCATCAGTCCACCTAGTGCTATTCCGGCCTACGCTCCGTTTTCGTTTCCGTTCGAGCAGATATTTGTTTTATGATAGTAAGGTAAGGCCGAGTTAAAGCACAGGCTACATCACAGCTTTAACCACTTTTTTGCTTACTTCACAGTCAAAACACAGTCGGTAAAGTATTTTTTTCACACTGTGGAGTCAATTGCTCAAGTATTTTCTGAAACACATTATTGACAAATACAGAAAATTTCGTGCTCGCTTCGCTCGCGCTATTAATATCTATATTTTATTTTAGTGTTTCCAACGCGCTGTTACGGACATAGTAATTCTAATTTTTTTATTACATAGATTTGATGTCCGCATCAGCAGCACTGTTTATCCTATAGAGGCTACTTTAAATTAAATATCATACTTTTACATAAAAGTTTTATTATTGATTTACTTAACATAAATTGATGAAATACGTACTTAATTATAAGCAAGGTGATTTACTGTAGGTACATTTTGAAATCAATTTCTCAAGTGGCCATACGTATTTGCTATAATATTGCTGGAATATAAACAGTGGCAAATACTGATTTTTTTTCGCGCTCGCTTTGCTCGCGCTATCAGTATTTATACTTTATCTTAATTTTGAACCAGCGCGCTTTTACTGACATAATAAATCATTTTTTCTTATTACAATGATTTGATGCCCGCTGCAGCAGCACTGTTCAGCCTATAATAGAGGCTACTTTAAATTAAATCCCATCAATGTTTTATTATTCATTTAACGTAAATTGAAATACAAACAATAAGTAAGGTGATTTATTGTGCACTGTGGAATCAGTTACCCAAATAGGCATACTTATTTTCTGGAATATAATATATAGCAAATACTGAAAAACTTTCGTGCTCGCTTCGATCGCATTTTTGTGTTTGTGCTTTTTGCAACCAGCACGCTTGTACTGACATAATAACAGACACAATGTACAAGCATCACGTTTCCAAGGTATGTTTTTAAATTTACACTGGTGGCAACGCCGCCGGAGAGTCGTCTTGAAGTTATGACTTGGCTCTAGGTCTCTTTGTGTAGTGGTAAGGAAAAATAATCGTGTGGGACCCGGCATGAGAAATTTCAGTTTTGGCCCCCGTTGAACTAAAAGCTGAGTATGCCCATGACTGAATCCACAGCTTTCGGATTCCACAGAGGCTTTCATATTGTATTACACATGCACAGTAGCAGTAAGTGTGGTGGGTACATACAAGTTTAGATATAATACTTACCTACATATTACTTTACATTAACGATAATACTTGCATATTTTTAAATAATATAAGTACATCAAGGGACATCTTACAGTCGGCCTAACGACCTGTACCTATTATTATGGATGATTCCGTTTGTGAGGATTTTAGACCTCTTTACACATCAATCATGGAAGTTATTGTGGAAGTCACAGAGTGGTGGAAGTAGAAGAAAAATAAAAAAACGTTGAACACGTTTGAAATGTGTCAAAATATGTCAATCACATTCCGTCATTCCGTGTCAAAACTGCTACCTAGATATGTGTATATTTCCACAAATTATAAAGTAGTGTGTACTTATATTTCATTGCCGAGTTAATCATTAATGTTTAAAAATGATATAAAATTGTTTATCTAACATAGTTATGCCGTTGGGTCGCAGCAGGAGTAGCAGGTATCGTACCAAATTATCGTTTTAACTAGTCTATAAAGAGCCACACTAAAATGTATATACCTACATATATAAGAGAATAAAATTGAACGTGTTTGGGCAGCCTAAGGAGGGAGAATTCTGTGGCTAAGGCCCCCCCATACACGTTCAATTTTATTGATCAATCTTTGAAGTGGTCTCACCAATTTTATTGATTAATAAAATTGAATATGTATGGGAGCCTAAGGCATCACCTACGTATGTTACATCCGTTTTTCAAACTTACTCAGCTCATACTGCACCCTCACGCCAAGTAAAGACATGATTAGAAAAAATATGAATGTAAAATCCATGTATGATGAAATAAACAGGAATATAAATAAAGTTGATTAAGTGATTAATGACAATTTGCCTCTTATTTTCCATAATTTCTACATGAATTTTGGGTTCCTATTTAATAATTCCTTGATATTTTAAAATTAAATATAAGTAAATACTAACGAAAAATATTTCTATTATTTCCCTTATATTATTACTATTACAAGACGAGACGTTTTTCTGGGAGAATTCAAGGTGTGGGCAGGTTTTAGCTTATTTAGGGCAGACTCTGCAATGTACAGATGGTCATACTGTCACAGCCTTCCTTCCTGTCTTTGCTTCACAGCGTGGATATAGATGCAGAGAGTAGCTGTTTATGGTCTATGCATAAATCACAGTATTTTTTTTCTCTTATCTGTGGCATAAATCTTCAGAACCACAGACATGGTAGTGATAATTATTCACGCCACGAAAAAAGTCTAGGTCCGTGATTCGCAGCCATGTCTCGTTAACGCCATCTTACGGACTTTAAAGAACAATTTTTTTTAAATTTGGTTGCTGAAAACCTCCTATTGGATTCCTACATCTAATTACGAGCTACTGACGTTTGTGCGCTAGCTTTGCATACGTTTTCATATCCGTCATTAATATATTGGGAGCTATAATTTTAAAAATGGTTTAGATTTATGTGTTTTATCAAGATTTACTTCAGCGAGAATATAACCGCCTACGCTGACGATTATATTCTCTTTGCTTAAAAAATGTGAAAAATTTCGGCGCTCGCTTCGCTCGCGTTTTGTTCACAACTCTGCCGTTTTTTCTAATGGGATTTCTACATGTAATTATGAACTACTGACGTTTTTGCGTTGGCTTTGCATACGTTTTCATGTCAGTCATTAAGAAGACAGCTTTAATTTTGAAAATAGTTGAAGTTTTACTTGTTTTATCTGAATTTATTTAATCACGTGCAAAATTTTTGCGCTCACTTTGCTCGCACCGTGTTGTGGAAACTGTTTTAGCATGCACTTCCACACAGCTATTTTTATTTTGGCTGCCCCCTCTAAATGAAATCCTGGCTACGCCCATGTTCCTTCCTCCATTCCATCCTTTTCTTAAGCTTTGAAATGTTACTATAATGAAGAACTAAGAACATTTTTTTTTATCAACGGTAGGCTAACATTTGGTAATGGTAGTGACGACGCGTAAGTCTACAACTAATAGTTTATTTCTTTGTTCTTCTTTTAATAGCTTTTTAGCAAAGATGAATAATGTACTAGTTGACCCGCCCCGGCTTCATACGGGTTAATTAGTTTTACGCCTTAACCCTGTTTATGGATAAGAGGGAAGTGAAAGGGGAAAAGATAGGGAAAAAGGATGAATGGATGGGATGGCAACTGAAGGGAGGCAGGTGAAGTCTGCCTTCCTTTGCCGGCCCATTAGCTCACATCATCGGATTTACTTTACATTGTCCAACTTCACAAATAGTGTGGAGGATACTTAATAGATCTTATACAGAGATACAGTTTTATTATATGCATAGATCCTTCTTGCTAAGTATATAACTTATTATACAATTTTATATAGGAACTCTTTGATAAGGCCATTGTCGGAGTCGGTATATAACACAGAGAAAAAAAACAATTGGTATATGACGTCATCGGTGGAATTTTCTTGTATTTTTCTGACACTGACGTTTGACTGAGACTGACTGTCAGTGACCTGTGACAGTAGATTTTTGATAACCGAGCGACTACGACGCCTTGCGTTGCGCGATTCATTCATTTTTGAAGAGAGATTTTTTATTGTGTTCGCTGTTCGGTATTATTATTGTGAAGTGAAGCAAAATGCCACGACGAGGTCGTTCTGCTAGTCCTCCTCCTGCGCCTCAGCGAAGGTAAGTAGCTACTAATGATCGACATTCGCCGTGCGGTTTGTCAAATGAGTAAGGTTAACCACAATCAATATTTTCCAGGGCTGCACCTGCACCTGCCCCAAGCAGGAATCTGCCTGCACATGCCCCGCCTGCTTCGCCGGCTCCTGCCATGGCAGCTCAGCCACAGCAGCCTTCCATGTTCGGACAGATGGCGGCCACTGCTGGTGGCGTAGCTGTCGGCTCCGCCGTGGTGCGTAAATTAACATTACGTAACGTAAACATTGATGATCTTCGACTTGGAATCCCATGCACAATTTATGTATCGCTTATTTAATGTCAAACTGAATTATTGTAATAAATAGCTAAAATAGTACGTACCTACAGAAAAAAAATATTTTTCAGTGGTGACATTGGCGAGTCGCCAAAGTGATCGGAAGATGGTCACATGATAATGTGACGTTATCATGATGCTGTGTTTTTTCAGTGATGATTGATTGTTTTGCACAATAAATAATTTTTTTGCATCATCTCAAACTTGTTTACATGAGAAGTTATATTAAAGACCTTTTGTAAAATAATTGATTAGTGAACATAAGTAAATGTTATTGTTTGGATGATATTGCAGGGTCACGTGGCCGGTAGTGCTTTAACTGGATTGTTCAGCGGTGGCAGCAGTAGTGAGCCAGCACAACAGCAGCAGGCAGCTCAGCCAGCTGCACAGACCTACAACCAGCTTCAAGGACAACAACCGCAAGGCCCATGTGCTTGGGAGATCAAACAGTTTATTGAATGTGCCCAACAACAACACGATCTCACTCTCTGTGAGGGTTTCAATGAGGCTCTACGTCAGTGCAAAGTTAACAACCACATGTAGATTCAATTATACAGTGGTGCCATTATGAATCACTTCTTCCGAAATTCAATAATACACATCTACAAGACATGTGTTCACACTGTTATTTCCATCAAAGGCTACCTCAACATTAGAACATTCATATTTGACTGTCAGAAGAGACACCTACCTAGTAGATATTATTTTTAGGGAAATATGATTTCTAAATAATATTAATTTTCGTTTACTTTTTTTGAAATTTTAGTGTACATTATTTTGTGCTAATTTAATAAAATTGTGATGTAGAAATCTATACGAAACACATTATCCATGTTATTTTACGTAAGTAATTTAAATTAATCAATAAAATAAACAGCCAAAAATTAATTTGTTTTTTTTCTACATAATTATAGTCATAGAACTGCCGCCTTGAGAACTTTTTGGGGTTGTTCCTGTTGCTTTTGTCCCCCACATTTTCGGCCCCATGGGGGACAACAGGAATACCACTAATTTGTATTTTATGGTATTTGGTAATGAGCAGCAAGTTTGCAGCCTCTTCAGTTAGGTGCTGTTTTTATTTGTAAACCCATATATCATGCAGTGCTCCATACTAGAACTCTAAGATAAGACTGTTCAGTATAGTAGAAGCTAAATTCAGCACAACCTATTGGATTGGATGTCAGATAAGCACTAAAAGTGCATACAACTCATACTCTTGAGTTAAATAGTAAGGTCTTTTTTTTATTGTTTGTAGGCAAAGCATTTGACCACTGTCTCACCTGATGGAAAGCGACGACGCAGTCTACGATGGTGCATGCTTGCCTAAAAGATACCTGTTCACTCTCGACTTGAAGACATCCAGATCATAGTTTGCTGGAAACAAGGACGCTGGCAAGGTGTTCCACTCATTGGCTGTTCGCACTATAGTTAAAGTGCATAGCAAAACGCTTATATTGGGTCTGCAAAAAATAGGATGCTGACTTTTAGATAGTCACACTATGCCGCTCAAACCATTCTCCTGAGCGGTAGTTTAGAAATTTGGTTCCTCTATCTAGGAAAACATGTTCATAATAGACCACCAACTTTCCACCTGAAAGCTGGTCATCTGATAAGTTTTCTTCCTTTTCGTCATGGCGCCACATCCTTCTCGTCAGCCCTTCTGTGATGAGTTTATGACATCCAAAAGCTTCAACGAGTGTCTGTCGGTGTCATCTTATGAGTACAGCCGGGACCGACTGCTTTTTCTACTGAGTGCTGGAGTTTAACATCATCTGAACCATAGTAGTGTTCAGTTGTAAATACCCACTTGGAGATTTTGTATCAGCCAAGGCATGACTCGATACTGAAGGGTTTGCCATAATCCGCTTGGCAGGCGGCTTCGTGTTCGCAGAAGATTTAACTCTTATTACAGAACTACTTACGCTCAGTCATGAATTTCTACTCTCATTCAGAAATTTTTAAATAGTGAATGAAATCTACTTGGAGCACTATTCAGTAGGTAATACGGTCACGGACCTTTATGTACCGAGGAAAATGCTACTGCCCATTCTCTGCATATCGATATGCAATTATGCACTTGAACTTGACCCAACCTCATTATTCGTACGCAGCGGCAGCCGTAGCCGGTCCCGCTACAGTCGTGCCGATCAACATGCGCCTGCGCACCCGCCGAACATCGTCGTCACTCCGATGCCGCGGAGGTCCATCTTCAGAGACGCTGCAGCCGTAGCTGGTGGCGTTACAGTGGGCACGACTATGGTAAATAGAGAATCTGTCCAATACCAAACATAGTTCGAAGGATTTTAATCCGCCTGGTTGATCTATCTTTGGGAAAAAACCACTTAGCTCTACCGTTGTGATCCTCGTTGCCGTCGTAGGCTATTAGATGATTCGTACGGTATTTAAGTATATGCTGGCACAGGCGTGGAGGTATTAATAGGGCCAGATTAAATAGCAGACTAATTCACCAAGCAGCAAATCACCTAGGGCTGGGTGAATTGAGTGCACTAATTTTGGCGATTTGAAGGTGCATTAAATGCAGAACCGCGGGTTAGTCTTGATTAGCGGCGGTCATATGTTCCACAGACCACTTAGATATTATCTATCGCACGGCCCTAGATCAACCGACATTTCCTATTAGCCCCTGTGCCTATAAATACTTGTTAATATAGCACCTACTCTTCCTCTTTACAGGGCCACCTAGCGGGAGAAGCTATCAGCAGTTTGTTCGGAGGCGGAAGGAATCGCCAGCAGGTCGAGGAAGCTTTGCCGCGAAACTATCAACTAGGCACGGAGCCGACCGGGCCCTGTGCTTACGAGATAGCACAGTTCCTAAACTGCGCCTCTAACCGAGAAAATCTCCAGGAGTGCGAGCAGTTCAACGAAGCTCTTAGGGACTGCAAGAGACGGAACAGTATGTTGCTCATAGATTTTACCTACAATACAATTTTATACTATTTCTAAATTATTTTTTTTATTATTAAAGGTTCACAAATGAATGTATTTGATAGTACCAAAGCCTAAGGGTCAATACAGACAGAGCTGCAAAATGCTCGAGCACTTTTTAAGTGCTATTGAAACCTTAATATCAACCTTATTCCATTTAGACAAAACTGAAAATAGTATGCAGCATTAAAATCTTACCTATTTTAATGTTGCATACTATTTTCAGCTTTGTCTAAATAGGTTAAGGTTGATATCCATATAGCACTTAAAAACTGCTCGAGCATTTTGCTGCTCTGTCTGAATTGAGCCTAAAGGACCAAATTAAGGTTTCCATAGTAGTTCAGTTGAATTAAAACCCCTATCTCGGGCCGAGATTCCCGGCCATTAAACTTCTCCAAATCCTCGCTCTCATCGATTTTGGAATGTAAATGTGAAGGACGGAATACAAGACAGGTCTAATGGCCGAGAATATCGAGACGCGACTGTTATTTTATACGTTTTAAATTTTCAGGGCTGCCATGAAAAATACTCCCATCAGGAATAACATCAGTACAGAACAAGAAAATAAAATTGAGAAAAATATGTAATGGAATTAAAATAAACCTCTATAAATAGAACTTTGTTTGTTTTACTGAATGCTGACGTTATCTTCAAGAAAACGCATTATGTAGGTACTTACCAAATACAACTATCATACTATAGGGAAATGTATTCTCGTAATAAAACAACAAATTGTACAGGTGTATACATATAAACTTAAAATTTATTTACACCTACATACATGTTGTGACGTTTTGCAGCATAAATAAAGATCAAATTAATGTAACTGAACAAATAAACTTAATACATTTCATTTTCTTAGGATTCGAGATTGTACAGAATATTCGAGATATTTTCGTTTCGTTTTTATAAGTAAACTTTAAATAAATTTAGTACAAATAATGTTATGTGTATTATCTCATTTTATCTAAAAACAGCTTTAAAATTTTGCAATAATTGAGAATTCCTTTTAATTTTCTTTACAAACTGGTTCATTAAAATTTGGCACAACTGAAAACTTCCTCTGGTAAATATATAAAATTAATTTTAATGCCTGAATGAATTATTTTTATCTTTGGATTGAGCAAAACAAGTATAGATATACAATCCGTTGTTATTACTGACCGAAAACAACAACTTAACAACTAACAGGTATAGCCTTGGTAGGAAATTCAACCGGAGAAGAAACAACTGCTGTACATTACATGAAACAGACAAAACAGGGTGAGGATTTATCTAGTATAATCTGACCTGCTTATCTCATAAGTTTCCGAAACATTTTAATTTGATTTTTTTTTTGTAGAGACAGGTCATCTTATGATAAACAATCTCTAGAGAGAAATAACAAGTAAAGTCATTGGCTCTGGTTCACACGTTTAACCTTCGTTTAACAATTCTGTATATAATTCGTTCGAACATCTTAATTGCTAAAATTCAACTAATAATATATTTTAATGCTTAAGCTAAATCAGTCTAATTCTTAAAGCGACATTAAACGTAATGTCTAACAATAAAGCTTAAACAAATGTTAATCACACTGGAAATTTTCATGAAACAAGGCCACTATTTTTATTGTTAACACACTGTTACTGTAATTTACATCCAAAACGAGAATCTAAAGACCGAATTAAAAATACTGTACAATTTTAGTTGATATTACAGATCATAAATCTAGATTAATAAGGCGGTAAATATAACTAAATATACAAATGGAGATTGATATCAATGCAAGCGGAATTTTGTTCAAACAGCTGAAATTTAAATTAATAATCAAAACTACTGAGCTTATTTATTTCATAATAATTATGTAGATTACTATTTTAGTTAGTTACCTTCACAGTTCCCAATTTAGAAACATTAGTATACGATCACAAATATAATGCACCAACGCCTTAATACCATACAATATAATATACCAATGTAAACATTGGGCTATTGAAAAGCTAAGCCCAAACATCGAAAAATAATTTAAAGCTTATCACATGTAAATTTATCCCATTTCATCTCATCTGACAATATAACAAGATTTAGTAAATAGCACAAACATAAACCTAACGTAACATACTGTTAATAGCCCTGAAATATGGAATTTACAGACAACGTTATATTTACATTGTTGGACTTAATATGACACAAAAACACAAATTTGGAACCGAGTCTCACGTAAAAATACGCGCGTTGTAACTGAAACATTTAGTTTGTCACAAGCGCATTTCCCATAAAATTAGATGCGCGTCTTTAGGGTTGGGATCGGCCGCGATGACCGGCCTTTCGGCCGCGTCGGCTGTCTGTCGCCAATCGACATACCCTCGCCCGCCCATTATAGTAACAACCGACCGTCGAGCTGCACCCTCGCCTACAATATAATCCGAACCGCGAAGACTTCTCGCCGCGTTCTTACTGACGATCCTTGTCTCGGCAGCGTTCGAAGAGTCACTGCGAGATATCGACCGGTCGGAAACTGTCGATTTACTGGACGAAGAATCGGGAGTGGATATGGCGATGGGGGCTAGGTTAGCTGCGCCTGATGCGCCGGAACTCGTTCGAGATACGCCACGAAGCGCCATTGATTCCTCGCTACCCGATGAGGTGCACAAACTAGAAGCCCGCGAGTCTACAGACCAGCTCGATAGATCGAGGCTTCTAGGCCGCCCTGCGCGCATTCTCAGCCGCCGATCTAAAGTACTAACGCGGAAGGGAATAGCAGCTAACTCAGGATCGCTTCTTCGCAAAGATTCCCCGCCGGAACCGCTCACGTCTCCTTCTCCCACGCAGTCTTTCACGAACATCAAGTCCCCGAATAGACCGTAAACGTCGACCGCATTTAGGTTAGCGCACTTCGGTAACGTTTTGCTGAGGCGAACATCGCCCGGTTTCTTTCTTCTGACGATGGCGGATTGCACGCGCTGCGGTCTATACGGGCTGGATTCTTCGGAAATCCGTCTTTCCAGTTTTGGTTTGTCATCGTCCTTGGTTTCTTCTTCTTTAAACTCGTGTAGCACGGAAGTGTCGGCTAGAGCTCGCGCGTTGGATAAGTTTCGTCGGACTACGTTAACGTCGACGTCCCTAGCTTCAGGGACGAGCGACAGAAGGAAGGTGACAGGGCCTGCATGTGCGTGGTACGACACTCCAATTTGTCCGCCTAATAAAGGTAACCCTTCCAGTTTCGGTAGCGGGACCGTAACGCTAACTCCCGCTGTCGTCCCGACCCACAGCAATCCTTGTCCAGCTAACAAAGCGGATATGTGGGCGGGTTTGCTTCCTTCCCTCGCTCCGATGGTTTTCGCCACGTCAGCGGCGATGTCAATGTTCTGCAAGTGTTCGAACGTTTCCGCGTGGTATAAACTCACGTATGTCGAGTCGGAGAACGCGGTCCAGAGTCCGACGCCGGAATGCGCGAGGTACTTGACGGACTTGTCTACTTCGCCTTTCAGTTCTAGGATGCGCATGATTTCGGCTGTTAGGGCGTTGATTGCGAACACTCGTCTTGTGCAGGTGGCGTATACTATTCCGTCGACGGGAAGCACGCAGTGTACGGGCTTGTCTCCGAGCTCGACTGCGAGTGGTTCTTGTAGCGCCCAAGCATCGTCATGGCTCCGTCGGTATACGGAGACCCGTCCGTTGGAAAGGCCGACGAACATCGCGTCGCAGTGGTACTTGATTTGAGTGACGGCAGCAACGGTCGCCACTTCGGTGAGCTTCTCTTGTTTCTCGGGCTCCACGCCGGAGAATATGATGATCTTCTTGTCTTCAGTGCCGAGCCACACTGTGTCGCCGCACAGCGTGGTCACTTGTCGTATTCCTTTGGCGTACTCCATCGCCGTCACCTGCGAAGCGAAGAAAATAACTAATTAAATTGAGAATTTATAAAAAAGTTATAGAGGTTGCAGTCTTTATAACAAACTGGGAAACTATTACGAAGTGTGGATAAAATTTTACAAAAAAGTGGAGGCGCTTTAAAATACGTGCGAGCACAGCCACACGAGCGAGCTTGTGGATACATACCTTGGTGTCGGGCAGGTCCAGTGTGACGAGTGTCTTGAGATGCGCGGCGCGGTGCGTGAGCACGGCCACGTGGCTGTCGGCGCCGCCCGCGCACAGCCACACGAGCGAGCGCGCGCGCCGCGTGCCCGCGCCGCGGTTGCCCGACGACGTGTAGAAACATCCGCACCGCACCTGGGGATCAAGTCGTATGTTACAACATCTGTACACAGCATTTTAGACTTTATATACATATTAAGATTTGCCAGAGGCAAGGAGCTGCTCAAAGTAGCGCTCTGTAGGGAGGCCTATGTTCAGCAGTGGATGTCTTCAGGCTGTTGATGATGATGATGAAAAGATGTGATTTCGCTCAGCGAGACGTCTGGCCAGGATGTGTCAGTACCGGTAACATACCACCTTTGGTTGTTGGATATTATTGTAACATTCTGATCTCAATTTTACCTCGTACATCGAGTCCTAGACTTAATTAGCTGCGAAGAAGCTTGCAATCCTAGGGAAGGTGCAGCAATGTTTCATATCGGGACGACTCCTAACCTAAACCTTTGTGTAGCGCAAGTCCGACCCTGTATTGAATACTGTAGAGCCTGGGATGGTTAGGCTACATACCAGCTCTAAGCCTTGGCCTCTATTCAGAGATGAGCTAAAAAGACTTAATGGTAGTGATGTTTTGAAGCTCAGCTTCACAGCTTAGAGCACCGATGTGAAGTTGCCAGTTTATCGGCAACTTTACGTCGGTAACTTTACGACGACGAGGAACATTTTTATTTTGGTGTACAAACTATGTCTATGTATGGTATGTTTTAGGGCTGACCACTTGGCTACACAAGAAGAAAAAGTACTGTTGTAGGGTTCGCCTCACCTCAGTCAACTGCTTAGAAGAGTAGACAGACGTAGCAGCGACGAAGAGCGGCATCTTATGCGGTGGTGCGTTATGTGGAGCCGGTAGCCTCCAAGCGGGCGAGTTGGCCGAGGCTTGTGCCAACTGCGCCAACCTTAACTCGGTAGCCCAAGCGAGCCGAGCGCCCGGCTCAGTCGCACGGAACGTTATAGGATCGTCTCGCCCGCGGATCTTTAGCTGGAGGCAGCAAGAATCTACCCATGCCATCTCTTCGTCTTTTTTCTGTGGACGAATAGAATAGATATAAGAACTGCCGCTAAAGGAACTATAAAGATATTGCAGTTCTTAAAATTAAAGGAACTGTAATTGATAAAAATCATCACTGGTAATGAAGGTACCGAAAAACCAGAAGGCTTCTGGAAGGTCTGGCTATTTGTCTGTCAAGACCCTCTTCTTTAGAAATGGCTTAAGGTAAATACTAAGGTCCGTGGCCTCAACATCCTGTTCAAAATCAAGTTACTAACTCTATGTAATAAAAAGATATGACTAAAATACCCAAATGGACTAAAGAAACCAAAAAAAAACTAAATTCAAAAATAAGAACTAAATTCTGTGATTTCTGTGCTTTACCACTAATCCAAGCGTAGAGCGGCACCACTATTTGTCCATAACATTTAAAAGCAACAAATAGGGGCATAAAAGACCCTGTCGAATCGCAACAAAATACAAAACATAGCCTAATTCTGTATGAAAACACAGTTTCCAAACGATACAAAAACTCGTCGTTATCGTGTCTTGTTCAAATCGTGTCACAGCATTAGAAATACCTGCACTTTACAGGGAAGTTGCTTTTATTTTGAATAAATATTGACATAAGTGGTGATAACTTTTCACGTGTTGATGTTTCGGAACGCATCTCAGTGGAACATTATGATTTTTCACCCCGCTGGGGTGATCATGTAACTTTGATAGGAATGCAACAGGACAAATTTCGTTCCAAATTTGAAAATTTCCATAGTAACTCTGTGCATAAACTGCGTACTGAAACTGCCAAATCCATACATTTTTGTGTTTCTATTAGTTGCAAACATGTTACATGTTCGCCTAGTGGTCAAAACGTAACTAGTACAGTATTATATTATCTGTGGGGCTAAACTAACCTGTATACTTTTCTGTATACTCTGCGTCAATGCTCGGAACATTTCCGGAGACAGTTCCGGGTAAGGCGTCCGTAAAGTAGCCGCTAGTTCCGCGATCCGCGATACAGTCTCGAAATCGTGCATAAGTGCTGACATCTCGCTGCAAAGGGAATCACCGGTAGATGTGCTCATGTCGTGACTGGAGTTCGAACGGAGGCTGCCGCTTCGGTTCGTTCCTGTAGGAATGTCGACATGAAATAAGTTATGATTTGCAGGAATTTACCTTTTATTCGAAGGTATTTTAAGGGTGGTGTATATTATTACTAGAAACGGCATACTCACCATCTATCAGTTAATATTATTGGTATTGACACGAATAAATAATTTTCATTTCATTTCATCCATGTTAAGCAGGTTAGACGTTGTTTTAAATTGGCTGTATTACAAACGATTGAAAGAAAGAAAGAAACACTTTATTTATACAAACTGTACACAAACACAAACAACAATAATAATTATGCTAAACTAAAAATAAAAAAGAACCTATAACCGTACGGCGGAGTTGCACTATTGTGGAGCAAAAAAGTTTTCAACAACGTTTCTGTTGTACAATGTGATAACCCGCGAGTGTGTGCTATTAAGGTAGTCATGGATCAAAGGTCGTTTTTGGTATTCAGTGTGTATATGCCTACGGATAGTGACGCGAATTTGATGGAGTTTACGGATTGTTTGAGTCTGGTGAGCGCTATTATTGAAAATAATAATACAGATTCGGTATATATACTCGCAGACTTTAACTCGCATCCTGGAGAATTGTTTTATAATGAGTTGGATTGTTTTTGTTCAGAATCAGGGTGGGTGTGTGCTGACATCGTTTTGTTAGGGTTGAATTCTGAAACATATACATTTATCAGTGAAGCTAGTGGATCGAGACGCTGGCTCGACCACTGTGTAGTCAGTAACTCTGCCATGCAAACCGTGGTGAACATATATGTTATGTACGACGTACTGTGGTCCGATCACTTTCCCCTTGTAATGCAATGTAATTTAGGCAACATTAGACCAAAATTATATGAAACAAATAGTAATGACAAAAATTATAATAATATACGATGGGGGGAAAGAAATCCAAAACAAATTGACATGTATAGTAAATTGTGCAATGATAATTTAAGATTAATTGACTTTCCTAATGAATTATGTAAATGCAGTGATTATGTATGTAATAATTTGGACCATAGATATATTATTGATAGAATGTACGATAATATTGTTCATGTATTAGCTCAGGCAGCAAGCGATAGCCGTTCATTGAGTATTTTAAAAAATAAGAAACCGGTTATTGGCTGGAATAGGTATGTGCGTGACGCACACCGGGAGGCTAGGCATAAGTTTGAGCTATGGGTGTTGTATGGTAGACCGCGCGATGGTCATGTCTGGAATGAGATGCACACAAGTCGAAGGATTTTTAAATCTCGATTGCGTTGGTGTCAAAACCATAGTGATCAGATTAAAATGGACATCCTAGCCTCTCATCATTCTGGACATGACTTTCGTAGTTTCTGGAAGTCTACAAACAAACTAAATAGTAAGCCGGGCTTACCTGTGAGCGTTAACGGTGTCAGTGAGCCGACGGGTATAGCTGACGTGTTCATGGAACATTTTACCGTGAAGTCACCTTTGGGGCCTTCGCAGTCTGTGTGTAGTGCTAGTCGTAGTGGTCAGGAGGTCCATGCCCGATTCACGGCAAAAGAGGTTAAGCAAGTAATCAACTCTATGTCACGGGGTAAGTCTCCTGGCCATGATGACCTTAGTATTGAGCACCTTAAATATGCAGGTTGTCATCTGCCTAGGGTGCTGGCATTGTTCTACACCTTGTGTGTGGGACACTCCTACCTGCCTGCGCAGATGATGAAGACTGTGGTAGTGCCGATTGTAAAGAGCAAGACTGGTGATATTAGTGACAAGAGTAATTATCGACCGATCTCACTTGCTACAGTTATCTCTAAGGTGCTGGACAGTTTGCTTAACACTCAGCTGGATAAATATCTACAAATTCATGATAACCAGTTTGGTTTTCGGTCTGGTCTCTCCACTGAAACAGCTGTGTTGTGTTTAAAGCAAACTGTCAAGTACTACACTGATAAGAGCACGCCTATTTTTGCTTGTTTTCTTGACTTATCGAAGGCGTTTGACCTGGTTTCTTATGATATACTGTGGCAAAAACTGCACCAGACGTCAATGCCAGAAGAACTAATACGCATATTTAAGTATTGGTACCAGAACCAGGTCAACGTCGTTCGGTGGTCGGGGGCCTATTCGGTTCCTTACAGGTTGGAGTGCGGGGTGAGGCAAGGGGGGCTAACCTCTCCCAAGCTTTTCAACCTGTATATCAATGCGCTGATGGGGAAGCTGAGCAGCACGCACGTCGGCTGCCATATTGGCGGATTATGTTTCAATAACATTAGCTATGCGGATGACATGGTGCTGCTCAGTGCCTCTGTATGCGGGCTCTCGAGGCTGCTGGGCATTTGCGAGAAATATGCTGACAGCCATGGATTGTTGTACAACGTTAAAAAGAGTGAATGCATGGTCTTTCGGGCTCGAGGTAGATGTCTAGGTAATATACCAACAATAAGACTTAACGGCTGTCCTCTAAATAGAGTTGAAAAGTTTAAGTACCTTGGGCATCTTGTGACCTCGGACCTGAAGGATGATGCTGATATAGAACGGGAGCGTAGGGCGTTGTCTATTAGAGCTAATATGATAGCACGCAGATTTGCTCGCTGTTCAAAGGACGTCAAAATCACTTTGTTCAGGGCATTTTGTACGTCTTTCTACACAAGCAGTCTGTGGGTGAGTTATACGCTGAAACAGTACAACGCCTTACGCATCCAGTACAACAATGCATTTAGGGTACTCTTACGGCTGCCTCGCTTCTGCAGTGCGTCGGGGATGTTTGCCGAAACCCGTGTGGATTGCTTCCACACAATCATGCGCAAAAGATGCACATCCCTAGTGAGGAGAGTGCGGGCCAGCCGTAACAGTATCCTAAATGCGCTTGCTGATCGTTTTGACTGTCAGTATGTGTACCATTGTAACATGGTGCACCTGGTGACCGGAGTCAAGATTAGTTTTTAGGTTATTAGTATTCTTTTTTTTTTTTTTTTTTCAATTATTATTTTAACATTCTAAATTAATTTTTTTTATGTAATTTTAAAAGTTTAGTGACTATTTTATTTAATGACATATTTTTATTTTAACTACCTATTTATTGAATTGTATCTAATGTTTTATTTTTATTTAATGTGTGATTATGACCCTAGTTGGTCTAATAAATAAATGAATTATTATTATTATTATAACTAATTTAAAAAAAAAACTCTACGCCTATTCTTTACATTTCTGTGTACGAACATTGTAGCTGTGTGTGTACAGTGATGTACAAAATGGTCAAAGCTCAGCATTTGGAGAGTTGGAGAGCTATTTTACTACATGGCAAATTTAACTGTCCCTTAAACTGCCTTTTCTGCCTTGTGTACTATTTCTTAAGAAGCTTATACAGGCCCGCATGAGGTGATAAAACGAGGGGATAAGGTTTTCAAGCTTCGCATTAAAGGCAAGGAAGTCACTGTATCGGTGGACCGCATTAAACCTGCCTACATACTTCGCGAGTTGGACCATTCGCCAACCGTGGCAGCACCTGAGCCTGAAACCCGAGACGCTCCAGTGACCACCCCTCGATCAGGACGAACAGTCCGCTTTCCTGTAAGGTATTATCGCCCGTAGGACGGTCTCTGGAGGGGGGTGATGTGGCGTGCCAATGAAAAAGTTTTCACGCAGCTTCATAGTCTTTGCTCCTGGTTACTATGGACAACGGATCTTGTTGATTATAGAGAGGTGGATCTACGTTTTAGAGAAAAGTTGTCTTCCGTTTTATTTTGTAAATATTTTTCGAGTTAATTATACATCGCGTTGTGAGGTAAAACATTACTTTTAATTACTGCCAACCTATGGACCTCCTTCTAATAATAATTGAGTGTACACACTACACATCAATCGTATTTGGGATATATAGATCTATCTACTAATTCCTCTGTTGTTTATCTGTCCCGAAAATGTTTTTCTGTAATTAAATTTACTTCGACTATGTTTTTCAATATTATCTGGTCCAAAAATGTTTTTTTTTGTAATTAAATTTTACTTCGACTATGTTTTTCATTATTATTAAAGTTATGTAAGTATCTAGCGCTGTGGGTTAACTTTAATATTATATTACCTTGTGCGAGCACTCTGCTGAGTGTAGGCGAGGTCCCAGTATCGACAACGTCGACATCTTGTACGGGGTGCGCCCATTTGAGTCCCCATTTAAGTCCCATTCGCTCCGTATCTTCTCCACCTGTGCCCACAGATACGCACACCACTAGATCATTTAGGAGCAGCAAGCGTCGGGGCTTGGATTTCGACAGCCCGCCGGATTGGCTGAATTCCTGCGAGGAATAAACAAATGATTTTAATTATATGCCGCGTGGTGCCGGTGTAAGAATAGGCCCATCTCATCCCGCGGGTGCCAGTGGCGGAACTACACCATCTGAGGTCCATGGCGAATTCAACAAATGAGGCCCTCTCACAGAGCAGGAATAGAAAAAAATACCTTGACGTTGTAGTTTTATGTCGGGTGCTGTATATCACGAAAATCAGTCTGCAATCGGAGGAGATATATCAGCTAACATTTACAAAAAACATATCAGCACCCCGATTCCCAAACCATCCAAAACGATACGATTCGAAATTTACGCTCTTCGTCTCCTTCATCTAGATTCAGGATGAAAAGGCCGGAGAGTGTAGATTTCGAATTGAAACGTTTTCGATGTGTTGGGAATAGCTGTGCTGGAACCCACGTGGTCCTGGTCTGAAAATAGGACCAGCCCATAATCTCTTCCCATGGGTGCCGTAGAGCCGGCGAAGGGAATACCCAGAGAAAAAGACAGCAGCATTCTCCTCGGTACATAAAAATTTTCTGCGATCACCAAGGCACCTGCCAAGCGTGGCGAAAATGGCAAACCCTATCTTAAGCGCCCAAAGTGGTGTTTTATGGGGGAGGCCTATGTTTACTAGCAGTGGACGTCTTCCGGGTGTTGCCGTGTGTGATATATACAAAAAATATACACCTGAATCAGGCAGTTTTTGTACGTTCGGCCGCGTGCCTGCTATGGTAGGCGCCGCCGTAGGTAGGAAAAGGTAAGAGTTACACAATAGAAAGGAAGGCGATTACTTGGTATATATTAAGGTAGGTCAGTAGCGCCGTGCGACCTGAATTGCACTTTATTGTGTTGGAGCAAGAGTCGCTATTTATTTAAATGATTTCGCGAAGTAAGCCTTCTGTACGTTGCTTGAATTAAGAACAGTTGTTAAAGTCGCATAAAAACGGGATAAATCTTACCAACTGCAAGACATCGTCTTCCCGCAACAGATGTCGCTTGTCAGCTCGGGACGCTAGCAGGCGGGCGGAGCCGAACCGCGCCGCGGTCCCGGCGCCGCCCGCGCCTGCCACGCCACCTCGCGTCAACCTTCGCAAAGCTGCCCGGAACGCCTGACAAACAACAACGATACCGTTCAAATAAAATTATAAGTCAACTTACTACTTAACATAGTTTTTTATTTTGATGTACACGAATGACGTGACGAGCTAGTCGATCGCCTGGTGTTAAGTGCCACGGCCGCCCATAACAGATGCAGATAGAAAATACTTCGTAGCACAAGAATAAAACAAGCACTTAGGCGAACTTCATGCTAAGTAACATTTTCTTCCAGTTGACCTTTTATGTTTATGTAAACGAATGACGTGACGAGCTAGTCGTTCGCCTGGTGTTAACCGTTACGGCTGCCCATTACATATTGCAGTGTCACTAGGAAATCTAAATTAAAATTTCGCGTGACACTGCGCACTGCGCAAGTCATCTTGAGACATCACACAGTCTAAAAAAGATTTCTAGACTGTGAGATCAGTTCTTAAGTCTCATTTGCCCAGTAATTTCACTAGCTGCAATGCCCTTCAAACCGGAACACAGTAGTACTTGCACACTACTGCTTGGGGGCAAAATAACTGGCAAAGCGGTGGTACCTACCTAGACGAACTTTGCAGAAAAATCCTACCACCTAGTAACCTTTGATAGCCGAAGTGGCAGTGGGCAGGCCACACTGCTCGTAGAACTGACTATCAATGGGGAAGAAAGGTTCTCGAGTGGCGACCACGAACTGGAGGCCGACCGACGACCTGGTCAGAACCGCGGGGAGCTGATGGGTGCAGGAGGCAAGCAGCCGCTCAAAGTGGCGCTCTATGCGGAAGGCCTATGTTTAGCAGTGGACGTCTTCAGGCTGTTGATGAACCTTTGTGTATGTTGAGCATAAAGGTCTGTCTATTATGTTGATAGATAATACCTAATTATAAAAATTCAGTTTTGGCAAGAAAGCAAAAATAGTCTGTTGTTTTGGCGTTGTATTATAAATATTGTGTAATTTCAATTGCTACTGCGTAGTGGCGGTGCGTTAATAATCCGTAAAGTGTTTATAAACAAGCAAGTTATGTAAAAATCTTTAAAAACGAAAAATTCGAAGATTAAGTTAAGTGGTCCGACAAACAACTTATTGACATTGCCAGCAGAACCGACCACCGGCAACCGTTGGAGTACTCATGGTTTTGAATGGAGACCGTGACTTGGCAAACAGTAGAGCGACGAGCTACGCCAAGTAGAGTGACACTAGTTTGATGGGAAGAGCCGAACATCGGGCTCGGAGTGACGAGAACGCGGAAAAGTTCACATCATTGCATTGTATAATTTTTCAAAACTTGTGCTTTTGCAGTGTTAATGTTAAAAATTGGTGGCGTCTTACGCATTATGTGCTGAATTATGAGCATGAGTGTGGGCAAGTGATAAAATGTGTCGAAACTTGGTTTTTCGTGTTGCTTCCAAAATCACCTAGAAGCTTCTAGTAAAGTTGCCACCACTTTACTAGGGCATGACTTAGACTGGACTATGAGCACCTGACTTAGAATGGACTATGACTACCTTGACTGTGACTAAAGACTTGACTTTACGTGAAATATTCTATAACATGATGAACAATTACAACACTTGACACTGGCTAAATACATTGTGTGGAGCCAAAATACAAGAAAAAAAAACGACCGGGATCAGTGGCGTGCCTTAGCAAAGACCAATGTCTAGGAGTACTAACGAGGAGTTTAACGTAGACTGATAATGACGTACCCAGTATGTAGAAAAAGAAAGAGACAGTGCTGAGTATTTTTGTATTGTTTTATTGCAGAGAAAGGATTTTTACCTGAGTTCTCTCAGCATCCCGTTTCCTCTCGTTCAATGCATCAGCTAACGCCTCCAGTCTGGTCAGGGCGCGTTGTAAAGCGACGCGGTCCGCGTGACCCGGAGGCGTGTGTTTTAATAAATCCTGCAACAAATATAACGTAATTTAGTATCAAGTCAAACTCAAACAAAACCTCGCATATTCAATAAATGACAATAAAATTATATGTATAACCAAGACTGGCGCACGCACTTTGAACTTTAGGTGCAAAGCATGTACATGAGCGGGCCGACTCGGTATCTATCCTCTAAAGCCGGGTCCACATATGTATCACTTTCCCGAGCAGATCGCTGTATCCGTATCACCGTATAATTCGCTGTACTGCATCAAGCTCCATATCTAGTATTATCATACCTGTCGTATCCTCAGAATTGTCACAGGCGCCAAACCGTATCTCCTTTGATGATCGGACAAAAACAGACTCAAAATAGAACGGACCGTATCGCGCTTTGTATCAGAGCGGCGTATCAAAACTGTTGATACACAGTCTTGATATGTCGCTCTGATCGCGTATCATCACCCGAAGTCAACCATCATCAAATAGGGAATAGGTTCTCGAGTGGGTACGCCGCTCTGATCACGTATCATCACCCGAAGTCAACCATCATCAAATATGGAATAGGTTCTTGGTGGTTGACTTCGGGTGATGATACGCGATCAGAGCGACGTACTGCTGTACTGCTGTATGGTGGGTGGGTACCCACTCGAGAACCTATTCCCTATTTGATGATGGTTTACTAGTCGTGTCTTTTTCTCAAGCTCACCCGACCATGACCATGAACCATAAAACGCACTGCAAGCAAAAAGCAAGAGACAAGCAGCCGCTCAGAGTGGCGTTCTATGGGGAGGCCGATGATTAGCAGTGGATGTCTTCTGGCTGAATATGATGATAAGCAGTTAAATCTATTCGTAAAGTTGCACCAAAATTAGTTACTAATAAACTTTAAATTTATACATTTTATTTAAACAATACCTGTAAAAACATAATAAACTGCGGAAACCTCTGCACGGGTTTCACCATCAGTCCGAAAAAGGACAGTCTGTCATGAGCGCTGATCTGCTTCACTTTGAAGAAGTCGGCCAGAGCGGATTTCCGTTTGGACTCCATCTTGGCGAGCTCCATCGCCACGGAGAAGTTGTTGATGAAATCTGAATACACGTCGAGCACCACTGCCTTTGAGAACGCGCTAAGGAAGACCTCGCCTGGAACAAACAAATTACGGAAATGGAGACGATGAAACATCTCGCGAAGCACAGAGCACGAAATTCGCGGTCAGATAGAGACGTTTTAGTGCTCTGTGGCGTGAAGGATACAAATTATAAGTTGTATTTTCTAATAAGACATGTATGAGGAAAGCACGGGTGGGCTAGTTTTGAATGATTGGTAAAATGAGGTAGGTCAGCCGTCAAGAAAATTGCATTACTTTTATAGGAAGTTTAGGCGAATTTTTGAATGAGCCTTATTGTAATGGTACGCTAGGCAAAAAGTATTATGTAGTACCTTATATATATAGATGTTTTTAGTTTTAGTTTAACACAGATATTTATTTTAGTAACATTATTAATGTGGCATGATTGCACGCCTAACCAACATCGCACTTGGCAGCCGACATCATCACTATCAAAGCAATGTTTTTAAAAAGTCGAGTAAACAAAAGTGAAAAAGCTCAATACTGTGCAAAACTTTCCTTAGTGTGGGTGCAAAACACACGAGTTTTCGTAGTTTGCTTGTAAACACTTTTAACTAAAAACAACATCAAACGACACATTTAGAATTATTTACAGCAGTTAGAACAAAAAATCTGTGTCAAGTCCGTAATTATGAATTCACGTGAATTTTGAAACAATATTAAAGCACGCGATTTGCGTTAAAGAGACATTTAAATATCGCTCAAATAACTAATTAAACGTGGAACGTTTTTTAACAAAACAATAGCGCTCAATTTCCGTTGCCCTTGGTCAGTTTTTACAAGTCTGTTTGATGTTTTATTGCACTAGACTAGCTAGTCTATCGCCAAATAGTCAAGGCGACTTTTTGCGTGGAAATCCAAATCTTGCGTATTTTATTTTAGCTAACGCTTGCTCCAAACGATCAAGCTGGATTATACGTTTATTTCTTTGATTATTTTTATTTACCATTTTTACAGTTGTTGAAGACTATAAGAAATACTTAATAAGTCTTATTTTAATTAGATATTTTTTGTGTTGTCTGTCTTCCGCAGCAGAAAAAGTCAGAATTCGGTAAAAAATATAAATTTATCCATGTCACATGTTTCTCAGACTGTCGTGAACTTTCGGAGGTCGAAAAACAGACTCGCCTAAAAATAGAAGAATACACATTTACTTTTACCATTAAAAAACCTTGACAGTAGACTCCCAAAATATTAAGACAAACGCTTGCGTGTGAAAAAAGGTTTGACCATTTGCACAGGCCTTTAGTGCTTTGCAGACAGAGTAATGGGCCATACGGGTTATAAAATGTGCCACTAAAGCTATTCGAATGATAGATATTGGCGCTAGCGACTAGCTATTAACGTAAATTTTCGTGCGCGACCCGTATTCGCGTCTGTAAATAAACTGTGGATAGTAAACCCACTTGATACGCTTGGATGAATCACTTATACAGTCCAACCACGTATGTTGGTGGTGACGACTAATACCTATATTAAGTTTCATTTAAAATACTGGGGAAAATGTGTTTACTAATAATGTGACGATTATAAGCGGCGTGTATATTTAGGAGGTATCTGAAATTAAAACAACACGACAAGTCAAAACGCCGTGTTTATGATTAATTATCTGTATCGTCAATAAGAAAATCTCTTTTGTCTGAGGGAGTGGATATTGCATTTGATTTATGGATGTGACAAAGTATTTTGTATTTTATGGCTATTAATCAGTGAAGGAGTGAAATTATCGGCTTCTGTAACCACTTTCCAAGGGAATTGAAATGCCTTTAGAAAACATTATTTTATTACTCATCAAGTCGTCTCGTCACTGTCACAAACGTTACGCGTGAAGTTTGAAACAAAAAGAAAGATAAAAGATTGAAAAGGAAATATCGAGTCGCGATATTTCCTTATGTTTATGGAGACAGCTCGTCAGGTTCTTTTCATGTCAGTGTGGTCAAGTATACAGGTGGAAATTAGCTGCGGTCGACATCCTGACATCTTTTGTTAGACCGGTCTTTTATATGTATCGAGTTAAACTGCAATGACACAGAATATTAATTTAACCCGCTTCAAATTCGCCACTTTGTTTATTTTGTTACCAAGTAACTTAAAATCAGAAACAATTATTCATGTGATATTGTGATGGTAAATGTTCCAATTTTATTATTTTTTTCATAATACATTCTGGCAGCACAGTACAGATGGCGAAGCAAAATGTCTGGCAATCGATAGAGGATAGTTTGACCTTGCGACGCTGCTGCATCATCCAGCATCCATTGACATAATGGCATTGGAAACTGTCTGGTAATTGACAACCGATGGAAGTTATTGTATTTTGAAACACGCAGTATAGTTCGCATGCTCGGAGTTTCCTTGTGAGATAAGATCGAAATGAGGAGATCCGCAGGAGAACTTGAAGAGGCAGTGGTCAGGCCACATCACTCGTAGAACTGAGAACCGATGGGGAAGAAAGGTTCTCGAGTGGCGACCACGAACCGGAAGACCGTGTTGGCTGGCCGCCCACCATTATAGATGGATCGACGACCTGGTCAGAACCGCGGGGAGCCGATGGATGCAGGAGGTAAGCAGCCTCTTAAAGTGGCGCTCTATGGGAGAGGCCTATGTTCAGCAGTGGACGTCTTCAGGCTGATTATGATGAGTATAGTAGGGTGTAGTAGGATCATTCTAGAAGCTTCAACGCTTACCTATTTTTTCATCGCGGTCCCACGTGCGCGCGCAGTCTGCAAGGGCGGTACGGAAGTGTAGGTGGCATTGCAAAATGTCTGGCAACCGATGGAAAAGAGTCTGGATTTTGCTGCAGTTCAGGATCGGTGGGCTGCTTTCTTCTAGAGGTTTTTTGTAGTCCTAGAATTAATAGACATGGTCAGGGTAAGTGAGGATCGTATACGGTCACATTGTGTATTTCACTTGTCACAATACATTGACAAGGTCATGTGATATAAGAGGGCGCTTCTATTATTCTATTTGAACAGTTGAATGGTGGGCCCGACACACAGATAACCCCCACTAGATACCGCATTACGGGATTTTTGTTCGGACCCTAGCTCACCAAAACTGGCGGAAGGCGCGGGTTGCGGGGACTGGAGCCAATGCGCTATTATTGGCTGTTTCGAGTGACGCCCTAATAATGAACTCTAATAATTGGTCGAAACTAAGGCCGTGCTATATCATCGGCAAAACGAAGGTTAGTGATGTACTCGCCATTTATGTTGATGCCAGATCTTTTCCACTCCAAGAGCTTGAAAACATCCTCCAATGCGTTTGTGAACAGTTTCGGAGAAATAACGTCTCCCTGTCTCACGCCTCTTTGCAATGGAATTTGTTCCGTACTCTGGTCCTGTAGTCGGACTGACATAGTGGCCTTACTGTACAAACACTTCAAAACTTCGATATACCTATAGTCAATTTGGCATCGCTGCAAGGACTGCAGCACCGCCCAAGTCTCGATTGAATCGAAGGCTTTCTCATAGTCCACAAACGCTAGGCATAACGGCCGATTATACTCTTCGGTCTTCTGTATAATCTGGCGCAGCGTATGGATGTGGTCTATGGTGCTAAAGCCTTTTCGGAAACCGGCTTGTTCGGGAGGCTGGAATTCATCAAACCTGCGTGCGAGACGATTCGTAATGACTCTCGAAAACAGCTTATACACATGACTCAAGAGCGAGATGGGCCTATAGTTCTTCAATAAGGTGTTATCGCCTTTTTTGAAGAAGAGCACCACCACGCTCTTGTGCCATGCCTCTGGCGTTGTACCTTCAAGGATGACAGAATTAAATAACTTCTGGAGGACTAAAAGTACCGGTCTACCACCCGCTCTCAGAAGTTCAGTCGTAATTCCATCTTCACCTGGTGCCTTGTTGTTTTTAAGCTGTTTGAGGGCCATTCTAATCTCGTACAGGCTGACGTCATAATGGCGGAATCGCTCGAGGACCTTAGCACCATGCTCAACGACCTCAGTAGAGTCTCCCAGCAGGTTGGTCTTAAGATGAATATGGACAAGACAAAGATCATGTCTAATGCTCATGTTCCACCTATACCGGTAATTGTTGGGAACGATACTCTCGAAGTTGTCGACAAGTATGTCTACCTAGGACAGATTGTCCAATTAGGTAGGTCCAACTTCGACAAAGAGGTGGCGCGAAGAATCCAACTCGGCTGGGCAGCGTTCGGGAAGCTTCGTCCTATCTTTTCGTCCAAAATACCGCAGAGCCTGAAAACGAAAGTTTTCAATCAGTGTGTGTTGCCAGTGATGACTTATGGAACTGAGACATGGTCTCTTACTGTTGGCCTCATTAGTAAGCTCAAAGTCGCGCAGCGAGCTATGGAGCGAGCTATGCTCGGTGTTTCCCTGCGAGATAAGCTCCGGAACGAGGAGATCCGCAGGAGAACTAAAGTGACCGATATAGCTCTTAGAGTTAGTAAGTTGAAGTGGCAATGGGCAGGCCACATCGCTCGTAGAACTGACAACCGATGGGGAAGAAAGGTTCTCGAGTGGCGACCACGAACCGGAAGACGCAGCGTGGGCCGGCCCCCCACTCGGTGGACCGACGACCTGGTGAAAGCCGCGGGGAGCCGATGGATGCAGGAGGCGAGCAGCCGCTCAAGGTGGCGTGCTCTGGGGGAGGCCTATGTTCAGCAGTGGACGTCTTCAGGCTGTTAATGATGATGAAGGCCGTGCTGCGAAGCGGCGATTTATATAGACCCATTTACGCCAATGCGTGGTGCGCGGTCATCGTCTTTCATGCGGTATCTATTGGGGGTTATCTATGGCCCGAGAAGAAAGCTGAAATTGTAGACGACCTTCAGTAAGATGGATTTAAGACACTGAGGTTAGACCAAGGCGTAAAAGGCGGAAGGCGAATTATGATTGCACATAAATATCGTTATATTATATCGAGTATATTTCGCTACTGAGACGAAACGTGATGAGATAGATGTCTATCATTTATAGCAAAGTGAAATAATTAAATAACATAGCATATATCTTTTTATTCCTACCTACCTAATTAACATTTTAATAAGCACTTGACTATTTGCTTCGTTGGTAAATGATGGACGCTTCAATAAGATGTATCGCTAAGATGTTTTTAATAGGTCTACTCATGCAATTTGTTGAGGGCAAAAAATTTGCCACTGAAGCATCAGTCATATCTAAACTTTAGTTTACACTACTCGTGCTTATTCTATGACATTAGCACAGTCAAAACTTTGCGTTATGTTAATAGGTAGAATAGGAAGTACGAGTACTTGTAAGCCACCGTCATGCCTTAAAATAACTTGGCGTGTATTGAATGCAAAGTAAACACGGGGTTCCACTTTAGACCTTGTTAAAGTGTCAAGATCAAGTTACGTATAAGATTGAAGACGGCATCGGTTGCAAATAGAATCAGTTACTAGGGGCTGCCAACATTAATATTAAAATTGAAATAGTATATTAAGAACATTGAAACGTACAATTTTACGTTAGCTTGTAAACTGCAAGGAAATTCGCCAAGCCCTCTTTATATTCGGCAAACAAAATACAAAGACAAATTCTAAAAACAATTGATTTGGGGTCTGTGACTCTAGGATAAAATTATGGTAGGTTATATTCCATGTCTCCGTCCAAGGCATGGCTTAGCAATTAGCTTGCACTTAGCTGTGTAGCGACACAAAATGTGCAAAGTACGCTTCCGCGGTTGCGTCATATTTCACAAACAAAGCGTGCGAGCTCCGTTGTCATAGGCGACATGAGAATTTACATTATAAACTTTTATAATAAGGACTATGGGCTGTTTATGGGCAGGTGGAATTGCGGAATGCATGCATTCAATATTTATACATGGATAATGTAAGTAATTGAAGTGACAAAGCAAGTGCTTTGCGATATATTTTATCTTTGTCTAAGTTTGATATTGCGTGGGAACATTAGAATAAAATATTGTAACAAAAACTTGCATTCGATTAAGCATAAGACGTAGTATTTGTAAACTTCCGCCTACGTATCCCGCAGTTAGCTATTTTGTGATCAAAGAGTGAACGATTTGCACAGAGCCCTCGTGATTGGTTAATCCAGAATACGACCTCGTACTACATTTGACAATTTGACATCTCTTTGTTAGGGTTTTGTAATAAGCTTTAGGCTATGTATAGGTTAGTGAATACAGAATAAGACTATCCTTGACATTCTAAGGTAAGCTTCCTTTGACCGCAAGTCATTTTGGGTTAAGTCAATAGTAATGTATCTATGACCATAATGAGTCCACGGCATTACGATTATATGAAATTTTTAGTTTATTTAAAACCAGTACCACTATGGATTTGTAATATAAGTGTCACGCACCGGTCTATAGCTTTGATGCTTTAGCAGCTTTTAATATTTTGTCTTATGCTATAAGCTCGACCCTATCTGGGGCCCCATGTGGGCGTGACATGTGCAGCAGCAAAAATGCAAATAAATAAAACAGACTACACCGCAAATAACATGGCGCATAGGGTTCGACTATTGCCAACTACAACCACAAGTTTATTTGTAATATTATTAAAAGTGTTCAACTGAAATCATTTCAATTACAATATGTGTACTGAAAACTACAATGGTAAACTAATTCCAGCACTAACTAATTCGAAATCTGCACTCTTCGTTTTCTTCATCTACACTCAGGATTAAAGAGACGAGAGTGTAGATTCCAAATCGCAACCCTTTGGATGGACTGTGAATCCGGGTGCTGGATGATTAAAAATATTTAATTTTAGATTACACCTTTAGGGTCTACTATGCTATCTCTTGCCAACGTAAGCGCTTCCTCTAGATAGTTTTACAAGCATAAGTAGCGTGAAAACACTACATAAATACCACTAAAACTTACATGGATGGTGTCTGCATACAATGAAGCGTGATGATAACCACAGAAGCATGAAATGAGGTAAACGAACATTCATAATGTATAATGGAAAATAGTCAAATCGCTCAAGCAGAGAAAAATAGAAAGCCTGAATGAACATACATTATGAATATATGGAGTATCTAGGTTTTTATGGTATAGGTACAAATATTTATGTCCCTGTATGTAATATAATATGTACCGGTTCTATAGACAAAGACCTAGACTACGCAATACCCTAAGATTTCTTGTTATTGCTAAGCTGTCATAGCTAATGATTTGAGTGTTTCATGTATTCTTAGGGTTTTGTACGATCTTTTATATCTAACTTCAGCAAGGGGAGTGTTTCTTTATGGCGAGACTTCCGGCGTCTGTTTGCATAATAATATAGCTAGTTGAATTGAAAACAGAAACAAAGTAGTTTCCTCAAGAAAATGTTAAGTAAATCACGCTGATTATTAAGTTATAATTAAAACCGGTACTTTATAAGCCAGCAGTACATTTAATCATTTTTCGTACTTAATCTAAGAGTGTTATAGCAAATAATAAATCATTTAACAATAAACACAAGTCAAGTGTCCATGAACTTAATACTAAAGCTGACTTAAATCATAAACTGAGATTATAACGAGTAAATTGGAGAATTTGATTACAATTTACGAGTGACAGAGAGTTAAGCACTAATAATGTTTTCGCTGAATTTGTACAGAATTCTGTTGTAATACAATGAAAATGTGGAGGATAATTTATGCTCAATGTTTTGGGAAAATAATATTGTGGTTTTAGAATATAGCTTGTTGTGCTGGTTTGAAACGTCAATAGGAAAATGATTATTATATTGGAAATAGCACTGATTATTCACGTCACGTCCATTAATCACGTGAAGTTTTTTTTAATTTACTTCATAATCCCCGCTCCCCTTTGGTGATACACGTGGTGAGGTTTTGGACTAGCCCCCAATTAATTAATTTTGCATTTTTTTGTAAGAAGCATTATTGTTTTTAATTTCAGTTTTTTTTGATATGTCTTTAAATACCGGAATAATCTAATTTAATTCTGAAAAATTAAGGAGGGTATATCGCTGCCTGGCTACGGCAAGTCAAATAACGCGCTACTTTTTGTTTACAAATCGCGCGTGATGTCTTCCGAAACCCCCCCCCCCCCCCCCCCCCCTTTCAAACCTCACGTGAGTAATGAACGATCCCTTACAGATTATCAGAAAATGGACTGCCCATCAATATGGTTTAAATTAATGAATTATCCAAAACAAATATTCTGGATTTTACGGTACGGAATATTCTCAGTTTAGGCATAACATAGCATTATTATCATTATCGACTGAATTATGCCTGAATTAGTTTTCAATAAGCCATCTTTGGATAGAAAAATTGTCGATAGATTGAATCCAGCTGTCTTAATTGGATTTCATTATTGATCCAGGCAATCAAAATAACTAACCGAAAATTTCTATACCCGCTTACGCCTGAACAATGCCAGGATTATTTTTCAATAAGCTATCCATGGATAGAAATATTGTCAATAGATTGAAATCCAGCTGTCTTGACCCGACAACTTCTATGCCCAAAGATTGTTAAAAACTTATTGAAACCGGGGCAAGTGATACTATAAAAGTCGAACCCTCGATTATAGTTATAGAATTTACACAATTATTACTATATATTATAATAGTAGTGTGTAATGTGTATAGTAATAATACTCGTCTGTATACAATAGGTCCAACCAGATCCATACAGCACATGCATTCTATTGAAATCGCCCCACATCCAAATATGCAAATCAATGCACGTGAATTGTACAACAGACAAAAGAAATGCGGGAGATACAGGTTAATATTTACATAAACGTATGTTTTGTTGAGATTTTAGACGTAGCGACATCTCGTTCGTCATAGATCGACAAACTTACAATGCGGCACGATGGCGCTACTGTCTTTGTTAAGCTTGAAGAAATGTTAGAGAAAGATCTGTTGCCAGTATGCGCCGCAAGTAAAAATAACCTTGCGCCGATGTGGGTTGAAAACAAAAGACATGAGAAAACAGAAGAGAAAGCTTCTGAATTAGATGCGGTCATCATAAGGACATGAAAAGAAGAAAGAAAAACTTTCTAGAGGGGGTGTCCAAATACCAAAATGAATATTCACGAATATAAGTTAATTAAACATGTGCAAATTCGACGAACCAAGTGACTTATTCGTCATGCAAAAAAGGCGTGGAACAAGTTGACATACATAAAGTAGAACTGTTATACTGCCAACAGGTCCGCTAGATATTATTCATGAGAGCAATAAAAACTCATAATACGGTACAGGTTTTCAAAGACACGCTGGCGTTATGTAAGATAGGTACAGTAGTCGCTATCTAGTCACAACTTGATCTGACCACTTTCTGATCTCATTAAAATTAACACCTATAGATAGTCAAGTCTAACGCCTAGTCTAGTCGGTATTGCAATTACAATTTAATAGACTATCACGTCAACACACCGTCATATTTTCTTATGGGACAGAAGCTGTAACACTGTTGTGTTTACTATTATTAAGTCATTATGCAATAGGAACTGTTATTATGATTGAACAATAATTGCCGGTTGTTTAGCCATCAATCTAGGCTTACTTCCTTTTGATCACGAATTTCTCCGGAGTCATGAGAAATGTCAGCGTGTATATCTTAGAAACCGGTCATACACTACACCGATGACGTTACTAGTGTTCGTTCATGTTGACAGTATACTTTAGCCATAATCGCTCAAAGCAAATATTTCTGCAGGCCTTCTGCTGAGTGCTATAACAATTTACATATACATTGGGACTCGGCCACAATAAGTACTAAAGATTTCCTTCAAAACAACAGCGTAAATATTTCTCTTAAGTCATGGTAATAAACTTTGAGCTTAGCTGTACTGTACGGGTAATTACAAGCAATTTTCCAAAGATAAACGTCGGTAACATTAGCAAACTTCTCGTTGCGAATCGATGGTTCCGCAGCGCTTTCTAATGGGAACGGTTTAGGTTGACCTGACCTAGCTATTTGTTGAACCTAGAACAATACTGTCCTGGGAATACGAGAACAAACCTACGACGCTATCGCCACTACTAGCCTTTTTTGGAAGCTTTTAACCAAGACTAGTTATTTTTATAGGTTGTGTCTATACTTACATTGCAAAGTCGCTGTAGTGTAGCGACGTATGAGTTTTCGCTGTGTATGATGGCTGCGACGACATGCCGCCGCCGCAGCTGCACCGGCGACAACGAGTCGGGAGGAGCTCCCAGCGACGGAGGCGGTACCCTCCCCCCGCGTACTTCCCCGCCGCACGAGAACAGATCCTCTTCCAGCTGCAACACGCACACATGCTTAGCACTTCACAACACATGTATTCCTAAACATGCTACCGCTTCGTTCGATGAGTCGATTCAGAAATAGCGCGTGATTCGCAAGGACGACTCACGACACGCAACGAACGGGCATCTCCAAAGCGCTTCGCGAATCGCGTCATCGAAACACACAAGCACGCAAACGTCAAAAGCACATCTAAGTCTTCACGTGACTTACGGCATAACTAGACAGACAATATTCCGCCTTTTCGTGAAGCAACCTCATGCATGACGGACAAAACATGGCTGACCGGACGCGAAACAACGAAAACTAATCAACTTTTGACATTTACGTATCGCACGTTGTACGCGTAGACTCACTAAAAATAAACTGAATGAAGAAAATTACAATCGTATACATGATTCCGCTACGGTAGCTGACGGGGTACCAATCTGACATCATTATATCACATGTTAAAATAGATTTGCTTGTTTAGCGACTTGAGACCTCCACGGAGACGAGACGCGGCGATGCGATCGACACGTTACTGCGGTTTGTTATTCAATGTCTACTCAATGGTTGGATCATGAATCATCTAAAATATAATTGTGAATCATGTGGGGTACGTTATATACGTCATAAACTTTACAGTGAGTTAAATAAATGAAGGATAAAAGGCAGTAAGCGAACATTATAATTCCATAAATGTCATCGCCGCCGGCCGGGACTTGTGAGTCAATGACCAAATTGTTTAAAGGCACAAACATCCGCTTCATAGCTCCCTAAACATAATATAAAGTAAAGGTTCAATGAAGTGATAAGTACAAGTGCTTCTATTAATTGAATACTATTTGTAATGAATGGAGGATGATGAGAACAGTCATTAATTTTACTATGATAACGCCAGTTAAGAAAGTTGAATGAACTAACAATTTAGATAAATGCTGGAGCTGGATTTCTTTTTTACCTTTGTTTGGAACAGGTGGTGCCTTATCGCCATTTAACATTGTTTCCAGCTTAAAAGAAATCGAGGCAGTGACATATGGTTCTTTCACATTTAACAGCATTTATCTATAATGCTTATTTATTTTAACTTTCTTGAGTTCACACAGTTCTATCTATGTAGGTATGTATGATTAGATTAATTTACTTTTCCATTTCATTGCTTGTTTGTAGTATCTCGTAAGATAAAATAAATTCATGATATTATTTACATCAAGGCTCGCTGTCCAGTAGTACACCAAATAAATCAACAGCATAGATGTAGTAAGCTACAACACAGATGGTTAGATATCCCCATCATCAGTATACTAACCTCAGGCAACTTAGGCATTTTGTCGTTCTCGTGCGTATGCATATCATATTGATGTGTTGATCCTCTCCTCACGCTGAACCATCTAGCAAGCCTCCCCCCTCCCTCGTCGTCCGGTGGGGGTGCGGGAGGGGCAGGAGTGGCACTGCCACTTCGCCATCGCTCGCACAGCTCCCGCGCTCGGCTCAGCGTGTTGCGCAACTGCCCGCTGGTCCTGAATGAAGGGAAATTAAATGAATTAGATACGACAGTTGGGCGGTCATGTCGACCGGAAGGTGCAAAAGTCGTAAATAGCTATATTCTCTCTTGGGTCCTATTTTACGAATAAGTATACCGAAGCGGAGCACATGGTTAGAGATGTAGAGCTTTTCAAATGAGCTCCATGAATGCAGACGATTAAATGTTGGGATGAAGGAGAAAATAAACAAACAGGTAGTTAGGTGTTAGTGCCATTGTCTCCATTGGCCCGACCGTATTGGATGGTAACCCCCCACTCCATCGGATGGAGTGGCCAATCCACTCTGAACGAGTAATGCTTCGAAGTTCCGCCGGTAGGAGGAACAGTGGCCATATCAGATTCTAGATTTGGCGATGCTATCAAAAAAGCCGAATAACGGTGTTCGCTGAGGTTTATTCCTGCGCAGACACTTGGTAAATTTACAAATATAGCTTCTCGCCAGCCTGTTTAATACTGACAGGTACGGTGGAGGGTTCACTGAAAATGTCTAAGAACCTTTCTTTACAACTGTGCCAAAATTCACCTTTACGAATTATTTCCACCAATCGGCTTTTTGCTCTTCGTTGACTAGGCTATAATGTATAGAGCCCATTTAGACATCAATTTCAGCTAGATCACGAATGTCTACAAATTACAGTGATTCAGGATAGAAGCAACACACCTCTAAAGACCCAGCAAGATCTTCAGTCAATCACGCTCTCCTAGTCTTCCCGTTAGTAAGTTATTGTAATATTATAACTACAAATAAAACTGCAAATTATGAAACTGAAGGAGAACTACAGTTTATTCAGGTGACAAACATATAATTATTATCATTTTCGAACGACTTGGTAATTCACTGGAATGGTCTTGCCAATAAAGCGGCATTCCATAAACTATTGGATTACTCAATGGCATGCAGAATGGTCCTTCAGTCTTGCGCTATCGTATTATAGTTTAAATTCCTAAGGTATGAAATGTTTATGAACCATATAGGCTGTGCTCGCATAATGTTTATAAAACATTTCGCAGATGTATCGTATATCGTATTACAAGGCTGAATAAATAATGTAAAAGGAAAGGCGTTTCACAAGGGAGTGATATGGGGACATAATGTATTATTTTATTCAATGTCAGATACATGGACCTATGGTCAGATACATATTTCTATTGGTATTGTACTAAATGTCTGTTTATAGCGATTTTAAGTAGGTATACTAGTAATTAATTTTGTCACAATCGCCAAAAGTAACCAAAGGATTTAAGCAAAGAAAATCTCCCTATTTATATGTATATTACTTAACAAGTATAATAGCTAAAAGTACTAGTAAAGTATAAAACTATTAACTGTGCAAAAGGTCAATGTGTAGTGTAGGCAGGTACAGCAGAAGTCATTTTGATGATGCAGTTTCTGAGAGCTGTTTACGCCTTGATAAAGCTATAGTGTACAACTGTACATACAGACCTACCTGCCTTCTGTACCTATAATAAAGCGTAAGAAACTCAAAACTGTGTCACTTATTATTCCGAACTTAGTTCGTTTCGTTCGTTCTTGTCGTTAACGTCCAGTATGTGTGTGTGTAATGCCAATAATGTATTTTTCGTATCCCGCTTTATATAACCGACGATGGATTAGCATGTAACCGATTTATTGGTTCTGAACTACTTAATTGGCCGTATGATTGGCAGGATATGCTTACTTAAGAAGATACGGAAGAGGTTCAATTAACCGCACAAATGAGTATTTTGTAACTACTCGTTTCATAACATTAAACAATTACACTTGTGTATAGTCGTCATCGTGGGAAATAAAGATATTCATAACAAATTACAAACCCATGATTTACTAAATGCAAAAAAAAAATTACATACTTTAAGTATTAACTATTAACGTAAGAACGATTCTGTTAGCGTCACTGCTTGGGAAAATAAATACATATGACTTACGTTAATACCAATACAAATTTTACTTCAAAAACAGACTAAACGAAGGCAGAAATACAGACAATTCTAAATGGTTACTTTGCCATTGACATATCAAGCATCATAAATAACACAATCAAACTGACAAAACCATATCAAACAATTAATCAATAACAATAGATTAAGATGATGAGCCGTGAAACAGTTGTAAAGAATATTATAACCACTGTAGGTTTGTCACAAAGAAACAAATGGTTATGATGCATTGTATGTATTTTGATAAACGTACAAACACATACTATACATTAGATCGCATTTGGTAATGTGATGAAAGGCATACTATTGTCTTAGAAATTGCTTCACTCAGCAAAGCAATCTTGGTAATGCAATTTTATTACGAGTATCGGTTACGGTGCTCACGGAATTCTGTTTATATAAAGGTGTTACTGTATACGGATTCTGTTTACCTTTACATGTGAAGCAAACAAAATAGCCTCAAGGTTTGTTTTTACAACACTCATAATAATCTTAATTCAGATTGCAATCAAACCTTCATGCTTTAAGACATACCATAAATATTTTAGTTGCATCATCACCACCAAATCATACTGTCCAAACATTATGTTGGAAATGCGAAGAAAATAATGTTCTTATGTTACGCAGAATTTGTGAATCGGTAACGAAATCTGTAAGAATTCAAATAGATAGATAAAGCTTTTAATTAAATAAAACATTAAAAATAAGGAAACTAACATAAAAAAGCTAATATTGGTTGTCGAGTGATTGCTATGATTGCAAATTTGCGACTATTTGCGACACATGTAAACCTGATGTTGGCCTTTGCACCTGTGAAATATCAAACAAAGTAAGTAGGTAATCGATGTTCGATCTTTAGGTACAATCCATAGCAAAAATTTGGTATGCATACGTGAATATCGTTACAAACAATTTACTTCAAATTACTGCCTCGATGTTGGAGCATGTAACTGGCGGTTGTGATGTGATCCTCGGGTCAAACGACGCTCGTTTGACTTTTCCATACGGCTCACGGGTTAACGATCACATTTGTGATTAGGCCAATTAGACATTACCATTACCTCTCATTGTATAAAATTAACAGAGTCCCTTCAGATTGCAACATATACGCAGATATTTCATTGCACTCTATTATGCTTTTGACACGAAGTGACCTTTGTACACCAATACAGTTTAGTAATGTTTACACAACAAAAAGTATCCGCTTATGGTATCACTAATTAGAAATCTTTGGTTAGTATCTATTGGACTGTCATGAAATGAAAGGTCAACTGAGATGCATGAAGTAAAATGAGCAAAAACATTTAGCAATGTGGCAAACTTTGCAAGACAGATAAATAATATACATCATTCAATAGAGGCAACATTAAAACGAGAGACGACACAGTGTCTGTCTGCATTCAACTAGCTTATCTATTAGGTATATTATTGACCGGAGTGGTGTCTCATGATCATAAATATGCAACCAACTTGGATGTATATTTAAATTAACTGAGCAATAAAATAATCAAACATTTATGAGAGACATAGAGCGGCAATCTAACTGGAAACTGGAACCCCAAATGGAAACAGTCTCGATCATAAAAAACAGTTACAATTTGTATGTTGTGCTGTTTTCTGGATTATTTTCACGTTATAGTTATCTATGCAATAATTCACGCGTTGTAAAAAGTAATTTCCTCAATTCATCATGGGTTGTAAAGCTAACAGGCATTTGACCTCAATTAGAAAAAATAAAAACTATAGTCAATGGCAAAACAATTAGTGTTAATGAATTGAGTCTCAGATTGGTTTGTTACTCAAATGCCTGTTTTTGTTTAGTTTAAAATTTTTAGTGCGAATGCGAACCTGTAACCTAACCGGCATTTTATTAGGATTATGTTAGTATAAGAGGTGCTTATAAATAACCTGCTGCCTAGGTAGGAACTTATACCTAATAGTTTTGCAATACAAAAAAGCAGTGTTGTACGGTTGTAAATTCGCTCCCCTTTTTAAAAATTACTGGGAGTGTTGATTCTACGGATCAAGTAATCCCAACCCAAATTGTTGTTACCAAGGTTAAACCAGGACACTCGAAGCCAAATACCTATAAATTGACTCGCTTTGCCAACTGACAATAGGGGTGTGAATAATTACCCTTTTACAAACAGAAAATGTATTATTTGAATTTATCGCCAACGCGAATGCAAATCGACAACGGTTTCATCGGACCTTGACATTAATTTTAATGCTATCTACTTGTTTGGTGTAGAATGTCACAAGTTATTTGGTTTGGCAGATAGCTTTGCACGTGGACGTAAAAAGCGTTTGTTAGGCAAGCTCTACATACAATCTTTGGCCACTCCTTACAACATTGGTCACATAACTCATACATTAAGACAGTAGGAGCGTTGACCTTGGAAAACAACTGAAAGAACGAAATGTTGGGATATTGCTACAACTTAAGACTGTAGTAGAACCAGTCCACGATACATATAAATTCACATAATTAGACATCCAATTATGTTAAATTTCATGGTCTTCTTTACCGCGTCACATTATGACTCATTTTGATTCCGGAACAAATCAATGGTAGTGTCTTTCACATGTGTTTTATTCACAGCTATTCAGGTTAGCAAACCGTGACATCACAGTTACAGCCAAGCAAATCAACAAAAGACATTAATAATCTCTCTTTGACACCAGTTCAGTGTGCCACTTTGGAGGCATTTAGAAAACACAAGACCTACATAGTCTCATACGCAGAGTACAATAGCGTGCGTGTGCGATCATTTGTCGAGGCAGTGCCCTGAGGTGGCCTCCAGTTTAAACACAGGAAATTCGTGTTAATTGCGAGCGCGACACTGCTAATTGTTCGGCGGAGACCACGCGAGCAGAGCTCGGATTTGGAGACATGGTAGTGCATCGTGCAATGTTTCTGATTGATACGGGCCATACGCCGCCATTCCATATTTAGAAAAAAAAACTTCTCTAAGACGAGCCGCTTCGGTCTTTTGATTCGATCGCTATGTTATCAATTACACGGCCAAGCAAACTAATTGCTAGAGCCGACGCTGTTTTATGGCGATTTTATTGGCAGCGTGCCCTACTGCAATAAATGGACTTGATATCCAAAATTAAGCAAAACTTTTCCGACGGTTATTTTTTCATTTTGTACTCAACGTGAACGCGGATTAATAACATTATTCCTACACTTTTCTATCTTTCCTCATTCAAATACGCGACACTGTCACACAATTCCTGCTGGGGGAATCAGAAAGTGCATAGGCCGAAATTATCTACATGTACAAAGTCTTCACTGGCTAAACTGCCACTTGAAAGGGGGATGACAGCAGGAAATCACATTTGCCAACTGTCAACTACACACTTGAGAACGGAACTGCTGCCTTGTATTATGTTATTACCTAATAGCCGCAATTACGGTTGACCGCTAATAAATTATGTGGATGTTATCTACATCCTCCCTGATGTAATCTTCCAAGGTGGTCTCCGTTATACAAGCATGGGACTTGCTTTTATGCGATCTGATTGCAATATAATAGGACAAGTTGCTTCAAGCATACAAACTGTCGTCTCTACATGATGTGTAAATTATTGTCGTTGCAGACATCTCGAATACTTGCATTACATTATAATGCAAGTGTTCGAGATTCGAATGAACAGTCAGGCGACGACGTGTCGTAATTATCAGTGTTATTGTATTGTATTACATATGTAATTCGTTGAGATAAATGAGACTTTAACTTTGTCCTGTCGCACTCAATACTCAGAACTGATAAGATATGCAGTGCGCTTAGAGATTTTACTCTCTGACCTATTAAATTAATATATTGTGTAACTACTCAAACTACAATTATACAAAAATCAACCTAATTTAAACATTTCTGACTGATGAACGTTATAACAGTGCGGAAACTACACAATTCACTTTCATTAGGCTGAGGTGCTAATGATGGGGATTTCCTTCGCGTAACAAAACCTTTAAACAATTTAAATGATTAAGAACTGTGAGGGCTGAGAAATTCCTGTTGGGTTTTCATCACGTATTCATTAAAGATGAGGATATCCTTGCAAGAAATTATATTTTTATATTAATTACTCAGACACGCTGTTTAGAGTTCCTGAGTTCCTGACACTTCTGACAGACTAAGCGGTTACAAGGAAAGTGATTCACATTCAGTCATTACATTACGGTATAATATATCTAAATAATGTTATCGATCCTATTTTGTTGTAAACAAACAGTAATGCTGCATACTACCAATAATCATTAATCATTTTTCTGACTTATATTCATAAGGTTTCCGCTTTCACTTCGCAACCGCAGCGGCCGTTTACCTGGGTGAGCTTCAGACTGACATTCGAGACTAATGCCCCGTTTTAGAACCGTCTACGTCCCTTTAAAAGGCGAGAATTGGTTCTAATTCCGTACCCACAATCAATCATTATTAGCTGTGACGGTGCGCCATCGTTCTAGCTTTGCGTTGTTGTCTCAGTCTGTTGGGGTACATAAATTCCTTTTCAATGTTTTTAAGGACTAGTGATTGGTCCGATTCGCATGATGGCCAAGGTAACGTCCGTTATCAGTTACTACTTATTGCCAGTGTCATGAGAATAGTCTTTAATCTATAAGTAATATTGACAAAGTTAAATCTACGAAGACGTTCACAATTTATTGATTTATTGATTATTCCCGTTGATTTTGAATGAATTGATTCATAGTCATTATAGTCAATTAGTTATAGATGTTAGATTGTAAGCTTACGGTAAGAAGTTACTATCAGTAGGTACTATTACCAACCTGGAGTCCAGGGTGGAGTTCAGCCTCTGAGAGCGTCGAAGGGGCGCGTTTCGCACCGCGCTCACCGGCTCCTCCCAACTCCCACCCGCTGACCGATGCTCATCTGCAGAAAACAAAACTGTCAAGACCCTTAAATAATAAATAAGAAATCTTTTATTAGGAACTGTAACATTTTAACATACAAGCAAATGAAGATCGATGCAGAAGTACGAGACTGTGTCGCAGATGTCAACGCCCTCCTCCGTAAATGGGAAAGTAAAGATACAAACTAAAACAATGTAACAAGCAAAATAAAGTTTAAAATAAGGAAAACATTAATTCTGAGAGACTTGCAATAGGACAGTAGAATTATTTCACTCGTGCGTAATTCGGACAGAGACGATGTAGCTGAACATATTTCCAACTTGTCTTACACAGATTCAATAATAATTTCAAGTAGGCATAAATTTCAGGTATAATAATCATTTTTGTTCTTCAATTTTTGGTTGACAGGACTGTAGACTATAACTACCGTGTACAATTGATCATGGAAACACGAAATGTTAAATATGACGTTTGAACCCTAAGCAAACAAAATAATAGATCTAACTTCTAACCTCTCTGAACGTTTTTATATACGTAGGTAATAAAAGCTTTGTAAGTGTGTATGGCAAGGCTTCCTACAATAATCATTGTTAAAATGAAACGGTTGTAAAGTGTAAGGACGACATTTACAATAAATAAATAAATAATAAATAAACAAATAAATATTTGTGGCCATTTCACACAGCGCCATCTGGCCCCAAACTAAGCAAAGCTTGTACTATGGGAACCAGATAACTGATAGAATACATAATATACTTTTTGTTTGTAAATACATACATAGAATACAATATAACACCCAGACACAGAACAAACATCGATGTTAATCACACAAATGTTAAACAATGAATGATAAACAATAATTTAGACGTAGCTAACAATCAAGGGACACAATTACGCAAAAGTAGTATTTGGAGCATCCTAGATCAAGAATGTAAAATTAGGCCGGATAAGAATAGATTACGTTCTCATAACTAGGTGGACCGACGATCTGGTGAAAACCACGGGGTGCTGATGGATGGTCGTCCATCCATCAGCACCCCGCGGTTTTCACCAGAAACGCCACCAGCCACCAGCCAGGAGGCGAGCAGCCGCTCAAAGTGGCGCTTTCTGGGGGAGCCCTACGTTCAGCAGTGGACGTCCTCAGGCTGTTTATGATGATGACGTTCTGATAAACCTAAAACGAGCTTAAAGTAAACATGCTACCTTTGTGTAGGTAGTACGGAAAAATATGGCGAGAGCATTAGTAAAGATTCGTAACTACTAAGGAAATAAATGATTGTGGCATCACATTGCAAGAATTCGATAACAGCTAGAACCTATAAACCTACTGTTTTGGTTATACCAACAGTTCCGGTGTAATTACGCTAATGTCAGAAAAAATTACGATATTAATTGAGGAACAATTATACACAGATATATTTTCGGTTATGGCAATATATCTATACATATAAATATATTGTTTATATGTATGCATCCACCATTGTAATATTTTTAATCACATTATTATTAAAGTACTTATTTGGGTTTTGGGACATGACATAGATGTAGCAAAATAGCTTACCTAAAAAGTATAAATTTATATTCATTTACATACACAGCAATTCCAAAGTTCAAAGTATGTTTGAGTGCAATTATATATTTAATAAAAAAGTTGGATATATTATGGCATGCCAAATTCTAAATATCAATTAATTGAGTATGAGACCTTGAAGACGCTAAGCGTAGGATGCTTGTAGGACATTCATACATCTATTGATATTAGATTATGTACCGCGTTCTGTTGGAACCACGTTGTTGTAAAGTAATGCTTCGAGTACTACATCAAATATTTGCTTTCTGATATCACTAAAAACGGTAGAATAATAACCAACAAAGAATTTAAATGTTTAAACAGCTTGTCGTGTTTATTCTCTCTCGTGGTCATTAATGTGGCGAATTTACAGTTTAACAGCTAACACAGCATAAACGTATCAGTAATTACCTACTTAGTTTATATTTCTTAATCAGTTTGTGTTTAATTTTGGTTATTTTGTCGCCCTTCCTTCGCTTCATGTTGTCACACCGTTTGTCCATCACGATTTCCCACTTCACGATTATGTAACACTACCTTCAACTTGGAAGATCAAGGTTTAGTCTATTTAACATTTAAAATCTATTATTCAGTTGATTTTTACAAAGCACTTGTAACAAGACTTGGAAACCACTTCGCACTGGAACTTTAATTTATGTTACATTTTATTGTCTTGACTGCTACCACGTGTCTCCGTCGCGATGTTTGATCACACACTAAACCTGCCAGTAACCCGAAACGAAAAATACTCATCGAGTTATAACTACTTATAATAATAATTGTAGGTACTATAACTATAGTAGGAAATCTCACTGTAGAATGAGATTCTTTTGCTAACTTTAATAAACCTACTGTGTATTTACTACCAGATGCACTGGTCAGGGTTGACGACCTACTTTATTTTAAATAGAATACTTACAATTTTTCACAGCTCAATTTGCACAGATGTTAATTGTGTGTTACGAATTAATTTGGTTACTGGATCAATTCGATAGGCTTAATTGTAGTTGAAATCGTTGAGAAATAAAATAAATTTTAATTGGTATTTAGTTCAAATTGTTTTAGAAATAAACGATTATGTTTTATCTCATAATTATTAAAGTAAGTACAATAAAGGCTGAAGTAGCTGATTGCTAGAGTCGATAAGCTTTTAATCAAAGTTTTATAATATCAGCAGTGTCAACCCTGGCTTGAACACAAACTACGGATGAAATTAAGACGTATAACATCCTGAACAGTGTTGACCTCCCTTCGTGATAGCGCTGTGATATTAACATAAATCATATCGCCCCAGAGAGATAGCACCAGTTCCTAGAATTGCCAGCATGAATATTCCCAATAATTTATACATCAAGAAATCAAGAGGTAAGCACTATAGTGCAGTGTATAGTTTACCGAAGCTGTAGCTTGTAACAACTCAGGAATTCGGTAAAGCAATTATAGATATTCAACCTCGCATCTGCGCCGATAGCATTAATGAATTTACTGCTGATGCTGATGAATTTCACAATCTATGTGCCTCTCAGTCGGTCATGTATGGCTGTTGAAATCGCACATGCTAATAAAACAAATTACATCGATATTCATCGACGTTGTAAGTTATTCGCTTGTAGATAGCCCCGTTAGATGGGTAGGTACAACCTGTTGCTGGTATTGTAAATAACGAAATATCAGGTTCGTAACAAGAATCGATTTATGTACGGTCAGTACCTATCGGAAGATCTCTGTAAGAGTAAGTATCAACTTTGCATCGGAGTAGGTCGAGGCACCAAGATCTGAGATGCCGCGCCGCGCCCCGTCACTCACGGACTCATTGTTTCGTTCGCCTAGAGCCTGTGATTCATAATATTACAAGTCCAAGATAAGAATGCAGCAAATAGGTCGTTGCAAGCGAGCAATCGCCCCGATCTGGGCGTTATGCGCTTGACACAATTCCTGGCGTTGTGTGCGGGAACGCTATATGAGTTCATTGTATTAGAAATACAGAATAATATTGAACTGTTTATATTGCACCGGCGAACGACGTCAATGAAGCTAGTCATGCCAAACCATAGCAGACTTCACACGAAATTACGTTGAATTAGATGAGCAAAATTACAATGAATAATGTGTTTGTCAAGGAAAAGACAACAATTCTACAAAATAGGAAGTCTAGCTAGTTCGACGACCTATGGAAAGTAAAAGTTCCGAATACAACATAGAACATTGTTAGAACTTCCTCGACATCAAACATAGCAAGCGGCGGAGTACGAAAGCCTAAAACCGAATCATACATTGTATTGCTTAAATAGTTACAGCCTTACATTACAGTTCATATTAATTACACCATAATCGCACCAATAAAACTTGTGTATTTCCTTTGTTTTTAATATTATAATTTATACCTAAACAATGATTAGTAGCAGAGGGCAGTTGCAGCATCGGACCAACACCCGGCGTTACATGAGGGCAATGGGTCGATAGAAATTGTCCAATTACATTTATTCAGATGGTTACAAATGTCACTTACAATATCGTAGTCGTCTTGCCACACAATTGGTAAATGTACTTTCTATTCCACAGCTGGTAGGTATACCATTCATAAAATTGTGGATTTGTGTTGACTCTAGAGGATTAAAACGATTCAATGGATGAGCATTTGTTCTATGGATGTTCGTGTTAGTCCGGAGATTCTTTAATGATAACGACCTTTTTTGGGTCTCTCATATCTGTGATAACTTTGAAACGGTGTTGAATAAATGGTCCACCGGCTTTGTTTGTATTATCGCAACGTTCTTGTTTAAATATTTTACATTGGTCGGTTTTTTAGAGCCACAGCATACTTCAAAGTCATGAAATATAATGTTATCAACAGTTCATAAAGCTAAGGTCAAGTTGGCCATCAAACATAATAATTGTTTGCCAGTAAATTAAGATTAATTACAGGAGTTACAAGTAACCTAATATTTTACTTAGCAGATTTACCAAATAGTACAATGGTAGAACAAGGGTTCCTAAATTAGGCAGTTCACAAGCAAGAATTAAATGAACAGCACGATCGTTACCTATTTGTTTTATCGGCTCCTCCGTCACCGGACATAACTTCACTTTGTTTACGACAATTACCAAAGTAAACTGCATTGTCTTGCAGCACCGTCACACGCGCTAAAACAAATCGATAATTTCACATGATAGACACAAATTAACAAATTCATCGTTTTACGCGTCAGGCTAACCGCAATGCCGGCTTAAAACTAAGGCCGGATTAACATAATTTCCGACTGCACATGTCAACTGTCGAGCCTACAGCGTTTACTACCAGCATTGGCTCATGTCCAGACGCAAACAATTATTATGAAGCTCACAAAGCTAATTGTAATATGCGTGACTCCCGCATCAATTGGGTACATTGGGAGCGACGCACGACGGGAGAACTTTCAGTGACGGATATAAACACAATTAGATCTATTTCTAGAAATGGCGAGAACCCGACTGGAAGCAAAACATTCTGCGATGAGCTTTTAGACTTCGACTCAGATTTGGATGGAAATAAACAGATGAGTTGTTTTTCGTGGAGATACTTGAAAGTGAAATTGATGCTCTACAAGTGTTACAGATGAAAATAGGTGTTGAATACCTAGCACTAAAACACATCAAACATTTACAACAATAGTACAAAAGATTTCTTTACTTTAATTTAATATAATACATCTACGAAATAATAACTCTAAACGCCACGGACTGAACGGGCCAAATCAAAAACATAACAATTGATGTTGAGTTTTGGAAAGCAAAGCTGTATACAAAAAATATAGGATCGAAAAAAATTAACAAATTCAAGCGAAAACGAAATAGATACTACACATCAGATATACCCAAAATAGAATAAACATGAAATCGATAGACAAACAAAGGCAAATCGAGTCTGGCAAACAGAGCCAACTCGGCGTACTCTAATGGATGTGGTAATGGGGATCGTTCCAAAAATAGTTCCAATGCAAGTGTCTTAGCCAGTCGTAAATAAAATACCATGCAAGATTGATGGCTACAACGTGACTATTATTACCTACCACTCAAGAGTCTATGTTAAAGTGTGCTTTTGCATAGATACAAGTGCATCTGATGTCATACCGCGTATAAAGAAGGCAATTCCGCTAGATGACTTAAACGCACATGCCAAAACATTTGGGAAATCTTTACGAAATCAATGACACGTTCTTAGGAGAATAATATAATCATTGTTAATGGTGGCTTTGACACGAAGAAAATGAGTTTGCAATTAAAATCGTAGTTGCTACAGAAAGAAACATGTAGAATTGTATAAAACTAAATGATATACTAACTAAACTAAAAGTAGACAAATCTTACGAGAGATTACTTGAAAAGTACTCACTGTAATATGTTGCTGGCGATATGTCCATATTAGCTCGCCTAAGAACATTAACATAACAGCTGTGTAAATTGAATTACAAGATGTTAAATATAGATAATTAAAGCTTAATGTTACATCGTAGATGTGCTGCTAAGAGATTAGTGAGGTACATTTGTACGATGGAAAATGCAGTCCTTTTATAAGCATTTTGTTCTTATCTGTTGATCTAGTAAATATATGCAGTGTTTAATTTGCTTAGCATGCTCGCTCAGTGAGCTAGCCATACAGAAGAAGTCCTATAAGTTACAACACAAGTTTTAACCAATGTTAATACAAATGCATGTCTTTAAAAAAAAACAAAGAAAGAGTTCAAATTCAAATGGGACTAAGGAGTGATATTATATATATTATTATATTAAACCCTCCCTCCCTAACCTCTTAGACCTTGTATTAAATCGTCGGTTTCATTTCGCACAAAATAAATAATAGTACTTTATAATGAAGCCAGTATTGGAAGTTGGAAGCCAGGTAAATTGGGTGAAGCTATTACAACTATATTCTTTGTTGTCGATGATTGTTAGTATCAGATTATGAACAACTAAACCTAAAAGTCCTTGAGAAATATGTGTAGCAATTTTTAAAGATAACTTGTATTATGTTCTGGCGATTAAATTATTATTAAAATGTGGATGATTAATTTGAAATTCTTTTGTTTTCGTTATTTAAAGCTGAGGTACGTTTTATACAGGTAACAACCCGACTGGTTGAACAGCGGACATATTGATGAGAGTGCTCAGTATTTTCAATTTTCATTCTTAATTAGTTAAAAAATAGGTCCTTCATTATCCATTAAAAACTATATTTGTGGTTACTAGCGCCACGCGATCGGAAGCAGTCGCCCGCGCCGCAGCTTTAGGCGGGTCCAGACATGTATCATTTGCCCGATCCGATCACCGTATCCGTATCGTCGACGCGTATCATGATCGCATATGTGGACGGATAATGATATACGTATCATGATACGGGATCTCGATACGCCGTTATGATACGGCCCGTCCCATGTCGTGTCGGTTTTTGTCCGATCATCAAAGGTGATACAGATACGGACGTGGAGATCATGACTATTGTGAAGATACGGATACGGAGCAAATCGGAGGCGTCCACAACTTGATACGGGGCTTGATACAATACGCAGATACGGATACAGTGATCGGATACGGTGATAGGATCGGTCAAATGATCATGTCTGGACCCGGCTTAAGCCGGCTCCAGATTTTGTATCGTTTGCTGAGCTGATCGATATATCCGTATCACCGTATCATTCGCCGTACTGTATCAAGCTATCTAGGTATGAACGCCTTTATTTAACTCTGTATCATCCTCAGAATTGTCACAGACGCCAAACCGTATCTCGTTTGATAATCCATTAATCGGACAAAACCGTCTCGAAATGTGGTAGGCCGTATCGCGCATTGTATCAGAGCGGCGTATCAAGACTGCGTATCATGATCGCGATCATCACCCGGCCAGAGGCGATCATGTTCGCGTCGGCAATACGGATACAGCTATCGGATCGGGCAAATGATACATACATATAAATTATATCTGGACCCGGCTTTGGGTAGGAGAACGACCGAGCCGCGCTGTGTCCACACTTTCAAGAGTTTTTTTTTATGCTATAGGTAGCAAACAAGCATACGGCCCTCCTGATGGGAAGAAGTCACCGTAGTTTTAGCACATTCGTTTAATTAATGTTTTCGTTTAGTTAGTGTAACATAATCGTATCCTCCGATATTTGGACTGTTCAACCAATAAGCCGGTATACATATAAAACTTAATATGATCAATGCTAGTATCTACATTTTCACTTACCTATATTGTATATGTATAAAATATGTAGGTACAATAAAATAATAACAGCTCTTCCCATTTGCAAACAGTTCCTTTCTCAGCATTTTATATCTATTTAATGCTCGGCATAAACTTTGTACTGTCATAATACACCAGCCCTGATAGCTTATTAATTAAGGGCCTGTAAGTGTAATCTACAGGTCTCAAGAGTAATTTGTGTAATGTTGCGGTTAATAGCTGGCATTATGTCCTACATAAGGTTCAGTGCGTGTAATACTTACATTTAATGAGTACCACTGTGTCGTGGGGCTCACACTGCACCTGGGTGGCGTTCATGGCCAGCAGCCCCCCACCGCCCGGCCCGCCACCCGCGCCGCTCGCCTCCCTGTGAACAACACCATCACGTTTACGATACAAGTATTTTATTAGATGCTCACTTAAAATTACTTGTTGGCAAAAATTTATCACCATGAAAATTGTCTGACGCTATGCCTTCGGGTACAAAAGCGTGGGCTATCATTAGCACCAGCAACATCAGTCTCCTTGGGAAAAGCAATTTATGCGAATGCGAAATTGCTTTGTTTTGGCGATTGAAGTTGATTCTGACAAATGAATGTTTGACTTGGTGCAAAAGTGCATGTTCTAGAAAGCGATTTTTTAATGTTACTCTGAAAATAAACGATCAGGTATCTAGTGATTTAAAAATACTTTCGTTCACTTCGTTGATATTTTAATATTTTTGGTCACACAATCGACATGAAAAATCGCACTCTGCGTGATATGGTCTCACAGATAACCCCCAATAGATACCGCATTACGGGATTTTTGTTCGGATCCTAGCTCACCAAAACTGGCGGAAGGCGCGGGTTGCGGGGACTGGAGCCAATGCGCTATTATTGGCTGTTTCGAGTGACGCCCTAATAATGAACTCTAATAATTGGTCGAAACTAAGGCCGTGCTGCGAAGCGGCGATTTATATAGACCCATTTACGCCAATGCGTGGTGTGCGGTCGTCGTCTTTCATGCGGTATCTATTGGGGGTTATCTGTGTATGGTCTACACCGCAAGTTTTTAGGGTTCCGTACCCAAAGAGTAAAACGGAACCTATTACTAAGGCTCCGCTGTCTGTCCCTCTGTCACCAGGCTGTATCTCACAGTTGAAACTAGGAATGGAATGCTCTTCCAGCAACAGTGTTCCCTCCTGTGTATAACCTGGGTCATTTCAAGTCATGAGTGAATGGGCATCTCATGGGCAAACGTGCTCCACCTTAGACAACTTCGTCACTTACCATCAGGCGAGTTGTTGTCAAACGTATGCCCATTTTAGCATTAAAAATAAAACTTTTACAGATGATGTATTTCTGTTGCCGCTATAACAACAAATACTAAAAAACAGAATGAAATAAATATTTTAGGGGGCTCCCATACAACAAACGTGATTTTTTTTGTACGTTTTTATAGTTAATGGTACGGAACCCTTCGTGCGCGAGTCCGACTCGAACTTGGCCGGTTTGTTTTTATTAAAGATGCATTGAGATGTTTTGTGACTGTTTTAATGATTAGATTCTGTTTGCGGCTTCACACGTGTGGTCTTAATATGAGGTAAAAAGAATCCTGGGGAGTATCCAGGGTTCAAATTAAAACTACCTCTTATATTATATTTCATCAAAATCGGCTCAGCCCTAATCAGCCGTTTAGTCACTAGAAGATAAAACAAACAGACAGACAGGCAGAGTTGTAACTATCTATGTTCGTATTTCGCTTGGGTAATGGTATGGGAAGAGCTGGCAGTGTTTTCTTTAGGACACTACCTTTTCTACGAAATAAAAACTGGTCAAAAAAATCCATGCATTAGTTACCTAATTTGTAAATAAATATTTTGTGTAGTGAGGTTTGGAGGTCACATACCTTAACATGCATGAGTTACTTTTAGCCTTCACAAAAGTGTTAAAGAAACATCCTTGAAGCTTCATAATGTTATGGGTAATCATTTTAGGTTTTCAGTATAATAGTGTTGTTTTAGGCACTGACTATAATCCATTATCTGTAGCTTCGGACGAACCCTGTATGACTGGATCATAGAATTTAAGATAAAATTCTATGTACTGGATGGATACTATGGGTAGCCATGTTGATATAGATATTTTGAAGATTCATGGCTGCAATAATGACTGCATATATTTAACTTATTATTTAATCAACGGATTAATCCAGTAGATGATTTAAATATTTCCTTTATTTTACTACGCATTTTAGATGGTTCAATAACAGTTTTATTTGTGTCTTGTTACATTTAAGCTGAAGCTTTTAAGTAAAACACAATTTTCTTTAGATTTCTTTAAAACAAACACTCAACTATTTAGTTATTTTGTTTTTTTAATTTTCAGCCACATTTATACCTATGACAGACCTCAGAACTGAATTCCTATTGTAAATTAAACAATCAATAAAAGCCTTATCATTTGTATGGGAACTAAATGAAGTAATAGCAATTAAAGCTTATAGTATGGGGTGACGCAACTTTTATTTAATAGCAAACAGGTGTTGTAGATGAGTGTGACTAACGCAGCAATGTGTTCTGTTCAATGGCAGTATGTAGGTAGGTTGGAAATAGTATTGATTAGCTAGAACAATGGCTTGGTAATTACATGGCAAAAACTATAATTACTTGGTTTATCATGCAGGTTTTAATAGAAGAGATGAAACATTTAATACTTTTGAGAGGCTTCAGTTAAAGTTGTGTGTTGGTTCTGGTTGTAGACACTGCTACAAAGAGCAATGAAAGACATTAAAAAAAACTACCAGAGTATTTCATAGAGATTTTTTTTATTTTTTTTTATCAACGATAGGCTAACATTTGACCACGGTCTCACCTGATGGTAAGTGACGACGCGGTCGACGATGGAGCATGCTTGCCTAGAAGATACCGGTTCACTCTAGCCTTAAAAACTCCCAGATTATATTTGTCAGGAAACAATGACGCTGGCAAGGTGTTCCCATTCCTTTGCTGTCCGAATTATAAACGACAAAATCAAAACGCTTTGTACGTATTCTAGGAATTTCTACCATATACTGGGTGGCGCAAAAGTAAAGACCCTATTTGGTTCAGCTATAACATTTTTTCTAAATTAGAAAACTAGATTTAGGTTTTTTTAAATGTATATTTGTGCCATTAAATTTCGTACCATTAGGATTTAAAGATGATGTCTTTTAAATGGTGACCTCCAGAGTTGATACACATTTGAGCCCTATTTATGACATTTTGCAAGATGATTTTCCTTCAAAATTGGTTATGAGTGACGAAGCGCATTTCCATCTCTCAGGGCATGTCAATAAGCAGAATACTCGGTTCTGGGGCACTGATAATCCGCGCATTATTCAAGAAACACCTCTACACCCACTAAAAGTTACTGTATGGTGTGGCATCTGTGTTGACAGAGTGATCGGACCCTATTTTTTCGAAGACGCTGGAGGCAATGCGATAACTGTCACTGGAGAACGCTACAGAACCATGTTACGTGAGTTTTTGATACCCAGTTTGGACGAATTGGGGCTGGAGCACATCTGGTTTCAACAAGACGGCGCTACGGCACACACAGCGCGCGACACTATGGACTTAGTGAGGGACGCTTTTCCAAGCCGAGTTATCTCTCGTTTTGGCGATTTGCCTTGGCCTGCAAGATCACCCGATCTGACCAGTCCAGACTTCTTTCTTTGGGGTTTTTTGAAATCTCGGGTGTATGTGAACAAGCCACAGACTCTCGCAGCTCTAAAAGAAAACATTCGTCAAGAAATAACGAACATATCGCAGGAAGTGTTACGGCAAGTTATGCAAAATGTCATAAATAGGGCTCAAATGTGTATCAACTCTGGAGGTCACCATTTAAAAGACATCATCTTTAAATCCTAATGGTACGAAATTTAATGGCACAAATATACATTTAAAAAAACCTAAATCTAGTTTTCTAATTTAGAAAAAATGTTATAGCTGAACCAAATAGGGTCTTTACTTTTGCGCCACCCAGTATATGGATGCCGTAGATGAATCAGTTAATTTGTTAAAATTATTTGATAATTCTTAATTATCATCTAGGTATAGGGTCTGGATAGTTCAACTATTTAATTTTGTAGATCTAGTATTGTTGAAACTAATTATTATAAGTGTAGAGCATAGGTAATTTTAAAATTAAATCAATATTGTATTATGATACATGTAAGTATATTGATCTACTAAGAAATATCTGCAAAGTCAAGCATCTTTACAGATTTTAAGGTATGAATGTCAAGAGTTGAGAGGTTAGTGACCTAGTTTGAAAATGTCAGTATTTTATTGGAAGGGTTCTATAAATTTATGCTTTAGGTAGGTATCAGTACAATACAGTTTTCTGTAAGAAAATGGTGTGAATCGTGTATTTGACACTTAACTATAACTAGTACTTGCTTCGGCAGTACATAAACTAAAATTGGAACGATACAGAGAAGATTAGCATGGCCCCTGCGCAAGGATGACACGCAAAATCGTGAAGCGTTCCACATTTTTTAATCAGTGTGTGTTGCCAGTGATGACTTATGGAACTGAGACATGGTCTCTTACTGTTGGCCTCATTAGTAAGCTCAAAGTCGCGCAGCGAGCTATGGAGCGAGCTATGCTCGGTGTTTCCCTGCGAGATAAGCTCCGGAACGAGGAGATCCGCAGGAGAACTAAAGTGACCGATATAGCTCTTAGAGTTAGTAAGTTGAAGTGGCAATGGGCAGGCCACATCGCTCGTAGAACTGACAACCGATGGGGAAGAAAGGTTCTCGAGTGGCGACCACGAACCGGAAGACGCAGCGTGGGCCGGCCCCCCACTCGGTGGACCGACGACCTGGTGAAAGCCGCGGGGAGCCGATGGATGCAGGAGGCGAGCAGCCGCTCAAGGTGGCGTGCTCTGGGGGAGGCCTATGTTCAGCAGTGGACGTCTTCAGGCTGTTAATGATGAATGATGAACTCAACCGAATTTGACATTTGCACAAAGTTTATCGAAGATTAATTGGCTAGCTAGGCTAAAAAGGGGCTGGTTTGGATCCTGCTTGGTCCTGATCCAATGACTTTTAAAGTTATGTCAAAGCGGGAACATATTAGGCTCAGGATACTGATGCTTTATTTTTAAATTCAGAAGTAAATAAATATACCAGAATTTTTAATGCTTTTGCTGTCTCTCTAAATTACATTGTCACAATAGGTTGTCTATGGGTGGTAGGTTTCCAATTTCAGAAATGTCAAAATCATCATCATCATCATCATCATCATCATCAGCCTGAAGGCGTCCACTGCTGAACATAGGCCTCCCCCATAGAGCGCCACTTTGAGCGGCTGCTTGCCTCCTGCATCCATCGGCTCCCCGCGGTTCTGACCAGGTCGTCGGTCCACCTAGTGGGGGGCCGGCCTACGCTTCGTCTTCCGGTTCGTGGTCGCCACTCGAGAACCTTTCTTCCCCATCGGTTGTCAGTTCTACAAGCGATGTGGCCCGCCCACTGCCACTTCAACTTGCTGATTCTCAAAGCTATATTGGTGGTTAGTTCTCTTGCGGATCTCCTCATTTCGGATCTTATCTCGCAAGGAAATCCTGAGCATAGCTCTCTCCATAGCTTGCTGCGCGACTTTAAGCTTACTCATAAGGCCAACAGTAAGAGACCACGTCTCAGTTCCTTAAGTCATCACTGGCAACACACACTGGTTGAAAACTTTCGTTTTCACGATTTGCGGTATTTTAGACGAAAAGATGGGTCGAAATGTCAAAATCATTTTGACAAAAGTGTACTGATCATCATTTTTAAATAAATAAGAATGAACATAAATTTAAGAACAAAATAAAATAGACAAAGAAAGCTTTTAACAGTTGTAACTTCACCACTCCCACTCCCCTTCCCAAAATAGAAAAGGAACTTCAAGTGTGAACATATGGGCTGATTATAAAACTTAAATTCATCTGCTTACTTTGAGGTTTTTATCTTTTGTTTGTTACATTATTGACATAAGGAGCACAGGTGCTCCTGCTCTACCTTTAAAAAAATATTTATTGTATTTATGTATCTAGCTAGATAGGTAGGTACCTAAAATATTTTATTAATTTGTTTGGTATTATCAATCAACAAACACCACAGAATAACAAAACAGTATGTATGTAGCTAATTAATAATCATGAGGATATTATTATTAGTATTTTTGGAAAAATATACACTTTTCTGGTTTAAGATCTTTATTTCTCAAAAGAATATTATTCACTTATCTGAGAAATACAGGGTAGGCATATAAAACTAATGACTATTCTATAATAAAGGTGGGTACTTAGAACTAATACTATACTACTTAACATTAAATTATGCAATATCATGCATAGTAAGGTAGGTGCGCTTAATGTATCTCTAAGTAATAATATTATATTCAACACTAAAACTGTTTTTATTTTAATTTAGTGTACCATAGGTACCATACCTGTGATAAAATTATTCAAGAAAGGCTGAGATTAAATCCTGAGATTCAAATTCCTGCTATGGTTGAATAATAGGTCAAAGCCTATTTTCTTTTGAAATACAATGAAAGGACCAGAACCATGTGAAATTGACCTCCTGAGGGTTAGAATACCTAACACACAACTCCTACCCTACACAGTAACTATCAATAAAGTTTAGTAGGTAATTACTGAACAAACTTATCTTTGTAGGGTCTTGCCATACAAGTTTGTGAAAACTACTCCAAAGTTAGTTTTTCACCTAGGAATAGGAACTCATGGGTTTTGGATTTTATCCTTTGTTTGTTATAAAACCTACATTTATGCCAAATTACAAGACTCTCGGGCATTAATACAAATTGAACCAAAATCAAGGTTTTAGTCATATTGGTATTTTTTTATTGCATACATTTAGAACCTTGACTTTCACAGGATTTATTGACCTCAATATTGGTTCTGAATTTCATCCTAATACTTTCAGCTGTTTCTGAGAAAAGGGGTCTTTATGGACTAGCAGATGGGAAACAAAGAGATACTATTAAGGTTTCCAATTTTATTTGGGAGCCCTAAAAAGGAGGATGTTTTCACAAACACATACCTATACAGTGAAATTATTTTAGTTAGAACTGTTAGCTGCGTGTTTTTAATTGGATTGTAGACAAATAAAGCCGTCCAAATGAGGGGAAACACTAGCCGTTTAGCAGACCAGTTTTCTAGGACACCAATTAGTGTAACAATACAATAGAGCACATTGGTGTGGTATGATTCAGAATGCACTAAACAAACCAATAAACAAAAAAGAGTGTATGAAATGCTCTTTAATCACCTACCTACATGTTCTTATGTAATTTTGTACAACAGACATTATGTAAGATACAAAGTCACTTAAGCCCCTTACAAATGAATATATGTGTAAATTATATATGTAATAAAAAATTATGTTATAAAAAATTATATATGTATTAATTAAGTATTAAAGTTGTAAGTCATATTGCTTGATCCTAATAATTAAAAATAGGTCTGAAAATTACCAATATAATTAAGAGGTTTTTTTTCTAATTAAAATAATGCTATATACTTAAATATTTTTAAGTGATATTATTATTGAAACAGGCTAGATAGGTATGTGATGCTACATTAAAGTACCTAAATAAACCTGGTCAAAACTGTGGGGAGCTGATGAATGCAGGAGGCAAGCAGCCACTCAAAGTGGCACTCTGTAGAGGAGGCCTATGTTCAGCAGTGGACATCTTCAGGTTGTTAATGGTGATCATGATAAATGGATGACCTAAATAAAAGTATTAATCACATAGAAAGAAATTCAATTTTAGCCACAGGATACATAATACTGTACTCCGTATATTGCGCACAGGAGACTAGGCAGTGTAGGTACCTATAATAGGTATAAGATACCTTGTCATCTTATGATGATGAATAAAATAGTCTTCCTTGGTGACTGCATTGTATTAAAGTACCTATGTACTCATCTATTCTGTGTGTTACTGCCTGGTACAAGTTGGCAAACCTATCTGGAGCACTTGAGTTTACACAATGATACTGGCCTTTTATTGTATTTGCCACCCAGACATATTGGCTCTCATGCATATCTCAATCAATTTACTGGCTGCAATATCAGCGTTGGCCTATTATTTAGCACTAGGTATAAATTTTCATTGTTTCACTTGCAGTCACAGAATTCGTTAGCTATATATAATTCTATGCTTGCAGAAGTTGCAGTGATAGGACGTCTTGACATCTGACACTGGGCTGGCAAACCCGTTGTCAGCGTTGTCACAATTTTAGGTCAAAGTACGATGAACTTGAACGCGCTTTACTCACCGTAAAATGCTTATTGCCGCCACTTGCGTCCCTGCGGAATGCGTGCAGGCCGGGCCCGCATTCGCTAGGAAAGCATTACTGTTTTATGCACGTTTGGAAAGTTTCCTCCGTGGAAACCGGCCACGACAACAATCACTGGTCACACTGTTGGTTCCGCAGGTATTCAATTCAACCTGGCAATAACGTACTCAAACACCACCACCTCTCGTAAAATCCACTGTTTGCAACAAAAGCCACTGGAATCCATGCAATGAACACATCCGAATCCGATAGTTCATCACTGCCTCTGTTAGTTCACAGGTAATTGTTTTGAATCAGTTTAGCACCAATAGTAGTCCACACGCGGAGGCCTATGTAAACAAATTTGATTACTTCAATTTAATAACATGAAAAAACAAAAATGAAACGTCGATCGCACCGCAAAATCCGAAAAACACAAGACGCGCAGCTGGCTAGCTGTCGCCGCTCGCTCGTATGCGGGGGTGAAGAAAGGTGAAGCGGGGTCAGGCGACCGCTCCTACCGCGCCCCCTATCCTTCCCGCCTCGTCTCGCATCGCAAGCAAGACATTTCAATACATAAGCGTTCATTTTATTTTGAAGCTGTGTCTCTCTCTCTGTACTGTACGTACGTAAACGCATAATAGAATAATAATATACGTACAAATTATGAAATTACTATGAATAATTTAGATATAATAATAATTACGCATAAAAATTTAGAAAGTTAGGTACCTAACTTGTGTATAATGTTCTGCGTACAACGGAACGTAAATCTTCTTGTTCTTCTTCCTTTTATAATAGTAATTATCACAGAATTCCCACTCGTGGGAGTTCTGTGGTAATTATTATATACAGGGTTACTGGTTAAGTCGACCTAGATCCGATTTGCCTAAGTCATAGAATTAAAAAAAAGTATACTCTGCTACTCTGCCGAACCCCCCGAAGTGAATTCCTGGCTACGGCCTTAGTAGCAGGTAGAGGTGCCTATATTATTGTAGTGGAAGAGAAGAACGAGATAAAACGTATATTGTACCTACCTAGTAGGTACCTACCTACCCACTTAATTTGCTTTGCGGCAATAAATGGAAATATAAACAAGCACAAAATAATCGATGAAAGCAGGCCCGCAATGGTGGTTGGGTTTCACCAAAAATCTGCGCATAAACCACATATTTTCGCATAAATAAAAAAAAATCACACGGCATACTTTCAGGCAATTTTCGAGAAAGTAATACTTCATTGGCGATCTATCAGAGATTTCTCCTTTATCATTACGCTCGGGTAACCACCCCCGTGGCCCTGTAATTACCGGTATACTCGGCAGATGAGTAAATGCCTTAAATTCTGGGTTGTAGGGAAAGTGAAGTGTTAATGGGACATTTGCGACAGCTTGATCATAGTGTTTCGTACTTAGGTACCTTTCTACTTGGAAGCAGGCAGGAAAGGGATTCGCGATATTTGAGCGCATAAAATATGCGCAGGGGTGTAATATCTGTCACATGTGACAAAACACATACTCTAAGTACTCTACAGACGTATACGTACCTGTATTTATAAGTATTTAGGTAGGCAACTATAGGCCGGAGATATCGATGGATATTATACATATAAATATATACGCACCTACCTACTTAGGTACATATTTTAAATTGGCATGTTGTACATAGGTTGGTGGACCGCTGACGTCAGACCACGGAAGCCGATATGGACGCAGGAGGCAAGCAGCCGCTCAAAGTGGCGTCTATGGGGGAGGGCTATGTTCAGCAGTGGACGTCTTCAGGCTGATGATGATGAGACAGGCACTACCTGGGTACTACCGCTTTTGTAATGAGTTTCTTCACTGTGCCCACTTTCTTTTGTGGGAAATTTGGTTGGGAGAGTTCAAGAGTTGAATATACTTACTTCATTCCATCATTATTCTTCTAGTATCGATGTGCGATAGGTGCCTGGAAAGGATATTCTATTAGGATTATCAAAATGGAGGTGCTGCAGGTAGGTACTAGGTACCTACGCACTTCCCACTGTAAGTGAACTTATGAGTTATAAGACGTATAAGAAATGGGCATATGATAATAAGATCTGGGGGCGTACTGTGAGCTCTTAGCGCGATTCAAAACTAAGCCTATATTGGATCTCTTTGTTTTTTTGTACTATGGGGATTTTGACAAGCGATCCAGGGCCCTAATTCTGTATGAAAACACAGATTCCACACGATATGAAACCACGTCGTTATCGTGTCTTGTTCAAACCGTGTCACAGCATTAGAAATACCTTCACTTTATATTAAAGTTATTTTTGTATTGAATAAATATTGACATAAGTGGTGGTAACTTTTGACGTGACGATGTTTCGGAACGCGTCTCAGTGGAACATTATGATTTTGGACAGTTCAAATCGTGCCAATACCAAATTCATTTCGCGCGGTTTTGTTTTCATTTCATAGAGAATAGATTTTTACAGATTTCTTATGTAAGACAAGGAATTTGCGTGGTTTCGAAGTAAGGAATCGTAAAGTGGCCACACAGAATTAGGACCCAGTGTAGGCTCTGTTTTGAATCGCGCTAAGAGCTCACAGTACGCCCCCTGTTTTTAAACTACTATATCACACAGATGCACCTGTTTAGCTTTTAACCGGTTTACCGCAGTAAAGTTTCCGAAATACGCGCTGAACAATGAACATCTGCTTTAGTTTTTGCCCGCAACAACATACTTTACCCCAATTCGATGAGCGGAAGTAGGGTGCGGCCGATGGGTGCGTCCTTGAGAGCTTATTCAAACCGGAAGTGTATTCCATTGACTGCATTTTGTTTAGTGGTTTGTTTTGTTATGTTCCATTGGAGTTCGTGTATAGTAGAGTTCTATAAGTTTTGTTTTGATGAACTTTCCAGTTCATAGTTAGCTAGGATTAAGAGTTTATTATAATTAAGGTAACCAATGGTCAATGGTTTTAACCATTGGTTACCTTGACTATGGATCAAAAAACCCACCATAAATCTGTTAGATCGAACGTGGATCTAACACTAGGTAGGTACCTACGTAAGTACTTACTACGTCTTCAGTTAATTTTCACAGGTAGATGGGGACATAGAAAATGCTTTATTGCACAAGAGTTAAGCAAGTACCTACATAGGCGAACTTAATGCTAACTAGCATTTCCTTCCAGTTAACCTTTGTCTAGTGTGGAACGAGTGGTAGTGCTGGTTGAAAAAAAAAAAGACAAAAGGTGTTTACCATCATAAATTCATGATATCCTTGTCTACAATTTGCAATTATTATAAGCATTATTGTTTTAGGCATAGAATTATAAAAAAATAGCAGGAATGAATCTTGATTGACATCGAACTGACGTACAGCAATGGCGGCCGCATAAATATGTGTGACTGATTAAAGGATTGCCATGTGAAGAAAATTACCCGAATCCAACAAAAAAAAATCTGTTGTTGGTGTGACTTTTCGTATGACCAAAAAGCTAGTGAGCGTAACAGAGTAGTCAAAATTGAATGGCTTATTTTTTTTTACTTCGATAGGTTAGCGTTTGACTACATCTCACCTGATGGTAAGTGATGATGAGGTCGAAGGTGGAGCACGCCTACCTAGAATTAACCTATTTACTTTTGATTTGAAGACACTTAAGTTGTAAGTGGATGGAAATACCGACGCCGGGAGTGAGTTCCATTCCCTAGCCGCACGCACAATAAAGGAATCTGCAATCACCCCTCCCCCACACTTGCCCCCACCTCCCCCTCACTTTCCCCCCCACCCCTGCACTTGCCACCACCTCCCCCCTCACTTAATCCGCCCCCCCTACTTGCCCTGCCTCCCCCCTCACTTGCCCCCTTCCCCCCAAGAACCATGTATAGATTACATTTGGACAGTAATGAAGGGGTTGGCGATCTACGCAGCAATGTACGGCGAATGAAGTGGGAGCAATAGCTTCCCAGTCTCCACCGGGTGGCAACTGGGAATTTTTATTCCCAGTTGCCATCCGGGGGCGAAGCATGTGGGGGCAACTGGGAATATACCCTGTACGCTAAAGCGAAGAGAGAAGAGAGAGCGAAAAAGATAGGGAAAAAGGATGAATGTATGACGGTGAAGAGAGGCGCACCTACCTCCATTCAACCTTTTCCCCTCCCAGTTCTTTCTTCCTTTGGATAGGGTTAGGGCGTAAAACTAACTAACTGGCTCGGGTCAGCCAGTCAGTTAATAAAACTGTTTATTTAGCACAAAGATTTATAGCCAGGGTGTTGCTTAAAATGTTTTATGAACACATAAATCGTATTTTTCTACGTTACTTTACTTTTTCTACATTATAGAAAACCTGCACAAATATGCACGCTTAGTAGGTCCATTACCGGTACAATATTTATTAACCTGCAAAGACCAGCACATGCATATGCATAATGGAAATATGCATTTGCATATAGTCAGATCTCTAATTATGATCAATATAGGTGAATAAGTTGTATTCGAACATAATTTGGTCATTCTCCCACACTTCCGGGTAATTTGCAAGTTTGATTGTTGGTAACACTAGCTGGTTTTGTGTATTGATTGCATCTCAATAGTTTTATAACAAGAAATTAGCCAGAAAAAGCAAGAAATTAGCAAAATATTAACAAGCTTACTTGTGAAAAGTGATCCCCTGACTTTTTTTTATCAAACCACTATGATTCCGACAACTTTTCACAACGCAAGACGGCATTTTATAATATTTTTTTCTATGCGTCTTGGGCGAGGTTCGGAGCAGTAATGGCAGGCGATAGACTTCCTATGATGTGAGTGTGTGCGTGTCCGCTCGTACTTATTAGCGTTCCGACTTCCTATGGGTACCTCGGTTCGGGATCAATTGGGACTCAGTCCTGCTTTTTTTATAAGGTCTATGGTGTTTACCATCATAAATTCATGATATTCGTAATCAGTTTTTTCATACCTTGTCCACAATTTGCAATTGTTAGCATCCCTTTAATGTTTAAAGGGTTTACGCAGATGGGTTTAAAGTTTAAATCCACCTGCGTAAGACTCGTCAAAAATTATTGTCTTAGGTTTGTTACAACGATCACTCAAGTTGTAGGCTGAGTGGTCGTTGTTTTGTTAGGTACCTAACTATAAGTGTAGGCACCCTATTTACCCTGTTGAGTGTACACCTAAAATATTCGTAAAAATTGTATTGGAAAATGACTCAAAAGAAAATATAGTTAGGTCCTGCCTTACCTCACAACCTAGAAAGTAAAATACAAACTCGACTCTACCTACCATATCGTTCGAATTCGAAATGAAAAATCTTCATCCTGTGAATTAATAAATGAACTACGAACGAGGACATTATATTTTGTACGGCGTGTCTAACGTTCATATTAAGTTCATGCAGTTCAAACGGATATCCTTTCTATTTCGGTCCAAGGATAAACGTTAATGGTTACCTGAGCAGTTGTTCAATATTTCACCTCTTTGTCAACATGCCTATTGTCTGATGCCATTGAGTTCTGTTCACAATTAATTCATACAATCTTATCCATTTAGATATTTAAACTTCGAGAGGATTGTGCTCCATTAGTTTCTATAAGGCAGACAACAAGGCCTTATTAAAAAAAATTTGGATTAAGATAAAAATAGTTTTATTCTTACACACATTTGTGGTTTTCCCTTTTGTGATTCTTTTACCTTTTTCCTTTCATTTTATAATTATCTTTTATTCATAAACTTACATTATGAATGTTTTTCGTCTACTCCTTATCACGTTCAAATTATAAACAGCTGTTTAGTTTTAGTTACATCATTATTTTATCCTAATTATTATTTTTAATTTGTGTTACATTCTATTAAAAGGTTTCCCGTGGTCTTTACGACCATTAGTACAATCTCTTCCACTATTTAAGTCAATTTCCGATGCTTTACAACTTAACTTATGTCAAGTAGCATTAATGAAGCCAAAGCGTAGGTACCAAAGCTCAAGTAATGACTATCAATTAAATCTGTTTCTCACTTATTAACATTCCGAACACAAGTGCTTTAGAATGTAAAATATCTATCGCGTGGGTGTGCATATTGGTAAAGAGATAGTTTGTCGTAACTTGCTCAAGAGTTAAGTCGCTACCGTGGGATGTAAGGTAGGTAGGTATACCTTACTATATTTTATTTATGGCACAAGAAGTCGCATGCTCGACGCGCCTTGCTCAAAATATCGCGGCGGTTGGCGACTTCCGTCGATTCAGAGACGATGTTTAGTGTTCGTTTCCATAGAACGATGTGTCAATGACTTTGTAAAGGTCTTAATATCGTTCTTCTGCAATTTTCAGGTGCTTGCTTGCTAGAGTATGAGGAGAGTTAGCTGCAACTCTTCTGGTCAGCTAACGGGACTTAAATATTTCATGAAAACTCTTACTTACGCAAACATTGAAAATATGAAGTCTAAACAATTTAAGTACATACTTCCATAATTCTGTTTGAAAGGCAAGGGAGACCTGAGTTAGTGGTAAAAGTAAAACTTATTGGCCTTCTTGAAATGTTCAGGCAGGTAGGTAACTATCTGGTCCTGCCTAAGAGGCTAGAGGCTGTAATCGTGAACTGAGCTTAGTTATTGATATTTTAAGTTATTCAGTCTTTATGCTATTTCCAATTACGAATAACAAAATAATCAGTGCTGTGAGTCAACTTTTAGGAGGTGCAGTTCTGTGTCATGCAATGAATAAACATGTATATATTCACGGTCACTTTTATCAATGTAAACAATTTTCATAGTTACCAAAATAACATATTTTACGCCAGTTTTGTGCTTTTATGAGTCAAAACACCCATCCAGGCTTGTTTCCGTGAGGTTGCTTTGCTTCGTCATGTTAATTTTAATTTTAAAACAAGGTTAGTAATACCAGTAATGGTACTGAAATACTAAAACATTATAAGCAAGTAAGTAATAAAGATGATTTTGGAAGGATAGCTTTTAGTCGTCGTTTTCCAATGGAGATGCACTTACCCGATTTTTTCTGTTAAGTTTTTATGTCCCGACCCTGGCTGCAGACGGTGAGTTATCAGACTTTAGACACTTGAGAGCAGGCGCCGCCGCCGCCGGCGCGCCGCTCGGAGCCTTTTGTTTAAGTTAAAATTGATGCTTATTTTAAAAACCGTCAAGGGTTAGAGCTTATAAAATTAGATTGGAATGGAATATTAATAGCTTCTATGAGGTAGCGTCACAGTCACACTCCTGGATACCTGTAAGAAGGTATACTTACTCTTAACAATAGGTGGTATAAGCTTTTCGAACGTTCTTTTATATAAAAGTGTTTTTATATCGCAAAACTCAAAAGATAATTATTAAAACTACAAACATAATAACGAAACCACTTCGTATTCATAGCCACCTAAATTTTTGGCGTCAAAATTATGACGAAGATAAGTACCTATGTTGTATCTAGAACACGAAGCATTATATTTAAAAAAAAAAATAAGACGTACAAGCATAGATTATAATCTACTCAAACGATTGACACCAAAATTAAAAGGTTTTGTTAAATTTTAGAGGGTGAAAACCGTTGGCGCCTGAAACGCTAAAATGTAGGTAAATTCACTCATGTGCTCTATTTTCTCTATCATACGTGTGGAGAGCATAGCGACGGCAATAATATTTTCAAATACCAGGACGGTCCTCTTACGCTCGCCAAATTTTCAACAGGTACATAAGCTATAAAAAAGGAAAGTATAAAGTACAAATACATCAAGACAGCCGGCCTATTGGTAAAATATAGCAATGGTTGAAATATTGCGGGTTTTAAAAAGCTGATAACCCAAAGATAAGGGTGTTAAGAAACTGAATAGGTGCTATTAACTAATAACATGTCCCTGACATCGCAGGTAGACGTTCCTATATCTTTAACCTTAAAAAAACAAGAAAGTTTGGAACTAATATCAGTAAAGTGTCTCTACTGCCTTTTTTGTTCTTAACTTTTTTTCTCTACTATAGATGCATTTAATACTTTTGACTCTACATTTGAGCTGTGGTAGAGAAGCATATAGAATTAGAAGTAGAATGCAATATTAGAAGTTATCTTTCATAAGTACCTACAACTTTGATGGAATATGTCCGGTTGCCCTTGATATACGAAATGATTGATATTTGTATATATATATAAAAAAAAATTTGATATACAAAAATATATTTAAGCAACAATAAACCAATTTTTTCAGTTATATATAATTATCTATATATAACTGTCTATAGGCCATCGCGGCTATTATACAGTCCATAAGTGTTCTTTGTAGTAGGTAGTGTAGCTAGTTTAGTTTAGCTTAGTTTAGTTTAGTTTTTATTATTGTAGTAGTTAGCTTGAGTAATAAAGGCAATTTGCCCATTAAAAATTTTTTTTTTTCAGATAGGTAATTATATTTAAGTAGTATGGCTACATAGGCTTAGGTTATGATGGGACTGACATACCATAATGGATAAAAGTCCCTAAATTAAATAAAGATTATAAAAAAAACAACTTTTAGCCATTAAGCTTTTATTTTTCAATGTCTATTTTATTTTTGTATTCAGACCGATATCTCATGGCAAACACAACGCATCATGTTTGCCTACTAGTATTACTAGTATTAGTGTGACGACCTTTGCATTTATCATTCGTCTACCCTTATTTATCCCTTTTTTGGGGTCGGTGCAACATTACTTATTTTCTACTCTCCTTTTGTCCAGATATTGCTCTTCCCCTTCCTCTCATCGTCATCATCATCATCAACAACAGCCTGAAGAAGTCCACTGCTGAACATAGAACTCCCCCAGAGAGCGCCACTTTTCACGGCTGTTCGCCTCCTGCATCCATCGGCTCTTCACGGTTTTCACCAAATCGTCGGTCCACCTAGTGGGCGGCCGGCCTACGCTGCGTGTTCCGGTTCGTGGTCGCCACTCGAGAACTTCTCTTCCCCATCGAATGTCAGGTTCCTCTAAATATACTCTTTCAATTTTAGCTTTGTAACAAGTTAGTAACGCATATATTTTGAATCTAGAGCTACCTCTACCTACACAAGCCTTGTTTACCTATATCTGAACTCTGAAGCCTCTGAGGAAAGCAATTTCACCAGAACCAGCTAAGCATTTATCCTTTGCTCCGTGTATCAGACCTACATGCAGACTCATATTTCATTTGGAAATTCAATTCAATACCAAATCAATACCATTTTCAGATAAATCACTGAACCAATTAAAGGGGCATTAGCGAATTGAATGGCTCGTCAATACGGGCTATTGTTAAGGGCCAGCAGCATGCCACGGCCCATTTAACCTGTGCCACAGATAAGGCAATAGTTACCCCTAGTGTTATCAACGGTGACGCCCACCGGTGGGTCAACGAACCTTAGGGCTATGTTGATGGTTTTTAAGTTCCTGGAAGTGGACGGGTGAAATGGATTATTGAGAAGCTTGGTGCTCTAACTCTAGGAAGCAGATTTTTTTATTTGTTATAAACTGGCGTCAATTCTTTGTTGTCTTCTCTGAAGCTAATAAACTTAAATAGATCTATGATTATTTTTTTTTAACGGGCTAATGCTGTTGGTCTCTACCGACCTTTACAGCGTCACCGGGCGGGAGGGCAGGCGCTTAAGGCGCCCAACCGTCAAAAGTGGGAGGCAACTAGCACAAGGGCACCCCTGGGGTGCGAGCCTCGGCTTGGGCTGTTGCCGGGATAAGAGGATCGAGAAGGCTACGTCCACTGGAAGAGTGGACCCTACGGAAAGTCGCGACCGTTTTAGCTAACCTACGGGGGGTACGTCGACCTCGCCGGCGGGGTCGGTGTCTGATTGTGTTACGCTGGTACCCTATACCGATGCCGAAATAGATCTATGACATGACTCAAAGATTATAAAGCCCGTCGTGAACTTAATTTCTCCTACAAACATAACTCACCTGCGCGGGCAGGGGGTGAGGTAACAAAACGAGACAAAGTCATACGAAATTACAAAGAACAGAGCAGGATGGAACAAAAGACATCAACGGGTTCCCGTGATTTAATAGAAATTCAGAAAATTTTTTTAACGGGCAAATTGCCTTTATTACTCAAGCTAACTACTACAATAATTAAAACTAAACTAAACTAAACTAAACTAAACTAGCTACACTACCTACTACAAAGAACACTTATGGACTGTATAATAGCCGCGATGGCCTATAGACAGTCCAAGTGCTCCAGCCCACTACCGGTAGGTAGCGTACCCAACATGCTGGCCGCATTGCCACGTTGAATTGCAATGCTGATGCGTTGGGCCAAATAAGTGCCAGCATTTTAGTCACGCGTCGCATCGACCAGGCGCTCTGATAAAAATTAGTATAGTAAGTTAGTGTAGTATTAGTATTAGTGTAGTTATTTAGTAGAAATAAGTGGTTGAAATACACCACTAATTTTCGTATGAGGGGAAGTTGTATTATTGGTCAACTGGATTTATAGTCAATGATATGACTGTACTATTCTGATACAGAGGAAATGAAAAAGATGGAATATTTTGATTTCGTTTAGCTTTAGCACAGTATTTACAATCCTTAAAAACTGTGGCCTTAGGATTTGCGACGGAATTCTTCATTGAAAAAGTAATCTCTGTGTCAAATCTAGAAAAGTTCCAATAAAACAACTTGAAGAACAGTTTCCTAGAGAGAGTTTCCTAGAGTGTATAGAGTCATACTCACTGGGATAGAGTAGACGTACCTAAGTATACTTTGAAAGGTGTCCCAAGTTCTTTTATAATTAATTTATTATTGTCAGGTACCTAAACTCGGTATAAAGTTATGGTATAACCGTTAACATCATAGGTAATCATTATAATTATGTAAGGAGATATTTTATGTAGGTAGGTAAGGGTAATTAAAATTATTATCTGCGCTTTATATTTCTTAAGCTTTCGTTTTCATCAAAGCCTATCTTACGTAATAACTACTTATTAATATTCATTCCTCACCTTACCTATTAATAGACATATTAGAATATGATTAATTAATTTAATTACGCGCTTCAAAGGTTTTAGAAATAAAGGCGTGGTTCCGACTTTTTCTCATCAATAAAACTTTAGTAAGTAAGCACTTATAACAACACTGTGTAATATTGTTTGTGTCTGATGATTACGAATATATATTAATATTCAGATAACTACGTAGGGTAACTAATTGGTAAAGAAGGATCGTAAATTGGGGTTCCACCCTTAGAGTGTAGACTAAAAGCATAGAACGAACTTGATTATCTGTCAAGCGTACCACTTTTTATGGACACTTTTTATATGATGTGGACACTTTAATGTGAATGAGTCTGAATTATTAGTATAGAAAAAACAGTTGACTCGATTCGAAAAAAATGGTACGATGACTTTTCGCAAGATAATTACTATATGTTTGTTTCTTTCCTTCGGCACTGATGTAGTGATATGTGTGAGCAGTACAAATATAATATCGTTTTGATGATCTCTCTATGCTTTTAGTCTATACTCTAAGGTTCACCTCACGATAGAATAGGTCCAATTTCTTACATGTCTTGTTGGTCTTCAGCCGTGAGAAATACGCAAGTTTGCGTTGTCTTAAAAATTCTCAAAAGTATCTAAATAAGCTGCATGATTTACAAAATACCTACACAAGTTTTCACAAGTCTCAGATCACTTTCCATGAGAGCCGTGAGAATAAATAAAAAAATGTCCAACACGCGCCGAAACATAATTAATAATTATAAAAATTGATTCTGTTAAATCTATAATTTTTAATTTTATATAAGTTAGTACTAATTTTAATTTTAATTCTTTATTGTGTATTTTATATGGTTTTTCAAACTGAAATAAATGAATAATAATAATAATAATAATTGTATTGTCAGGAGGTTCCACTCTGCAGCCCTAACCACCGGTAGCTTGGGCCCTGCCCCGCTGCCGGCGGCACTCTAGGTTTAGGATTTTTTGATAGTATTTTTGTAATGTATTTTTATAACAATATTATAAAAAAACCTAAACCTAAGAAAAATGAATAAATGAGTAAATAATAATAATAACGCAGGGGCGGCTTTGTGGCGAGCCGTCGGTGAGTGGCGACACCGCGTACCCTGATTCCAAGGGGCTAAATGAGACTCCTGACCCCTGGCTTGCCTTAACTGGCTGTCCGGGGGTGGAAGTCGCAAGAGCTAAAACCTAAGCTCCAGGGTGGAAGTGTTAAAGGGCATAACGCCGCGAGTAGCGCTCAGTGAAAGTGCAGCACACCTCTCGACACCCTAAGCCACCCACACCAATGTTGCTTCCTCGGCACCAATATGCGGTAGCCACTATAGGGAGCCCATTTAGTGGGTGGCAAGTCATCACCTGCCTCGTTTGAGGCAGGCAAAATGTTTATTTTGAAATGAGGCAAAATTGGCAGGTGCCGTTTTCTCATTCATCACCACAATAGCCCAGATTTACTTTTAACCTTTGTATACAAAATAGTTTATAATATGCCATACCATGCCTTGTAATAGTTGTAGTTAATTTTATACTCAAAAGGGTCTCTTGGTGTTAGCTTAGGCCCCACCAATGCCCCTCAAATGTCGGGGCTAGACCCGAGAATTTAAGTGAATAAAGGAAATAATAATAAAGAAATTAGATATCACTTCAATTTCAAATATATAAAAAAACCTGCGATTTTTTTAAATTGTTTCATAAATTCAATGGTGCCTACCTAAAAGAGCCACGCCTGGCCAATAATAACAGCAAAATGCAGTGACCATACATTTGTAATTAACTTGCCTGCCTTGCGTCCTTCCTTCTCTCCACTACAATGCACTAAAAGACATTCATTTAACATATTTTAGACGAATTTTAACTGGTTGCCACCAAATTAGATCCAGGATTCACATTTTTGAAACAAAGAAAAATATCCGCTTTCTTTCTTCATTAAAGACTATCGAAAGCTCACCGAGTGTAGGTAGATACTAGCTCTGCGCAATGACATTCTTTATTCTTATCCAGTCATCATTTGCCGACTCATTCCTCATACAATTCATGTTAATTATTATAATTTCCATGGGCAAACTCATCTGCTGTGTAACTCTAGCTTTGTGTTGCCAAATAGCATTCGAGAATCCCCCTAAACCTAAATCCACCTTTAAAATGCTACTTAGGTACGTTTTTATAAATCTAATACTTAAACTAAAATAAGGACAGCTGTAGGTAGGTACTGCAAATCATAAAAACAACTTTTCTTTCAACGTTCTAGATACTTAGGTACTTACTTACTTACGTCTTAACACAAAACCAGTATATGTAGACCAGTACCTACAGGTAGGTAAGTACATAAAAAATATTTTATTATTGCCTATATATAATGATTTAGCTGTGTCTTGCATAATATGGTAACTATATAAAAATTAGCAATGCAATAAAATAAACGAAAATCCCCGCGAGCTTTGTAGTGAAGTTATACGTAGTTTAGCACAAATAATGTGCATAGAGTTTACCACAAAACTAATTAAAAATCAAAGCAGCATCAATGATTTGAGTAAAACACTCCAAACAGGGCAACACTGAATCCAATGGCCACCCATTAGTGAAAGTATTCTGGATTAATCACACAATCTATAGCCGCAAGTTCAATGCCTCGATTATGACTGTTAAATTATAATATTCTTTTGCTTTCTTACGAGATGAATGGGGCAGGTGGGTGCCGTAACCGAGAATACGTAAGATCACGTAAGACATTGGCTTTAGAAGAGCTTTGACGAGTCTGACATTCTCTCATATGTTATTTTTTACGCGTCAAATTGTCAACTGCATTTTGTTCTTATCTCAGATCCGGCTACAATTAATTAAGATCGAAGCAGATTTGAATAATCAAGTGTTGTAATTAGTCTCCCAACTGCGCAAGACTTCAACTCCAAGGTTCCAAACATATCGATTGAATAGCGAATGTGCGGTAAAAAGTACCTACTCGCGAAGTTTTTGTTGAATGTAATATCCAGATACTAACAAGCGATAAGTTAATAACATTGCTACACGTCTGCATGACTAATCGATTGGAGAAATGGCAATCGAAGTGGTCTCGATTGATAATCACGCGCGTATTCGATGTTTTAGAGTGGACATAGCGCTATAGGCGTAATAGACGTGGCGTAACACTTCTAAGTTATCGGTTGTAATTGCCCCCGTCACAGACTAATAACCAGTTGCTCGTTCTCCGTATTCCAGCTTTACAAGCAGTTTACTATGCTTTCAAAGCCAATAAATATATATCAGTTTTCCTCTAAGACTCTGGGTGGGTTCTCATGATTATTATATTTTATGGGGATTTGATTAAATAGATGTGTTCTTGATCTATATAATAGTCCCACTTATTCTATTATTCTTATCAACTGCCGAAAGTAAAAAACTACACACTTAGATACCTACTGGGGTCAATTTTAAAGGCCTTAGTTGACAGATCTAAAACTCCTACAACTTTTGCTGTTCTTGTCAAATAGACGGCAATGTAAGAGACCGTTTTTTTTTTCTTTTTTATGTAAACGAACGACGTGACGAGCTAGTCGTTCACCTGGTGTTAATCGTCACGGCCGCCGATTACAGATTGCAGTGTCACTCGGAAATCTAAGTTAAAGTTTCGCGTGACACTGCGCACTGCGCACGTCATCCTGAGACATCACACAATCTAAGAAAGATTTTAGACTGTGAGATCAGTTCTTAAGTCTCATTTGCCCAGTAATTTCACTAGCTACAGTGCCCTTCAAACCGGAACACAGTAGTGCTTGCACACTACTGCTTGGCGGCAGAATAACTGGCAAAGCGGTGGTACCTACCTAGACGAACTTTGCAGAAAAGTCCTACCACCTAGTGAATATATTTAGGAATGTCAATTAAAGCCGTCAAAGTTGGGCCTACTTACTTAACTATTGAAGTATTCGGTTTCATTCCCCTCAATTAGTTCATACATGTGCCACCATTTCTATTGCGAAAAAGCTCTGCAACCTAACTAGGCTATAGACTAACGGGATACTAACGAACGATTATAAGAACGGCCTTCTATCTCATTATTGGTATTCCTCTAAGGGAATCTCGGCTATTGGTACTGAATACATGTAAATAAATCAAGATGGACCGTGAGATACAACGCAATACACGATTTAGAATCTTCATTGTTTTCTCTCCACGAATAGGAATGTTAAATATTTAGAATGCAGTAAGAAAAGAAAGGAGCACTAATGAATGGGTCTGTTTGTAAACTATTTTAATTTAGTGGGTACCTACGAATTGTATTTTCGCCGTAGTAAAGTAAATATTGTCGTTATGTTTTGCTTGGTATCACTATCAATAGCATAGCTAGTGTTTTTATTTGAGAGACAAAGTCTACAGAGTCTTAGGTAGCATATAAATCTATGAGAGAGCTTATTTACTAAGAGCCATTCTTGAAAATTGGTGATCAGCTAACCTAATACGCCTAACCTCCTTTAGCAAATTACAATAGATCTACATGTTCGCAGTGGGGGAGCTGTTTTACCAGTATTTGTAACATAAATAATAGAGTAGATAGATATCTACTTACTTATGTTTTTTTTTATAATTTATAGGCATAGCATTTGACCACTGTCACACCTGATACTTGAATACTATTTGATATTTGAATCAACTTTCATTTCTTACTCCACAGCCACCAGTCCTGATGATGGTATGACCGATTGTAAGAGCAACGTAACGGTCGAGTCCACATAATGTCTGATCACACGCAATGAAGATAGCAAGGTTAACAGAGCGAACGTCTACGGCATACCTAATGGAGACCAACAACTGTTACAGCGTGCTCCTACTATGTCTGATATTTTAGGTAGATCCTAAAGAAGGTAAGTTAAATTGATACAATTTGTCTCACACACACACACACACGTCATTAGCCCGAAGACATCCACTGCTGAACATAGGCCTCCCCCATAAAGCGCCACTTTGGATGCCTATCATAGGAGGGGATTTGCCATAATCACCACGCTTGGCAAGCAGCTTGCTGATCGCAGAAGATTTTAATGTACCGAGGAGAACGCCTAACGCGTTTGCTTTCAATTTGACTCATCAGTAAGTGTGGTAGCTTACTGTAACTATATAGCGTGTAAATTGAAAGCGTTACCAAGCATTCAACAGATTTTTTAGCTTCGACAGTATCTGAACAGTAAATAGATCAAGTGAGAACAAGCCTTGAACGTTTTAGTGATCCCACAGAAGTCATTGTAAATTGTTATGATTATTGCCTGGCTGTTTGGAAAACGTGTTGTTGGTGAAAAGCGTAATGAACAAGCTTCTATACATATAATAAAACTGTAGAGATAAAAAAGTCTGTAATTGCAAGATATCAAAAAAATAATCACACAGGTTTGCTTAAAATCAGCCGCTGATCACGTTAAGCCACTTTTTATACACTTTGTCTGTTTGTTTGTTTGTTTGTTTGTTTGTTTGTTTGTTTGTTTGTTTGTTTGTTTGTTATGACTGAACTCCTAAAATACTGAATGGAATTTCATGCGGTTTTCACTAATATGCTTAGAAATAGCCGGCGCTTAACATAGGATAAATTAAAATTGAAATATCGTTAATTTTTTTTAATGAGAATTATTAAGATTTAATTACGAAACGAATCGGAGTTTTAAACAACATGGCCGATTGGTGTTTTTTTTGGCTACTTACGGTAAGTTACGATATGTCACAGACTAGAGCAAAAAACCCTTGACTACACTCTGTGCCACACACACAGGTCTGTGGTGCTCATGTTTATCTGGAGGCACAGATTAAAGAAAAAAGTCTCTGTGAAGAATGTATAAGACTAAAGAGTAATATTAGTAGGTATGATGGGCCCAGAAGTGTATGACGTCATTCATGGACAACAAAGATAGCGCTATACATTCGGTACTAAGCAAAACGATGAACGCAATATCTTTGGTCCTTGTCACCGTTACCGGGTTTTTTTATTTGGCTTCGTTTGATCTAAGCCAAACAGGTTAACATTTTTTTGAAATTGTGGTTTCTTGTGAATTAATCCAATTTAAATAGTGATTTATGCAATAAATATTTGAGAAATAATGTGTGTGCAGTAGGTGAATGCAGCATTTTATGCAGCAGAAGTCGTACTGAGGCGTAAACATGAAGGAATAATATTTCACAAGTAAGTGGACATTATTTTGTCTATTTTCCCTCTTAGAAGAGTTTATTGTGAAAAATATAAATACAGCGTTACATTTCATGTAATAACAAGTCCTCAGCTAAACAGAAAAACAGCTAAATGATTAATTAATGGATAAAATAACCATACCTAACCAAAAAATTTCATTGTCAAGGTACTGCCAGTTTATGATTTTTAATTTCCCATAAACCAGCTAGGTACCATGTTGATTTGCAAATGTTTATAAGTCGGAAAAAATCCTTTTGTAGGTATATTAGCTAATTATTTGCTTGATTTAACTTAGTTAAATATATCATTTTATAATTAAGGTCAGGTGGGGTAAGTGAAACATACTTGCACATCTATCCACTTTGTGAATTCTCCTAGGACGCTAATTTTTTTTACACATAGAAAGCCTAAATCTGAAATGGCAAATGACGGCAATAAATACTTTTCAAGAAAATAACTTACTAATACTATTTTTCAATCACGCAAATTGAATTTTCAAAAATTATCATCACTTCAAAAATGGTTCACGGTTTTGACAGAAACGTTCCGATTCAATATTCTGACGGTAGGTTGACATTGGCGTTTGACTATTTTGCAGTTGACTATATTGACAGTTTTGTTTTTATTATCTGTTACCCGCAGTCATTATATTAGGTACCTACTTATATAATAATAGCTGCGAGGTATCACTTTGTTAGCGCAGAATCTCCATCTCTTTCTTTGGGTGCCGTATAAGAGCAGACTAAGGGACTATCCAGAGAATGGGCAGTAGCATTGTCCTTGGTACATTATAATCTTCTGCGATGACAAGCTACTTGCTAAGCGAGGTGATTGTGGCAAACCTTTCTATAATCAGCGTCTAAAATGGCGTTTTATGGGCATGCTTGTGTTTAGCACTAGACGTTTTCTAGCTGTTGATGTGAAATACGTGATTTTCGCCCATGGGACATTTACAATGACATTTGTAATGTAGTAGGTAAATACCTACTAAATAAAATAAATACAATCAGAATCGGTAATAAAATCAATCAAATGATTGATTTTATTACCTGTGTCGTCAGTAACTGCAAATACTAACCCCACATTACGCGCCGTTTCATGCATTATTTTCGTGTAAAAACATTTTTACACGAAACATTTTAAACATTTTTTTATGTACATACATAAACACTATTAAATTACTTCATGGCGTCAGCCGACTTGTGTTTTGTAAACTTAAAGATAGCTGATTTCTTTTTATTTTGTGACCTAGCAGAAAGATTGTGTGACGCGTGTGCTAGAGCATTGAAACCATTTCGCCACATAGCATAGAGCTAAACTGCGTGATTTATTGATTACGATAGGGTTACACTTAGGTACTACTTCGTTTCACTTACCCCACCTGACCTTACATTTTAGTTTTTACAATAAAGAAGTAGTGAACACTGGTAAAACATAAATTCTAGATATCAAGGTAAATTACTCTATAGATAGAGCTAACGAAATCGCCCATTTTCTACCCAAAATTTTGGGAGACGTTCTTAGTTAGGCAGCTCCTCGTGTGGGAGCAAGAAACAACTAGGCGGCCACGTGAAATAGATTTCTACTAGTGGGAATTCTGTGAGGTATGATACTATAAGGCGTGATTTTTCAATCATCAGATAAAAGTTGTTCATTAGATAAAACAAAACACTAAAAATAAAACCCGAATTAAGGGTGTCGCGAAATGCGATTTTAATCGAGAGGTAAGTAAGTGAATTGATTCCGAGTTTTAGGTTATCTGTGCTGGTAACATTGTATGGTATGAGAGAAAAAAGGCGGGAGTGGTGCCTTGCCTTGGTTTTATTTAGAAAAAGATAGTTTGCTATCTCTTATAGTATGAAGTAAAACGATATTAAGAAAATTTGGTGTAGCAATGAATAACCTCAACGAAACAATTATGAGAGGTAATTGTTAATAATCCTGGCTAGGCTGGGTAAGTGGTTCAAAGATTACTTTTTATATTCCAAACTTATAACACGATTTATTTAAAAACTTAGATAACATATAATAATAAGTATACTAAACTAAACTAGACCTAAAAACTAAGATTACTTGTGATCAAAGAGTTAACTTGTGATGAGAGTTTAACTTTTGATGTGAGTCTTATTGAAAGGGAAATAAAGAGGAATTAGAAAGAGTTTTGCACGGTGGTAAGGGCGGGTCAAATGGGGAAGGCTGGTGGACCCTCCTTCGGGACCTTCGGGTCCTGAAGGTTTAAGGTGAGGAGAAGTAAGTTCGCATCTGATAATGACTTCACTCGTTGGTGAGAGGATCCTACCATTTAGCTGTGGCTCTCGGTGTTTTCATGGTATCAAAGGCGACTCTCACCTAATAAGTAAAAATAAGAACTGTTTCATCTATTCCTTTCAATGATGCTCTGTAACATTTCATTTGTGGCGTACATTACATTATATTATTATTATAGCTCTTCGAGTTAGTAAGTTGAAGTGGCAATAGGCAGGCCACATCGCTCGTAGAACTGACAACCGATGGGGAAGAAAGGTTCTCGAGTGGCGACCACGAACCGGAAGACGCAGCGTAGGCCGGCTCCCCACTCGGTGGACCGACGACCTGGAGAAAGCCGCGGGGAGCCGATGGACGCAGGAGGCGAGCAGCCGCTCAAGGTGGCGTGCTCTGGGGGAGGCCTATGTTCAGCAGTGGACGTCTTCAGGCTGTTAATGATGAATGATGATGATGTACATTACACCTAACCTATAATGGAACCTTAGGCAGGCATGATAGTGTGGAGACGTACTTGTCATGTCATGCCCAACTTCGCCACAAAGGGTTTCTTTATTTCAAAACTGTTACGGAACCCTAAAAATGAAACGTTCTTTGCAAAAGCGATTCTGATTTGAGCTTTGTACACATGTATAATATTTCCTCACTCCCTCCACTATGTTGAAAGTGCAGTGAAATGAGACAACGTGGAAAATAGTGGACATATAAATGTCGACTCCTTTTACAGTGGTGTACTTAAGTATTTGTAATTTCTAAATAGTATTAACAAAATTAACTATGTACGCGTCGTATAGGTAAATGCATTTTACACGTGTGCTAATACGTGCTCAGCTCCGAAAAGATTTAGTGGATTTGTTTTTTGGTATATAGAAAATGCATGATCTATTATTAGAGTACCTAAACGTAGAAACAACACAATACAAGCGTGCGAAGCCGCGGGCAAAAGCTAGTTTAGAAATAAAGCTGGTCTGGAAACGGATTGGGTTGCATGGGTTACGGTACGTAATCTCAATGATACCGTAACTTACGGTTTCAAATACCTTTCCATCCTCTTGGTGGGCTAGGTAGCTAGATATGACGTTGATGGTTAACTTTGAGATTAGTGAAAAAGTTACACCAGTTTATCAAAGTTCGTCTAGGTAGGTACCACCGCTATGCCAGTTATTCTGCCGCCAAGCAGTAGTGTGCAAGCACTTCTGGGTTCCGGTTTGAAGGGCATAGTAGCTAGTGAAATTACTGGGCAAATGAGACTTTACGAACTGATCTCACAGTCTAGAAAACTTTTTTAGACTGTGTGATGTCTCAGGATGGCGTGCGCTGTGCGCAGTGTCACGCGAAACTTTAGTTTGGGTTCCGAGTGACACTGCAATCTGTTATGGGCGGCCGTGTCACTTAACACCAGGCGAACGACTTGCTCGTCACGTCATCCGTTTACATAAAAAAAAAACACCGAGCAGCAGAGATAATCTTACATTGAATTACTTTTCAAATTTTTCAAACACTAGGTTTTTTTTTTTTTTTTTTTTTTAATGCGATATAATGACGTGACGAGCACGTTCACCTGGTGTTAAGCAACACGGCCGCCCATAACAGTTGCAGTGTCACTCGGAACTTTAAAACAATAAAGTTTCGCGTGACACTGCACTGCGCACGTCATCCTGAGACATCACACAGTCTAGTAATCAGATTACTAGACTGAATGATCAGATCATAAAGTCTCATTTGCCCAGTAATTTCACTAGCTACAATGCCCTTCAAACCGGAACACAGTAGTGCTTGCACACTACTGCTTGGCGGCAGAATAACTGGCATAGCGGTGGTACCTACCTAGACGAACTTTGCAGAAAAGTCCTACCACCTAGTAAAATAGGCACCCACAGTTACCAGTCTTTTTCTGAGCCAGTCTTCAATTGTTCATGTCTTTTTCTGAGGAACTTATCGAAAAATATCTTAAACAAATAATGTAGGTATTACTAAAGACCTAAAAAAAAACCAGGGCAAACGTGATGGTTAAGAGAACATAATAGCACACTGAACCAGTAACTTTCTCAGTTTCTTAGTATTACACTATTACCACAGAAGATGTAGGTAATGTACCTACTTATTATTGTAACACTGTCTTCTAGTGCCTTTTCAATGGAATTATCGTAAGCAGTAACAATCTGCTTAAGGCTATAGGTGAAGAAACAAAGGCTCAACCTCATCCTGCTGTTACGTAAAGTTGCAAAGCAAAGGTTCTGTGGCCATCCGTCCAGTTTGCTCCAGGGCTCATGAAGATAAGACCAGTGAAAGTGCCTCCAACGAGGACCCCTTGTGTATAACAGGTATTGTTGTGTGACGGCAGTCACGCTTCGCTAATTTGATAGCAAGCACGAATTTAATAGCATAATCTCGCTGATTGATAGACTTATTATATGATGATGAGGTTCCAGGAAAGTCTGCATTGTCCAAACAGCGGCGCGCCCGTGCACAATTTGTTAAAAGATACACTGTTAGATATAAAGTAATTGAAAAAGAATTCATTACTTACGTAACATCGAAGTCGTAAAGTCATAGAGAAATTGTGAAGGTACGCCTTCAGACGTTAAAAGGCTTCAGGCGATTTTCTTTATTCGGCCGCTTCCGACGTAATATTTTGAATTGGTCATCGACCTCACCATTTTATGGTCAAAGTAATATATTGTAGCGATAATGGTCTAAACGCTGTGAAACCGCTCAGCTGGTGTGTGAAAAACCACAGCATAAATAATAAATGAATCAATAGGTACTCTTCGAGCAGCTCTGTGTGGCTATTTGTCTCTAATTGGTTGGCCTGTCGATTTGTTTCGAGTCGTAGAGTAGAAGCTAGAAATTCTAACATGCTCAACTAGTGAAAACAAATTGGAACAAGCAGTGAATTGTCCATTCTCTAAAGTCGAGTTGCTAATAAAAGTCTTTGCGACTCGATTAATTTGAAACGTTATGTGCACGTATCGCAGAAACTGTTTGAGCTGATTAATCTTTATTGTGAAATCTATTGGAGCGAATTGAGAATAATGGCGTCAAGTGAGCCTCAGCCGTTCGCCTAGCGATCTTTTCAATAAAAGCTAGTTAAGAAGCTTATTATGATGAAGGAGTGAAGCTTTTTGTTCGGAAGTGCTTAGATGCATAGTATAAGTGTTATTACTTTCACTATTCAAGCTATTTACATTGGCGCAAAAAAGTTCGCAATTTATTTCTTTTTGTGCTCTACATAGAGTCACGACGTCGTCGTAGTTATTTGGCCGTAGTAGGTACGGTTTTGTACCAAGGTCGAGAACCGGATGGTATTACAATACAGTATTACCTCAACTTTCGTGCTCGATCGACGAAAGCGAATGCTACGACTCCCGTTACGGTGACAACTTTCTGTAAATATTCCGAACCACTTTTTATCCTTTCCAAATCGGAATACTGTCTGTACATCAATGGAACATGAGTGGTTGGTTTCGACAGGTCCACTTTCCATGGTTACGTAACCAACACAGCCTCCAATGTTTAAGATAAGTCAAAGAAAGGCCCTTAATTAATGCGTAGGTGTTTTACTGTCCTGCAGTGATTGCGGTGCAAGATACAATAACATGAAATGATACGATAGCTGAATAAGTTCCTCAACATTAGCATATTGCAAGTAAAATTTATCGATGTTTACTGTCGGATTAGAATCAATATCCTACCTACTCAGATCTGAATATAGATATTGAAGCCAGATTGCTGAATTTCACAAGGTAGCAATAAATTGCGTTTAATTTTATCATTGTGTTGTGCAAGGTACAGCTGGTCTAGCTAGATTGGAATTGGTCGTTTGTACTTTTTAGAGGACTTTTTTTGAACGGTCTTGCTGTTGGTTGCTCTCTACAGTACTGATCTTGACTGCATTACTAGGCAGGAGGGTACAGTGGGAGCTGGAACGCAATAAGGCGTCCATTCCATCATGTGGGAGGCAAAAGCTCAAGGGGACCTTTTAATTGTATTAGGTACATAATATATGAAAACCACTTCGAAGATGGCTCTTTGTCCAAAACTTCATCTGTTTACAACGCAAAGCGAACATAAACACGAGAATGCGTTTTTGGTGAACAGCAATCATCATGATCAAATTTAGCTGACCCATAAACAGTATCCTTTAAACACAATGGCATATTAATTTCATCGTGGCTATTTAGAAAATGGGTCAAAGCTACATGCATGATAGGGGAATAAAATAAAATTGATCCTAGCCTTGACACCATAACATTTAATTCTGGGCAATTAATTTAGCTGCTCTGATGCTGATATAATGATAATGCCATTGGTGTTTGACAAATGGATCGTGTTAAACAAATAGATGATATCGATGATTGGTTTAGGCCGAAATGTCATGAGAACTATTGCGATGGTGGGCTAAACAGCTTTAACTGTTGGAGAGTAGGTCAAGGTCTAAAGGCAAATATTGTTTTCCAATTATAAGCTGTGCTTCCTATTTGGGAGAGGTTACTAATCTCGCAAGTTATTTGTAGATTTATAATAGAAACCAATTTAAGGCAAGCCAAGAATCCTTGGATGGATACAACTTCTTCGATGTGGATGAGAGAGAGCTTATATTTCAGGAAGCTGTATGAAATGTGTAATTGCGAGATACATGGAAATCATTAGTTAAAATTACTTTCCATCGTGATTAAAATAATAACTATGATGGTCGAAGTTGTCAAGTAACTTTTAACAATTAAAAATCTTTTACAACCACTCTAGTGAAAGACCTTGATTTTGGACCGTTACTTATGGGACTATATTGTATGAGTACAAGCACGATTTGATTATCTGATTATCTTATTAAACACTTATGGTATGTAATGATCGTTAATTAATTCGCAAATAACTCAGCATTTGTGCAATAATAAAAAACAGGGTGGCCTTAAACTAAATCTTGAGGCTATAAAAGTTAAAGGCTACCAAAATTAACATCGGGCTGTCCCGATTTGCGAATTCATGGAGCGTATGTGGGTGCCTTAACATTTTTGTTGTGGATTTCGCGTAAGTAGTTTCTCACGTCGCCGTTATAGTTAGGTGTTATATAAAGAGTATGAACATTTTACTTCATGTACACACTCCGCCACTAAGTTTTGTAAGTATTATAAAATGAATCATTGGTTTTCAATGCTTCATTAACCTACGCAATGTTACTTCAGAGGACAGACAATGTAAAGTAACTTAAAACTCAACATGTGTAATTACGAATACCAAAAAAGAGCAAAAAAGACGTACATTTATACAAATAATTATACTTACATTATATAACAACTAACAATAACATTTATATTACATTTCTAAAATGTTAATTATTACTCAAACATTTTTAGATCTTTGGGTGATAATTGATTATTGTGATCTGGAGCCTTTACTTCGCTATACCTAGTTATTATCGGATAGCCTGACTTCACTTTACTGGGTAGGTACCTACTTATAAGTTAAAATTATGTGATCGTAAAAGATGACGGAATCTCAGAACAAATTGATAGATAATCATGCTGTTTTCATATTATACGACGCTGTGGGAGCAGTCGGCACGCCAGCAAGGTTGAGGTCGGCAGTAAATTACTGTCGCTCTCGAGTCATTGCGCAAAGCAAAGCATCATTTGCAATGCTCTTCAGATCAGACTTACTGAAGTCCACTCAAAAAATTCTCAAGCTACAAGTAATTTTAGTATCATATCATAAATCACGAACCAACGTAGGTAGGTAGGTAGGTACATACTTTTCTGAATGATAGTACATTAGTCAAGAAGCTCAATCAGCCTCATTATACTGAGCTAAAGTTTCACTTTCCTTTGTATAATATGGGACGCAAATTTAACAACCGATTAAAGATCTCATTGTAGACCCATTTCCGAGTGGGAGTGCTCTATAATTTAAATAGGCAATGTAAATCACTCAATGGTTACCGCCAAGGTGAAATTTTGTAACAAATTGTTGCGGAAGTGTACAACATTATGCAGTTTGTATGACCAATGTTTCGGACGACCTTATACACGAGTAGGATCGTCTGTATATTAATGGCTGTCCACATCCTGATTATATTTTAATGGCTGTTATGTAAAATGATTATGTAAAATGTAAAATGTTTTTATGTAAAATGGTTCTGGTGTAGGTATCTGTACACCAGAACCTTGTTGTGAATGTTTTGTACCTACATTTTAGACAACTTTTTAAAGGTGTACTATACAAATTAAAAGATATCCATAACGTTATTAAATACGCGACATGATGATATAATATATGTCTCAAGTTGCACCAAGGTTGCAAGACTCAGCATTCCGCTTTTGTCTTTCCGCGGAGTAACGATACGGCGGCGGGGTACGACGATTTCCAAACTCTTTGACTTTTTGACTTGTTTAAAGAATTCTGGAAACCGAAGACCCTGAAGTGAGCCGCTTGTATTTTTCCAAGTAAGTATATTAGAACAGATTTTAACCTACTCATTAAATGAAGACAAACTTAAAAATAAAATTGTAGATCCTACGCATCCATATTTATGGCGAACAAATACGAAAAAATATACCTACCTGTGAAATCTGCTAAACAGTATCTAGCCATTGTCGGTTAGCCATTTCAAATATTTAGATATTTTTTACTTTATTCATATAGTGAATGGGTGTATACCTAGACCTACGTTCTAGAGACGAACTGGTTTGGTCAGATATACCTACACGATTTAAGAAAATTATACATTACTCGCTTTAGAAATTTTTGATTCAAAGCCGACTTACAACTGAATTAGTATTCTAAAAATCCAAAGAAATGACAAACATGAGATGCTATTGGTCAACTATCTATCTGGCACTGGCACCAATGTGGCTCCTCCATAAAACGCCACAGGCACTTACCATGGAAAGGTTTGCCATAATCACCATGCTTGGCAGGTGTCTTAGTTTTTTTTTTTTTTTTTTTTTTTTTATGCGATTGAATGACGTGACGAGCTAGTCGTTCACCTGATGTTAAGCAACACAGCCGCCCATAACAGTTGCAGTGTCACTCGGAACTTTAAAACAATAAAGTTTCGCGTGACACTGCACTGCGCACGTCATCCTGAGACATCACACAGTCTAGTAATCAGATTACTAGACTGAGTGATCAGATCATAAAGTCTCATTTGCCCAGTAATTTCACTAGCTACAATGCCCTTCAAACCGGAACACAGTAGTGCTTGCGCACTACTGCTTGGCGGCAGAATAACTGACAAAGCGGTGGTACCTACCTAGACGAACTTTGCAGAAAAGTCCTACCACCTAGTATTACCTAGTCCTACCACTTAGTGATCGCAGATTTTAATGTACTGAGGAGATATTTTTTGTGCTTTTCCTGCTTAGGGTATAATATGCCATTTTCATATAGGCGTTCTCAGATATCCACAAACATAACCAAAGCCTGTTTTATATGTAAAGTTTCGTGTTCAACATGACGAAGGGTACAGAGACACGGTAGAATTATGTGAAAAATTTCCGATGTTAGGTCGTCGTGAGATCGTACTTCGCAAGTGTTGCATACTGCGTGTGCAACAATGCTTTGAAAAATGGGAGCGCATTATACGGGGTAAGACACCATTATCTTGCATAATACGGGTACCTCCTTGTGTCTAGACGCAGACCTTTTGTGAATAAACAACAGTTAATTCTGATTTTCCGTGGGAGCGTTGAGTGAGAACCATCGTGCATATTATGTTATATCGGTAGGTTTAAGCGTTTCAGAGTTTAAACTATGATTTTCAGTTTTGAAAAGAAGTGCTCCACGCTTCTGTAAAACGTTATTACAAATTTCGTGTCAAACAGCATGGAAAATTATAAACAGAACACGATTATGTATTTCCACATTCATATGGAACTTCCTTGGTAGTTCATACACTGTTAATTGTCATAAATTATAACTGTCTAAAAGTCCTCATTAAGGTAGAATCACAACTGGTTCCAATACTTACAATATGTACAAAAGCAGTAAGAAAGCAGTATGAATTCAGAAAACATAGTGGATTTTAACATAAGAAAGGTCAGGGTTGCTTTGCATAATCAGATGTTATAGGGAACGAGACTGTTGAGCGTTCGATAAATATTTTGACTTGATGTTTGCGGTTTTGCAAGTAATGTAAATAAACGTCTTTATTTTCATTCCAACTCAAGAATCTCAAGATACATACGTAAATATTCTTCAATTCAAACCATGTTATATTTTGGCTGTCCAATTAAATTGTCGTTCCATAACCAAGGTAGAAACTGCCTCTTTGTTCAGTCTTGTAAATAAGGAAGGGAGACGCGTTGCTGTAAAACATACACTTGAAACGGATGTCTTTAAGACATAATTAGGAAAATATTGATGTTTATTGTAGTTAACTTAATTGGGTACAATATGCATGTGTAAACGTCATAATAACGTCATTGGCTTAGTATGAGTAGCGTTTAGGCACTTACCTATACAATACAATGCATTAATAAAATCTATCATTAAATCCCAATTATATTAGACTGCTGTTTCGTAAGTTTTTTAAATTTCAAGAATCATTCAAACCCGAGTTTGGGTGAAAGAGGTTTCAATAAGGTTACATTTCATGCAATCTTTATGTCGTGATCAATGCAACATAGTAGCGAGAGTTTGCTTATGTATACTCTAAGCGAGTAGACCACAGAATTACAAGCTATGTATAATTCTATGGAGTAGACCATTTCCAGTATAAGTAGGTAATGTGCCGTGCTTGTGTAGCGCACATAATAGGTACCTATAAGCTGTACTTGTAGGGAAACGTGGAAACAAGTGATCATTCAAGTCTGATAAAAGCCAAACTAAGTTTTAAATTCGGTGCACAAAAAGCAATAAAACAAAGTTTCTTATACTGCTGTGATTGCAACCCATAGTGATCGAGATAACATCAACTATAGAAAAAAGCAACGATGAACAAACTGCCTGGGTGGTCACGGCGGACATCGCGTTGTCCGACCAGCACCATAAGAGCTATCAATATTTCCCATCCATACTTTACTGTTACAATATAGAGGAAGATGGACATCACAAAGAGGTCTTGCTGAAGTGGACGACGATGCCAGCGCGGCTCGGCCAAATGACTCCAAACTGTCTCAGCGAAAGTGTGTGAATTGTACGACGGCGTTCTTTGCATAATTTCTCGTAATTCATCAGAATATTCTGCTATGTTATCGCTGTGGGTGGCACGTTTATACATTCCGAACATGCATTTTGTGAAACCTAATCGTTTAAATTGATTTAGATCATTGAAATTAGATAACGTAGTCTATGGATCCTACAAGATTCGTGCATGAGACTGTTCAATAGAGATTGTAATTGCAGCTACAGCAGGTTAGCTATTTTATAAAGTAAGGTGAAAATGGTTTGTCTTGATTTATCTGTGTTAGCCCTATCTTATCGGTATCTTTATCTGCCCTACTTTTGGGCCAAAACATTACCTGCCCTTATGGTGGCAAGGTTTACACTGATCCGCATATTGTGGACGGAACTAATTACTTGCCAACTATTGTTAATGGAGAAAGGGAGAAAGACATATTGCATGCATATGCATTTAGGTAAATATTTTTGAATACAAAAATGGTTTCCATGCAGGTCTATCTGAATCTGATAGAAGAACTAAGCCCAGGTTGGACCCATACAGGTACCACGCGACCAATGCCAAGTGTGACAAATATTTACTTCCGTATCTACTATAAGTCCTAATTCTAACTGGTTCTCGTTCAAAAATATCTATAGGTACTTCGTATATTCTCGCGTGTAGCTACCAGAAAACAAAGCTCGTATCCTTTTGTTTCCACCAAACTCCAGCTGTAGTAACCACGAGTATGACGAGCAAGGTGTGTGGCCCCACCGCCCGCGGAAACAGGTTTGTAGCCGAGCCCGAGCAAGCCGCCCGTAAAAAAACCATTCAAAATTTAACGATGCGCTCTAACAAGCACGAGCACCGAGTCTACAACTGAAGGAACTCTTCAGCTCCTATACAAATCTTACTGACCGTAGCACAGTAACTTACGAGTCTTTAGATACCATCGCCGCGCTACGTTATATGTCGCAATTCACATAAATAATCCGCAACGACATTTATTTAGTTACAAGTAGCTTTAAGAACAGATGTTCTCGTGTAGATAAAGCGTATTCAACTGTCATAACACTTTGTTATGTCTGTTTGTAACATTACGGAATGACGACATTTCGTTTCTCTAGTCCTAAACATGGTAATCTCTCTATTGAGAAACTTGCTCGTCCACAGACCCTCTCGTACGATCAAACTGCTATTAATATTAAAAACATTATCATTAATCTTTCAGTATAATCAACTGAGTATGTTATTATTCAGATTAGTTTATAAACGACCTTGCTAAATACATAAGCACTATATTAATGATAGGCTAGCGATGAATTTATAATTATCATCGTTTAGTGTTGTGATTTCCTTGATGCCTTGATGTAACGTCGCCCAATGATTACGAGTAATGGTTCTACGCTGGAACCTTTGTATCTTCGACGGTAAATTTCATTCACAGTAATTGTGTGCCATTGAACTTGTAGGGCCTACACACAAGATAGATGGTAATGACAGTAATGCAAATGTACTGGGATGCTTCAACCATCGAAGCTCCGACGCGAATGTCGATGGTCCTCTATGTTCTGAGTGCTTACAATAATATGTAAAGAATAGCGTTCCTGTCTGCTAGTCACGTGTGTCCGGAGGCCCGAAATGAAAGTGGAAGCGTGGGCGGTAACGAGCTCGACCATTGATACCAACCTCTTGACTATCGTGAGAATGGAACGTGACAGGCCTGTCCTTCCACTCGCCACCACATTCCCACTTGGAACTGAATAACTGACATTACCAATGTATATTTGAAAAAACGATGCAAATAATTGAATTTTGGTGAGCGAGAACTTGTTCACCGCTGGACAAGGTTAGTCTGAATTTAACGCAGTGACCGTGGATCCAATCATTAGTTACAGCGACGTGGGCGCATGGCTTATCCACTCATAATTAGGGTGGAGAGCTCGTCGTTTTGAGGATGTGTGTTATTTTTAGAGCAGTAAAAGATGAAACCATGAAACAATTCCATAGAAACCTAACTTCATTAGAACCAAGTATTTTAGAACATTATTCTTTGAATCATTCAGTGGTCATATAGAAGGAAGTGATGAAATGTTTTCACATTGCCTTAGGATAAATTCACTAATTCCAGATAGATCGCCGATGTTGAAAATGCTGGTGGAGAAAACAGGACTTTTTTGAAAACCACTGTAATACTCACCAGTGAGGACAGCTTGGACCTGTGGATTGCAGGATTAAACCAGCATAAATTTTCCGACAATGTGTTTTAGGCAACAGCAACGTTAGCACTCCTCATATTTTAAGTCCGAACTAAAACACAGCGAATCTACATAATACTGTTTATTATAGGATATTTCGGGTTACCGATATTTTTAGGCGCTGTTACAATTTCATTGACTTAGTCAATACTAATAGCTGACCCGCCCCGGCTTCACATGGGTTTATTAGTTTTACGCCTTATCTCAGCCTCCTTTCACCTTCATCCATTCATCCTTTTCCTTTATCTTTTCCCCCTCCCTTCTCTCTTTCTCATAGTATAGGATAGGAGTGACTTTGGACCTAATACTGAACATTGAATGTCTGTAATTTCTGAACTACAAAACCGATGACCTTGAAATATTTACGGAACAATCACACTTCACACTAATATTATAAAGGCGAAAGTTTGTGTGTGTGTGTATGTTTGTTACTCTTTCACGCTCTAACAGCTGGACGGATTTGGATGAAATTTGGTATGAAGGTAGCTTATACCCTGGATTAAAACATAAAACATACTTTTTATCCCAATAACGGGAACGGTTCCTGTAGGAACGCGGGTGGAATCGCGGGGCGCTGCTAGTAATGAATATACTCTCTTTCTAACAAAAAAAATGAATGAAATCGGACCACACGTTAATGGATTACAACTAAGTACATACTTTTACTTTTATCCCGTCTCCCGAGGGAACCGTGCTGCATTTCAGGATTAAAAGTATTATATAGCCCACCTCGTAATATGAACTCAAACCATGCCTATTTTCATTTGAATCCATTCAGTAGTTTCGGCGTGATACTCAGCCAAAATACAGACAGCCAGACAAACAAAAATAGTAAAAATATAGTTTTGGTTTCAGCAACGATAATATTCCTCCAAAAAAAATGTTCTAAATATCTTCATTACACAGAACTAGATCTGTTTGTTACAGTTTTATTATAAGTAAGTATATAGATTCAGCAGCTTATGTTTCTTGCACCTAAATAATGTTACATAACATGATTATCGCATTGTTTCCTGAATTATCGTAGATATAACGTTTTGTGGCAAGCGCTAAGCTCATCAGGTAGTCTACCAACGAGGCGTGCTCTTGACCCCCACTCGATGTGACTCATGGACCGCCGCGCCTCCATGATGCACTATGTGGGAATCTATAGGAAGGAACTCGGATTCTTTGTTAGAAAAAAAAGTATTGTTCATAAGTATACCTTCGATTTTGCAGGTATATATATGTTCTTGACTCTTCTCTAGTTTTTATTAATGAGGATGTTTATACAATCTCTGACATGATTTATGGAAGCGATTAAACACACGTTACTAAGAATAACGAATCGAAAACCAATTTCTATTTACTTTCGACTTGTATTAATATATACAGAATAATTACAGTCATTCATTAAACCAAGTCTAAACTCGTCCAATTCGACTTGTAGATACGAAAGAAAGTTCACCGAAAGTTATTTAATTTATAAGCCCTTAATCAACTTTACTGCCAGCACTTATCTGAGCGCTCTCCCTCAAACGACTCCGATTAAGCTTCCATAGATTTTTACTGCTGCACTCATAAATTTCACTTTCACTAATAATATATTTACGAGTAGAATCATCAGAGATAACACAGTACAATTAGGCGTTAATTTGTGTTAAGACTATTAAGCTATAAAAGCATCTTGAAAGTGCTGTCGTAGTATTTATTTTGCCTTTGTACACAAATAAGATGTTTGTCAATGCAGTGCTTGTAAAAAGCATAAATATAATGTGATGCACATTGTTGTGTGTTAGCTCTACTTTTATTTAAGAACCTTAACTTCGGATATTGCAATCATAATATTACTTATATTGTTTCAGAACTACAGTTTCGATGATCTGAAAATTCATTATTCATTGCTGATTTCTGTAAAATATTATTACCAGTCTATACCTGTAATTACATATGCAAGTTTATAGCTATTCATTAATCATCCTCCTTTTGGTCTAAGCAAAGGTCTAAAACTTAATTATACACCTTTTAGAAAACGTAAAAAAGGCAGTACACCTAAGGCATTTCATTTGCCGACACAATTACTTTCTAGACAAAAAGGCATGTTCGACGCAAGTATCCTGTATTCCCGTACCTTTCTTCTCATCAGTATGCGAGACACGGGTTGCGTGATTGTGTTGGTAGGTTTGACAAATAGCCTCGTGGCCCGTCCTTTGTCGGCGGTGAGTCGACGCACGAGACATCCCTCATTGTGAGTGCTGTATGAACTCGTGTTCCAGGAAACGGTGTTGAATAGTTCATGTAATGGATATCGAGCTTTGGATCGAGGATTTGTTTACCTCCCAAAAATATCTAGCATGACTCCAGGGCGCACTGATCTTTAGCGTGCCCAAAAATATTAGGTTCTAGGTAGGTACTTTAACATATTAATTTCGATTAGTGTGTTGCACGTGATGACTTATGGAACTGAGACGTGGTCTCTTACTGTTGGTCTCATTTATTAAGCTCAAAGTCGACAACGAGCTATGGAGAGAGCTATGCTCGGTGTTTCCCTGTGAGCTAAGATCCGTAATGAGGAGATCCGCCAAAGAACTAAAAGTGACCGATATAGCTCTAAGAATTAGCAAGTTAAAATGGCAATGGGCAGACCACATCGCTCGCAGAACTGACAACCGATGGGGAAGAAAGTTTCTCAAGTGGCAACCTCGAACCGGAAAGCGCAACGTAGGTCAGCCTCCCCTCTAAGTAGACCGACGATCTGGTAAAGCCACGGGGTGCTCATGGATGCAGTGGACGTCTTCAGGCTGTTGATGATGACTACATGCTACATATTGATGCCGGATCAATTTCTGTGATAATATTGATCAATCTCTTTATACGTCTCATTACTTAATCAGCACTAATATAACTGCATCTGAGACAGTATGTATATACTGTCTCAGATGTATATTAGTGCTCAGATGTATATTAGTGCTGAGATAACATTAAGGTACCTACCTCCAAGATAACTATTGTGTTCCTTAGGCTCATGTTAATAATCCCAAGAGATTTCTCAGTCCTCAAACATTTTAGTGACCGGAACAAACAAAATGTCGCTCAACTCACGTGCGTTGGGCAACAAACAGGATTGCACCGTTAAACGTAGGTACTTTTTGGAGATTCATTTGCTTTGCCCCAGTTTTTAAGAAAACGTGCCTGTCGTTTTCTCGGTATACTGCATTGCATCACTTCATTACTTGCCGAAGATACGCTTTGATCAGCATGAATTCGAGTTCCAACCGTGAGGCGCCAAGGTGACTGCTAATTTATATTTAACTTTTTAATGTTAAAGTATGCCAATTAATTCACAATTAGGAGAATTTTGGCGAGACAAAGGAAATTCCTTGAGCACACTCGTGCGGTCAAAAACCTGCCAATATCTCATCGAGTAGCGGTATACTGAGGAATGTTTCTCGCGCTCTGTATTTCGCCACCATACTAAAGAACGGGTACCGGGTTTGGCAATAATATTTACACACGCGCTTCTGCGAACCTGCGGTTTCCGGCGTCTGCGCAGAGCACCGGTATGAAGACGGTAGAGACCAACGCGTGCTCCCGTGCCCATCCGCCGGACGAACTCTTCGAAACACTCGTATAAAATGTAGCCGTAAAAATGCTGTTTTCGTAAGGTTTGGCAGTTGAACAAGGAAGATCTTGAACATTTATTTAACGCTGGAAATGTTCAATATCTTTCTAGGCTAAAAATGTTCCAGGAATCCTTGAATTTTCTGCCAAGTTTTTGTAAAACAAAATATTAAATAGAAATTCTAAAGCTAGTTGTTAAAAAGTATTAAGAAGAAGAAGTTCTCGTTTACAAACTTTATTGCTAAGTTTTATAATAAATAATACTTAATACCTCTGTGTATAGTCACGGTCGCTACTAAAGTTACGTACTAACATAATAGAATAGAAGAATACTTTAACGCTCACCAAAATACACACAAAAGATGCTATACATACCTACGTACACCTCACGATACAAAACATTTACGGATGATAGTATAATGGGCGGTCTTATCGCTTAAAGCGATCTCTTTCAGACAACCTTTGAATGGACAAATCACAGCGATCAACTACAATATTTAGCAATTTGTGACAAAAGTCTGTTTGTTATTCGGTATCATACGTCACACCCCGATCGATTTCTTGGCTCATTGCCGCGTTTAACATTTCGAGATATTGAATAAAGATAAATAGGTCGGTAGGTTCCATTCCAAAAACCGTTTAACGCATCCACCCTAATTTTAGGAATCCCATAATGATGAGTATACCTATTTATCTATTAGCGTTAACTTCGCTTTAAAAACTCTTGAGGGGAAAGATTCTTGAAATTTATATTTTTACACTTCTTAGTACTATTCGTTATTCTGAGGTGTTGCTAAAGCCAAGTTAAGTTTACACTTTCTATTATTATCAGAGAGTTTTATAGCTTCTTCATACCCGTCTATTTATAATTTAGATGTTACTGGCTATAATGATGGGTTGTATCTTAGAAGATACGCCTAATGGTCGGTTGTACAAACTTGTATCTTAGTTTTTATGATGCAAATGGACAAGTTTATTACAAACTATAGCAGTATCTTTACATCCATATATAGTTTAGTCACTTCCTCAGTTATAGAACAATTTATGTTGCAGAAAAAGTTCAATCAAGTCAAATCAAGACAAGTCATGATTCGCGACAATTTTAAAGCTCCGTAGCATTAAGAAATATTTTTATAATCTCCAAAAAAAAAATAAGAGTAGGAAAGTTTTCTAAGCTCTTTAAATCGAGGGAAGTCTTGAGTATCATTTGATCCGCGTTAACAATAATGCAACAGGTGTACAAGTAACTAACACCTTCTTGACGCTGATTGGCGTTTCTAGATCAGATTCGTATTATGATATTTCACGGTGATTAGCATTCAGTACGAAAGAGATAGGTAAGTGCCGTAGCGGTATTTGCGGGGCATATCTACCATACCTAGTAATTTTGATAAAAATTATAGGAAGGTAGGCACTTTTAGAAAACTTTGCCACTGTTTTGTTAGTTCATTCGTGATAATACTCTGATTGTATATTATGATATACCTATACTTATTTCTGATCTCATTTACCTACACAACAAAATGTTTGTAACACGGAGAAAATCTGGCCAAATCATTGTAAGAATCTACTCTACGCTCTCACAATATAATATCTAAGTTTGCGCGAAAGAGAAAATTCTATAACAATGTGTGAAAAGTAGCCATTCACAACTCGCGTTCACTCAATCAGTTTCATTAATTTCTTATAGCCACATCACTTGTGTGGCGCTTAAAACATTACCGTATAAGCAGAAGCAATAAGAACTGGTCAGTTACTTGAGCAAACAATTTAATTCATCAACACATTACACTGTGATCCTACTAAGTATATTATGAAAGCCAAGCACGGAGAAAATGATCGATCAGCAACTACTGTTTTTATTGAAACGTAAACGCTAGACGATGACTCAATTTGAATGCAAGAACACCTTTCGTTCTGATCGAAAAGAAATTAATTCGAGGAAATTAAACAGAGCTTGATACACATTACGTAACGACATCACCTAATATCAAAGCCGGAGAGTTCTCACGAAAATTTTATGGATGTTTTGATTGATAGGCGTACGTGGGCGGCTTTCATAAAATTTCGCCGGTTTTTTACTCTAACATGTATTGAAAATTCGTATGCGAGTCGAAGGAATTTTAACGAGACAGGTTCTCTTAAAAAGACAGTGTCAAAAACCTGCTGAGGTTGCGGTGTCAATCATTGATTGTCATGGTTATGGACGTTATCGAATTGTCGCATAATTTGTTGAATAACATCATTGGTGTTTCGTAATATCGCCTCTGCCCGGAGGCTGTTCACACTGGACTGGAGATAACCAATTTGTTTCTCTTTGATAATGATAGTTATTATGATATTGCTGGTGAAGGTGCGTTGATAGACTGGTTTATCGTTAGGAAATATTGAAAGATTTATTTGAACACCCTTTTCGATAAAGCGATAGTAAACCTTGAGGCGATGATCGTGGCCAAATGATAATAAACGCTTGAGATTCAAATCCTATCAATAATAATTTACTGATTCGGACTTTAATTCCCATGCTTTATTTATTTGTCTGGATCACAGATTTAACAGCGAGGGCATGGACAAGAACATCAAGGATACAGCTGTAAATGAAGTCGATAGCAAGATCAACCAGCTTATAAATACTATGTCAAACAGTTTGTTTAGAATTATAGGGTGCTGAAATATTTTACCACTACACACATAATTTTTTAGTTGTACATTTACCATTGTATTACCTCCAGTTTAAAATCAAATTCAATGAAAGCAGTTACATAATTTAGGCAAACGGCTATGACAGTTCGTGCAAGCTTCGTCACCTTCGAGACAGCCGTGGCGATAGGCCCATTTATGTCCACTTGTCTTATGCTGAACGCTTTTAGCATTCAAATTACTGTGTGATGTAATAGCTCTAAGTAGACTTTACGTTTAACTATATATTAAGTACATCCGTTATTAAAACGCTTCCGATGCTCTTTTTCGGTAGTTTACTTGTCCAATTGTTACTTATGTACATATGACATAACATAGGTAATTAGTTGCTTGTATTTATTCACCCATTTACTTACATGTACCTGTATAGGTACTAGTCCAATGACGACGTCACATTTATATGCCTTTCACATTTGTTTGGCTGTAATATTTAAGAATAGGTACTTACCTACAGCTTTTTTCGCTATCAAATAATTTTATACGAGCTTAAAAATTTTCCTCAAAATTTGGTGTTTGGTGGAAATTTCAATCGAAAGTGAAGTAAAGAAATAGCTGGGAACCAATCAGTTCGTAGTATCTTAATTGTGTTTGTTTAAACAAACACTGTATTTATACGCGTGGGACTTCTCAAAGTTTAACCTTCGATGAACAGGAAAGTAATAATCGATATTTTATAAACAAACATTTGGGAAAATTCCACGATTCAACATCTGCGTTTACATGACGCATTTACTGGAACTCTTCATTCATGGAAAATTACGAGATCTTGTAATAGCGAAGCTGTACCAGTATTTGAAAGCTTGAAGCAAAGCAAATGTAGACTATTTGCAATGTACTATTAGTGTAAGTTCGGCTGAAAATAAATTAGCTCTGTGTTTTGCGGACAGTGGGTAAAGTTTGCGACAGATACTTATTCCTAGTCCCTCTCTGTTTTGTGCTCTATCTCTCCGTCTTTCCGACATCTATTTCTACACACTATTCTTTCAAATAATTATATTAGAGCTTCAGTTCTCCTACAGTATTGCTATTAGTTATTTTAATTGCAATAAGTATGTAGAGGCCGGTAGCTGTAGGTAAACAGGTCTGAATCTATAAAAAATACAACACTTCTAAAGTTTGATCTAAAGAAATAAGTCAAAGGCAGAAGTTTACGTATGTCCAGTGTCCTGCGTCTGACATAATATAAACAGCTTCGTTGCCGACAGTTACGATATACTCCCGAGCTCTAAGCTCCCGAGAGAAGGATCCTCATAACCTTGTCGTCTCAGTAAATTATTTCTATAACTGTGTAATCGAGACGGTCTTAATCTTAATCATTAAAAAACCGTATGACCAATTAAGATGTGCAACGGAGTGTGTTACAACTAAATACAGTCCACACGGTACCCAAACTCCGTAAAACTGATATTTTTTGTTTTTCATTTTAGGACTTATGTTACGCTCGTGGCTCGTGGCTCATTACTTATATTGATACTAAACTATTACTGCCTACTTACTCATTTACTTTATAACCCTATTTATAAGTTTTTATCTATTTAAATTGTAGCTTGTAGGTTTTAATAAAAATATGATCAAGAACAAATAATGTTCGAAAAATCCATAGGTACCTTCTACCCAGGTCTAATAGAAAATCGGCAGATCTGGCAACAGTAAGACTGGAATCAGAGAAAAATTGTGGACATCGTTTCATAGCTGATAATTACTTTTTTTAATCTGTTGTTACGTTTCGTATAGCCATAATATATTGTATTCTGTGACCGAATCTAAGTCACTGGCTGCGTTCAATACATACTGTGGGCACTGCAGCAGGTTCAACGCTACTTTGACATGGAATCCGGCGATGAGTCACCGGCAGGTTTCCACCGAGCCATCTTGGCAATGCGCAAGAACCTGATAATTTTATTGATGAATTAATATTATTATGTTCAATTACTTTGCTGAAAATGAAGACCACCAAGAAAAATGCTCTGAAAATTGTGGGCTATTAGCCTAAAAATTGAATTTTTATATTGTTTATTGATTTGCAAATTTTTTTATAGTAAAAGTAACGAAATTAACCTACCTGGCGTATAAAAGCGTAAAGTAAAGCGTCATGTCCTAAACAAATACAATAAAAAATACCCACACTATCACCAAACCCTTGAATAATGGTTATGTTCATGATGCAATGTAACTATTATAAACTTAGGCAATGTATTTATTATTTAATAAACATACCTAGTACTACTATTAAATTAAACTTCAACAACCAAGCCCAAGGGCAATAAACCTGACCCATCTTCATATTCCTCAATGCACAAATAAACCGAGATAGTAAAGCAGATTTAGTGCCCTGTAATAAACGTGTAGAGCATGTTAACCACCACTCTACCACTCGTCGATCTAGCACTAGTAATTATCTAGATGCCGACAGCCAACAACAATAATTGCATATAGCCCTTCTGTATGCTAAGCAAGATATGCTTACACACACTAACGCGTCTTTATAGATTACTTGCATAAGAGACAGAATTATTCAGTCAGCGACAAAATTTGCTGAACATTAACAGAATTTTCAATAATCTTCTCCAGAATTCCCAATAATCTTGTCATGGAGAAGATTATTGAGAATTCTGTAAATGTTCAGCTCAAACTTTAAACTCACTTTAACGTGGTCCATATTGGAAATTTATTATGTATTTATTTCTATTTATAATATCCTCCAATTAGGTCGCTCGATGCTTCCATTCACCTTCCAAATCAAGAGTAGGCAGAATAGGTTTGACTAGACTGTCAATCGATTAAAACTCATGACATTTAGCAATGTGAAGAAACCCTTTATATGGTTACTAGATTTTATGATAGCAATATACCAAATAGTTTGCTGATAAATACATAGTAAATGTAATGAACGAAAAGGTTAAAAGATGTACGTTCGCTTATGAGGAAACTGAAGAAAATTCAAGCACACTGGAGTTTCTATAATGCAGTACTACTACGCAATAATTATTCTCTGTGACATCACCATTCGTTGGCACTACAGTATGCTAGTGTGTCGTGTATGGAATTCGCAGAAGCTAATTTTGGAGTTAGTCGCGTCCGTTGACTGCCGGATGGGCGTCATAAAACGCTTGATCCGATGGTGATGGCTTAGGTGAGAGGCACATGCTTATACTTTATGGTAAGAAAAGAAAAAGATGGCTTTAATGTTTTTTGATGAGATGGTATGCGGTACCCAAGGAACATGCTCATGTACTACTGCGCCTACACTCTCGGTAGGGAGTAGTTACTGTAGACATTTTTTTTAAAGAGGCTAATGCTGGAAAAATTTGAATCACGAACGGGACTTGAACCCCCATCCATCCGTCCCTAAAGCCAGAACATGCTTTACTTAACCTACCGTGACAAGTGGTCTCCTGCTAATGCTCTTGGTCTCTACCGACCTTTATAGCGTCACCGGGTGTGAGGTACTATAGACTAGTATTGTATGTAGGTACCTACATAAAATTAAATAATGTTCTCATTTTAGATTACGATACGGGAACGAAGACAAGAAAAAGAAAAATGTGGGGAAAAAAACCGTGAAAACATAAACAACCAAAATTGATCTGTAAAAATTTGAATAAAACTAGGTAGGTCCTACTAAGGAAAAGCATTGTAAATTAGCTTTCCTAATTCCCTAATTCTTTAGAAATATTATGCAGTAACAAACAACATTAAACTCTAATAAACTTGATTAAAGTAAATTAATATTATGAATCATGCGGTCGCGCAGCGAGCTATGCTTGGTGTTTCCCTGCGAGACAAGCTCCGGAACGAGGAGATCCGCAGGAGAACTAAAGTGACCGATATAGCTCTATGAATTAGCAAGTTGAAATGGCAATAGGCCACATCGCTCGTAGAACTGACAACCGATGGGGAAGAAAGGTTGTCGAGTGGCGATCACGAACCGGAAGACGCAACGTATAGGCCGGCCAACTCGGGGTCAGCGATCTGGTAAAAGCCGCGGGGAGCCGATGGATGCAGGAGGCGCGCAGCCGCTCAAAATGGCGCTCTCTGGGGGAGGCCTATGTTCAGCAGTGGACGTCTTCAGGCTGTTGATGATGATGATAACATCAAAAGCTAGTAGTAGCTAGTTTAAAGAATAAAGGCACCTTGCCAGTTAAAAAATAACGATGAAAGCTGCCATTATTGAGCGCGTGTCGTTGGTATAGTAATCCTTGTGACTTTCAATGACGTATACCTACCCTTAGTATCACCTACTTGGTCTAAGCCTACCCTTTCGAATCCCACTCGGCCCAGCACCAATGACTTTTCAGTGGGTGGTGAAGGAAAATGTCGTGAGGAGATAACATGCAATGTCAAAGGTACTACATTGCACTCATGAAATTTATATCTATAAACAGTACCACTCCATTTTCGTGCAAATTTCAACGTCTGAGTTTTGGCATTCTTGATCCAAAACAAAACAAAAATAGGCAAAAGCAAACGCATACTTTTTTTTATGACACCACTCCGATCCTCTTCAAGTGTATCTTATCAAGATCTCGTAGGGGCATTGCCTGGCAAGTTACAGCTGTGTGTGGTCACACTGTCCCATATTAACCTACCTAATCTTATCAATGAAACTATGGTAAGTAAATTCACTTGTCAGACGGCGAATTCCTGTATTGGAACTGGTTTACGGAATGCGATTTTGTTATGCAATCACCTGATTTAGAACTTTATGGTGATGTCAGTTATCAATTTTACCCTTGATGTTGGGAGACACTTTCAAATAATGTTTTGATAAATCCACTCATACAGCATAACGTGTAACGTCCTTCATGGGCCCATATTATAAGCGTAAGTACGGTTCAAATATTATTTCCAGTGTGTTGTTCCTTTTTTTATGCGATTGGGTAACGTGATGAGCTAGTCGTTCACCTGATGTTAAGCGACACGGCCGCCTATAACAGTTGCAGTGTCACTCGGAACTTTAAAACAATAAAGTTTCGCGTGACACTGCACTACGCACATCATCCTGAGACATCACACAGTCTAGTAATCAGATTACTAGACTGAGTGTATTTACTATTATTGTAATACAGCTTTCGGGTTCCCAACTTTTTCCTGTACTGTAAAGTTTATTAGTAAACGCTTTTTAGGGAGTCTTGGAAATACATATCTGGCAGCACTCTGTTTGCTCAACACGAACCAAACCCACAGAAGCAAAGATTACCAAACTTAGCCATAAAACGATTCGTAGAATCAAGTTAATCTGGTACCAAGGACCTTGAATGGACAATAGACGAATTTTTTCACGACAACTTCTGGTCATTGATATCGTCTATGAATTAATTAATTTCATTGATAAGTAATGAATGGTGATGGCGATGACATCATTCAACGAGTCGTTTTTATTTTGAGCTATCGTCTTTTAATCAAAACCAGTATAAGAAAATCGGCTTTAGTTGAAACACATTTGCACATTAGCTGACTATCCCTTTCTGGAGATTATGGAACTGATACTACTATTTTGTTATTCCATGCAGCATGTAATGAAAACTTCCAACTGTGACGATAGCTGAATCCTTTTTTCTGGCCGTTATTATAAACTTTTTGAAATATCTGGAAATTATTTATTTAAAAAAGTATTATTCAAGAGAATATTAGTAACCAACTGGTACCATCTCTTACTATAGATAATTTTGATTGGCTTACCATTCCCTTCTTTATTTACATTATACATAGAAATATATTTTTTCTAAGCTTGTATATGTATATAAAGATCATGGTAATAGTCTAGTAAAAGCCGATATCTTCACTACCGATATCTTTACTACCGATATCTTAACTAGACCAAAAGCTCACACATCACATCACATCAACAGCCTGAAGACGTCCACTGCTGAACATAGGCCTCCCCATAAAACACCACTAGGACTTTTTTCGGTTTGCCACAATCACCACGCTTGGCAGGCGGCTTGGTGATCGCAGAAGATTTTAATGTAGGTACCTAGGAGAATGCTGCTGTCCATTCACTGAATATTCCCTTAGCTGGCTTTTAAGGCAACCACGGGAAGAGATCGGGTGGTCCTATTCTCACACTGCACCGAGAACACGCGGCAAAAAGCGGCCAGAAGCTCATCGGGTGTTAATTTAAATTGTCGCATAAAACTATTATCGAAACGATTAGCGAAATCTAGAATTGAAGGTCACGGAAGCCGTTACTATCACAAAGGCTATGCTAATACTGTCTGTGGGCGACAGTGACATGACTCAGAGCTGGTGGGCGAACTTTTGACGAAGGCCGGGTGCTATGAGGCTTGGTCAACGGTAATGATCATAGAAAGAAACCAATCGGTGATTGAACATTATTTGGACGAAATCTAGATTCTCCACATGGTGGCTTTATTTTGTCACGTTTTCAAATTTGTATAAAGTCCAGTTACTAGTGAACTAGAGTGTGTGATGTCTTAGGATGACGTGCGCAGTGCAGTGTCACGCAGGCGCGGATACAGGTGGGGGGCAGACCAGCACCAAGCGCGGTGATTAGCCAATTTACCAGGAAGATATAGGTGCATGGAATTCATCATCTAAAGAAAAGGGTACAAATTGGTCTTGTATCGTATACCATATGAGTTTTACTACCATATCCCTAAATTTCCGTTTTGGACTCCCCTCCCCCTACTATAATGATTTGTGCGCCCCCCTTATGTAATTTCTGTATCCGCGCCTGGTGTCACGCGAAACTTAATTATTTTAAAGTTCCGAGTGACACTGCAACTGTTATGGGCGGCCGTGTCGCTTAACATCAGGTGAACGACTAGCACGTCACGTCATTCATTCTCATAAAAGAATCAAATACAATATAAAAAGTAGGTACAGTAAGACCTGTTTTTTGATTGTTTGTGTCTTATGGTCCAGTTTGAAGCAGAAGGTCTGTAGATAGGTAGGTAGATAGAAGAGCATGTACAAGAAAGTATAGGCATTCTTTTAAATATAATAAATTGTATAATATATTCGATTATAAGATTTCTATGTAGGTACTAACAATTTCTTTCTCTGTCCGAACACGCTTGTCGAACTATATTATGTAGGTACACCTAACCTAAGCAGAATTATACCAATATGTACGCCGGGACGTCACAATAAGTATCCGTTAGGATTTAGTTAGGATAGGGGTTGACATAGGGGCCCGAAAGGGCCTACCGCCGGGGCGAGATAGTAAATGCTAGCGCGACCCTATCTCGCCTCATTCCGGCGGCGGACGGATCACGGGGGGGTTTTAGTGGGTTCAAGTCCCACATACCCACTGCCATCACCCCCGTGGTGGCAGGGAAGTGCGAAGGCATTTCCCCCCACAAAAAAAAGGGGTTGACATTGATACCCAATGAAAACGTTAGACTATACTTAATACTTATACAGTCACGATTCCGTGACACAAGAACGTTAAGCGCGTTCAAAGCCACGTGCTAGCAATAAACGATTTCAATTCGACTTTTTATTCAACGAACTTGCGTGATATGATTTAATAAATGCGTTGTGTGGGCGGATTATCAAGTTCGATTGGAATTCAAAAGATCGAGGCTGTTAGAATGTGCACAATTCTTATAGGTTACTTATGTATTATATAGTCATTGACGGTTATGTACGACCACAAACCTACAATTTTTTCATGTACATCCTAAGTCTATGCGTACGACAGTATAATATTTATTTATTTAAGTTGAATTAGGCACGTCTTTTTCTTGAATGGTTACCTGCTTCCAAAGCGTATACTATTAGAAGACACTACTTTTTACCTGTAATTATTGAAAAGTGAATCGAAATTCAATACAACAAGAATGCGACAACCTCATCTCCCTTGCTTTTACCTCATTAGGTAAAATTACATTTTAAACCGGAAAACAATGAGTTCAATTCTGTGCTGAAGTCACAGAAATGCACACTGCCTTTGCACCCTGAAACCAGAGAACCATAAGTGCAATTTGGTGCTGTGTTTGCTTTTGCACCCTACTGAAATCAGAGAACAATGGGTGCAACTCTATGCTGTGTTTGCCTTTGTATCTTGAACGACCAAGATGTTTCGAAACTAATGAAATGTTAACCTTCCCTACAGATTAACTTGTATAATATAGTGTTAGGGCAGTCGGGCCCTGGACTATGCTACTATGCCTATATAGGGATTGTAAACTGGATTCACCTGAAGTCTTATCACTTGGCAAATGTAAGATAAGATGTCGCATGGATGTTATTTTACGCATTGTTAGTTTTAGGTCATCTTGATTTGAACTAATCGTGTGTTTAAAAATGTTTTGTGTAGGTATTTAGGTTAGGTATAGGCGCTATAGAGATATATAAATCAGTATATTATGTTGTATCCCATTGTTTGAGTTTACAAATGACATTTTTGAAAAATAGTATTTAGTTTTATAGACTTTTGTTTTGACCAACAAATAATCGATAATGACAAACTCGTGGCTTTTTATTTAAAAAAAAAACGCTAGTCCCGCTTCTTTTCTAGATGGCGCTGTAAGTACATAGTTTAAACCTTTCAAACCACAGAGTAGTTTAAACCACAGAATTCCCACTAGGTTTAAACATAAGAAAATGCTTAGACTACCTACAAAGAAATGTCAAATTCAGTTGAGTGGACCACGAGTACATTGTCTGTAGTATCTCCTAAGTAGTCTGTGGTGCATTCTTCTTAAGTAAATTGAAGTACAGCAGAACTGCGAGACAGATAAACGTTAATATTATGATCCAAAATTAAGCCGAGCTATCGCGCAACGAAAATAAAACAAACGAAACAGTTTAGAGTTGTCAGTCAGTATCGTGACACATTTCCTATAACCTGTGGTCTATGCTTGAAACAGTGACAGTGACAGATTTTGGTAAAACCACAACTGGCGCCATCTATTGGGTCATACATAAAACACCATTCATTTTTTTAAATAAAACTCCTCATTATCAAAAGTCGAAAATTAGCATAATTTATTTAAATAATTAGTTGCAAGTGGATGGCCTTCCAATCAAATAAAATGGTTCGTAGACGTGTCTAGAATTTAATTTCAAATTATATTGCATCAAGAAGATTTATTGAATACTTATTCTATCAATAATCATTAAATAGAGCTAGTATTACCTCTGGGCATTATTGACATTTAAATAGTAATAGGGCGCCTCCATTCAAATAGTTTTTTTTCTAAACTTTCTAAGCTCGGTGGGTGAGATTAGATTACTGATTGGGCACACACGTATGACGTACCTAAGTTTTTTTTTTATGTAAGCGAATGACGAGCTAGTCGTTCACCTGGTGTTAAGCGACACGGCCGCCCATAAGTACGCTAAAATCACTTTACTTTCGCAATACGTCGTTTCTATACGTATATAACATTATTGTCCATCACAAATAGATTATCGTCAACAGCCTGAAGACGTCCACTGCTGAGCATAAGCCTCCCCCATAAAACCAACTTTGAACGCTTACATAGGAGGGTTGCCATAATTACAATAGATATCGCTTTGTAATTAGCACACACTATTTATAAATATAAATCCTTGTACACTCACACTCTAGTTTATCCCAGATCTGTTTGAGTGCACAACAAAAAGTCTTGGCCTGTGGCGATACAGTTACCTACGCTGACACAGAATAGGCCCATGACTCACTCCTCAAGTCTCACGTGAGGAACGCCTCAAAACTCTATTGAGTTTGACGAGTCCAGTTACTTGAATTAAAACTATCTATCATAAATAGGATCTTTCAGGTATACATAATGATCATTTTGGTTTTGAATTTTTGTTTCGCTAAGATATTTTCGCAATTTTGGAATTTATAAAAAAAAATACCCACAAATAAGTATTCAAATTAGGTTAGACTCTAGGTACATAAATTATTGTAAACGTCAAGATTTTTTGCGATTGGCAACTTACCAGGCAATCATAACAGTAGGTCTTACCAGAAAATAATGAGGGCTTTACATGGCTCTACTTACAACAAATTAGAGAAAAAAAAAACAATCATAGGGCAGTGATCCGTAGTCTCTTCATTCTAAGATATTTTGATTAAATTTTCAATTTGTTTATTTCCAGCTACTATAGGTATTACCCACTAAACCCAACCATGTATAAAAACTTAATACATTTTAAGACCCGCATTGGAGAAGTTTGCAGGTAGAGCACTTGCTTCTTGAACTGGTTGGATCGAAACGGCCCATTCTCTCCATTTAGATGCATCTTATAGATCCGACGCCGCTGGTGATTTGTTCCACAATTTTCTGATGATACCTTTGGATCCCACCGCTTACAGGTTAAGCTCCCAACTTTTAGGGTTGCCTAGAAAAAATACTGGTTATGGATTTACAATTTCACATTCATATTTTCATATTTTACCAATATGCCTAGCTAATAATTATTCTTCATCATTTTTAATTGCCGTCATGAGGAGAAGAAAAAGTGTACCCACTGAATCCGTTTGTAAACTCAAATTTTCAGCGGTCGAACTTCTTCAGTTTTTTCGGTACCTACTACCTATATACTTTCCCAGCCTGTCTCTTCGAGCTCCAAATTGCCATTCCTTGTGTGTTTCCAATTTAATTTGTTATTGACACAGATAAAACCAATTTCTCTAGGAATTCGAGCCTTAATTCCTCGCCAAATGCGTGATGGGTAGCCCTAACTGAATAAGTAACGGGTAGTTACCATACTCGGGTCAAATCGGAGGTTTCATCGATTGGTGTCAGTGTTCCACGTTTTCTCTTATATGTCATCGGCGACCTCTTTGCATCCATTTATATGAAGATGATGTAATGTGAATAACCTATTGTTTGTATTTCCTTGATGGTTTAGGTAAATTGTGTTATTGCTTTTACGAACACATAACAATAAAGTAGCTACGTGTGCGAAGAAAATATTTAGCAAATAAGTAGGTATCAGAGCCCTAACTCACCAAGATGGCGTTGGCGACGTCGCTGGCTACGTATACAACAATTCATATTGAAATGTATAGCAGTTAACTCACTTGACAATGGTTTGGCAACATACATTTCAATATGAATTGTTTGGATACGTAGCTGGCGACGTCGCCATGGCATTTCGGTGAGTTAGGGCCCTTATATTATGTCTAATGCAGATGGTCTTGTAAGGTAAATAGATGATTAGAACGTACCTATCTACGTATAAGTACCTAACTAAACTATACAAACCCATTGAGGACATTGAAGACTCAGGCACACGAGGCACACCTCGTCTTTAGTTATAATTATGTCTAAACTAAAAAAACTGACATAATAAAAAGATATAGATAGGGAGTCGTCAAAAATAATGGAATTCTACAACCCTTTAGGAAGCAAAAGTACAAGACCTATTCATAGGTATACCTAGTTAATAATCTCACCCAATGACCTAGTCTAGTACCTATAGGCAAGAACCAGTGGGCCTTGGTCTAGCTTGGTCATGGGGTGAGGTTTTTAGAGTTATACAATACTAGGTCATGGGGTGAGGTTTTTAGAATTATACAATACTAGTCTATGGGTGAGGTGTCCCGTGAGAGATCAAATGAATGAGTTCGTCGCTGCGTCATAGCGGGCATATCTATTACTAGTTGCGCCCCGCGGTTTCACCCGCGGGTAATAAGAATCTTATGAACACATAAGATTCATTTGCGGGGGGAGGGGGCAGCTTATACACTGGATTAACAAATCCAACGTATAAGCTATCTGCATTCCAAATTTCATCGAAATTGGTTTTGTAGTTACCGAGATATAAGGTAACAAACATTCACACACACAAACTTTCGCATTTATAATACCTACCTATTATTTATTTATTATAATGCACGATCTTCGACCAAACCCAGAGCCGTATAAATAATAGTATAAATAATTATATGAGAGGTCAGAACTATGCCTAAAGTAAAACCTCAAAAGCCTTTTTGATTATATTTCACTTTTAATTATGTTAAAAACAGCGCCATCTGTACTATACTGTTGGTACGAATGAGAAAGCTCTAATTCAGTCCGCAATAGTGGGGGAGTTTCGTTGGAAAATTGTTTCGTTTCTTGGCTGTATATTTAGTTTAAGACATGGAGTGCAGATGTCATTTAAGCACAATGAATAAATAAGTAATGGTTTTAGGTAGTTTTTGGTAGTTTTACAGGAGTTAAATAAATATTTGTAAATCTACAAGGCGGTTAAACGGTACGAGCCAGTTTTTGCGTCCACAGAATCACCTAACCTACGCTTGATACATGTTAAGAAACAAAGCCGAGTTATCAGCAAAACTTCTTCGTACTTAGGTTAGGGTAATCGAAAAGGACAGTTTTGTTGATAACTCGGCTTTGTTTCCTGGAGATATAACAAATGTGGTATTAGAGGTGTGTGATGTGACAAGCATAGGTTGTGTCTTAAATGACTTAGCCCCGATTTCACCAACGTTTATTCCAAGTATACGGCTATTCCTTACTCCTGGATACAGCTAATTGACAAATTAAATTACACAAAAAAGACGACATTTTGATTGTATCCAAGGAATAAGTCTTATTCCTTCACAAAATTGGTGATATAAGGGCTATATTCGCGTAACTCGGTTGTTCTCGGAAAGTTATACCTGGAATAAAATTTATTCTAGTTTGGTGAAATCGGGCCTTAGACAAGCAATGGAGAAATGTAAAGTTAACAATGAAACAGTACAAAAGCTGTTTCTTTAAATGATGACAAGGTTTTAGCTAAATTGTTATAAATAACTCTGTTTAAGGTTTAAGCACAGAATAAATAAAATAGTACTACTACAAGCTCACCACACGAGTAATTGTTAAAGCGTCAGAACCTCATACCTCATGTTTTGACTCAAATTAATATTCTTATTGATATAGGGAAAGCAATCAAGGATTTTCATTTTGCTCTTTGAAAACCTGTTTTAGTCGGTAGTGAAATGGAAAAGGGCTCATTTTAAGCATTTTAAGTGAACATTAATAGAAATGTTCGGAATCACAAAAGTCGAGATCATGTGTCGTCCACTAACCCGTACTCAGTTTTTACGGCCGCGCGTATGCGTGCATGCATGGCGGATTATGTGCCTTCACTCCGTGTGAGAGAAGACCCGTAACGTACTGACGTTCCCCTTGCAAAAATATATATCCGTATCTCTTACATTACATTATAATAATAATAAATAATGTGTGGACATTTCACATAGCGCCATTTAGCCCCAAACTAAGCTTGCTACTTGCATAGCTTGTACTATGGGAACCAGATAACTTATATAACACTTAGATACTTTTTGTTTGCAAATACACACATAGAATACAATATAACACCCAGACACAGAACAAACATCAATGTTCATCACACAAATATATGTCCCGAGTGGGAATCGAACCCACAACCTTCAGATCAAGGCAGGGTTACTACCAACTGAGCTATCAGGCCAGTCTATTTGACAAGAGCAGCAACTGCTTAGGATCTGTCAACTAAAGCCTTTAAAATTGGCCCCAATATTTTACGACTAATTCACTTGATGACAATGATATATTATATGGAAGGAGATGTACGATTTCAATTTCAACATCATCATCATCAGTTCTCTCTGCATCCAGGTAAAAAAATAACAGACTATACACACTACTACACTACTATAGACTAACTATAGTCTATTAGGTTAGAATGGAAAATAGCCCTAGTAAGTACTAACTTAACTGACAACCAGAACGAGCAGTAGGTAAGTGCTAGAAATATATGAGTTTGTCCAAAAATTAAATATTCTCTCTGTCAGTAACTTAAGAAAATAATTGCAGATCCTACGGAATTCAGATGTTAAATATTCATGGAAGCTGGCTGAAACTAGATAGGCATCAAATATTACCAAGTCTAGTGATTAAACTCATCTGCTGGAATAAGAAAATATTTTGATTTGAACTCGCGAACTAATGCTAATATTCAAAGGTTTCAAATAGAGGGTATCTAATATTTCCACAAACAAAAAACTAAGAGCAATGTTTTAACTGATAATAATGTTGACTTAATTTCGTTACAACAGACTGTAAACGTAACAATCTAGACAATTTCATTGTTTCAACTCGAACAAAAGCACTTTAAACCATTATAAGGGCCCACAAGAATCAAGCAAGCATAAAATATTCAGGGTGACCACAATTCAGCAACCACTTAAGTAAGGTAAGCTTCCAAAACATCAGGTCGTGGACTGCGGAACCCTCAAATTAAGTTAATTGCGATTGTAATTGGCCGGCACAGGGGACCGGAATAAAAGGAAAATATTTTCATTTCCCAACTCTGAAAATTTGAGGACAAAATACAAACTATAAACAGTAAGGAACTAACACCTAAGAAACGATATTGAAATTTAAATTAAGAATCTTGCAAGGTAGTTTGCACAATTAAGTTTACCCGAGAATCTTCACAAATCTGATATATGTAAGAAGTCGTAGTAAATAAATAGCTGTATCATGTCTGTTTAGCTAAAGATTTTGGTCGAGAATGTAGCCTTGATACAAAAAAACTCATTAGTAATGTTGGTAGTAGACATTATTCAGTAATCTGTGGTAGTAGGTGGTACCAAAGTCTCAAACCAAAATAGTGTTTTTTTCCCTTATATTTTGGCTCCACACATAGTGTATTTAGCCAGTGTCAAGTTTTGTAATATTTCATCATATTATGTCACTTAAAGTCAAGTCATAGTCACAGTCAGAGTAGTCTTAGTCTAGTCTAAGTCATAATCCAGTCTAAGGCATGCCCTAGTACAGTGGTGGCAACTTTACTAGAGGCTTCTATGGAATTTTGGAAGCAACACGAAAAACCACGTTTCACTACATTATATCACTTGCCCACACTCATGCTCGTAATTCAGCACTTAATGCGTAAAACACCACCAATTTTAAACATTAACACTGGAAAAAGCATAAGTTTTGTAAAATAATACAATGCACCGACGTGAACTTTGCCGCGTTCCCGCCAAAACTTAAAAAATAGAGTGTTATTAGTTAGAAGCACAGAGTTCAGACTAGTGGGAGTTCTGTGGTTAGAAGCTATCGTCTGTGTGGTATGACGGCATGATAGCTCATAAAGTAAACTAGTTTGAATAGCTTTTTACTATGTTGCAAGATGGGCATTTTTGATAAGTAAATAAATAAATAACGCCCAACTATCACATACATAGATCCTAGACCCTAACTGGGATTCCCTGTATCTAGGGACCCTGGAACTACGAGGACCATGGTCCCGCAACACTCAGACACAGAACGAGTATTCGTGTTTTTGTTTCATGTCCATAAAAACTTGTCCTGTCGCGGGAATCGAACTCGTGGCCTCCGGGTTATGAGCCGACCTGCTCAACTACCACACCATAGAGGCTGTCAAGTATGTACTGAGCACTCTTACTTACAGTACGTCTCCTAGCTTCTGTTTGTTGTATTGTAGCAGACTTACTAGAGAGAAACTGAATAAAGGAGGGAACGAAATAAAATACAGATAGACGGAAAATAGTAAATTACAGCAACAAAGACGCACTCAACGTTTAATTTCGTTGAATAAAACGAGAAAGTTACAAATGAGTCTGGTTCTATGATAAAAAGTCTCTAGAACTCAACCTAAGCGGTTTGTTGGATTAAACTCAACACGTCGAGATTAAGCATATTTAAAAAAGGAATTTTTTACTCTGTAAGTTTCTAAGATTTTATATGGTTTTATAAATGCGGGTATATTGCTTCCAAATTCCATAGAAGTTTCTAGTAAAGTTGCCACCACTTTATTAGGGCATGACTTAGACTGGACTATGACTACGCAGACTGTGACTAAGAGTTGACTTTACGACTACGTCAAATATTCTATAACACGATGAAAATTACAATACTTGACACTGGCTAAATACACTATGTGTGAAACCAAAAAATAAGAAAAATAATTTGCGGGTATGAATAAATCAAAAACTCAGTACTACGTTTCGAGGCAGTAACTCGGTTAGGTACCTATTAGGTACCTGTTATATACCTATTATCATCGCTTGCATTTCTATAAATCGCAACCAACCAATCAGCGTTTTCCAATGCCTTTTTCGTTCTTTTCCCAGTACCCTAAAGAATCCTCTAACCAAGTAAAAAGATTGTTTTCCAACAATATTTTTCAAAACGAACAATTGGCACGGACTCAATTAGTATAATCTAATTAAGTGCGAACGGCCGCCGCCTGTTTCAAATAAAAGAAAAATATTATCTTTGGTCCTAGAGGAGGCTCTACAAGATTGTCACTGGGTGTTAATAGGCTATTCCAGAGCCATTTTAACGGTTTATTCAAGTTTATTCAAAGGGTTTTCGTTGGTTTTATTCGCTTCGTTAACGGCAGGAGCGTAGACTTTTATTTATTGGATTTTTCATTTCGTTGTTGTGTCTTTAGGAACGTTTTGACTTACTAACTAATATTTTGGAAGCAAGAATTTCGTAATTAAAGCTTCTTGTATTGGTCGAATATTAAAGTGTCCATATTACTCTCATTTATAATGTAGTTAGGTATAAACATTGTAGTTTTCATGCAGTTAGCACGATTTAAATATTAACGTAATTATTTACACATTTTTAAAACTACCTACTAGATGCTAGGTACAAGGTGGTAGGACTTTTCTGCAAAGTTCGTCTAGGTAGGTACCACCACTTTGCCAGTTATTCTGCCGCCAAGCAGTAGTGTGCAAACATTACTGTGTTCCGGTTTGAAGGGCATTGTAGCTAGTGAAATTACTGCGCAAATGAGACTTTATGACCTGATTTCACAGTCTGGTAATCTGATTACTAGACAGTGTGATGTCTCAGGATGACGTGCGCAGTGCAGTGTCACGTGAAACTTTATTAATTTAAAGTTCCAAGTGACACTGCAACTGTTATGGGCGGCCATGTTGCTTAACATCAGGTGATCGACTAGCTCGTCACATCATTCAATCGCATAAAAAAAAGAAACCTAAGCAGGTAAGTAAGTAGGTACATAAGTGCTTGTTTGTGTACTATTTGAATATTCAAGTAGAAAATTGTATTAATTCATTTACATTAAGAAAATAGATCGCTATAATTTCTTTCCATTAATATGAATAGGTATGTCTGTTGCAATATTATACCTAATTAATATGATTATTCAAGATATTATGTGCTGAATGGCTCAACGACCTTCTCAACATATTAAAGCTGATATATTAAGATAAATAAACCCATCACCTTAACTTGACTGGCCTAAGCTGATAGCTCAGTTGGTAGTAGCTCTCCCTTCTGAACTGCAGTTTGTGGGTTCGACTCCCACCCAGGACAAACATTTGTGTGATGAACATATGTGGTTGTTCTGTGTCTGGGTGTTATATTGTATTCTATGTATGTATTTACAAACAAAAAGTATCTAAGTATTCTATCAGTTATCTGGTTTCCATATAGTACAAGCTTTGCTTAGTTTGGGACTAGATGGCGCTGTGAGAAATGGCCAAATGGAATGGAATGGAATGTGGAATGGTATATTAGAAAAAAGGGCACTTATTTTATTTATTAGGTAGAAACATACAAATAAAAAATAAACTCATATTAATACATATAAAAAGATTTTTTTCCTCTGAATATAATTGTTTTAGCAATTATCGTTAGTACTTATATATGATCGTAAAGTCACAATCTTCAGCTTGAAAGAATGATCACTGAAAAATGTTTGTTAGTTAGTCATGGAAGACAGGTTTAGTGCTACTTTCTGAAACTCATGCCTACAAATGTCTATGTTACAACCTTTAAAACCTACTTTATTAAAGAAAAGACTGCATGAATATACAGTAAGATATTTAAAGTGACCTCTCAACCTTTTCATAAAATGCTAATCGACACAAAAAGAAAGACTGCAAAGTCATCTTCATGCTAAACCTTGCGTTTTTGCAAATGGTATAAAAAGTGTAGTGTACTCAAGGTTTTTTAGTGCGGCTACGTAATTATAAAAGTAAGTATATTTATCACGTTATTATTAAACTTAATAACACTGTAACTATACTACTTTATACTCTCCAATCAATCAACACCTCCAATAAATCAAAAATATACGACAACTCTGTCGTATTAAGTAAAAGTTACAACAGCAGTAGCAAAGCAACAACAAACACTTAGCAATCGGTCGCAAGATGTCACTGGATATCGTAAGTCGCCTGCCTTTTGCTCGCCTGTCACTGCATGCATTTTCACTAGCGACAGAACAGCAATAGATGGAAGCAAAATAATGCACTTTTTAGTTCATCGATTGTCCAATAGACGGTGATATAGCGCTCGATCGCTTTCTGCTCTGCCAAAGATTGACAGCAATGATTCCAAAATTTACGCCTGTTGCAAACTTGTTGCGAGTTACGTAATTAGGCAGCGGAGGGACAAAGTGTTTGTTTGTTGAACAACAGCCTGAAGACGTCCACTGCTGAACATAGGCCTCCCCCAGAGAGCACCACCTTGAGCAACTGCTCGCCTCCTGCATCCATCGGCTCCCCGTGGCTTTCCCAGATTGTCGGTCCACCGAGTGGGGGGCCGGCCTACGCTGCGTCTTCCGGTTCGTGCTCGCCACTCGAAAACCTTTCTAACTAACGTATACTAACGTTGGCTCACAAATACGTCAAATAATAATGGCAGCGTTTGGGTCAACTACTTCCTTGCTCCACTTCTCGTCTTAATTTCAAATTACGCTCGGCGTTGCGTAACGACACCCGCAGAATGAATTAAATAGGAATTAGACATAAGTCTGTCTGTGACAGATGTGTGAACGGATATTAAGACGTGACGCCGGATATTACGGCATCTTCGTTTAGTAGGATTACCTTATGTTACTGATATTTCACCGTAAGTAATGTAGAAGACTATTAGTATTTTTTTTTACTGTTTTCATAATAATAAAACGAACGTGTAGGTGCCGGTTCCTGGAAAATTAGTTCAACGAAAATTTACCGGAAGTTTTTCAAATTTTTCTTTAGGTCTATTAGTAAAACAAACATTTTAAACATAAAATAGTCATGTCAGGCCCACCGCTCTCAAGTGCTGCGTTAACCAACGAACAGCATTTCATTGTATTAAAACAAAAACTTTTATCTGATGGCAGATCATGATGAGAAAAACAGACTTTTTAGGTAGATTGAATTGATTGAAATTTCGTATAATGGTCAGAATGATGAAATGTTTTATTAGATCAGTACAGTTTACCTATTCCGCGTTTTGTATTGCTATCGAAGTTACGTAGTTCAAAGGTCAAATCAAAGTGCTTCATATTTTATTTACTAGTTGAACTTGTAAAACGGCTTATTCTAATATGTTTTTAAAATTTAATCACCAATATTCTCTCTAAAGTATCTCTTTCTCCATGCCAAACAAACATCCCCAAAAATTATGTTAGCAACCAACAATAAACCATTTGCTCATATATTATTGTAGGCGTATGCGAGAAAGTTACATTAGAAAGAATATACTCAGGAATATTCACGTTGGCGGCATTATATTAGGATTAGGTACTTACATACTCCTTATAATTATTGTAAAAACAAATATAGCGTAACTAGCTATGCATGTGTCACTAAATAAATAGAAATTACCTATTAATCTGTGACAGATGTGAGAACGGATATTAAGAAGAGGCGTCCGGATATTGCTATAGCATCTTCGTTTCAGCAGGCATCGCTTGGCAAATACTTTGGCAGATTTATTTGTTACTGATACGAGAGCCTATCGCCTAGTTTTATTGTTTTAATATATAGATCTTAATAAAACGATTACTTAGCGAAACTATCAAGGCTGATATATTCACAATATCTAAGATATTTTTAGCTTATAAATGCGAGTTTGTATAGTTTGTTATTGTGTTTGTTTTTTCGCGGTTGAACGTCTTTAATGACACTTGCAATGGAGCTAAGGGATGGGTTTTTAGCCACGGGTAAAATCATGGGGTGCAGCTAGTCTGGTATACCTACCAGACTCTCTACATGGAAAATATCACTTTTAATGATAAGGCCACATATTTGTTATTTGATGGAAAGGTATCACACACACACACATTTCACACACATCACACCACACACACACACACACGCACGCACACACACACACACACACACACACACACACACACACACACACACACACACACACACATTGGACACATTGGGACATTTTCTATCCATGTCAACGAGAATTCTGCTCTGGAGTTAGGCGCTCCCACAAATCGCACATTATCGTTAATAATAATATATGATTTTTCGAGTTCCATACCCAAAGGGCAAAATCATTACTAAGTCTGTGGTGTTTGTCTTTTGTGTGTCTGTCTGTTCGACCTATAAACGGATGCATCTCTTGAACCATAAAAGGTAGTATACAGCTGTAAAATCAAGTGCTATGATTAGAAAGGGAGAAGATGTAGCATCGTCCTCACATCGCTTAATTAAAAATAGCTCTGCAACACGCTCTTTTTGTATCACAAGACGCGCATTGCTGTCTCTTTCTTCCGCTTAGAAAATTATGTGTTTACACCTTATTTCAGTGGACCACTTCCAAGAAGCTCATAGCATAGAATAACTAATAATTAATAGTGTAATCTTCGCTCTTTTATTTAATTCTTTGCCTAGAACCTGGCCGTGTGATCCCGCTGTTGTGGAGAATAGGACCACCCTATCTCTTCCTGTGGATGCCGTAAGAGCAGGCTAAAGGAATATCCAGGGAATGGGCAGCAGCAATCTCCTCGGTACATTACCAAGCCGCCTTGCCAAGCGTGGTAATTATAATCACTACGCTTGGCAGGCGGCTTGCCATTGCAGGTATTTGGTATGGCAAACCATACCAAATCCCTGCAACCTATGATAAGCGTCTAAAGTGGCGTTTAATGGCAGAGGCCTGTGTTCAGCAGTAGACGTATTCCAGCTGTTACAAAAAATGCCAAGAACCGTTTCAAATGAACGCCACGCAATACTAAAACCCTACGGACAGTGCGAGCCTACGGAATTTCATAACCGTGGAATATTATGTAAGGGCGGTAAGGGAGTGTAAATTAGGGTACCGAATACCTATTTATAGAGATTGCCTGTCCGTTTTGGAACAGGTCACGTAGTAATGTCGCGGTCGTCGCAATCGTTGAAACGTGGTCGGATAGTTATTTGCATTTGATAAATGTGTAGTGGGGACAATGAATTTTCACCTCAGCGGCTCGAACAGGCATCCTTTGCCGAGAGAAAAGTGTGCAATATCGTATTTTGCTTACTGCGCGAGGAAAGTGATTTTTTAAAATTATGACTGCGGTAAGTGTATTTAGCCAGCTTTAGGTTACATATTTTATATTAAGTTTCGGAGAGAACACAAAAAGACGTTTTTTATTTTTGTTTTTTATCTGTGGTTAGTTTTTTAGGGATTTGATCACTGTTTACTTTTCATTCGCAAACAATCATTTATCATTATTACCTAACACAATATGGTAGGTAAATACATAACGTTCAATTACGATAAAATTAAGTAATAATATAATACTTACGGAACACCTTTGCGTTCCCCCAAAAACGTCTTTTTTTATTTTTTTATCATACTTTTGGGCATTTTTTACCTGTAATTATGTTCTCATTGCTGTGGTGAACTTTTTTACATCTCGTGCCCTTGAATGCCTCGCTACGCTCACGATTCTAACTAAACATCACTCGCTACACTCTTGATTCAATATTATAATCCTTCGCTTGGGTCGGGGAATCGAGATTCAACATTAGCACTCCAAGCAAAAATCAACTTTGCTTTCTTGTTGCACATAATATAACTATTGTGATATAACACCTACTTACAGGAAAATGTTTACGTAAAACGTGTGTAAAATACGTGAATTTTAAGTACGAAGGAACTTCGAAAAGTCAACAAGAGTAGCGAATTACGACACATGTACTACCACAGAACAAACAATAGTAATTACGAACTAAACAGTATATAACGCGTAGCCGGTGCTACGGCGTAGCATTTTCGTAGGCATCATTCACATACTGTCTATGTTTTATGAATAACTGACTACATCAATATTTACGAATAACTTACTCAAAACAAAGTAATTAAAATTAAATGTAATTTATGGAAAAATATTCGTCGTTATCATTACATTTGTTTTTATCAGTCATTAATATGTAGATAGAATATCTTATAAGTAAGCAAGGTTCCAGAAAATAATAGACAAAAGATTTTCCAAGAATAATATTTAATATTTCTTCTTTGAAAGCTTCCTGAGTCTGTTTCTTGCTTTTCTGTAGTTGTTACCATAGAATATTTTTAATGTAACGAAAAAACAGGTTTTTCTTAGCTTGTTGAGTAAGATAAAAAAAACATGTTTTTGTTTCAATAAAACGTTAACGTTGAAGTCATGCTTTAGCAGAGATAATTTTTATCAACGCTTCTTAATTTTTTTCGCTTTCTCGATAGAAAGAGAGAAACAAAATAAAGGTTTTTCAACTCAGACATATTTGCCTATCAACAGCATTTTCTTGTATTGCGCAAAATCTTTCATATCTTAAATTAAAACATTAGTGCTCTACTCACGAAGTAACCGTATCGGAATGACTGCTAAGCTCTTGCTTAGCAGTCGCTTGTGGATGACCACCAAGAGGCAAATCAACCAAGAAGCAAAATATCAAACATCTAAATGGCAGTTTGCTAAGTCAAAAACTTCGAATGTATGAAGCAAAACGACCAAGCAGCAATTCACCTTAGTATCAAATCAAGCAAATCAAACAAACAAGCGGACCAGTAAGCGAAAAGACAAACTTCTGTATCAACAACCTTTTCAACTTGCTTACGAGCACTAGTTAAGAGTGAGTACAGTGGGGCTGACATAGTCGTTGGACGACTCAAAGTCCCTAAAAAAATAACCTTTTCGAATAGTAATAGCCAGCAGTCAGTAATTTATTAATTTAAATGTGACGTCACTCCATTGGTTCGTTTGGAGCCATGGTCCGTAGTATAGACTACGGATCATGTCTTCAAACGAACCAATGAAGTGACGTCACATTTACATCGCCCTATTTACGTATATATTAAAATTCCCGTCAGTATAGACTCATGCCATGTATTGACTCATGTCGTCACTCCATTGGTTCGTTTGAAGCCATGGTCCGTAATCTATACTACGGACCATGGCTCCAAACGAACCAATGGAGTGACGACATGAGTCAATACATGGCATGAGTCTATACTCACGGGAATTTTAATACATACGTAAATAGGGCGATGTATACCTACTGTTCGTTTTCACCTTCATCTGTTTCCAAGTACTTTACTACTTTCAAACATTAGAAATGTTTCAAATCGTGTAAAATGGAGTGAACGAAATCAAATCTTCAACGTAAACGAGAATCAGGCTTGTAACATCATTGTAAACGGTTCTCCCCTCTTGACATTAGAATTTCATATTGGATCCGTGTGATGCGGCTATTATGACCCGTTTGGTTTAAGATAGCGACTAGATATACTTACTGGGATCAAGCTTTGGCTTTGATTTAAGGGTCACGGGGGCTTATGTATAATATTTAATAGAAATGTAATGATTATATCGTAAGTCAATGTCAACATGAAACTAGATGAAGTTAAAGTAAATTTTTATACAGTAAAAAATAATGTGACATATTATAATAAGGCTAAATACAGTAAGATTAAAATAAAAATAATTCAGAATAACAGTTTTACAATATTTAATTAATATTCAATGAAACATTTTGCTGGTGATTACGTTTAGGTAATATATATTTCTAGAATTGCTTTTTACGGATGGCATTAATCCTTCTCTATTCGGCTTAATATTTGTGAATGATATAAATAAACACACAAAAATCAAGCCGTCATGGACTCTCTCATCAATACCATATTGCAGTGACTTTTGCATCGAATGATTTCTCGTTATATTCTCATCACCAGCACTGGCATCATGTGGAGTTTTTTTTTTCTTGCCCGATATAGGTATATTATATTTCTTGCCCGCAATCGATCCAGTAACTAGATCATGCTATTTCTACCCTTGTCTTGTGGCCAAGGTATGGTGCACCAGCGTGCACAGCCCCATGAGCATGATGATGTGGTCGTCATTATGAGAATTCGCATGAGTCTAAAATGAGCTTTCGCTCGTTGTACGTTGAACCTAATCTTTGTTGAATTTTATTCACTGTTGTCTTTCTTTTGTAGTAAGTATAAAAAAAACAAAAATGTGTGCTCGATTTTCACTATATAAGTATATCTATATAACAATATATTTATTTGAATATTACTAAGCCAAATGTATTGAAAGAAACTTCGTGTTTGGTTGATTCAACGAGTTAGGGTCATATCGTCTCATCATCATCATCAACAGCCTGAAGACGTCCAATGCTGAAAATAGGCCTCCCCCAGAGAGCGCCACTTTCAGCGGCTGCTCGCCTCCTGCATACATCGGTTCCCCGCAGTTTTCACCAGATCGTCGGTACACCTAGTGGGGGGCCGGCCTACGGTGAGTCTTCCGGTTCGTGGTCGCCACCCGAGAAGCTTTCTTCCCCATCGGTTGTTATATCGTCTATTTTGTAAAAAATCTTACACATAAGGTATACTTATTTTGTGGAAAGCAATGCCAAAAAGATATAATATAAAAAGGTTTTTGGTTGGTTGGTTTTGTCTGGTAAAAAAATTTACACCCAGAAATACAATATTTCACTTTCAGTCTACATAATATATGAACCTACTCGTAATTCAGTTTTTAATGCCCTATTTCAATTATTATAAAATTGGAAATACCCCAAATGTAGAAAATCTTAAAAGTAGAACGTCTTATATTTCAATTAAAATATTTATATGACTAGCATTCGGGAAACACTAGCTAAGTTGGTCCTAGATAAACAGCAATAACCCCAAGTTAAATATTTTAATGCAGTTTACGAGAAAAAGTTCCAGTTAAAATAGCGATGCTCTTGCAGAATAATATTAAACGACAATTGCAAGTGGCGGGTGTAAATGAGAGTTTACTTATCCCCCACATACATTAGAAAATAAGTCGTCTAATGTGTAGTCCTCTGATTTTTTTGTGCCTTCGGACTAAGTGCTAAGCGGTTGGGAATAGTACGAACATTTTTGGTCTTTGGTGGTTGAGACTTGGAAAGGGGTCGGGGACGCCAACACTCGATTGCGTCGTGGCTTACAGTTTTGTACTCAGGCCTGAATAAGCTCCAAGAGCTCAAATAGATTTGCGTGTTCTAAATATACGTAAATACGTAACTGTACACAGTGCCACGACATGTGACGGCTATGTGCAATAATTGTGCGGTATATTCGTGTGTTGTTACCATGGAAGAGATACAGGGTGACTTATCGGAGAAGAGCTAGAGCTAGGCGATTACGAAACTCAACTTTTATATGCATTTTGAGTGCCATATTAATACTATGATCAATTTAAATTTAAGAACAGGATTTCATCTTTTTCTTTTCCATCAAAGTTACGTGATCTCCCCTCAAGTTCTATAATGTGTGACAGGGGCTATTTTTCCTTTGAAGACTCAACGAGGGCCTTTACCTCGGCAATATCACCCGGCGATAGCACCCCGGAGGACAACAGTAATAAGTAGGGAAATGTGAACCATTCTAATTTAATTTTTCATCTCTACGCGCTATATTAAAACTAAATAAACTGTGTTTATTTGTTTGTTAATAGTACTGTTCTTTTTTTAACTCTCGCTCAAACAGAGGCGTGTTATGTGTTTAATGTGTGGATTTGTGTGTCTTTCTGTCGGTGTTGATGTGTCGGTTAAATAGCAGGTGAAACCGCGGGATATTTCTAGTTGTAATACAAGTGTTATAGTCTACTAGTATCTATATACCACTGTAGTGCATATTACATAATAGATATGAGTGTATTTACGAAGAAAATATGGTTTGCATAACAAATGTCTTTAAGAAAAGGTTATGGTTTTATCACGATCACGTCAAAATCTAGATACCTACAGCAATAAGTAAGAATTTTTAGAATATTATGGTAGATAATCTTGTTCAAAGTAAGCAGTGTTCAAGTCATTGAATAGTTGCATTGAGAATCTGAGAATTAAGTAATCAGTATTTTGCACTATGAAAATCATAGAGCACACACCGAAAAAGAAGAGTCAAGAGAGTATTCAGTGCAAAGTGCGGGATCTAAGGCTCCATAATATTATGTAACACTTACTTAAGTTAGAATTAAATAAATAAATAAATAAAAGTGCAGACAATGGCAGCAAAGAATGGACCAATTGATTAGACGTTCGAGTCGGCATATTTTATCCTGACATCATTATTACGCATAGCTTTCTTTTGAACATGAAGGTAAGTATCGAAATTAAAAGAGAAGGCAAACAATAATGCGAGCTTTGGTATGACTTTGCGATTTGGTGATCCACTATTGGCTTTACCTCGAGGGCTTTAATAGAGTGCGGTTTTCATGGGACAAAACTGTTTTATTCCTTCTTTCTTAATTCATTGCATGGACCAAACATGATACAAATTAACTGTTTAAGGTTTAGCGTTAGTTTCTCCCATTTGATTTATACAGCAGTTTATTGACAATGATAAAGGTTCTGCATTGGAGCTGACATTTCGTTATGTGAGGGTGAAAAATGGTGTGTCGGCGATATCCGTGTCGTATTAGCTTGTTTGTCGGTGACGTGTTCCCGAGTTATGATTGTTTTTGACGTTTTTGTACAACAACCGCAAACTGAAACATTTCATTTTATAACGCTGTTTTTACGTAGTTAATTAGATGACAGGTAGTTCTGACGAGCGAGACAGTTGTATAGTTGACGCTTCAAAAATCATTTAAGGTATCTTAGAGCGTCTTTATTGTGCCTCTTTAGTGTAGGTAGGAAATATACAATACTGAAATAATCACTGGCCAAAGTGGCCAATCGCATCAACTGGAGAAGGCACGCCAGACGTTTACAAAAGAGTTTTTTAATGTTAAAATGGGCATACGTTTGAAACATCTCACCCGATGGTAAGTGACGAAGTTGTCTAGTCTAAGATGGAGCACGTTTGCCCATGAGAAGCCATAACGATGTTTGGCAAAAACTTTGTGATTATGCTGTGCTCAAGCTTTCTAATTACTAATGTTTAGCTAGATATAATGAAGTTGAAGTGTCACAGGATCTATGCTGATAAATGGTAGATCGCACTCACACTTAATTCCGCAGTGGAAAGCCAGTTTAACAAACAAAGAAACGGAAAATTTAGGTATCATTTTTAATATATTCTACAGATTAGTACTTAGGGAAGATAGGGATAGAGTCCCAGCTTAGCAAGGTTTAAGTATAAAATGAAATAAAAAAATGGACTTCAGCATTCATTTTAAAACCAATTTAATATCTTTTGTTATATATCAGCCCTTTCATTCCATTCAGACATTCATTCTATTCCAAGTTCTAATCCCAGGATTTAGTTTAAGGAGTGAATTGCGGGATTCCTAACGTCTCGTGGAGCTTTATCCCGGAATCCTAGATGCAAATCAATTTAGAACTGTACTGCCATTGCAGTATTTCAAAACTCCTTATTATAATAATTTGCCGTTATTCTGAAAGTTAATCCTATGCAAGCACGATCAAGATCGTTTTAGATGACAATCATTTAAAAAATATCATAAAAGTACGTTATCTCATAGATAAACATTATCTCTTACTTCTTAGGCACCAATTGTAATTATTATAGTAAAACTATCTACGTTTCTTGTATTTTGCCATGAAGTTTTATTGATGGCTGAATAAAATAATTCTTTTATTCTAAAAATAACCAAATGAAGAATTATCTGAGTTCCAGTTTAGTGGGAAAAGGGCGGAACTAGCAACACCGATTGAAAATCCCCGATCTCATTTTACTTCATAAAGCGATTGCACGAATACCTAAGATCCCTGCACTCTCTTGTGAAAGAAAATTGCCTCGAATACTGCCGACCCCACGGAATATTTTATGGGAAATATAAAACGGACAACTAAGAACTGCTTTTACGAGTGTCATTCAAACTTTATAACTAGCAGCTGACCTTATAATTTATGACATTTTTGCGTTTATATTTATCAATAAAGAACTATGATCCTATCAGCACGATCTTGACCTGACTCATGATTTGAATGAATGACAAATAGCGTTTTCAGCGTGGTACTATATGGACAGAGATTTTCAGTGCCATGTAGCGTTATATACTCTTTGAGTGCCATCATCGCACTCATGTAGTCTACGTCTATGCAAGCACAAAGTGTCAAAACGTAACAAAAACAGCCTTAATTGTTTACACAGACAATTTTTTAATTTCGTAAATACAACAGCTTTACGTTGTTTTCAATTTGCCATCTTACCATTCAGCTGCTTTTCTTAGAAATATACGTTTTTAAAATAAGCATAATTTTATTTCATCACTCCTTATTAATTATTTGAAGCAGCAACGTTACACAAAATCATTAATTACAATACTTTTCCATTTTGCATTCATACAATTGAATTGTCGGTTTCGTCACTCGTCCTCCCCAAATTGTGGCACATTTCTTTCAAAACATTTCTAGTAACTTTCCTCGGAGGGGAGTTTCACCAAATTCTTTAGGGGAAATAACGCAAGCATTTTGACACTCAGTTTGCAGTTGAGGACCTACAGCATAACAAAATAATTTATTTAGTTAGGCAGATACTTACGTTTCTGAATTTCTCGGAACGTTTTGAATTATGTATTGGAAACAGGTTGCCAAACAAAAACCACTATTTCATGAGAGCGTAGAAGATTTTGTACCTATAGTTTAAACGAAAGGGTGCAAAGTATATAACACTTCTTGAATTATATTCATGTATTTGAAACAAGTTATTAAAACTTTAATGATCAAACTGCTCACAAATAAAATATATTAATACAAAATCAAGCCAAGAACATTGAAGCGAAAAATATCAAAATTCTATATTATAAATTGGTCGCCCATTGCGGACATGCACAGACACAGCCCCTGACGTGGAATTTCATCTGTCTGAATTTGGAATAATTTATCAAATTGCTACGGGTGCATGCAGGCTCAGCTGCGCTCGGTCGCAGTCGCAAGGCAATTTTTTATCTACCCTCGTTTTATCCTTAACGTCGTCGCTGCTAGATCCTTAGGGAACAAATAACATCAGGGAATAGGGAGAATTCTTGTATTGTGGCTCGAAACCGAAGCCGCTTGAGATGTTTGATGATAAGAGAATATAAATTGGTTGCTACATGAGAATGGCAAGGTTCCTAGCGAATCTCGTCAATGGCAGTTCTGAGATTTGTACAGATAAAACTTCCACGCGTTTTTCAAAAAGAGCGAGTTGAAGTTTGGTTTTCGTTTTTTTGAGACACTTTCGAAATTGGTATGTTATCTGTTTTTCTCAATGAACCTCAGCGAATGATTCATAATTAATTGAATGACTTTCAACTCAATTGTTTCCAAGATTTCTTGATATAATTGCGTGCAAATATCGGAAAATCTTGGATTTGAAGGTCATATATTATTATACTAATCATTAATTAAGATTCAATGAATTCAGGATCATCATATTTATACAGTCTACAAACACTGACAAACATTGTGTAGCGGAAGAATATTTATTTTGTTTTTTGTTTCTTTCTATCAAGTTTGAAATAGGCAAAGAGAAAAACACTGAGTTCCACTGTTATGCAGTGTCTATTAGTAAAAGGATTAATAGGGATCATCATCTATACCTACTTATAAAATTGGTAAGAGTGTAACTTTATGTCCTTTATGATCTGATCCAGTCTAGAAATCTTATTACTAGAAGACATGTCTCAGGATGACGTGCGCAGTGCAGTGTCACGCGAAACTTTAATTTAGAGTTCCGAGTGACACTGCAATCTGTTATCTGTTATGGGCAGCCGTGACGCTTAACACCAGGCGAAAGACTAGCTCGTAATGACATTCGTTTACATTAAAAAAAAGTTCATACGAATAAATGTCACCGTAATATTACCTACAAATTGAATTACTTAAAAGAATCCACAACATACATTACTAAACTAACTCTGCTGATTGCGATGCACCAATTTTCAAACCTATCAAAATACAACCACTATTGCTTGTAATTTCATCGGCAGTCATTTATAAATTACTTAACGATATTAATTTTTAATTACTCTGATCCAATAATAATTTTAACTTAATTAACTCACACTTGATGTCATTGGGCGTAGTTAGGAAAGAGGAGGGGAAAGTTAATGAAATATGGCTTTTTGCTTAAAGAGTTTTCGGCCAACAGATACATTAAGTACACCCTTGCACCTTTTTACTAATAATGTAATTTTTCAATTGTATATACTAGAAACACCAAACCTTTGACTGTATTCCCTTTATTAAATAACTAGGTTCTTAAAAATTTCTCGATTAATTACAAGAACGATTATCAAGAACTAATCATTCAAAGTGGTTAATTAATTGTTAAAGAAGTGCACTTGCATTGGAATTATCCGAAATTACTAAATACAAGCAGTGGCAGTGGGCGACCACGAACCGGACCGACGCAGCGTAGGCCGGCCCCTTACTAGGTGGACCGACGACTTGGTCACAGTCGCGAAGAGCCGATGGATGCAGGAGGCAAGCGGCCATTCAAAGTGCCGCGCTATGGGAGAGGCCTATGTTCAGCAGGGACGTCTTCAGGCTGATGACTGATGATGACTAAATACAACGAGGATATCAGCTACAAAAAACCAAGCCTACCCCCCCCCTAGCCTAGTTATTGAGCCTACTTGGTGTCTGATTTTGATGCCCCGGGAGAGAGCAGTAGAGCTCGTAATTAATTTCCAGCGAGTCACCGGTACGAGTAATTCATTAGTTGAGAATCGACCTCGTTTCATACCAATGTCGCACGACGCTTACCGGCAGTATGTTAAGTTGGTCTTTTAGGTCAACACACCTTTATTTTGGCCATAAATTTGCTCTACCATCGGTGAAACCGTTTATTCCCGTTAGCAAGTTTGATAGCTGGTTATCTAGAATTTAGTAGGAAGAAAAATTGTTGTTACATTACTGGTTATGAAGTAGAAATCTATTTTTCCCATTAGAATACTAGTTTGATAACTATCGTAGCGACCTTCTGTACGTATCAGAAAAACGGGAGATTGTGTTTCATCCAATTCCTTGACATATAAGTTTTCTAGATTAGATAGACGTACGTACTAATTAATTAAGCAAAGAAAAATTTGAATCACAAATGAGATTAAAAACTTTCCATTACAAGAAATTAATATATTGTTTACACTAAGCTGGCGATATCTACTGTAATAAATCATAAATCTTGCATACTAGTTTTAAAGTAGGTATATACCTGAAGTCTGGTCTGCATAAAAAAAAAGTAAAATTAAATAATTAAATATGAAATTTCAAAAAGAGATCTTTCATCGTTTTGATCTACATTTTTAGATTTTTAATAAATATTCATGAGCAAGTATTTCTAGTTGTATTTCTGTATTTTCAGTGTTCTTCAGAAGAGACGTTGAATTATTAGAAATTGATGCTGAGTTTGTAAATTAAATTGATGGTGTATTACGCTAGAACTTTTAAAAGTTTCACGAGGGAAATATAAATACACTTATATTGCTGGCTGTGATAAGAACTATTACGTATTCTAATTTTGGTCCTCGAGAAATTATAAAATGTTTCGACCAATCACACTACATAAAACAATCAGAAAAACAAAAGAAACCGCAAAACATGTACAACTGTCTCCATCAATCCAGCCCCAAAATACTGATTATTTCTGCCTGCATTCCTAATTACATTCCCTAATTGAACCCACCGACTAATTGGTGGGTGTTTTTAAAAGTTCCGCAAATGGCAATACGAAAACTGGACTAAGCTGTTTTGGTAACAGTAACCGTTTAGCTATACGGGTATAAAAGTAGATGTAATGGTTTGAATACAATTGCTTTTTGATCCTTTAACAGTTCGGAACGAGTCGTATCTAAAATGGGACAAACTAAAAAATAGACGCTCGTTTTGTTGTTTCGAATTAGGGAAAACAAAAGAACAATGAATTAATAGGCCAATTATACCTTGCAATAAAACCATTTTTTGAATGGTTCTATGATAATATGCAACTGTTATGGCAGCCGTGTTGCTTAACATCAGGTGAACGACTAGCTCGTCACGTCATTCAATCGCACAAAAAAAAATCTTATTATTATTATTTCTAAGGTTATATTCTTGTGGTAGGCATTTTTATAGTATCTGTGGAAGAAAGAACTATTCTTTATTCTGTGGTCAAATTCATAAGTTTTTTGATGTTTCTAAACCTATTGGTTTACATAAAAATATCATATTATTTGTGCTAGAGGTGGTTTTTATTATATTGATTTGCTTTCCATTAGTTTTTTAAATTTCTTCTTGGGTTTTTATCTAGGTATAGCACCATTCAAAACTCATCACCCTTGACCTTTCACCCAAATTATTTTTATTAAAAGCTTATCCTGGCTTTCGCCGCACAAAATGCCAGCGCTCTAAGCACTTGTATCCTAAAAAGGTCCATGTCATAATTACACGAGGCTTTTCATCATTTTAAAAAGCTGTGAGCGAAAATACGAGTTTGAATTGGTTTTTACGCGATTTACACGCTGGACTGGGTTTAATCACAAATACGGATGGGGATTTGTTTACCTTTATTGATGTTTGAACTTTTTTTTTAGTTGTGATTTTGTGTTATTTGTAGCTTTGTTTGACTACTGATTTGACTTCTGTGTGCAAATTGAAATTAGATAAATGCTATTTTTTTATTAGCTCCATTAGTGATTAGGTACATCTGGGTATTGGGCAGAATGCGAGTAAAAATACTACCCACACAAAGCGATGAAATTGCTTTTTTTTATGTTTTAAGTTACTCTGCACTGTGTAAGTATGATTGTGAATAGCGGCAGAACTAAGAGATGCGTTATCCGGAAAAGATATTTGTTACCCTAAAGCAAAATTTTGTATTAACAGAATAGATGTAGAACACTTTTTAAACTTTCGCGACCTGAACTCATATTTTAAAGTTAGAACGGGTTTCTTCACGCACAGAAATTTATCAAAAACCTCCCGTTTTCACTTTATAGATGTAGAACAGCTATGACCAGCAAGACGTTGAATCCCCTCATAATTACTGTTGACTTGAGGGAGAAAATAATTTTTTCACCTGAAGTCAAACATTAGATACAAGTTAACAATCTCAGCGTGTTAGAACCCAAAAGTAAATATTCGGGTCCCCGTCACGTGCCAGCTTATTTCTCCATTTTCGACCACGTGAAACTGTAATGGAAACGTGAGGGAAAAATACTTGTAAAAACGTTCGTGAGCTGTCCACGTGACGGGATCATTTCATCTACTGACCTTGTTTCAAAAGCTGAAGAGGATAATTCCGCTTGTAGGTAATTTTTCATCCATTTGTGTATATTAACAGAAATGGCGTTCGTGAAAACGAAGCGTTGGCGTTGGTAATTCAGCGTCGACCTCTATAGTAAGAGATGAGCCACAGACCTACAATTTTTTCGTTACTCTCAAAAGACTCACAAACCGTGGAAGAGAGAAGTACAAATCAAGTACACACTGCCCGAGAGGAAAAGAGACAATGAAATAATGGCGGATGTGTCAGAGTACTAGCACAAGAAGAGCTCAATGTCGGCTCAATCTGTTTTACGACGAAGAGGATACATTGATCATGTACCATAATTCCGTTATCAAAGTGCAAAATACTATTTTTGGGGCTTTTAAATCTTATTCCGTAAGTGAATGTGATGTTACGAAACATACTAACCCGAACAAATAGATACACGTATCACAGCAAATTTATCACAAATATTGCATTATTAATAGTCATATTTTATTAACTTTGGTGTGGTATCTCGATGTCAAACCTGTTTATTTTGTAGATTAGGAATGCTCCTTCCGATATATCGCAATATTCAAGTGTTTCAGTTTTTTATTATTTAGCGATTTTACTCCAAAAGTTTGAAGGATCTCAGTAAATAAAATGACTGCTATTTTATTTAAAAAGATATGGGAGCCTATAGGTAGGTTCGATATTTAGTAAATATCTACTACAGTTAACTTGTCGCAAATATTCAAGATCTCAATCATATTACCAGTTTTTCACACAAACAATTTCTTAAATTTCTTGTCCCATTTTCAAACTATTATTGTTCGTCTTGTATATCCTAAGTCTATGCGATGAGCTTATACTCGCTGACTACTCGATACTACTTGATACACGATATCGAGTATCGCAAAATACTTGTATGGAAAATAATTGACTACTACTAATATACAAGAATAAATACTATTTTCTTAAAAAAGGTTAATAAATAATGTAATAATTGGAAAAATAAGTAAAATCGGTTAATAAATCACGGAGTACTACGCTTTTAAAGTATCTGAAGCATCGCCTGTCCCTATCTCGCATAACGGAGATCGTATGCATGTGATGTTACATGCAAAGCGAGTGTATGTAGCACTACCACAGCTTAGTAATGAGATACTTTGAAGTAATCATTTCTGACGCCTCTGCGCGTTTGAGCAGTCCTAAAATTGTTGTATTTTAAAATGCTTCTATAACTTTGTTATTTTTTGAGATACTTATTTTTTCCACGAGTGCTTATTTTTCGAGGAATATTATTTATTTATTTATAAACTATAACAGTCAAATACCCTGTTCTTAGTTACGTCACAGAATATATAATAGTAGTACTAGGGTTACGTACATTTACCTACCGCTAGTGGCGCTGTGCTGCATATGAATATAGATAGTAGAATATTAGTTAATATTCTACTATTCTCAATATCGAGTAGGTAGTTTTGTACATTCGAATAAATTCGTACTAGGTGTAGGTACTGACATCCAAGTATTAGAGTTGTCTACATTACAACCGCTCTAAGCGAAAAAAGAGAGAAAAAAACTCTTTTATAAAATTCACCATTGAAGACGTTTCTTCTAGACCCATTAAAAATTCGTTTTTTATTTTGAATAATGTTTTAGCTAGTGCTTTAGTAATCGATTTTTTTTACAACGCTTGTCACTGTAAACCAACGTCCACAAAGCTTGATACGGGAACGAATCGCAGGCTGACGTTTTCATTTCAAAGCTTTGTCGACTCAACACAAACAATTTTAATTGAGTGACCTGTGACGCCACCGACTTCAAAGTGGACATGTTAATTTAAAATCATACAACTTTTTAGCGACATATTTGGGTTATTTATGAAGCTTTCTAGTGTGAAATATAATATAGAGTGTCTATATTTCTAACGGATTCATTTCTTTTACTATGCGTGTTAAAACTTAACAATTATATACGAGCAGAAAATACCACCTGATGCCTGTGGCGGTATTTTCAATATAGTGCTTGCCTTCATAAACCGGTCGACCTGGACATTCAAATTAAAAACTGTAGTCATGACATTCTAAAAACATTCAACATCATTTTAAAAACAATCGATAAAAATTAAAAACAAAATGAGTAAATTTACAAAGCACGCTTATCATTGAATAGCTCAGCATGATGACACGACCAACAGTTTGAACCATAGTAAATAATCGTTTGTGGACGCCTTTCATCGCACTGTAGACTGTAGACGCTGGAATACAGGGCTTCAGCTCTATGCAGCGCTTCAGCTACTCTACATTTAGAGACCGCAAAAACTGCACTATTAATGTCTATAATAAATAAGCACATGATATAAATGTGACTTATAATGTAACACAAGTTCTATCTACACTACTTAGTCAAACCCTTGTAGGTAGGTACTACTTTTATTCTGTTACATAGCTATACACTGCATTTTTGTAGTTGTCATCACTCATTCGCTCACAATGTGTTTTAATGTGTAGTGACATTAAACCAAAGACGTCATTTTCACAATGTTCGCGACAAAATATTGTTGATCAAAGTAAAATTCAACAATAATTAAATTAGATAACTTTTAGAACGGGACTGATTAAGTTTCCGATAAGTTAAGTTAAGAATCATCGAATTACAAAGGTAATTCGCATAAACATTTTGGAAATTATCAAGGTAAGTTAGTAAGCTTATTCATACTCATGATCATCATCATTATCATCATCTGCCTGACGACGTCTATTGCTGAACATAGGCCTCCCCCACAGAACGCCAAGCTTTGAGCGGCTGCTTGCCTTCTGCATCCATTGCCTCTCCGCGGTTCTGACTGACCGGATTGTTGGTCCACCTAGTGGGAGAGCGGTCTACACTGCTTCTTCGGATTCGATGGTTGCCACTCAAGAACCCTTCTTCCCCATCTGTTTTCGGTTCTGTGCAATGTAGCCTGCCCCTGCCACTTCTACTTGCTAATTCTAAGAGCTTTATCAGTAACCATTAACCCCTATTTATTTACGTATATACGTAACTCTCATAACCATTTAAGAAACTTCATAAACATTTTTCATAGCAGCAAACAATTTCCTATAAAATCAGAAGGTAAAGTAAAATTGATAAAGTCATCGGTAAAGCATTATTAGGTGGGGTCCATCAACATCTTGACTGAATAATTTATCTTGAGCAGGAAGACTTGTGCTTATGTATTCCGATTATTGTTTGAAGTTTTACAACTGTGTTTAATTCTTTTTCCCAAAGCTTAGCTTATCAAGATAAATTGTTCAGTCAAGATGTTGATGGACCCCACCTAATAATACTTTGGACGACTTTATCAATTTTACTTTACCTTCTGATTTTACAGGAAATTGATTGCTGCTATGAAAAATGTTTATGAAGTTTCTCGGTGGCAGCGGCGATGCATATTTTTAATATTGTTCGTGAGAGAAATACTGCTGAAGATGCCAAGAAAATGTATAAAAATGGAGGGAAGGCGTGTTCGCACTTCATAAAAGTTTAAGAACATCTCTTAATATATTTCTTTAAAGTTTTCAGATCAGGTCAGATCATAAATGTATATAATTAATACTTTCCCACTACTCAGACACGACCGTCTAACTGGGTGAGAGTGTCGGCAACAGTCCCCCACGCTAGCCAAGACCTGGTTGGTGGATATTGCGCACGTCCCCGATTTTATTAATTCTTGTGGATCTACCTGCCTGTTTCCTTTTTTTAATGAGCAATGTGCCTTTATTCTTTAAACTAACTAGTACGATAATATAAACTACACTATCTACTACAAAGAACATTTGGATTGTGTACTAGCCGCGATGGCCTATAGACAGTACTATTTATATACCTACTTATATACTGTTTCCTTAGGAGTTTTAGGTATAGACCTAGGATTAAAATAAGTAATAATTTTTGTAAGATTTTTTTATCCTCAATTTGGCAAGAACCCAAAAACTTCTCACTAAATCTCTACTCCATTTTACTTATGTATCGTATGTATAATGTAGTTTTATTGAAGCTCTCCAATTATGTACGTTATGTAATAATGTAATTTACATAAATCGTTCGTGATATTCCAAGATGATAAAGGAATAATTAGTGCAATCAAAACACAAAGACCGTGATAGTGCCGAGGCGAGGGCTTATCTCAAATTCGGGTTCCTATAAATTAGGCAGGTCTTAAGAGCTTACTTGTCATGGAACCCTTGAAACCACCGGAACATTTAGATGTCTGGAGAAAATCGAAATGAGCAATTTTATCGCTATACTTACTACAACTTATTCAACATATTATTTTAAGAATAACAAGATGAAACATCTTTTCAGTTTGTCAAACAAAACATGGGGTTTTTAGATTGTAGGATTTATTTGGCAGCACTCGACTTCTACCCGCGCTTTCCACCCACGAATATTTAAATTCGGTTCCTCTCACGATAAAGATAATTACTCGCGAATTCACGCAATAGGTTTAAAAACGATGACGTTGTTTGTAAAAGTAACATAAATTATTATTTTGATATCTACCCTGAGTGAATGACGACTACGTAAAGCCCAAATTGCTGATGGACGTATATTTGAAGGGTGTCTTCTTTTTATTGCCTATTATAGGGTTGTACTACGCAAGCATTCTAGAAAATTCAACACCTAAGGAGGTCAAATTAATGGGGTGGTATAAATAGTATGTAGAAACGCGGGTGTAACCGGGGGCTGCCTCTAGTAATAAATAAGAACAAAGCAAAAGTCGCTTTGTTACAAAGATGCGAAGTTCTTTGTCAAACGTTTAGGTGTTAGGTCATTAAAAAATAACAACTATTAAGCCATTACACATCTCCACCTGTATATTTAAAATGTAATAATTATGCCTATGAAGGTAAATTTTTTATTATGTTTTAATCATTATTTCATTGTCCGTTTGTTCACTTATGGTTTTTGCTTGGCTTTCACTTCAAAACTTTTTGATCAGTTGGGATAAAATACTTTTAACCCGGAAAATTGAGAACTTCCGGGGGAAATCGAGTTAAAGGCCAAGGAGTACCACTAGTTTGTAATATGAATTAGCAAAGCCATTTAACTGAACCTAGTAAAGCACATTAGTTCGGCTGTACCACGATAGTTTGATAACCAGAAACCACGTGAGCTTCCCTTGGGCTCGCATTTCATCTCAGTTTAACAACTTACGTCCATTTGGTGTTACGCAGATTGTTGAGTACATGCACAGCCTACATCGCCATAATAATGATGATTTACATATACGTAAACTACCACCGCGCGGGAGTCTGCTCTAGATACCATCCCAGGCCGTATAGGCCACGCTGGTTTGTTCTAACCTTTATGATCTGTATATGCTTCACCCGAGTCATTAACTTTGTGGTATTTAAATATAGAGGTAAAGGCACCGAAGGGTACATTTTGCAATTTATCCGTTTTCACTCAGAAACTGCATTTATTGCAATTAAAGTAGGTATAGTCCACTAACAACTCCTTCAATAGGTGGTAAAACTTTACTCCAAAGTTTGTCTAAGTAGGTAATATCACTGCTTTGCCAGTTATTCTGCCACCAAGCAGTAATGTGCAAGCACTACTGTGTTCCGGTTTAAAGGGCATTGTAGCTTGTGAAATTACTGGGCAAAAGAGACTCTATGATCTGATCTCGCAGTCTAGAAATCTTATGACTAGACTGTGTGATGTCTCAGGATGACGTGCGCAGTCACGCGCGAAACTTTAACTTAGAGTTCCGAGTTTACTGCATCTTCATGAGGCTTAACACCATCAGGCGAACGACTAGCTCGGTACGTCATTCGTTTACAAAAAAAAAGCGGCTGCACGCGGCTTTGTACGAATTTTTGGCAATAAGGGTCCTATGTCCTTTCTCAAGGTCTAAACTATTTACATACTAAATTCTTTCAACATCTGTTCAGCCATTTTATCGTGAAAAATTAACAAAAAAAAAACAGGCCGCCAGAGTATATTAGTGTGGAGGAGTGTACCTTACATGTGGATGTTGGTCTTGATAAATAGGTACTTACATAATTATTCATAATATCCTATGTTTTGGCCGATTTTTCTAATTTTTACTCATATACTTATTGAGAAAAAATATTTTAGGCCTGAAAATATTCTGCTGCTAGGTTTGCCTTTATTTATAGCCCGAGAATATAAATGAATAGGCATAATAATACAACGTACCTACAATAGCTTAGTATGCGTCTCGCCTAACTCTGTGAACTGTAATGTAATTGGCGAATTCCCGGACTCTGTCTACGTGTTATATTACTCGACGAGGATTGCTCCCAGGTGTTTCATCGCTTTAATATTATTGCTAAGGCCAAGTATTCATCAAGGCACTTGAGGACTAGACGAGGATGTATTTTGTATGGTAGATTTCATACTAAGAGTTATATTTTGCTACATATCTATTTATTTGCTCTCAATCACACATCGTGAATCTTTTCACATTCACCGTATATTTCAGTGTTCATAAACGTGTAGTCATTCCTAGTTTCCTACATCTGATTTCCACTATTCCCTGCTTAACCTTGCCAAAAGCCAGGTCTTAACGTTATCAAATTACCCACACTTATTATACGAAGAAAACACCATCCGGAGATCCTACTCGCAAAGGATAGATACGTTTTCTGAGCACCTCTAATCCATTTCGTATTTCACCAACTGCTTACTAAATCTTTTGGTTGATTTACGTTTTGTCTTGTCTGTTGTTTACTGCTGCTGGTTTGTTTTCGTACATTTCGTGGGTAATATAAACCATATTACGATGTAATACTGGCAAGCAAATAATATCAGGAAGTTGACAAGCGTGCCTCAGCGATAGCACTAAAATTGGCAACGCCTGAAACCATCTTTTATTTTTATGAGCAATTTTGGTTATTGTATACTATGCAGTATGCAATGCACCATGTCTACTTGTCTTCCGGGAGTTTTGCCTTAGTCAATTTCAGTTTCTTTCTATTTTCATTATATTCAACACTTTAGTCATCAGCAATAACACATTTGACCGAATCGTACTAAGTTTAGTTAACTACCTTTACTTCGAAAAGTGCTTTAATTTGTTTTTGTTTAATAATTATGTTGATTAATTCATTAAGCGGTTGTTTTTTTAATTATACAGATTTTCAAGAACGAAATTATACTGTAGGCCCAATTGGGCCACGCGCTGCCCAACTGATTAAAAAACAATATTTGCTGAAGTATGTCGGTACGCCAAATTCAAATACCTACCCTTGATGCGCAATACACCCCAAGCGGGACGTCAGTGCAGGACTTTATCGCCCCCACCTACCCTTGAATCGGTTTCGCAACCGCTTTACTCTGTGCATGTGGCCTTCTAGGTAGACATTTCATAGAACGTGTGATCCCTAGTTTATTCATCTGTTTTTGACGAAAATGGCATAAATCGATTTCATTAAATTTAACGCGTTATTACACACCAAAGGAGGAGTCAACCAATATCCTCCTTATTTTGACATTCGTAAAAAGGGAATAACGAATAATGGAAACACGCGGAAATTGTTCACAAGCTCGAATTAAATTCTATTGTTATTCAAAAAACGCGTGCCTAAAGGGAGTAGAATACAATCTTCGGGCACACATTTTATTAGTAAGCTTCACATTTTACGAGCGGGCTCAAAACCTAAATAAAAAGAGGATTCCTCATATGGAGTCCCTTTGTCATTTTTTTACGGTGGGTTGTCAAAAGCTTTACGATTTCATCTTTAGTCGGTTGGCGTTATACGTAACCTAATACCTGAAAAGACGTCCGTGCTCTTTTTTTAATGACAATATTTTTTTCACGTCACATAGGTAGGTGTGTTATTTTTCCACGTCTTATTTGAAAAAAGAAGACTGAAGTTGTTCTCTTTTCCAAGGAATGTCGGACGCACGGCGTTTGTGCATCTTTTAATTGTAAATCAATTGTTATGTAAGACATTCAACTGGTTAAATCACAGAGCATATAAAAAATGATGCTCTAGAGGTCAACCATGTTTTTTTCGTGCTCTGTGGGTTAAATAATATAAAAAGAGACAGTAATTTATTTTTTATAGCTAGGCGATCATGTAACTTGATTGCAACCAATAGAAACACAAAAATGTATAGATTTGACAGCTTCAATACGCAGTTTATGTGCATAGTTATAGTCGAAATTTTCAAATTAGGAATGAAGTTTTTCCTGTAGCATTACAATCAACGTTCCGTGATACCTATAAAGAAGGGTCGCATTCGGTTAAAAGCTGGAAAATCTACAAATAAACTTTTGAATCTTGATTCCATAGAGCGTCTCAAAACTTTATCGAGCAAACATTAAAAGTTTCCATACTTCACGAATACCGATAAGTCACACAAAGAAGGCGAAATATAAGTTTTCATCAAAGTTCTATAGCTCAGTGGCGAGTGGAGGGCAAACAAATTCAATGACCACAAAAAGTTATAGGGAAACTTCATCAGTACACGCTAAATACTACGTTGAGAGTACCTAAGCTTTAACATTACTTGACTAATTATATTACGTTCTCAGGAGTAACTATATTTTGATAAAAGCTTTAACTGATTATGACTAAACACATTTATACGGTACTGATAAAACTATTTGTGACGTCGGTCATCATTTTATTACAATAATAATGCCTGTCTGCACAAAAGTTCGACAGTTCTTGAGTTTGCACTTACCCCTACGTACCTACTTTCCAATTGGGTATGTACTATTAAGATAAGTACTTAAGGCTGCTGTTTACGCAGATCCACTATCTCGCTCGCACACTGCGACGTTTTTGAAGATATTAAATAATTGAATTTAGTTACGCAAAAACTGGCTAAACTATATTCAAAACTGTAACCGATCCGCGTATATAGCAGCCTTAAGAGCTGTCAAACTTTAGCGCAAGACGGGCATAAGTGTTAAAAATGTCAACTGAGCATTTTTACACTACTGAGTTACACTATTAAACAACTTCCACTCTAGCTTTTGTGTATGCTGTTTTACTGTATTCCACGGCATCTGTACTTCAGCCCCGAGCAACTTGAGCGTAAAAATATTACCTAAACAACGTAAAAGCAAGAAAGTTAACGTAATTTTTCCACAGGAAATTGTTTAGCATTTTCCGCGTAGAGCTTTTTAAAGTTGATTTAGGGAATGCGCTAAAACCGTGTTTTGAGACTTTCGAGTGGAAGTGGGGGTAGCAGGATAGTACATTTTTAATTACTACACTAAAATATCACCGAAATAAAATAAAGATTTCCTCTGATTACCTAGAGGTTTTTTTTTCATCCTTTGTGCTCATCTTCATCCAGTAAAAAAAATTAGTAGAAATAACTTAATTCTAGAACAACCACTATAAAAACCTTGAGTAATAATTTTGGCAGTATCACTAGATGTGTTTATCTAATAAATAACAGTAAGTAAAGTGAATCCCAGGCGGACGTGATTTGAGCCTGCGAGGCGGCATAAATGGATCGAGAAGCGATCGACGCCGGGGGCTTTGTGAAGATTTCATGGCGGAACCCTTTGCGTCTGACCAGGTTCGTTGCTAGATGTTGTAGTTAAACTTATCACAAGAAGATGCACCAAAAAATTCTCCAAAGAAAATAACATGGCCTTTTTGAAAATGTTAAATATCCTGTGGTATGGATAAGTTAAGTTTTGAAGTAGCCTAGATAATGAAGTGTGTACAAAACCGCCTCCCACTAGATGATTGATTATAAAGTCTGGACTTACAGTCAATGCACTAGATGGACCACCGATGACCTACCGGGTTAAAAAGAAATATCTAAGTTACCATTTTGCCTAACCCTAAAAAAAATTGCGCGGCACAATGAGATAATTTCTTCGTCACTTAATCATTAATCATCTTGCTGAGCCCGTTGTTTTTTACATGATGGAACTGGAGTTGAAACTTCAACGACATCGAAAATCATCATCATCATCATCATCATCAACAACCTGAAGACGTCCACTGCTGAACATAGGCCTCCCCCACAGAGCACCACTTTGAGGGGCTGCTTGCCTCTTGCATCCATCGGCACACATCGGACATGACAATATTGTTTTCTCTAATCCTATGTGATTTATTTGCAGGAAGCCGTTGATCTTAGGTCATCACATACGTTAAATCTTCTTCTTCTTCATTGGCCCTTTTGAGTCTATTTCTGGAGAGGCCTGTCCTCTCCCATTTCTTATGCCATCCTTTTCGGCCTTGTGCCGTAAAGTGAATGGGCCGAATTTAGATTTTGTAAAGTTTTATCATTGATAGAAAATAAAAGTAGGTCAGTTTTAGCACAACCACACTTGTAAAAACAAGCCGCTACAGCTCAACGTGACAAAAATGTTCGTCCTATTCGCGCGCGCAAAATAACACTGTATAATATTAACACCGAGATGGTTTTAACCCCTGCTATATCCTACGTACAACCCTGACATTGTATCTATCGTAATTTATTATGGATGCTCAGAGGATTTTTCGATGTGAATAATTGGTGAGTGAAAGCTTTATTTCTCGTAGGATGTACTTAAGATAGACAGAGAGAGAAATACATTTTAAGGTTTTATGACAAAAGATTGAATTAAAGAAATATTTTCTGGATAATCCAGTGTATAACAATATTCGCGTAGGTTTAATAGGCTTTCATTGAACCCTTTTACTATTGTATTATAAAGATAATAGCAGCGTTTTACCTGAAATAAAACGCATATTAAAATACTTACCTTACTGGAACCTTATATTGGAGAATAGCATTTCCGTTTCCGTCGATTTCCTGCCAGTTTTTCCGTATTTTTATACCTCGTTTCCTGTAAAGTGGCGCCACCTGGCGGAGGCGCAGCATTTTAGTTTACTTGGAAAAGTGCAGCGCCATATTGGATCATTGGCTCAATTTTCACCAGGCAGAAGTTAAGTGAAAGGTTCCAGTAAGGTAAGTATTTTAATATGCGTTTTATTTCAGGTAAAACGCTGCTATTAAATAACTGTACCGTTACTGGAACCTTATATTGAGACGTGTTTGTTATCGCCTGGTGACGCCACTTTAAAAATAATTAAGTATTTAGATCCTTATTAAAATAACGCCAATGTGATGTGATGTGGCTTTTATGTGAAACACAGTAGATAGGTGTGGTTTTCTATTATGAACATTCAAATATAATTATATATTACATAACAAGAAGTGCAGTGAATAATATTCACACTAAGGCAATTTAGATTGTCAATTCAGCTTTATGAATTGTGTTACAGATTGTAAATCATTGTATATGTTATTACCACTTCATGTCGGTAGACCTGATGAAATGTATTTAGCTGCTTGCTAATTGCCCTGTGCCATAACATGATTGAGAGAGACATTGTCTAAACATTTTAATACTACTGCTTATACTTTGAAGATGTGGTTTGATGCCAGCCTCTTCAAACAGAGTATTATCTCAGCCAGATACTGCTGTGTGCGAGGTGGTTTTGCAATACCTTCCTCTGATGAAATAAAACCTAACGTTTTATATTTGGTGCTTTCTATCCAGAATCAAGCATTAAGATTTTTACTGTTTACATGCCTATCTAAAGTAAAAATATAAATATTATATATTCGACAGACTTCAACCTTACACAATGATTAAAATCTTCTCTCAACATGCTTTGTCTGATATTTTCAGAACAAAGTAGTAATTGCAGTATGATGCGATGCCTGAAATCAATTGCTTTTGTCTAATAGGTACAACCATATAAATCAGCTGGCATTCCATCATCATAGTACCTCAAGGCTTTTGGATAAGCCTAAAAAAGAGCGTGAGAGCTTACTGACTGGATCTTTCGAGATACAATGCAAGGTGAAAACGATATGCCTACGACAGATTAAAAAATGGTTCTAGCGTAATTACGGTTAATACTCTTCCAAAGCTGGCCTTCCCTGTCAAGGAGAGGGTGCAGGTCACGATCCACCACGCTGGCGAAGAGTGAGTTGCTATGTAAATTTCCGAGCTATGACATGCGGTTTTACGTCACAAACTTAAGGAAACCATAATTTTTTAGTTTAAGTTAGGAATCTACGGTTCCGTCACTTTGGGCCACCCCGTATTTTCAAATTTCGTGAGCTGAATGCTCCAACTGTTTATGATTCATAAGTCGTTCAAGATCAACCATGCTTCAAATGCTCGGGCATTGAGATTTCCAAGTTTTCACATCTCTGTGGGCTTAAACATCACAAACACGTCATTTGGCCGATGTTGGTGAGTTAGGTCAGGACTCGAAAAATGGTCATGGAAGCGCCCATGTGAGTAGATAGTTCTGTTTAACACTGATAAAGACAGAAACTAGATAGCGATACTAACGTATTATATACTCACAAACCAGGTAGTGGATACTACGTATACTGATATGGGACGCAAAAATAGGGATTATCGGTTCTCACATTTCGTGTCAGAAAGTTTAACACAAGACGGGCTGCTCTGAACTCCCAACCATAGATATAACTATATAACCATACAATACTAGGGCGCACTATACTTACCAGTACCTAGTCCGAATTAAACAAAACCGTTGTTTTTAATTTCATTATTTCTACACTGGCCAGTATTATTAGCAGGTGCCACTCTGGAGGATGGCGATGCAGCGATAGATGATCGGCATGACTTGCATTCAGCATGAATGGACGTATGACATGAGTGTATTTGATGCTGATCTAATACTTGCAAAAGTTTATTTAGCATCTCTATAGTTCCATTATTGGGCGACCTGGCAGTTTTGTTGTCGCTTGTCGCTTTTATTGGAGACTGAACTGGCTCGAATTTACTGGGCCGGGGCAAGGCAATGATATCTTACCTGTAGGTATGTTGCACGCCCGCCAAAACTAACAAGAAGAGTTCAGGCTATTTCTCCCTGCCGTGCCGTCATCACTACCAGTCTTGCACTCCGAGTGTCCGGCAACACATCGCCGCCAATTTGATAAAAATATGCTGATAAACGTCGTAACGAAAATTGCATTCTTGTCTCTTTCTAACAACACTGGCGTATATACTCTCCATACTCCATAAACTTCATAATAAACATACGTAGGTATGTATAGGTGGCTTCTAGTTAGTTTTTAAAGCAGTGTAGTTCGACTGTAATGTCTCTATATTTCCGACTCACTGGGGCAAGGGCGTTGCTCGCTTGCAGTTCATAGACCACTCAAATCGTTAAGAATATCTTTCGGTAGTTAAAGGTTCCTCAACATTTATTTACGGTTAAACAAAACACGAGGTACCTACCACAACAGGCAATATTTATTTTTCTAAGTACCCGACTATTTATTACTATTTATTTATAGTAATATTTCTTTGCTGACAAGGATCAGCGCAAAATGTTTACTATTCTGACGAACCGCAGTGTTCATGTATTCATTTCAGAAAACATATATATAGTCGAGATAAATAGCAAAACTACTATGTCCCATTTTTCTTGCAATAATTGAGCTACCCAATTGTAAGAATCAAAGTTCTTTTGGTGCTGTGCTCAGACACAATGGCAAGAAGGTCACCTCTAACAGTTCACAAGGTGCAAAAGGCCTGTCTGTATAAAACTGTACATTTTCAAAGGGATGCTCAACATAAACTTACTTTCACACCCAGTCCTGTTTTGGTTGCAAGAAGTATGGAATACAATTCATGTATATCAGGTGAAATGGTGCGGCCATTATATTAACGCTTTAAGGTTGTAGGTAATTATAGCGGACGGACTGATCTATCCAACTTTGTTATTTGAAAATGAGAGGAGAGGCAACTAAAGAAGGTTATCTGCTACTTTTGGAATGCCCTTTATTTTTATAGATTTTATGAACAATTACAGACAGTTGTTCTGAGAAAATAAATTTATGTATGGATTAAATGCATATGCACGTGTATCAAAGAATTGTATTTGATGCTCTTTAATTTTAACTTCAAAATCATTCCTGCTAGGTGATCACGAAACTTTGATTACAATCTATAGAAACCCCAATTTGTTTGGATTTGACAGTTTCAATAAATGGTTTACGTGTATAATTACTAAGGAAGTTTTCCAAATTAGGAATTAAAATACTCTTGTTGCATTGCAATCAAAGTTCCATGATCACCTCATAGGTGTGCTCATTTCTGCACAATTCTGCACAATTCTGCTCATTTCATACCTTGGCTGAATTGGAAATGTTTGAGCTATTACTTCTCTCTGAAGGAGCGTCTGAGCATTTGTACGCTCTTTGCTACTTTTACGAGCGGGCTGCGAGCCCCGGTTGTGAGCCTAGCCCAGTGCCAGTTACAATGGCTATTTGAGGATTGACCTCAGGGAGGGCAGTTCCTGTGATACAATATCCTGCGAGGATAGATTATTGTAAGTTTGTTATGACAAATTTTGTTCATTGCATGTGATAACATCCCGTGAGGATGGCTATTCAATTTTAGACAAACTTTACTTTAATTCACAGTATGTGATAGCATCCTGCGAGGATGACTCATTGTAAGTTTTAAAAGACAGACTTTAATTCACAGTATGTGATAGCATCCTGCGAGGATGGCTCATTGTAAGTTTTAAAAGACAAACTTTAATTCATAGTATGTGATAGCATCCTGCGAGGATGGCTCATTCTAAGTTTTAAAAGACAAACTTTAATTCACAGTATGTGATAGCATCCTGCGAGGATGGCTCATTGTAAGTTTTAAAAGACAAACTTTAATTCATAGTATGTGATAGCATCCTGCGAGGATGGCTCAGTGGAAGTTTTGAAAGATAAACTTTAATTCATAGTATGTGATAGCATCCTGCGAGGATGACTCATTGTAAGTTTTAAAAGACAAACTTTAATTCACAGTATGTGATAGCATCCTGCGAGGATGGCTCATTGTAAGTTTTAAAAGACAAACTTTGTTCATAGCATGTATGTATAACATCCTGCGAGGATGGCCCCTTGTAGGATTTTAAAAGATAAACTTTGTTCATAGCATGTAATAACATCCCGCGAGGATGGATCATTGCATGATTGAAAACGGCATACTTTGCTCATATCATGTGATTGCATCCCGCGAGGATGGCTCATCGTAATTGGTAAATTTGTAAATGACAAATTTTGTTCATAGCAGTAACAAATATCCAGTTCCATGCGATGGAACGACAGGCTTTTGATTGCAAGTCGCTAAAGGTGGAATTCTGTCTACCGTAGTGTAACACGCAATCTGCCAAAACATCTATACAATCCATTATTATGGTGATCAGTGTCAGAGAGACTTAATGGTATCTTGGTTTTGATATAACTCTTAATATTTTATTATTATTATAGGTTAGGTGACGAAAGGTGTCATATTTATATACTTCCTCGACTGATGTTTGAACAAGAGCACTACCCAGTCATTGAGATCGGTTAATATTTTTACGTAGTCAAATGCTGACGTTTTGCATAGGGACAATTCAACATTATAAATAATTCATAATGACTATGACTGTCACTCTTAGGATTACGAAATTATCTTCAAAATCGATATCCTCTAGTATAACTTGAGATGACATGACATGCATGATCTATAAAACCTACCGAGGTACTTGTAGTAAGAAAATAAGAAAATTGTTATAAAGCTCACCCCTGCTTCGTATGGCTGGTTGGCTATTTAAAATTTAAACTGTAAGTGTCGAACGGCAAAAGCCGTTTATAATTGGTTTACTTACCAAGTGTGGGTACCACTTACTTTTACAATTTACTCACATATTCACTTTCACTATAATATAATTAAATAATAATGTGAAGTAAAGCATATAGAAAATACACTTAATAACTTTGCAACTCACGCAGAGCCAGAGCTGCTGCGCACAAGTTGCTACGACGGGAACTCAAACGCCAATGATCCAATATGGCGCTGCACTTTTCCAAGTAAACTAAAATGCTGCGCCTCCGCCAGGTGGCGCCACTTTACAGGAAACGAGGTATAAAAATACGGAAAAACTGGCAGGAAATCGACGGAAACGGAAATGCTATTCTCCAATATAAGGTTCCAGTAACGGTACAGTTATTTAATAATAATATTATACGTTGGTTGAAGCTTTGAAAGGACAAATGGAGTAGATAAATAATAAAAATGCTCAATTAGGTCTGTGTGAAGACAAATTTTAGTGAAAAAGATTTTCTGATACCGTAGTAGGATGGTAGCTCATCAAACACATTTAAAAAAATCCGGTACCTTAATTCTTCTTAGTTCGGACGCCAACCTGACCATGTGGTCAGGCGGGCGTCCGAACTTACTGAATGAACAGCCGCTCAGCCGCAGGCTGGCTGGTTTGCCTCTCACTACTCGTCGCCTGATTCGTGTCGTGGACCGGACACAGATATCTACTATACTAGGGGACCGGAGGAGAATGAGGATCACAGAGTACTTTTGTATGAGGATTGCCGAAGTGATTCAACTAGTCGTTGAGTCGTTTCACAACCAATACGTCTTCAGTTTCCGTTGGGCGGACATAATCTTTAGAAAAACACTTAAAATTCAAAGTAGTTCATATTTAAATTTTTAGCATGTTCTAAAACAAATTCGATTTAAGTTGAGCTGCTCTGCACTAGATTTTCGTAACAGCTCCAGCATCCACTTATTTATTCCCGACAGCTTCAGGTTACAGAAGAGGTTCTCATTCAGTTTCTGTATACCGTTTTAGAGCTACAGCCTTTTCAGTATGTCTCTCAATTTGAATGGCACTCTCGTACTTAGTTTGAATGTTAAATAGATGGCTTGAGAAATGCTTTGGTGATTTCGGTAGAAGTTGAGAATGAGGTATTATGTACCTAGGTAGGTATGCTTTTTGTGTTATGGTGGAACGTTTTCTCTTCGAGAAATTCAAATTTAGCACATAATTTTTACCTTTCTGGATAATGTAGAGACAATAAACGGCTAAGCCGATTTGGACGAAATTCTGCACACAAATTGATAATACTGCTCATAATAGAGATTATAATAGATTTTTTTTTCTAGAAATTACAATTTTCGACAAGAAAACGGGGAAAAGGCGTAGCGGTTTTAATATCACACTTCACACTAGTATTATATAGGCGAAAGTTTGTATGTGTTTGTGTTTGTGTGTATGTGTGTATGTTTGTTACCTCTTCACACTCAAACGGCTGGACGCATTTGGATGAAATTTGCAACATAGATTGCTTATGTACTGGATTAACACATAAGATACTTTTTATCCACGGGCAAAACGGCGGGGCGCAGCTAGTAATAGATAAATGCTCCCAGTAACCTACTACTCTAATAATAACCTGCAATAGTAAAGTAAGTACCAATGTTCGGAATACTAAATGCTTTTAGCATTATATTTCACCGAGATATTGGTAGTTTTAGTTGGAAATACCCATTAGATATAGGTAAACGTATCATAAATACCAATAACTGTTATTTGTACGTGGTAATCATAAAATGTAGATCAATAGAGCAGGTAGAGACTCAGTCCTGTGGTTAGGCAATTAGTATTTATTGCAGGTGCATAGAAACGATGAACTTTGTAACGTATACGAATTATTATTTTGACTGGCCTGTTAGCTCAGTTGGTAGCAGCCCTGCCTTCTGAACCGTAGGTTGTGGGTTCGATTTCTACCCGGGACAAACATTTGTGTGATGAACATCGATGTTTGTTCTGTGTCTGGGTGTTATATTGTATTCTATGTATGTATTTACAAACAAAAAGTATCGATGTATTCTATCAGTTATCTGGTTTCCATAGTACAAGCTATGCTTAGTTTGGGGCTAGATGGCGGTGTGTGAAATGTCTACAAATATTTATTTATTATCTGAAACAATTAGCAAAGCCAATAAAGCCAAGCATTTTAGTAAAACTACAAAACGCAGCCACGAGAACCTCGCATATTCTCAATATCTAATACCTACGCATCAATTTATAAGGTTCTCCACTGGTGAAGAATAAAGAAGCGAAGCCTTTCTACGTCGTGGACCTATTAGACGCAAGTTGCCGCTAGATATGAAATTACGAGTTTTTTTTTTACTATTGTTTATGGCCAAAGCATTAGATAATCTAAGCTCCACACTATCAGGAAAGGCAATAACATAATGATCATGACATGAGGTGCTGAAGATGTACCAGAATCCTTAAATGCAGACGTTTCAGTCACTATTTAGGTGCATTGTTAACGACACCACCAAACAATACCCACCAGGGTGTGGTTGCCAAAAATAATTTATTGATGACACCATAGATAAATATAAAGATCATCTCACCCATATGCCAAATTCGTAATATTGGCCATAATAATATTATGTATTAACACAAACAGTACATACAACTAGGATCGATCTGAGTCAACTCGGGTTGGACCCCTATAAATCTACCCTGACCTATGTTCATTAATTTGCCCCTGTCAAGTCTGTATCTGAAATTGTTGATGTTTTGCGCGTGTTTGCAGCGAAAATTTATTGGACCAATCACTCGTGACCTCAAAGTTGGGCGGTATTTGAGATGGAATTTAATAATTGGTTTCGTGTTTTACTTGAATTGTACGAGTCAACATCTTTTTATAAACACGATCGTGGTTAGGGACTTCAAGGAGATGTAACCATCCTTTCTTCACATGTAGGGAAGTGGTTAACTATGGCATCAGGATCAGGCGCGGATACAGAAATTTCTCAAGGCCCCCCTTGAGAAATTCATTGCGCAAAAATCATTATAGTAGGGGAGCCCAAGAGGGGAATTTGGGGATATGGTGGTAAAACACATAAGTATATGATACAAGACCAATTTGTGCTCTTTTCTTTAAATGATGAGTTCCATGCACCTATATCTTCCTGGTAAATTGGATAATTACCGCGCTTGGTGCTGGACTGCCTGCGTGCCAAAGCCCCCTGCGCCTGTATCCGCGCCTGATCAGAATTGCTAGACCGCCTGAAGGCTTCTGACTTGGCGTAACGACGGTTGTCTAACAACAACAAGCATGACCACCGGCAAAGCCTCAATCGTTAGTGCTCAGCGATCGCCGATCACAAACGAATAGTCGAGCTTTGCTATAAGTAGGTAGGTATCCCTATGCTATGAATGAGAGCCGTTTTATGAATACGACGAAATCCACTACCGCAGACCATGCGAACAAAATTGACAGAGGTTATATTGGTTTAAACTAAAAAAACTTACCACATAAAAGAGAAATGTTGGTTTTATGCTTTTCGCCAAGTCGACTGGACCAATTTGGATAATAATTTCACTTGAAACGCTTATAAAATTTTCGCCTTTTTATCTAATACATACTTATCTTATTCAATGCCTATATACAGCCTGAGATCATTACTAACACAATTGTCACAAGTAGGATCCTGCTTCATTAATTCACTCCCAATTGTAAAGGACCAGTTAAGGAGAGAATAACACTGTCATAACAATTATAGTCCCAACTTATACAACTTCCTTATACTCCAAGTTACGGCTATCTCGTACTTAAAGGACGAGGTTACATTGGGTGTCATAAAAATTTAAGACTACGAGGCTTCTATCTAGTGTAATAGAAATTAGGTACCTATGTCCTCATTGCTTTAAAACTTAAACGGGCAATGTGCCTTTATTCTTTAAACTAACTACTACACTACTAAAACTAGTAAACTAGCTATACTATCTACTACAAAGAAAATTAATTAGACTGTATAATACCCGCGATGGCCTATAGACAGTCCAAATACTCCAGCCCACTACCGGTAGGTCGCGTACCCAACATGCAGGCAGCGTTGCCTCGTTGAAAAAAAAACTTAAGTTCAAATGTTACATAAAGAACTCCACGCAGTATGGGTACTATATCTATTCTGTCAGTGATATAGTTGAGTTCATTTTAAAACTGACTAAGCTGAAGTACCTACCTAACTAACTGCACCAACTAACTTATATATTAGTAAGACTCCCTTTGAGGTTGCACCGCGGTTCCAGGGTGTCCGCGGTCCCTTAAGGTTTCGGAGAGTCTTGGTATCCTTGGTGTCGAAATTTCTAGTGAGGTCCAGTTTCGGAGTCACCTAGAGGCCAAAGCTAAACTTGCCTCTAAAAAGCTTGGTGTGCTGAACAAGGCGAAGCGATACTTCACGTCGAGTCAGCGGCTTTTGCTTTACAAAGCTCAAGTGCGGCCCCACGTGTAGTATTGCTCCCACCTCTGGAACGGTGCACCTAAATACTTACTTGGGCCTCTTGATTCTTTACAGCGAAGAGCCACTAGAATTATCGATGATCCAAGGCTCTCCGAAACATTAGAATCGCTCGAGCTCCGGAGGGACATTGGTTCACTGTGCATCTTTTACCGCCTGTTCTTTGGGGAATGCTCTGAGGAGCTTTTTGATATCATCCTGGCGTCGGTGTTCTATCACCGTACATCACGCCACCGTCAAAAGGCTCATCCACATATCTTGCAAGAATGGAAATCACGCACGACTCGCTTCATGCGTTCATTTTTACCACGCACCTGCAAGATGTGGAATAATCTTCCCCCGGAAGTATTCCCGCAATGCTATAATATGCAGTCTTTTAAAAAGGGTATCAAAAAAAGCCTTACTGAGCTGGCAACGCGTCGACAACGCCCCTAGTGTTGCAGATGTCCATAGGCTACGGTTACCGCTTTCCATCAGACAGGCCGTATGCTTGTTTGTCTTAATATAAAAAGTACAACATAATAGCATAGTATTTTGACATAATATTTAGCAAAGTAAAGGAACATCAAACACGTACATAGACATTAAATTCTCGATAAAATCGCAGACACATAAATAAATTGTAATGAGCAGTAAACCAGGTCATAAACTATCAGAGAATCATTGCCTACAAATAGATATTTCGCACTGAATAAAGTTAGAAGAGATATTAGACAAATATTCGTTCAGAGATGAAGAAATAGATCGCGTCTGCGAGTGTAATATAATAGTCGTAGAGCTACGTATCTCTAATTAACTCTCATTTTGTGACGCTGGCGATTTGCCCCAACAAAAAGCAGATTACACGTAAAATATAGCCCAAGATCAAGTCACACAGATAACATAATAATTACTTCTATACTAGTTAATACTCAAGCGAAAGTTACAGCTGAATGAGTTATTTTAATCGAATACGTACTTCACTGATAGAGCGATGGTGGCCTAGCGGTAGCATGTGCGCTTCGCAATCTTACGGCACCGGGTTCGATCCTCGGCCCTGCACCAATGACTTATCTAGTAAGTTATGTGCAGTTTTCGATGCCATCGCTCCGTGCCTCGGAGAGCACGTTAAGCCGTCGGTTCCGGTTGTCATAAAAACATCTATGGCCATCGTTACGGGTAGTCAGAAGCCTGATAGAATCTGACATATAGTCTAACCATCCCTGTTACTGGTTCCTTATAGGTTGCGAGGTGAGATAGCAGTCGCTCGTGTAATTCTGGTAGCTTGCCGCTACAGGTTAGATTGGAAGCCGACCCCAATAACAAATGGGCAAAGGCAAAGAGGTTGTTGATTTCACTGATAACCTCCAGCACACTCTTAAACTTTCCTCTTTATGTATAGGTAGTAGGTGCATAAGTGTGTGTCTCAATAAATACTTTTAATTTTTTTTTGTAGATAGTGTAGGTAGTACATAGTATTCCAATACGATAGGTCTCAGAATACATTATGAACAAAACGACGTTTGGTGTTGAAATTGAGACCATGGGTGCTTGGGGACCGAGAGCTCATCGCAATTTTATCAGGACCGCCCCTGGCCGATGCGATGCACTTATTTGGCATTACGAATCAGCATTGCCATTCAACGGGGCAATGCTGCCAGCATGCTGGGTACGCTACCGACTGGTAATTAATAGGCATTTGGACTATCTATAGATCGTCATGGCTAAGTAGTACTTATACAGTTCAAATGGTTTTTATTAGGTAGTGTAGCTACATTTAGTAGTATTTGGTATTATTGCAGTAGTTTATAGAATAAAGTCACTTTGCACGTTAAAAAAAAGTTGAACCCACGTTTTATTCAGGGCCTCGTAATCTATTAATATACTTACTCTGAGGTTGAATGTGAACGATTTTTGGTTATTTCTTAGAAAACATTAAGTAGGTATATCTGAAAGAAAGTAGGCGTCGTCGTCCAAAGTTCTAATATACAGAGGAATACATAATATATATGATAGCGCGTCCCGTTATAATCTTATTTACGTGACTATGTACATTTAATGTGTAGCAAGTTAAATAACAACCAGGTACCTAAAAAAACAAACTACTGCTAAACTATTAAACAACCGAGAATTATTTTTCCTACTTTTCTATTGGTAGGATAGATGTGATTTTTTTTACTTGTTCTATTGGTAGGACGAATAGTAGAACAGATGGGAACTACCCTTAATATTTTTATTATCCGTTATAATTGATTGATAAAAACTTAAAAAATATCTACGTAAAAGTAGCTGTGTCAATTAACTATTGGTGCAATCGCAGACTGGGCTCGTGGGCATATAGGTTTATTTTACATTTATATTTATATTTTATAATTATATTTACATTTATGAACGAAAACTTTCAGGTTGCCCAATTATATGAGAATTTCAGAATTTTGTAGGTCTACAACTCTACAGTAAGTTGTAATACAAGCTACTGCCAGAAGCAATTTTATCGATATTATAAAGCTTCTATTGAGGTTTTATTACTCGTTAAGTTTTATGGGTTCCTAGCTGCGCAGTAATGGAGAAATTTATATACCTACCCACCTTAGTAGCTATCACGCTGATCGAATTAAAGGCTGTTTTTTGGAGTTCAAGGTTTTGCACGTTTTAGAACTTTTTCACAGTTTTAGTTTATGTACATAAGTGAGTAACATAAGCTTATTAGTTGTAAGCATGGCTTTTACTTGCGTGTACAAAAAAAAGCAAGTAATAGTACCAGGTAAAACTGTATGCCATAACTTGTCCAATCGTGATTAGAATTATTTTTTTGTAGGTATAGGTAGGTCTTACCGTACAAATAAATAGATAAAACCTGACATAAAATAATTAATTGAAAAAATTAAATTAAATTAATATAATTCTGCCAGCATGTTGGGTACGCTACCTACCGGTAGTGACTTGGACTGTCGGGCTTGGGTTGGTAGGCCATCGCGGCTAGTAACTATACAGTTCAAATGTTCTTTGTAGTAGATAGTATAGCTAGTTTACTAGTTTTAGTAGTGTAGTAGTTAGTTTAAAGAATAAATGCACATTGCCCGTTATGTAAATAATTAAATTAAATTTTTAATAACTTAAATCTTGTAAGAATAATAATTTCCACCTCGCACGTAAACCTTTCGTGCGTGGGTGGAAATTGTTATTAGCAGTTGTAAATCTATTAATTTTATAAACTTCGCTAAAAATTTCGCTTTCTTCTCAAGTCACATTAGCAAACATAAAATGCAGAAAGTGCGAAGAATGAATTGGATAAATTCTAGACGTCAGAAAATGGTCGAAGCATGAATGAAGTTGTTTTACGGAGTAGGTAAGTATTTTTCATGGCAAAGCGCCACTCGTGGAGTGTTTTCAGAGAAATCACGAGGCGGATCTCCCAAAATTCATCGCTGGCTTCCACTCACAGGATAATAATAACAAACGCAATAAAAACTTTTCCGGGAAAAATATTAGTTTTTCGTACCATCGGAGCTTCAAAAGGACCGAAAGACAACAAGAAATTGTACCTCATTTATTCCGCGTTTTTAAAGTCAAATAAAACTTTTCTTGTTATGATCGATGTTCTAATACAGTTCGACGGGGTTAAGCAAACTTTTGTCCTTAATTTTTTCTTGTTGAACAGTTCTGCTGAGATTTTCCGGGAGTTTAATCTCTGGAGTTATAAGTTTTTAAAAGTAGGTCCTGTTTTATGTTTATCAATTACCTTATTATTTGATTATAAAATTTAAAGTAGGTACTTTTTGAAAGTACGATAATTAGTTCGAGTTACGACCGCACGTACCGCTTGCAGCGATGCAATTCAAAGCAATTATGTAAACTGCGCTACGCGGTTTTTACTTAAGTGAAAAGGGCCACCCACATGGTGGATTTTTATAGATAAAAATATCCAATAATATTTATATTGTAAGACCTAAAATTTACATACCAAAAATGATCAAACTCGGTTCAGTCGTTCAGAACTAAGTGGTGAGGTAACAAAAATACCTACATGCAAATAGGAGGCTAGGGTCTTGCTATTTTTATATTGCATAAACTAATAATAATCCTCAAAAAACAAACAGTCGTGAAAACAAAAATTAATACTTATCTCAAAAAATGACAGTTACAAGTCTTTTAAAATCTTTAAAATACAGGAATAGAAAGAGAGCCCAAACATGCAGTGACGTTACTCTTGCTCCTTCATAGTATCTCATTAATAAGCTGTGGTAGCTTTACATACAGTCTCTTTGGTATGTGACTTAATAAAGTGCGTTTTCATAGTAACTGTGAGGAATATCTTGTTTTGCGAGAAAGCCACAGACGATGCCCCCTCCAGAAACTTTAAAAGTTAATTACTCCTTGATTTATTTACCGATTTTACTTATTTTTTCAATTAGAATTAAAATATGTAAGACATCATTGCAGGGTACGTTTAAAATAAAATGCTAGTTCCAATTTTCTCGGTGGTTTCAATCCAACTTAAAGGGGTCAAATGGTGTGTTATATCGGAATGGAAATCCGTTGGAGTAATTTGAGGCGAGCCGAAACGAAATTGTCGCTAAGCGTTTCAATCCTACGCGTAACGCGACCGCTGGGACCCGAAACCTACATGATGATTTGAATTTAATCGTACGTTATCTGTGGTACCAAAGAACGTACAAAATATATATGTACGTGTACTTCAGAACATAAAAGCCTACTGCGATTTATTTGACGCAGGAGGCCCGTAAAACTACTCGATTTCAACTTATTTTCAAGAGAATAGGCAAGCTAAAAAATATCACCATCATCATCATTATCATCATCAGCCTGAAGACGTATACTGCTGAACATAAGCCTCCCCCAGAGCGCGCCTCCTTGAGCAGCTGCTCGCCTCCTGCATCCACCGGCTCCCTGCGGCTTTCACCAGATCGTCGGTCCACCGAGTGGGGGGCCGGCCTACGCTGCGTCTTCCGGTTCGTGGTCGCCACTCGAGAACCTTTCTGCCCCATCGGTTGTTAGTTCAGCGAGCGATGTGGCATGCCCATTGCCATTTTAATATGCTAATTCTAAGAGCTATATATCTGCCACTTTGGTTCTCCTGCGGATCTCCTCGACATGGATATTATCTCGAAGGAAAACACTGAGCATAGCTCGTTGCGCGACTTTGAGTTTACTAATGAGGCCAATAGTAAGAGACCATGTCTCAGTTCCATAAGTTATCACTGGCAACACAAACTGATTGAAAACTTTCGTATAACATATATACCTATATATACGACTCTGTCTCGCTATTTAAATAAAGTATATATATATATATATAGTTTTTAGATGCAAACTATTTTGCGAGCGTGTTTATTATTATTCCAGTAAAACACGAGTGGCGTTTAAAATCCCCACTGGAGTTTTTGCACCGTATAGCTCTGTACTGCAAATCAGCCGTGGTCCAATCAGAAAATTATAGAAAATATTCGAGAATTTTTTACGTTCGTTTAACAATACGGCTGCGTTAGTGCAATACAGTGATGAAGATTCATAAAAAATCAAACTTGGTTTATAAATCAAATTATGAACACACATGCACTAAAAAGTAATTTGTGTTTGAATGATATCTTTTCACAACTTTTCAATAGCGTGGTCTTCTTCTTCTTCTTCTTCTCGTATATGCAAGTGGACCGTTTCACTAGCGCGGCAAATTCAAATTTTCTTGCGTTTTTTGCCAATAATAGCTTAATTACTAAAGGTGATTACATTAAAACTGATTTAACGTAAAGAAATAGAATGTATCAACAAATTACGATTAAAAGTATCTTCTAGACATCATTATATTTAGCGACAAAGGCAGTAAAAAGATTTCGTCTTAGTTTTTCAGTCTATTGCCGTTTGTTGCTAAACCAATGATATGTAGGTGATACTTTTAATTTTAATTTATTGATACATTCTATTTATTTGCGCAAAATTAGTTTTCATGTAATCACGTTGAGTAATTAAGCTATTATTGGCAAAAGAACGCAAGAAAATTTGAATTTGCCGCGCTAGTGAAATGTTCCACCTTAAGCTACTTAACTATGGCGCGATCTAAGAAAAAAGCTATATACATCCAGTATTACCACTACGAATTATTGTAACCAAATTTGTCAGGAAAACTAGTTTTCTGGTTACGAAGAATAGCCCATAATTGAGTGCACATTTTGACCATACATTTTATTAAAATACTTTTATTTAAATCGAGTGGCACTGTGGCTGGATGTGACGCTTATCATCAGACGAATGACTGCCTCATTCACGTAATTTGACTGGCCTGTTAGCTCAGTTGGTAGCTCTGCCTTCTGAACCATAGGTTGTTGGTTCTATTCCCACCCAGAACAAACATTTGTGTGACGTACATAGGTGTTTGTTCTGTGTCTGGGTGTTATATTATATTTTATGTATGTATTTACAAACAAAAAGTATCTAAGTATTCTATCAGTTATCTGGTTCCCACAGTACAAGCTATGCTTACTTTGGAGCTAGATGGCGCTGTGTAAAATCTCCACACGTATTTATTAATTTATATTTATAAATCATAAAAAAAGATTTAACGAGAGCTCAAATACTGCTATACTTGTATTCTGCAATTTTTCGACAGAGCGACGAAAAATCCAATTGCTTGAATTAACACACCTTCATCTCCTTGTAATGGCAGGGCGTACCTCCTTCGTCGTGAAAAATGGAATCACGGCAAAACATAATTTGTCATTTTAATGTTTTCATGTCCGCAACCGTGGGATTATGGATAGACGATTTATAACGTGTCATGTGCCCATGCCATTGTGTGGGAAGGCGAAATATCTTGCGAAGACGGGCTTCCTGTTTGTTGTGGCGTTTTGTCATTATTTACCTATCTAGTTTTGTTTAGTAGTGTTATTTATTGTATTTTCTGGTAACAAGTTTGTTGACTAAAGTCCGATTTCACCAAAGTAGAATAAATTTTATTCCAAGTATAACTTTCCGAGTTACACGAGTGTAACCCTTATACCACCAATTTTGAAGGAATAAGATGCTTACTCCTTGGTACAATCAAAATGGCGTCTTTTTTTTCTTATATTTTGGCTCCACACATAGTGTATTTAGCCAGTGTCAAGTTTTGTAATTTTTCATCGCATTATGGAAATTTTCACTTAAAGTCAAGTCATAGTCACAGTCAGAGTAGTCATAGTCTAGTCTAAGTCATAATCCAGTCTAAGGCATGCCCTAGTAAAGTGGTGGCAACTTTACTAGAGGCTTCTATGGAATTTTGGAAGCAACACGAAAAACCACGTTTCACTACATTATATCACTTGCGCACACTCATGCTCGTAATTCAGCACTTAATGCGTAAAACACCACCAATTTTAAACATTAACACTGGAAAAAGCATATGTTTTGTAAAATAATACAACACCGACGTGAACTTTTCCGCGTTCCCGCCAAAACTAATGGCGTCTTTTTAATTGTCATTTCATTTGTCAATCAGCTGTATCCAAGAGTGACCAGCACAGATATCTACTATACTAGTCAAAGACAGATAGGACAGCTCTATATGACTGACAATTAGTTCCCGTGTCTCCGCTAAGCGCTGGTGTCGCCATAGTGATGAACCTAGCTCCATATTCAAATATCGTTATCATATCGACAGCATAGTGACGCGCCACAGCAAAAAAAAAATCGACATGGAAGTTACATAGAAAGTTATTATTATTATTTTAACCTATTACATTTTAATACTACAGGAAGATGAAGCACCCGCTAATAAGGATTAAATGAAACAAATGAGACTGAAATAGCTTTTATTTATTTTTATTTCTTAGCCTATGAGCTTTGTATTGTTATTGTAGGCCATTTTTTGGGGTGAAACATTTTTATTTTAATTATTTATTTTTGCTATTCAAATTGAGTTTACTCACCAGATGAGCTCAAGAGAATCCCGGGCAACACTTAATTTGCAGTGAACAAGGATATCCATGCAGAAGACTGTTACCCATCCTATCAAATTGGGAGTATATCAAAGTGATTCTGGCAAACACGTTTGTTCACTAAGACAGACCTCTGAGCTCAGTATTTGTAGGAATCAGAAAAGACAACCATAATTCTTGTAATTTATCGTCCCTTTGGATACTTAACAGGCGATGAGTTTTATTAGCGACGTTGTGGATATCTTTGTAACAGGTAAATTGTCTATATTCTCTAAAATTAAACTACCTACAATAATCATACTAATAGGTAGGTACAGACTAACTACTACTAAATGCTATAAAAATAACCATAGATTGATTTTTAAGTGTAAACCACACTTCAGGGATATCTGTAAAGATATTATAGTCCTTAAAATTTTAGCGACCAGCGGCACTTGCACCCGCGCCTACCAACTCACCGGATTAGACGCCCTACCAATTAGGCCATGGGGCATGGGACATGGGATTTTAAGGACTATAATATCTTTACAGAAAAAATAACTACTTGGAATGTACCTATATTGGTCGCACTGACTTATAGACATTCCAAGCAAAAGCCACTACCAGTAAGTAGATACTAGCAGCATTACGCCCCGCAATACCGATTCTTTGTGCCAAATAAGTACCTACTATCATTTATTTTGTAATAAAAAATCTTACGCTCTATGAATATCCAAAACCTGAATCATAATAACTCAGCTTTTGCAAATACATATCTAGAGATTGCATAATATTATGATAGCGGATCCCCACGCCATAAAGATTGAGATGTCGACGTAAAACTGATCATTCAACTTTACTGCTCATAGACCTTTGAGCAGTAAAGGTTAATAGTTTTATTATGTCGGTATAAACGAGAAAATTAGTACTTACTGTCGATTTCGATTTCATGAAACAAAGGAATAGGTATATAGACTACGAAAAAATTATGCACTTATTTAAACCTACATCAGTATTACTCAATTTCTGATTAATAGGTGTGATCGCACACCGACCAGAGGTGGACGGACATAGCTATAATATGTGCATCAGATAATAGAAGGTAGCATACTAAGTTAGTTATATGTATTATATTTACATCTACAGACACAATGAGCATGTTGTGCGTTAATAAATAAATATTCGACTGATATTGTGATCGAACGCTGAACACGTGTTTATCCTTAAAATATTAGCAAAAACTTTTTACCTGGATAGGTGAATATAAATTAAATCAGAAAAAATAAAGAGAAAAGGAGGTACCCGCACTTTTTGAAGATTGCGAACAACTACGAAAGCTTTCGAATCCCGATATTTTACTATGATCGTTCTTTTACGAGTAAAAGTTTCGGTCTCGTTCAGAGGTCATTGCCGAAAAGTTCTCTTATTTGCGAGCCACTCGTGAATTTGTACAGTCCGCTGCGCGTGCAATAGAAAGTTTCCAGATTGAGAGCCACAAAATAGGTGCCAAAAATCAGATAAAACAATGTTCTATCCGGTCATAGAATTCCAACAGTATAGGAACCTTGACTAACTTATATTTTTTCTTAGCAAGGAAGGTTACATACTACATAGATTCATTGGTCAGATCCATAATGTACTGAACGCGAACCCAATCTATCTGCCCGAGATGGGTAAAATATGGGGTGCTGATGTACGACTGACTCTACAAACATGTTTGGTCAACTGAATTACTGATACATAGGTGAACATTTCATTGTAGAGTTGGGGTACTTCATTTTCTCAAACATGCTTGGAAATTTGAACATTATTTTGACAACCTTCTTCGTGATAAATTGAAATTGCAGTACTGGCGAGCAGCGGCCGGCAAAAGTTGTATGAAAATCCATATCTGTCGTAGTTTAGCGGTCAAATAAATTACATACAAAACTCATATCTGTCGCGTAATTTAAAAATGGAACTAGCTTTTACTCCGAAACATGGCAACCAAGGAGATAACTTATCAAAGGTTTTATTTGAATTTCGAACTGGCCTGTAAATAGAAAGCTGCTTATTGAAAAAACATAACACTTTTTGCCGGGAAAAATTTTATTAACTAAAAAAATTTTGTTTTAATTTCCGCGCATTATTTGAGAAAAGTACTATACAAGCCTTGGCCATAACTAGGCATTGATGGACTTACGTATGTGTGCCTCGGCTTTGCCTTGGCCTACATTTACACGTTCGTCCATCAATGCCTCTGTTACTGGCCGCTGCAGTAATTTACCATATACCTTTTCTTGTTGAAGGACTGTAAAATAATATTCGTTTGAACGAGGTGATATCAAAGACTTGTTATTGCTTCGTTCTGAGTCCGTAGAATTTCTCCAAAGTCCATGGTTTTTTTTATTGAACGGGCTAATGCTGTTGGGCTGTACCGATCTTTACAGCGTCACCAGGTGGGAGGGCAGGCGCTTAAGGTCCCCAGCCGTCAAAAGTGGCAGGCTACTCAAGGGCATCCCTGGGGTGCGAAACAATTAAGGACTGCTTAGTTACAAGGTAAAAAAACTTTTAAAAGTATCAAAATCAATCGTGCGTTAGGCGCCGCGGCAATCTTCATAGCTTTCAATAAAAAGTATTTTCGTTTGCACTTTTTACTCTGTAATAATCATCAATAAATGATGTACTATCATGTACTCAATTTTTGCTAATGAATTCAATTGCATCCTACATATCCGATATGAAAAATAAGATATGTAATCATGTATATGTATGTCTGTATTTATGTTTTCAGTTTAATATTATGGTATAAGAACTCTCAGACAAACGCAGGATATAGGTAATCTTGTTAAACCTCACGTATAGTATTATGTTATCTGTGACCTCACCTTTATAAGATAGCGTTATCTGACTTTGACACATCGGTCTTAGTAAGAAAACTGTAAGTAATGTTCTTATTGTCTTACATTATAGTTCAGCTGACTGTATGACGAATACTTCACAAAGTTTCTTCGTGAAGTTCGTTCGAGAAGCATTTACATCTACTTGAACATACTGAAAGAAATTCCTTCTTATTATTGAGAACATTGTGTTCCAAAATAATTAATATTGACTTGAAGTATGTTGGAGAATATGTAAACGGAATCGTGGATTTTATGGGTGAATATTGAGATTAGATTATTATACAGCAGTTATGGTCATACTCAGCCTTTTGCTAAAAATATTTAAAAATTGCGTATTTTAGTGTTAAAATTCTCATGAGTGTGATTTATTTTTAATAAATATATATCCGACTGTTATACACTATTCGAGACTAACAGTCAGATATATATTATTTTAAAATTGCGTATATTAAGTCTAATTGAACTAGGTAAAATTAAAATATCCATCTCTTACATTGCCGTCTATTTGACAAGAACAGCAACAGTTTTAGGAGTTTTAGATGTGTCAACTAAAGGCTTCAAAATTAACCCCACTGTTTATGTCGGTTTCGCCCCTATATAGATAGACTGTAGGATCTACCGATAACGTCATTGCCGTGGCTATTAAGATATATTATGCGAAATAACTAATTAATATCAAGTTCGATAACTGGTCTTAGAATTGAAACAAAATAGTTGAACAATTAACTATCAACTAACAGAATAGCCACTGTATGGGTTGTATATATTCTGTGGTGAATCTTTTCAAGTAGTAGGTATTCGCAAACATAAGTTATCAGTTTTGTTGGGCAGGCTCTACACGATCAATTTAATTGATCATTATTTGATGATTGTGCAATGTTATTGATCGTGAAGGGGTAGAATTGCGCAATGTTTTTCGGTTCGTTGTATGGAGAAAGCATTGACGCGAATGGCTCGTTAAATGAATTGACGCAATATACTTGATCATGTAAGAGCCGCCTTAGGTTAGGTAGCATCTACCACCGCTATCTATAGCTAGATAAATATAAACTCCTTAGAGAAAGTAGGTCTAAAAATGCGATCTGCTCAGCAACTCGAGTAGTAGCTATCACAATAATTTAGACAAATAAAAATTCTCTCTCGTGTTACGCAAAGAATTTCTCATTTCATACCTTAGAGTACTCGTGATATATAAATTTAATTATGGAAGCTGACGCTGGCTTCATGTTGAAATAAAATTGCGACCAATTAAGGAAAACAAGGTGGCCGTGCCTTCGGATTAACGTTCTTAATTAACGGTTAAGGAGGGAGGGATCATAAAAGGGAAGTAACTGACAGTAAACCAGAGTGGAATAACGGTATAGATCGACTGAATTATACAGAATAAGGTGTTATTATTTGGTGTTGCCAGCTAAAAAATATATAATAGGTTAGGTTTAGGTACTTATAGCGTATACAGGGTGCAATTTAATTCATTAGCATAAATGAGAAGTACGATAGTACATCATTTACTAATGATTATTAAAGGGTAAAGAGTGCAAATGAAAATATATTTTTATTGATAATTATGAAGATTTCCGGCACCTAACGTAGTTGGTACGGCGGATTTTACCTAATACTTCCAAAAGTTTTTGTTACATGTATATAATAATTAAAAACAGTAGGTACTTAAATAATTATATTTAACATTATAAAGTAGCAATTGATTAAGTTAACTAAATTTTAAATTAACTCATAATGTTCCGAAACAAAAAGTGTGCAAGTTAATCTCGGTACTCTCTAACATTAGAGTCTAATGTGAGAGAAGCCAGTGTCCCAGCAGTGGGCTGATGACGACACAATTATCAGAAAAAAAAAACAAAGCATTCTATTCTAACTAAACAATTTTTTTTTATATTTACGAACATTTCGCTCAGCGCCATCTAGCCCCAAACTAAGCAAAGGTTGTGCTATGGAAACCAGATAACTGATAAAATGCTTAAATACTTTTTGTTTGTAAATACATACATAGAATACAATATAACACCCAGACACAGAACAAACACCTATGTTCATTACACAAATGTTTGTCCTGGGTAGGAATCAAACCCACAACATACAGTTCAGAGTAACTACCAACTGAGCTATCAGACCAGTCAGTCAGTGAAAATGTCACATAAGTAAACGCAAAAAATGTTCACTTAACATGAGCTAAGGTACTGCTCAGATTACATATCAGGACTTTATTTATACAAGATGTCATGCAGGCCACTTCTCATTTCAACAGGCACTTCTGTTATAATAGTAGAGGTTCGTAGCATATACTATATTATAATAGGTAAGTACAGCTCGTCTGAGTGGGTACGTAATACGTATACAGGTTTAGCAACTGTAGTATTCGACTACAAAGGCTTGGACCTTCTCTCACAAGAAGATATAGTCCACCACGCTGCAGGTTAGTGGATGAAGCTACATCCTCGAAATTTTCGTGATTTTTGAATATACAATTTCCTCACAATGTTTTCCTTTACCGCTGTAAGAGCGAGTGTATAATAAAAGTTAAATAATTTCATCATCATCATTATCATCAACATCATCAATAGCTGAACATAGGCCTCCCCAGAGAGCGCAATTTTGAGCGGCTGCTCGCCTCCTGCATCCATCGGCTCCCCGCGGTCTTCGCCAGATCGTCTGTCCACCTAGTTCGGAGCCGGCCTATATACGCTGCGTTTTCCGGTTCGTGATCGCCACTCGAGAACCTTAATGTTAAAATATAGTAAGCCAAATATAGTTTGAAAAAGAAAAACCTTTTTTATACTGTTACAGTACAACACAGAAACGAAAGTCTGGAGTTTCGGTTAAAATATAAAAGATAGAGGTGGTGCGAGGCTAAACAGAATTTGAACCATGCGGTGCGTTTTATTGAAAGCCATAGTAGTCGCTCCACTAGTAGGGGACCGAAGCTGATAATAATAGGCTAGTGCTCTACCATTTTTTTATTACATAAATTAATAATATTCCTAAAAAATAAACAGTCGTAAAAGCAAAAATTAAATATCTCATAAAATGACAAAGTTACAAGCATTTTAAAACATAGAAATAGAAAGAGACAGCTCAAACATGCAGTGACGTCACTCTTGCACCTTCATAGTACCTCATCTCATTACTTAGCTGTGGTAGCTTTACATACAGTCTCTTTGGCATGTGACTTCACAACGTGCGTTTTCATAGTAACTGTGGGGAATCTCCTGTTTTGGGAGAAAGGGACCAGAAACTTTAAAAGCTTATTACTTCTTGATTTATTTACCGATTTTACTTTTTTTTAAAATTTTTGCATTCATTTTTAACCTACTTAAAATTATCATTCGCGAGTCATAACTCATCAACATTTAATTTCGAAAGAGGTATAGCATTCTAAAATATTGCAAGCTAAGTGAGAACGAAAGAAAGGAGCTTGATAATAGAATTATTTTTCAGAGCATCGCCGAATCAGCGGGGGTCGTTATTCAATTACAAGGGGAGGAAAATACGCGTTGTTTACCTGGGACATGGTGTATTGATCCAGCAGTACATCAATTTCGACAATAAATGATAACAGCCACTTCACGTATGAAATATAGTTTTGCCAGGGCAAACACCAACTGAAGTAATCCCAATAGTAGTTGGAGCCACTGGAGTAATTGCTAAGAGCCTACACAGATATTGCGACAAAGCTTACTCACATATCAACACTAACATCATACAGAAACAAGCAGCCATACACGCAGTCACCATCATCAGCAAGGTATTATGAGTCTCTGTGTTTGTTAGCGGGGAAACTGAGCCCTTTCCTTGAGGGTCTCAGGGCGGGCGCTTAGTACACCGAGCTGAATAGCTCGAGTAAAGGGAACCCTAACTTAATATAATCAATCAATATAATAATACTAAACGGCAAAATGGAAGGTACTGCTCCAAACATAATGCTACAAAATTGTCAATCTAGAATTAAACAAATTAACAAATGAAGCTCGTTCAGTTGTCAGGAGAAAATCACAAACAGCACGAGATATTTCGAACGTAGAAAGAAAAGGAGTGATTATGTACTGTTTTCCACTGAACCTGCGTTGCTGCAGGCCATCCGACCGAATCTTCTGGTCTATATAACATTTTAAGTAAAACAGGAAAATCAAGCGGAATATGCACGCTGCCAACTGCCTTTTGATTAAACTGGGGTGGTAATATGTAGCCTATTTCACTCGCTTATGGGGATGAAAATTATAATATATGAATTCTACTTGCGTGATTTCATTTTTTTGATAAAAATAAATTGTGACAACATGGCCTGGTACTCTTACTGGTACGTTGCCTTATAAACACAACTGTACCTATTTATAGCAACGGCTCATCTCTAATCTTTGCTGACAAATGGAAATTGTTGGAACCTCATTTTTTAATGTTGCTGTAAAATCGACATCATTTACCAAAACCAAAAGAAAATTGAAGAGAAAAACTACTTTACATCTCGTTTATCGTTAAATTCTAGAACAAAATAAATAATGGTACAGCTAGACTATCGTGGCTGTGGTTTTATTCATTTTTTTTTTGTTAATAGGCAAAGCATTGAACCATTGTCTCACCTGATGGAAAGCAATGACGCAGTGTACGAGGTGTAGGTGCATGCTTGCCTAGAAGATACTTGTTCATTCTCGACTTGAAGACACCCAGATCATAGTTGCAACTATATTCACAACAATATTAAGATTAATAAACGATCTGTCCAGTTCACCAAATAGAGATAAACTCATTGAAAATCACACCAAGTGGCGCCCACGGTAATAAGATAGCTGACCCATATCCATTCTAAATAGATTTTACAGAAACGAATACCTGCCAATCCGTGAAATACTGAAGGCTTAATAAAAACAGTCTGAATCAGTGAAGGTAATTGGTATACCTACCCAATGCGGTACGTGCAGCAAATCGCATTTTACAAACGCCGGCCGCTATATTCGGGATATCGAAAACCATTTTTGTCATTTATTCGCAATAATCCAATATGGAAGCGGGTGCGCGTGATCTCATTGACACTAAGCTTGGCTACGGGTAGCTATCCATAATTCATGGTGCGCCCTTTGCTGGGAGGAGTACATAAGCTTCAACTACGCTATAGTTTTGTAGTTGCGATTTTGATGTTCATTTTATTGCTGTGCTATGAGAAAGAGAAAGAGGAAGAGAGAGGGAGAGAACGAGAGAGACGGAGATTTTAATCTGCGGATTGTGTATCTCAATACCTACAGCATATTGACAGCAACATAAATTAACTTAATACATTTAAGATCACATTCAAGGTTGACACAAGCATTTATAATATATTTATAGGTGCCAAATGGCCCGCGAAAGAGCATTTCAACCCGTTCAAAAAATAAATTGCATGTTTAATTGTTTATGCATATACTTATTTATTACTAGCTTAATTTGTCATTCACAAAGCTCAGTAACTGTTTCTACGTTACTAACTCGACGGACGTGAATAATATTTGATGTGGTTTTCAAATGGCAGCGTTAGGTATTTTGGTGTATCCGAATCCCAACTAAGTTTGCTTCATTACTAAAAGTGATGAAGTGAGCTGACTAACTTTGTGGGGAAATTTGATGTTTGAGCTATCAATGCTAGATCGGTTCGAAGTTGTTGCATTGTTTTGTGAACCTGCATAGTTTTGGTATCTATGTATTTATGAGTTCCAGTTGGCAGAGTTGGCCTTGTGGTCCCAGCGGTTTGCGAATAGGACCACGCCGTCTCCTCCTGTGGATGCCATAAGAGCCGGCTAAGGGAATACAAGAGAATGGGCATCAGCAGCATTCTCCCTTCTGCGATCACCAAGCCGCCTGCAAAACGTGGCGATTATGGCAAACCCCCCTATGAGAAAGTCCAAAGTGGCGTCTTGTGGGGAGGCCTGTATTAAGCAATAAAATTATTGTTTTTGTAAGGTACTGTACACGTTTAAAACGGAAACCTTGTAGTATAGTCAAAAACAGATGAATATCTAGTACAATGTGACCCAAATGGAAAACCAAATTATCACCAAGTGCTACTCCACGCACACGTCGGCGGGTGTGACAGTAAGTCGTACCATAGCTTTTTATACAAACTTACTAAAAGATACTTAAACCATTTTCATAGCTATAAAGTCCTAAGTAAAAAAAGCGAAAACCCTTCAGGTTTCGTGCGTTGTTTTGGTTTAATTATGTCTTAAAATACTGGTTCTTATTACTTGGGCCGAATATCGATTTACTTTTCATGACAGATTTTAATTTACACCATCTACACCACTGTTATAAAGAGGAAAGTTTTGTATTTTTGTGTGTATGTTTGTAATGAATAAACTCAAAAACTACTGTGCCGATTTCAAAAATTCTTTCACCATTGGAAAGCTACATTCACCTTGAGTAACATAGGCTATACCATTACACGTGGGAAGCCGGGGCGAGCCGCTAGTAATACATATTTTACAGCCGAAGACGACGGTTAGCTTTGCAAATAAGATGACTTCTAACCGATCAGGTGCTATGTAACTATAAAAATCTTAAGAGCGCAACTTTAGAGTCTAGAGATTAGAGGTCTAGATACAGCTAGATTTCGAGTCGATAAAAGATCAGAAGTCGAAATTCGGTCGGATAGATCGCTGTTACTTTATAACTTTTGCCATCATGCCCAAAAAGTCCACTGAAAATTCTCCTCCAAAGAAATGCTATTGAGCCCGGCTTTCATCTTTTCTTTTCGAGTAATACCCAGCCACTTCACGCAATCACCGAACCGTAGGGCGTCCATGTATTTCCTAATTCGCGGTCTACACTCACCTACCTCACCAATTTTAGGTTACTGCTACTTTAATCATCACTTTCTGTTACTTATTCTTACTTGCGTTTGGTACTCTGAAACAATCACGTATTTACTCATTTTACCATGTCGCCGTTGAGACACGATTAACGTCACTTTCTGACAATCCCCCAAACAGTCTCAGAACACAGATGTCCTATTCAACAACAGGTTAATCATAGATTAGAAGCTAGTCTGTTCAAAGCCACTGGATTGCGGCCAGCCCGGACTGACAGTAGCCTTGATGCGGTTAAGCTGCTAAACATTAGGATTGCAATGTATTTCGGTGTGCTAGTATTTAAACTGACAGGTTTAAATAGACTGCTAAATAAAGGGTTAGTTTATAAAGAAGGTCAATCTTCATTTTTAATGGGTGTCGCGTGTGGATATGTGTGATACAATCAGCTTGACGCTTAGAGAAAATTGCTCGAAGCTTTTTTGTTGAAGTAAGTCTAAAGAACGGGATTATTATCTTGAAGTATATAAAATCACCCGCCAGGGCTAGCGTTGGCCAGACCCCCACTAGGTGGACCGACGATCTGGGTAAAACAGCGGGGAGCCCATGGATGCAGAAGGCGAGCAGCCGCTCAAAGTGCCGCTTTGTGGGGGAGGCCTATGTTCAGCAGTGGACGTCTTCAGACTGTTGATGATGATGATGATGATGATGATGACGAGAATCACCCAGGGATATGTAACATATAGTATATGTAGGTATTGTTGTTATCTCGGGGTTGGATAAGGAAGCGAGGACGTAAGGACCAATAGAGGAGGGGAGGGAGGGGAGGGGAATTTTAGGCAAACAATTAATTATCCTGTGCGAAGCCAGTTCAAATATAGTACATTACTGCAGCGGCCAGCAACAGAGGCATTGATGGACGAACGTGTAAATGTGGCCGAGGCACACATACGTAAGTCCATCAATGCCTAGTTGTGGCCAAGGCTTGTATAGTACTTTTCTTATAAAATGCGTGGAAATTAAAACTAAGTATAATAGTACCTAGGCAGAACTTTTATTTGATAATAACTTTTAAACTTTTTTTTTCAATAAACAGCTTTATATGTGCAAGCCAGTTCGAAAATTAAATAAAACGTTTGATAAGTTACCTCCTTGGTTGACATGTTTCGGAGTAAATGAACGTTCCATTTTAAAATTACACGACAGACATGACCTTTGTATTTAATTTATTATGACCGCTAAACCACGACAGATATGGATTTTCATAGAACTTTTGCCGGCCGCTGCTCGCCAGTACAGCAGTTTCAATTTATCTCGAAGAAGGTTGTCAAAATGATGCTCACATTTCCAAGCATGTTTGAGAAAATTTAAAATAATTGAACTGTTTAACCGTAAAAAGGTAACAGACTGAGAGCTAATATTAACAGGTATGGATTGCTTTTCTACATTGTTATAGCTCAAACGATTAATCTTTTAGTCTGATTATGCAGATTATGTATCATCCTTAATACTATTAACCTACGTTTAAAGCTTTCAATCTCTTGACTGTAGAATTTATTTGAGTGGCAAAATAATCCGCTTAGTTTCAGTTTAGTTCAAGCATATCAACTCAAGTTGAAAGCTTCATAGAATACAGTATGAACTATAAATGGTTGTACGCTTCAGTGCACTTGCTGGTGCATAGTAATTAATCATTTGTTAGTTTGTTGCTGACCATCCAATTACCCGCATGAAAGAGGGCGTGCCTAAACTAGTTTCAAGGGAGATTAGGAGCTAGAAGCTTTGGGACTTGTATTGTTTAGTTAGACGGACTTATTTATAGGGCTTAAGGTTTGCCGTAATGATACTGCAGTGTACTGTCCTTATTTGGAAATAAAAACGCTATTTTGTGAATGTTTAGGTTTAAACTCACTTCTGTAGGTATAAGCATTACAGAATAACCATAGATGAAACTTACCTACTTTTAAAGTATTCTCAATACCTTTTTTTTTTGGGGGGGGGGGGGGGGGGGAGGAAAATGCCCACGCATTCCCCTGCCAACACGGGGGTGGCGGCAGGGGATATGTGGGACTCGAACCCACTAAAAACCTCCCCATGAGCAGTCTACCGCCGTGGTGGGGCGAGGTGGGGTCGCGTTCGCAGTCGAGCCATCCCGCCCCGGGTATTCTCAATACCTACAGCAACGTATATGGAGTGTAATATGGTGTGTGTTTAACCGGCTAGAACAAGAGAACTAGGTGTAGCCAGTCACAGGTGGTTAAACTTAGATCTATCCTACAAAGTGACGATGCAGCCGAAGATTGTAAAAGTATGTTACGCAGATCACTAGGATAGGTTATCAACACAACGCGCAAGCCGAGCGAGCGAAGCAAGCGCACCGCGGCAGCTGCCGGCGAAGCGCTTAAAAATTATGTAACGCAGATCACTAGGCTACTTACCTACGGTGAGTGGCTGCACCTAGTTCTAGCAGGTATGATGAAGGCTAATCCTAGTTCTAACTGAAGATGAGTAAGATAATCTATGTTTAACCACCTAGTGTGAACAACTGCACCTAGTTCTTGCCGGCTTAAACTAATAGGTGTAACCGCACTTCGGGTTTTAGCCGCAATAATAATTATGTACTATTTAGAACCAGCCCATCTAATAATCTTCGTTAAACTTTACACGGACATTATGGTCACTAAAAGTACCTTGCATTAATCTATAAGAAATGATGATCCTGAACTTCTTTTATGAAGATATTTTTTTAAAGTTTTGACTGGGTTTTCGGCATATTTTAATGTCTAATAACTTCTCATCTGCCATTGTCGCCACACAAAGATAATAATATTTTCAACAAAGACTTTTATGTACTACTTATAACATTATATCTCTTTGAGTTTCAAAGACCTTTCTAATGGTATTATAGGTCTCTAGTTGCTACAAGGATCCCATGTTGTTTCTTTTGTTTATTTGTGTACCAGATTATCAGTTTTTTAATGAGCACCTGAACTTAATACCTGTTTGAAAATAAAATATTAATACTTACTGAAAATATTTCCTTTTATACTTCTATGCGCACCGGATCTGAGACTTTAATTAACTACGTAACATCAAAGATTTTATTTTTATAACAAAAATACAATAAGCTCCATCGTTACCGGCTCCTAATCCATTATTACGTAGCCTGGTCTTTAGTCTCCTGTGATTATGAACAGGCTTTTATTAATATTATCCGTTTTATTTACTAGCTCGTCGGTTCGGCAGTTACGCGCCTGGATAATATCTGTGCTGGAATAAACTGAAGGTAGCCAAATAATTAGCTGTTTTGAAGGGATAACGAAAAGCGAAACAAAATAAATAAAATAAAGTACTTAGTTCTGCATGTGCTGGGACGGATGAGATTGGTGGTTATGGAAAGGAATTATCTAGCTAAATTATAACCTAAGAATATGATAGGGTCAGTGTTTGCCTATGAGTGCTTTTTTTATGTAATCGAATGACGTGACGAGCTAGTCGTTCGCCTGGCATTAAGCGACACGGCCGCCCATAACGGATTGCAGTGTCACTCGGAACTCACTTAAGTTACGCGTGACACTGCGCACTGCGCACGCCATCCTGAGACATCACACAGTCTAAAAAAGTTTTCTAGACTGTGAGACCAGTTCGTAAAGTCTCATTTACCCAGTAATTTCACTAGCTACTGTTATGGTTCTTTGACTAATTTAACTAATGGTTTTATTTTATTTTTATTGTTGATAGGCATAGCATTTGATCACTGTCTCACCTGATGGAAAGTAATGACGCAGTCTACGATGGTGTATGCTTGCCTAGAAGATACCTGTTCACTCTCGACTTGAAGACATCCAGATCATAGTTTGCTGGAAACAAGGACGCCGGCAAGGTGTTCCACTCATTGGCTGTTCGCACTATAAAGTGCATAGCAAAACGCTTAGTGCGCGTTGATGGAATTTCAACCATATATGGGTGCCGTGTTTTTGTGCGCCTTGATGTCCGGTGAAAGAAGGGAGATGGAGGAATAAGATCGTGTAACTCTTTCGCCTCCAAAATGCAGTCTATCAAAAACCGATGAACTGCCAACTTTACGTCGGTGCTCTAAGCTTTACGTTATTAGCTAACAGGCACCGCCGACGTTTTGAATAACAAAAAAATGACAATTAAATAACGTAAAAGTATGTATTAGTGTCGTACGTCAGACATTCGTTGAAAAAGGAAACTATTTTACAAGGTTTTAGAATAGCTACCAATAGTTTGTATTTATACTATAATATGTACAATGTACATATTGTACAGAATATTTGTGTGGTTGTCGTTTGGAGCCTCTTCACGCGTGCACCGTATCGCGGTGTAAGATCCAGATAAACGTATCTACATTTTTACCATTTTACAGGAGAGCCTAAAAACTGTGAATATTTCACTTCTTTGCACTTTGAAGGGTTATATATCGGTTAATATATATTTTAGCAATGAAAAAAGTATACAGAAATAAACTCATACTATCAGAGAATAAAATTAAGCTAAAAAGAATTATAATGTGCACTTATTATAGAATTTATTAATTTTTTTCCACAAATTGGTTGACATACGTTATTTTGGCTCTTACTTATTCCTAACTGGTTTACCTATTACGTTGTTTGGGCAGTTTTTATTAGTACAAAATTAAATCATAAAGCAAAATATAAATCTCAATTCTTAATAAATTTCAAGGCACAATTTTTAAACTCTTTATGATGAACTCCTCCTACGAGGAGCGGCCATCCAGGAAGTAGACGTGGATAAGCCCCGAAGGTTCCACCAAAAATGAGATAGACTTCATCATGACGACCAAGAAGCACATATTTAATGGTGTCTCTGTGATCAGCAAGGTGAAAACTGGTAGCAATCATCGTATTGTAAGAGGCACATTGAATATCAATGTTAAGCTCGAAAGGTCACGTCTGGTGACGTCTACGCTGCGTCCTAATCCTGTCCAAATCCTAAACCCCGAAGGCTTTCAGCTGGAACTCCAAAATCGCTTCCAGTGCCTAGCCGAATGCAACACAGTGGATGAGTTAAACGACGGGCTGGTGGAAACTGTTCAAGCTGTTGAAGCCAAGTTCTTCAAGACCCAACTTCAGGCTTCAGTTGATATGTCAGCCTACGGTGAACTCAATAGACGAATCTGGAGTTCCATGCGACACGACTTGCGTGCTCTTAGTGCTTCACGTATTGAGGCCGCAATTGAGCGGAACTATGGCTCTAAAATGTTCGCAAAGGGTTCGTCTATTGGGCAAAGCCAAATGACAAAACTGAAGACCGAGAATGGCAGTGTAATTTCATCCAAGCCTGAGATTCTGAGAGAGGTCGAGAACTTCTATGGACAGTTATACACCTCGACACGTAAGCCCGCTACTACCACAGCTCAGGACACCAGAGCCAAATTATTTTTATTTTATTTATTATTAGCCAGACACTATACCGAGGATATCCCAGCCTGTACGAGATTAGAATGGCCCACAAACAGCTTAAAAACAACAAGGCGCCAGGTGAAGATGGAATTACGACCGAACTTCTGAGAGCGGGTGGTAGACCGGCACTTATAGTACTCCAGAAGTTATTTAATTCTGTCACCCTTGAGGTTACAACGCCATAGGCGTGGCACAAGATCGTGGTGGTGCTCTTCTTCAAAAAAGGTGATAACACCTTATTGAAGAACTATAGGCCCATCTCGCTCTCGAGTCATGTGTACAAGCTGTTTTCGAGAGTCATTACGAATCGTCTTGCACGCAGGTTTGATAAATTCCAGCCTTCCGAACAAGCCGGTTTCCGAAAAGGCTTTAGCACCATAGACCACATCCATACGTGTCGCCAGATTATATTGAAGACCGAAGAGTATAATCAGTCGTTATTGATTTTCCATCAGCTTTACTTTGCAAATATTTTAACAGGCATGATCCAATTTCAACAGCTCCTTTCCTGCCTCCCTAAGGTTCACCTTTATGTCTTTCATTTTTCCTCATATTCTTCTTCCATTCACTAGGATCAGCTTGACCTCTGCGATTGCGTTTGCTATTTGGATACCCAGGAATAGCAGATTCAACTCTGGAAATATCAGTAGTATTAATTTGTACGCTTTCATCAAGGGCATTTCTATTTTCAGAATTGAGAATGCTTTCAGACAACGTGCTGTTGTCGTTCCTCCAATTCTCTGATGCTTCTGATTTAGAACAGTCAGTTGATGATAAAATACAATCATCAAGATGTTCAGAAATAACAGATGTAACTCCAGATAAATCAGTAGTATTCATTTGTAGGTTTTCATCAGGATTTTTAGTTTCAGAATTGAGAATGCTTTCAGACAACGCGCTGTTGTCATTCCTCCTATTTTCTGATGTTTTAGAACCAGTCGAGGATAAAATACATTCATCAAGTGTGGGTACATAATTGCTGCTTGAATCTAACAGATGCAAATCTTCATTCAATTCACTGAGCGACACGTTTTCTAAAGTTAATAAAGAAGTCGGTTCGAGATAAGACACGTTTTCCAAAATACTATCTTGTTCCAAACAGTAATTTTCCGCAATCTGCTGTTGCTGATGGTTCTGCTGAACCTGTGTAGATGGTTGTAGGCAAGGTATTTCGAAATCAGTTGCCTCCTCATCAGTATAAGACATGTTTTCATTACACGTTTCTCATCATCATCAACAGCCTGAAGACGTCCACTGCTGAACATAGGCCTCCCCCAGAGCGCGCCACTTTGAGCGGCTGCTCGCCTCTGCATCCATCGGCTCCCCGCGGCTTTCACCAGATCGTCGGTCCACCGAGTGGGGTGCTGGCCTACGCTGCGTCTTCCGGTTCGTGGTCGCCACACGTTCACACGATTCTAATGGATTCTAAAAAAAATTATATTTAAAAACCTGTACCTGTCTGTATCAAAAGACTAACAAAGAGGGTAGATCTGTTTGGATAGGGATACCTACCCACTTGTGATTCTTTCATCATTAATTTCATTTCTTCGTTGTGCCACACTGGTTCATCATACGTTAGATCAGTTGTGTTTGCGTTAGCTGATCAACTGTTGATATTACGGCAGACAAAAAAAAATTAATCAAAAGTTAAAAGAACCAACTTACCGGCTCCAAAACATTCACAGCACCTCTGTAATCCCGAGATGATTCTACTTCTTTTATCGATTGTAAAATGTTCTAGTTTCGACTATTTTTTATTTCATTGTGTTGGCTGTTCTAACGATATTTACATAAAAAAGCAGATAACTTGAAAAAAAAATCAAATGGATGCCTCCTAAACTTCAAATTAGGGATCTCCCTGCACCATGTATTTCAACTTGTAGCAAAACTACCTCAACTCGTTTGAACGTAAGTTCGACAAAACCTCAGTGAAAATTGCAAATCACTACGAAAATATTATAGCCACAGTAACGTATGCAGTATTACGTCTTTCAATATTTCTCTAAATTATGATATTTAAGTGCCCAAAAGATGTTAACACACATACGTTTATGTGGTTCATTCATAAAGTTAACATCCACACGGAATATTACAAGGCCAAAATAACGTATAAGTATATACGTTGTTACGGCTCTGTTAAAATCGTCAACCAAGCAATACTTTAAGATTCAAATAAAGACTTTTGCCTATACGCTCTTTTTGCATTACCTATTATCAACTAATTTAAAAGTTTTTTTAGCGGTATTCAAGTTACGTTCTTCTAGTTCGATAAAAAAACATTTTTTTACCATTACGTCATTATCGAATTAGTGAAATATTGATTGTACAATTACGTCGTTTTGGCACATTGTAAAGGACCGTATTTAAAACCCATTTCTGAAAAAAAACGATTTTTGAGTTTTTGGTAGTTACGTTCATCTGGTTCTTACACCGCGGTATCTTCTACATATTAAGCGTATTATAATAAGGTATAAGGATACCTATTATTCATAACTGATAACAATAATATACAAAACATTAAAAAACGTAAAAATAATAGTGTATCTAGGACTTTATGCTTTGCCTCCAATCTTTAAAATATGGCTCAAATACAAATTGGCTTGGCTAACTGAATTGCGCGGCGGTGACATGAGCGAACTGGGGATTAACTTAGTCCTGTTTCCGTACAAAGGCCAGCCATGACAATGACAGTTAGCTTCACTTGTTCACACTTACCATTCTTACTTTACACTTACCAACAGCAACAGTTACGGGAAAATAGATCCTATTTTCTAAAGGACAAGACGCGTTCATGCTGGAAATAACGTGGTATAGGTATCAGTTAATGTTGTGTAAGCATGTTAAGCCAAGTTTCAGCCGGCCTGGGCCCGTGACGAGCTTAGCAGTAAATAGAGCCTATATTAGTATGCAATTTATTAAATATTATAGCTGAATAATGATTGTCACGTTTGAAATTAGTTACATTCTCATTACTAGAGTACCTACATAACACATTATATTACAGGCACAAAACACTCCATGCGCGAAGTCAATGCAGGCCTTATCACCCCCATTAAGAATTAGAATTAGTAAGAACAATTAAATAACCGATTAGAAAAGCAAGTTAATAAGAACATAGGTATTTATATTATAAATGCGTTTCGTATAATACATATGTATAACTTAGATGTTAATATGTAAATTAATGTTTCTATAACTAGTACAAGTTCTACCTACTTAACTTGGGGCTAGCTGTGATGAAAAGTCCACCTAAATTCCTTTTTATTATTACTTAACATATCTATGTTATACGTATCTTGTTCTCCATTAAGTTCTACAAATTCCTTGAGTGCGTTTGTGTATGTAAGTTATATTTCCGAAAAAAGCAAATTTGTTAGATCGGCTGTTTTAAAACTTGACCTACCTATTTGTAAATTTTCCCCAGCCTCTATCGTTCTTACTCTATTTTAATTCCTCGTTACATAAACTCCAGCATGACGTAAGCAGCAACAAATTAAATAGCTAGTAAAAGGCACAGTTCGTTTTCAACAAGCGTAAGCTGCTTGGAGCCTAGTGTAATCCTAAAATCCCTGTAAAATAACGATCTGGCCGAGCGAATGAAAAAAGCAAACAAGTGGATTCCGCTTTTTAAACTGTCTGGCGCGTTTAATGCCCTTTTGAGTCGCATAAAGCACCTAATGTGTTAGTAAAATCACGGAATAATTCCATTAAAGCCGTAGCAGCCTTGGCCTGATAGACATAAATAAATGTGAGGAAAAATTGAAATATTTTCTGGAGAATTTCCTTATTCGCAACTGATACCTAACTTTAAAGCCATGAGTCGAGTTGTTATCGTCTTGCGATTACGATCGATCAATGATTCTTCCACCTTCCTGGCGGAGTGGTAGGTCTCGGCCTCGGAGCTCTCCTTTGCCGTGGCTTGAGCGCCGGGAGCATCGACTCCCGGGGAATGCTATGGTCACTTGCGGCTTCTCACGTGGGAGCCAGCAGCGTCCCTTCGATGGTTTGTCTCTACGGTTTTCCCTACTATCCAGTGTCCTCGACCTGCTCCTCATCCTCAGAGGGCGGAAGGATACTGCGCGGGAGTGCACGAACCGTTAGGAAGTCAGGTGGGCGAGCGTGCAGAGGCGCGAGTCCGTGGAGGTGAAGGTGTGGCCCGTTTTCTGCGCACTTGTACATGCATCTTGCGTTTTTGAGAGTCATGCTTTCAGATCTTGCAATAATCTTTCAGTGAAAGAAAACATCAGGATGTAAATGGTGGGACATGTTCTAGTGCTTTCCTGGCTAGCTCCATCACCAGTTTCTTTTCACCTATTACTTATGGCAACCTCACTTGAGAGTCAGTTTTCAATCCAGACGCTGCGCGGTTCTCGGCCTTATCATCATCAACAGCCTGAAGTCATCCATGCTGAATATGCTTCCGTTTGTGGCCGGTTCCCTCGCGTTTTCCTTTACCGTGGTAAAATTTAGTACAAGTTACGTAACTAACTTAAAAAGTAATTGGTGTCTAAGCCATAGTGTTGCAGGTTCAGGTGCTCAGGTGGACTCTATGTCCACTTTTAATTTATTCAGGCAATGTAAGTACGTTACTATGCAACAATGTATGCTGCTCCTTTTGTTACTTAGTTGGAAAAGTATTTAAAAAGGAAACTTACGCATGGATTACAACGTTTTATGGTTTCAAGTCCACTTCGTCGAAACCTCAGTTACACTAAAATCAATGAAGTTAATTGGATAAGTATGGGGAGCGGTGGCTAATTGGATTAACATCGGGTCAGTGATCATCGGTGACTTGGTTCTCTTTGATATGGTTCCTATGGTGTGTTGGATTTTACTGAATCAGCCTAAATTCAACCATCTGGAGTTTCTTGAGTAAGTAGTTGCAATCCCAGACCATATTTTACTACTTTCTTAACTAAAATCGCTTAGTTTCGAACAAAAACAATAATAAAAATTTGCTAACATAATTAATTAGCTAATCGAAGCTGGCAAAAATACTAATGCATGAAGCGCTTTTTAGCTATGTATGGGCAGTAGTAGTAGGTAGTAGTAGCCAGCCAGCTATGGTGAAGCCAGCAGAGCTCTTTTTGATGCAAAGTTTATGTATGTCGACCGAGTGAATGACTGTTTGATGTTCCGCAATATCTTATGAATATTCAGAGCGCAGCAGCTGCCGATATCTTTCCTTTGTTTGTTACATACCCACCTAAAGACTTTAAAAGTTTTTAGAAATATACGCGGATAATGTAATGGGAGTTTTAGTTAACCACTTGAAAATATTTAGAAAAACACCTAAAGGACACCTACAAAATTTGGAGTGAGAGAGAAAGAAAGAAGAAAGAAAATACATTTCTTGGAATCGATTTTAAAGTTGGTTGGTTGGTTGGTTTTAGGGTTGATTATCCTTATAGATGTCGCCACGACTGCTTAGTCGGTGAACACATAGTCCTAAAGATTTTCGCAGTCAGCGGTCATGTGACCATAGCTCAGTTGGCAGAGTGTCTAATCCGGTAAGTTGGAAGGCGCAGGTTCAAATCTCGCTGGTTGCTAAAATTTTAAGAACTATAATATCTTTATTGAAAATACATTTATTCAGAGAAATGAAGTGACAGCGTTGAATCACGGAAAAGGATCACATATAAATAAGTGCCTAAATAAATGATAAGTACCTACCCCACCCCCTGGCAGGACCCTGGCAAGATATCGTAGAAAAGAAATAAATTTCTTAATCCATAAAATTGAACAAAATGAAACAGTATGGCTCAGTGCTCTTTTGGGGATCTAAAAGTTGTTGCTTTTTATGTAATACCTCTGCGTCTCATCTTTTCTTGTAACCGTCATATTGTTTATCATTTTTTTCCGGATGAGTTACGGAAATACCGTTTCATCATAGCTCTTGCCCCACTTCGCAGTCGAGCACCGACCTACGCCGAGAAAGTTGCCGACGCCCTGAAACAAGGCATCGCGCGAACGTGTTTGATGTACCGGAAACTGATAGAACGAGCTCCCTACACTATTTGCACTGGAATAATACAGGCATGCCCGTGAGACAACGACAAAATGCGCAATTCGACGGATCACTTGTGAAGATCGCGCGAGATATTGTGTGGAACTTACTTTGGAGCAAACGCGCATACAGCTTGTTAACATAAAGCTTGCAGTGTGAAGAGTAAGAAAAATAAAACGTAGGCACCTATTCGTTGAGGTTCTAAAACTCCCAGTTGTCAAAATGTAGGTACTTTAGTCATATTCATGCCAAAGTTAGGTGTAAAAATTATCAAATATTATCAAAATAAGGGATAAATTGTGATTTGGCTTATTGGTTTGGTTTGTTTAACTTCATTCCAAAAGTTTCACAAAACTGCTTTTTCATATTAATAAAAGTTATTGGCTTACATTTTATCCGCAACCTACAGAAGCTGAAGGCGAAACATGCCTTTTCAGATTTAATTAAGAGGGCAGGATTTTTCTGGAATTATTATCAACTTGTATCAAATTCAGTTTAGGGTGTTTTCATAGGACGTGATTTTAGGTAGGTACATCTTTTTGTTAATAATTATTCACAATTTTACTTGCAAGTAGATTTTTTAAAATGCATATCTAAGATTTTTGCAAGAAGTAGTGTGTAGTGTGCAAGCAGTATATAGTGTGTTCCGGTTTGAAGGGCATTGTAGCTAGTGAAATTACTGGGCAAATGAGACTTGATGAAGGCTGATCTCACAGTCAAGAAATGTTTTTTAGACTGTGTGATGTCTCAGGATGACGTGTGCAGTGCGCAGTGTCACGCGAAACTTTAATTTAGATTTCCGAGTGACACTGCAATCCGTAATGGGTGGTCGTGACGCTTAACACCAGGCGAACGACTAGCTCGTCACGTCATATACAGATTACATAAAAAAAGAAAGCCGCACCCGCACTTGCTTTACAAATTAAATAGCACTGTATGAACTCTGCCTAAAATGAAAAGAGAGCAATGTCCGTTGGATAATGAGATTTTCCAGAAACACGATCGTTTTAGGTACCTAATTTGTACAAAAAATACCTTGGCTATGGCTGTTTTTCAATCTGAAGGGACCGCCAGAGGTTGGGTGGGGCATAATTTATTAGTAACTAGGGTTCTGTAGAAAAAGCTGACTTGATGACTTCCATTTAAGTAACTGAACTTTTTTATACTCATAGGAATTTAACCCGCGGAAAATATTTCGTAACGTTCTTTGCCTTGATTAATATTTTAAATATTAATAAGCCGGATGAGGATTATTTAAATTTAGGGTACTATTAAACTTTTTAATATAAGTACTTTAAAATTTTGTAGAGGTAATATTGGTATATTAAAGGTTTCTCAAATCGTGTTCTGTTTCCGGTTTTAAAATACTACGGTCGTGCGGATTTTGCGTAGGCACCATCCCATTGAGTCATATTCACATGAATTGAATTCAACTTTATTATTTTCTACTAGCTGGTCCGCCCATTCCTCCCTGTACTGTAGCCCGTGCAAAGTACGCGGTCAGGAGAATAATATATAAATAAATGAATATGCAAGTAAATCTACAAATATTTTATACATCAACTGGAAATTCTAGTGGAAAATAGCAAGATCCCATTTATATTCATTTTTCGCCATAAATATTTTTACAGATATCAAAAAGAATTTCCATTTCCGTACACTTTCCTGCAACCAACAATTTGTAATTATCAGCACTTAACGCCATAAGTTGAAAATGGGTACGTAGTAATGATTTCAAAGGAAAAGCTCTTCCTTTGAGGTCCCTCGAGACTGCGTAGTCTTAATTAGTTTTAATCTCAAGATAATAAGCCACGTGTTTCACTAATTGGTGCAAATTAAAAATAAAGAGATACTTATATACCTACTTTAGAATTTCTTGTAAGTAATTAGGTTTTACTTATCAATATTAACTAGCTATATTAACAAGCACAAAAATAAATCAAATAGTAAATCAGCACTGTGTATATTTGCAGCTCGAAAGACCAAGTACAGTTTAAGAACCACAAAATTTGAGAACATTCGTCATCCAATCTACACTTAGCCAGCGTGGTAGATCATGGCCTACAATATCTACCTGTGAGAGAAGGCCCGCGATCCAGCGGTTGGAATGTATTTGGCTGGAGTGATACAACTATGGAGTGAGCAACGAGCTATGGAGAGAGCTATGCTCGGTGTTTCCCTGCGAGATAAGCTCCGGAACGAAGAGATCCGCAGGAGAACTAAAGTGACCGATTTAGCTCTTAGCAAGTTGAAATGGCAATGGGCAGGACATATCGCTCGTAGAACTGACAACCGGTAGGGAAGAAAGGTTCTCGAGTGGCAACCACGAACCGGAAGACACAGCGTGGACCGGCCCCCCGCTCGGTGGACCGACGATCTGGTGAAAGCCGCGGGGAGCCGATAGATGCAGGAGGCGAGCAGCCGCTCAAGGTAGCGCGCTCTGGGGGAGGCCTATGTTCAGTGGACGTCTTCAGGCTGTTGATGATGATGATGATACAACTATTGATATAATAGCAATAATATTATTATTATTAAAATGAGACACAAATATGGTACAAAACTCTCCTACCAAACTCCAACCCAACCTTTCATTTAGCCACTCTTCGCCCTTGCAATATACCTACGATATTCTTTCTATACCATTCAGAAAGGTCAGTTACCAAGATAGGGATGCACGATATCATTATATTTCATTACCTTCGTAACCGACGGTCTCGATCCTCAGAAAGGGCAGACCGGGCCCTGTTTCTTCAAAATACAAGTTGATTAATTTGTTAAAGAGCTAAACGGATTTGTACAAGTGCTTCGGGTAAATGTTTAAACTAGGTAGGTACTATATTATTAAGTTTATTCTGAGTAAGGTGAGTAATGACTTGATGAGTTCGGTAAACTAGTGTCAGCTGATGAGGATTATTATTGTAATACTAGAAAATGACGTGGGGATCACACAAAAAAATAACATTCTCAAAAACATGCCATGGTTGAACCATGTCTTTTAAAAGTAAAGTACCTACTTAAGATTTATAGTATTTATTAGTTACCTATACCTTTATTTTGTTGACTCATAAGGTCGCAAAACTTTACTTTGAAATTGTCTCTTCTACTAAAGTCACAACGCAGACCTTCGGCACTTTTTCATGTTTCATTTAAGCAAAAAGTGTAATTTCCTAAATGTCACTTCAGAGAAATCTTGTATTCTCAAAATGTCATTACTTACTGCAATAGCCCATTCGCATGCCATTTGAATTATAGCAGTCATTAGCATTACGTATCTATTTCAGGTTGAAACAGATAAAATTTATTTTCAAAATCGTTATGTACTGTAAAAGAACCCTCTATTAACCTAATTATAATACATGAATAATAATAATAAATTATTCCTCAAATCACCGCATATTCTAAATTAATCATACGTTAAAAAGTGATCAAAGTTTGTTGATTATTTTGGACTACCTATTTTTAATATTTATGGCCTTGTGAATCGTCTCCTACAAATGGTAGAACCGTACGTTGTGATAATGCAGTAATCCAAATCCTTTTAAAGTAATGAGACAATACCTAACTAACATCTAACCTATTCAATAATATTAAATTAATTTAAAATATTCATCGTCCTACAAATAATTGCAATTGAATCCCCTGATAAACACTATTCCTATACTCTGAGTAACCGAACTGAAATTTCCACATAAAATCATATTATGCACCAATCAATATATTTCCTACTATATCTTCGAAAGGTTTCAATTGTAGGAATGAATAATCTTTTCCTGCAAAAAATTGAACATTATAGTTTCTAGTCATAAACAAAACTGAAAGTAAATTAAAGCTTCATGACGAACGTATGTTGAAATTAACAAGACAAGAAAGTGAAACATAGGTAAAACGTAAGTAAGTATATTGCTAACTGAGTTTGAGTTTGTTATATAGCAAAGTCATAGTAAACTCTATTTGTTTATCATAACTCTGGCATAGGAGCCCCACCACCGCTCCAATGCTGTGGGTCTCGACTACCTGACTGGTTAACCCTCCACTATTTAGTGCTTGAAATTTCCCACACGGAGGTACCGTGTGTGAAATTCCCCCACACTAAGAGAAATTTGATTTTACTAAATTTTGTTCTATTTATCCCAAGTCAGTACGTCAGGTACCCCATCTACCTATTCTTATCTACTTATCTAGTTTGGACTCCAAAAGGTGCAAGGGACAAGAGGACATTATTTTTTCCAAATCCTAACAAAATAGACATCACCTTAGTTAATTGTGAGTCTATCTAATACGTACTACATTCGGTATATGACAGACTCTAAAAATAGCTCAACTTTTAAATCTCCTAGCTTTCGTCTAAAGATTATCAATATTATCGTAGATTCTATATCAACAGCATGCAGTGGACTAAACAGTAGTGTTAATTTTAACTGTAAATATTTATTTGAATTCAATGATCTGTTAGTGATATTCAGGTTGTCTCTATTTTCCAGAACTTGTATTGAAAAGTAATCTAAAACCCGTTAATATAATTTAGGTATTATGTTTCATTATTATGAAATACGATAAGGACATGTTTCCTTCAAATAATATTATAGATTTTTGATGCTATTTCCTAACAACAAGATATTCTCATTCGAATCTTTAAATTAGCTACCCCTATCCGTTTGGTAAGGAGATCGCTAACAGGTACTGCTGTGCTTGACCCAAGACACGAAGGACAATTTCTTATCACTAGTACATTAAATGTTTTTATAGAATAAAAGGTAAAATTCTTTTGAAAATTCAATCAAATAAACTCAAACCTGAATTCCACTAAATTGATCTATGATCATTTATTTGAAACAATCACGAACAACCCTAAACTATGAATAAATTCCCGGTAGTTTTTTTAAATATTGTACAAGTATTACCTATTTCGTATTAAGAGTGAAACTCAATTACGATTTTATTTAAGTTACTCGCAAATGATTTTAAACAGAGAATAAATTCCCAATAGTTATCTAAGTAAAAGGAATAGTTCCCAGTCATTACTAATTCCCGGTAGTTTCCTAACTTTTGTTCAACCATTACCTATTTTGCAACTAGAAACAAAACGTTCGATTTTTTGCAGGAATATGATCCTTCCAACTCTCCTAAGTAAAATTCCGCCTAGAATCCGCTAAGAAAATACCTATCTTTTTATGCATATTGTAATAACCGTGTAGGAATAGAACCTTTCTCATATCCTCCGTAGAACATCGCAAAACCAGCTAAAGAAACACCTTCCTATACCACAGAATAGATATATAGTACAACGTACTTTTACCACAAAATAGATTTATAGAATTACGTATTTATACTAATATGATCCGCTACATTAACGACAATAATTTTTCAGTTGAGACTAAGTCACGAAAACTAATGCGATGAACCGTATTCAAAACCATTCCCCTTTTTATCTCTACTGTAGTTTCACAAAAGCTTGTGCCAGCTATAGAAAATACCTACTTATACTTTTGCACCGTTGCTCTCTGTACATTAAATCCTTCTGTGATCACCCAGCTTTCCGTCAAAAGCAAGGTCCACGACCACTAGCTCTACAATAAACACCCACAGCTTCAACCTTCGAGAAAACTTGGATTATAATTTTATAACTTTGATAATTTACGTATTGTATTTGCACTTTTATTTATTAGTATTTTATTATAATGAATTTATCTTTAGATGTATTTTATACCGCTTTAAATTTATTTATTTATTTATTGAATTTTATCTATTTCCCTAACACTATTATTTTTCCGCGAATATCCCTAACTTTCCCCTCCTATGTGTATTCCTCGACTTATAGCTTTTCCCTATACATTAGTGTGTACCCCCAAACACTGGAGATTGCTACAAATCTCACATTTACTTTTAAACGTGCATGTCTGTTCTCGGCGTGTGCAATGAGAACATACCTGATCTAACCCTATGAGAGAACGAGCTGTGACAAAAGCTCTCCAAAGCTAAAACCTGTTGCCACCTAATTTTTATCTTGCATGCGGGACCGGAGTCCATGGGCAGCATACAAGACAAAACCCTAACACTTGGGACAGTTCAGCTTAATTTGCATTTAGGATCCGGGTATCGTATACACGAAGACGGGACAGTTAATCTTTTCAGCCCTCCTTTCAGCCAGAATGCAAACCAAACCAAAAAGGTGGATCCAGATCCTATAACGGAGGCAAAATCTGGTGCAGGTCTCCACATAACACGCGAACTGCATGCCCTAAGCAAAATAAGGGAAGACAAGCTTCGTTGCAATGTTTCAACTTATCTCTTACTGAGTTCCTGGACCCAAGGCATACTTCCCCCCAGATCCAGAATTAATTGAGAGGGCGAATTTATCTAAGAATTTAACCGGAAATTTCATCTGCATTTTTCTGACAAGTTTCGACTTGCCCTATCCCGTGAATGCTTTTATAACTGACCGCGTTTGACAGCTTGACAGATCTCAAAATCCTATCATATATCAAAAACACTTTAAAGGTAGAGAGGTAAAAAAGTAAACCTAAATATAAAGAAGGTTTGATTTCTTTTACTATTACCTTATTTTACCACGGATAACCACTTTTACACCTATCTCTACATTTTCTCTATCAGTTAATGCGATGCCAACGACTATTTCCTTTATTTTTGGACTATTCTTTGTGCGTAAAATGCTTTGATCAAATTATTTCAGTATTTTTATGCTTTAGGTAAAATTTATAATATTTGTGATGTGACGAGACAGCCTGTATCGTTACAATCGCCCCTAAAATATTTGCGCAGGCGTTTTAAATTTAAAGCCGAAGTAAAATTTTATTCTTTAAAATACATTCACAAATATTAGCAAAACTATAATAAAAATAATTTAAATAATAATTATAACTCTACCACCCCACTTAAGCAATTATAATTTGTTAACGTTTGGCTCCAAACTTAAAATGTATTTATAGTTCTGTAGTGTTCCTAACCGTTAAATTTAATTTAAGAGAGCACCTAAAAATAATCAACCCGATAGCAAGTATTTTGCAAAACAAAAATACACTTGTATTTTCAATTGTTTAATATGCAGCATACTGCGTATTAATTTGTTATTCATTTGAAAAATATTAAATATTACTAATATTGAGTAATTTATTTTCGAAAGTTTAATGTTGTCAATGATAATATTTTTATTTTTAATATATTATTGAAACCATTCTTGAAATCAAACCGTAATTACTATTCTATTTTAAGCGCCCTCTTAAGCCGTAACAACAGTGAATTACTTTATGAGTCAATATCCAAAATTTTATCGCATCTTTCATACCCAAAAGTCACTTATCCCAAGGCTAACCTAGCCACCAAAAGAAACCAGGTTGTGAGGCTGGTCAGTCCTAATAACTTTAAGTAGAAGGTACCCCTAAGAACCATGTTTTCGTTCCGAGCTGCCCCCCACAAAACCCTTCGATAACCAGGTCAACTTTAATAGTTCAAAATATAGATTTGTCTATGACTTCAGCAATATTTCGCATATATTTCCCACTCCGTAATTCGCTATTATTTCGGATGTAGAGTGTAGCAGATCGGATGTTCCTACCTTGTAGAGTACGGGGTTGTTATAACAGTTTTGTTTAAACTTAGGCTTTCTCTTTTAACCTAGCACCTAGCCTTAAATTATATCAACCCATTTGTTGAGTCGTGTAAATCCAAAGCCACCCGTCAACAAATCCCTTAAACCGTAGATCTTGCTAAGCCACTAAGATCCTCCTGCACTGTTAATACCTCTGACCATGTCCATACAAACACACTTGTTTACATAAAAATGACCTCTTTTTTTTTAAATTAATTATCCAAAATCAAATCCCATTCTTAAGCAAAAACAACAACATAACAATTCATTAATCCACATTTGACCCCAGTCAACTAACTTATTCGCTATCTTAACGGCTAGCAATTCCCAATAGATTTAAGGCTTCTTTGAAGTTATTGCTTAATACGTATCATGATATTAAAATAAAATCTTCAATTTTATTTCAATTTCATTTCTAAAACAAAATTATATGTTATGATAGATTTCGTTTGAAATTTTATTTAATGTCAATGCTGAAACCATTTATTCAGTATAGGTAAATTATAATCACAATAATTAATAAATATTAGTTTTCGCGAACTGAACTAACCTTTACTACAAAATAACTTCTTTTGTTACATTTCCAGTATAATGTCGTTATTAAAGTATAAATTTCAAAACGCAATATTTTATTTGAAACCTTAATCAATAAGTATATTCATTCTCAAGAATCCCGAACTTGAGCTCGAATTACGCGCAAAACTATCAAACAAGCTAATCAAAACGTTTTAAATACCACTATTTTGAAATTTTAATAATTTATTTTAAATTTTTTTATGTTGTTTAGATTATTGTGTATCGTACAATAAACATTGAATCGGGACCTAATCTATCCACCGTACCAACTACCACTAATAAAATTATTAAATATTTTGAACTCTAAAACGCCCCCTATAGTTTTATAATTTTAGCCAACTTCGAATTTTTCCTATTTCCAAACCCAGAAAAGAAATCTAATTTATTTACCCTAATATTTCCGAATTATTCACGAAAATTGACTCTGTCGTTTTTCCTAAATTGGATGATGATAAATTTCCCACGTACTTCCTAAATGAAAGCTCAACCTTATTATGTGCATCAATAAATTTTAAAATTAATCAAACAGAATACGTACATGTCTGATTAATAAACTACTACTTCTTTCCAACCTACTACAACAAATTTCCATGTTCGTAATGAAACATTCTAATGTTGAGTTTAAAGTAACGATTAAAATTCTCAAAAAATTGAGTCCTTCTTTTAGCTATGAGATAAATTATAACTAATTTTCATTTAATTTATTGAAATCTAAAACCGCCCCTACATATTGTCTCAAAACCTTTCCCTTTCCACGGACAGCAAATTGTGCGATAGTAAATAAATACCATCGCTACTTAAAATAATATTAATCCAAAACAATCAACATACTCATTCTAATCGAAAACTATCACTAATGTAAATCTCTAAAATAAATCGACCTGATAACGAAAGAAACGCACGTAAAACCTAGTCAAGGAAAATCCTGGCCATTTGAGATCCTGGTCAATTAAGATACTGGTCAATTGAGATCCTGGTCATATGAGATCCGTCAAATGTCAATCCTGGTCAATTGAGATCCTGGTCATTTAAGACACTAGTCAATTAAGATACTGGTCATTTGAGATCCTGGTCATTTGAGATCCTAGTCAAATGTCAATCCTGGTCACGGCACCAAATTGTAACAACACCCTATATTTAACTCTTTAATAATAATAAATAATTAATTAAATTCACCGGAAATTCTAAAACTAATCATATGACGCTAGAAAAAAGTTATCAAAGTTGATTGACTATTTTTGACTACCTATTAATGTTTATGGCCTTGTGAATCGTCTCCTACAAATGGTAGAACCGTACGTTGTGATAATGCAGTAATCCAAATCCTTTTAAAGTAATGAGACAATACCTAACTAACATCTAACCTATTCAATAATATTAAATTAATTTAAAATATTCATCGTCCTACAAATAATTGCAATTGAATCCCCTGATAAACACTATTCCTATACTCTGAGTAACCGAACTGAAATTTCCACATAAAATCATATTATGCACCAATCAATATATTTCCTACTATATCTTCGAAAGGTTTCAATTGTAGGAATGAATAATCTTTTCCTGCAAAAAATTGAACATTATAGTTTCTAGTCATAAACAAAACTGAAAGTAAATTAAAGCTTCATGACGAACGTATGTTGAAATTAACAAGACAAGAAAGTGAAACATAGGTAAAACGTAAGTAAGTATATTGCTAACTGAGTTTGAGTTTGTTATATAGCAAAGTCATAGTAAACTCTATTTGTTTATCATAACTCTGGCATAGGAGCCCCACCACCGCTCCAATGCTGTGGGTCTCGACTACCTGACTGGTTAACCCTCCACTATTTAGTGCTTGAAATTTCCCACACGGAGGTACCGTGTGTGAAATTCCCCCACACTAAGAGAAATTTGATTTTACTAAATTTTGTTCTATTTATCCCAAGTCAGTACGTCAGGTACCCCATCTACCTATTCTTATCTACTTATCTAGTTTGGACTCCAAAAGGTGCAAGGGACAAGAGGACATTATTTTTTCCAAATCCTAACAAAATAGACATCACCTTAGTTAATTGTGAGTCTATCTAATACGTACTACATTCGGTATATGACAGACTCTAAAAATAGCTCAACTTTTAAATCTCCTAGCTTTCGTCTAAAGATTATCAATATTATCGTAGATTCTATATCAACAGCATGCAGTGGACTAAACAGTAGTGTTAATTTTAACTGTAAATATTTATTTGAATTCAATGATCTGTTAGTGATATTCAGGTTGTCTCTATTTTCCAGAACTTGTATTGAAAAGTAATCTAAAACCCGTTAATATAATTTAGGTATTATGTTTCATTATTATGAAATACGATAAGGACATGTTTCCTTCAAATAATATTATAGATTTTTGATGCTATTTCCTAACAACAAGATATTCTCATTCGAATCTTTAAATTAGCTACCCCTATCCGTTTGGTAAGGAGATCGCTAACAGGTACTGCTGTGCTTGACCCAAGACACGAAGGACAATTTCTTATCACTAGTACATTAAATGTTTTTATAGAATAAAAGGTAAAATTCTTTTGAAAATTCAATCAAATAAACTCAAACCTGAATTCCACTAAATTGATCTATGATCATTTATTTGAAACAATCACGAACAACCCTAAACTATGAATAAATTCCCGGTAGTTTTTTTAAATATTGTACAAGTATTACCTATTTCGTATTAAGAGTGAAACTCAATTACGATTTTATTTAAGTTACTCGCAAATGATTTTAAACAGAGAATAAATTCCCAATAGTTATCTAAGTAAAAGGAATAGTTCCCAGTCATTACTAATTCCCGGTAGTTTCCTAACTTTTGTTCAACCATTACCTATTTTGCAACTAGAAACAAAACGTTCGATTTTTTGCAGGAATATGATCCTTCCAACTCTCCTAAGTAAAATTCCGCCTAGAATCCGCTAAGAAAATACCTATCTTTTTATGCATATTGTAATAACCGTGTAGGAATAGAACCTTTCTCATATCCTCCGTAGAACATCGCAAAACCAGCTAAAGAAACACCTTCCTATACCACAGAATAGATATATAGTACAACGTACTTTTACCACAAAATAGATTTATAGAATTACGTATTTATACTAATATGATCCGCTACATTAACGACAATAATTTTTCAGTTGAGACTAAGTCACGAAAACTAATGCGATGAACCGTATTCAAAACCATTCCCCTTTTTATCTCTACTGTAGTTTCACAAAAGCTTGTGCCAGCTATAGAAAATACCTACTTATACTTTTGCACCGTTGCTCTCTGTACATTAAATCCTTCTGTGATCACCCAGCTTTCCGTCAAAAGCAAGGTCCACGACCACTAGCTCTACAATAAACACCCACAGCTTCAACCTTCGAGAAAACTTGGATTATAATTTTATAACTTTGATAATTTACGTATTGTATTTGCACTTTTATTTATTAGTATTTTATTATAATGAATTTATCTTTAGATGTATTTTATACCGCTTTAAATTTATTTATTTATTTATTGAATTTTATCTATTTCCCTAACACTATTATTTTTCCGCGAATATCCCTAACTTTCCCCTCCTATGTGTATTCCTCGACTTATAGCTTTTCCCTATACATTAGTGTGTACCCCCAAACACTGGAGATTGCTACAAATCTCACATTTACTTTTAAACGTGCATGTCTGTTCTCGGCGTGTGCAATGAGAACATACCTGATCTAACCCTATGAGAGAACGAGCTGTGACAAAAGCTCTCCAAAGCTAAAACCTGTTGCCACCTAATTTTTATCTTGCATGCGGGACCGGAGTCCATGGGCAGCATACAAGACAAAACCCTAACACTTGGGACAGTTCAGCTTAATTTGCATTTAGGATCCGGGTATCGTATACACGAAGACGGGACAGTTAATCTTTTCAGCCCTCCTTTCAGCCAGAATGCAAACCAAACCAAAAAGGTGGATCCAGATCCTATAACGGAGGCAAAATCTGGTGCAGGTCTCCACATAACACGCGAACTGCATGCCCTAAGCAAAATAAGGGAAGACAAGCTTCGTTGCAATGTTTCAACTTATCTCTTACTGAGTTCCTGGACCCAAGGCATACTTCCCCCCAGATCCAGAATTAATTGAGAGGGCGAATTTATCTAAGAATTTAACCGGAAATTTCATCTGCATTTTTCTGACAAGTTTCGACTTGCCCTATCCCGTGAATGCTTTTATAACTGACCGCGTTTGACAGCTTGACAGATCTCAAAATCCTATCATATATCAAAAACACTTTAAAGGTAGAGAGGTAAAAAAGTAAACCTAAATATAAAGAAGGTTTGATTTCTTTTACTATTACCTTATTTTACCACGGATAACCACTTTTACACCTATCTCTACATTTTCTCTATCAGTTAATGCGATGCCAACGACTATTTCCTTTATTTTTGGACTATTCTTTGTGCGTAAAATGCTTTGATCAAATTATTTCAGTATTTTTATGCTTTAGGTAAAATTTATAATATTTGTGATGTGACGAGACAGCCTGTATCGTTACAGTACCTATGCAATATGTTGGTAGAACAAGCCCTCTGAAAGGTTCAATCAAATTGCGCATACTATTCAATGAGGTCTGAACGCGACAGTTTCCTGTGCAGACGGGTAGATGGCGCCGTGTCAGCACGATAGCTGTCGGATAACTGTACGGTTTGTCGATAATGTGAACATCATTAAGGTAAGCACTCGGAAATGCATACGACAGATCTTGCTTGCATCCACAGATATCTACGCTTGCATCTGAGAAAATACAGATCCTATAGAAGCATATTAACAACTTAAAATAGGTGGCGGCGGCGAACAATAACAACAAAATGTAAGACGTTCTGATAAACCTTTAAAATTACAGGAAACGACTGCCCAATAATAATTATATTACCGAAAACGTCTTTAACTATTATGTTTATCTGTCTGTTACTCCAATTATTAAACCGATGGCGCTAAAACCCTTTTTTATAATTTGATAAACATAACTATTGTATTCTAATATAAATTGAACAAAATAACGTTATAATATCTACAAAATGTTATCCGTCTAAAACCAATATACTAAAATTCCAGAGACTGTTTGTTATACGAATTTTAGTTGAAGGGGGATTAAGCAGAAAGCATCCCTCTGCGATAATCCGCTCGATTTGCTAATCCTTTTTATCCGCGCTTCAGCAATTTATCAATTGGCTATACTTATGGGGCGGACGATAGAAGATTATTTTTGTTTCTAAAATGTTATCAGATTTGGTATGGAAATTAGAGTAAGTATATGATACAGCAAAATATATAAATTGAGGGAGTCTGGCTCTAGCGGTAACATTCACCCCGTCATTGTAACTGTATTATAACGTAATTAAAAAGGCCTCGAAAGCATTAGGTTTTGTCTTACGAATGTCCTTCGAGTTTCAGTCCATAAAAACCTTCAAAATACTGTATTGTGCTTATGTACGAAGCCATCTTGAGTATGCATCTCAAGTTTGGAACCCATGCTATAATGTCTACATTAACCGCATTGAAGCTATACAAAAACGATTTCTCCGTTATTTGCAATTCCGTTCAAAAATTTACCTAAGGGGTTATAATTCCCGCTGTAAAAAGTTTCACCTGCTACCGTTGTATGAGAGACGGCGTGTTGCAGACTTAGCCTTTCTGTTCAATATAGCGAATGGTACGATCGATTGTCCTGAGCTACTCGAACAGATAGGAATCCGAACCCCCGCGGCCTCATTTAGAAAACATAATCTTATTTTCACCCCTATAGTAAAGTGCAATTACAGGCAAAACAGCTATTTAATCAGAGCGTGCAGGTGTTATAATGCAATGGCGAAGGAAATGGATTTTGATTTATTTAATATGTCGGCATTCAAGTTGAAGCAATGTTTAAATAATCGTTTTTTTAATTCTTAAAATTAGTCTTGTTTTTAAATGTTTTAAAGTGTTTTGGTCATTCTTTTATGTAAATTCAATAACCCATATATCGTAATTTAACTTCTTCTCAGTTTTAATCTTGTCTGTCGCCTGTGCAATTTTGGAAAAAGAAAAAAAAAAAAAATTACTTAGTTACCTACATGTGAAAACTTATAATTAGCCATAAGTTAATTTTTACAAGTGTACCTATTGTTACTAGTTAGCTGTTAGTTTTCCGATGAAAATAAAATAAAATAAAATAAAATAAAATTGCCGCCCAAGACACGTTTTGAGCGACCCGGATGATCCTATAGCAGCCGATGTTTCGTCTGCGCTATGATCACCGGACCAGTCTAGCCCTTCTGGCTCAGGTACCGATTTCGGCACTGGTATAGGATACCAGCATAACACAATCAGACACCGACCCCGCCGGCGAGGTCGACGTACCCCCCGTAGGTTAGCTAGAACGGTCGCGACTTTCCATAGGGTCCACTCTTCCAGTGGACGTAGCCTTCTCGATCCTCTTATCCCGGCAACGGCCCAAGCCGAGGCTTGCACCCCAGGGGTGTCTTTGAGTTAGCTGCCTCCCACTTTTGACGGCTGGGTGCCTTAAGCGCGTGCCCTGCCGCCCGGTGACGCTGTAAAGGTCGGTAGGGACCAACAGCATTACCCCGTACAAAAAAGATCAGCGGTATTCTTCAAACTGACGCAGCCATGTTCTCTTACAATCGTGAAGGCAAATATCGTGAGGAAATCGGAAAGTTCAATCAAAATTCGAAAACATGGTGGCATTCATCAACCCGCACTTGGCCGGCAAGGTGTACCTACGTAAATAAATATATTGAGCTGATGACGGAAGCGAAATATACAGACACAAGGAAAAAGTGAAAGAAGCACAAAATATTTAATTAATAGTGCCTATCAGTTTGACTTGGCTGATAGCTCTGCCTTCTGAACTGTAAGTAGGCTGTGGGTTCGATTCCCTCCCAGGACAATCACTTGTGTGATGAAAATAGATGTTTGTTCTGTGTCTGGGTGTTATATTGTATTCTATGTATGCATTTACAAACAAAAAGTATCTAAGCATTCTTTAGGTTCCCATAGTACAAGCTATGCTTAGTTTGGGGCTAGATGGCGCTGTGTGAAATGTCCTCACAGGCATATTTATTTTATATATTTACATATTTAGTTTCAACCTTGAGAAAAGGCTTATTATGGGGCTTATTTTTGTAATAAAAGGTACACAATATAAAACCACAGGAAGCAGCCATGTTAGAATAAAATGCACAATTTGACAAAGTTCTTTGTGAACCAAAAACCTTTTACCAACACCTGAAATATCAATGAACAAACAGCAATAGCGAATACAAACATTTCGAACATGCATGTCGAATGAAACAACAACTGTTATAGATCGAAAATTTTTCGGGCTTACGTTATACGCTGGAAAAATATTGTCTCCTGACATTGTGCGAAAGTAACGACCCGTGCTACGGTGCATTTTCAATCAGATTTATATAGAACTGGATTAAACATTTAACGAGTTATCCTCACACTGGACTATCGTGAAAGCAGTAGGGACAAATAAACGACCTCCCGGCTACCAGTTTGTGTCATCAATCCTAATTTTATTACTAGACTGTGTGATGTTTTTCTTTTTATGCGATTGGATGACGTGACGAGCTAGTCGTTTACCTGATGTTAAGCGACACGGCTGCCCATAACAGTTGCAGTGTCACTCGGAACTTTAAAACAATGAAGTTTCGCGTGACACTGTACTGCGCACTTCATCCTGAGACATCACACAGTCTAGTAATCAGATTACTAGACTGAGTGATCAGATCATAAAGTCTCATTTGCCCAGTAATTTCACTAGCTACAATGCCCTTTGAACTGGATGTCTCAAGATGACCTGCGCAGCGCAGCAAAATCAGTAACCCCATCCCCTTTTTACTATCGTACATCTAGACACACCGAAACACGGCATCCGTACCTATATGGTAGGAATTCCTAAAATACGTACAAAACGTTTTGATTCCTCATTTATAATTCGGACAGCAAAGGAATGGAACACCTTACCAGCGTCATTGTTTCCTGACAAATATAACCTGGGAGTTTTTAAGGCTAGAGTGAACCAGTATCTTCTAGGCAAGCATGCTCCATCGTCGACCGCGTCGTCACTTACCATCAAGTGAGACCGTGGTCAAATGTTAGCCTACCGCTGATAAAAAAAAAGCGCAGTGTCACGCGAAACTTTATTAATTTGAAGTTCCGAAGGACATTGCAATTTGCAATCTGTTAGAAGCAGACGTGACGCTTAACATTAGATGAACGGCTATCACTTCATTCGTTTACATAAAAAAGAGACTCAGTTCACTCAGTAGGTAGGTGTTTCTCGGTTGGTGAGTTAACCATTCAGCCACCACCGATTGATTGAAACAATAAAAAGCTTCACTCTATTATGCAGCCAAATGCATATCCCGCTATCAAATAAAGCCGCTGATCTACTGCTCACATTTGCAACATGCACTAGCTCTACTCGTCTTTGTGTAAGAGCCTTTGTTGGAATGCCGAACGCGAAAGCAAAATAAAAAACGTTAACTCAAAAAAACGGGTTTATTTCCACGTAAAACTGTATTGAAAACATTTTGCTGATGGTTTTCGCAATTTGACTGCTTTGTAAATATCCTATATATTTAATAATATTAATATTGAAAGTGAATATCTTAATATATTTGGATTTGATGTATTTATGCGAAACTACTTTGTATTTATAATAATGCTTACACCTATATACATATCACATTTTGTAAATTTTTTTTGAACGGGCATAGTGCCTTTATTGTTTTACAATACTTGCTAATACGAAAAAATATGGTGTTTAACAAGGTACTTATTCTAAGCATTTGGCCTAGTAGCAGCTATCTATATAGACCTATAAACAGTCCAAATGCTCCAGCCCACTACGGGTAGGTAGAGTGGATACTGGCAGCATTAAAAATATAAACTGTTTATTCAAGTAAAATTTATAATCACAGAATTCGTCTATTTACATAGCAAGTCTATGTTTATAATATAGTATTCAATTCGCTTAATGCACAGTAATACGAATTGCATTATTCAATTTTATTATTTTATTATTCACTATCTATAGCCTATTCCAAACACATTACTACCGCTAAGTTTTTCTCATAGACCTAGGATTGAGAGTAACGAAAATATCCTAGGTCTGTGGTTATCTAATTAAATTTTATGAAATTAAATGACCTAAAATGTAACTTAAATATGATGGCTGGTGTGGAATGGGACGGAGTTTTATTTGCCATCACTGAACAAAACTGGTAAAATGCTAATGGAACTGAAAATAGCACTGTTTACATCAATTATCATCAGTGGATGAATCCAGCAGTCCGTAGCACAGTTAACCTTGTTACCTATCCACTTAGCAGTAAAATGAATTTTGACTTTATCCGATAGAGTTTCAAGCTTTCTGTTGTATATACGGGAAAACACGGAGTTTATCCAACAGGCATTCTGTTGAAAAGCTTTGTTAGTCTTAATCTGACCGGATGGGCTCGTTTGTTTTACTATTTTATTTTATATAATTAAAAGTAAACTTGCAATTTATTTTAAAAATAACTTTAAATAAACCAGGCTAAGACAGCGATTATAGCAATCATACGATAATAATTTGAATGTAGTTGTAAAAAATTAAAAGCTTCATTCATAAGAGACTAGATGGCGCTGTCAACTCTTAAAACACGCAAGCGTTTGGAGCGCTGCGGTTCATTCATGTTATGTCAGACATTGGACTTTTCAGAGCCTTTCATTTCGGAAGACTTCGTCCAAAATACCGTCTTTTTGTGGCCTTTATCTACGATAGGGTTCATTAATGTAACGAATGTTTTCATCCATACTATATTATGGAAAGTTAATTGTTCTAGTATTTTACATATATTATGTTATTGTTATAGAGATCAGAATAGAGATGGGTTGGATTAGGTAAATTCGGGATTCGTTCCACATAATACTAATCCCTAAAAATACCTAATCCACGTAATTCATTACGTGATTAGGTGGATGAAGCTCTTAGAGATGGGACGGATGGAAACTAATCATTTGCGTTCCTTCAACCTAATCTATAACGATGCCAGTCATGTATGACTTAATATGGCCTTTCCTATGAATTTCAATATACTAATAGTTCCCTCACGTAGAAATTTAAGAAAAAATAAGAGTATGTCAGAGCACTCAAAGATCTTGTATTTTTAATTGGGGCAAAAAATTAGGCATATAGAAAATCGATTTATAATTTCTATTATGTAGTTACATAAAACTCTTGGTATTATAGACATTTTTTAATGGTATTTCCAATTTTTTTTGTATGATTTTATGTAATGAGAAATTTTATTTACCATAGTATTTATATTTATTTTGCATTGTCTTAACATATTATTCTTAAAAACACACATTCCCGAAGTATAAATTTAATTATTTAAATCGTAGTGCTGTACTTTAAGAACACTCATAAACCAAAATTATACCAACCGGCCGGAAAGTAACAATGACAAAGACATAAAATACTATGCATCTTACGCGTTCCCGTCCCAACAAAGTATTAGTCCACCAGTGTTCCTGACATTACGTAGATTTGCAATTTGAATGAGACTGGGATTAGGTGGAACGTCTGGAACGAGAATCTAGTATTTTTGGAATAGGTTCTACCTAATCCCAAAAAATACTTATTCCCTGGAACGAATCCAATAAATATGCCTCACCTCTATCAGAAATGAGATGAATATAATGTAAATGAACCACAATAATAATCGACAATTACGTATGTGGACATGGACATTTTGGGAAGTGGACTTTATGTAGTATGTACCTAAAGGGCGTCAACGTGTAGGTATAATAGGGCTTAGGATATATTTATGGAACGATAAGGAATACTTTTAAGCGTCCTTGATGGTCTTTGATCGTTAAAATAATTCTATCCTACCCTACTAATATTATAAATGTTTGTTACCTTATACCTCCGTAACTACTGAACCGCTTTTGATGAAATTTGGAATGCAGATAGCTTTTACGCTGGATTAGCATATAGGTTACTTTTTATCCGCGGGTAACACCGCGGGGCGCAACTAGTAATATTATAATTCTACTTCTGTTTCTTCTCTACAATTTTGTTTCGTCTTTACAATTCTATGTATATGAAAAACTTGTATTTAAAAATACCATTCCAATACAATATTATATTGGTTTCTATTTATGAGTACGACAGTGTTTTTTTTTAATATGAATGCCATTATTCTATTAAAATGCTAAATAGTACGATCATACATTATTACCACTAAATGCTACTAGGTAGGGTAGGTGTAATATACAGACCTATTTTGTAAAACATTTGCGGACTATATACGGGTCGCGCTGCAAGACATATGTAAAGCCCTATTCAAACCGGCGCGGTATTCGAACCGCGGTGGGTAGCGGTAAATACCGCGCGGGGTATTTTGTACTGAAGTTCCGCGGCTAGCGCGAAACTTGAGTGAAACTTCATATAAAATACCCGGGCGAAATCCCGCGCGGGATACCACTACCCACCGCGTTACGAATACCACGCCGGTTTGAATAGGGCTTTATGCCGAAATTACACTAAATTCAGGCCTCCAGATAAGGTCCGAGAAAGAATAAAATAGAATATACAATAACATTTATTCAATACTTGCTTAAAATAATTACGTACTAAACACATTACATATTATGCACTAAGTAATGAATGGGTGTCAGCTCAGCATATTGCTGGTTGCCATCGACATTTCTTTTCAGAAACACATTTTTAGCAACACAAGGCCTGTGATGTATTCGAGATACTGTTACGCCGAAACCCAAACGATAGTCATTTGTTATCGAATGTTGCCCCTATAATTTGCCCCATAAATAAATATTGTGAACCCTTTTTTATGTCCACCAATGTGAAGCGGCCTAATTTTGGACTTATTTTGCAATATTTCTTCTGGTATGTAAGTATGAGATAGAAGAAGGTTTTACGCTGACAAAAATGTTTTATGAATTAGACCTACCTAAATAATAATGTTCATATATATATATATATGGACACATAAGACTAATTGAATCTTACATAATTGAAGACGTCCTCTGTTAAACACAGGGCGCCCATATAGAGTGCCACTTTGATCTGCTATTTGCCTCTTGCATCCATCGGCTGTAAAGGGCAAATAGCAATAGCTGATCAAAGGGTGCCTAGCACTAGCCCCTACGACCTGATTATGATTTTCTCTATAATTGGCTTGTATAATGATCCTTGTATCGTAACGCCTACCGAGTAACAATAATTTAATAATTTAATTCACCTAAATGTCGTAAATTGAAAGCGAACCGCGTTTCAAAACGCGTCACTCGCGTCAGCATTCGGTCGGAATAATCTGATTAGGATTGTAATTTCCTGTGTCGCTGACGATTCCCGTCGCATTTGACTAAACATTCCATCAGTAGGTACATATACTTATCGTACTTAAATATTACTTACGAGATAAGAATTTCGCTAAATGTTTGGTAATTTTTCCTGTGATAGGCACAAAATGCACCCTATTTACAATAGGCAGGTAATTTTTAACTATTTTTTTACCTATAGGTTTTATGTCCATTTATAGTAAGTATAATTAAGGTAGGTAAAGCCTTTAAAGGCCTAATGTACCGACAACCAGGATACAGATTTTCTGAACTGAATGTCGGTACGGTTTAGTAATCCGGATTAAGTATTATTGATATTGTTTTGATCTTGCATGCAACTTGTTATTTTTGGTAATAACATAGTTATTAATTATACGCCCATGTTATTAATGTACGATTGAAGTGAACCCAAATAAATTTATTATTATTATTATTATTATTATTATAATTGGTATAACTTAGATTTAAGTATCTGCAATTTTATTCATCATCATTCATAATTCATCAATCAACCTGATTTTAATGAGCTTTGTATTATTATCAATTTTTTTGCTTTGGCCAAGTGCGGGACACGAAGTTTGAAGTTGGAACTAGAAAGATTAGACAAGACAAACAAAATTGGAGAACCGAGTCAGTCAGAGAGAGAGCTCGAGCGAGAGGCATCCAAGACTTGATAAACTAACTTTAATTGGCCTGCAGGTAGTAAGTGCCGAGCCTATCGGTAGTACCATGGGCTAGTGTTATGGCTCTTCCATCACTTGGATCCACAGTTTGGCTCCAGATTTCAGAGAAAATGAAGAAATGTTTAAATGGAAGATTTATCTGCATTATAGCTAGTGAAATTACTGGGCAAATGAGAATTTATGATCTGATCACTCAGTCTAGTAATCTTATTACTATCCTGTGTGAAGTCTCACGTGCGCAGTGCAGTGTCACGAAAAACTATCCGAGTGATAGATATCTACTGCAATCTATTATATGCAGCCGTGACGCTTAACATCAGGCGAACGACTAGCTCGTCTCGTCATTCATTTACATTAAAAAAAATATACTACACCCTATTCATTAATCTTTAACCGAGTACCAAAAAGCGTAAAACTCAACAAATTGCTCTAAGTCCAGTGGAATTGACAAGACGAGTTAAACCATTTTCAGTGCACGAAAAACATGTGAGCCCACGATTTACGATATCACTAAAGTTCCAGTATCTGTGCTAAAACGCTCGGTATATCTTCATTTAGGACGGGAGTGGTGTGTACCTGAGGGGTATTTGTTTTGCAAATTATTAACATCACTCTTACGGGGGTGACCCATCGTAAAGGCCCTTTCAATTACGTGGCCACGTGTGTAATAATGATACAGTTTCGTGACCGGTGTCACAGAATACATGTCTGTTACTTATTTATTTAATTAATTGCATTACATAGACTTAGGTGGAACGTTTCACTAGCGCGGCAAATTCAAACTTTCTTGCGTTCTTTGACCAATAATAGCTTAATTACTAAACGTGATTACATTAAAACTGATTTAACGTAAAGAAATAGAATGTATCAACAAATTAGGATTAAAAGTATCTCCTAGATATCATTGGTTTAGCGACAAATGGCAATAAACAAATTTCGTCTTAGTTTTTCAGTCTATTGTCATTTGTCGCTAAACCAACGATATGTGGGTAATACTTTTAATTGTAATTTACGGATACTTTCTGTTTATTTGCGCGAAATTAGTTTTCATGTAATAACGTTGAGTAATCAAGCTATTATTGGCAAAAGAACGCAAGAAAATTTAAATTGCCGCACTAGTGAAACGTTCGACCTAAAGTAATCTAAATCAATGACCTCTGACAAGAGTGTTGTAATTTCATTTTAAAGCAGGCAGTAAAGGGTACTTCTTAGGTATATAGGGCGCTTTCAATTTAGAAGTTTCGTGTCGCACCGCTGCGGTGCCGAAGCGGTGCGTTTGTCGTATTGCGCACGGACGGTCGTTTGTTTTCATACAAAACGCGCGGTGCGGCAACTGTGCGGTGTCGGTACCGCGAACGTTCGACAACAGGACGGCAATGAATATTATTAATAATAATAATTGAATAGTGCGGTGAATAGAAGTGAGAGATAATTTCATCGAATTTTTATTTAATTATTTGCTTAGTATAAGCTGTTCACTTTACTTACCTCAATGTTATCAGAAGTCTTTCTTCAGCTGATATAGTATGTTTGAAAATAGTTTCTTGCCGCTGAATTTTACTTTTAACTAATTCAAGTAATTCGTAGAAACATTCTCTAGACATTCTTAGGTTGGTAATTAAAAAAATTGCTTGGATCTTGTGTTAACCTAGGGTAAAGATTATGGAAATGACTAAAATTACATGTTAACGAAAACATTGGTGATGTTCTTTTACGGGGGGCGTCGTTTTTGTTTTTGTTTCTGTTTGATGTTACTCAACAAGAGCACTAACAGTATAACTTTTCTTCGTCAGTGTCCATGGCTTAACTGGTGTGAAATAGTTAAAACATCACTAGCATACAAACGCATGGCAGTCAGATACGCTTTCAATTTAGGCGTTTGGTATCGGATTGCTGCCGTACTGCAGCGGCCTGGCAGCGGGTTATAACCAGCGGCACGGTAAACGTGCGGCAGCGGTCCGACACGTAACGTCTAAATTAAAAGCGCCCTTATAATAAGTATAACTAGGAGGTAAGTTTACATTTAGACAAGGTGAGAAGTGTCTTAAATTAAGCTAATAATTACAAAGTAAATTAATGAAATAAGATTAAGTAAATCTACTTATAGTATTTTACACTATTGCTAAACTAGTATTGCTATACCTACTCAAGTTGACTCTTGTACTTACAAGACATTGTGGTTGTCGGAAGTTATTAGGCTGTTATAGGTCTACCAGAATCTGATGGCAAATAGGGAACATAAAATTTGTAGTAGGCAGCACTGAGGTAATTGGATTAATATGTCTTGATACTTTTATCGATGGTCGGGTTTAGTGTGCTATTTGCGCCGTTTTCAAGGTGTAAATGGAGGTTACATTTCGGCAAAGACGTGATGTCATCAGTCATGTCTGTACTTAAATAACCATGGACGGAGTAAATATAGATACCATATAGAAATCCCCCGCAAATCCCCGAAACGTATCAAGACAAAGTATGTATTATATATAATTATAATAACGCCGGATCTAGTATAGTATTATTACTCGGTATTTTTTTTGCCTTTATTACTCAAGCTAACTACTACAATAATAAAAAAGAAACTAAACTAAACTAGCTATATATGCACTACCTACTACAAAGAACACTTATGGACTGTATAATAGCCGCGATGGCCTATAGACAGTCCAAGTGCTCCAGTTCACTACCCGTAGGTTAGGTAGCGTACCCAACATGCTGGCAGCATTGTCACATTGAATTGCAATGCTGATGCGTTGGGCCAAATAAGTGCCAGCATTTTGGTCACGCGTCGCATCGACCAGGCGCTCTGATAGACTTTGGAAAATATAATAAAATAAAATACTCGGTATTACATTATATGTGGTATATATATCTGTGACCGGCCCCCTAATTACCTAACTCGCAACAGGTTTGCGACAGGCGTAAATCTTGTGGTGATTGGTGTCATACATCATTAGTGGTGTCGACAATGTATGCTTCGCTACTGCTGTCGCATTGCTACTGCTGTCGCATTGCTGTTGCAAATTTTACGTAATTACCCCGCCGGTCGAACTGGTTTCGGTGCCTGAGGCCGAGTTGTAGCAACGGAAGAGATTCACGTGCGTGACTGTTTCTCATTTTGATACGCTTTATATCCATCTAATTTTGCGTATAAGCACAGAATAAATTTATACTACGTAGTATATGTGACTAATATGATTACTGATTTGTAGATTTTGAATAAATATCTTTGTGTGTTAAGATCCTGGGTCCGTGGATATTGGAAGGTCATCGCGTACAAAGCTTATCAGTGTGCCTGATTGATGCGACGCGTGACGGAAAAGCTGGTACTTATTTAGCTCGACGAATCAGCATTGCAATTCAACGAGGCAATGCTGCCAGCATGTTGGGTACGCTACCTACCGGTAGTGGGCTGGAGCATTTGGGCTATCTATAAGCCATCGTGGCTAGTATACAGTCCAAATGTTCTTTGTAGTAGATAGTGTAGCTAGTTTATTGGTTTTTATTATTGTAGTATTTAGTTAGTTTAAAGAATGAACGCACATTTCCCGTAAAAAATAAAGTATTGTACTTTGATGAATGGGAAATCATTAACCATACAATTGGGCGCTAAACTTTCGTGATTAAAATAGGTGTTCATTAAGTTATCAATCGATATAAATAACTTGTCAAGAGCAGAGCCGAGCGCTATTATGCTTATAGTATTAACACCTATAGGGTCCCGTTAGTGTACAGGTAATTTAGCTACAAAAAACGTAGGTACCTATTAATATTTTGAAAATTCACCTTAGAGTAAAGGCCAGTAATTCTTGAAGTAGGACGTGTTACGGAATAATTATTACGCCGTTTCCTCGTGTTCCTACTGGTATTATGTAGTACTATGTATCTATTCTATGCTGGTATGACAAACTAGTATGACCACGAGATGACAGCGAATCATTTATTTGATTTTGGAGTCATCCATCATTGAACTTCCCTGCAAGCATACCACTTATTGTTAAAACAAAAAAATATATATTCTAAAAAAGGTAATAATCCATCTATTGAATTCAAATAAATAAACCGCACCAAGACAGAGCGTCTATACACCAATTATAATACAAAAATTGTACGTAGTTCTAAAAATTAAGAGCTTCATTCATAAGGAACTAGATGGCGTTGTAAGCTCTTAAAACACGCAAGCGTTTGGAGCGCTGCGTCTCGTCGTGTTTACGTCAGACATTTGCAATCTTTACAAATTCAGTACGTAGAGTACTAGACCTTTTAATCAATAAATTTTGAGGCCCTATCACTGATAGGGCTAATTAAATAGCGAGTACGAATGTATGAAAATACAAGTCTCATATGAGTTTATTTAATATTAACGAATCGCCCCGGCTTCGCACGGGTCACACGCGTGTAATAGTTTTCACAGCGCACGCGATGTAAAGAATGTTTTAGGTAATTTTTTTTACACGTTTGGTTACATTATTGGAGTTTTAGTAAGGATTCCTAATTCTTTTGAAAATATTATAGCCTACGTCACCCGGGGATAGTGTAGCTCCCCAACAGTGAAAGAATGTTTCAAATCGGTTTAGTAGTTTCGGAGCCTATTCAATGCAAACAAACAAACAATCAAATCTTTATAATATTGCTATAGATTATTATGAATCCCTATATCATTATTTGTTAGAGATAAATAGAGTATTAACTAATTAGAAATACCTACATTAATATATAAATCATTTTATTTATGGTAAGTATAATTTCATTATTTTCATGGGTACTTTAGTTGTTTGGTATCGTTCCTGTAAGAAATCTTTGTTGTCGCAGCTTAAACAACAGTACTACGTAGTTATGTCACATAATAATAGTACCTACTAGCCAATAGCCGACTAGTATTGTATTACATTATGATACAAGTGTGTAATGATCAATGCACATTACACACGCATGTCATACGACGTTCTTCATCACAGTTGCGAGGAAAAAAACAGAGTTTTAAACTTTGAGAAAAATGTCGTGCAGGCTTCTTATGTTCACGCACCGTCAGAGAAAAACCGTGTTGATGGCGCGAACATAATCGACATCGACCAAAACGAAACGAAACGAAACGAAAACATGAACTAGAACTGAAACTAAAACAAACTGGCACGGGATACCGTCTGTACTAATAATTTCATTATTCATAATTTCATTGCACATACCTCATTTTTAATAATGATGAAATTTATAATGGTGGTTATTTATAAATAACTTTGTTCATAATAGTTACTTTTTATATTGATCTTTTCTTATACAATTTATTCAAATAATGTTTAAATTTATAAAATTTTATGGTATAATGTTAATGTTAAGAATTTTTTTATTATACTTTTTTTATTATAAATTTCATTACTTATAATTTCATAATAATCAGCATTCATAATTGTATTGTTCATAATGACTTTTTCATATTTTTTAGTTAACATAATAATAATTTTGAGGTAGTTAAATCATTATATACATTTCATTGCATGTATACCCTAAAGATACTAAGATACTAGTCTAAGGCAAAGTCATAAATAGGTGCGACGACGAGCGAAGCGAGGAGGAGCGTTAGGTTAACTGTGACCACACGACGCACGAGCCGAGCGAGCGAGCCGCGGCAGCGGCCGGCGAAGTGCCAGAAGTCCCTTATGCTTATATTAAAAAATTACAGAAACCATCTATATTAAGTTTCAGATTACCTTTATTTGATTTAAATATTTTACACGTGTTTTTATTAGACAATTCAAGTTATTTATTAAAATAATGCACAAAGTTCACCAACAATACCAAAATCAACATAACATGAGAAAATATAAGTTATTTTACAATTACCCACAGTCCACACGTTAATTTTGTTTGTTTTGACTGGATGAAGTGCCTACATAGATTGAAGAGCAAATTGGCTTGCCGTACTACGTTTTTATAACTGATTACGATATATATAACAATCAACAGTTCTAGTCACATTAATTTACAGTATTATTGATATTTTGTTTTATGATTTAAGTTAGTTATGGTAAAAGAACATTATAAATTTGTACTGTTATGTCATATACGCCTTATGAGTTTCATTCTTATAAATTTGGATTATTATAAATTTTGATTTATAATAAAGAAAATTAGATGTAGTGAAAGTATAATAAATCACATTATGTGAAATGATGATTATAAGTAACAATTTTATTTGTAACAAAATTATGACAAACGATTTTATAAGTTTCGACAGTGAACCAACTGGCACAGTGAAAATGTTAATGCTTAACAATTAAATATTTGGAAATGGTGCGGTTATGAAAAAGTACGTTAGTAACATAGTTTAGTGCAGAATTTTATCCAAATCGGTTATGCTGCAACCCGCAAGTAACCAAAATGAAAAATTAGACATGCAAAGCTAGCGATGGTCATCGGTATAGTTATATGAAATTCACATTTCGGTTAACCATTTGCATGCATCGTCCCACAAGGCGGCACCGAATTTCACCTGTCCTATATGAATTAAGCAAATTGAAGGCAGAAGCAGACCGTTAAATCTTTTTATAGCTTACTTTCAGGTCTGGCTCAGCAACGTTAACTTGTAATAGAAAGTTTAAAGTAGGTAGAATATGATTTAAATGAAAAGTGAGGTGAAGACAAGTGAAGTCACTTTCTTCACTAATCCATGACGTTAAAGAAACTATAGTTATCATTTTTGTAGGTAACATTAACCAAGACCGCCCATTGTATTAAGGTTCGTAATGTTTTTTTTGTTATTGTCTTTTATTATTGATTTGGTGTGCAATAAAGAGTTGTTGTATTGTATCAAAGTGGTAAATATGTAGGAAGTTATTTCGTCAAATTTTCCTTCGTTCATTTCTTCCTTCTTGCCTACGGAAGTGGGCAAATGGTCAGCCTGTGATGTAAGATTTTTTTATGCTACTTGAAGGTTTGGTTTAACGACAGTTGTCTTACTTGTCTTACAGCCGGGACGGACGGTTTAACGAGCACTCAGCTGTTGTAAAACATTATGAAACATTCTTACATTAGGTACCTATGTTCATGAACTCAAAGAACCACCGCTTTGCCAGTTATTCTGCCGCCAAGCTGTAGTGTGCAAGCACTACTGTGTTCCGGTTTGAAGGGCTTTGTAGCTAGTGAAATTACTGGGCAAATGACACTTTATGATCTGATTACTAGACTGTGTGATGTCTCAGGATGACGTGCGCACTTCGCAGTGCAGTGTCACGCGAAACTTTATTACTTTCAAGTTCCGAGTGACACTGCAACTGTTATGGGCAGCCGTGTCGCTTAACATCAGGTGAACGACTAGCTCGTCACTCAATCGCATAAAAAAAGAAAGAATAATGTTGGTCGGAAATAACTCTTGCGGATTGTCAAAATTAAATATGTGCCGACCCCAATGCAATCTGCCGATCGTCTCGCCAAATCAATGAAATACCGATTTAGCCATGCCCGTTTTTATTAGCCTACCGTACTTTGGCCCTGTTAACGCTGTTTAGACTTTACGTTCCAATTCAATTTTTGGATTTGGAAAGTAACGTCCTTTTTATGCAAGAATAATGGGTTCTTTCATTCTTCACGGTAGCCTGTAAATTGTATTTTTTTGCAAATCAGTATACAATTAGATAAATTAATTGCGAGAAATCGCACAATCCATAGCTGAATTGTATTTCTTTTCTGTTTTTTTTGAAATGAAATGAAATGAAATGAAATGAAATGAAATGAAATGAAATTTATTTCACATAAATGGAGATAGATGTAGGTGTTAGGATTTAGTAAGTAGTTCTTCCATTTAGCCATTACTTGTGGCATGTGAAAATTATTATTAGGTTTAGGTCAATACGATAATACAATTTTCAAATAAACTTAAATAATTCTATTGGTGTTATACACTTGCAAATTTAAATTAATTAATTTAATTATAGTATTATTATGTCATTAAAATAAGAATAATCATTAATTAGTTATTTAACAGTAAATAATTCTATTGGTATACATTTGCAATAAATTTCAATTATATTATATGATTGTTATGTCATTAAATTAAGAATAATAATAAATAATTAATTAGTATAATTATGTATATCAATGAATTACTTATTTAACATTAGATAGTCATTCATACAGTAAAAAGACTTTTCTAATAGCCAGAGTTTAAGTTTTTTCCGGAACATTCCGTAGGGCAAGTCTTTTATAGACGGTGGTAATTTGTTGTACACAGTGATACACATGGCGTAACAGTTTTTTTGGAACAATGTGGTCTTAGGCACACGGGTGAGTACAAGCCTTTCCCCATTCCTTGTGTTTCTTAAAAAGAAGTCTTTTGCTTTGGTAAACAGTGCAGGATGACATCGCACAAACACTCCTATTTCAAAAATGTACATACTGGTCAGAGTCAAAATTCCCAGTTCCTTAAATAACGGTTTGCAAGATATATAGGGCGGAATACCTACAATAGCTCGTATACACCTCTTCTGCGATAAGAATGCTCTTTTTATGTCGGTAGAGTTTCCCCAAAGTAGCAAACCATACCGTAGCACCGAGCTTACATAGCCGTGGTATGCTAAAAGAACAGTCTGCCGTGTTTCAATCTAGACCTACAGTAGAATCGTATAGAGAGTTCCTTTCTTTTCTTTTTTTGAAGCGCTGCTGCCGCGTTGTGTTGCTGTCCACTTGCTAACTCTAAAACTTTCTGCAGCAGGATATTTTCTCGTTTCATAAAAATCTTCTGCAATCACCAAGCCGCCTGCAAGCGTGGTGATTATAGCAAATCCCCTATGATAAGCGTCCAAAGTGGCGTTTTATGGGGGAGGCCTCTGTTCAGGAGTGGACGTCTTCCGGCTGATGTTGATACAAGTGCTGGTAGTGGAATGGTAATAGAGATAGGGATGTCCATGCAGATGATGGAATATGTAATACCATGGTAATACCATTATTTTATTCCAGGTTATACTCAATAGAACAATGAAATCTGACGGAAGCCATGTTCAAACAAACGTAGAGGTATTTCGTCGAGCTCCACGTAGGCCCCAAGTTGTTAATTCAGATTGCGGACCTAGGTACAATGTAAATTATGTATCCGCACTTGGTCCGAATCCTGCTAGTTAGCTAACTCCATACAATGGGCGGGATATTGCATGCGATAATTACTTTAGCAAATCTCCGATGTTACTGTAGGTATCCTACTGCGAGTCCTGGGTATGAATTGTACTATTATTTATTCTGTGGTATGACCTAGATACGTACAGTGTAAATTAAATCCAAACTTTCCCGTATACCCAGTGCTTACTAGTGCAAAAATATGGTTGCAATAGTGCTTCAGGGAATCGGATTTGAATTTACATCCATGATTAATAAAATAAATAGTGATAAGATGGAATCCGTACAGGCCAAGTAGGAATGAAGTATCATTATTACATTGTCCAGTACCGCGGACGCACCACTGCAATAATTCACCCACGTTGCGGGCACTAGCCTTACTAAATGCATTTACTCACAAGTGCCAGCATGTTGATGTATTTCACGATAGTTTACGGACCATATGTAATAACTTTATGATTTATACCTGTCACCATTGCAATAGTTAGCGTTTTGGTAATACTGTAAGCTAACTATTATAAAATGAATAATAAATAAATAAATAAATTATACTTCCCTATCCCTACATGTAATTGAAAACTGTTTTGTAGCATCTGCACGTTCGTCGCCGCAACAACTCGCAATGTGGGTGTTAAAGTCTGACACCTAATCAGTCTAATGTTGGTGTAAGACTTTTACACCCACATTGTCCAGTTGTTTTAATTACTTATTTCATGAAAAAGTAAATGATACTGGCTGTATGTGTAAGTGGGCCATAACAATTGCCCTGCATATAACATCAAACAAAGAAACAAACTAAGTAACTTCTTTAGTTTCATTAATTGTAATATTATTTCTATTTCTTATTATTAAAAATATCGTCAGCGTGAGCCCTTATTTTCTCCTCTCTATAGTAGTGATATCTTATTTCATTTATCACACATCGCTCAACATCAGCCGGAAGACATCCACTGCTAAACATAGGCCTCCCATAGCCCCGTAAAACGCCACTTTGGACGCTTATCGTAGGAGGGATTTGCTATAATCACCATTCTTGGCAGGTGGCATGGTGATTGCAGAAGATTTTAATGTACCGAGGAAAATGCTGCTGCCCATTCCCTGGATATTCCCGGCTATTGCGGCACCCACGGGAAGAGATGGGGTGGCCCTATTAGCAAACCGGGACAACACGGCACACGGTTTCATTTATCAATGGCTTCTAAATATCGTTAATTCTATCATCATTGATTTGAAGCTAAACCAACGAATTTAGTTCGTACTTACGATACTCAAGAATTAAGTTGAATCACCACTCACCAATTGCATTAGTCAAATTGTATTTGAATGAAGGCTGGAGTCGCCGCAATAAAATGAATTTCATTTCCTCGAGTGAGCCCAGGGCCATATTCTCGCTGTTTATTTATCAAAAGTGGAAGTGTAGACGCGTAGACACTTTTATTTGACTTCGATGAGGATTGAGGAAAGAAAGTGAATTCACTGCATTTACTAAAAATGTAGATACCCACTGTATAATATTAGGTAGGTCACTGTATAATTTAGTTTTTATTTAGAAAAAAAACAAATCAAAACCAGGGAAAATCGTCTAAAAATATGCAAAAAATAAGTCAAATGGGGACCATATCTTATTCACATTGTGGGTACGAAATTTTAATTAGGTAGATACCTACATCATCATCATATTCATAAGCCTGAAGACGTCCACTTCTGAACATAGGCCTCCCACAAAGAGCGCCACTTTGAGCGGCTGCTTGCCTCATGCATCTATCGGCTCCCCGTGGTTCTGACCAGGTCGTCGCTCCACCTAGTGCTAGGGCTACGCTGCGTCTTCCGGTTCGTAGTCGCCACTCGAGAACCTTTCTTCCCCATCGGTTGTCAGTTCTGCGAGCAATGTGGCTTGCCCACTGCCACTTCAACTTGCTAATTCTCAGAGCTATATCGGTGACTTGCGTTGCGGATCTCTTCATTTCGGATCTTATCTCGCAAGGAAACTCCCCTATGCAATGTTATAATATTGAAAAGCCAGAAGTACCGACCGAGCATTTAAGGTACTAGTTCGTAGCCGACTGTAAACAGCAGCAGCAGGGCCCCGAGTCTAACGAAATTGCGATTGAATTTTTCTACAAATTGTTACTTGTTGGCGTTGTAAACCAGTAATCATCGTTACGTATCGCCACGATACTACGGTTTATATGAAATACCTACAGACATACAGACATACAGACGAGTCGCTAACTACAGAAGGTATTTCATAGAAATACATAGAAAAGATAAGTTGTCACGGCGACAGGTTCGCCTGCTGCTGCTGCGTGGAGTTGGCTACGAACTTGTATCATCATCATCATCATCAGCCTAAACACGTCCACTGCTAAACATAGGCCTCCCCCAAAGAGCGCCACTTTGAGCGGCTACTTGCGACATATATAACAGGTTTTTATCGCATCACATAATACGCTGTATAGGTATCTACAAACGCAGGGGCGGTTTTTATCTCTTCCACTACATGCTTCACCCTAATGGGTGTTTGTTTCTCGCGATTGATACATTTTAGAGCCAGCTTTCCATCTACGTGACGTCACTAATCTTTGAACACAGATTAGAGAAAAGCAATTGTTTTTGAAACTTGACGGTGCAAGACAGCTATATCTTGGAATTTTTGAGGTCTATGAAGAGGTACGAAGAAGAAGAAGTAAGTACATTCTCTAAGCGAAGAATAAACAACAACGATTAAAAATACCTATGAGTGTTGATTGTATACTAAAAGTACATAAATAGGTATTTATCAGTTACTGATTAGTTACCGGGTTCGGGTTAGTATGTAAGTAGGACTAGATGGCGCTGTGTGAATTTGCCACTACTGGAACTGAGACATGGTCTCTTACTATAGGCCTTATTAATACCTAAGCTCAAAGATGCGTAGCGAGCATATATGCTCGGTGTTTCCCTGCGAGATGAGATCGTGACGTAAGGAGGAGATATACAGGAGAACTAAAGTGACCGCTATATCTCTTAAAATTAGCAAGTTGAAATGGAAATGGCAACCCACATCGCTCGTAGAATCTGGTGAAAATTGCGGGGACCGATAGATACATGCGAGTAGCCGCTCAAAGTGGCGCTCTGTGCGGGAGTCCTATGTTCAGCAGTGGGTGTCTTCAGGCTGATCATGATGATACTACGTAGTCTACGTATAACTTGCAGTAAAATACTGAGAACTTAACTGAATCGAGTTATCATCATAAAACAGTAGTGCAGTAATGTAAACGCCACTAACATTTATTTTTGTTAGTATTTTTTTTATTCATTTTGCTAAAATCTACATTTTAAGATTTGGCTCTCATATTCCAAGAAAAAGTTGGGAAAGGAAAGCTCACCGAACTGCGATACTTATGGCACAGTAAGACATCCACCATCTGGTGATGGAATGTGTCCGGAACAAAAGCCAAAGGAATCCATTGATCATCATCATCATTAACAGCCTGAAGACGTCCACTGCTGAACATAGGCCTACCCACAAAGCGCCACTTTGAGCGGCTGCTCGACTACCCTGCATCCATCGGCTCCCCGCGGTTTTCACCAGACATGCATGACAGGTATGGTTACAATAGGCTTAGGTTATGATGAGACTGACATAGGTAATACCCCAAATTAAATAAAGATTTCAAAAATACATTTACCTCAATAAAAAAGGAGCTATTAAAAATCCTACTTCGAGACACGAGATTTTGCAACGAGTCTGGTGAAATGTTCTTTTCCTTTTATATCCATCCTAATTATGTGGTTATTAATTCATCACCAAATTGAAATAAAAGTATTCTAATGTCTCGCGTTTTCTTAACAATCTCTACGGGGAAACTCTTTCTTATTTCGTGTTTTAATCCGACCCGTGGCACAATACATTTTACGAGCAGTACGCAATGTGAATCGTTTTATTAAAAGTATAGTTAAGAGTCTATACAACGCCAAAATGCTTAAAATGACTTAGCATGAGGCAGTGTCCTGTCAACAATATTGCAACAATGGCTTTGAAATTAATATATTATGGTAAAGTTCAGGACTAATGCTACTGCAAATGTATAATGAAAACACGAATTAATAAACTTTTCTCGATAGAAAAAAATAACAAAGTTACCTCCAAACCGTACAAATAAACAGCGATTATTCAATGAATACTTCAAATAAGGTCATAAAACTTTGTGTAGTAGCTGAACTAAATATAATGGAGGGCTTATGTATAGTGGATTTTTAAAATACCCATTATATTCAGTGTAATAATAAATTACCTAAACTATTGCGCGTTGGAACAATTCTAACTTAGACCGCCCCTGTCGCTCGGCCCCCCGACTCATCCCCGCTTTGGCCTAGTACAATATATAATATATTCTGTGGATTTGGCTTGGCCTGGCATAAGCTCTTAAATCATCTTTCACCGTACACCGTATCCGTTCCAGCATCCTGAACCTGAATTCTTTGTTCATCGCATCTTGTTCGCATATTATATCACAATTTCATACTTTAAAATTCAGTATTAAGATAGTCATAAATAGGCTGCGATATGAAGCGAGATTGACTTAAGTTATAATAAAATGATTGTAGATGCTTTCGATCGTTGTATAAAGTACTTATAAAATAAAAATCGCGTTGAATGAAACCGTTCACATAATTTATTGCGACCGAACTTCACTTGGTAAATTCTTTTGGTTTTCTATTACGGCATACCTAATAATTAATTATTAATAATTAGCTATTAATAATTAATTAATTTTCAATAATTAATTAACTATAATTATTTAGTTATTAAGTAATTGTTACTCATACACTCGAAATAACTTACAAAAAATGAATAGTGTGAATGCGGTCAACTTGTCAAGATGTAGTCTTGTTAAGTTAAACGATCAAGTAAAAGTTCAACTTGCCCTACTCTACTTAATGCGTAATGTATCAAGGTACGGTAATATTTATCACAGGGTATTAAATAAGGGGCCATAATGGAATAACAAATGCGTTGCCGGCGGGCTACACGACAGTGCCTCCTGTGTATGAGTTTCCACAACTAGGTACCTCAGGTTTTATTAGATTTGCTTGAAAAATTAGACGTGAACATAAAAGTGGTAGAAATATTACTGTACCATGTTACTTTTCGGTTCTCTCTTTAGTGTTCCGTAGTACTCCAAGGAACCCTTCTCCATCCATCCGACAGTGCGTCTGAATATTTTAGGTACAGCCTTATACCTCCTAAAGCTATACTAAATACAGTACATGCATAAAATACATATTTTAAGTAAAGAACTCAAGTTTCAAATAATTAGCCAATCTTCTTTTGTATTATAAAGGATACGCCTCCATATTAGAACTAGAATAGAGGATGAAATGTTTTTTTGCCAGTCTCCATCTAATTAGGTTGTCGTTGAATACGTAGGTAATTTAATGATAACTCTTTGAAAAGTTATAAATCGCAAATTTTTATTTAATGTCAAAAATTCTTAATGAAATCTGTATCACTCATAGACATAGGAAGATTACTGAAAATATTCTCAGGTAACTGGCAATTCTTAACATCAAGGTTTGGATAGGTGGATACACGGTTATCGCATTCATCAGCGTCACAGATAACAGTTACGGTAAGCTCGGCACTTCGCATCACAGTGACGTGTCAGTGAAACGTTGCACCCACTGGATCAGATTGTAATACGGTCCAAGAAAACTTCATGAGCTGTATCATATAAAGAAAGAAGAAAGAAGAAAGGAGAAAAAAGAAAGAAGAAGAAAGGAGAAAGAAGAAAAAAACAAAAAAGATAGAAATAAAAAAATAAAAAATAAAATACATTTATTTATTGGTTCCAATCACAATCATGAAACTTTAACTTACGCGTCACGGTCCCCCATAACAGATGCAGTGTCACTCGGAACTCTATTATACGAGCGACACTGCATTTGTTATGGGCGGCCGTGAGGCTTAGCACCAGACGAACGACTAACTCGTCCCCTCAATAGTTCACATAAAAAAAATCAATTTCGATCACAATTTTGATAGCTGGCACAGAATATTTTTCTATAAAGTCTGCTGTGCCAGAGAACATAGCTATCGAAATTTCGTTCGAGTATGTGATCAAGCTTTTGATTGAGTTTATGGCAAGGATAGCTAAGCTGATCCCAGGGGAGTTAAACAGGTTTCAGGGTTCAAAATAGTATAATCAACTTTAGCAAAAACTCAAAAGTATTTGGCAGCGACTATTTTCTTAGATTTTATTTTCTTTGATTGGGTGACTGTCATTTTTAGAGAAAGTGTCGACCTGTTACCTGACCCTTTTATATAATACAGTTTAGACCTCGTTTGGCATTTAAAAAAGCTAAATTTTGCTGTTAATATTTAGCCTATAACATCTTCGAGCCAAAAACAGAAGGTCTGTAGAGTGAAACGAGACATGCAATGCACGCTTTACATCGTAAGTGCCTACTGAATTTTAGCTAATGACATTGTTTGGCAAATAACTAGCTACTGATTTGCCAAACAATCTCATTAGATCCATTGTTACTAGAGCTTCGTGTTGTGTATGTAGGTTATGTAGCTATGTACTGGGCATCCAGGGGGCGTACCGTGAGCTCTTATAACGATTCAAAACTGAGCCTATATTGGATCGCTGTGTTTTTTTTTGTGTGAAGATTTGGACCAGCGATCCAGTGTAGGCTCTGTTTTGAATCGCGCTAAGAGCTCACAGTACGCACCCAGGTCTTACTTTATTTGCCAGCACCGAGCGCGACCACCAAGCTGTTTGCCATATCCTAAATCGACGATTATGACATCATCATTATCTTTTCGAATTGTAATCGAAAGTAGTAAGTATAAACTTGCTACGGTGACACGCTGTATCACAGATATACACGCGTATCACGCGTACCACGTGGATAAACGACGCGGCTAAAGGCGAGTGTTTATCACGCTGTTTATGTTGCTGTAATAATACCGTAGAGGTTAAGTGAAAGACGTGGGTGTGGGAGGATACGTGTCGACGACTTAGTTGTTGTTGACGGTGAATTCAGGGTAGTTTTAAGTACTTATAAATGCTCAAAAAGTGATGTGATGTAAAGTTGATGGCTCGAAGGACCTACTATATTCTACTTAGAACTTTTTGCAGGAATATTGGCTCGAAGGACCAACACTAGCTAAAGAGACTGTTGGTATTGGTAGTGATTACATTTACTGTGGTCGCAGAGCTGACCGTTTCCTACACGAGAAAAAAAGGAATGATAAGATAATGAGGAAACCTAGTATTCAAGAGCCCGGGTATTTAAAAGTCTTTTGAGTTTATTACACAGTAATGTAAAGTTATTAAGTGATGAACATAGTAAGTAACTAAGCCAATGTTAATTCATTTCAGAACTATAACAAAATCAAACAAACAAAATCAAATAATGCAAATAGATTGAATTGACTGAAAAAAAAAATGGAATTGAATTGATATAATTATTGCGCGATTGTTACACAATAATTAGGTTACAAGTTGACCTGTATTACTTCAAGCTAATGTCAACGCAAAGTCAAAACACGACACAACAAAATGACAGAGCGGCACAACGGCACAAACCCAGTGAATGTTAATCTAATCTAATTTAAAATTAATCTGCGAGATGAAAAGGCCTGGGGCTGACCGGGTTGTGGAAATTGAGACGTTACGGCATGCCCGTAAATTTCATTAGGGCAACAGTACTGTGGAGGCTATTTAAAAAGATATACGTAGCGAGGTTTGATGTATTGAAAACGAAAGCCTCGTAGGGCCTATACGGTTAGATAAAGTATTTTCGTATTGCGTAGTTTCCTGATAGCCTTTTTGCCGTGAAGTTAGTATCATATTTTCCTTTTAATCTGCTAGGTATATCTATAGGTATATATACTTTTCTTGTAATATAATGGCTTAACCTATAGAGTTACTGCTAGATCATTATTATACAGCTACTGTATTTGGATAGTGTTAAATTTATAGCAGCGACTATCGTTACATGGGGTGATATTTTAAGGTCACTAATAACGAGCGAGTTGTCGTAAAAGTCGATGGGAAGCTCACAAAATATTCACACTTTCACAGCGATATGTAGCCGTCGAAGCGACGATAAAGATTTACGATCCAATAATACTTTGATTATTTCGCAGATTCGTGGAAGTTGAATTTTATGAGGCGTACGGCTCCTTATTTAGGCAATAATGTGTCGTTATTGCTATCCCGCAATTCCGTTCGAGTTGGTAGATCAATATTTTATGCGATCTTTGATTTGGGTATAGAAAAGTCGTTTGGTGCCAGTTGGGCCGCTGAGGTTTTAGGTCAGCCTGTATGTAGGTTTTTACTAGAAAATATAAAAATAGATTTAAATTTTTTCTTTGGAATATTTATGTGGTCCCGGTCTGCGAATAGCACCACCCCATCTCTTCCCGTGGGTACCGTAAGAGCCGGACGGAAAGGGAATATCTAGGGAATGGGCAGCAGCATTCTCCGCGGTACATTAAAATCTTCTGCGGTAACCAAGCCGCCGGCCAAGCGTGGTGATTATGGCAAACTACCCCCTATGATAAGCGCCCAAAGTGACGTTTTATGGGGGAGCCTGTGTTCAGTAGTGGACGTCTTCTGGCTGATGAAGGGAACTGAAGGTAACCTATATACCAAAAAAAACTTACCTATGTTTAATCCGTAATACGCTATCCTATCCATATATTATATAGTCTTATTTTCAAATGGTATTAAATTACGCAGACTTTTAAATAAAAAGTTGAACTTGTGATGACTGTTTAATTCTGGATTTCTGTTGTGTGTATCATTAGAAATTTGTTAGCAACTGCTAACAGCTAAGTACTTATTTTCTTGGAATTTGGAGTCTTTTAATTTTATTCTGCAATCTTTTACAACCTTCACATCACAGAGAAAATGGGACAAGTCCTTTATATTCCGACTCAAGAGAATAATTTGCCGTTAAAATCTAATTATCGTACGTTTAATTTAAATACTCGACATTTTAAACGGCTTTTACGAGTCTAGATTTATTACCCGTAAACAAATTATTCACCCATATTGAAGGGCGTATTCAGGATTTTGTAGAGGGCTCTAAAGGTCAATGGACTTGGCCAGTAACACTGTGCTTAACCGATTTAAAAAGAAGAATGTTTTATATTATTCTATGATTTTTTTAGTTGTTCTCACTAGATCATATTAGTTTAATAACATCATACCATATCATATTGACGACGAAAACCTTGCAACTACGCATAGTTTTGTAAAAGTAGCCTTAAGGCACCCACGGGAAATGATGGGGTGGTCCTACTCCACTCCTACTCTCACACTGCCGGGAGCATACGGCCAGATTACAATTAGATTACCAATTTAAACTAGAAAATCTGAATGAAAATCGTTATGCAAACTGACCATTAACTAATTTTGTACTGTAATGATATCTACATAGAGTACCTATTCCGAAACAAATATTATTCTAGACCATTAAGTTTAGTACTCATTATGGCTAACAATGCTTCCTTATCATTAACAGCATGACAATGCAGCGAGTATTGGCAATACAATGGCACAACGCTGTTGTTCCACGTTCTAAGGCGGCGATGTAAACACAGCTTTACAGTAATAACCGTGGATATAGAGATGCAGGTAGTTTAATGAGATTATGGTTTTTAATTTTAGCATTTAATATTGGTAGCTTCAATACGCTCTTTTAATTCTGTATACGGTTCCGTACTTACCCGTATAAAATTGATGGTGACCGGAAAAGTTGATTGCAAAAGACAAGACAAAAGAGGCAAGAGGCCGACGCGTTGGTCTGACCAAAGCCGCACCACTCTCAATACTAACATCTCTGATGCAGTACACGTAGCCGAAAATCGAAGAGAACAGAAAAGAATAATCAAGGAGAAGGTCATTCCATGAGTGATCACCACGCCCAGCATTGGGGAATCCTCAAGGTGGAGGACCCGTATAAAAACGCTTGAAAAAAAAATTACTTGGCTGTTCGTCTGTCTGTCCGTCTGTCAAGACTGTTCTCAGCTACTGCTACAAAAACAAAATAAAAACGGACTGAAAGTGAATTATTAAATACTAAGGTAAACAGCTGACGGAGTAATCTCATGACTTTTGGTTAGCATTGAAAGTAGAATATGTATTAAGGTCACTGTAGCAATACTATGAGACTATGCAGTACAAAAATTAAATAGACTAATAGAATAATATATTGATGGTGTCTCAGGATTACGTGCGGAGTGCAGTGTCACGCAACTGTTCAGAGTGACACTGCAATAATTAAAGAAAAACTTGGTTACGGGGCGAAGAACATTAAATAAATAATAAAAATAAAAATAAAATAATTTATTGGCATAAATGGTACATGTAATCAAATTATACGAAAGTACATTTATGGACTCGTCATTAGGTTGTCTTATTTAAAGTTTTAATCATCGACAGAGATGCATTGTCATCGCTGTTTAAATTGTACATTATTAGTTTACGAGCATTAGTTGTTTGTAACTTTATTTAAAAGCTGTAGAAGGGCTTGTAAATTTAATAAAATATAATAAAATATTCGCTGTAAAGAGGCTTCGTCATAAATATTGACTTCTAATTTAACTATATAATAATTATAAATTAATGAGACTAAAACTGATATAAAAAACAATAGGTAAGCAATATAAATTGATTGCAATTCATGTAAAAATAAAAGAGAGCTCAAGCACACTCATAATCAGATTTCAATAAAGTAAAACTGCGGTAGTCATTATCATCCAAGTATTCTTTTAACGTATATAATGTTTTGGATAGTAGAAGGTGTTTCACATTTGAGCAAAAGACGGCGTAGCTTTCTGCTTCCTTTATGCAGTTTGGTAATTTATTGTACAGTCTTTGTCCCATTAGCCTAGGAGTTTTCTTAGTTAAATTTAATCTATGTTTTATCGGTACCAAGAAATTTTTGTGCCGCACATTGAAATTATTTTTTTCGGCTCGTGTTACAAATGTGTGTAAATTGGTCCGGACATATTTTAATATTTCCATTATGTATACTGAGACTGACATTTCTTCGTGCCTATAGCCGAATTGGCGCGAGCTCTAGTGTCCATCAAGAAGTTCCTTGCAAAAGCCAGGTAAGGTGCGTTCGGAAACTGCAGCTGAAAGCCTTTTACAAACCGAACCGAACTACACTTGCATTTTGTAGTTTGAAGAGTTTCCTTGTTAGAACTTTCCAAGACGATTCCAAGCCTCATCCAGAACACCTAACCCTTCGTTCCTGACCGTCGTGTCTGTCCAGTAATTGATGACACGCAATAATTCATCGTTTGTGTTGAGTCTCACGCTCACCGCTCGTTCGAGCTACGGGCTCGTTGCTCTATATCTAATGTTTTGGATTACGGAAGGAGCGTATTATAAAGGAGGATGTGGTTAGGAGAAGGAAAAATAGAGGTTTTTAGGTTTATTTTTTGTGCTTCCACGAAAATGTCGGATGGCTATTATGATAGGGAGCTTGATGAGGTTAACGGAACAGACGTACTTTACTAAGTGGGTAGGTATATAATGCTTATATCGTCGCTTGTATGACTAAAGGTCCTATCTCATTTTTGTCCATTGTTCAGAAAACGCGTTTTAAGGTTTTGACATTTCTAACTTTCAGATAGTTTCGTTCCTCGCAAGTCCAGCATATTTATTTTTATATGCTTTTGTAGATAATTTCAAGTACTTTAATTACACGTTGAAACTTTTAACCTGTTTGCATTCTAAATACCTGTTTTGATTAATCAAAACAGATACGTCACTTAGTGAAAACTTTGTTTTATTTAAAATAAGCTGTCTGTTTTTAGTTACTACTTAATCAGCCTCATTTTGAGGTTGCAATAGGTAATTGAATATTATGAAGTCTTAATTGTAATAATAATTAATTAATTAATTAATGATTAATTATCTTGTGATCCAAAATGTTAAGAGGTACAAAGATTAGTCAGATGGATAGATAATTTTGCGTTGACTAACATAGCGGTCCTAACTCAAAACAGCCAAAAAGTGAGATAGGACCTTTAGTCATACGAGCGACGATATAACGTCGTAAACTCCGTCTACGATACTTATGTGTATTTGAATTATATGTCTTTTATCTATTTTTACATGTTGAAAGTTTCGCAGACAAAAGACTACCATGAGTATAGTTTGTATTAGTTAACGGTAATTAGGTACACATTATTGTAATAAATAATTACAATTATTAAGATATTATTACTGTTATATTTTAATAGTAGGTAATTACGGGATCATTACCGTGACCAACCGTGAAAGTTTAAAACAATTATTTTATATTAAGTTTAATTAGATATTGAGAGTCATATTTATTACTCCCAATAAATTGGACTTTGCCGTGCGATGAAATGATCTGGGAATCGAAATAAGTAAATGTAGGTACCTATTATAATTGTTTATATTTACTTACTACCTATTCTATTAAATAAATAAAACAACAATTTCCATATTCATGGTTTTGCCGCAACTAAAATTTTATGTTTCTGAACTACCTACGCTACAAAATTTAATAGCTGTACCTACGTATACCAATTGCAAAAACACTGGGCGCAGCTAAGCGACTTTAAACTTTGCTTTGTAATTCATTGACCCATTAAACTCTATTAGCAAAATGGAATACAATACAATGGTTCTAGACTTCTAAACTAAAGCAGGATTTATATGAAAAGGTTTTACTATTTGTTCTAAACTGAAAGTAACATAGAATGATTACAAATTACGATATAACTTGTATACAAGGACGAGAAATGGTATGTTAAGTGACTAATACAATAGATAGATATAGATTAGTTAGAAAAGGCTTTATTGCACAAACAACAAAATGTAGGACATAGGCGAACTTATGCTAGAGAGCATTATCTTCTAGTTACTCTGATGGGATGGGAGTAACGTGGACATTTTTGAGTGGCAGTGCAACGCAGCTTAAATATTAGATTTTCTAAATAAACATAATAAAAAGCTAATCAACAACTTTCTAAATCAGACTGTTATTATCATTTTTTTTGTTTTAATGGGCTGCTATGTGCCTTTATTCTTTAAACTAACTACTATACTACTAAAACTAGTAAACTAACTAACTATCTATTACAAAGAACATTTTGTCTGTATACTAGCCGCGATGGCCTATAGACAGAGAAATTACGAGAAATTATGTTCACGAGTCATCAACGGGCTCTATAATATTTTGTTACTATTTAAAAAAGAAAGTTAAATCTCTTTTAAAGCTGAGACCTAAGTATACTTCTATATGGTGGACCTCATAAAATTTAGCGCCAGGTATTTGTTATTTCAATCAAAGTGCATGATATCCTAAAAGAAAGGTTAGGACCCTCTGGCTTATGGCCGCTATAACTGTAGCTTTATTTAGCCGAGTGCACATTGCAAACATTCCATTATGGAGCGTAGCGGGCATGGTGTTGACACTTCTACTGCAGTGCACCTTGTCAACTGATACTTCAGTGTGTCTAAACACTGTTAGCGTATTTGTCATTCTGATGGGGAATCGACGCTGACGGGTCGGTTGAGTATTCTGTTAGTATTTATGCTTATAGATATACAGTCTGAGTGCGTACCATTTGACCGAAATACTTTTGACAATTTCACTGCAATACAACTCATTTACGTAGGCCGACCACTGAGTGGGGACTCGGTGGACCGACGATCTGGTGAAAGCCGCGGGGAGCCGATGGATGCAGGAGGCGAGCAGTCGCTTAAGGTGGCGCGATCTGGAGAGGCCTATGTTCAGCAGTGGACGTCTTCAGGCTGTTGATGATGATGACAACTCAGTTGCTCGAAACGACTTGTGATGTAACGATCAGGGGCGTATTTACCCTAGGGCCAAGAGAGCCATGGCCCGGGGCGGCAGGCTGTTCTCTATGAAAATCAAACCTAGCTTTTGAGCTAGGTTTGATTTTCATAGACACTATTGAGTGTCCTCGCAAAAATGCTTACTTATACACATATACCTCTCCAGCTAATATAAAATAGTCGAGAAGCAGTTGTTTCATTTTAATCATGAACCATAGCGCCCTGTGATCGCGTTGTAAAACAATAATATGTGAGTTACATCATTAGGCGCGGGTACACGTGACTGAGAGCAAAAACAAGGCATATGCCTTGTTTTGACGGTACCGTTTTCAAAGTGGCTGGTATCTACACTATATTTCATCGCAGTATTTATGCAATAAAGCTTTCCGTTGTCTACCTCTGAGCTTTCAGAGTTGATAAATTGGGAGACTTGATAGACTGTACATACATTATAAGCGTTTGTATCAAGTACATTGTACTACAACTATACAATCATACTTAAATGCCCTAGAAATTGTTAATTATTGAGTATACTTAGAGTAACCTACTCAAACTTTAGATTGTGAAAGTGAATAATAAATAAATAAATAAATATGTGTGGACATTTCACACAGCGCCATTTAGCCCCAAACATGCTTGTACTATGGGAACCAGATAACTGATACAATACTTAGATACTTTTTGTTTGTAAATACATACATAGAATACATTATAACACCTAGACTCAGCACAAACACCTATGTTCATCACACAAAATGTTTGTCCTGAGTAGGAATCGAACCCTCAGCCTATGGTTCAGAAGGCAGAGCTATACTACCAATTCAGCTAACAGGCCAGTCAAATAGTAAGTACCTAAAGTATTTACTTTAGTATTATTGTCATAATAATTGACTTAGTTTTTTTTATTGTTCGATAGGCTTGCGCTTGACCACTATCACTATTAGTTTCGTTATAACGCCCACAAGTATTATTGATCTCAAAATAAATATATCCACATTATGTAGATTCATTTTTATGCAAAGGAAAAAAATATCACGGACGGGATTATGTATTTTTTTATGTAATCGAATTATGCGACGAGCTAGTCGTTAGCCTGGTGTTAAGCAACACGGCCGCCCATCACAGATTGCATGTGTCACTCAGAACTCTAAATTAAATGTATCGGACGATACTGCTGCTGTGGATCTCTTAATTTGAATAATAAACATAATTAAATCTTTAGCATTGAAATAAATACTTATTTTTATCTACCTACCTACATAATTTTAAATAACACTTAATACGGAATAAACAACCTAACTTAACAAACCAGAAGTACGGTAATATAGATAGCAAGATCCATTAATTTAGAGATGGGATGACTAACAAATCTAACAATGTTAGTTTACGGTACTGTCTAAACACTGAACATCCGAAAAAACTTCCTAGAACTTTTTTAATTAAAACTTGGTGCTGATCAGTATTTTCTACGTATTTGCTGGAGTCGAGCCCTCGTTATGTAAGGTCTCATATGTCGGCTAATTAAAAGGTTTTACGGCTTCGTATATGAAAATTATGAAATGTTTTATATGGAGAAAGTATTTTTACGCGTTTAATTACTTTGATATTATCCAATGTGTTGGTAATGTAATGACTATATTAAAGTCCTAAATATTTTCTCAGCCACTGAGCATGCGACCATAGCTTAGTTGAAAGAGCGTCTAAACTGCCTGCCAACTCATTTTTTTGAACGGGCTAGTGCTGTTGGTCTCTACCGACCATTACAGCGGCGCCCACGTCTTCCAATTCACGTGAGTGTACAGAATATACACGTGAGTTTTGTGATTGCGATTGTAAACTTTTCACAATCACAAAACTCACGTCTCTGTATAACACATGAAACTGTTCTGAAGTGAGTTGGAAGGCAGTTTAGATGCTCTTTCAACTGAGCTATGGGCACATGCTCATTGTCCAGTGGCTGTGAAAATCCTTAGGACTTTAAATATTTTGTACCGATAAGCAGTCGTGGCCATAGCTCAATTGGAAGAGCGTGTGGTTTAATTTTAAACTCCATTCCACGATAGCAATTATACATTTAAAAAACGTTTCTTTTCTAACATTGTAAACGCACATAACATTACAGCAACGTTTACCTACATAATATTTAAGCGGCATGTACACTATCAGACCGATCCGGTAGCACGGCCGCACTTAACCGGGCGCGGGACACTTGACATGAATTAAAAATGCACGTTGCATTAGTGCGCCAATAGAGGGTCGCCGCAGCGCAGATGCGAAATGAAACTCGTCTCCCACGGCGTATCGCGTGGGCTTTATGTTTAGAAATCGTGTTTTTGATACTTTATCATGTTTTGTGTAGTTGTGAGTGAATCTTTCTGATTGTATAGAGTTTGAAATATAATCAATCCGAAAGGGTTTTCTATTAACTTTCACTTTTCAATTATTATAGTGCTGACGCTAACTATGTTACTAGAATGTAGTCCGTTTGATTTTTGATATAAGTAATACGCAACTGATAATAAAATTAGTGACTTATTCGTTAAATAAAAAATCAGGCAAAGGGCATTTTTCTCTAAAATAACTTTTAATAAATTATTATAGTAACGTTAAACACGACATCTATCGACATCGTTAGTTAATTTCTATGCGCACAGTGCAGTGTGAAAGTAGCCTTATTTAGCCTGTTTCACGAAAACTCTTCATCACGATTATACTAATACATCAAAATATCGTGAAAATAAGTAGAAACCTTGTGCTCATGAGCAAACGCTAATTTCTTTAAGTAGCCATTATGCGGCGGCGGTTGCTTAAATGCTTATCTCGCAACGCCAACTGCTTCCACTGATTTTTGCTCGCCTATTTCGGAGTAATAAATCAAGATAGAATATTCTAGTTTCATTCACCCACTACCTTACCAAAATATAACATTCAGTGATGGACGAATAAACCTTCCATATAAGAGGTATTACAACTGGAGAAACAAAGAGTTTTACGATATTTTAGTTCCAATTCCACTTTTGATAATTTAATGCAATGGAAAAATATCATCATTATCATCATCATTGACAGCCTGAAGACGTCCACTGCTGAACATAGGCCTCCCCCAGAGCACGCCACCTTGAGCGGCTGCTCGCCTCCTGCATCCATCGGCTCCCCGCGGCTTTCACCAGGTCGTCGGTCCACTGAGTGGAGAGCCGGCCTACGGTTCCTACGGTGGAAAAATATAGTTACGAACAATTTTTTTTAACGGGCAATGTTCCTTTATTAGGTACTCAAGCTAACTACTACAATACTAAAAACTAAACTAACTAGCTATACTACCTACTACAAAGAACACTTATGGATTGTATAAAAGCCGCGTAGACCTATAGACAGTCCAAGTGCTCCAGCCCAAAAAAATTTATTATTGAAACCAAGTGTTCGTATTTAACAGGTCATTAAAAGATGCTTCCCGTGGATTTGACAGAAAAAAATGCCTGCATGAGAACCATTTTATAATCATCATCAGCCTGACGACGTCAACGGCCATGGAGCGCCACTTTGAGCGGCTTCTTGCATCCAATGGCTCCCAGAGTTTTGCCTAGGTCGTCGGTCCACCTGGGGGCGGGCCGGCCTGCAGCCGTCTTCCGGTACAGCAACCTGTAGTTTTTCCCCAATGCAATTTCAACGCTCATTCTAAGAGCTATATCAGTGACTTTAATAACCTTGTAAATATCTTCAATCATATAATTATTTTAGAACGTGTATTAGAGTTAACCTACTCACAACGCTAATTAGGTGCCCTCCAAATAAACACTTCCACTAATTCTGACCCTGTTCGCTATCTACAAAGCCAGGTACCAGTAATTAACCAGCCTTCGTTCCTTCAATTTATTGCGGGAAAATTATCTTTGTTGACCCACGCGCCTCTGCCAAAGTGCTTAATTTTTTCCAGCACTCTTTGTAAGCGTTTTTCATATTCCCCGCCTGTGTCGTCCTTTTGCCGTGTACGCTTATTAATTAGTTAGGTGTTTATGAGGGAAGGGAAATTGCTGCCGTAAAATAGTAATGGTTATTTTAATTGCGTCTCCTTTGCCTAGTTGTCTAGAGTAATAAATATAGCTGGTGAAGTCTATTGCTTTTATGATATGTTCGTAACTTTTATAGGTTTAGGTTTTTTGTAATTAAAATATAGACAAGTATCTATTTTTCTAAATGGAGGTACACGTGCACATTGCAATGAAATGAATGAAAATTATAGTAAACAGGCACTTTAATTGATTTTGAATGCAGTTATACTTTAAAAAAAAGGAGGTAGGTAAGCCATTCATTTTTTTCAAGAACTCTTTTACTTAAAGTAGGTAAGTAAGTATAAGGTATCCTATGTTCGTCTCTGTTAGTGCTTACATCAATACACAACACATGAAATCAGTTCAGCTACTTATATTTTGGTTTGAAAGCCACCAGAGCCTATGATGATAAAATGAGTAATAGTAAAGACAGTGAGATACGAATAATTTATAGTAGTTAGAAGTATAGGTAGATAGGTCTGCCGTCCTTATAAAATATGCAGTAAGTAGGTTAAACATGGTTTCGAGAAAAAAGCTAAAACAAAAAGTTGCGAGTAGTCGAGAGCAGTCGAGTTGCTGCATTCTTAATTCCTGAGTTTTTGTGTTCCAGAGGTAATATAAAATAATTAAATGAATATGTGTGGATATTTCACACAGCGCCATCTAACCCCAAACAAAGCATAGCTTGTATTATGGGGACCAGATAACTGATAGAATACTTAGATACTTTTTGTTTGTAAATACATACATAGAATACAATACCACCACCACGTACGTACGTACGTATCTACGTATTTTAGGAAGAGGTTAAGTGAACTGTAAACTAACCAAAATTAGGCAATACCTAATAAAAGTTTAGAATAGGTTTGTGTTTGTTTCTGAATTATTGTGAGTATTTACCTAAGAAAATAATGAGCACCATTTTTATGTTTGATCTATAACGTCTAACAAAACACAAAATAATTTTAAAAGTTTATTTCGCGCTCTACATGGACGTGCAAAATTAAGTTCTTCGCATATTTACGGTACGCTCGCCGCAAGATTGCATTTTCTCGGTAAAAATACATTTGTAAGATCGAATAATCTCGAGTCAGACCCTCACATGTTCATGGACGTCAGATAATCGAATAGAAGATTGGCTGCAGCTACGTCTTTACATTGCTTGCTTTTGAACAAAATCTAACAAACCCTACATTCCATACTAATGTGAGATTCTATCTTGGAAATAATCCATTGGTTACGAATTAAAAATACACCTGAAAAGGTGTTAGAATAGGTATAGGTATCTCAGTCATAGACAGGATTGAGAGCTACGAAAATACTCTAGGTCTGTGATCTTAATAGTACCTACCTATATTTTTTGTATCCATGTTGAAAACGAAGTAAGTAGTGAAACTGATATTTTTGAGCTATAAACTGATAATATAATTACTTTAGAAGGAAACATATTATACTAATCTCGATGCATGTCATGGCACCCAAAATGCGGATGCATTATAGTTTAGTCATCATCATCATCATCATCAACAGCTTGACGACGTCCACTGCTGAACATAGGCCTTCCCCAGAAAGCCCACTTTGAGTGGCTGCTCGTCTCCTGCATCCATCGGCTCCCCACGGCTTTCACCAGATCACCGGTCCACCGAGTGGGGGGCTGGCCTACGCTGCGTCTTCCGGTTCGCGGTCGCCACTCGAGAACCTTTTTTTCCCCATCGGTTGTAAGTTCTGCGAGCGATGTGGCCTACCCACATTCCAATGTCGGGACTCTATTTTACTGATATAGAATAGTAATGACCGCCTGCACTAAAGTTTGCCAGCTCCTAAGGATGCACTTTGTCAAAGTTTATTGCGGATGGGGATAAGATCTTTATATTTAATAACACAGAAAAAAAGATAGAAAATACATTCAGGACATCACACACATTACATTCCTAAACATACAACAAACAACATGAATATAGAAGAATAAAGAACATATATAGTAGGTATCGTACAAAATGTAATGTTGCGTGACGTCATGATGTCCCGACTCAGTATGTAATCAAGGTCTTAAGACCTCAATAACTTATTTTGAGTCGGAACCCATCATCATGACACGTGTCTCACCCATCGATCACACGCACTAACTCGGTTACGGCTCATTACTCATGCAATGACGCCGGCGACAACACTAATTACATTTACTCTTGTAATCTACGTGACGGCGATTGAATTTACCATGAATTCAATAAAATTATTGTACTTAGCTCTAAGTCAGATGGACCTTTCGTTTTTGGGTTTATTTTGGAAAGCGCTAAATCCACAGCCCTTACGGATAAATGATGAATTATGCTACACCGTGCCGGGCGCGAGCCGTGCGCGAGCCGTGCCGCGTAAGAGGCACGGACGAGGCACGGATTCAAAACTTTACGAACATTTACAATGAAGCGGTCAAGTGCTGCATCCGCGTCCGAGAGGCTCGTCCCAGACGCGGACGCCGCCGCCCGGTATAGCATGAACAGCATTTGAGCGCTTCATATTAAATGTTCGTGAAGTTTTGAATCCGTGCCTCCGTGCCTCGTCCGTGCCTCGTACGCGGCACGGCTTGCGCATGGCTCACGCCCGGCACGGTCTAGAATAATTCATCCTTAATGGTCCTTTCGTTTAAACCAGTAGAACGATGGCGTTTGTTTAGGAATAGTTTTAACTTAGAGGGATAGGTTTACAATAATTTAAACCGTTTAACGTTGTCGATGATCATGTCGGACGCATACGCACGTTGCCTGCTGTTCTAATATTTAATATCCACCAAAATTTTCATAAATGGGATCGCTGTCAGGAATAAGACCACTCACTTTAGTTCATACGCCTCATTTTATTTCATTCGTATGACTAAGAGCTATCTCGTCTATGTAAATTCTGGTAGAGGTAACACAATAGCGTTTAAATGCTTTATAAAGATTAATGTTCTACGCGATATTAGAAACGACAAAATTAATGTTCATTTCAAAGTTGAGTTAATAAACGGATAAATCATGGAATTTAACCAAAGGTTCCTAAAGGTCAGACTCAGAAATCATAAAATGAGAATTTAACTTAAATTAGGTATCTGCATAACGTTTTTTTTTAAATAATATTAATAAATATTTTTTTTTTCCAAAAAAGAACAAATAATGTTTACAATTTTTTAAACCACGCAATCAGTAATTTCGTAGGTATATAATATTTTATTTGTGTAGATAGTAATTAGTAATTTGTACAAAAGATACATGTTACATACAGATCTTATCTATACATATAATAAAACTGTAGAGATAAAAAAGTCTGTAATTGCAAGATATCAAAAAAATAATCACACAGGCTTGCTTAAAATTAGCCGCTGATCACGTTAAGCCAGTTTTTATACACTTTGTCTGTTTGTTTGTTTGTTTGTTTGTTTGTTATGACTGAACTCCTATAATACTGAATGGATTTTCATGCGGTTTTCACTAATATGCTTAGAAATAGCCGGCGCTTAACATAGGATATATTAAAATTGAAATATCGTTAATTTTTTTTTATGAGAATTATTAAGATTTCATTACGAAACGAATCGGAGTTTTAAACAACATGGCCGATTGGTGTTTTTTTTTGGCAACTTACGGTAAGTTACGATATGTCACAGACTAGAGCAAAAAACCATTGACTACACTCTGTGCCACACACACAGGTCTGTGGTGCTACATGTTTATCTGGAGGCACAGATTAAAGAAAAAAGTCTCTGTGAAGAATGTATAAGACCAAAGAGTAATATTAGTAGGTATTGATACTATAAGTCGTGATTTTTCAATCATCAGATAAAAGTTGTTCGTTAGATAAAACATAAAACAAAACACTAAAAATAAAACCCGAATTAAGGGTGTCGCGAAATGCGATTTTAATCGAAAGGTAAGTAAGTGAATCGATTCCGAGTTTTAGGTTATCTGTGCTGGTAACATTGTATTGTATGAGAGAAAAAAGGCGGGAGTGGTGCCTTGCCTTGGTTTTATTTAGAAAAAGATAGCGAAGCGAGTATGAAGTAAAACGATATTAAGAAAATTTGGTGTAGCAATGAATAACTTCAATGAAACAATTATGAGAGGTAATTGTTAATAATCCTGGCTAGGCTGGGTAAGTGGTTCAAAGATTACTTTTTATATTCCAACTTTTAACACGATTTATTTAAAAACTTAGATAACATATAATAATAAGTAGGTATACTAAACTAAACTAGACCTAAAAACTAAGATTACTTGTGATCAAAGAGTTAACTTGTGATGAGAGTTTAACTTTTGATGTGAGTCTTATTGAAAGGGAAATAAAGAGGAATTAGAAAGAGTTTTGCACGGTGGTAAGGGCGGGTCAAATGGGGAAGGCTGGTGGACCCTCCTTCGGGACCATCGGGTCCTGAAGGTTTAAGGTGAGGAGAAGTAAGTTCGCATCTGATAATGACTTCACTCGTTGGTGAGAGGATCCTACCATTTAGCTGTGGCTCTCGGTGTTTTCATGGTATCAAAGGCGACTCTCACCTAATAAGTAAAAATAAGAACTGTTTCATCTATTCCTTTCAATGATGCTCTGTAACATTTCATTTGTGGCGTACATTACACTATATTATTATTATAGCTCTTAGAGTTAGTAAGTTGAAGTGGCAATGGGCAGGCCACATCGCTCATAGAACTGACAACCGATGGGGAAGAAAGGTTCTCGAGTGGCGACCACGAACCGGAAGACGCAGCGTAGGCCGGCCCCCCACTCGGTGGACCGACGACCTGGAGAAAGCCGCGGGGAGCCGATGGATGCAGGAGGCGAGCAGCCGGGTGCAAGGTGGCGTGCTCTGGGGGAGGCCTATGTTCAGCAGTGGACGTCTTCAGGCTGTTAGTGATGAATGATGATGATGTACATTACACCTAACCTATAATGGAACCTTAGGCAGGCATGATAGTGTGGAGACGTACTTGTCATGTCATGCCCAACTTCGCCACAAAGGGTTTCTTTATTTCAAAACTGTTACGGAACCCTAAAAATGAAACATTCTTTGCAAAAGCGATTCTGATTTGAGCTTTGTACACATGTTATTTTCTCACTCCCTCCACTATGTTGAAAGTGCAGTGAAATGAGACAACGTGGAAAATAGTGGACATATAAATGTCGACTCTTTTTACAGTGGTGTACTTAAGTATTTGTAATTTCTAATTAGTATTAACAAAATTAACTATGTACGCGTCGTATAGGTAAATGCATTTTACACGTGTGCTAATACGTGCTCAGCTCCGAAAAGATTTAGTGGATTTGTTGTTTGGTATATAGAAAATGCATGATCTATTATTAGAGTACCTAAACGTAGAAATAACACAATACAAGCGTGCGAAGCCGCGGGCAAAAGCTAGTGTTTAATAAATGATCGTATTATAGAAATATAACGCTTTCCTCTAATGCGTATCATCATTAACAAGTTTCATCTCAGTTATTTATTTACTTTTAACATAGATATATTTAAATTCGGTATGTTATAATATTTTCAGTACATTCCTACTTAATTATTACGTATGATGTATCACAGAATCAGTTTCAGACGAAATTCACCTTTTTTCAGTGTAGTCAGAATTCAGAAGCACTGACCTTTGGGATGGCTGGTCCGAGTTTAATTATTCCCTGCGACTACGCCTGCGTTTTTTAAATATATGAGGCCCTTTTTTCTACATAGATAGCTAAGTCGTATATCTCCCGACTCTTACCTACTTGGATTTCGGGTCGAGACTGGAGACGAGACAAGATTGTCGAAATTGTTATGTAATCATTTTTATTTTCAAATAATTGAAGGAGACTGGCGCCATTTAGTTTAGTTTAGTTTAGTTTTTAGTATTGTAGTAGCTAGCTTGAATAATAAAGGTACATTGCCCGTTAAAAAAAACTTGGGTAGCCTAGCATATTACATAGTAATTGAATATGAAACACGACGAATGCCTGTATAAAAAAATCATTGTAAAATGCAATCGAGGTTATTTAGAATTTTATCCTATTATTGATTCTTTAAAACTATGTAATTTATTTATTTGTAATATTGACAGGTATGCAATGTATAACAATAATTTGTATAGATATAGATTCGAATTATACCCATCATGACGACTAACTTTTTTTTTGTATTTGAAATGTTGTATTTCTTTGAAGTTTTAGAACAATAAAGTTGCCGTTTAATTACCGTGTGTACATTCAAATTAAAATCGACTGCAAACACCATGCTGCCTGCCAAGCATGGTGATCATGGCAAACCCCCTTATGATAAGCGTCCAAAGTGGCGTTTTTAAGTAATATTTATAAAATGTTCATGTTCATTTCCATTTGTGTCGCATATTCTACCTGTATCTACGTACATCAGACGATAGGCAACTGTTTGCTAGTGCATTAAGCTGCAGCACTGACCCTTGACCGCCGCCGCCCAATTTAAATTTATTCCATACGACCACATCGTTAAAGTCAAGGGCGCGTTTAGCCCGCACCCGTTTACTTAATGTATGGGTTGGAGCAATCGGCGTTTTGTTGCTCAACCGAATGCCCGGGCTTGTAATTGCTAAATAGCTCGTGATTGAGTTAATGTTGAAGAGTGAGATCTATTTTGTTTCTGGATTTCATGAGAAATTTTCCTTGAGACCAAGAGACCATTTTTAATAATAACTTGATATGGCGAACAGCCTTATAGCGAAGAGCCTCGAGCAACACCTCAAGAGGCTCTCGCTAGGTGGTTGGATCAAGGGTCAGATTCAGAAGGAACACGGCACGTATTGTCAGGAGGTTCCTCACTCTGCAGCCCTGACCACTGGTAGCTTGGGCCTTGCCCCGCTGCCGGCAGCACTCTAGGTTTAGGTTTTTTATAGTATTTTTGTCATTTATTTTTATAGGAATATGTAAAAAAACATAAACCTCAGAAATTGTAATAAATGACTTGATCTGTAAGTGCGACGAAATATTATTTGTGTAAGCTAAAAATAACATGTGATTTGATGAAACCTGCATATTTTTTTTAATGCCTACTTAATTTTGATACACATAATTGTGGTTACAAAGTTGATCGATGGTTTACAACAGCCAAGATTAACTGGTTTTTATGAATGCTTGATTTATATAGTTTTTCTAGTTCTCCGTAAATATTTACCTCTACCTATATCTGATTCATACTTTGAAACTTATTAAATAGTTATCGTATCTATTAAACACGATCAATAATTACAGACGCTTACAAAAACAAAACTGCAGCAATTTTTATAGAATTTTTAAACAGTCAATTACAAATTGTTTATTTTAAAACATAAATTTAAATAACAGTGCCGTGTTTGCGTTGAGTTGATTGCCTCTATTCGAGTGAGGGACGCATCTATTTTCGAACATATGTAAATTTTCAACAAGCCTTTTCGATCCGCCGTACGCGTCCAATCCACCGACGAACGGTGGTGAAATGGGAAAATCGCGAGATGAATGAACTTTTTTGTCGGTGTTTGATGAAATAATACCCCCGGCGGGCCTTCGGCCTGTACAGAAAAGGTTTTTAATGGTGATTCTTGACGATCCTTTCACGAGCGATCATCGCTTTTCCGTTTTTGAACGATGGAGTCGATTCTGTTAAAGATACAATAGGTAGGTACATCAGCTATGCAGTAGTACATAAACTAATAGTAACAGAATATTACTAGTGGTTCTGCGAAGTAGACCTCGCGAGCACCAGATCACCAACGTTTTTTTAATAGTAATTGTGTTTAGTCTGTGCATAATCACGTCAGCAGCTGGAATAGCTCCACTGCAGACCACAGGCCTACAGCTACCCCATAAAATTCCACTTTATATACTTTTCATCGAGGGTTTCGCCATAATCACCACACTTGGCAGGCAGCTTGGTGATCGCAGAAGGTTTTAACGTTTAATGTTCGTTACATTGACATAGAATGCTGCTGCCCATTCTCTAAATATACACCTTAGATAACCACCTTAAATATTTATTCTATTCTATTCTATTCTATTCCTTAGCCGGCATTTATGGCATTAATGGAAAGAGATGGAGTGGTTCTTCTATTCTCACACCGTTGGGACCACACGGTACGATGATATATTTATTTATAGTAGGTACTGTGTTCAGTATGTCCCGCCCCCTAATTACCTAACTCGCAACAGGTTTGCGACAGGCGTAAATCTCGCGGTGATTGCTGTCATACATCATTAGTGGTGTCGAGAATGTATGCTTTGCTACTGCTGTCGCATTGCTACTGCTGTCGCATTGCTGTTGCAAATTTTACGTAATTACCCCGCCGAACTGTAACCTTGCGGCTTTATATCTCGACAACCTCTGAAACGATTTTGCTGATACATTAAATAGTTGTTTAGAATCAATTACCCAATGTTTCGCGCAGCGAGCTATGGAGCGAGCTATGCTCGGTGTTTCCCTGCGAGATAAGCTCTGAAACGAGGAGATCCGCAGGAGAACTAAAGTGACTGATATAGCTCTTAGAGTTAGTAAGTTGAAGTGGCAATGGGCAGGCCACATCGCTCGTAGAACTGACAACCGATGGGGAAAAAAGGTTCTCGAGTGGCGACCACGAACCGGAAGACGCAGCGTAGGCCGGCCGCCCACTCGGTGGACCGACGACCTGGTGAAAGCCGCGGGGAGCCGATGGAGGCAGGAGGCGAGCAGCCGCTCAAGGTGGCGTGCTCTGGGGGAGGCCTATGTTCAGCAGTGGACGTCTTCAGGCTGTCAATGATGACCCAATGTTTCTATTAAATATTATCATAAGTAGCCGATAGATGGCGCTGCAGTAAACTTCCCCGTTTTTGGAGGAAATGACACCTACAATCAAAAATCGCAGAAGCCAAAAAAAATCCCTGAATGAAAAAGCTAGTTGAAGCAGAGACTTTCGCTCACTTCACTTACTTCGTTCACTTCACTAGGTCAATTATATTTATTATCAAGTTCAAGTGGCAGTGGGCAGGCCACATTGCTCGTAGAACTGACAACCCATGGGGAAGAAAGGTTCTCGAGTGGCGACCACGAACTGGAAGATGCAGCGTAGGCCGGCTCCCCACTAGGTGGACCGACAACTTGGTCAGAACCACGGGGAGCCGATGGATGCAGGAGGTAAGCAGCCGCTCAAAGTGGTGCTCTAGGGAGGAAGGGTTTAATAATTCATTAAAGTTTTTACTTCAAAGAAAAGCTTTTCCAAGTAAATTGAGTTATTCTACAGTTCTCAGACTTTCTATTTATTCACAGACGCAATTTAATAAAGAAACAGGTGCCTACAACATTATTATCTCAAGAACAAAATGAGAGAAAATAAAATGTTCATTTCGTTGCATATCGTCAGGTAGACTAGGAATTCTAGACACTCTGCAGTGTCCTAGGTTAATAATGAAACTGTGGAACGTTTGGTGCTTCAAACAGAATGTCTCCTATTTTAATAAAAGTTGTATTGTATTGCACGTTTGGTCGTTTTGTTACGGTATTAAAAATATAAAGTACCTAAATACTAGTTCGTACTTAGGTATCTACTTTTTTTTTTTTTTTTTTTTTTTTTTATGCGATTGAATGACGTGACGAGCTAGTCGTTCACCAGATGTTAAGCGACACGGCCGCCCATAACAGTTGCAGTGTCACTCGGAACTTTAAATACAATAAAGTTTCGCGTGACACTGCACTGCGCACGTCATCCTGAGACATCACACAGTCTAGTAATCAGATTACTAGACTGAGTGATCAGATCATAAAGTCTCATTTGCCCAGTAATTTCACTAGCTACAATGCCCTTCAAACCGGAACACAGTAGTGCTTGCACACTACTGCTTGGCGGCAGAATAACAAGCAAAGCGGTGGTACCTACCTAGACGAACTTTGCAGGAAAGTCCTACCACCTAGTAGGATGCTATTAGAGGTCCTAGTATACTGGTTGAGCCCGTGAAAGGCTACGATTTCGCTAGTTTTTAAGACCCTTACAGGAGCCGATGACCTACGGTGAATGAGCCGTGCCACAGTATACATAACACTACGTAAGAACTCCAGCACCACCTCGCGTATGAAACGCACAAAAACGTTATCCAAAGACCGTTGACATGGCTTGGCTGTTCTATAATACGGATGCCTTCTACCTTTTTTTTGAGGGGAGGAAATTGCCGATGCACTTCCCTGCAGTCACGGGGGTAGGGGGCTCGAACCCCCACACCCGAAAAACCCTCCCGTGAGCTCTTCTGCGCTTAGTATAGGGCGAGATGGGGGTCACGTTTGCAGTCTCCATCTCGCCCCAGCGGTTTGCCCGGGCTGAGTTACCGGGTCTCTAAGTCCATGGCGGGTAGGCCTTACTCACCAACGTCCACCCCAGTCTAGTAGGTCATGCAATTTTTACGGCTTCCTTTATTAGCCAATGTTGGTACACAAAAACATTATTTATGGGCCAAGAAAATAGCTCTAATAAAAACGGAAATAATGGTGCAGAATCAAGATTAGTGATGGTGTTAAATGGCTTCGGAATGGGGGGCTTCATCAAGCGTTAAAGTGCCTAGGCCCCCTGGGTCTCTTAATCCGGCCGTGCTCAGGCGCCGATGGTTGTGTAGCACGGGTGCCTACTATACCTAAGTCACAGATAATATAATACCTACGTTGTATGTATGAGTAAATGCTTTCCGAAACAAGAATCTGGATCATCCACATTACACATAAGCAGGATCAGAACTTAAAAAATATGTATGTATGTAGTATGTATTACACGTAGTAGGTACGATAATAGCAAGCATAGTAAAACCCTAATACAAATTCAGTTACGTTCTGTAACGGTACTATTATCAATTTATTCTATGATTTACAACATACAGCCTAATGTATCAAATAGTCTATAGTAGTATGTACAATTGTACATCCGTGCCCCGTGGTCTATAGTTGTTTTTTTAGGGTTCTGTACCCAAAGGGTAAAACGGACCCTATTAGTAAGGCTCCGCTGTCTGTCCATCTGTCACCAGGCTGTATCTCATGAACCGTGATAGTCAGTTGAAATGGTCACAGATGATGTATTTCTGTTGCCGCTATAGCAACAAATACTAAAAAATAGATTAAAATAAATATTTAAGGGGGCTCCCATGCAACAAACGTGATTTTTTTGCTCGTATTTATAGATAAAGGTAAGGAATCTTTCGTGCGCGAGTCTGACTCGCACTTGGCCGGTTATTTCTATGACGTGTAGGACTTTCCGATTTACAATAGCCGTTTTATATGCACCACTAAAAGTCATTGCATTGTGTTGTGTTGAAATAAATGTAAAGCATTTGTAAATACACTATTTATATTAGTTGATGTATTTATTGATGATAATATTTTATTTTCGCTATTTACCTACAATAGTCAATATTGTAACAAAACTGAGCATCTGTTGTAATGAAGAGCAGATTAAACATAGAGAGGTCAGATCCTACACAATAAAGGGGAAGGAGTTTATCCTCCCTTTGAAGTATAGAATAATGAACAAACAGTAGCATAGGTAGCAACCACAGATTAGAGAAAAACGGTAACCTCTGTGGTAGCTACATTGGGTTTATTTTTGTCATGGTATATGTAACAATGACCATTCGCACCAATGTCAATTTTCCCTTTTTGTCTTCCCTGAATATAAGCCAGTTTCTATTAAAATAAGATTGACCTAAAGATTCAGTCACTCAGTGTTACACAAACAATAATTTAAGCTCTCCCCATCTATCGTAATAAAACCTAATAACACTGCTATTTTCAAAAGAGTCGTGACGCTAATGATTCTTTAAACTTGCTCATCATTTTATTTATTTGGGTTAAGTGGTATGTCAAGAAAACTGAAAAAGTGACCATGCGACCGACTACGCTCTGTCGCAGATAGCAGAGTACGTCTATAACACTATCTGAGCTCGCGTCAATGTGTGTGTAGCTTCGATCAGGACAAAACTATTCTACTGTATTCAACTGTAGCAAAGAAAATAAACACCCGTAATAATTGAATGAGTTCCGAAGCAATTTTCTCAACAAAGATGTATTATCAGCCGGTTGGTTTATTTTTAAGGCTTTGTCAGGACTATTAATTGTAATTTATTAGGCTTTGTTGTTTGAACTGTGAAATTTATTTTCAAATACATTCAATTGAGTTTTTAAATGAGCGAAGAAGCTAATCTAACATTAATTAAAATATTTACAAACTTAGGTAAACTCAAGATAATAAAAATTAATCAATTAAGTAAATAAAATGTTGTTCTATACATTTTAGATTTAATGGTTACAGATGCATACATAGTAGGGATGGGTAATTAAAAAGAAACTGAGCAGATATTTTTACAAATTCAGAATTCAGTTGTTATTCAATATTGTTCACGAAACAAAAGCGTTGCGATAATAGTCAAGTGACTGCATGTTTCAAATTGAAACCTTTGTTACGAACCAACATTTTATTGTTCAATAATACTTATTAAGTCTTTCAATGTAACGTTTTGTAAGTTTTTATTGGATTATTATTTAATTTTGTTTACTTGCTTTGTAGACTATTGATTTTGGTAGCGAACTTTTTTCAGGTGGGTCTTATTTCAGTTAATAAAATGTCCCAGGAATAGGAATACAACCGGAACCTATCAACCGGAAATCCAGAGGTAGAGCCCACTGCCTGAATTACCCAATGTTTCACGGTTTTTTGTATTTTGGAGTTACGGGGTGTTTTATCGATCGTTTATCGAGCATTTTTAGTCATTTTCATTCTAATCCTAATTTTCTTTTACTGACTAAATAAAATATAATAAAATTATGACTTTTATGTTAGTCAGCACTAGTGTCAACATCTAAATATGTTAAATAGCCCAAACCAGCCCAGCCTAAATTTTTAAAAGTTACGGAATGTTACCTTTGAAAACACCGGAGTTTCCTCGCGAGACAAGATCTGAAATGAGGAGATCCGCAAGAGAACTAAAGTCACCGATATAGCTTTGAGAATTAGCAAGTTGAAGTGGTCAGTGGCAGGCCACATCGCTCGTAGAACTGACAACTGATATGGAAGAAAGGTTCTCGTGTGGCAACCACGAATCGAAAGATGCAGCGTAGACCAGCCCCCCACTAGGTGGACCGACGACCTGGTCAGAATCGCGGGGAGCCGATGGATGCAAGAAGCAAGCAGCCACTCTTTGGGGAAAGTCTATGTCCAGCAGTGGACGTCTTCAGGCTGATAATAATGATGATGATGAGCTTTGAAAACTTCATTTGACACCAATACCTAACATGATGACACCATGACTGTCTAATTTAGTCTTGTCAATCCAATCATCAAATTAGTTAATTTTAAAGCTATTAGTTGCTTTTGCTTGTTTGGCATCATAACAAAAAAAACATAGCAATGGGGGTAACTGTTAAACAATAATATTTAATAAATGTCCATGATTAGCTTACTTCACTTTGAAGTACAGCAGGGTTCAATATTCGGTTTCATGTTTCGTTTGTGTTAATTAAGCTACATAGAAAAGTCTATTTTAATAAAATATATTGTGCCATAGTCGCGATGTATAAACGCTTGGCCCAGCTGGGTGACACCATGCATCGCTGAAACTTGTGTAAAGTTTAGAGCACACTATCGAGATATATGCAATTTTAAAGTTATGTTACCAATACAGCAATATGGACAGTATTATTTACTGCAATAGGCTAGTGTCTACACGTGCTGTACGAAGATCTGCTAGCCTGGAAGCTACACAGGCGCGGCCAAAACGGATCACGTGGGCGCAAGGAACAATTATTGCTATGTGAAGTGTATTTCCGTGGCGTTATGTGCTAATAAACTGTTATCTGTTATCCAGTGTCCTGCTATTAAAAATTAAAAACTTAATATTATTTTCATAAGGTAGGTTTAAAATGAATGCAATAATTGATAAAATTAGTAAAATCGGTAAATAGATCACGGAGTAATAAGCTTTTATAATTTCTGGAGGGGGCATCGCAAAACAGAGCTTCCCCACAGTTACATTGAAAACTCACGTTAGTGACGTAACATGCCAAAGAGATTGTATGTAAAGGTACCACAGCTTAGTAATGGGGTACTATGAAGGAGCAAGAACTGACATCACTGCACGTTTGAACTGCCCCTTTCTATTCTTTTATTTTAAAATGCTTGTAACTTTGTCATTTTTTGAGATATTTAATTTTTGCTTTCAAGACTGTTTGTTTTTGAGGAATATTATTAATTTGTGCAATAAAAAAATAGCAGGACACAAGCCTAATTATATATAATATATATAATTCATCATTTTTTTCATCATTAACAGCCTGAAGACGTCCACTGCTGAACATAGGCCTCCCCCAGAGCACGCCACCTTGAGCGGCTGCTCGCCTCCTGCATCCATCGGCTCCCCGCGGCTTTCACCAGGTCGTCGGTCCACCGAGTGGGGGCCGGCCTACGCTGCGTCTTCCGGTTCGTGGTCGCCACTCGAGAACCTTTCTTCCCCATCGGTTGTCAGTTCTACGAGCGATGTGGCCTGCCCATTGCCACTTCAACTTACTAACTCTAAGAGCTATATCGGTCACTTTAGTTCTCCTGCGGATCTCCTCGTTCCGGAGCTTATCTCGCAGGGAAACACCGAGCATAGTTCGCTCCATAGCTCGCTGCGCGACTTTGAGCTTACTAATGAGGCCAACAGTAAGAGACCATGTCTCAGTTCCATAAGTCATCACTGGCAACTATATATATATATAATATATATAATTAGAACATAAAATTTTTATAGTAAACTGACAGCATTGGCACTGGCCAATGCTGCCAGTTTACTATACAATTTTTCAATTTGATTAGATACCTAAAATTGAAATAAAAACCGAGAAGAACAAAATGAATAAAATGGCATAAATAACCCTTTAAGTATGCCTTATTATTCTTCTTGATGCCCTTACGCATAAGGCCATCAAGAAGAAAACAGGCCACATGAAATAAAAAAAAACGAATTTGCACTCATTGCGTCCGCAGCTTAACATCGATTTGTTTGCTAATAAAAAAGGATAAAAAAACAGCTATGACATGACAGGATTAAATATATTGCGTAGCTTGCATCCGGAGCACGTGTGTGACGATGGCTTCACGCCTTATTAATGTTGAAAATTAGTCTTGGTGGTCCAAACCACCCAGATGCAGTCCTCGAAATAGATGAGCTATGTTTGTGATTTAACCTTGTTGCATATTTTCTAATTTTTTGTAGAAGATTTAGGTATGAAAAAAAAACCCAAACAATGAAACAAAGAGATGGAGAGTGGATGGGGAAGGTTTTCGAGTGGTGACCACGAACTGGGGGAGGCAGGGTTCCCACCCCCCAATAGGTGGACTTTTGGTGAAAACTGCGGGGATCCATTGGATGCAAAAGGCAAGCATCGGCTCAAGGATAGCACTTTATGGGGAAGGCCTATAATATGTTTGGCAGTAGACGTCTTTACTCCATTTTTTGTTGTTTTTTTATTTGTTTAGCTAAACGTTACTCTCAGGAAAAAGAGACCTGGAAACGCCTTCAATAACATATGCGGAAATAAATTGATGTATTCATTGAAAGAATATTAGCAGCTCTAGTAATTTTGAATCAGTAAAATATCTAATTTGTGATTTGATCCAAGCAATCTCTTTAAATCAAGACAATACTCCCTATACGATCCCGAGTGGAAAGGCGAAACACGTGTAAGCATTATACCTACTTACTAAAATATTATTTTCTACTTCACTACTTTCTGTTTTTTTCTAGGAAATTCGGTATTTTCCGACAATAAAATAATATAATAAAATAAAGATTTGTGGACATTTCACACAGCGCCATCTAGTCCCTAACTAAGCAAAGCTTGTACCATTGGGGACCAGATAACTGATACAATAGATAGATAATAAAATATAACAGATGTTTAAAAAGCTTAAATTCCCTTTAAAAAATACGCAGAATTTGCGACCTAGATTTTTCCATTTTTATGTATATAAAAAAGGTGGATTTGTTTTTTAAGTCCCTAAGAACTTTCTATTATCAAAGTCCTTTATTGCGACAGGCTTTTCAAATTCCCCAAAAACACAAATTTAAAAATCTTAGCAGATTACGGGGGTTCAATGCTAGTTAATTTTAAGTATTTTGTACTAAATATTTTCTAAAATGACAAGCGGATAACATAGTTTAGCCAGATTTTTCGTATATAGGTAAATTCAGTCATTTAATATCTTCAAAAAAATGTCGCAATGTGCAAGCGAGATAGAGGATCTGCGAGTATGTGACACTTAACATCAGGTGAGATAGTGGTCAAGCGCAAGCCTATCGAACAAAAAAAAAAAAAAAAACTTAAAATAATAGCTGTTACTGCTGCTGCTGTTTCCCAGCATAGGAGTACAGCGTCCCATGGTAAATTTTTTAATACCAATATGGAAACGTATTTTTTACTATGTATTGTCTTCCGACGATCTGGTGACAACCGCGGAGAGCCGATGGATGCAGAAGGCGAGCAGCCGCCCAAAGTGGCGCTCTGGGAAAGTGTGAAGGTGGGGGAAGTCTAAGTTCAGCAGTAGACGTCTTCAGGCTGATGACGACGATGATGATTGTTTTCCTGTTGGAACTCTCTATTTTTTGGGATACAAAATATTTTATGTTGAACCCGTTATATATACTTAATTCGTGTTCAAAATGTTATCCTAATCGATTCAGCCGTTTTGGTGTGAAAGCCAACACAAACGGACAGATTTTCATTTTGGTCTATTCCAGTTTGATCTACTATAGGATTAAAAATATTCAATACATAATTTTTATAAGGGAGATAAGGATACATACACATACTTCTCTTACCAGAAAGTAACTGGTGGTTTTATATGTTTAAAACTCTATAGTATATTACTAAAGATCCAGATCTAATGAGTTTTTGTCTGTGTATTTATTCACGGATACTATTTTAACAGATAATATTTGAAGAGAACTCTCCGCTTATATTTTCTTTGCACACGCTAAAGAGAAATATGGGCGGTTTATCTGCTCTGAATCTGAGAAACTTCGACTTTATCTGTGAAATGAGGTTAAGAGAGTTGCCAGTTAAGTAATTGCCCAGTTTTTTAAACAATTCTTTTTGTTGGATTGCGCAATTCTAAATTACGAACTGGTAAATAACGAACACAACTCTATAGTTGTGTTCGTAATTTAGAATTCATCATCATCATCATCAACAGGAGGGAGGCCCATGTTCAGCAGTGGACGTTTTTAGGCTGTTATGATGATGGTGATGAAACAAATGTTAAATGCTGCCAAAGTGACAATACTACAGTAAGTATGTACTGGAAATATAATCAAGATACAAGTAATTACACGAGTTCCCTAGCCAAGTAGTTCGCTGAAAAAGAGGTCGGCAGGCTTGTTAATTTCTCAGCTAAGCGACGACGCTTAAGACACAGTGTACAAAAAGTAAAGAACAATTTGTAAATAAAAGTATCTACTTCAACTGCTACAATGTTAAAAATAAAAATGAAATAGGTGTTACAAAAACGCATTGCTAGAGATGACGACAGCTTTGATGATATCAAAGTCTTCGATCACTGCTGGTTACAACAAAATGACATTGCAGTCTTCGATCGCAATCGGTTCGGTCGGGTAAAAGGACGAAAAATTTTACAACTAGCATGGAAGCTCCAGTCCAGTATGCTACACGGCCGAATGGATCAAAGTCAAAACAAGGCGAATCGAAGAAATCAAAATTAGTATTGATTTTTTTTAATGCCATTGAATTACGTGACGAGCTAGTCGTTCACCAGAAGTTAAGCAACACGGCCGCCCATAACAGTTGCACTGTCACTCGGAACTTTAAAACAATAAAGTTTCGCGTGACACTGCACTGCGCACGCCATCCTGAGACATCACACAGTCAAGTAATCAGATTACTAGACTGAGTGATCAGATCATAAAGTCTCATTTGCCCAGTAATTTCGCTAGCTACAATGCCCTTCAAACCGGAACACAGTAGTGCTTGCACACTACTGCTTGGCGGCAGAATAACTGGCAAAGCGGTGGTACCTACCTAGACGAACCTTGCAGAAAAGTCCTACCGCGCGGTATCGCGCGCTATCCGTAATTTATTTCTATAATTGACGTTTGTGCTGCATTTGATAGTTTATTAATGTTTCATTGACCGAGAGTAGCCATATACGCAAGGTGTGAAGCATAGCGTCTTTCGGGTAGATTGGGGGTTCCATTTTTTTTTATCAAAAGCTATTGTAGGGAATCTTATTTCCACAACACCATTGCGAGTTACATGGCCAACTGGAGTTATTCCACTGTAATGTTCGTACATACTTATAAACTCACGAGGGCATGACACACGACTGCCGGCGATTTGGTTCACATACGTGATGTGATTGTGAACTCACTCTGAGTTAAATATTATGTATTTTATACCAGTAAATTCATCCTTAATGTCTATCTGCCTAACATCACAGACTTTTTAAAATATAATTTACAATTTTTGTCATTCCTAGCCACACGTTTGGGGAAAATCTACACCAGGATACGTGCCGGGATCGGCATTAGTATAAATACAAATGTATTTAAATATATGAACAGGCGGGTGCCGCGATCTCACTCGCAATTTCAATAGTTTTCCTGGAAGTACTTTTAAAAAATTTCGGGTAAAAAAGCTATACCCTATGTAGGGTAGAGTAGTACCTAACCTACCTTGTGTGTGTAAAAATCAACATCTGTTAAGCTATTTTGATATGACTCACACATATATACAAAAAGACAGTTTTACTCTAGGGTGACAAAAACAAACAAACAAACAAACAAACAAGTAGGTAAACAGCGTTTCACTTTTAATTCAATATTATATCAGCGGGGATAGGGATTTCTAAACTAAGTAATGCTAATGAGCTAAAGTACTACATCGTACAATAAAACTGAACAGTTTATTATAGGCCGCATTTAGCCCAAAATGCTTGGGTTAGATTGCAGAATCTACTATTATCACGCGTTGGTTGGTCTTCCCAGGACGCTACCATAACATTTATCTTCTCTGTCATAGTAGTCATATGAGTATACAAGTCCAGGAATAAATGTAGGTCATGTTCAGTGCAAGACAAGATGATGTTGAATCACAGCCTTATCACAAAAGGTCGATGGCACTAAAAACAATATGGAAGGGCCAGGGAACATTCCGAAGCCCGAGGGTACCGAAGTTTCCGGCCTGAAACTGTACTCATATGTTTACCGCGCTTCAGGCATTATATTCGTAACTGAAGTCTCAGTGTAAAGGTCTCAGAAGTAGTAAAACTTTACAGTTCTCCGAAATTTAGAAAACCTTACTTAGTACTTATAGATTTCTTTTTCGGATATAACTAATAATTGTGTATTTGTGTGCCACTTTGAAATACGTTCGCTTCACCTAATTAAATCATATTTTGAGTTACTTGTACTATATATCTATTTTGTGGTAACTTATACAAACGTAACTGTCCAAAACAAACATACAATTTATGTAAATGTAACAATAAATATTTATAGTTTGTTAAAGCAATAAAATGAGTTGATTTTATAAAAGTATGATAAAAATAGCTTAATAGGTAGGTGTTTGTCATTTGAAACGCTCATACCGATAATTGCGTGATTAGAAATGTAAGCAGTTTCCTGTCGCAATACCATTTTCCTCACCCCATAAGGTCTCGTGTTGACCATCTTAACGACCACCTAATTATCTAATGGGTTACAGGGTTTAACGTACCAATTTACACCGGTCATAAAGATTGCCGGCATTTCTCCGTCTGGATCTAAGAAACTGTATTCCACTACCCTTACTCAAGTCGTTACAAGCCAGATGTTACAGGACTGCTTGTTATCGGTATTGTTACTAACCTGTAATTTGAGCATTGTTTCCTTTGAGACCACTTCCTTGATATTTGTCTTGTAAAGTGTACGAAGTTTTTCTTCGCAAGCTTCAATGTTAATGTTCAATGTTTTTAATGTTAAAATAACTGCGTGAGTTTTTATGTTTTAGTATATTATACGTTATTTTTAGGAATTAACCATTTTGTATGTATGGTTTATATTGATGGATTTCGGACATGAAATCAATTGGCACTGTAGCTTTACTTCCTTTATAATCAGACTAAGGATACGGGTTAATATCCCGGTCGTGATTCAAATTTTTCCTATACATGCGTGCGTTCCTCGGCCCAAGCCGAGGCTCGCACCCCAGAGGTGCCCTTAAGCTAGTTGCCTTCCACTTTTTCCCGGCTTTTTGACGTTTGGGTCTTTGGGTTGGGTTTTTTGGGGGCGCACGCCCTCGCGCCCAATGACGCTGTATATTCATAATAGTATTGACATCCTTAGTCTATCTATACTAGTAAACTCTGGTAGGTAGGTACGTTTCTCGCTCCATTTGTATTTCAGCTAAGACAAATATATGAAGCCATTTTATTTCATTTTCTAGGAACGCTATGCCTATAAATATTGTCATTGAAAGAACACCCGCCTCTATAATAAAGGGTCAATAACAGCGTCCGCCCGGGGCCGATACCGGAAGTCGGCTGGCGGTACTTACCGGAAGTGACGCTGTCTGTCGGTGAATTTTTTCAATTGACAGTGGGGTGGTCAATGTGGTGGCTTTTTGTATTGATTATTGCATTTCAGTACTTTAGTTGTTAATAATTTAAACGATGAAATGAACTTAGCACTTGTTTTATTCATTTATATGTAGATCTATCTCGTACGATCGATTGAGCTTTGCATGGTTCAATAAAATGTAATTGAAAATTAGCGTAACTAAAAGTGTTTTTATTCACCTTTTACAGCCCCTTTAGAGCCTTATTAAGCTGGAACGTAATTATTTTTGACCTTCTAGTTCTTGCCAGTCCAGTTTCTATAGAGTTTCGGGATATATCTTGAACGGACCTACAGCTAATGTAAAAGTATAAATTACATGTATTTTTATGTATGTTGTAAATAAAAATCCTTGTAAAGTACAGTATATTACAAAATATCCAGTATACTAATAAACAAGTAAAGGGTAAGTTATTACCTAGTAATATATCAGGTTTCTTTCGAAAGCCATATGTGTTTGAGTTTCAAAAATATCGCAGTTATGATCCAATATTGACAGTGAATTAAACATATAACTTGATTATGTTTATAAAGCACAAACATTTTACATTATCCAGATTCTTTTCACTGTTCTGTGCTTTGAAATCAATGAAAAGCGATCCTAAAAAGCGGTAACCGACCCCATTGTTCGGGTGTTTTATCCGTATTGTTAGCTCGTGACAATTGGACGAAACAGTATCTCAAGCAGAGGTCCAAATTGTCCTTTTGCCCTTCACTTCAGTACAACGACACTCCACACAAAGTGTGTTACTGGGTTTGAATATTAAAAACCTTTGTAGCTTTTTTCATACGTTGGCATTAACGAGTCTTAAAAACAGTCCTCTAGCTTCTCATCAGAAACGGGCGTTCAGAAATACTTTGTTTTTCATGACTTATATACCTCAATCGTGATATTAGACATAAACCATTATCTCAAAGCAATATGGTTGGTTTTTGTATGCTGTCAAAATGCAGATTCGTGAAAATTTTCGCGATGTGGGAAGCTAAGTGACAGAAAATGAGGTGCGACAATTTGGATGCCGAACGCCGAACGATACAAGCGAGCTTTTGACCCAAATTTTAGGACTCGTCTGGTTGTCGTTCATAAGAACTAATTTGCTGGTTTGACAAGTCGACAAACCTTTGAAATGAGCACATTATAAAAGGTTACATTTTATAATAGTTTACTTTTACAACAACGAAGGAATTTTATGAAATGTTAATCATAACTTGCTTATTTCCAAGCGCCATCAAAGCATACAACTTAATCTGCTTTAAATGGCTGAAGTATGGTTAATCTGGCTTCATTAGCGGACTCAAAAACAGAGGTATAGCTTGTACAACGTATAGAAGGTTAAGCTTTTACATACAACTTTTACATAATTACGCAGTCATGTTTACTTATGCAAACTTTTCCTACTAATAAGTACAGTAAATGCAAAGTTATGTGTGTGTGTATGTTTGTTAAATTTGATATATATATATGGAGTACACCCCACAAATTGTGCAGTTTTTGTGGGATACTTATAGATTAAGGTGGAACGTTTCACTAACGCGGCAAACTCAAATTATCTTGCGTTCTTTTGCCAATAATAGCTTAATCACTCAACGTGATTACATGAAAACTAGTTTTGTGCAAATAAATATAATGTATCAATAAATTACAATTAAAAGTATTACCTACATACATATCATTGGTTTAGTGACAAATGGCAATAGACTGAAAAACTAAGAAGAAAATTGTTTATTGCCATTTGTCGCTAAACCAATGATATCAAGGAGATACTTTTAATGGTAATTTGTTGATACATTCTATTTATTTCCGCAAAATTAGTTTTTATGTAATCACGTTGAGTAATTAAGCTAATATTGGCAAAAGAATGCAAGAAAATTTGAATTTGGCGCGCTAGTGAAACGTTCCACCTTAATATGCCCACGCGAGTTAATCAATGCAACGCAAGGGAACGCAGCTAGTCTGGTTATAAAAAAGTTAAACGTGCGCCATTCCAATCAGACAGTTTCTTTCTGAAATAGGTACGAATGATTTTATTTGGAAAGTGTGCGTCAGTTTTGAATCTATAGCAAAGCCGGAATTCATTTAAATAGAAATATCGCACTCTGATACAAGGAGTTTCAAAATTGTTTTTCCCTTATTGTGCTAAGTATATATTACTATCAGCCCACCAAAGGGTTTCAGACTAAAAGAAAAGAATGAATGTTCAAATTCTATGTAATTTTATAATCTTATTTATCATTGAGGTGTGATACATTTACCTAAATGAATCTTATGAATCGTTTAAAAAATTTGCTAATTTGTGAAACTCGATCTCTACGTAAGTTAATGAAAATGGTAAAAAACATTGTAATTTTTCACGATTATTCGTTTACCAGTATCTTACTCTTTATCTCTTCAAAAATAGTTTACTATGATAAAGTACAATAAAACATGTTTTTGATAAAATGTCACGTCGACACATGATCCAAATAAAGACGGCATTTACCTCAGCAAATCCTTTTGGCAACCGTTCACACAGTCTGAAATAGTTGTAGGTACAAGTCAGGTAACTTTTAGTAAGTCACCAATTTTCTCTGCAGACAGGGATATATAATTTTCCGATTCGATAAGCTCTAGGATCAGGCGATTGAGGCGATTTCATTATTATTTTATTAGGTACGTCTATTATTGACCGCTTCCATATGACAAAGCGGTATTGGGTACCAGGTTTTATTATTACATAAGTTCTATAGATGTGATAGGTACTCTTATATAAATCTATCTACCTAAAAGTTCGATGGCGAGATGCGTACTTTTTCCCAGCTAGGCATATTGCTGGCTCAGTGCCAGATCAAATATGCGGAGTATGGATGGAAGGCTGGAGGTATGTGGACGACACTTAAATTTTAGATTCTTCAACAAATGCGACCACTCTCTATGGATGGATACGATGAATTCCAGCTACTCTTTTCGATAACAATTTTGTTGGAATATAAAAGCTTTTAGTTGCATCCTATAACAATTTTTTTTTTCATATTTATGTTAAGTATGTAATTGTTATATTATTCATGAAGATACGAAGTGCAAAGCATATTTCTCAGCTTCTAAAAAAACTTGGTGGGTGACAAAAATATAAATGACTGAATTTATTTTGTGTAGGTATGTTGTGTGATATTCCAACAATCGCTAAGGAATAGTTATTTAGGGACATCTGCGATCAACTGATTTAACCATGAGTTTTGAAGATACCACAGAACCCTACAACGTCACTCTGTTTCTTTCTTTTTTCTTTCTTTCTTTCTTCAAAAACTAACAGCTCATGTATCGCAACTGAGGGATGTATTTGTAAGCTATTGTTTATAAGATCACAGGAAATAGATATTAAGTCTCGTCTGTCGACCAGAGACCAAAATTATTAATGTGTTTTGAAGTGTGTGGTACAAAACATTTCAGTATGAAGTTAGAGCGATTAGTCAGGAAACCCCCTTTTATGTTTTGATATTATAAATCTAATTAATTGCATTTTGACAAACACCTCTTATATAATTATAGCCAGTATTGTATACCTATCATGATTACACCATCATCATCATCATCATCAACAACAACCTGAATCAACAGGCCTCCCCGCGACCTACCCACCTACCTATGTCCATGTGTAAAAGCGGTTGATGCTGCGGTATTTCACCGATTGCACCTGTAGGTAATAACAACCACAGTTTATAAATTATAATTCTTTACAATTTATAAATTAGAAAAATAATATTACTAGAAAAGGAAAGTTCAATTACAATTTCAATCGAATATGTGAGCTCTTTTCTAATGTTTTTTTGCCCTTTATAGTTACTTCAATTTTAATCTAGAGAATCAACAATCACCTACGATAAACTTGGTCAAAGTACATAATAATATCACAGAACAAATACATGTGATTTTATTTACTTTAGACACGATAACCATCTACGGAAATAATTGCCGAAAGTTATTTCAAAACATCTGACGCTGAAACGAATAGCTTCTGGAACAAAAAGTCATCGGGTACGTAGAGTTAAACAATTCACATTTCTGTCGCGAGTTGCGAGCACTGTTTAATTTATTGTCGAAATTCAAACTGTGGTCCGACGCCTCGACAGTGCAGTTGTTACAATTACACAGTACTTTAGGTCTCGCGATTTTGACTTTGAGAGATGATATTTTTGATAAGCAAAGGCGAAAAAGGAAAGCACATTGCGATGCAATAGGCATTCCAGCAATATGCACAAAATTCAAGGGAACTTTTTGACTGTATGTCAATAAATAAATTATAGTAAATAGCTCATCTATAAGAATTACTTATCACAAAAATTCTAACACATAAATAAATAGTTGATGAGAAGACAATAATGTGATATTGATTGTACTTAATACGTGGAAGTATAAAATAACATGATTATTTCTGATATTATAGCTTTTGCCAACGGCTTTGCACGCGTGGTATCTTCAACTTAAAAAGTAGTCTTACTACCGTAGGTAACATAAAATCACAAGTAACATTTTTTTTATTAAAAAGCATCAATAGTAAATAACCCACAACAATTGGGAATAGGCTTTCTATTAGAGAAATATTTCTTAGAATTGGTTGAGTGGTTCCAATATGGACACAATCAAATAAATTAACCTTATAGCTACAATTATGTTTATGTATACATACATATTTTATATTTGTTTTACCTTAGGCAGTGTAGACTTATTTGTAGTTTAGTCACTGCTATACACTGTTGCTCGACACGGTGGCAAAGCTTGCTCTTTGCGGTACAATTAAAATTTCATGGCAAAGCTTTTCGGCTCAGTTTCGGTCTTCATATTAGGCTTCGCAATTAGAATGAATGTAAAATTTAATTGTGAGTGTTTGTATTGAATGAGATGGAATATTTTTGTTATCTACTTTAAAAATGGAGGCGAGAAGACAGTTGTATGCTTGGTCTTTATTTCTTTTGTTTTCTTCTAATCTAATAGGTATAATATTAATTTATTAAGGTAAGTACAAAAAAATAAAACGTATAAGAAAGTCAGTAAACATCATAAAGATAACCTAAATACCCACTAGAATAATATATTTACCATAAAATAATAATTCCAATGGATTTTTTAAAGAATATCCGTGTAATTAGAGAATAGTTTAGTTTTCAGGTTTAGTTTAGTATAATATTATTTTTAAATTGGTTTTCTAACAGTAATGTTTGAAATAAATAAAATACTCTAATTCTTAATAAACGCGGATAAAATTTGAGTTGAAAAAAAATATTTCAACACCCCAAAAATACTTAAAACTGCATCTGTTTGTCTGTCACTATGTCACAGACTTTTCCAACAAACAATCGCACTTTTCTTCGACACGAATACGAAACTGGGGAGAATAATGGAAAAGTTTTTTAGTTTAAAAGAGAGCACAACATGGGGTTGTTTCAGCCTCTTAATAACTCAGTCACGTAATTCGTTCCTAATGAAAATTGTTCCGTGACGACTGAATTTTGGTTGTCTTTTATTTGGTGTAAGGCACATCAAACGAATGTAATATACTGTATATTAACGTTGACATCAACAGGGATAATGAGATCACTCTTCGGGATATGACAGCGTTTTGATTTTGTTTGAGCAAATAAGAAATCTCGTTTTTCGTATTTAATTGCTCTCTTATCTCCGTAGATTTGGCTCCAATGGAATATGATTAAGAATCATGTTTTATAATTGTCATCGTTAAACTATAGATATTTTTGTCAAAGGAAAGGCAACAGCGGGTAATAAAAGTAGGTATGGATAATTGAATGTCGTAGTAGCAGTGGTTTGTCACAGAAGGCCTTTTTCTCAAGGGACAGACGTAGGCTATAGTCCAGCACGCAGGTGTCCCCGTCATGAGACGGAGTGGATGGAGCCGGTAGCGGCTGTCCGCAGGTAGAGTGCCAGTCGACTGCGAAAGCGATCCCGTGGCACTACTATATGCGGAGAGATGGAGAACCCCGGATTTTTAGTGAGTATGCCGTCTTTAGGTGAGTCTCGCATATCCACCTTGCACCGTCCAGGGAGGGTGGAATCCATAAAGGCTTTTTGCCGGGTCAAAAAAAACCCAATTGCGGGTTGGTGGATAACACGTCATGACCTCGGTGTTTTTATGACTCCTGCACATGCCGGCATAACTTGAATAATCACTGTTACAGGGCTGAGCGGGGTTTGAACCAGGGTGCATCAGTTTGTAAGTTGCACGGGCGGCTGCTGAGCTACACTCACTGAATAGTAACGTAGATAACCCCCACCAAAAAGTAATAATGCTTTTCAATTTTTACCAAGCACAAATTATTAAAAAAATTCCTCAAAATTTGCTTATCTATAAAGAAATAGCTATCAAAATGTGACTCTTACTAAATATTCGTGTAAAATTAAAAAACATCACAAGATTTCATCGAACAGCTTCAAGTAAGTCTTAACGGTCAAGAGGCCTCTTAATTATCGCGTAAGAACACATTCAGTGTAAGCTCCAAGTTCCTTATTAGAACGGCCTCCCTGAAAGTAATTGGAAAATACGGCTCGGGAAGGTTTCATAACACTATTATTACCTCTGCGTTAGTGTTAAAAACTAATTTAGCCGGCGGAATAGAGGTCGGACTATACCAAGCCAGATAATGTTTACTCAAGTCCAAGTTACTGTGATAGTAAGTACATATTTGGGCTCTACCGACTCTGTGCGATGCGATCATGGTACGATGTAGGTACCGGTTTGATATAAAGACGCTTTTCTATTCATGTACCTATTTTTTTGTATATGTTAATATTATACGATATTTTCGCTAATGGTGAATCGATTTAATTTTTAATGTAGAGGAAAAATTTGAATCACGGAGGGATTTCAACCCGCATACATCCGTCCCTAATGCTACCCTGATCTCATATCCAAATTTATCCTCCACGTTACAACCAATTTACGGGTTTGGTAGCATCATTTATTGAGAGATAAAAAATTAATCTGCTACTACGCTAAGCAAACGATACTGCTATAAAACATAAATATTTAGAAATATAAATAAAAATTAATGAAATATTTCGTGAAACATCTTTTATAACAATAATCATTGATATACAATCAAAATTATAGGACTCAATTAAAGTCAGACAGGACACCTGAGCAGAAAACGTGAAACAGACGGAGCAAAGCTCTGGCAATGCCAACAGCAGCAAGATGGGTCGACGATATAGCCAAGATCGCGGGTGGGAACCAGGATTCGATAGGCATATAAGGACTCAGATGAATGGCATAATACAGGAGAGGTAATGAGATGTAAAAGATTGTAAATAATTAAGTATAATGATTGTAGCAAGATGGCGATTCTTTGACCCTGAATTCAACAAAACTGAAGCGTATCGTAACCTGTAAGTTTTGATCTTATATAAGTTCGGGAGGTTCCTGAACAAAAACAAGAGCTACCCCGCGGCGTTTATCGTTACGAACTCATCTATTATACATAGTTATCTTTAGATATTATATAATATACCCAGTTATACTGAGCATATTAATTTTCCATCGCGGTTTTTGGGTTAAGCTTCAGTTGGATGTTTGGTCTATTATGTTTATGGTAGGTAAACACTAACGTCGTTGGGTATGTTTATTTAGGTATTTTAGACCTCTTGTTTAAACCTAATTAAATATTTTTATTGGGGTTAGTTGATTTATTTGTTTTTGAGTTAAATAGATTCACGTGGAGCGTGGAGCTTGGTATTGTGTAGAGCTGTGTAGGCAAACGTAATCTTTATGTTATTGCTAGTGCGCCGTTAACATGATAACTTTCAATAATAAGCTAGATAAAATGCTACTCTGAAATACTTTGAAGCTTTAACACAATTTATTAGAAGTTTATTTTTTTAATGCTAAAATAGCAATACGTTTGACAACATCTCTTGATTGAATTCTGATGTATGCTGCTCTAAAAGAATTTCCAATTTATCCACTATTTTAATCGTCATAAAGCTACGCAGTAAGTATTTACTCTGTGGTATGAGATAAATAGCCTTATATTTATTATTATAATATCATTATTATTTTAGCTTATGTGGCAATGTATACCGAAAAGATTTATCTTGCTTACAAAGTCTAGTGTTACCGTTATTACAATACCTTCATTTCATTTTATTTTGCATTCTATTTTGCCTTCATGGCAATTTTTTCTGAATACTTTCTAGCTACCATTGAGCTTGATGCAACGCAAAATAAATACACATTAAATTAATCTAGTCTGAGACCATCATTATTATCACAATTTTTGTATTATTAGGAATTATAGAGAAATCCTATAAAGATATTGTAATATTATTTCTCAACTAGCGGCTGGCTCCGGCTTCGCACGGGTATAATAGTTTTCTTAACGCACGCGACGTAAAGAATATTTTAGGTAATTTTTTACACCTTGGGTTACATTATTGGAGTTTTAGTAAGGATCCCTATTTTTTTTTGAAAATATAATATATCCTATGTCACCCGGGGATATTGTAGCTTCCCAAAAGTGAAATAATTTGTCAAATCGGTTCAGAAGTTTCGGAGCCTATTCAGTGCAAACAAACAAATAATCAAATCTTTCCTTTTTATAATATTGTTGTAAATGTTATAGAAAACGTCTTATACTTTTCATAAATAATTCTGCACAATGAATGCCAAGAAATCGTCTCAATAATACTAATGAAGTGAACGAAATGGAGAGATCACAACAAGCCATTATATTATTCTGTTTTCCCACTCATTAAGCATTCCAAACAAGGAATAATAATATCCTGGCAATTATGTGAACAAATAGGAGAAGGTATAAATTTCCGAGTGCTTTAGGTATAACCACATAAGGCTGCTGTTACAAAATTATGCGTAGTTGCAAGGTTTTCGTCGTCAATATTTGATGATTTGCTTTAATGTCTATGCTTAGCCATTATATGAAAAATACCCTTCATTTCATCTTCTGCGATAATGACAGAGCGAGTTTTAGATGTTTTAGCTATTTTTTTAGTAATCATCATTTTCCTGGTGTTCGTTTTGGCAAAAACACACAGAGACCCGCTTTGAGAGCTCTAATTTGCAAGTAAGTTTTGATGTGCACGTTTGTGTGTGTGTATGTTGTAAAAAGAGGCACGCAATATTTCTCTTATGTTAAGTCGGCTTGCTTATGCTTTGTATTAGATGTATATGGTATCACTCGACAATTTTCACGCGTTTCCTTTTCTATAAAAAACTTTTTAGATAACAATGAGTAGTTAGTACCTATCGTAGGTATTAAAAAATCCAAATAAGATAAGTAAAGGTCGTCAATAGCCGTAATAAGTTCACAGACAAATAGTAAGTATTCTATCGAATGTATCAAATAGCTGCGTTGAAATTTATTACATTGGCGATCGTATATAAACGATTCGATAGGTATAAGTGTGGGTACACTGAGAAAAATATCGTGTCGTGTTTGCTGTGTAATTGAAGTGTTTATTATCATAACAAATAGGTAGGTAGATAAGTACCGTCATGGCTTGACCCGTATAATATATGAAAATAATTTATTTAACAAATTATGTGGTACCTAGGGTTATTTAAGTAATTTTTCCTCATTCCAATGTTTCTATCTCTGGTGGGATGAAAGAGGATATAAAGGACTGTTAATGATCACAATCTGAAGCACTACTAAAGATTGTGATGGGATTTTTATAATTATGGGTTTAATTAATATTTCTTACATTGAAAAAGGATTTTTTACAACTAATACGTACCTTGGAAGGTGCAATGAAGACCAAAATGACATGAATGGTTAATACAGCAAAACTTTAGCTCCTACAAAAGTTGTAAAAGTAAAATTTCCTGTAGGTAAGTTTTGATTTTTACAATTACCTATTAGATGTTAAATTCGAAATTTGCATATAATATTAGGCAAAGGTCGCTTCGCAATTGCGCGCATTTTGCGTTTTGGCCCATTACTGATACGATCAAGATTAGGTAGAATGCACCGGAGCTATTTTTTTTTTTCATTTTGTCAGGAAACTGTATTATTCTCTGAGAATGTTCCCAACCTTACGCCAGCGAGTATGGTATGTCAAATCCCGGCACGCTATATTGATATTAATTGGACGACACAGAAACCGCCCTTTGGGGAACGAATAACAGATTAATAAAAGAAGGCCAATCTCGATTGTAGGTATTCATTCATTCCCTTAGAGAATTTGGGAAATACGCGCCTCGCCGACAAAAGATTTTGGTACCAAATCGGTCCCAAAATCCTTCTCAAAAACAAATCCTTGAACGTATTAATATGTATTTGAATTCTGTCACTGGCGTTAAGAGTGTCAGCACTGCGACGCAGCGTTCAAGCCATGTGTGCTAAATACATTTTAAAACGATTCATTGTCATTATTATCAACTGTCTGAAAACGTTCACTGCTGAACATAGGCCTCCCCCACAGAGCACCACTTTGAGCATCTTCTTGCCTCCTGTATCCGCCGGCTCCCGCCTCCTCGCAGTTTTAACCGCATTTTCGTTCCACCTAGTGGAGGGCCGACCTACGCTGCGTCTTCGCCGGTTCATAGTCGCCACTTGAGAACCTTTCTTAACTTTCTTCCCCATCGGTCGATGTGGCCTGGCCATTGCCATTTCAACTTGCTAATTCTAAGAGCAATATCGGTCACTTTAGTTCTCGCGCACACAACACCAAGCATTGGTAGCTCATTCCATAGCTCGTTGCGCGACTTTGAGCTTACTAATGAAGCCAATAGTAAGAGACTACGTCTCAGTGCCATAAGTAATCACTGGAAATACACCTGATTTTTTAATTCTGTTTTTAGGCTCTGCGATGTTTTGGGCGAAAAGATAGGTTGGAGCTTCTTGAACGCTGCCCAGCCGAGTTGGATTCTTCGTGCAACCTCTTTGCCGAAGTTGGACCCGCCTACTTAATTGGATAATCTATCCCTATAGGTAGATATATTCCTCGATAATTTCGAGAGTATCGTTCCCAACGCTTATTACGCCATATGTATAGGTGGAACCTGGGCATAAAACATGATTTTCGTCTTGTCCATGTTCATCTTAAGACCAACCTGTTTTGTGAGGTCGTTCTAACCTTACCCTAAAAAAACTTTAACTAACTTATTATTTCTAACTCTATGTGGATATCTCTTCATGTTACTTACTTACCACATTTAATTTTTATTGGACCAGCTGCGCCCAGAGGTTATGCACAAACGTAATAAAATGACCTATCCCATGTTTACCTTAAAGTAGGTATCTTATCCACAAGATTATGCCGAAATCCATTTAGCCGTTTTAGCGCTGAATGCTGCTTAACAAACTTAGGTACCTACCTAAATAATTGTCTGCGTCCACTTGGTTCCCCTAAACTCGGATGCCCTGCTGGGGGATTCAATTGGAATTGTTCTCCACAAAGATCCTTTAAATGAGGGATTTATTGGAATAAAATTTAAAAAAAATATTGCAAATACTTAGTTTATTTCTAGCACTTTTACAAGTCAAAATTATATAAATTATTTTAAAATATTAAAATTAAATTATTGTACATAGGTACTAAGCATATTAGATATTTTACGTAATACATACATATAAGTAGACTAACTCGTATTTATAATATTAGTATGAATACGAAACCTAAAGAAAAGATAATGAAAAAAAAGGAAAAAATACTAAAAACCCTCCTCCTCCTCCTCCTCCTTCCTTAGAAAGTAGGATCATCTTCACAAGGGACACGATTAAAATCACACTTTTCAAATTATTTTAATTGTCATGTTTAATTATTAAAATTTTCATACTTAATATCGTATTTATACTGAAACCGTATTAAAAAACACTCGCAAATCGTTTTGACAAACGGCAGCTGGAGCGAAAGCGAATGTTCCGTTTTTATTTTATTGGCAATTAAACAATTAACCCATTGTGAAGTAAACATAAGGGCCTCCCCTCTGTGAAATTTCATACTCATTGATGTGGTATTTTAGGGTTTAATATAGGAGCTTTTAATGAATGAAAGCAGTGATTTGTAAAACAAATTGAGGAACTCTCACAACGGGGGTACTGAAGAGTTAAATTTATTAGCTAGGTATATATAGGTACTGATATTCGTGAGAATTTTCGATTTGGTATTTGTAGATGCACCTGCAAAATGTACTAGATGCACCTTCCACCACCCGACAGCTCCTTCAGGGCGCATTTAAAGACATTTCTATTGGATCACGTCTTGTACGGTTTGGAGGAATATTATAAATTACCAGAATGGACTATTAATGGAGTCTTCAAATCGAGAGTGAACAGGTATCTTCTAGGCAAGCGCGTTACATCCTAGACCGCATCGTCACATAACATCAGGTGAGATAGTGGTCGAGCGCATGCCTATCAAACAATAAAAAAAAAAAAAAAAATTGCGGAATTGATGTGACATGTAACTTTGGGGTATCAATAAATTATTTGTGCTTATACATTGAGTTGTGTTCTTGGATGATATATTAACACAATTAAATAAGGTTGTGATGTTTTTTAGATATGTACCTATTATCTCAAAAAGAGATAGAGATACGTTATGGGTGCGGATGACCTAACCATTTTTAATATTCTTCTTCTTCTTCTCGTATAGGCAAGGGGTCAGCCAGGGTGTCAGAATTTTTAGGCCGCCCAAAGGCTTCTGACTTGGCTTAACGACTGTTGTCTTACGACAACAGCCGGGACCGACGGCTTAACGTGCCCTCCGAAGCACGGTAGCGCTCAGTTGTAAATACCACTTTTTGCTGTAGCGGTCACCCATCAAAGTCATTGCTTGTTGGGCCCCACTAATATAATTATTCATTTTTAATATGAATAATTAATTATATTAGTGGGGCCCAACAGGATTTTTTATTCCTGTTGGCCCCCATGAGGCCGAAGACGTGGCGGACAACGGGAACAACCCAAATCTTCACTATCACTAGGTATAGGTACTCCTATCTTTTTTTAATATATAAAAGTGAAATTTGTATGTTTTTTTTATGTAAACGGATGACTTTTCGAGCAAGTCTTCCGCCTGGCGTTAAGCGTTACGGCTGCCCATAACAGATTACCGTGTCACTTGGAACTCCGTGACACCGCGCACTGCGCACGTCATCCTGAGACATCACACAGTCTAAAAAAGTTTTCTAGGCTGAGAGATCAGTTCATAAAGTCTCATTTGCCCAATAATTTCACTAGCTACAATGCCCTTCAAACCGGAACAGAGTAGTGCTTGCACACTAGCACTACTGCTTGACGGTAGAATAACTGCGGTGGTAGAATAATAAAGCGGTGGTAGCTACCTAGACGAACTTTGCAGAAAAGTCCTACCACCTAGTAAATCACCCTAGTACACTCTAGTGTTTGTGTGGTTGCAAGACATAATGGTTGAAAAGATTTGGCTGGGCACACAGATTGCTATCCGCAAGAGGACTAAAATCACCGATATAGCTTTGAGAATTAGCAAGTTCAAGTGGCAGTGGGCAGGCTACATCACTCGTAGAACTGACAACCGATGGGAAAGAAAGGTTCTTGAGTGACGACCACGAACCGGAAGACGCAGCGTAGGCCGGCCCCCTACTAGGTGGACGGACGACCTGGTCAGAACCGCGGATGCAGGAGGCAAGCAGCCACTCAAAGTGGCGCTCTTTAGGGGAAGCCTAACGTTCAGCAGTGGACGTCTTCAGCATGATGAGATCAACATATGGAGGTAGGACATTGATCCCGAAAAACTAATAACTAAAAAAATTACGGGGCGTCTTAGTTAAGCTTTTTGATAATTTTCCGGGCGTCAAAATCCTGCTGTTTGGCCAAGCCTGGCTCGCGCCTTATACGTGTACCTACTGTTAAAGTATTCTTTGATACCACCAATACGTAGTATCCACTACCTAATCTGTGCCACCCACTGGTGTGTGCATGATTATGGTATTTTAACTACAAGAAATAAAATCACAAAATTGTATTACACGATTTATTTAATAAAAATCTCTTTTGACTTGAACACGATCACTAAATTACAGACAAAGAAATGTTTATTGTAACATTGACATTATTTATGTCGTATATCAGTCGAATATCTTAGAGCGGTAATAGTTAGACCATTGCATCTCACTGACTGACTGAAACTAAAAATTACACTGATGCTTAACTATTTACATAAAGTGGAGACTTACGAGAGCATTTTTACGCTGTACGATACGATATCGTACGTAGAAACCGATATAGATGCTACAATGTTCGTGCAAAACTTCGTGTTAAGGCTGCTGTATACGCAGATCCACTATCTCGCTCGCGCATTATGACATTTTTGAAGATATTAAATAACTGAATTTATTTATGCAAAATCTAATCTATATCCTACAGAATAACATTACAACTGTTCAACAAAAATATCATATTAATCCAAACAAGATTTCATAAATACAACGGTATCAAAGCTTTTTTTTCATTCGTAACCGTTGTTATGTATGAAAACTTGCTTGGATTAATATGATATTTTTGTTGAACATTTGTAATGTTATTCTTAAATAGAATAAAAAAAAATGGTATACATGAGAATATAGATTAGCCAGATTTTGCGAAAGTAAATTTAGTTATTTAATATCTTCAAATATGTCGTAATGCACGAGCGAGATAGTGGATCTGCGTATACAGAAGCCTTAATGTAGACACAAAAGTCACTAGGCCTGCGCCCTTGATGAAATAGTTTCGTATAGATACGAACTCTCGATTCTGCCTTGAATATAATTCCTTGGCTTCCGATATCGTATTGTATCGTATCGTAAACACATTTTAATGATGATATTTTTAGATCAAACATTAAAAAATACAGCATGAAATTAATTTAGTAACAATATTTTAATATTATCTTATTATGGAAATGTCAAATGGTGAAAATAAATAGGACAGGTACCTAGTTATCATAAAAATTAATTTGTCGATAGGTATAGCGGAGTAGAATAATAAGAGTTTTTTTTTGCATTATTGCGTAGGCTGTTAATTAAAACATAGAATTGTAATTCACTAAACACCCTGTTAAACTATTTTTTGCTGTGTTCTAAGATTTAAAAAAGTATCTAAGTATAAAAATCTTGATAACGGTGGTGGGTGACGTAATAAATTATGATATGAGTGTAATGATCAATGCACACAAGTGTCATACGACGTTTTTCATCACAGTTGCGAGGAAAAAACAGACTTGTATCTTGGATAGACTAAACGTTCGGTTGTACATAAAAGTAATGTACCTACTACAAAAATACCAGACTTGAGAAGTTTTGCAATAATTTCAAATACATTATATATCTACCTATATGTAGCTTTTTAGGCAAGGCCGTTTATTCCCAAATCATCATCATCCTCTTTGCAATTGTAATTGGGGTCGACTCCCAATCTAACCTGTAGCGGCGAGCTACCAGAATTACGCGAGCGACTGCCATCTGACCTCGCAACCCAGAAGGAACTAGTAACAGGGATGGTTAGATCAAGCGTCAGATTCTATCAGGCGTCTAACTACCCGTAACGATTGCCATAGATGTTCTTATGCCAACCGGGACCGACGGCTTAGCGTGCTCTCCGAGGCACAGAGCGATGGCATCACAAACTGCACATAACTTAATAGATAAGTCATTGGTGCAGGGCCGAGGATCGAACCCGGTGCCGTAAGTTTGCGAAGCGCACATGCTACCGCTCGGCCACCATCGCTCTATTTATTCGTTTATCGCCGTTTATTCCCAAATAAATTATTTTATTGTAACATCATTTAAATTAGTGACATCTAGCGTCGAGTAGAAACATTATACCAATAAAATTAAATGTTTACTAAGGAGGTACCTTACAATGTAGGTATTTATATAGAAAATGGGTTAAAATCTATTTTAGCCGCATATAAACTCTTTGTTGCTATAATTAATACCGAATCTGTATAATCCGGGTAAATAAAGAATTCTTTTCAATATAGGTATAACTTGCAACGAGATACAAACTTAACTGAATCGGGATATCATCATAAAACACTAGTGCGGTAATGTAATGTAAAAAAGCACGCGTCCGTAGTATCTTGAATTATGACCCTAAAAGCGGTGTGATAAGAGCCATTTACGAGCAACTGTGATGAAAAATGAAATTAGATCGAAAAATAAATTAAAACAAAATCTATCAAATCTTTTATTTCATAAAATAAAGCTGCTGGATTAAAATGCTTTCCTTTTTATTTATTTTTCATTTTACTTACACATGATTATCATTGTTTCACTTAAAATATCACTAAATAAATGCAAAAGTGATTGTATACATACATAACTAAGTATCTTTGTACATGAGAATAACTAAAGAGTGCACCATTTTTAATTTATTTACAAAATATACAACTATTCTCTAACAATTATTAACAATGACGTCATTTCGAAAACTTTACGCTAGATTTACGCAACGAATAATTTACATAGAGCAATTAATAAATAAATTGGACCTTTTATTCTTTTGATGCCAATTATCCAGCTGAATTTTTAATAAAGTTTCTAAAACTTGTTCAATAATATGCAAATCTCATAAATCTGCATGAATAAGTAAAATTTAAGGACATTCAGATTGACAAAAAAAATTGGGATTAATCCAGCCAAGAACAGTAGCTTGCACTTTACAATTTTCTAAAAGCTATTAACATTAACTATAATAAGCAAAATAGTAATATTAACAACCCAAAATAATTTCTATTAAACCAGCATTTAATAAACGTTACTTTACAACATGTACCTATTAAAATTTACAAAGACAATGCACAATATGTAGAAATAGTTAAAAAAAATGTAGTCCAAAATGATACGACTAAAATGGCAGCATTCTTTTCTCATACGAAATCCATTTCATCTGTTATATCAGCCTTTTCATCACCTATTAACTACTAAAAGTTGATAAATAACAACAATATTGTAATACGCAGAAAAAAGTATGGCACATTGATGTCTCGTATATTATGTATCAGTGAAGATGGGTCTGACCTATACGATGAATAATAATGACTGCCATATTTTTTCCAGGTAAGTGAATTCATCACGTTTCTATGAAACGATACAAATAACTATTTAGGCTTTCCTATCACTTCGACGTATACTCTCCTCAATCCATCCTAGAATCCAACCCTATTTACAACCAGCTGCATTAAATATAGTCGTCTTTAAGACTGGTGTTAATTGATTTTTCGACATTGAAATTAAATGGAATGTTTCTTTTTCACGCGTTTTTACAACATTCTCAGGTAATAATATAAATGTGTATCTAAAGTGAAACCTTCAAATAAACTAACAGCGCGGTCCTTGAGAGAAGACAAGTATATACCTCAACATCAAACACATTTTTTGAAACAGAGGCTTCGCTTCCAATTGCCGACATTTTTCTTTGTTTACCTAAGCGCTCGCTTCCAATCGTGTTTATCGGAGTCCCTTTACATTAAGAAGACCCTCTGAAGAGTTCGAAGTAGAGATCACGAGGGGCCGCGACCCCTCAGCTCTGTGCTAGGGAATCCAACGGCACCACCAGTTTTCCGTTGGAGTAGCTATAACAAGGAAAAAATAATATTAAGAAAGGAATTTAGGAGCTTTGAACATGAAAGTTTTATTTGCTTTCGAAAGTGAATTTCAAAGCATGGATAATGTTATTTACGAGGTATGTTAGTATCATAAAAGAAAATGTTATTAACCTGTATGGGATAGTAGTTGTTCTGGATTTAGCTCTGCTTGGCCTACAGGACTCATCTGTAACCAAGACATTTTAATTTAAACTATCTAATAAATATCTGTCCCGTATAATTAGTGTTTGTCTTGGCGGATTAATCTGAAGTTCCTAGCTGTTCATGGTTTATATCCTATCGACGGGTTTAATTAAGTGGTAGCTCACGCTATTGTCTCGGTTCTTGCGGAACAATACTTATCTCGAGTCGAAGTTGCAGAAGTAATATCGGAGATACCTTAATGAGGGAACTTTGTATCGACTTTGTTAATCACCTGACTCGACCGTGTCGCATCGCGATGATAGTACGACTTTGTTATTACATTTTAAAACTAATTTTTCTTGATTTTTTGTCAATAGATGAAGGAAAAAATAATAAAAATCAAATGACTGGGAAATCCTCAGAGAAGAAACTGAGCGATGAAATTCTTAATGGACGCGCTTTTGCTAATTAATGATAAAAATAAACAAAAAATATGTTTACTGGTAGAAAGCATGAAAGCCAAAGTCATTGAAAATGCATGACACGTATTGCCTTGAAGTTGTTTGTACTTTCTGCCAGCAATATGTGAAGTGTGTGGACCCTTACCATAGTGCGGCTAGCACCGTTGTGAGAGGCACGCATCGCATTTGACGGGCTCGGCACGCCGCTTGCCTTGAGAGCCCTGCGAGCCGGACTTACGCCGGAAAGTGTACCTAACGAGCAGACCTGCAATGCAAAACGCGGCACCGTTAACAAAACAAATAAATAAACCAAAAATAAAACGACAAACACCGAGCTACGCGCGCGCGTCCATCTGAAAAACGCCTATGGGCGGACGAAAGCGGGTGAAATAAAAAAAAACACGATGCTCTCAGGGTTTTCATGACTTGATACTGCTCGGATTCATTCACGTTTTATGTGAAAATAGGACTTTATACATCGTGCATTTCGCTCTAGATTTTATTTCATTGTGGCGTGTGATGGAGTTATGGAAATGGTGACCTAAATGACGAAAGTTTTACTTTGTATGTCGTTTTGCTCGAGCTAAATACAGAAGCTATAAATGGCTTGGTTTTAAGAAGCACAGTACATATTGCATTTGTTTTCACATAATTTAAAGAAATCTAAGACACATGCAATAGGGAAGGTACAAAAAGTCAACTCACCTGTGAGACCAGCTTTATTAATGCTATTAGAGCTAGAGAATCCAGATATTTTTTTCCACGTTTTTTTGTTCCAGAATCCACTGGCTTTGGCATCTCCGCAGCTAGAACTCCGAGGGGAAGTTGCGTCCCTGCACCGAGCGCCACACTCTTCAGCGGTTAAGATGCGGACGCCAGCACCTCGGGTTCCGTAGGCTACTGCGGGCAAGTGAGGCACGGATCCAGTGGGTTTCCGCCGCAAGCTGCCCACGTAGCTCGCGCCGCTACTACTTCCACTGAATCCGCTATCTAAATCCGGCGGGTTACAACTCGCCGGTGATAGTAACTCGTCCGTAGGACCCACGCGTAATAGCTCTTCGATATTGTCTCGGTCCTCAGCCCGTTCTGAATCTGGTGACTCACATTCAGGCATTAACATTGCTTCTACGCTGAGGTTCAGCTCTCCAAGAATTCTTTTATGCCTTGATTCTACTCTGCGGACTTCTTCTTCTACGACACTCCTGTCTAACGATACCAGTGACTGCCTCGGTACATATCGATGCTTGGGACATGTTCTAGAGCCATCAGTAATTTCTTCATAAATGTTTTCTTCAGTGCCATACCTCGTAACATAGTTGTGACGAGATGTTCGTTCACGTGGTAAACCACCACGTCCGCGTTGACGATTTGATTTTCTAGACGACGAAGGCATGGATAAATGGTGATCATAGTAAGCATATGAATAATCTACTGGTTCGAATCGTTCCATAGTCGCGGCAATGTTGCTCCTATTCCACATCTGCGGAGGTGGCTCTCTAGATAAATTGACTGCTGCCAACCGAGCCGGTAAAATTTCATCCAAATCTCGAGCGCATCGTTCATCAAGTGATTGAGCTCCATCGTCCTCTTCACGCCTGTGCTTTCTATGCGGCCGTCGAGATGTTTGCGAGCGATGTGCTCGGTCGCAGTCTGAGCCATGACCGTGATTGTAATCTGGAGTACGACTGCGATTGTAATCTACTGGTCTGTGCTTGCAGTCTATCGTGTGGTGGTAATCTGGAGTATGCCTAAGGCTATAACTGGAAGTTCCCTCGTAATCAGATCGATCGTAAGAGGGGCTATCGTCGGCATTACTACTGTGTGGGTGAGGGCAGTCGGCGGCTATTCCGGACTCGGACGAGGGATAGTCGTGTACTTCAGCCGTGGTGAGAACGTGGTCGTCCGGTCGCGCCGGTTCAGATGCTGCGTGACGATGGTGTGGCCGTGGGCGCGCTGTTTCGCGACAGCTGGCAAAGGCTCGCTGCAGCGAGGGCTGGTGTGGATAACGTCCACGAGAGTCGAACACCGCCTCCCCCGGCTCGTCGGGGCTTGGCGGCGCGCTGCGTGATTCCATGGCTCATCCTCTCATGCCCAATTTGTACCTGTAAAAAAAGAAACAATTAAGTAAGCAAAAATGTTGTGTAATATGAAATATTTTTCTCTTAATAAAAGTGGTCGACGCGCGGGCGGCGCGGTCGGCCCGAGGGCAATGAATCCGAAATTACATGCTCCGTGATAAGGGTAGGGTAAGTGACGATCAACACAGCAGCCGACGTCGATATATCATCATCAGTCGCCGGGTAATAAATCGGGAACTCGGCTCCGTGTTTACATTTTATATTATGGCACATTTCGACGGTCTGTTGGTTTTGGGTGCAATATTGCGATAGATAAACGCAAATATGTGGGGGGAACCTTACACGTTGAATAAATAGAATAAAATTGTTTCTTTAAGCTACATCTATTCCTCAATCAATAAGTTACGGTTCTTTAGAATAGATTTCAGTCTAGACGGCAAGAAATATAGATATTACAACCGTATGTACACTTATATACAAAAGAGAATCAAATAGTTAGACCAAGTTGGGCGACGGGAACGATTATGTTAATACTCAGCACTACATCAAACTCATTGACGCTGTATCACATAGAGATACCGCATCAACATTTTTATTGCGTATCCCCTGAAAGTTATTGCGAGAATCCCAGACCTATTTATTACGATAACTATAAGTGCCCGTGAACTAGTGTCGTGACTCGGGAGGGTGAGTCCCTTAGAGTATAGACAAAAGCATAGAGAGATAATTAAAACGATATTATATTTGTACTGCTCACACGTATCGGTACGTCAGTGGCGAGGGAATGAAACGAACATATAGTAATTAGCTACGCTTGCGATAAGCACCGTACACCGTACCATTTTTTACGACTCGTGTCAACTGTTTTTTATACAAATATGTCAGACTCATTCACATCAAAGTGTCCACTTCATATAAAAAGTGTCCAAAAAGTGGTACGCTTGACACATTATGAAGTTCTGTCTATGCTTTAGTCTATACTCTAAGGCGAGTCTTTAAACGTTGCTAGTTGCTAGGCAACGCTTCAAGTACAGTCACAGAATAGATAATATAGTACTGCGTACCACAGATTAGAGAAAAAAATAAATGATTCTGTGCTACGTACGTACAGTCACAGAATACATATTACTTCTCCTTAGAATGAGGAGTTTTATTAAAAAAAAAGAAACGGTGTTTTATGTATGACCCAATAGATGGCGCCAGTTGTGGTTTTACCAAAATCTGCCACTGTCACAAGCATACACCACAGGTTATAGAAAATGTGTCATGATACCGACTGCCAACTCTAAATTGTTTTTTTTGTTTTAGTTTCGTTGCGCGATAGCTCGGCTTTATTTTGGATCATAATATTAACGTTTATCAGTCTCGCAGTTCTTCAATTTACTTAAGAAGAATGCACCACAGACTAGTTAGGAGATACTACAGACACTGTACCTATTCGTGGTCCACTCAACTGAATTCGACATTTCTTTGTAGGTTGTCTAAGCATTTTCTTATGTTTCAACTACTCTGTGGTTTGAAAGGTTTAAACTATTACTTACTGCGCCATCTAGTAAAAGAAGCGGAACTAGTTTTATTTTAAGTAAAACTCCTCATTAGAATGAGTAACTTTTTGGGTTTTGTAAGAATGTTTTTTTTTTTTTTGTTTTATCTTAATTGTTACTGAGACATGTTTTGTTTCTTTACTTATTCGTCAACCTTTCAACTCGGCACAAATTATATAATAGGTATAAGAGAGGTGTGTGTATCACATATTTTTTAGGATACTTATTATAGGCACTTTACTATCACAGCAAGCTTAAAAGATTTGATACCCCGACTAGAAAAAAACATCTAATAGATTAAAAAAAAAAATGTGTGCACGTTTCAGCAAAGCTTATACTATGAGAACCAGATAACCGATAGAACACTAGAATACTTTTTTGTTTGTAAATAGATATATAGAATGCTTACAATAACACCCAGACACAGAACAAACATCGATGTACATCACACAAATGGTTGTCCTTGGTGGGAATCGAACCCACAACCTATAGTTCAGAAGGTATGATGTTATATTTATAGTAGGTACCTATGTATATACATTTATTCTAAGTATGTTCCGAACTCAGACCTTACGGCCTTATATCTCGACAACCTCTTGATGGTTTTTTTTTATATAAGAAATACTTGTTTAGAATCGTGTACCTAATATATCTGCCAAATATTATCAAAATTAACCGATAGATAGCGCCACAGCAAACTTCCCCCTTTTAAGGAGTAATACACCTCCAATCAAAAACCTCACACGACAAACAAATTCACTGAGCTCACAGAACCTGTATACCAAGTTTCGTCAAAATTCATTGAAAAACGTGACGGTACGCGAGTACCGGACAGATGAAAGCAAATTTTGCCGAGTTGAAGCAGAGACTTTTGCTCACTTCGTTCGCTCGGTTGTTCGCTCGGTCAATTACAATACAAGATAATGTAGAAAAAAATCCTCATACACTTTCTTCTAACTCACACACTTTTCTAGAACACAGTAAAGCAAAATAAGCTAAAATGACATATTATAAATTCCTTTCTGTAGGTACTTCTGTGCGGATAACTAGAGCACAGTAAGGGAAATTTTCTTCTAATAAAAACCATATTTTTGTTGTATACGCCTTGTCATCTTTTTATTTATTGATGGATCCTAAACATCAAAACCCTACGGCCCGCAAAAGGATCGTGACAATCTCCGTTCCAGGCCATAGGGCGACAAATTGCATCGTCCGGGCCCCGACGGTCAGCGGTTTACGACCAGTTCCCAAGCTGATGATGATTTAGATGCAAAGGAAGCGGTAAACTGCGATAAGTAGGTATGTATAAATATATTCATCTATGTAAGTATTGTATGTTATAAATATATATAGCTATAAATATACGCCTCTACTAGACATGGCAATAAGAATAGAAATTATATCTCTATATTTTTACCAATATATATTTCTGTCATATTATTTTGTTTTAAAAATGTAACATAAAACTGAATTACCTACTATGTACTTCAATAGTGATCGTTTTCGGAAGGATTTTTAAATGCTATTTGTGTTCTCAGGAAATTCTCAATAGATGACGCTAACAACCCCGTAAGTTGATTGAAAAAGGTGAAGGATGGACAAGGAGATCATTTGTCACGGATAGCCTGTCCCAGCTTTAGAGACGGATGGATGCGGGTTCAAATCCCGTTCTGCTCGTGATTAAACGAATCCTTTACGTTGAAATAATATTACATATTAACACACACACACACACACACACACACACCACACAAAGTTTCATTAAAAATATTTTATTAAATCTATCTATACCGTGAAGCCGAGGGTATTTAACCCGCCCCGTGCTTTTACTCGCTATTATTTACGTGTTTTCCTTTTCCCTTGAAACTATTTTCCGGGACAAAAGTAGGCAGTCTATATTGGTTTTTGTAGTTTCAACAAAAAATCTAAATCAGTACACCGTTTTAGCACAAACAGACAGCGTTTTCCTAATTAAATATTTATACAGAAATATATATGAAGAGAAAAGATTAAAATGTCAATAACATGTATTTCATTATCACATCTTCTTATTGGTAATTAAGTCCACTTTATGAACATTTTTAAAGTAATAATCGACTTTATGATGTTGGGTATAATTACAACGATTTCTTTATTGACTTGTTTTTAAAATGTATACCTAACGTTGAAGCCCATAAAATGTTGTACCAAAAAGACCAGCAGAAGCCGGTATAGGTATATTAAATTCCTCACATCTCCCAAACACTTATCTAAATTTCATTCCAAAGGAAGACGATTGCATTTTCTTGTTTTCACAGGGTGCATGATATCAGCACATTTTTCCCCTCACGCGGTCCCCTATAATGCTTGCCATAGGAATATATTACGCATATTGAGGGTGAAAAAAACCACGCAACAGTGCTAATAGCATCGTAATTTTTGTAATAAATTGTAACAGAAGCGTGGTTATGTGACTTTAGATAAAGTTAGTTTCTTTTTCAATTTATCGCACCGCAGGCACGTATTCACTTTGTACAAAACGGGAACGGAAAGTCAGAGTCAGACATGCGTGCATGAGTTTTGTTTTATATAAATTTTATATACGTATATTATATTTTATATAATATACGCATACATAAATGATTGATTGCGTAATATAGGTACTTTGTTTTTAATAACGTTACTTTATATTATTTACTTACAAACTTACCACTGTGAAATGTAAAAACTTATTTGTCAGGTCGCTATAAAGATCACAGATTTGAAACTGTTGAAATTATTCGCGGGATGGTTTTTTTTATAACTAAATAGGGCCCGCATTTGACCGCAATATCACCTAATGGGAAGTGATGGTGCGATCTACGATGCTGCATGCTTGCCTAGAAGAAAACAATTTTTTTGTGCTGGCTGAAAACAAATTTTATTTACCTTGTTTTTGTAAAATCAATATTACCTATTTATCAAAAGACAGAAATCAGGTAAGTATCTTTCTAGCATCATCGTCATCATCATTTCAGCTCGTATCAATCCAGCACTGCTATAGGCGCCACACGCCTGAAATTACTGGGCAACTGAGACTTACTGAACTGATCTCACAGTCTAGAAAACTTTTCTAGACTGTGTGATGTCTCAGGATGACGTGCGCAGTGCGCAGTGTTATGCGAAACTAATTTAGAGTTCCGACTAGTTCCGAGTGACACTGCAATCTGTTATGGGCTTACTTAACACCAGGCGAACGACTAGCTCGTCACGTCATTCGATTACATAAAAAAAAAACGCCATATTATATAGCTATGATATTATATTTCCAACTTACGACGTCGAACTGGTGAAAACCGCGGAGATCCGATGGATGCAGGAGGCCAGCAGCCGCTCACAGTGGCACTCTCTGGGGGAGGCCTATAATATGTTTAGCAGTGGACGTCTTCAGGCTGTTAATGTTGATGATGATGATGACGTCGACCTTGTACCACTTTATTTTTTGCTTTTTTTTGTAGTCTAATAGGAAAGAACGACAACAGCAATAAGAATTTTCCCGATGCGATTAATAAATAATCCTTGTTACACCGAGACTGCACATGTGCCCCACAAAAACCCTATTATCCATAATGAATGACGACGTAGGGTGCATAGAGAATGAAATCCCTTATTATTTTATCGCCTCGTGATTGATGATGATTATCCTAATGACGTGGAATTGAAGAGAATTGCCGGCTTTAATTGCTGTGAAATTAATTTTAAATTGATAAGACTTGGTATGTTTTTGTTTTGATGGCTCTTGTCAGGTGACATTTATCATATCGAAATACTTTAGAAGAGACACTGAGAAACTCAACATCGCGAAAACAAAAGACAAATGACTGTGACATTATGCTTCTCAAAGTATTCTCATATAAACATATTAAAGCGTTTAAAATCAAAACTTTGGATTTTTCTCGATATGATTGTTCAAAGTTATGTAAGTTTACAACGAAATATCCTCCGGAGAGATTCCTTCTAACAGTTTTAAGCATTAAATGCGAATCGTAGATAATCCTAATTGTGATCTGTGTGGAGTCAAAGATGACCTATATCACTTTTTGATGGAGTGTGTTCGGAGTGCCCCTACGATAACTACCCTACGATACTTTGCCAGTTATTCTGCCACCAAGCAGTAGTGTGCAAGCACTACTATGTTCCGGTTTGAAGGGCATTGTAGCTAGTGAAATGACTGGGCAAATGAGACTTCACGAACTGATCTCGCAGTCTAGAAAACTTTTTTAGACTGTGAGATGTCTCAGGATGACGTGCGCAGTGCGCAGTGTCACGCAAAACTTTAATTTAGAGTTCCGAGTGACACTGCAATCTGTTATGGGCGGCCGTGTCGCTTAACACCAGGCGAACGACTAGCACGTCACGTCAACGATTTATTCAATGAATTTAAGCTTAATCGCCTAGATGTAAGTATCTTTCAAAGCATTCTATCCGCACGAACATTCAATGCGGCTAGTCTGCTCTATCGGTCTGTGTACAGGCTGATACACAATGTAACATAACTTGCTTACGTGCACTAGTTAAGAGTGATTACAATGGTGCTGACATAGTCGTTGGAAGACTCCAAGTCCCTAAAAAATTATAGTTAAAAAAAAACAAATATCATCAAATCTTCTACTAACTTGAAATTTCGTGTACCTATATTTCTGGTAGTGGGCTGGAGCATTATGCACTGTCTATCTCTAGGTATATAGGTTAGCATGGCCATAGCACTAGATATTTCGTTAGGTAATGCGCCTAGTTAAATTTAATGGTAGGCAGTCATTAATAATAGTAAATATTTAAGAGAATAAAGACTCTTTTTACCGTTCTAAACTAAATAAAGCATTTTAATATCTCTTATATATTTTTACTGGCCATACTTTGCGGTATCGTCCTGAGTAACTTGATTAGTTACTTTGTAATAGATGTACTATAGGTACTTGTGCTTCATGGCTTTTTGCGTGTTAATCTCTACTACAAAAATATCAAGACATGTTGGACGCACACCTTATTATTAGGTGCAGTCGGTGCAATTCAATATAAATAAATTATTAAGCAAAATGTCAACGTTTGATTGAATCGATAAGATCTATCAAATTTAATGTAGCTTGTCTTCCCTTTTTATCGACACTGAAATCAATGACCACAATAACCGCAGTTTTTTTTATTTGGCTTACAATGTCACGTGATCATCCGCGATGCCTATACCGTTTTTAATGAAATGCGATTTAAAGAATCATCATCCTCTTTGCCTTTTCCCATTTGTTATTGGGGTCGGCTCCCAATCTAACCAGTAGCGGCAAGCTACCAGAATTACACGAGCGACTGCATGGCATCTGACCTCGCAACCCATATGGAACGGGTAACAGGGATGGTTAGATCAGGCGTCAGATTCTGTCAGGCGTCTGACTACCCGTAACGATTGCCATAGATGTTCTTCTGACAACCGGGACCGACGTCTTAACGTGCTCTCCGAGGCACGGAGCGATGGCATCGAAAACTGCACATAACTTACTAGATAAATCATTGGTGCAGGACCGAGGATCGAACCCGGTGCCGAAAGATCGCAAAGCGCACATGCTACCGCTCGGCCACCATCGCTCTTCGATTTAAAGAATGCCATTGAATTAAAGATTAGTGATGAAACTTCTGAAATCTGCGGAAAAATCGAAATTTTATGGATCTTACCATCGAATTCTTTGCTAAATATTTTATGACAATAATTTATGCAGGATATTTTCGGACAGTATATTAATACAGTGGCTCGTGTAGCCAGTCTCGGGTCACCGGCTTTGTACAACCGTATGAAAAACTGACTTGTGTAAACTGAAAGTCTTAAAGTATTTTTGCGAGTCGGTCAAGTGAAAAAAGGACCTTTATATTCGAAACGAAGAATAATGATCGTCTTAGTAATATTTCTTATTATCTTTGCCGCATATATACGGACAAGTTCAATAATTTTATTCAAGTCATAAAAAATAAATCACCGCAAATCTAACTAAACTATAATAATTAAGTCGATAGTTTGTATGTGTGTATGTGTTTGTGTGTGTTTTTTACTCCTTCACGCTCAAACGGCTAGACGGATTTGGATGAAATTTGGAATATAGATAGCTTATGTACTGGATTAACACGTAGGCTACTTTTTATCCACGGGCGAAACCGTGGAGCGCAGCTAGTACACAATAACTGCTCTGTATGAAGAGATTAGTCTTTAGATAAACCTAGTACCTACATACTAATATTTATTTAGTAATCTGTACTAGTACTAGAGTTGTGTCGCACTGGCATGATACTAAGTATACTAGAGTGGTGTCGCACTGTTGTCGCGTAGTTCGAAAGTTATTCTATCGTCATTATCTGTTTGTTCGCTTTTCAAGGTTTAACAGGTTTCCTATCCAGTAGTCTTAATGCAATGTGGTATAATGATCTAGGTACTTACTTTGAACCCTTGTGATTGACATATACTTTAGGTACCTATACCTACTATCATCATCATCATCATCATAATCTACGCATTTTTATTTATACACTTACATAGATCCTGGACTGTAACTAGGATTCCCTGTATCTAGGGACCCAGGAACTATGAGGACCATGGTCCCACAACACCCAGACACAAAGCAAGTTTTTGCGCTTTTTTTCTATTAATACTTGATTACCAGTAACGTTATAAGCATCTCTCTTCCCATTAGATATACCTGACAAACTTGGTTTTCTATTTAGGAATAAATGATACCCAATACTTTTATCATGATAAACTGTACCACTGTAACTGTATTGTGTCCACACTACAGACTTAGAATATTTTATTCACACATACAAAGCTGCAGGCTGCAGCTAATATGTAGTTCCATAAACACTTTAGTGCAAACCAGTACTATCTATATGGAAATCAATAAATATTTTATTGACGCGATGCCCAAGATGGGATTACTCAACGGCAGTAACGATTCCGGTCACGTTTTAATTGTTAACTGACCTACAATAGTCCCCAGCTGTTACACATAATCCATTGATGATAAAACAAAATAGATGAACATATATATTCGTTCGTAACTGTTCAACCTATAGGAAACACATAAACCAATAGAGCACCCTGCACCCGTAGGCAAATTATGTTAATAACAGAGGGAAAACGAGGCACTAGCTAGAGCTTCTCAAAAATGGTCCGGTGTGTTACGGGGTAATGGGGCGTTTCACACCGCGCTTGGTTTGCATCGCGGTGTGAATCGCCCTCTGCTATACACTTGAGCGATTCACACCGCGATGCGAAAGAGCCTATTAATTTAGAGTACCTACTTGGGCGATTCACACCGCTATCGAAAAAAACAAAATATTGTACGTTTTGGACACTTGTACTGACGCGTAGAAAATAATTTTCCGTGTAAAAGGAAGGCGCATTTCGAGCGAGTACAGCGGGACGTAGGGCCAGTTTTTGAGTAGATAAGCGATGTGAGGACGTACCTCATCTTCTTTTAATAAAGTCTATCTGCACCTGCTCATTTACACGTACCTATAAATGCTGAAACAAACAAAACGGTGTAAAACAATTGAGACTAATTATGTTACGTAGTACTCAGAATTCTGGAAGACAGGACATAGAAACGTCAAAACGTGAAATAGTTGCCTCATTTTCGAACCCCGTTTACTGCTTCTGGTTTGTTTTATATTTCTATGATCGTATCATCCTTACAGTAAATCCTTGGACAGCAAAGAGGCGGGCCCTACTTTCATATCCATGTTTATTACTTACTTCATAGTTGCATTAATGCCACCCGTCTCTTCGTGGTAAAAAGCTTTTAATTTGCAGATTATCCTTAAGTACCTATGTAATTCTATACGAATTTGGTGTATTTTTGTAACCAGCAAAAATAATCTCACCGATCTTTGTATTCGAGCATAATCGTTCTGTATTTATACCTCCTCAATACGAGGAAGGTATTGGAAATCCATTAAGGCTTCTGATGGAATCTCCATTATAAAATCTAAGTAAAGGATAACATTACCTCTGCGAAGAGAAACCCAACAAATTGAGTTTGAAATGTAACTATAAACTGTGTACTTATGTAATTTTTTACTCATATTTTTTTTAACAATTTTTTTGAACATATAATTCGAGATATACTACTTACTACTCTACCGTATGAAAATAATTGCACAAATATCAGTAAAAAGTAAAGTGAAATGTAAAGTTAAAAAATAAATCGTGGTGAAATTAGTAGGCACACAATTATATGTATGTGCCTACAATATGTCAAATTAGGAGGAAAAACGGGGTATTTTTACAAGCTTTTATTATTTGAAAGCTTGTAAAAATACCCCTTTTTTCCTCCTAATTTGAGAAATAAAATTGTATGGGGAAGACGGACAATATGTATCCCGAGGCGATGAGCAAAGTGGAACAGTCAGGTAGGAGGAAGGCTGACTTCACTAATGTGGGATAAAATATACCTAGTCTGGAAGAAACAGAAACTTCTAAAAGTTTCCTAAAATAAAATTCTGCTTCAGAAGACGTTATTCTTCACGTCAACGTCTTCTGTGAAGACGTGCAATAGTACAGGTATACTTGTATTTAATGTTCTTATTGGTATTAAAATATGGTTAATACGATCCTGAACGGAAGGATTTTGTTAAATGTGAATAGAAACAGAATGTTTTTAGTTATTAAAACTTTTTAGGTTGAACATTTTTAATTTTTTTTTTCCGTTTGCATTATATTGTTCCTATTTTCTCTATTTATGACTTCCCAATGTTCTTAACATATAGGTAAGTTATTGAATGAATGCTTGTTCTTATTAATGTCACTTCACAGCAATAATGTTTCCTATTCAAACGCGCCGGTAACTGTCCACCCGCTGCGAGCAAGTTACGAGCACAAATATGAATAACTTGATTCAAACAAGAATGTTAGACAAATAAGTTTGTTGGCATAACAACAATTACACACTCAATTTCGTAGAACAAATAAGGACTCTCCGGAGGTTATCAAACTGTGCCAACCCTAATTTGTATAATAAAACAAAAATAAACTGGGACGTAATTTCTAAGCTATACAGAGAGAGAATAGAAGCATAATAGAATATTTTGACCAGTAGCCAAGTGTCAGTTATTAATTTTAGAATAAGTTTACAATAAGTACCTACTTTTAATGGTGACGATGCATGACGCCGCCACTTATACGCTGCAAAGGTCACTAAAGGTAAATATAAGCAATGGTTATTTAAATCAACAGTTCTAAATCAAAACTAACTTATTAATTCTTATAGATAAAAAATATTTAACACATGTTGAATTGCCGAAAATTAATATAATAAGTAACAGATTCATTTCATTGTAAAAGTATACAAAGGTATGGGACTTTATTCCCTCTATTTCTTCCTGTCTAGGTATTAAAGAGGCTTGACGTACTGTCATATGCTTACATAACAAAACCGTGCTCTTGATTGTAATGTGTACTTAGCTTTACTGAATTTTAATGATCCTCCGACATGGTTCACGAAATCTCTTGATTTCAAATTAAGTGTGCGGTGAAGACGTCAAATTCTGTTAAAACTTTGAACATGGCTGATTATGGGATGCCTTTGTTACGTGTCAGATTTCGCAGTCAACATGTAGATATGCATTTTGATGACTCATTTGCATTATTGCTTTGATTCTATGTTAATCACAGCATGTTATTGTTATTTTAAGATGAGTTTGAAATTTGTGTCTATGTAACCTTTGTGGTTCCGGTTTGCGAATAGGGCCACCCCATCTCTTCCTGTGGGTGCCGTAAGAGCCCGCTAAGGGGAATATCCAGGGAATGGGCAGCAGTAGCATTCTTCTCGGTACATTAAAATCTTCTGCGATCACCAAGCCGTCTGCCAAGCGTGACCATTATGGCAAATCCCCCCTATGATAAGCGTCTAAAGTGGCGTTTTATGGGGAGGCCTATGTTCAGCAGTGGACGTCTTCAGACTGTTGATGATGTACTTTATGTCGGATTTATTTCCATGACGCGACGCCACCGCCACATAGTTAACACTATTACCAGCTGTGTATTGTGTGTAACATAATTACTTATAATAGGTACTTATGTATAACCATTTTTTCTGAAACTACATTTTGTACCAATAAAGCCTACACATATTTACAAGTTTGCAACTTGTTTTATTTACGTTTCCCATAACATTCCGACAAAAATATCCAATAAACGTTTCTTCACATTGCCAGAGATTACGTCACATATTGATAAAACCCTGAGAAGTTTTCTCATATCGCGATACGCGAAAACTTTTAGGCCTTCGCTCCACCAAAAGCAAAATTGCGTTACGATGATAACCCTCTCATAACGTCAGTATAATAAGAATATAAACACAAGCTTTACCTATAATATTATGAAGTATTCTCACTTTACGATCGAGATTTTCTGAAGGTGTACGCGTGACTTTACCGCCTTTAATATCGGTCGGGACTCCAATAACACATTTTTAAGGATTTGTGTCAGGATCGTTTTATCCAAAAGGGAAAATATTTTCGTAGGTGAACGACGGAATTAGGCTTTAAGAAATCTCCCTTTTCATCTTAAGCGACAAATTGCTTTCTGAAGAAATGGTTGCTTCATTGAAGACTTTATGAAAGAATCGCGATGAATGTTTATTGAGTAAATAAGAAAACAAAATGAAAGTTCAAAGTCTATAAGGCATGTAGGTTTACGTATAACACATGGTGACTATTATAATAATAATAATGATGGTTTTATTCGTAGACTAGACCGAGATCTATGTAGAAAATATTGCATTTGGTCATTTACTATTGTCATAGACAAGGCGAGGCATTACTCATTTATTCTGTGTCTATACGGCTGGTTTTGAATGATTGATCCATGGTGACGTGCTCGCTTATCAGTTATCATTCAATAAAATTAATAGAAGTTAAAAAATCTTGTTTACTTTGACAAACTGAACGCACTCTATCTGTAGGTAGTATTAAGACATCTGTGGTACATCATATTAAGTCTGTAAAAAATAAGCGGAGTTTTGGCGGGAACGCGGAAAAGTTCACGTCGTTGCATTGTATTATTTTTCAAAACTCGTGCTTTTTCCAGTGTTAATGATTAAAATCGGTGGCGTTTTACGCATTAAGTGCTGAATTACGAGCATGAGTGTGGGCAAGTGATATAATGTGGTGAAACGTGTTTTTCGTGTTGCTTCCAAAATTCCATAGAAGCTTCTAGTAAAGTTGCCACCACTTTACTAGGGCATGACTTAGACTGGACTGAGACTACCTGACTTAGACTGGACTATGACTACGCAGACTGTGACTAAGACTTGACTTTACGTGAAATATTCTATCATTATGAAAAATTACAATACTTGACACTGGCTAAATACACTATGTGTGGAGCCAAAATATAAGAAAAAAAAAAAATAAGCGGCAAAGATTTTTCAAAAATTACTTAATAAATATGCTATTCTATGATATGTTCATGTTTTTTTTTTATAACTAGATAGGCCCACATTTGACCGCAATCTCACCTGATGGGAAGTGACGATGCGATCTACGATGGCACATGCTTGCTTAAAAGATACCTATTCACTCGCGACTTGATTTTGAAAATATCAAGCTACCCATCAAACAAAGGTGCAGGAAAAGAAAAACACAAGGAGCAATATTGCCAAGTCACGACAGGTAGACAGAAACTTAGGGAGACTGTAACCGTATAGCTCACTTCATTCCACTAATGTCAGTGAAGTGACTCAGCGCACTTCGTTGAAAACTCATCCATATAACCGAGTGTTATGTTACACTTAAACGTGTATCGCTTTACCCAATAAAACAGCACTAAAATCGTTCACATTTCTAAGTGAAAATTTGCCGTCATCTCTAAGGAAACGAGCCAGCGAATTGGCTACCAGCCTATAAAACGTAACGTCACATTCATTTGCAATTCAAGAGTCCTCAGCCTGTATTATGCCCAATAAAATTTACATATTTAAATTAAACTGAGAAATAACAAGATACTGAAGCCATCATGGCGTTTAGATTGCTCGGACTCGGACGCTTGGTTTAAACATGTCCTTCTAAATAATACAAATTAAGCGCTGTCAGTTTCCTTAGCGAACAGGGAAACGAATTTATTTTTTGTTTGTAATTATGGGTGGCCTGTGTTGCTCACAACATGACGTATTAAAGAAACCATTGGCACTAGACTGTTTATGATTCAATCTAATTTTTTTTGTATGATATTTTGTTGTTTTTATGTCAATTTAGCAATTACTAGGACCGCTTTCGCATCTATGAGACTGCGTCGCCCTAACTCACCGAGATGTCATGGCGATGTCGCCGGCTACGAATCCAAACAACTCTATATTGAAATGCATGGCAGTTAAATCACTTGGCAATGGTTTGGCAACATCGCCAATTTAGAAGCGTAGTCACAACACAACCAACGGGTCACTTTGTGGAGACCAGACACCTGGCATACTGGCGACGTCGCCAATAAAATGTACACAAGCAAGCTGCGTCTCACTTACTCTGTGTCTAACCGGTCGCCAAGACGGACGCACAGCGCACACTTGTTTTGTGGAATAAATGAGTTTTTATACAGCTCCACTGGCTATACTACTTGGCAACCAAAGGTAGCCAGAGGTAGCCATGGCTACGTACTCGGCGATGACGCCATGGCGTGTCGGTGACTTAGGGCTCTTAAGCAAGTTTGGTTCCGAACATGTTCTGAAAGTCGCGGGTCGACCGATCACGCCAGTCTGTAACTGGACGGTTTAGATGCTAGTACGATTTAGTGTGTGCTGCTAGTCTATTTACTAATCTAGCAAAACTATCGCACATTGCAATGGGCACAAACTGATGTACCAGTTTAAATAATAATAATGATTACCCTTACTAGAATAACACTTTTGCTAGCTACTAAATATTTTTTACATTTACTGACTCAATTTAATGTATTAAACTAGCACAGTTTTAGTAATGTAGTTTTTACCTAGATGTTCTTTATATGCTATCAATACGTAGGTACTAATTATATCATCAAAACATTTATGTAAGCAACTTGCTTATCGCTGTGTGCTATCTGGGAACCCGTATCGTACAAAACTTACGTAAAATGGCCAGTTTTGTTTAACTACCCTACTACGAAAAAAATAACTTGGCTACTATTTAAGAATATCTGTTTCGTACGACAATAGTAATTAATTTGTACATTATGTTAAATAGTTCTCATGTAAGTGTAATATATTCTTATGAGAAATAAAGATATCTCTAACCTCAAAACTGTACAAAATTCAAGTAAATTTCACGTAATAAGTAGCATTTTGTATCAGTTTATATACTTGAACAGTTTCAACTTCCAACTGATTTAAAAATAAACAACAAATAGTTACCCATTCAACGACAAATATGTGAAATTCCGATATCGGTTCACTGATAAAAGGATTCATTATGACGACGGATAACCTTTGACATCAATCAGTCTGTGAATTGATGAATTCATATGCACGTCACCAGATACATGCAATTATGTATAGGTATTGATATATTGTACATTATGCATTGCGTACACTGAAAATGTAATGGATAAATTTACCAAAGTCCCGTGCGTTGACGTACTGATAGAATTTATCGCCTTTATCAGAGTAAAAGGTTCCAAACTACAGGGAACTACAACGTTCAAGCTGTTCGATATAATACTAACTAATTACAAATTTCATCTCTCTTTAAACAGTCACCACTAATACTAAAATTGTAAAGATAGATTGGTAGTATCTAGTAATTGTTAAAATATATAGCAAGGCCTCTATAAATACAGAAAGTTAGAAAATAGTATAATCCAGTGTAACATACGTTGGATCACAAAAGTTAGAACCATTTCTGAACACCACAAAAATCTTCTAAAACATTTTACCACCAATGAAACCTCATCATATTGTGATCGAAAAAACTCTCTCAAATCATTTATGATATGCACTTGTGTTATACAAAACGTTAAAAAAAGCTCTAAATTTTTTACCACACCTTAACTAGAATATAAAACGTAGGTACCCAAATTATGAACCCATGAAAGGTGGTATCACAAAGGGACGGTTCCAGTAGGTGAATAAAATAGTCATGAATCCAGCCACTAAAGCTGGGTACAATAATTTTACAGAGTTTTATGATCCAATTACGAAATGGTGTGATGAGGGGCCAATTTTATTGCACCAGTCGACGATACATCCAATCAAGGTGTAGATAGACATGTATATAGACGCAGACACCTGTGTTTTGTTACACGGAATGTATAAGCGAGAATGCTATCTTGTTAATTAATTAGGAGAAAACATTATTTCAAAGTAATTGCGAATGGAAAATACTACGTTTGCCTAGCGTTATCTACTTTACAATAGTTGGTGCTTTCGTGTTATCTCCCATATGCATTTCATTATCTTGGGTCGAATACGAGATTAGGTATAAATTTGTGAGTGTTGGTATTAAGGTCTCCATCCGGTCGGCCATCGTCCAATTTACAAATGGTATACATATATAAAGAAGCAACTATACAATACAATATTCTAAATAAGAAATCATTTTTGATAAGGTAAATAATGATTTTGAAATTACAGACTCAAACCGTGACATTACTTGTGAAAAAAGTTAAATATTACCTGATTCAATTAGGTTTTAAGTAACTCCTAAAATATCGTACGTGAAAGAGCCAGACTGCTAAGTTAGTTAGCAAATACACTGCCACGGCTGAAACCAACCAAAACTTCGACGTCGACCAAAACTTGTAAAGGCTTCCCGACGGTGGCGTATATTTTTATCGTTTTACCAAATTATACGATGTTATTAATTAGTGGGGAATTTTTATGTCAATTTACAACCTTTTATGGATATCTCAACTCTCGAAATGGGTCAATTTGGGCAGTTTAAACGTTTATGATGGTAATAAAGAGCCGAAAGAACAAACAAATAAAAGCAAGGGTCTAAAAACGTAATTAGAGTAATGCAGTCAGTGAATCTCGGGTAGCTGTTTTTAATGTGGTCGGTGGAATAGGGGACGTAAAGGTTCAGTAGATGATAAAGACAGTGATTTAGTTTTGTAGAAGCTAAAGCCCACAAACCTTTCTTATTTCAAACAGTTCGCTCTTCTCTTCTTATCTCACTTGATTCAAGACCCAACACCCCAAATCATGATCGCATCAAGGAATGACATTCTCACTGATGATTTTTCTCTACGTAGGTACTTACCTATCCCACTTTCCGCAACGTGTATACAAATCAAATCAAATGTTCATTTCATAAAAAAACAGCGTTACAAAATTGTATAGGTACCTAATGTATCTAAGACGTTGATGATGATGATGATAACGATGAGACGTCAGATTTATTTCATCGTAGTACCTATTAGCAAAATGACGCAAACTTGAATTTTATTGATCTAACTACTCTATAATTTCCATTTTCAACTCATCTCCGTGAGAAGACTTAAACGGGAGTGACTAGTTTTCTGTATAAAAAGAAGGTACCGCAATATTTTTTCAAAGAACAATTGTATTGACCTGATAATGACAGCAGGCTATAGAGTAAAACATCGCAAGTTTAGCTTCTGTTCACAGATAAACTGTGTTTGTGGGAGCGTCCAGTGACATTCGCTTTTAGCTTTTACCTCTTGCAAGTCACGTGTGCTAATGAATCCACTCACCTTTAAGTGGACACGGGGCTTTGTAAATAATTTAATCAATCTGTTTACTTTGACACGTTACAAATTAAGGAAAGGTAGGCTTGAGAGACTCTCAAGGTACCTATGCAAAACATGTGACAGGACATTTATTGCAGGCAAAGAGTTGAGCTAAGAATTGCAGGGTTGACAAACTGATAGTTGATTTTACTTCCAAGTGTGGTGCTGGTGTATATAAGGTTAAAAGTAGTTATAATAAAGATGACTTTTGGTCAGTTAGTGCAACTACATACCTAAATAGGATGATTAACTTCTTAAAAAGAAACTTCAGATCGAATTAAGTACTCGATACTGACGATTTTTTAGCACTAAGCTTTGGTATCGAAACCTAATATTGTAGAGAACAGTTCTTTGAGAACTATAATTTTTTTCTACTGAATAAATAATGTAGCGTGTGTCCTTACTTAAACGTTATTAGCACCTATTTTAATTATCCCATAGTTCTTTTCCGTAGAAGTCCATTAACCTTATTGTAGGGACAGTGCCCTGCAAGTCACCATAGTAATGAATTCTGGGTTGAAATACGTGAGTTCGCAACAGTTGGCAAATAACCTAATGGCCATATAGAAATGTTTTGCAAACCCAGGCGTGGCCAGGTTCTTGTCTAAATAATGATGATCCACGCAAAATAGACTGGGTACAGTTAAGTATTAAATCTAGTTAATTATGATTCACCTGATGTAAATTTAATGTTGTAGAACTTGTAAAACTTATCGTAGTACTTATCAAAGAACCTAATTTGTATGTTGATTACCAGTCTCCTACACGCGATTCTGACGACGAAACTAACTGTTCAAGACCTTTCTAGAATAAGTTTTCGTACTTCACCTTCAATATACATGTACTGTGTTTAGGGTCGTGTTATATAAACAGTTTCGTGGAAAATAAGAGTAGGTACCAGTTAGAACATTGCTTTAATGAGTGTAGTTAGTACAGCCGTGAGCACGAAGTCGTCTTTACAACTTTTATTTGCAGCCAGGATTTAGTTTTCTATGAATAACAGGAGCAAGAATACTTTTATTGCTCAAGAAAATAATAACATTTGGATGAAGATGTCCGCTAATATATTTGTGACATGTATCGTATGTCCGATACTTAACTTATGGTATTTCGAATTTCGCACTAGATTTTGTTAGCTTTGCATAAAGTTTTAGTTGCGTTAACACTAATATACCAAATTCATGTTCATATTGTTAGCATATATTTTGAATTACATAGTAAATATCCCGTTAATATACAATATTTGAGTAATGTCATATATTTTGATATGCTTAATTTTATTTTTTTATACCTAATGGATTTTGATGCTTCTTTGACCAAGATCATAGTTGCGGTATGCCAAAACCAATATCACAACCAAATCTGTATTGATTCATATACCACTTTCGTCATACAAAATTACCCTTAAATCAAATAGACTCTTAAGTCTATTGGATTTTGTAGGTGGGTAGGTATTGTAATATCCTTCTAAATATATTCCCCAGCGAGTGAATTTTGTAAAATGAATACAAAATCACTGACATTGAAGAATTTCCTCAGATCTATCGGAACAGACGTCCTCAAGTTCTTTCATCATTTTGACAGCGCCTCTCGACAACAAAGCTTTATAAAGTCGACAGACGGACAGGCGAGACTGACAGAGAAACGGCCGCGACTTATCTGGGAATAGTGCAACTGCGAAGCTAAAAACAGAATAAGTGTCAAACCCACCAGGCGATGTTTGGGTGGAGTTATCATGACTTGGAGCACGTTTTATCCACTGCCGCGCAAAAAACCCACGTATATTTTATTGGGTGCTACACATTTATGCAAAATATAAACGAGGTCATCGAACTTTACGTATATTAACATGTGGGTGTCGTAAGAGCTGGCGAAGAGATTAATCCAAGGAATGGGTAGCAGCGTCTCCTCGGTACATTAAAATCTTCCGCATGCGATCACTAAGACGCCTGCGCAATTGCGCATGGTTACGGTGGATTACGCCCCTCCCTCCATAATATGTGTCGTCTTCTAGCCAATGATGCTATAATGTGATGTATCAACATACTTACTATTATCATGGAACAAGTAGGACCGGAATGCCAATACACCAAGAAAATAGCGTAGATCAGAAATATGCCAAAAACCGATAGAAAAGTAGATGGCGCTGCAAAATGAGTACGCTATAAGTTGAGCGTAGATCGGAAATATCCAAAAGACCGTTTTAAACCTAGCCCGCCGTAGCTAGCCGTATAGCCCGCTCATTTTGCAGTGCCACCTAGGTTTAAAACGGTTTTTTGCCATATTTCTGACCTACCCTCAACTTATAGCCCGCTAATTTTGCAGCGCCATCTAGTTTTATATCGGGTTTTAGCATATTTTTTATCTAAGCTGTTTTCTTGGTGTATTGGCATTCCTCTCCCACTTGTTCCATACTATTATCTATTCAGCGCTAGTCATCATCATCAATAACAGCTTGAAGACGTCCACTGCTGAACATAAGCCTCCCCCAGAGTACGCCACCTTGAGCGGCTGCTCGCCTCCTGCATCCATCGGCTCCCCGCGGCTTTCACCAGGTCGTCAGTTTCGCACCCCTTGCCCTGCCGCTACCGTGGCCGCCACCGTAGCCACGGAGTTATCGCAGTAGGTGAGGCACCAAGACCGAGAGGAACGCTGCGACCCATTCCCTGGATATTCTCTTAGCCGCCTTCCACGGCACCCACGGGAAGAAATGGGGTTGTCCTATTCGTAACCGGGACCACACGGCAGCGCTAGTGTCCATTGATTAAAAATAATGTTTGGAATAGGTATTCCAAACATTATTTTTAATCAATGGACACTGTAGGTAGCGTATACACTATGAAGCAGCCGGCAGCCATGCATCTAACTAATTATTAAGGGATAATTGAATTAACTTGATAGTTACCGCTTAACGCCCCTCAAGCCTAGGGAGCGGTCGTGACATCAATCATTTTCTCATTCACGTTCTGTCACTTCAAATTTTGATAGTACCATGATGGATTACCGTAGTTACTGTTGCTGTTACTAGACGACTAAAATAATTTCCTTCGAAATAACGCAACCATCTTCAATCGCCCCATTTCATTTCATCGGGTCGATTCGAAATTTCCCCCAGTGTCTCATGTCCCAGGGTTCTATGCACCCGATTTGGACGGAGCCCATTATTTATTACTAGCTGCGCCCCGCGGTTTTATCCGCGGATAAAAAGTAGCCTATGTGTTAATCCTATGTACTGCTATCTATATTCCAAGTTTCATCCAAACCCGTCCAGCCGATTGAGCGTGAAGGAGTAACAAACATACACACATACACACAAACACACATACAAACTTTCAGCTTTATAAATTAGTCTGATGTTTTATGTATCACCGCACTCGTTTGCTTTGAGCATTACAAAAAAACTTCTAATAAATCATCTGTGTTTGTGAATTTTTACTGAGCTACCATTTGTATACACTTAATAAATTCGCTCTGATTTTAATTTATGACTGGAAATACGTTTCACTGTCGTGCATAATTTGAGGATTGTGTAAAGGTAATATTATATCGAATTTTAGTGATCAGTATTAAAAAAATAGCATATCTAGAGAAGGGGTCTGCGCGAAATATGTAGTTAGGTAATTAAATTCTCTTCTCTCGTACAGTAATGATAATCCAAAATGTCAAAGGCGCTAGGCACCAAGTCTAGCTTACTTACTGCCCACACACTCGATCTGTGTTACTACCTATAAAAGTTACTTAAAATAATTTGAAAGCAGAATTTTATCTAGAGAAAACTAATGAACAAAATTACCAAAAATAATGTTAAATTAAATCAGTGACTCGCATTTTCTCCCCTCGCGACATTCGGAGCAAAAATGTGACTGCACGTATGTGACTGTGTATGTGTGTATATTGCTCCTTTTGTCTGCGTTCCTTTCAGAAGTTTCAAATACCAATTCATGGTTGTCTGCAGGCAGATAGATAAATTTCATTTCGACGTCACAAACGTTACGAATAGTTACACGTTGTGCTCACAGTGACAACTACTTAGGTCAACATTTTTGGGAGCTATAACGACCACGGACTGCACTCGTCTTAATTTTAATAGAAGAAAAGGATCTAATTATCAAACTCCATAACACGCATTATATACACATCAACAGCCGGAAGACGTCCACTGCTGAACACAGGCCTCCCCCATAAAACGCCACTTTGGACGCTTATCATAGGGAGGGTTTGCCATAATCACCACGCTTGGCAGGTGGCTTGGTGATCGCAAAAGATTTTAATGTATCTAGGAGAATGCTGCTGCCCGATCCCTGGATATTCCCTTAGCCGGCTTACAGCACCCACGGGAAGAGCTGGGGTGGTCCTATTCATAAACTGGGACCACACGACCATGATTACAACGGCAACTTTATTGTTCTAAAAGTTCAAAGAAATACAAAATTCCAAAAGTCGTAGAAGAAAAGTTATTAGTCATGACGCGAACAATTCGGATGCCATAATTACCATGCTTGACAGGCGGCTAAGTGAACGAAGAAAGGGCGATCGCGGAGTATGTTGCTGCAGATTCCTTAGATATTCCTTTAGTCAGCTCTTACGGCATCTACGGGAAGAACGGACCTATTTGCATAACGGGACTACACCGCCCAAACTCCTTAATGTTACATGTTAATTCGCCTCTTCAGGCATGTTTCTCATACCCCCACTTTTATCTGATACCCAGTTGTGATTTTCCATAGTGTCCACTCTCCCCCAAGTGAATGTATAGTGAGGAATACGAGAGAAGACCCTCGACTCTCGTCTCTCGGCAATGGCCAAAACCAAGGCTCGCACCCCAAGGGTTCTCCTTCAGATAGTTGCCTTCCACTTGGCCTGGGTCTGGTTCGAAGATTCGATGCAGATTCTACTGGTAGGTAAGTTAATTTTACAAGTACTAACAATGTTTTTGTCTAGCCAACCAATCCCCAATGATCATTGAACCCGCTGATGTGTTTTATGCTTGTGGATTACAGTCAACGGTTTCAGTAATCGAACAAAATGGTCAATTAGTTTGGAATCGTGGTCGCGGCAGCCGTTCAATGGTGCGGGCGGGTTGCGGTGGCGGGCGGTGGTGCAGTTTATAAAGCTTTCTGCATACTCGATACAAATAGAAATTGTCAGACGATTGTTACTTTTAACTTGATGAGTCAATGTTCATACAAATTATTACATAGTTCTTATATAAGGTCAATACCTACAGTAGAAAGTAACAAGTTACCTACTCTTAAACTTCTGACCTTAAGAGGCGGTCCTCTTAAGATCAGAAGTTTAAGAGTAGGTAACCATAATTGTTACCTGTTGTTACTTGTTACAGGATGCTTCCTGGGGCCGTACTGTGACCTCTTAGTGCGATTCAAATGATGACCTAAACTGAACCACTACAATACAGTTTGTACGGTAGCGGTTCAGTTTAGGTCGTCATTTGAATCGCGCTAAGAGGTCACAGTACGGCCCCAGGAAGCATCCTGTAACAAGTACGGCCCCTGGTATTTGAAAATATTATTGCCATCGCTCTGCTCTCATCACGTATAATAGAGACAATAGAGCCCATGCGTGAATTTACCTTCATTTTGGCATTCCAGGCGCCAACGGTTTTACCCTCTGAAACTTAACAGGAACTTTTGATTTTGGTGTCAATCGTTTGGATAGATTATAATCTATGCTTGTACGTTTATGTTAATGCAAACTATGTTATTTATGCTTACCTAATAGTAACTTTACTTACACTAAATGCGACACTTTTATCGATTATAATGTACATACTGATTTATAATACCTGTATATCTATGTACACTAAGCCTAATAAAACAAAATAAGTGAGTAATAAAAAGTTATAAATAGAAAACAGAATTTAGGTCACTATCTGCAGGTTAGCCGTGTGGTCCCGGTTACGAATAGGACCACCCCATCTCTTCCCGTGGGTGCCGTAGAAGGCGGCTAAGGGAATATCCAGGGAATGGGTCGCAGCGTTCCCCTCGGTCTTGGTGGCAATCAATCTTCACCTACTGCGATCACCAAGCCGCCTGCCAAGCGTGGTGATTATGGCAAACCCCCCCCTAATGACAAGCACAAATAAAAACGGCCCCCAGTCCCCGGCAGCTCTGCTATCCCGTGGCTACGGTAGCGGCCACGGTAACGGCAGGGCAAGGGGTGCGAAGAATCCCCGGCAGACGCCCGGCTACCAACCCCAACGACGACCCCTGGCCCTGGCAACACATAACGTGCGCACACTGAAGGCTGACGAAAGGATGGTCGAGCTAGAGGCGGAGATGGGTAAGTTACGCTGGGATGTAATGGGATTGTCTGAAGTCCGAAGACAGGGACAGGACACGATAATCCTAAATTCCGGTAACTTATTCTTCTACCGGGAGGGAGACCAACTCTCCCAAGGAGGTGTCGGGTTTCTCGTCCGCAAGTCTCTCGTCAACAACGTGGTCAAAGTCGACAGTGTGTCGGCCAGGGTAGCGTACCTGGTACTCCAAATAACCAAACGGTATTCGTTGAAGGTTATACAGGTATACGCGCCGACGTCGGCACACTCAGACGATGAAGTAGAAGCTATGTATGAGGACATATCCGAAGCCATGCATACTTCCGAAACATACTTCACCGTTGTGATGGGAGACTTCAATGCGAAGTTGGGCACAAGGAATAGCGATGAGCTGAGAGTGGGGCCATTTGGATACGGGCAGCGGAACCCTCGAGGACAGAGGCTGGCTGACTTCATGGAGAAGGAGGAACTCTTTATGATGAACTCCTTCTACGAGAAGCGGCCATCCAGGAAGTGGACGTGGATAAGTCCCGACGGTTCCACTAAAAATGAGATAGACTTCATCATGACGACCAAGAAGCACATATTCGATGATGTCTCTGTGATCAGCAAGGTGAAAACCGGTAGCGATCACCGTATTGTTAGAGGCACATTGAATATCAATGTTAAGCTCGAAAGGTCACGTCTGGTGAAGTCTACGCTCCGTCCAAATCCTGTCCAAATCCAAAACCCCGAAGGCTTTCAGCTGGAACTCCAAAATCGCTTCCAGTGCCTAGCCGACTGTAACACAGTGGACGAGCTAAACGACGGGTTGGTGGAAACTGTCCAAGCTGTTGGATCGAAATTCTTTAAGACCCAACGCCGAAAGAAGACTCAAAAGCTCTCAGAAAAAACTCTTGAGCTAATGGCCGACCGGAGCGAAATGAAGCTGCAGTCTTCAGTTGATATGTCAGCCTACGGTGAACTCAATAGACGAATCTGGAGTTCCTTGCGACACGACTTGCGTGCTCTTAGTACTTCACGTATTGAGGCCGCAATTGAGCGGAACCAAGGCTCTAAAGTGTTCGCAAAGGATTCGTCTATTGGGCAACACCAAATGACAAAACTGAAGACCGAAAATGGTAGCATCATTTCATCCAAGCCTGAGATTCTGAGAGAGATCGAGAACTTCTATGGACAGTTATACACCTCGACACGTAAGCCCGCTACTAAGACAGCTCAGGACATCAGAGCCAAGTTAGTCCGACACTATACCGAAGATATCCCGGACGTCAGCCTGTACGAGATTAGAATGGCCCTCAAACAGCTTAAAAACAACAAGGCACCAGGTGAAGATGGAATTACGACTGAACTTCTGAGAGCGGGTAGACCGGTACTTTTAGTCCTCCAGAAGTTATTTAATTCTGTCATCCTTGAAGGTACAACGCCAGAGGCATGGCACAAGAGCGTGGTGGTGCTCTTCTTCAAAAAAGGCGATAACACCTTATTGAAGAACTATAGGCCCATCTCGCTCTTGAGTCATGTGTATAAACTGTTTTCGAGAGTCATTACGAATCGTCTCGCACGCAGGTTTGATGAATTCCAGCCTCCCGAACAAGCCGGTTTTCGAAAAGGCTTTAGCACCATAGACCACATCCATACGCTGCGCCAGATTATACAGAAGACCGAAGAGTATAATCGGCCGTTATGCCTAGCGTTTGTGGACTATGAGAAAGCCTTCGATTCAATCGAGACTTGGGCGGTGCTGCAGTCCTTGCAGCGATGCCAAATTGACTATAGGTATATCGAAGTTTTGAAGTGTTTGTACAGTAAGGCCACTATGTCAGTCCGACTACAGGACCAGAGTACGGAACAAATTCCATTGCAAAGAGGCGTGAGACAGGGAGACGTTATTTCTCCGAAACTGTTCACAAACGCATTGGAGGATGTTTTCAAGCTCTTGGAGTGGAAAAGATCTGGCATCAACATAAATGGCGAGTACATCACTAACCTTCGTTTTGCCGATGATATAGTCATAATGGCGGAATCGCTTGAGGACCTTAGCACCATGCTCAACGACCTCAGTAGAGTCTCCCAGCAGGTTGGTCTTAAGATGAATATGGACAAGACAAAGATCATGTCTAATGCTCATGTTCCACCTATACCGGTAATTGTTGGGAATGATACTCTCGAAGTTGTCGACAAGTATGTCTACCTAGGACAGATTGTCCAATTAGGTAGGTCCAACTTCGACAAAGAGGTGGCGCGAAGAATCCAACTCGGCTGGGCAGCGTTCGGGAAGCTTCGTCCTATCTTTTCGTCCAAAATACCGCAGAGCCTGAAAACGAAAGTTTTCAATCAGTGTGTGTTGCCAGTGATGACTTATGGAACTGAGATATGGTCTCTTACTGTTGGCCTCATTAGTAAGCTCAAAGTCGCGCAGCGAGCTATGGAGCGAGCTATGCTCGGTGTTTCCCTGCGAGATAAGCTCCGGAACGAGGAGATCCGCAGGAGAACTAAAGTGACCGATATAGCTCTTAGAGTTAGTAAGTTGAAGTGGCAATGGGCAGGCCACATCGCTCGTAGAACTGACAACCGATGGGGAAGAAAGGTTCTCGAGTGGCGACCACGAACCGGAAGACGCAGCGTGGGCCGGCCCCCCACTCGGTGGACCGACGACCTGGTGAAAGCCGCGGGGAGCCGATGGATGCGGGAGGCGAGCAGCCGCTCAAGGTGGCGTGCTCTGGGGGAGGCCTATGTTCAGCAGTGGACGTCTTCAGGCTGTTAATGATGATGATCTGCAGGTAGCGTGCCCAAAAAGCTGGCGACATTCCCTCGTTGAATTGCCAGGCCAATTCGTTGGCCGAGGTATGTGCCAGCCCTTTGGTCACTCGTCAGCTCGACTAAACGTCTGGACAGCTCCCTGACCAGAAGTCGTGCCTGTACGTTTTGATTTTTTTGAAAATATGTTTCATGTTCTAGTTACAGCTACTTTTCTTCGTCATAATTTTGACGCCAAAAATTCGTAATTTTAGGTGGCTATCAATACGAAGATATTGTAAAAACTAAAAAAAAAGTAGACGTACGAGCATAGTTTTTTACTGGGTTGAAGATACCATACAAAAAAAAACATCATAATCGGATAACATTTAGAGGTGGAAAATCGTTGGCACTTTTTGTATGGACAAGAGGGGGGTATACGCTTCTCTTAAGATACCTATGCAAGAGCAGTGTGGCTGCTGTCTCGATAAAATAAAATACAAAGAAATAGAATATAATACATAGACATAAAATATTTCAAGATGCCTAAGCGTATGATATTGCAACTGATGAAAGATAAAAGTTTGAAAAACTATAAAATCTATTGTATTTAGAAAGTTTAACGGCACGTTGTCTTTATGCCAGTCATATCAACTTTCCAGTTAGAAAATCACTTGTCGCTGTTACAAAAAGTATCAAGTGTGCGGAGGACGTACGCGCCCGCTGGAAAAATGAACTTCTCATGAAATTTAATGTGGAAATGTCTTGAAACGACGCCAAACCGGAGCTTGAATTATTTATGATCCGCTATTTTAATGGCGTCGCCGTTCATTCATTACAGTAAGAGTGTTTCTTAATTTTAAATGCGACCGGCTGCGATGCATTTTCATATTGTGTATGCAACGTTCGAGCTATTTGGCATTGTGATGTGTAATCATTCTTTCGTATTACAGTAGATCTATTATTTATTCTGTGGTATTACTTATGTATATGTGCAGATCACAGAAGCTCAAAACAAAACAGTTGTCAAGTAGTGGTCTGTGACCTGTGTGTAGTTTTTTTTTACACATTTATTTCTTTTTACCGGTCGGTATGACACGCTGCTTAAGGGCTTGTGCAAGGCCAGCGCAAATTCACGTCAAAGCCACAGAATAGATGTATAGTACAAGGCCAAAGCGGGGATGAGCCAGGAGCCGAGCGGCAGGGGCGGTCTAAGTTAAACTGGTTTCAACGCGCAATAGTTTAGGTAATTTATTATTACACTGAATATAAAGGGTATTTTAAAAATCCGCTATACATAAGCTCTCCATTATATTTAATTCAACTACTACACAAAGTTTCATGATCTTATTTAAAGTATTCATTGAATAATCGCTGTTTATTTGTACGGTTTGGAGGTAACTTTGTAATTTTTGTCTATCGAGAAAATTTTATTAATTCGTGTTTTCACTATACATTTGCAGTAGCATTAGTCCTGGACTTTACCATATATTAATTTCAAAGTCATTGTTGCAATATTGTTGACAGGATACTGCTTCAAGCTAAGCCGTTTTAAGCAATTTGGCGTTGTATTGGCTCTTAACACAATTGCAAGATGTACCTATAGTGTGATAGTAGCGTATGAGTCTTCTCCCTGATTTAGATGGAGAGCGTTTCTCGCACGTTTTAAGGCGAAAGCTCGTACGCTACTATCGTCTGCGATAATCGCAATAAGATTATCGTACCATAACGTTTACATAAACGCAAGAATGAAGTTCTCGCCTAAGATTTTGTCATACGAGATTCGCTAGCGATTATCGCCAGGCGATAATCGCATGCGACTGTTTACACGGTAGAATATGTAATAAAAAGATTTTTGCTTACGAGTTCTCAGCTTGTATAAACACGATCTCGTATGACATTTTTTTCTAGCTTATACGATTATCGTACAAATCGGTTGGAACCGTTTTGAGTGCGAGATTTGCCATTCGAGTAGCGTAATCAGGACGGTATATTGTTCTCAATATAACACAAAAATAATTCTTTGGAGCTGATAATGTAGCTCTGATGATGATAGGACCTGAATGATAGGTAATAGCTGCCAAGTACATGTAAAGAGGGGATGGTTTTTATTTTATCGGACCCTATTAAGTGGGGTATTGCAGAATAGTGACCTATTCAAAACAAAAAAGAAAACTAAAAAGTTACTTTCAAGTTGTCAACTTTAATGAAATACAGTCGTTACTTTATTTTAAAAAAACGTTGTTTCCTTTTTTTGTTGTTTCGTTGTTTTCTTTTTTTTTGTCGTTGTGTATAGTCGTTACTTTATTTTTAAGGGTGGCATGTAAAGTGGGGATACATTTTTTTGCATGGTAACGATCTGGCACAAAACTTCGAAATACGGTTCTTGCTTCGAAGGTCTGTTTAGACGGAGACAACCAAAATTCAATTACGAGGTGATTCTCGCCCAACTAGAAGTGCGAGAATCGTGAATGTTTAGACGAAGACACTTTGTTTGTGTTCTTTCGATAATCGTATTTTCGAGTCGAGAAACTCTCCCCATCTAAATGGGCCTTAAGTAAGTTATCCCGTTTTTGGAGTTATTATCAATATTAAATCAACGCGTTATATTTCAAAAATTTTGGTCCATACGTGACCGGGGTCAGGAGTAAGTACCTTATTTCAAAGGATGCTAATGAATTCAATTACACCTAGTATAAAAATTTTGGTCGATCAAGTTTTACAAAGTTTTCATGGTGGGGCCATGAAAAGATATGTAAAAATAGTTTTTAGTTTTAAGCTATGCGAAAACATATGCGCGAGTGTGGTTTTCTATAAAAGCTTGAAATAAAAGAAAAGACACACGAAGCCTGTTCCGCTTCTCAAAAAGCCAGCACAGGGAGGTAATAAAAACAAGGACACGCGAGAGATCTTTTAAAGCCGAAGCACAGGTTTATGATGCAGTCAACAAGCTTTACCGGATTTTCTCAACTGACAACCGAAGCTATTTAAGGAAAACTGAGGAAAATTTAAGAGCCATAAAATTAAATGTTTATTTTGAAAACTGACGTTCTGCGACGAGTAGAAAATAGGCAATTGTTAAAGTTCAGTGAACGGTGTTAGATTAGTAATAGAGACTGATTCAAATCTAGAAAAATTAAAATTCAACCATAGTGAAAAAAAGTACATTGTAGTAAATAATTTTGTATATTATTGTTCTACAAAAAAATATCTCTATTAAGCTGGGAAGGAATTGTGTCTGTATCCTGCAAACTTTGCAAATAATACTTACATATTATTATAATACTTTATAGTGTAAAGTATTATTTCTTCATAGAATAGGTAATATAAATAATAGTAAAGTTTTTAGAAAAAGTCTGGAAGAAATTTCCACTACAGGGATACCTATAGGCAGCACTTGTTAAAGCCGGTTAAAAATTGTCTCAACCTTATTTGGGATAAACCAATTTTAGGTAAAATAAGTGGAGGTAAAACCCTTACGCGGGATACCGTCTGTACTAATAATTTCATTATTCATAATTTCATTGCACATACCTCATTTTTAATAATGATGAAATTTATAATGGTGGTTATTTATAAATAACTTTGTTCATAATAGTTACTTTTTATATTGATCTTTTCTTATACAATTTATTCAAATAATGTTTAAATTTATAAAATTTTATGGTATAATGTTAATGTTAAGAATTTTTTTATTATACTTTTTTTATTATAAATTTCATTACTTATAATTTCATAATAATCAGCATTCATAATTGTATTGTTCATAATGACTTTTTCATATTTTTTAGTTAACATAATAATAATTTTGAGGTAGTTAAATCATTATATACATTTCATTGCATGTATACCCTAAAGATACTAAGATACTAGTCTAAGGCAAAGTCATAAATAGGTGCGACGACGAGCGAAGCGAGGAGGAGCGTTAGGTTAACTGTGACCACACGACGCACGAGCCGAGCGAGCGAAGCGAAGCGTAGCGAGCGAGCCGCGGCAGCGGCCGGCGAAGTGCCAGAAGTCACTTATGCTTATATTAAAAAATTACAGAAACCATCTATATTAAGTTTCAGATTACCTTTATTTGATTTAAATATTTTACACGTGTTTTTATTAGACAATTCAAGTTATTTATTAAAATAATGCACAAAGTTCACCAACAATACCAAAATCAACATAACATGAGAAAATATAAGTTATTTTACAATTACCCACAGTCCACACGTTAATTTTGTTTGTTTTGACTGGATGAAGTGCCTACATAGATTGAAGAGCAAATTGGCTTGCCGTACTACGTTTTTATAACTGATTACGATATATATAACAATCAACAGTTCTAGTCACATTAATTTACAGTATTATTGATATTTTGTTTTATGATTTAAGTTAGTTATGGTAAAAGAACATTATAAATTTGTACTGTTATGTCATATACGCCTTATGAGTTTCATTCTTATAAATTTGGATTATTATAAATTTTGATTTATAATAAAGAAAATTAGATGTAGTGAAAGTATAATAAATCACATTATGTGAAATGATGATTATAAGTAACAATTTTATTTGTAACAAAATTATGACAAACGATTTTATAAGTTTCGACAGTGAACCCCCTTACGCTTACATAATATAGCCACATGAAGGTCTTGAACAGTGATACTAAAGATAATGTGAATCTCAATATAGGTTTAAGTCTGATAAAAAAGGACTAAAATGTATATTTGCTGTACATTGTGTAGGGTAAGATCACCCATTGTCGGATGCGATCGGCGTAAATCAATCGCCTACGCAACAGGCTACTATACAAATACCCCTTATTTCTCGACCATCAGAATGGTAGCTAGCTTTCTCGTAAACATATCATTGGTAACTTATAAAGTGCACAAAGGCGCAGGCGTCTGTGCAATAAAATAAATAAGCTTTTATCAGTTGCGAACGTTCGGGCGCGAATACAGATGTCAGCTATTCCGGAATACTGTCAAACATTGAGCACGAAGTTATTTATACGAAAGTGCAATGTCCAGTATCTTACGCTTCGTGTAGGAGCTGGCAAATATATCGTTAGAGCCAACAAATACCTATATTTGGCTGGCCTAGTGAAACTCGCAAACATGAGGCTTCTTTGTCGGACAAAAATAGATTGTTAGAGCGGAAACGGGCAAACGAAAAAACGAGTTACAAAAACTCTTAGCGTATTATTTCTAAATAAATAACTTGCTTACAAATTCAAGTTCGTGGAAGCGCCGCGAAGTCGATACGGCAACGTTACCGGCACGAAAATGTTGTGTAAACAGCGGAGTATCTCTCAACCCTGGTCCGAGGTCACCCTTCTGAATAAATAACGCTGAAGCAAAAGCAAACTCAAACAAAAGTAAATTTATTCACCAAATACGACGATTAATACACGATCTCGCGACAGATTTGTGTTTGTGACCGGTGGCGGTGTCGAGAACAAATAAAATAAGCTTACGCTACCATTGGACAATAAAGACAATGGACATAAGCGGTTTGATATGGTTTATATAAATATTTTATACTTTGGACTTTATTCTCTCTTCTTCGTTATGACCTCTGTCACTCTATGGTGTGGGGGGTTCGACAGGACAAGTATATTTGTGTACTGGAAAAAAGCTTAGTAAAGGTACTTGTTCTGGTATCTGGGTGTTGGGGACCGCGTAGTTCCTGGGTCCCTATAGATAGGCTTCAAGTTTGATGTGATATCCATTACATATACAAGTTTTTTTTTAATGTAAACGAATGACGTGGTCAGTTGTTCGCCTGGTGTTAAGCGGCACGGCCGACCATAACAGATTATATGGATTTACAGAGTTATATGGCGCTTATAATTCATTTGTTTAAAACAATTTATTGTAAGTGTGGTTACTACTATAAGTCAATACACAAATATTACTGAATTTCACAGAAAATGATTATAAAGATGTACAAAAATAAAAAATATATAAAATTCAGTGCCTCTGAATCGATAAAAGCCATTGCTATAACGTCAAAAAAAACCGCGGCCACGGAATATTCGCGGCGGAGACTGCGAGTTACATAATAAAATCTCGCTTCGGCACAAACTTAGTTACAATAACCTCATTGCGAGATGGGATTGGTCGTAACTTGCTCTTCCGGCGTGCGCCAGCGCTTGCCCTGGGTGCGGAACTTTAATTTCCTAGCCTTTGCTCTTTTCCTTTTAGAATTTATAGGTCTTTTTGGTAAATGCCTTTGATGTTACCGACGTTTCATAGTAATTATTTGTCGTTGCATAATGGGGCCAATTTTAAAGGCTTTAGTTGACAGATCTCAAACTCTTAAAACTGTTGCTGTTCTTGACAAATAGACGGCTATGTAAGAGACGGATATATTTTTAGTATGTTAAGGGCTGTCAGCTAAAGACTTCAACATCAGCCCTAATATCGAAGTAATTATAAATTCAGTCACTAAAGTTGGCCATTTTCTTTTGTTTGGCATTCGGCTTTTGTTTATTGTTTCAGAATATCCAATAATTAGTTTAGTTACGTCAAATCCATTTTACTTAATAACATGATATTGGTATTCATAACCTTCATTAAAAAAACCTTAATTTCTATGTAAACTTAAGACTTTCTAAAATTGAACGCAACGGCCAACTCCTATTGCACCATGGCCCACCTAACTATCAAGTGAGGCACCTGCTTCTATTCGATTTTATAGAAAAAAATACACACAGGGGTGACAACCTACACTTACCCACTTTTTACATACAAAAGTAACACTGTTACTCGAACCATTCCCATTCCTATAGCATTCCATGAATAATGCTCCTGGTAAAAATAACAGAGTCAGTGAGGTGAAACCGCCGGTTGTTTATACCAACTTCACAGAGCTAATACAGAACAACTTTATTTGTTCCAAGAAGAATAACAAATTCTAACAACACGATCTCTTCCGATAGGGAATGTTATCATAGGGGCTAAAACAAACAATTTTTTAATAGTCTGGGACACGCGGGCTTTTGTAATGAAATCACAATAAAGCTGTGGTTTCGATTTTAAGATTTGAGTTATATTGGAAAAGATTGATGATTGCACGTGGGAAGTTACAAATTCGCTAAGTTAAATACCTGTCGCTTATCATCAGGTGAACGACTAGCTCGTCACGTCGTTTATTCTTATAAAAAAAAATATGCCACTTGGAAAATATTGTGATTGTGACGGATAAAATTTTGTGATTAATTAGATTCTAGCACAGAAAAAACTACAAATTAAAAAAAGTGCCAACCACAAAATATTTTAACAGCTGTTCGTTTTGTTACGAAAGCATTTTCAGCTAATATTATTAATAGTCTTAAACATACGCAACTAACACTAACCATAACTAAAGTAGAATAGACGAATTATTTATGGTATTTTTATTCAAAGAAATAACCTCACGTTATATTAATTGTGACACTGGCTTCCTGCCTAAAAGGTTTAAACTAACATATTTATTTTTACAGCATCTGTTGTTATCATATGAACATTTTTTTGTTACACAAAATATTATAGATTATCCTTGAATTTCCCATGTTACAATGTTACACGTGTGGAAGGAATACAGGTGTTGCGCGTTGCTTAGAAATAAAATACGATAGGAAATTAATAGAACCCTATCGCTTTGTGACCATAATATTACAATGTATTTATCTGATAAGAATGCATAGACTTCGCGGGGCCTGATAGGAATGCATAGACATTGCCCTGCGGGATCGTCACGACTTTAAGCTTATAAGTAATATTCAACCGAACTATATTTGTGTTCTAGTTAAATAATAACTATGTAAATCATTCCACTGAGAAAAGCTTGAAAGAATAATTAAGGAATCATCATAATCATTATAGGAAAAAAAGACGGAGGTATTACGAGTTTTATAAAAAAATAAGTATTTTTACCGTATTATTTTATTATTATTAGGTATTTACTAAATTCTGGCTCACTGCGAAAGTTCCCTAAAACCTTGTAAACCAAATTAAAACAGAAAAAGAAATTACGTAAGTAAAAAAGGAATTCACTGGTCTTTTATTTGTAAGTTACATTTATTTCTTGACGTAAAAATAGACGGTTTTGGTAAGCAATACACATTATGTACCTACTTCAATTCAAAGGCTCATTTTCAGATATGTTTTAAATATGGACAAACTGTTCTACGATTTTACTACACAAATGAATTATTTAGGCTCGCAGCCTTACCATTCACTGCTTTTAAAATGACACAAAACTTAAAGTTCTCTATAAAGTGAAATGTTCCGGAAATCTAAGTAAACACAACAAATCACGATTTTAGCAAAACGTCCGGGCTCAAAGGGAGCACTGACTTATACAAAGAAGAGGATTATTCCGTAATCTCGGTCGGCTATGCCGAGACACGCGTCTCGAACCCACATTAAACCCGCATTAGCTCTCCATCGATTACAAACTTGACATTTTGGGAAAAGATTCTGTGTGATTTTCACGGAAATATTTATTGAAATTGCTGCGAAATATGAGCGCACTGAAAGCTAGGGTTAAGATGATGTATTGGTTTCATTTGAGACCTAGACATGTTTGGTCGTGAGTTAGTAATACAACCTAGTGTTATTTTATTACTATTATAGGAGCAACTAACTTGCCTATCAGCTGTTATATCTAGAAATGTAAGGTAATAATTTCGTTCTGTTTCCATAAATTGAAGTTTTCCACTGTTTATCATAAACAGCCTAAAGACGTCCGCCGCTGAACGTAGGCTTTCACCCTATTTATCAAGGAATAATTATTTTAATAGATACTTACAAATAGTACTTCATTTTTAATGAAATAAATGTATCCCATTTCTAATAACGTAAAAAGCTTTTGAGTTTCTCGCAATACGTCGTTTGGCTTTAACTATGACATTGAAAGGGTTCTGCTCAAACTCATATCATCATCATCATCATCATCATCATTAACAGCCTGAAGACGTCCACTGCTGAACATAGGCCTCCCCGAGAGCACGCCACCTTGAGCGGCTGCTCGCCTCCTGCATCCATCGGCTCCCCACGGCTTTCACCAGGTCGTCGGTCCACCGAGTGGGGGGCCGGCCTACGCTGCGTCTTCCGGTTCGTGGTCGCCTATACCGGTAATTGTTGGGAACGATACTCTCGAAGTTTTCGACAAGTATGTATACCTAGGACAGACTGTCCAATTAGGTAGGTCCAACTTCGACAAAGAGGTGGCACAAAGAATCCAACTCGGCTGGGCAGCGTTCGGGAAGCTTCGTCCTATCTTTTCGTCCAAAATACCGCAGAGCCAGAAAACGAAAGTTTTCAATCAGTGTGTGTTGCCAGTGAAACTTATATAATCGCGTATAAATACAATATTTGATGATTCCGATCTTGTCATATAATAATAGTAATTTTGCATCAAAGTTACTTTTACCTAAGGCTTTCGGCTTCAACTAAAGAGATGTAGAATACACATCAACGGTCATACCTTTCCCAAAATTGGTCAGTTCGGTTCCAAAATGAGATTTGAAAGATCCCGCATTCAGCAATACTCTTTGCCCATTCACTTAGAGCTGTTTATCTTAGTGATTGGCACCTTGCCTGTTCCAATATCTTCACTATTATCTTACAAAACGTCTACTTCACTCGAATTGAAATTGCTTGTTCGGCAGAATTTAGAGTAGGCATTTATTCAAATAAAAGCCCTTTCGTTCAATATTGGATAGAATTTAATATACATGGCTTCGAAATGGTAAAAGTATGTTCTTAGTATAATTGGCATTTCTAACATTTTATTTATTTTATGTTAGAGACGCGCCCCCCCCCCCCCTTTTTTCCCATTTTCCCGGGAACTGTGAATTTTACGTAACTAAGAAGTAACCTATGTATCTGATCTTGGTACTTAGAGTACCTACCTAATATTATTTAATTTAACAGACAGTTTGACAGTTTAGCCGTTTTGTCGAAATAGGTTAGCAGGGAAATAATAATTATAGATACGTAAAAGTTTTTCTTTATTTTTAACCGAATTCAAAAATGGAGGAGGCTCAATTCGAATCTTTATTTTCTTTTTTAACCGCCGTTTACAATTCTATTTGGATTTAATTTTATTTGCTTTTAAACCACTCCTGTAGAAATTTCATCAAAATTGGCTCAGCAGTGTGTTTTTATTATTATTATTTCTTGTTCATAAGTTGGACGTAACACTATAGAACAGTAAACATACAAGAGTTTTTTTTTCAGTTACTTTCAAATCTAAATATCTGAAAAATATACTATAAATAATAGGTATGTACGTTTCAACTTCGCAAGATGAAGTCGGTTTAACCCGTAGAATTAGGGGGAATAGAGTTCTATCACTGTGGTTTAACCGCTTTTTTAAAAAGTTATTATTATGTTACTGACTGCTTGTTAAAAATATATAAGATAATTAACGTCTATCTTTTAAGGATTGACCATTAAAATAAACTATGTGTTGCTCTGTAAACAAAGTTTTTTATTTAATTATTATTATAGTTAGGTTAAAACCAAACGTAAACAATACGCACACTTATTTACTAAAACTTACCTGTAAACAAAGAAACGACATTAAAAGTTTATTCCTAATTAATATGTCGACTCCATATTTTAGATTTTAACTTTTACTATTATTTTTAAACACAATCATCTTCATATTTGTGTTAGCGTTGTTAATAATAAACCGATGGAAGAGCAGTTTTTCTATGAAATGCATAGATGGCGCTGAAATAAAAAAGGTGGAATAAAGTCAGTGGTCGCGCAGGCGGCACGACCCAAAGAAAGAAAAAAACAACAACAAGAAGAAGAAGCAAAGCAGTGGAAGTGAAAAAGTGCAAAAACTCGATGAAAAATCAATATATTGGAAAAAGATGAGCTACCAGTGGAATTGCTGGAGATGTTGATCAATATGTCGATTAGTTGGAAGTATCTAATAAAACTATGTTGAATACTAATGTCGTTTTCCAACAGATCAGAAGCGGGTACCGACTACGCCCATAATCTGGTGAGTTCTTCTAGAAATATACGACGATTCTCTGTGAGAAACAGTTGAGGCAAAGTTGACATATAGAATGAAAGAAGGAAACTAACACTTCTTGAAAGAGTGCATGAATGCAACACTCAATTTGCCAGGAAAACAAAGAAATAGCAGTAAGCGTCTGCCGTCTGCCAGTAGTGTGAGACGCAGACTGTCCTGTTTTGTTACTGTGTTGTTACCTAACTTTTTATCTAGGTACAAGTTGTTATTTTTAACATGTATATTCAGATTACTAAGTTATAAAGGATGGATGTAATGGTACCTACCTATTATGCTGGGGGTTAAATTTAATTCTTGCAGTGGAACATTGCTTGTTGAATGACAATGGGTTTATGAATGAAACCTGCATGCACACATAATTCTAAAAAACTAATAAAATGACCTGCCTCAACTCAATTTTAATATATTTAATTACTCAACTGAGTTTAAAGGAGACTTTAAAGTTAAAAGAGTGGCATTCTGTACTAGGTAAATATTACTATCACCAAAGTAGTGTTAAACAGGTTGAACCAGTTGAATAACACACATTGTGACATTTGCATAATAGGTGATTAAAAATTAAAGGTTGTACTGCTATCCGTCTGACACTTTACTAATTAAAGTCGAGCTTCACCAACGAATGTAAAGAGTAGGTATGCAAGGAGTGAGAGTAAGAGAAATGGCTGCAGGTATACACAGTGCACTTCAAATTAATGTGTAGAAACAAGTTATATCCAACTATTCTCAGTGTGGCAACTTAGTGTAGGTACACTGGCACTAAGAAAATACATTATTGCAATCCAGTGGGACGGTGCTGCTGGTGGCAGAACTTGCATGTGGTGGTGCACTCTCTCTGGGGTAATGGTGTTTAAGGGGTCTGTTATGTCTATAAGTGTTACCTACATTTTAATAGATAGAGTAGGTATCTAGTTTACAAAGATTTGCAAAATATAAGCTGATAAGTCTGCATTGTTGATTACCCTATAAATTTTATTTTATTTTATTTGGACAACTAACAGCTGTCTTACTAAATTATATAAGAACAGGATGATAAACACTCTTGAGCCAAATATAGCAATTAAATGCATTTTATAAGTTGTAAGCACTCAGTCATTTTGAAACAGGTTTTTGTATGAAATTCACAGCCATACCGTGTGGATCCATGCTAGATGTCCTGAAAACTGTATAGGCATGCTCAGTTTTATTCAATGAAAAAAAGAAAGGAAGATGTGTACTTAACTATTTTGTTTCACTGCAATGCAGTGCAGATTTTCACCAAAGTTGAGTTTTTGTTTTTTTGTAAAGCGGGCAACCTTATTGCAAAGGTGGATTGGTCTCTGTTGATGCTGTTTAAAATATAAAACTATTGTTTCACAAAATTATATAATACAAGCAGGTAGATAATAATTGTAACTGTAAATAATTCCAATGGGTGGTCTTTCTTATCCTCAAAAATTAAAGTGAGATCTTCACATGAATATGTGCAGATATTTGTTGCATATATAATACACAAGTACCTAACTACTGCAGAACCATAAGATGGACATGGACATGGGAAGATTCTTAAGGTCAAACTTGTTTTGATGCGGCTAAGGTGGTAGTATTATGGAGTGTAAATTGAGATTGCATACCTGCGATGTAATATAGAGTAGATCCACGATCGCTCGAAAACGGCACCATTTAAACAAGGCATATGCCTTGTTTTTGTTCTCAGTCGCGTGTGACTTGGACTGCGCCTTATGAAAGTGATGTATTAACTCACATAATATTATTGTTTTACAACACTATTACAGGGTGCGATGGTTCATTATTAAAATGAAACAACCACTTGTGAACTATGTTTTTTTATATGTGCAGGAGAGGTATAATATATCTGTAAGCATTGGCGCAGGGACACTTTTGGGGTTTGATCTTCATAGAGACTGTATCTATAGTATATTTGATTTAAATTGCATACTGATGATTTAGTGAAGGATGAGTAGGTACCTAGGTACTTGCTAAATAGCGTTAGTACAGATTAATTCAGAATAGTTCGAAAGTGTGAGTGCCTACTCGCCCAAGATAATGTACGTTCGAAATGGACAAATTTGTTGGAACATAATACCACCCCAAGACCATATTGTACACAGCTTAACAATAAAAACATTAGGTGCATAAACAGCGGCCTTACAGAGAATTATACGTATAGACATATAGATATTTATCTACCATTACATTATTTGTTTATGGAAGGAGTTATGAACTTGAGAGCTATAGCTACAAGTACCTATAGGTAAAGCCTTTAGGTCGATAAAATATTATTTGATTGATTGATTGAGTTAGTCCTTTATAATATATATACTTGTAAAGTGGTCTACATCTAAAGTATAGGTACAAACTTAACTTTATTTTAATGCATCCCCGAAAACTATTCCATTTTTTTCTAGAGTATTTTGGAGAGTTGTTTAGTTACGAGTTTGTCAAATTGTGAATCTGTTTCACTACGGAAAATCAAGTGTTGTAGGCAGGTGCATGCCGTTTCCGCATAATATAGGTTACCTTATCGTTGATCTTATGCAAAATTCGTTCAGGGGTAGGTACCTCTGTTTTGCAAGTTATTCTGCCGCCAAACAGTACCTCGTGCGCAGGCACAGTGGTGGTTAAAAAAAGTACTAAGTGCCCTAAGCGGGCACGCTTTTTGTACCTACCTAGAGCGTGGCGTATCGCGCGCGCTGCGTGAGCGCGCGAGTAGTAAAAGCATAGTTGCTTATGCTAAAGCAGCGGTGGGCATTTATAAGATAAAGTTTGTTAGCACGCTTTTGACATAAAGCGGGTTTGAACACTACTGTGTTCTGGCTTACTGTACCGAGGTGGTGTGGCTAGTGAAGCTATTGGGCAAGTGAGGCTTCGTGACCTAATGTTACTGCCTAGTTATTTTGATGCTAGGCTGTGTGTCTTAGTATAACATGCGCTGTGTGTTGCACAAAACTTTATAATACTATTAAGAGTTCCGAGTCCTAACTCGTCACGTGATTCTCCACACAAAACTTTTTAACGAAGAATGGCAGATCATATTTTCAGCTACAAAAAAAGGGCATCCGTGCGCATGAATGAAACTTGTATGTAGGGTACGTAAGCGAAATGAATAAAATCACAGGCAATCACAGTGACAAAAATAAATCTTATGATGAAATAATAATGATTTTAAAGTAGCAATAGTAGCAAAATTGCATTGCAATATTTTCTCATATTTAAAAAAATGGTTTAATGCACTTCATACTAAGAAGGTATAGTTAACTAAGCTAAGCTGTTTTCGCTCGTGTTGTTATGTCAAACGTTGGACTTGGGGCATATATTTGCTCGAAGCGTATTTACCTACAATTCAATGCTGAGAAGGGGAAACATATAAATACCTACCTAAAATGCAAGATGCCATTACAATAACTGTACTACTACAGTAGATGTTAAGTCCTAAAATAAACGGATCAAGAGTTGAGTTTGAAATTACTGAAAAGATGAGGATAGAAAATAGTTTTGTTCTCTTCATTATGAAAATGCCTAATACCTTTTCACCGCCTCTTGTGGGCTACTCGTATTTGTGGCTGATGATTGATGATGATGGTGGTGACGATGGAGATACTTCGGTACGACTTCACCGTATTCTTAGGTCGTATTATGCAGGCGGAGGGCATTGGCATGCCAAAACACAGGTTTTCCTAGTTTGGGTGTCAATGTTTTCCCAACCAGGATTATAATAATTTGGATTTGTCATAATGGACTGTTGTATGCTTAAACCGATGTTTGTAAACATATATATAATAATAAACTATTTCTATTTCTATTTCTATTATAAAATGCGTCTGGAGGTACATAAATTAAGTACCTATTTTGTAATATTTGGAATGTTTAAATGTTTTCTCAAAAAGTACAACAGTAGAGAAATTGATTTTGGAAAATAATTTGATGGGCAAACTATCATGGGGACTTTATGACGTAGGCTGTATTTTGACCATGTTTCTTCAAAATGATACTAGCACTTACTACCTACATATTATAAAAACCAACATAAGTTCTTCGTCGTAGGTACCTTCACACTGGAGAGCAGGTGGGATTGATTATTAAGTCAGTGATCGATGTTCCGTTCTAAACGCATTAACCTGCAAATTTTTGAGCCCATTTTGTATTATGTTGTAATAATAGATAGAGATGGAAATAAAGATATGGACATTTTGTCGATACCACAAGGATGCCAAGGAGGTTCTTGACTCCGTGTTTATATAAGCGGATGGTATAGCTATCGGCACGAGTCAAGGCTTGTGAACTTATATGCGCAGAACGCATTTTTTTGGGTCTCTTTGGTGGAAGACAGTGGTGCGACGTGTGTTCGTGGCGCTGGCGCCGGTGTTTGGTTCCTTATTGTTCCCCCGCCTCCCGCACTGTCTCCACGCGGCTCTAACGCATGACTGTACTATCCCGCCGTAAAGTGTTACGTTACGTGTTGTTTACGAAAATTGATTATAGTTCTAGTAATATCTATTAGTATTCTACTGTTTATTAACATTGCATTATCAACATGAAGCCTGATGATGGTGATGTCCAAGCTCCTTCTACAAGCGCATACCGACCATGTTAACTGCCAGCTATGATGATACTATGGAAGGAATATTGCCATTACCGAATGAGTAATAATTATAGCGGAAGCAGAAATAAAACGGGCAGAGTTTCGGTAACTTCTTGCAATTGTTCCTTCTTATAAAATTGCAACAGGAATGAATCATAGTAATGGCTGGCTTTGGCGTATATTGACACACTCTCCCCTCCAAGGCATGGCATTTCTGGCTGGCGCAAAGAGCGGTGTCAATATGGCGGCTTGGCTATGGCGGGCTGGCACGCTGGCTGACGTCACGTCCGTTACATAATATCTAAAGTATGTAGGTACTAACTATAATGTAACTGATGCTGTAGTTAATAGACGGATAAAAATCAGCCTCCCTAATCAAATATCACAGAAAATTAATAGTAGGTAAGTACAATATATTTTGTGCCTGACTGTACAGATGCGCAGTTATCCCCACTACATTTACTCGCACGTCCAGATGCGTGCCGGTGCCTATAAGACTGGTCAGGGTTATTAAATGCTCGGGGATCTACGGCTTGTTGTGCTGTCATCGTACGACATAAACAGGGGTTAAGATTGTCAGTGTGTTAAGTAAGAGCTAGAATACCAGGGGTAAAATGACTAATATAAATGCTTGAGAATTTATAAGTATAGCCACCTATGATCAGGTAAACCCTACTAGATATCGGATTGGCGCAAAAAAAGTCGTCTCGGTAAATAAGAGCCCACTTGCGGCGCGAGCTCTTATTTCAAATCATTTCAAAAGTACTTTATACTTAAGTCAGGTTGATTTCATGATAATAGGTATTTAACCCACATCGTTTTATTTTGAAGTGACAGGTATAATTCACTGCTTTACTCGTGGCGAATGGTGGTAATGTTTATGGATTTGTGACTTTATTATGAGGTACTGTGGTTGTGATTAGGTTGAACTTGAAACTTTTGTCTCAGTTCGTTCGTAAACAAATGTAGCTGTATAAGTATATGTAAACGTGGACAGAAAATACCTTAGAATTAGTATGTGACCCGGAATCTCGCTGTATGCTTGATCGAAGATAGCCACAGTATGAATGGTTGGTATGACAGAATGGTTGGCTACATGAAGGCCCCTAGTTCTTCTGGGCATCCTTCGAATTAAAGTAGTTACCAAACTGAATGATAACGGCTTGGCTTGAAATACATAATCAACTGGGTATTCTGTAATATTGTAATTGACTAAGTAGGCGTAAATAATGAGCATTGAGATTACCTATGTTGATACGTTGATTGTCTAAGTTGGTTACTGATCGAATACCTAATCCTTTATTTGTTTTATAACTAAAGCAAGTTATAGAAAAACTTTTTTAGATAGTATGGTATTGAACATTTAACTGCCGGAAACCCTTCTGTGTTTTTAAGGTACACCACCATGCAAACGAAATGGTTGAATCAGATGGAGCCGTTTGAGCAGCTGTGTACGAGATACAGTGTCAAAACGGGCAAGGTGTAACTACTGTATGCAAGTAGAAGCGCTGATATATTGAATGGGGACATTCCAACATACAGGATGGCCGAACAATATCACCTGGTGCAAAAATTAAAATTGAAAGTTGTCAGTTGAAATTCATCAGTTGAAAATTGTCAGTTGAAAGTAGTCAGTTGATAAGTTGTCAGTTGAAATTGATCAGTTGAAGGTTGTCAGTTGATAATTTGTCAGTTGAAAGTTGTCAGTTGAAAGTTGTCAGTTGTAAGTTGACAATTGGAATTAAAGAAATTGAGTCAGTTGGAAAAGACAAAGTTGTAATCAAAGTTGCAAACAAAGGAGGCGATTATAGAAGAAAATAAATTGGGGAGTATATATTGATAGTTATGTGATAATTTTAAAAATTAGATGTTCTGAACTCTGGGTATATTACTTCTGACGTAGTTTGTGTTTCATTTTTTTTTTGCAGATGTAAAATTGTCCCTATGACTGTCTGGGACAGACAGAATCAGGATGGCAGAATGTTAGCGTTGTTAATAATAAACCGATGGAAGAGCAGTTTTTCTATGAAATGCATAGATGGCGCTGAAATAAAAAAGGTGGAATAAAGTCAGTGGTCGCGCAGGCGGCACGACCCAAAGAAAGAAAAAAACAACAACAAGAAGAAGAAGCAAAGCAGTGGAAGTGAAAAAGTGCAAAAACTCGATGAAAAATCAATATATTGGAAAAAGATGAGCTACCAGTGGAATTGCTGGAGATGTTGATCAATATGTCGATTAGTTGGAAGTATCTAATAAAACTATGTTGAATACTAATGTCGTTTTCCAACATTTGTTCCAACTTAAATAACCTCAAAAAGTCCAACCTAAAACTCCTTTACCGACGATGCAAGTTCCAGCTTCCAAAGACTGTACAATGACAGTCTGCTTTAACGACGGAGTTGAGGGTGGACACAGATTAGAGAAAAACAATTAACTAATTAAAATTAAAGAAATAAGTACATTTTATTTCTTTACAAATATATAATTTTTATCTACTTATTTAAAAAAATCATAGAGCAGGTATTATTAAAGTGGTTTCTAATGTTAATGTTCAGTCAGTAATTTTCAACTGTATTAGTTTGAGTTTCCAAGCAAAGCTCTTAGGTATTTTTTTCTAGAAGCCTGAAGTTTTAAGCCCGCAGCCTACGAATACAGATTTGGGCGGCACTTGACTGGCAGCGCGTCCAGCACAAAGCAATGAAAGCAGCTTAGACCAGAGAAAGGGGATTAGAGTATAATCTGCGGGGTGACATACGCCCGCGGCGAGCTCGTGGTTTAGTGTGCGCTATGCCTTAGTTAATAGTAGGAGTGACTTAGGAACTTTTAGTTAAGTTGACCTATTTACAGCTTTAAGATTTGTTTTGGTTCGATGAGACTATCTTGAAGCGTTTCAAGTACTTGTTTATTTATGAAAACCTTCACATTGATTTCCGTCGAGTCTCTAGCAGATCATCATCATCAACAGGCTGAAGACGACCACTGCAGAACATATGCCTCCCCCACAGAGCACTGACCTACGCAGCGCTTTCCGGTTCGTGGTCGCCACTCAAAACCTTTCTTGCCCATCGGTTGTCAGTTTTACGAGCGATGTGCCATTGCCATTTCAACTAACTAATTATTCAGAGCTATATTGGTCACTTTTAGTTCTTCTGCCGGCCTCAACCCTGTATCAACTTTAAATTAATAATTAAAACAATTTAGTTACTCTACCTTTTGCGTGAGATGGCCAAAGATTACAAATCAAATAAGAATGAACAGAGTGAAATTCAGCCGTGTGGTCCCGTTTGCGAATAGGACTAGTTACCAGGTGATTAGACTTTTCTGAAAAGTTCGTCTAAGTAGTCTGCCGCCAAGCAGTAGTGTGCGAGAACTACTGTGTTCCGGTTTGAACGGCACTGTAGCTAGTAAAATTACTAAGCAAATGAGACTTATGAATCTCAGAGTCTGATAACTAGACTGTGCTGATGTCTCAGGATGACGCACTCAGTGCAGTGTCACGCGAAGCTTTACATTTTAGAGGTCCGAGTGATACTGCAACTGTTATGGGTGACCATGTCACTTAACATCAGGTGAACGTCGTTTATTAACAGAAAACAAAAATTACTCCATCTCTTCCCGTGGGTACCGTAAGCGCCGGCTAAAGGGAATATCCAGGGAATGGGCAGCAGCATTAGCATTATCCTCGGTACAAAATCTTCTGCGATCACCAAGCTGCCTGCCAAGCGTGGTATTATGGCCAATCTCCCCTATGATAAGCGTCCAAAGTGGCGTCTTATGGAGGAGGCCTATTTTCAGCAGTGGAGGTCTTCCGGCTGATGTTGTGATAGTGAAGCTAAGTGTAGATGTGAACCGCAGAATTACATCCTAGCTAGCGGAGCTATACGACCTACTTCCACCATCTCCATTTCACCATCGGACGACAGGACGTACAGCTACACGCCATACATTTTTGGTTGATATTCCTTTGATTCGCAAAAAGCGGTTCGACTTGATCTTCAAGTCGCGAGTGAATAGGTATCTTCTAGGCAAGCATGTATCATCGTAGACCGCGTCGTCACTTTCCATCAGGTGAGATTGCCGTCAAATTTGGGCCTATTTAGTTATAAAAAAAACCTAAACATAAATTCCAAAAAAAAATATTTCTATTACCTTATGACATAATTAAACTGCAGTAGGTTCTCTTCTGATCTGAAACAAAAAAAAACAATTGAAAAGCGTGAAAGAGTTCTATGATTTTTTAAATAGCTAAAACGTTTGGTATAGATAGATAGCGTGATCTATGCAGGTATTAAATACTGAATTCGGAAGATACAATGCCTTGTTGCAAGATTATATCAGAATTTGATTAGATTAAAGCATCTATAAGTAGACAAGCCCGCGAAGACTTTGAAAAGCTTAAAAAAGAAACACTGATAATATCAGGGGCAAAGTCCGCTCAATTGGAGTTAGATAACAATAGATAGCTCAATAACTGGGCGATAAAATAGGAATAAAAATATCGTCAATACAACAAGGAAGGCATGCGTCAAGTGATTATGGACTGAGTCATCGGTCAGCCGTGAGAGTTTGACCAAACACTGGTCCAAGCTAGGGTTACCACTCGTGAGTTTAGAAAAAAAAATAACTGTGTTCTAGCTTTTATCAAGTGCATTACAATGATTGTAAAATTTGTTTTCAACTATAAATAAGACCGAAGGAAGAACTTTTTGACATAATTATATCTTTCTAAGCTTAATCGATGTTGCAATTTCGTGTTATTACATAGAATAAACAAGTTCGTCGAAGACGTACCAGAGGATAATTGATGCAATTTTTATTGGTGTAATGTACAATCATGGAACAAGCAGGAGAGGAATGCCAATACACCTAGAAAACAGCGTAGATCAGAAATATGGCAAAAACCGTTTTATTAAACCTACATATGGCACTGCAAAATGAGCTATACGGCTAGCTACAGCGGGCTAGGTTTAAAACGGGTTTTTGGCATATTTCTGATCTACGCTCAACTTCTAGCCCGCTCATTTTGCAGCGCCGTCTGGGTTTATAACCGTTTTTGCCATATTTCTGATCTACGCTGTTTTCTTGGTGTATTGGCTCCTTGTTCCATGGTACAATCATGAGACATCTATTTTGTTTCTTAAGTTATACTGTAACTACCTGTATCTAACAGAATAAGTAATTGTAACCAATAAAAGAATTAAAAAGATAAAATTCATTACAACTATGCTGTCACTAATTTTTCACACAGTCCACCCATACTTTTTTCGGTCTATATCACTAGTATAATAATAAATATTTATATGACCACTATTTTATTCTTTTCACCTATTTGACTCGTGCCTTCGTGGTAGCCCTAGAAAAACGACAATTGTCCATAATAGAGGTCCACCCACATACGGGAGTATTGACTTACAATAAAAGTCACATTTCTCTTAATGGACAAACACCTTTACAAATTGACAGGACAATTGGATCTGTAATTAAAGCAGAAGCAATTTAAACGTTTTATAATCATTGAAAAAGTTCAATATTAGTTCAAATGAAGTCTGATCAATACCCATTTTAGTTAAAAGAATGAAGCATGATAAAGACACTACAAATAATCAGTTGGCTACTTGGCTTGTTTCAAAGTCCGCTGGATGATTTTTGATTCTTGTGTTTGATTAAAAAAAGCGTCCAGTGGAAGTTGGCGTGCCATCGTCTACAAACGGTAAAAAAAATATCACTCGAGAAAGCCTTAGATAGGTACCTAAGATAATAATTGTATCAACTGGGTACAGGGTTTACTGGAAAAGTATGTATGGTGAATTATTATGGGGACGTAATACTAAGCTGATGATGACGGTGAATGATGATGATGATGGTGATTAATGATAATGATGCAGTGGAGCTTTCAGCGAGTGTGCTTTTATTTGATAAGGTAGGTATATATATAATATGTATAAGCTTATAAGTCACATAACCTTCATCCTTCATAACAAAAACTGGAAATGTCCCTGAAAATTGAAATATTAAGTCAAAGTATGCGTCATGTGAAAATTCAAATGGATAATGAAATTAAATGGAAATCCCATGGATGAAGTTGTTTCGCTGTACGAGTATTATCGAACGCCCGAACGTCAATTGGGTACTATAATATGTACTTGATGTGCTTATAGTCCTTATTGTGCTTGGTGTGCAATTTTCTTGTCCATGACGTCATACTATTATGGGAATTTTCTGTTGGTAGCACTGAAAATTATGACGTGACATCGTGACAACCGATGCTAGGGACAGCTTTATAATGATGCATATGCATTTATTGGAAACTAATCTAAAAAGTCCCAAAAAATATTATACAAATCTATCTGATTTTATGTACAAAATTTGGGCGTTCTAAAAAATATACTAAACTGTCAACTAGACGAACCCCGCGGTTCTATTATTAAACAGAATATTCCTATAAATCTATAGTTGTATGGAAAACTATTCACCACCATCAACCGTCAAAGCACTTTTATTTATAACTAAATATTTGACCGCAGTCTCACCTGATGGAAAGTGACGACGCGGTATACGATGGTACATGCTTGCCTAGAAGATACCTATTCACTCGCGAGCACAAAATACGAAAGCGAAATACGAAGGACACCTTTATGAATAATTTATGAATAAATAAAGTTATCATGTCCCTTAAAAATACTAAGAGTACGGGCTATGATGATATCTCTACCCAAATATTGAAGAGAGTGTCCTGTAATGTGTCACCAGTGATAAGCCATATAATTAATTTATGTATTGTTAATGGTGTATTTCCAGAAAAGCTCAAAGTAACTATAATTAAACCTCTGTTTAAGAAAAATGATAAGCATGACATGGGCTCTTATAGACCTATAGCGTTGATACCAATATTATCAAAAGTATTCGAAAAGATTATATACAATAACGTTTACAAGTATTTTGAAAAAAATAATCTTTTTGCAGTAGAACAAGTTGGTTTTCGCAAAAACAAGACTATAAACATGGCTATATATAATTTTCTGAAAACTGTAATGACAAGTATTGATAATAGAATACCCGCTTGTGCTCTTTACATGGATTTAAGCAAAGCGTTTGATTTCGTCGATCATACAATATTATTAAAAAAACTAGATGCTTATGGTGTTAGAGGTAATATCTATAACCTTCTAGAATCATACCTGACAGGTCGGAAGCAGGCCACACAGATTTCTAAGATTTGTCCGAAGCTTAAACAAGAGCTAGTAAAGACATCAACATATAGAACAGTTAAATTTGGCGTGCCACAAGGAAGCGTTCTGGGCCCACTTTTGTTTATTATTTATATTAATGATCTCCCCAGAGTGACAGATCACCCTACTATTTTATTTGCGGATGACAGTACCGTACTGTTCACGGGTAAAAACTCATCGTCTGTGGAACAGGACATAAATTGTACATTGAATAATCTAATACAATGGCTGACATTAAATAATTTAAAAATTAATCTTAATAAAACAAATTTAATGATTTTTAGGAACAGAGTTAATCATTTAAATTTTTTGAAAATTAGTTATTCAGATCACGTTGTTAAACATGTAGACACCACAAGGTTTTTAGGGCTTGACATTGATTGTAATCTTAATTGGAAAAAACACGTTGAAGGCATATGTAAAAAAGTAAGTCAATATTCGTATGCTCTTTATATGCTCTCAAAAGTAGCGAGCAAACCCACAGTTGTTACTGCCTACCACGGCTATGTTGCATCTTTGCTTAGGTACGGTATTATGTTCTGGGGTAACAGTACAGGAAAAGAAACTGTGTTTAAGGCTCAAAAAAAATGTGTAAGGGCCATTTGTAAATTGAAGTCCACCGAAAGCTGTAAACCTCATTTTAAGCAACTAAAGATTTTGACTTTACCATCTCTGTATATTTACGAATTAGTTACATTTGTGCGTAATAACTTGAATTTATTTAATAATCTTAAAAGTAAACGCCACAACTATAAACTTATGTTTCCAATGAATAGGACCGCATTATTTAATAACAGTGTTATGTGTATGGCTCCCAGAGTATATAATCACTTGCCAAAAACAGTTCTTGAAATTGAAGCAAATCACATTTTTAAATGTACAGTCAAATGTTTTCTATTGGATAAGGTTTACTACAATGTTAATGAGTTTTTGGCGGATAAATATTGACTTATGCATTTTTTAATGAATTATTTTGAACTGACATTTTATTAATTATTGTTATTTATCATTTTCGTTCTGTATTTTATTGAAATTTATTGTTTTACTGGTATACCTTTTTAATATGACTATTCAATTGACATGTACATATGTAACCATTTTAATGTATTGACATGTTTGTACTATTTATTGACATTGTTAATTAAGTAGTTACATTATTATTGCATGCTGAAAAGCAGTATATGGCGCTCTTAATATTAAAATTGACACCTATATTATTGTACCCATTTACGCAATGAATAAATGAATTATGAATTATGAATTATTATGAATTATGAAAGTTGCATAGAAAGGGCTGCAACAAAGAAACAACAAAACTTATTCGTTAACTCTACAAATACTTCGACTATGGAACAGAAGCCAGACCGGCATTCGTTTCATTATGCAAATCTTAGCAGACGACACTCCATTAGCATTCTAGATCATGTTTAGTAATAGTTTTAATGCGGTGGCTTAATACTTTGAAGCTGAAAAGCTTTAATAATACCGGTTTTGGTTCACAAGTTTTTTAGCACTTTGAATGACACACAATACATGCAGACCTTCATTAATAAATGCGTTTTTTGAACGGGCCTAAATGCTGTTGTTCTCTTGCCAACCTTTACGACGTCACCGGATGGAGGCGTAAGGTGCCCCAGCTGTCAGAAGTGGAGGGCAACTAGCTCAAGGATATGCGAGCCTCATATTGGGCCGTTGCCGGGACAAGGGGATCGAAAAGACAGCTTAAGCATTTAAAACAACACTAAACCAACAACATTAGTCAAACGTAAGTACCTGTTAGTTATTCATGGGAATTGCACTTTATTAATAAGATAAATTAATTAAATCATTAACAACATAATAGTTAGATAATTTGAGGTGTCACTCTCTGGAGGAGGCCTATGTTCAGCAGAGGTCGTCTTCAGGCCGTTAATGATGATGATAAATAAATTAAAAGATAAGATCCGAAATGAAGAGATCTGCAAGACAACTATTACCGATATAGCTTTTAGTGGCAGTGGCATTGACTATAAATCCAGTTGACCAATGATACAACTTCCCCTCATACGAAAATTAGTAGTGTATTTCAACTACTATTTTCATCAAATCACGGGAACCCGTTGGTGTCTTTTGTTCCATCCTGCTCTGTCCTTTGTAATTTCGTATAACTTTGTCTCATTTTGTTACCTCGTCCCCTGCCCGCGCAGGTGAGTCGTGTTTGTACGAGAAATTATGTTCACGAGCTATCACCGGGCTTTATAATCTTTGGGCAGTGGGCAGGCCACATCGCTCCTAGAACTGACATCCGACGGGGAAGAAAGGTTATAGTGGTGACTACGTACCGGAAGGCGCAGCGAAAGCTGGACCGACGACCTGGTCAGAACCGCGGGGAATCGATGGATGCAGGAGGCAAGCGGGCGCTCAAAGTGACGCTCTATGGGAGAGGCCTATGTTCAGCAGTGGACGTCTTCAGGCTGATGATGACTTTATTAATTAGGTTGGTAAGTTTATTGCTACTTGAAGGTAAAGAAATCCGAGTGTTGATTTCGTGAGTATGTCGCAATAGTCACTGGTCTCATTACAAAATTATACTTATCGACCATGACTACATAAAGGTAAAGGTTGTCTGGAAGAGATCGCTGTCAGCGATAAGACCGCCCATTGTTACACTAGCTCGTAAGATTTGTATTCCTGTTTGTTTATCTTATTGGTGAAACAATAAAGAGTTCTCTATCTATCTATCTATCTATCTACATCGTTTATGTAAGTACCAAACAGAACGGGGTATTTCAACATGGCTTAGCATCGAAACCAAAAATTCCACTTTGATTTATAAACCTATTCATGCCTAATGCCAAAAAAGGTGCCGGCGTACAAACTACTTATTATTCAAAGTATTTAGCTGATAAAGATCTATTAGAACTGTTTGCTTAGCGGTCTAATTCGTTGTAAAAAGGCCCGTCACTTGAGTCGCGGCATTATAATTATGTATCCGACACAGATAAAGCTTTTAGGGTTCTGTACTACATTCTATGGTTTAGTGGCATCAGAAAGTTAACTTAAATCTATGGATTATAATGACTAGCCGTTAATGAGTAGGTACTGTTTTTGGTTCACAATAAATAGATAGAACTTTTGATTCTGTCTGATTGACTTCTACTTGATTTCACTTTATATTGGTTTTAAAACTTTAATAATATCTAGTTTTAAAAGAAGCTTTGCTAAACAGCCACAAAATTGTTCTGCATCTACGACTTTCACTAAATCTATTAAAAACTTAATACTTAAGTAATTTATTAAAATATAAATTTAATGTTAGTGTAATTTGCATACAGAACACAAGCTTTACTAACATAAAAATTAAGTTGATTATTTTAATCTACGCTAGCGTGCGACTCGTTGAATTTGGAATGAAGGTTAATCCTCGCCCACGCATGTTCACGATATTCTCTAATCGTTCATTCTGGTTATTCACCATTATGTCAGTAAGTGGCAGTATTCAAGTGTAAGACAACAATTTTTAACAAAACTTTTTTGAGACCATGTAAGATTAGACTTTGACTGTACTAAAAACAAATGAAATTCTATGTGACGATCACAGAACCAGAATATTTTCGTTAGTAACGATAGATGGTGTTTTATTTTGGCTGCACTTAAGCGAAGATAAATAACATTATTCTTGTTGCAGTATAACAATAAGCAAGCTATTAACCAAACTTGCAGCCTCTTGAGAGCGCCAGTTCCCAATCCCAAAGGTGCGAACGTGGCGCTGTCGTCGCCTTTGACCATGTTATTATCACAAAATGTAGTTAAACGCTAAGATAGAATCTATTATAAAACAGAGATTGATTTAAACAAATTTCAAGAAATGGTTCAATTTTGCCCAAGATGCGTGATTATTAGGTATTTGAGTTTACGTACTGTAAAATATGAATGAGAATGCTGTCAAGCTATATTGATTGGATATCATCACCGGTAGTTCGGACAGCGTGAAAACCTGAAAAGGATTTACAGCGTAAATGAAGTGGTGACTAAGCGACGCCAGCCGATGAAAATCTGGGGACTGTTAATTTATTGTAAGTAGGTATTGATTGACTGTGGTTAGATGACAGATAGGGACTAGGGTCAGGGCCATTTCCATGTATAATGTTAAACTCATGTTGGCTACAGAACCTTACCAGTACGTAGTACCTACTATTATATACTCTGTGCCATAAGCGTGTCTTGACTATTTATTTTGTCAATTACTGTACCAAAGTATCAAAATGGTAAAGTGTCCAGTAAGGAAAGTGTCGAATAAGCGAATGTAGCGAACTTATTAAAGTAGCCAATTAGAGAAAGTGTCGAATTGTTACCGGACCCGTTGACTTTTCTACTAAATGGTACTTTTTTTCACGTAGATATAGCAATAGTGTAATTGGTCAATGTTATGTTGTCATAGAGATGATTTACATTAGCCGAGGTGTGACAATGAGTACTTATCGGCCAAGAAAATTGAGCAGCGTACCACTAGCTTAATGAAATCTCTTAAGGGCTTATGCTAGGCCAAGCCAAAGCCACAGAATATATTATATTTATATATAGTACTAGGCCAAAGCGGGGATGAGTCGGGGGGGCCGAGCGGCAGGGGCGGTCTATGTTAGAATGGTTCCAACGCGCAATAGTTTAGGTAATTTATTATTACACTGAATATAATGGGTATTTTAAAAATCCACTATACATAAGCCCTCCATTATATTTAGTTCAACTACTACACAAAGTTTCATGATCTGATTTAAAGTATTCATTGAATAATCGCTGTTTATTTGTACGGTTTGGAGGTAACTTTGTATTTTTTTTTTTCAATCGAGAAAAGTTTATTAATTCGTGTTTTCACTATACATTTGCAGTAGCATTAGTCCTGAACTTTACCATATATTAATTTCAAAGTCATTGTTGCAATATTGTTGACAGGACACTGCCTCACGCTAAGCCTTTTAGAAGCATTTTGGCGTTGTATAGACTCTTAAAGCGACTTTCAGAGGTTGCTAGCATCTTGTATCCATCGGCTCCTCCGCGTTTTGACCAGGTAGTCGGTCCACCTAGTGGGGGCTGGCAACCTACGCTGCGTCTTTCGTTTTATGGTAATAATTTCTACCTATATATATACATACACACACACGCACATAACAGCCTAAATACGTCCAGTGCTGAACATAGATATCTGCAAATAATTATAAAGAAACTAGCCGCTACCTGCAGTTTCACCTATAACTTTTACACTTGCTTCGAATAGTGTGCTCCATAGTATAAGCATAGCATAACATAGTATTTAGTATAAGGTTAACTCAGCCAAGTGACAAAATGTAAGGCAATTTTTTTTTTACTGTTCAAGTTAGATCTTTATTATATGGTTGCTACTTCAAATTCTCGGCATTCATTCACGAAAGCACAACTACCCTAATTTCACCCTTCTATACTCAATAGGCCACTCTCAAGCAATGCACACAAATGGCCACGAATTCCGATTACATAATTGTTATAGAGCTCATTTATCTTCTTGCCGTTGTCACTTCCAGACTCCTAGCACAATGGGTCCCGCAACATGTGAACTTTGTTTTTATAGGTGCGGAGGTATTGTGTGCGTAAATTACGAGTAGGCATTAAAAAAATATGGTAGATAAAGTGATTCATGCAGTTATGGATGTTTCAAAGTTTTTTTTTGTATTGAAGCCTTGTTGGTAAAAAAGCGTTCGTGGCCATGTTTTTATTTTGTATAATTCATGAAAATATAAATAAATCCTATGAATCCTTTAGTACAAGTAGATGTTTATATTTGCGTGTGACTAAATCAATACTGAAACTGCAGGACGGATTTATATGAAATACAGCGTGTAGATGGTACTGAAATCCTGGAAACACAAATAATTTTTATCTTTTAAAAGAATTTTGCAGAACTTGCTCTGTTGTCCACGTGGACGCAGCGCGGGGCGCAACTATATTTTTATTTTTTATATTTTTAATCATATAAATGAAAAGCATTTCTAGTAAAAAAGGTTATACTCAACCAAAGAGATGAACTGAATCAGTAGCCTAAATAAATTTTAAATTTAAGATGAAAGTTACGTTTTAATGTAATAAGTGATTAAATCCTGCAATAGCACCTGTCCTACGAGCCACAATGGCAAGGGGTCTGACAAAGAGGTCTAAAATTTCACCGTTCTTCAGAGACGAGGATGAATTGAGACCATTATTTTTGGAAGGTTGCGTGTCCTTGTCGGGTAAATAATCGAGATATTAATGTTGATGAATGGACGAGAAAACTAATATTCATCGTAGAGGGTATTATTAACTTGAACATTAAATTAAAATTGCCTTTTGAAAGAAGACTATAAAATAAAATAGTTAATGTAGTACCTATAGTAGTTATATTCTATCCCACAAATTACAATTACTTAATAATTCATTGTAAAAATAGCCTTGGACAATGAATACATATATCGATAGGTATGCATATACTATAATCGATATTAATCAAATGCACTAATAACGCTGACTAATGTCCGCAGGTGGGTTAAACCGCTTGTACCTGTAGACATGATTGTATTAGTGCTGATGGTTTAATTACATAGCTAATTTGATTTGATGTTCTATAGGTACATATTATATACAGACAGCTTTGCACGTTATAATAAAAATATTATTTGATATCGATTCTGATACTTTTTTTTAACGGACAATATGCCTTTATTCTTTAAACTAACTACTACACCACTAAAACTAGTAAACTAGCTACACTATCTACTACAAAGAACACTTAGACTGTATACTAGCCGCGATGGCCTATAGAAAGTCCAATTAATTTTACTAGGTGGTAGGACTTTTCTGCAAAGTTCGTCTAGGTAGGTAGCACCGCTTTGCCAGTCATTTTGCCGCCAAACAGTAGTGTGCAAGCACTACTGTGTTCCGGTTTGAAGGGCATTGTAGCTAGTGAAATTACTGGGCAAATGAGACTTTATGATCTGATCACACAGTCTAGTAATTTGATTACTAGACTGTGTGATGTCTCAGGATGACGTGCGCAGTGCAGTGTCACGCGAAACTTTATTATTTTAAAGTTCCGAGTGACACTGTTACTGTTATGGGTGGCCGTGTCGCTTAACATCAGGTGAATAACTAGCTCGTCACGTTATTAATTCCTATGAAAAAAAAAGATACTTGTACTTTTTGTGATGATGACTAGCAGTGATGTATATAAGTACGTATACCTACTTCCTTCACCAAGGCAGCTATCTCTGAGCGGTATTCATCGTGCTACCTCACTTTACCTTAGGCACTTTAAGCAATAATTGAAATAAAACAGGTGACATTACGAGGCTCGGTCACGAACCACTGATGTATCGCGTTGGCCCGTAACGACCTGGCAATTCGCAAAGTCAGTGTAGAGCAGTGACTAAACTTAGATCTACTGTACCTTTTTTATTAGATATTATAAACTTTATGGGTTTCAAACAAAATAAGAAACATGAATTTGAAGGAGAGCCACGCTTACAAATAATCTTTGATAACGGGATGTTATGCTTAGGTACATTCGCAATCATTATTTTATGTAGCGCTCATAGCGATGCACGACTAGCCGTTTCTAACCGATCGGTAAAGTTAAGCAACGTTCGCTGCAGTCACTACTTTGATGGGTGACCGCTACAGCAATAAGTGGTATTTACAACTGTGCGCTACCGTGCTTCGGAGGGCACGTTAAGCCCTCGGTCTCGGCTGTTGTAAGACAACAGTCGTTAAGCCAAGTCAGAAGCCGTTGTGCGGCCTAAAAATTCAGACACCAGGGCTGACCACTTGCCTACACGAGAAGAAGAAGATTATTTTTATGGGCATTAATAGGTACCTACTCATACTAAAGCCTATAATTACGATTTATTCAATAGAAAATTGAGCTCCATATGTGTAAATATGAGTATTATGAACAGGTGATACGGGTTACTTCCCGAGTACCCCGATCCCCGAGGCCCCCGTCCCGGAGGACCACGAATACAACCATGAAAAATAATTACTATGTGTCTGACTTGTGTATAGGTTATGTATTAATATTTCCATGTCATTGTCATGGTGAACCAAATTGGCTACATAATTCCGGTCGTAGTTAATACTAACTGAACGCAAAAAGTAGGAAAGACTTGAGAGTTTTATCAAACTCCGACCAAGTTAGATCACAAATTAAATCAAGATTTTGATTTTGTTTTTAACTCCCGACGAAATAGAGGGTTATGTATTGTAAGTTTAACGTGTGTATTGTATCTTTCTTGTGACATTAAAATTCCTAAACGGATAAACTTATTTCATTATTCTGTTTCTAAATGAAAGGTGACTAGATAGAGAGTGTTCTTCGCTATGATTCAAGAAAAATCTGATCAACTCTTTTCTTAACTGATCAAGGGAATGTCAGGAGTTTATTTATATTTTGAACTAAATTACTTGCTTAAATTTCAGTCGTGACCGAGGTTTCTTATAGTGTAAAATCTGGAACGAGGAGATCTACAGGAGAATTAAAGTCACCGATATAGTTTTCAATTTCTGAAAGTTGAAATGGCAATGGGCTGGCCACATCGCTCGTAGAACTGGTGGGAAAGACAGGTTCTCGTCTCGAGTGGTAATAGCTATATCGATCACTTTAGTTCTTTTGCGGATCTCTTCATTTCGGATCTTATCTCGCAAGGGAACTCCGAGCATAGCTCTCTCCATAGATCGCTGAGCAACTTTGAGCTTACTCATAAGGCCAAGAGTAAGAGACTACGTCTCAGTGCCATATGTTATCACTGGCAATACACACTGTGTTTTCAGGCTTTGCGGTACTTTAGATGCTGGCCCCAAAGAGGTATAATGTGCTAGAGGTTTTTGGTTGTCCCCCACTAGGTATAGGTGGACGGCGATGACCTGGTCGGTTGGATACAAGAGGCATGCAAATAGTCGTTCAGAGTGGAGTTCTATGGGGAGTCATATGTTCAACAGTGCACGCTTCAAACTGATTATGATGATTTAGTTAGACCGATCGTTTATTCTCAGTTACTGTCATTTAGTTACACTGTGTAGCATCTTTGTAAGGGCTCTGTGATTCACAATGTTGCGGTGTAAAGGGATTCAGGGATTTAGCTTACAAAATATTATTGTTATAAAACAGTACAGAACTTTGGCTTAAAACAAAGCTTTTAATGTAAAAGTTATATCTTTAGTCACATTTACTTAGAAAATCTATACTTATAATAAAACTGTAACAGGGTCAATTCTGTACATTAAACATATTTTGAAAAATTTTGTTGGAGGACTCTCTATAATCGATACTGAAGCCAAAACTATAATTTTTTTCATTTTGTCTGTCTGTATCTTGACTGAGCATCACGCCAAAACTACTGAATGGATTCAAATGAAACTTGGCATGATTTTAGTTCATATTACGAGGTAGCCTATAGGATACTTTTAATCCCAAAATTCAGCACGGTTCTCGCGGGAGAGGGGATGAAAATAAAAATATTACATATTTGTAATTCATTAACGCATGGTCCGATTTCATTTATTCTTTTTTTGTTGAAAAGGGGGTGTTTTATATATTGTCGAGTAAATATTTCAAGGTCGCCGGTTTTGTGGTTCAGAAATTACAGACATTCAACCTACAGTATTAGGTCCAAAGTCACTCCTATCCTGTACTATGGGAAAGAGAGAAGGGAGGAGGGAAAAGATAAGGGAAAAGGATGAATGGATGAAGGTGAAAGGAGGCAGATGCTGGCGTACCTGGCTTGTTTCACCTTCATCCATCTCGACATATTATCGTGACTATACGAAGAGTCGCTCGTAGAATTGACAACCGATGGGGAAGAAAGGTTCTCGAGTAGCGACCACGAACCGGAAGACGCAGCGTAGGCCGGCCCCCTACTAGGTGGACCGACGATGTGGTGAATGCCGCGGGGAGCCGATGGATGTAGGAGGCGAGCAGCCGCTCAAATTGACGTTCTCTGGGGGAGGCCTATGTTCAGCAGTAGACGTGTTCAGGCTGTTGATGATGATGATGATGATGATGACACAAAGAGTTATAGTTTACCAGAATTAATACCTCTCTGATCTTAGAAATCTTATTATTAGTCTATGCGTATGTCTCAGGATACCTATACGTATGCGCCAGTGCAGTGTCACGTTGAACTTTATAATAGAAAAATCCAAATAGCACTGCAAATTGTTATAAGCGGCCCTGACGTTTAACATTGGGTAATCCTATCATTAGTTTTACCTATATTAAAGAACGTTCGTATTCGATTAGAAATACGTTTATAATTAATATACATTATTGTAAGCATTTTCTTTGACGTTAGTCATCTTTTTAGAGATCCTTTGCCTTTGGTAAGAAACAATGAATTACTCAACTAATGAGACGAGCCACAAGTTTTCTTAGAAAGCCCTAGAATAAGTCTAATTATTTAACTGTTAGGACAAAACCCAATCCGTACTAACAAGCTACTTAAGATGAATATAAACAGACACTGTCTGATAAAGCTTGACATCATTAGTGTGCTCATAAATCGTGTGGCACATCCATTATGAGTAATTGAGCAACCGAATCGCTATTTATGCGTGCGGAGTGTGAGTAATATATGAGTAGGTATGGGTAGGTAATAAATACCGCAACAAATACTATGGTAGTTTTGCGACAGTACCTACTTGCTTTATTATTTTTAATTGGAACTATAATATAAAATTATAAACTAACTAGGATGGCGCAGTGACCCAGAATGAGTCTTTGCCTCCGATAATAAGAGCCGCTACTTCAATCTATCCTGAGTTAGCTCCTGCCAGTTTTCGACCTGGAGCTTACGCAGGTCCTTGTCTACTTCACCACTCCAGCGATACCTGGGACGGCCAACTGGACGTCGTCGGCCACTTGGTCGTCCCACGTACGCTTGGTTCGCCGCCCAATCCTCACCCATCCGTTCGACGTGGCCAAGCCAGCGAAGTCTGTGAGCCTTTATTTCGCCGATGACGTTTGGCTCAGCCACTAGATCTTCAAGCTCTCTGTTCTTCCTTCTCCGCCACGATCCATCCTCTCTTTGTACTGGAGAAAAAAAATCTGGGCCCACTACAAAGAGAGGATATAAAATTATATAATATAATAATTACGAATGGCAGTGAATTTAATAATTTGTTACTATTTTCTGAAATGTTGGGTTATTTGTCTTTTCTGGTTGGCAGCATTGTCTTGCGCGTGATTAGACGAGAGCGCGGGTGAGACGGTTGAGTAAAAAATTGTTAAGGAAAACGAACAGTCTTTTTAGTATTTGGTTTTCTAGTAAAAGCTATAATATATATTGAAGGATTAAGAATAAACTTAGTTTATTTTTAGGTGGTCCTGGACGAACAGTGAGCTCAAAAAAATCATAAGTGGCAATATTGTTATTCTTTCGCAATATTTTCTTGTCTCTTCGAACGGTAAACTATATCATAATTTAGCTGAGAACTTTATTAATACCGGTAGGATTAATAATAATCGATACGATAAGTGGATGATCAAGCTGAATATTTTGAACCACTTTACAAACTAAAAGCGATCTGGTATTTAAACGATATGCCGGAACATACAAAACACAAACAACTTACCAATAGTTCGTTACTGAATGATGTATTAACGTACTTACAGCACGCATACGTAATACGTACGTACGTAGCACCAATAAGTCGTGACCTCCTTTTGCATTCCCCAGCGAGTGCGGATTCAGTATGAGCCAATAATAAAGTCTGAGGCACTTCAACTCGAGCATCGATGGCCCTTCAGTCTTTGAACAGCCCTGCTCCACTGATGACGAAACAAAATGAATAGCGAATTATTTTTATTCCTCACTAAACAAGTTCGCAATGAGGGACCTTTACCGCCCCCGGCACGCCCTTTGTCGCTAAAACAAAATGCTTTATAAAAATCACCTTTTGAAATCTCTCCGCGAAATTTTCGTATTATGAGATTGAATAATGAATTTATTATCTTTTATAAGTGCTCATTGGCTTTCCTTTTTAAAACAGTTGGATATCTTGGTTTTAGGAAGACATGCTTTTAATTTTAGTATTTTTGTAGTGCGAACGCCCGTGTCTAAAGAAATATATTGATTTTGAGTTTAGGTATAATATCTAGCGCTATAAAAATACCTAAATTACAGCAAACGACGTTATGGTGCATTTTGTAGTTTTTACGTGATTATTTTAATACGTAAAGACTGAAAAGAATTTTAATTGATTATTATTTAAAAATACTCCATAGTAGCAATAGTTTGTAATGTCTTAAACTGGTTTTAGTTCTTTATAAAAGTACCTAACTAATATACCTAGATAAGTTTGTTCTCTTCAGCATACGATATTTTCATATACTTGATTGTAAGGTATTCTTGTTGTCTTTTGTATTCTTAAGCAACAGAAAAACGAAGCCCACGCTTCTAAAGAAATCCAATACCACTAGCTTACAAGATGTTCAGCATACAAAGCTATGCCGCTCGTGCCGGTCGTGCGTAGACATGGAAGTTTTCCTCAAAAACAGAATTCAAGAGTATCAAAACAAACCGTTTTAGAATATTCAATATGAGATATATATCGGCTCCAAGGAAAAATGTGGACCCAATTTGTCTTCCAGCTCACGTCTCCCACAATTTGGGGAATGTGGAGTTACGTAATGCCTTGGATTCATGCATATTTCTATATTGACACACATACCGAAGACTCTGTTCGTAGAAAAGGGAGATTTTTGTGTAAATATCTTTTCCTGTTGTTTGATTAGTGTGGATTTCGTGAGTGACTGACAAACGGAATAAGTTAGTGAGTTTTATGCTTTGAATTGAAAGCACACACACGTTTGGTTACAACGCTACAAGTACCAAAATCTGAATAAAAATTATATTCGTTAGATATACGAGCTGATTTTTTTTCATCCATCCTGTTGCAAAGATGTAGAGAAAAAAAAACTTTTGAATAAAGAAAGGATATAATAATTCTTGACTATATACATAAAAGCTTTCAGGGTGAAGCAGAGCCACTAATCAAATCTTACTTTGTTGACTATAAAAAGAGTTTCTCCTGAAATAATTTAAAGCAATTTTCTTTTTAATCCACGACCCGGAATTCGCAAACAAAATCTGACTAATTGTTTAACTTTTATCAAGAAATTACTGGTCTTAGAAGATTATAATTTGTTGCCACTGTCGACGGCGAGACATCTAAATCAGGGTAGGGGTAAAGAAGGGGAGATAGGGGTCAACTACATGAAGTGAGGGGGTGGTAAAAGGTAAGAGGCTGAGACAAGACTTTACTACCGGCTTAGCGAAAGCCAAACTCAGCGTTTTGTTTTGATGTTCTAAAATGCGATTTCACGTCTTCGCAAGCAATGGTTAAGGAAGATAGCACTTACAACTGTCAGCAAAAGGTTTATGCTATATTTTTTTTTATACTACAGGTACGTTCTTAACCCGGGTTCGTCCCAGAGTACTCACGAAGTAACACCTAAGATTTTTTAAATTTACGTGAATAGGATCGATTTTCCAGTTTTAATTACTACGCTGCCATATATATGGCCAACGTTTATATTGATAAAGAATAGAGTTCTAATTCTATTTATTTATAATACTTGTTGCGCGCCGCGTTTTCACCTGCGGATAAAAAGTATCCTATGTGTTAATCCAGCGTATAAGCTATCTCCATTCCAAATTTCATCAAAATTGGTTCAGTGGTTACGGAGATTAATGGCTACGAACATTCACACACACACACAAATATTCGTGTTTTAGTAGGATAACAATATATTTATGTTTTTTTTTAGACACGGCTAACCACATACCTCACGATGGTTCATCATCATCATCATCATCAACAGCCTGAAGACGTCCCCTGCTGAACATAGGCCTCCCCCAGAGACCGCCACCTTGAGTAGCTGCTCGCCTAATGGATCCATCAGCTCCCCGCGGTTTTCACAAGATCGTCGGTCCACCTAGTGGGGGGACGGCCTACGCTGCGTCTTCGGGTTCGTGGTCGCCACTCGAGAACCTTTCTTCCCCCTCGGTTATCAGTTCTGCGAGCGATGTGGCCTGCCCATTGCCATTTCAACTTGCTAATTCTAAGAGCTATATCGGTCACTTTAATCCTCCTGCGAATCTCTTCATTCCGGGCTTACCTCGCAGGGAAACACCCAGCATAGCTCTCTGCATAGCTCGTTGCGTGACTTTGAGCTTACTAATGATGATTCAATGCAGGCAAAAGCTCAGAACCACGCAGGAAGTTGCAGTCACGGTGTGCTTCGAAGAAACAAAACAGGCCAGGTGATTCAGGCATTTAGAGTAACTAGTAAGTAAACTGCTATATAGAACTACCTGTTGCCCGTGGCTTTGCATGCGTGGACTATAATTTATCGCGAAAAGTATAACGATGCTGTTCTTTTCCAGAGTTCAAACTATACCCATACCAAAATTTATAAAGATCAGTTCTGCCGTGATAATGTAACAAACATAGAGTGTGACTTCTAATTTAAGATAGGCACCTATGTAACTTTAACGATAACGTTAATTTCTCATACACACGCCTATTTTTTTTTATCGTTCCTGCTTTGAAGTACCTACCTAAATATTTTTTGACAACTTGTTCACAATTCCTTGTGGATTTGGATGCAATTTACAAATGACCATTTGACATGACTGACCATAATTGTTGCCTTAAAAAAAATTGTAGTTGCATTGTCAGGTAAATATAGGGTTGCACCGATCGACACGCAGATACGTACAAAATACTTCCTGTGAGCCTAAGTGACAGTTACTGAACACCCTAAATATGATCTACGTGATACGTTCTGATAGATTGAAAGTAGATTAGCTATGATTAACTATCGTTCTGCTCGTTTCACATTCAATGTATCATGTTGGTCAGTAGTTGGTACCTTCAGCTGAATGGTTTGATGCCTTGATTGCATATACGGTCTATTTATTATCTGTTAATAACCTAGGCATGATGTAGGCTTTTATAGCAAAGAGCCCATTCCTAAGCTTCATTAATCTACTGTTATGTATTAGCAGTTTTAGCAGTTCTAATTTTTTTTTGTTGTGCTAAATATGTTTAACATTAGCTCACCTGATGGTAAGTGATGGAGTTGTCTAAAGTGGAGCACGTTTGCCAATGAGATGCCTATTCACTCTTTGACTCTTGACTTGAAACGACCCAGGTTATACCCAGGAATACTGTTGTAGGACTTCTATCTTTGTAAGCTAACCCCTACTATAGCTTATAAACTTTAGCTATTTTGGAGTAAGTAGGTACATGTTTTTTGAGTTATGCCAATTTAATTTTATTTCCTTTTTTATTTTTATTCATGTAAATTTAGGTACCCGGGCTAGCAGATAATTTCAAGGAAGGTTCAGCTCGCAGTGTAGCATCAGAACGAGCAAATAAACGGTAATAACTTTTATTACCGTTTATTCTAATGTACCTACATTACTGTAATTGCTGTCGAGTGCCGTAGATTTATTTAAGTATGTGTATGAATCCTTATGTACCTACGTATATAGTGACACTGTAGAGGGGTGGTGTGCTGTATTTCTTAAAAATATTCTACGACTCTACGACAAGTACTCGATAACAAGTACAGTAACTTCGAATAAACGGTAATAATTCTTACTACCGTTTATTCAAATGTACATTATTGTGCTTGCTACCATAGAATTTATTACCGTTTATTCGAAGTTACTGTACTTGTTATCGAGTACCGTAGAATATATTTATATGAAATCCAGCACAGCGCCCCCCTACAGTGTAACTATACGTACTTATATAAGATTTCATACATATAGGTAATTTCACAATTCTCAATGGCAGTAATTACACATTCGAGTACACTCGTATTATGGGTATCAGGTAAACCGACTAAATTACTAGCAATTTTGAGAGGAGGTAAGTGGTCCCTGCTGGGTTAGCATGGACGGTAGACAAAATTGTCTTTCCCCGTTTTACGTCACTTTTTTCATACTTGCTTGGAGTAAAACAGGGGAGTAAAACAAAGACAGTTTTGTCTACCGGCCGTGCTAACCCTACTGGTCTTTATTTTGATGGCAACGAAATACCATAACCCGAATTTAGCAAAGAATAGGTAATAAATAAATAAATAAGTGCAGACATTTCATATCACTATCTAGCCCCAAACTAAGCATAGCTTGTACAATGGAGACCAGATTAACTGATAGAATATTTATATACTTTTTATTTTGTAAACACATACTTATAATACAACATAACACCCAGGCACAGAACAAACATTGATGTTCATCACACAAAATAATGTTTATCCTGGGTGGGAATCGAACCCACGGCCTACAGTTTAGAAGGCAGAGCTGCAACCAACTGAGCTATCCAGTCAAGCTATGCATTTCTACTGCTTTTGAAAGTAGCCATATAGGTAAGCACCTATCTACATACGACAAACCTCAATACTTTCTTTTTTTTAACACTTTCCCCACTACTTCCGTCTCAAGTTCCCTTATGCATATACCCAGCAATTTGTAAGTTTTATACACCGGAGATTTATTATACGTTCATGTCATTTCACTGAATCAGGATTACGCGAGTATTCAGGAACGCAGGGTTACCAGCAACCTTGGTACGAACTTATTCGATTGTAGGTGTTACCTATATTTTATGTGTATGAAATCCCTAGTAAAGATAAGCGTATACCTCCCCCTCCCTCTTCTCCATATAAGCGCCAACGCTTTTCCACCAAATGTTATCCGATTTCGATGATTTTTTTATATGTTGGTTACACAGTAAAAAACTTTACTCGTACGTCTTTTTTTTAGTTTTTACAATGTCTTCGTAGTTATAGTTACAGCCACATAAAAAGACAAATTTTTGGCGTCAAAATTATGACGAAGACAAGTAGTTGTAACAAGAACACGAAACATATTTTCAAAATATCAAGACATGCAAATATATATTATAATCTATTCAAACGATTGACACTAAAATCAAAAGATTTTGCTAAGATTTAGAGTGTAAAAACCGGTTTTTCTGAAACTCTAAATTATAGATAAATTCACTCATGGGCTCTTTTGTCTCTATCATACGTGTGGAGAATAGCAGAGCGATGGCAATAGCTGGATTTCATCTAAATAAATATTTTGCGATACTGAATAGTGAGTAGGTATACATCAGTAATGTACAATGTACATTCGAATATACTCATACCAATGGTACACAACGAAAATTCAAGTTCTTGTACTCTACAATCTCTACATTATTGTCATCGGCACAAAGTATGTCAGCCGATAAAAATAGGTAGCATTACTCATACTTCGTTCATTATTATCAGCAGCCTGAAGACTTCCACTGCTGAACATAGGCCTCCCCTATAGAGCGTCAATTTGAGCGGCTGCTTGCCTCCTGCATTCATTGGCTCCTCGTCGGCCACCTAGTAGGGGCCGGCCTACGCTGCGCTTCCTACATGCTTCCCGTTCGTGATCGCCACTCCAGAACCTTTCTTCCCCATCGGTTGTAATACTTCGCTCGTTAAATTTAATCAATGCGTGAAAATGTCCCGTCTACTATTCTTAGGACGTACTTATAACAGGAATACTTAGAGAGATAAGTGCGAACTTAGGACCTATCAAACTTTAGTGCAGATGGGAATCAGTTTCATGAAAAACCGTTCAGCGTTTTCGGCGCTAAGTGGTTACATAAGTATAATGCATGCACACATACACCCATCCTCGCACACACTCTCTCTGAGACCTCACGCACACAACCTCGCAAGTCGCAACACATTTTCGCAATAATAATATTTATAGGATTCATGAACTTTTTCTCGTGGGTGGAAAAAGAATTCCACTATGATTATTTGTATGATTATTTATTACAGTACTTATATTTCATGTTATAATTTTTATAAGCGATAAACTAAAGATGGACACAACGGCAGTATGGATCACACACACCAATCATACACACACAAACACTCACTCACCATTGACTACACACTCATTACCACACAACACTCATCAATCACTCTCTCTCTCTCTCTGCACTCATCAATCATTATTATTACTATCTTTATGCAAATTGCTACAGTATGTCAAAAATTGCCATTGATACATATTTGGTTTTTATGTGTTCCTTTTGTTCAGCTGTAACAAAACACCCCAAAAATTTAAAATGGAATCTGGCAGCCCTGCTCATAACGTAAAAGTGTTGCCTTCTCAGCCGTATTTGGTTAAATATATTCGTTTAGCCCCCGGCTTTAAGGGGTGATGATTAATGAAATATTCCCCTAGGTGTCTAGCTACCTACCCCTTACGTGTATAAGTATAACCTGGTTGTTAAGAACGCGACTTGACTTAGCGTAGGTTTCTTACACAAACCTAAACATTTATATTCATTGCTATAATAATTTCTAGTATTGACATTTTTAATTTAAGTCTTTTCTTTCTTTTTCAGTTGGTACAAATAAAAAGGAATGCTGCGATTAAATTCTCTTTAATATCCCAAAAACATGCCAAATAAGGACACTAATAAAACAGAATAAGCAGTCATATTTTATTTTGATATTTTAGTAATGTAATAAAAACCAAAACTATTAAACTCTGTTCAAGTATACTTCAAAGTTACTATACAAAGATTAAATAGATTCAATATTTAACATTTGCACATTAATAATATTCTAAATAAATGTACTTAAACATTTCATAACGAAATAATAACTTTATAATTTAATTTGCAATTAAAATACCATTGCAAAATGTATTTTAGAAAATACCTTACACTAAAACTTCGCTCATAATATTTAAGCCAAGTAGCTTTGCACGATGCATACATAATTACGTATATAACTTAGGCCCGATTTCACCAAACTAGAATAAATTTTATTCCAGGTATAACTTTCCGAGAACAACCGAGTTACGCGAATATATATATATAGCCCTTATACAACCAATTTTGTGAAGGAATAAGACTTATTCCTTGGATACAATCAAAATGGCGTCTTTTTGTGTAATTTCATTTGTCAATAAGCTGTATCCTAGAACGTTGGTAACGAATAGCCGTATACTTGGAATAAACGTTGGTGAAATCGGGCCTTACTACCATATCATATTCTAAGCCTGAAGGCACAGGTTAAATATGAGTTACTGCGTAGCTGAATGGCTTGCCTTAAATATTTCTCCCGTAATATTTTTATCGCGTGCATACTAAGCATAAAAATTTGCCCACCCAAATGCTTCTTCGGTGGCTGTCACCATCCAAATTGAATACAATTTATCATGCAATACGTAGGAGCTTCGTATTTATTATCATGACAGCGTATTTTAGTTAGCACTGCGTTTATTTTGTACATTTTATTATCGCTATCAGGCTTCAAACAATGTGATTATCTAATATCTATCAAAGGATGCCCGTAAGTATGTTGCCTGATAAATCTGTACCTACGTGTTATTATTCATATACAAATGTTAATAATACTGTAACGATACAGGCTGTCTCGTGACGTCACAAATATTATAAATTTTACCTAAAGTATAAAAATACTGAAATAATTTCATTGAAGCATTTTACGCACAAAGAATAGTCCAAAAATAAAGGAAATAGTCGTTGGCATCGCATTAACTGATAGAGAAAATGTAGAGATAGGTGTAAAAGTGGTTACCTGTGGTAAAATAAGGTAACAGTAAAAGAAATCAAACCTTCTTTATATTTAGTTTTACCTTTTTACCTTTCTACCTTTAAAGTGTTTTTGATATATAATAGGATTTTGAGAGCTGTCAAGCTGTCAGGCGGTCAGTGATGAAAATGATTCACGGGGTTCGCAAGTCGAAACCTGGTAAAAAAATGCACATGAAATTATCGGTTAAATTCTTAGATAAATTCACCCTCTCAATTAATTCTGGATCTGGGGGGAAGTATGCCTCGGGTCCAGGAACTCAGTAAGAGATAAGTTGAAACATTGCAACGAAGCTTGTCTTCCCTTATTTTGCTTAGGGCAAGCAGTTCGCGTGTTATGTGGAGACCTGCACCAGATTTTGCCTCCGTTATAGGATCTGGATCCACCTTTTTGGTTTGGTTTGCATTCTGGCTGAAAGGAGGGCTGAAAAGATTAACTGTCCCGTCTTCGTGTATACGATACCCGGATCCTAAATGCAAATTAAGCTGAACTGTCCCAAGTGTTAGGGTTTTGTCTTGTATGCTGTCCATGGACTCCGGTCCCGCATGCAAGATAAAAATTAGGTGGCAATAGGTTTTAGCTTTGGAGAGCTTTTGTCACAGCTCGTTCCCTCATAGGGTTAGATCAGGTATGTTCTCATTGCACACACCGAGAACAGACATGCACGTTTAAAAGTAAATGTGAGATTTGTAGCAATCTCTAGTGTTTGGGGGTACACACTAATGTATAGGGAAAAGCTATAAGTCGAGGAATACACATGCAGGAGGGGAAAGTTAGGGTTAAAATATTAAAATTCGCGAAAAAATAATAGTGTTAGGGAAATAGATAAAATTCAATAAATAAATAAATAAATTTAAAACGGCATAAAATACATTTAAAGACAAATTCATCATAATAAAATACTAATAAATAAAAGTGCTAATAAATACAATACGTAAATTATCAAAACTATAAAAATATAATCCAAGTTTTCTCGAAGGTTGAAGCTGTGGGTGTTTATTATAGGGCTAGATTGTCGTGGACCTTGCTTTTGGCGGAAAGCTGGGTGATCACAGAAGGTTTTAGTGTGCAGAGAGCAACGCTGCAAAGGTATAAGTAGGTATTTTCTATAGCTGGCACAAGCTTTTGCGAAACTACAGTAGAGATAGAAAGGGGAATGTGTTTGAATACGATTCATCACATTAGTTTTCGTGACTTAGTCTCAACTGAAAAATTATTGTCGTTAACGTTGCGGATCATATTAGTATAAATACGTAATTCTATAAATCTATTTTGTGGTAAAAGTACGTTGTACTATTTATCTATCCTGTGGTATAGGAAGATATTTCTTTAGTTGGGGTTTGCGATGTTCTACGGAGGATATGGAAAGGATCTATTCCTACACGGTGATAGTAAACGCAGATACAAAGTTCGCATGAACAAGTTATGATACTACTGAGAAAATATTATTCTGTGCCTAATTCTGATGTACAAATTCAGCATAATTAGATAGGTATTTTCTTAGCGGATTCTAGGCGGAATTTTACTTAGGAGAGTTGGAAGGATCATATTCCTGCAAGGAAACGAACGGTTTGTATTCTAGTTGCAAAATAGGTAATGCTTGAACGATAGTTAAGTAACTACCGGGAATTAGTAACGACTGGGAATTTATTCTTTATACTTACATAACTATTGGGAATGTATTCTCTGTTTGGAATCATTCGCAAGTAACTTAAATAAAATCGTAATTGAGTTTTGCTCTAGGATCGAAATACATAACGATAGTTAGGAAACTACCGGGAATTAGTAACGACTGGGAATTTATTCCTTTTACTTAGATAACTATTGAGAATTTATTCTCTGGTTGGAATCATTCGCGAGTAACTTAAATATAATCGTAATTGAGTTTCACTCTAGTACGAAATAGGTAATGCTTGTACAATAGTTAAATAACTACCGGGAATTTATTCATAGTTTAGGGTTGTTCGTGTTTGTTTATAGATCAATTTAGTGGAATTCAGAGTTGGGTTTGTTTGATTGATTTTTCAATAAGAATTTTACTATTTATTCTATAAAAACATTTAATGTACTAGTGATAAGAAATTGTCCTTCGTGTCTTGGGTCAAGCACAGCAGTACCTGTTAGTGATCTCCTTACCAAACGGATAGGGGTAGCTAATTTAAAGATTCGAATGAGAATATCTTGTTGTTAGGAAATAACATCAAAAATCTATAATATTATTTGAAGGAAACATGTCCTTATCGTATTTCATAATAATGAAACATAATACCTAAATTATATAAACGGGTTTTAGATTACTTTTCAATACAAGTTCTGGAAAATAGAGACAACCTGAATATCACTAACAGATCATTGAATTCAAATAAATATTTACAGTTAAAATTAATACTACTGTTTAGTCCACTACATGCTGTTGATATAGAATCTACGATAATATTGATAATCTTTAGACGAAAACTAGGAGATTTGAAAGTTGAGCTATTTTTAGAGTCTGTCATATACCGAATGTAGTACGTATTAGATAGACTCACAATTAACTAAGGTGATGTCTATTTTGTTAGGATTTGGAAAAAAATAATGTCCTCTTGTCCCTTGCACCTTTTGGAGTCCAAACTAGATAAGTAGATAAGAATAGGTAGATGGGGTACCTGACGTACTGACTTGGGATAAATAGAACAAAATTTAGTAAAATCAAATTTCTCTTAGTGTGGGGGAATTTCACACACGGTACCTCCGTGTGGGAAATTTCAAGCACTAAATAGTGGAGGGTTAACCAGCCAGGTAGTCGAGACCCACAGCATTGGAGCGGTGGCGGGGCTCCTATGCCAGAGTTATGATAAACAAATAGAGTTTACTATGACTTTGCTATATAACCAACTCAAACTCAGTTAGCAATATACTTACTTACGTTTTATCTATGTTTCACTTTCCTATCTTGTTAATTTCAACATACGTTCGTCATGAAGCTTTAATTTACTTTCAGTTTTGTTTATGACTAGGAATTATAATGTTCAATTTTTTGCAGGAAAAAATTATTCATTCCTACAATTGAAACCTTTCGAAAATATAGTAGGAAATATATTGATTGGTGCATAATATGATTTTATGTGGAAATTTCAGTTCGGTTACTCAGAGTATAGGAATAGTGTTCACCAGGGGATTAAATTGCAACTATTTGTAGGACGATGAATATTTTAAATTTATTTAATATTATTGAATAGGTTAGATGTTAGTTAGGTATTGTCTCATTACTTTAAAAGGATTTGGATTACTACATTATCACAACGTACGGTTCTACCATTTATAGGAGACGATTCACAAGGCCATAAACATTAAAATAGGTAGTCCAAAAAATTCAACAATCTTTGATCACTTTTTAGCGTCATATGATTAGTTTAGAAGATCCGACGAATTTATTATAATTTATTATTAATCTATTATTAGGGTTAATATAGGAGGGGTCCTTTACAATTTGGTGCCGTGACCAGGATCTCAATTGACCAGGATCTCAAATGACCAGGATCTCAAATGACCAGAATTTTACGTGACCAGGATTGACATTTGACTAGGATCTCAAAAGACCAGGATCTCAATTGACCAGGATTGACATTTGACTAGGATCTCAATTGACCAGTATCTTAATTGACCAGGATCTCAAATGGCCAGGATTTTACTTGAATAGGATTTTCGTGGTTTTTGGATTAGAATGAGGATGTTGATTGTTTTGGGTTGATATTATTTTAAGTAGCGATGGTATTTATTTACTATCGCACAATTTGCTGTCCGTGGAAAAGGAAAGGTTTGAGACAATGTGTAGGGCGGTTTTAGATTTCAATAAATTAAATGAAAATTAGTTTAAACAAAGACTCAATCTTTTGAGAGTTTTAATCGTTACTTAATTAGTTATTTTCAATTTTTCGAGGCTATAACGTTCAGGATATCATTGTTAGATTGTCGTAAAAGGTGGGTTAATTAGATGATGAAGATGATGAATATATAAACGGGATACGAACTATTCATACAAACATTGGTTTATTTGATTTACGAATAATATGGTTGGCATTAGATAGATAAAAATTTAAAATAGGCCGCGTTGTAATAAACTCAACGGAATTTAAATAAATTCAACATTAGAATGTTTCATTACGATCATGGAAATTTGTTGTAGTAGGTTGGAAAGGAGTAGTAGTTTATTAATCAGATATGTACGTATACATTTGTCTGATTAATTTTATAATTTATTGATGCACATAATAAAGTTGAGCTTTCATTTAGGAAGTTAGTTGGAAATTTATCATCATCCAATTCAGGAAAAATGACATAGTCAATTTTCATAAATAATTCAGAAATATTAGAGTAAATAATTTACATTTATTTTCTGGGTTTGGAAATAGGAAAGGTTCGAAGTTGGCTAAGATTATAAAACTATAGGGGGCGTTTTACAGTTCAAAGTATTTAATAATTTTATTAGTGGTAGTTGGTACGGTGGATAGACTAAGTTCCGATTCAATGTTTATTGTACGATGCATAATAATCTAAACAACATAAAAATATTTAAAATAAATTATTAAAATTTCAAAATAGTGGTATTTAAAACATTTTGATTAGCTTGTTTCATAGTTTTCAGCGTAATTCGAGCTCAAGTTCGGGGTTTTTGAGAGTGAATATTATACTTATTGATTAAATTTTCAAATAAAATATTACGTTTTAAAATTCATACTTTAATAACGATATTATATTTAAAACGTAACAAAATAAATTAATTATTTTTAGTAGAGTTTAGTTCAGTTCGCGAAAATTAATATTTATTAATTATTGTGGTTATTACTTACCTATAATGAATAAATGCTTTCAGCATTGGCATTAAATAAAGCTTTAAACGAAATCTATTATATTATATAATTATTTTTATTGTATAAATATTGAAATAAAATTAAAGATTTTATTTTAATATCATGATATGTATTAAGCAATAACTTCAAATAAGCCTTAAATCTATTGGGAATTGCTAGCCGTTAAGATAGCGAATAAGTTAGTTGACAGGGGTCAAATGTGGATTAATGAATTGTTATGTTGTAATTTTTGCTTAAGAAAGGGATTTGATTTTGGATAATTTAAAAAAAAAAAAGTCACGTTTATGTAAGCAAGTATCATTGTATGGACATGGTCAGAGGTATTAACAGTGCAGGAGGATCTTAGTGGCTTAGCAAGATCTACGGTTTAAGGGATTTGTTGACGGGTGGCTTTGGATTTACACGACTCAACAAATGGGTTGATATAATCTAAGGCTAGGTGCTAGGTTAAAAGAGAAAGCCTAAGTTTAAACAAAACTGTTATAACAACCCCGTACTCTACAAGGTAGGAACATCCGATCTGCTACACTCTACATCCGAAATAATAGCGAATTACGGAGTGGGAAATATATGCGAAATATTGCTGAAGTCATAGACAATTCTATACTTTGAACTATTAAAGTTGACCTGGTTATCGAAGGGTTTTGTGGGGGGCAGCTCGGAACGAAAACATGGTTCTTAGGGGTACCTTCTACTTAAAGTTATTAGGACTGACCAGCCTCACAACCTGGTTTCTTTTGGTGGCTAGGTTAGCCTTGGGATAAGTGATTTTTGGGTATGATTGATGCGATGAAATTTTGGATATTGACTCATAAAGTAATTCACTGTTGTTACGGCTTAAGAGGGCGCTTAAAATAGAATAGTAATTACGGTTTGTTTTCAAGGATGGATTCAATAGTATATTAAAAATAAAAATATTATCATTGACAACATTAAACTTTCGAAAATAAATTACTCAATATTAGTAATATTTAATATTTTTCAAATGAATAACAATTAATACGCAGTATGCTGCATATTAAACAATTGAAAATACAAGTGTATTTTTGTTTTGCAAAATGCTTGCTATCGGGTTGATTATTTTTAGGTGCTCTCTTAAATTAAATTTAACGGTTAGGAACACTACAGAACTATGAATACATTTTAAGTTTGGAGCCAAACGTTAACAAATTATAATTGCTTAAGTGAGGTGGTGGGGTTATAAATTTACATAAATTATTTTTATTATAGTTTTGCTAATATTTGTGAATGTATTTTAAAGAATAAAATTTTACTTCGGCTTTAAATTTAAAACGCCTGCGCAAATATTTTAGGGGCGATTGTAACGATACAGGCTGTCTCGTGACGTCACAAATATTATAAATTTTACCTAAAGTATAAAAATACTGAAATAATTTCATTGAAGCATTTTACGCACAAAGAATAGTCCAAAAATAAAGGAAATAGTCGTTGGCATCGCATTAACTGATAGAGAAAATGTAGAGATAGGTGTAAAAGTGGTTACCTGTGGTAAAATAAGGTAACAGTAAAAGAAATCAAACCTTCTTTATATTTAGTTTTACCTTTTTACCTTTCTACCTTTAAAGTGTTTTTGATATATAATAGGATTTTGAGAGCTGTCAAGCTGTCAGGCGGTCAGTGATGAAAATGATTCACGGGGTTCGCAAGTCGAAACCTGGTAAAAAAATGCACATGAAATTATCGGTTAAATTCTTAGATAAATTCACCCTCTCAATTAATTCTGGATCTGGGGGGAAGTATGCCTCGGGTCCAGGAACTCAGTAAGAGATAAGTTGAAACATTGCAACGAAGCTTGTCTTCCCTTATTTTGCTTAGGGCAAGCAGTTCGCGTGTTATGTGGAGACCTGCACCAGATTTTGCCTCCGTTATAGGATCTGGATCCACCTTTTTGGTTTGGTTTGCATTCTGGCTGAAAGGAGGGCTGAAAAGATTAACTGTCCCGTCTTCGTGTATACGATACCCGGATCCTAAATGCAAATTAAGCTGAACTGTCCCAAGTGTTAGGGTTTTGTCTTGTATGCTGTCCATGGACTCCGGTCCCGCATGCAAGATAAAAATTAGGTGGCAATAGGTTTTAGCTTTGGAGAGCTTTTGTCACAGCTCGTTCCCTCATAGGGTTAGATCAGGTATGTTCTCATTGCACACACCGAGAACAGACATGCACGTTTAAAAGTAAATGTGAGATTTGTAGCAATCTCTAGTGTTTGGGGGTACACACTAATGTATAGGGAAAAGCTATAAGTCGAGGAATACACATGCAGGAGGGGAAAGTTAGGGTTAAAATATTAAAATTCGCGAAAAAATAATAGTGTTAGGGAAATAGATAAAATTCAATAAATAAATAAATAAATTTAAAACGGCATAAAATACATTTAAAGACAAATTCATCATAATAAAATACTAATAAATAAAAGTGCTAATAAATACAATACGTAAATTATCAAAACTATAAAAATATAATCCAAGTTTTCTCGAAGGTTGAAGCTGTGGGTGTTTATTATAGGGCTAGATTGTCGTGGACCTTGCTTTTGGCGGAAAGCTGGGTGATCACAGAAGGTTTTAGTGTGCAGAGAGCAACGCTGCAAAGGTATAAGTAGGTATTTTCTATAGCTGGCACAAGCTTTTGCGAAACTACAGTAGAGATAGAAAGGGGAATGTGTTTGAATACGATTCATCACATTAGTTTTCGTGACTTAGTCTCAACTGAAAAATTATTGTCGTTAACGTTGCGGATCATATTAGTATAAATACGTAATTCTATAAATCTATTTTGTGGTAAAAGTACGTTGTACTATTTATCTATCCTGTGGTATAGGAAGATATTTCTTTAGTTGGGGTTTGCGATGTTCTACGGAGGATATGGAAAGGATCTATTCCTACACGGTGATAGTAAACGCAGATACCAAGTTATGATACTACTGAGAAAATATTATTCTGTGCCTAATTCTGATGTACAAATTCAGCATAATTAGATAGGTATTTTCTTAGCGGATTCTAGGCGGAATTTTACTTAGGAGAGTTGGAAGGATCATATTCCTGCAAGGAAACGAACGGTTTGTATTCTAGTTGCAAAATAGGTAATGCTTGAACGATAGTTAAGTAACTACCGGGAATTAGTAACGACTGGGAATTTATTCTTTATACTTACATAACTATTGGGAATGTATTCTCTGTTTGGAATCATTCGCAAGTAACTTAAATAAAATCGTAATTGAGTTTTGCTCTAGGATCGAAATACATAACGATAGTTAGGAAACTACCGGGAATTAGTAACGACTGGGAATTTATTCCTTTTACTTAGATAACTATTGAGAATTTATTCTCTGGTTGGAATCATTCGCGAGTAACTTAAATATAATCGTAATTGAGTTTCACTCTAGTACGAAATAGGTAATGCTTGTACAATAGTTAAATAACTACCGGGAATTTATTCATAGTTTAGGGTTGTTCGTGTTTGTTTATAGATCAATTTAGTGGAATTCAGAGTTGGGTTTGTTTGATTGATTTTTCAATAAGAATTTTACTATTTATTCTATAAAAACATTTAATGTACTAGTGATAAGAAATTGTCCTTCGTGTCTTGGGTCAAGCACAGCAGTACCTGTTAGTGATCTCCTTACCAAACGGATAGGGGTAGCTAATTTAAAGATTCGAATGAGAATATCTTGTTGTTAGGAAATAACATCAAAAATCTATAATATTATTTGAAGGAAACATGTCCTTATCGTATTTCATAATAATGAAACATAATACCTAAATTATATAAACGGGTTTTAGATTACTTTTCAATACAAGTTCTGGAAAATAGAGACAACCTGAATATCACTAACAGATCATTGAATTCAAATAAATATTTACAGTTAAAATTAATACTACTGTTTAGTCCACTACATGCTGTTGATATAGAATCTACGATAATATTGATAATCTTTAGACGAAAACTAGGAGATTTGAAAGTTGAGCTATTTTTAGAGTCTGTCATATACCGAATGTAGTACGTATTAGATAGACTCACAATTAACTAAGGTGATGTCTATTTTGTTAGGATTTGGAAAAAAATAATGTCCTCTTGTCCCTTGCACCTTTTGGAGTCCAAACTAGATAAGTAGATAAGAATAGGTAGATGGGGTACCTGACGTACTGACTTGGGATAAATAGAACAAAATTTAGTAAAATCAAATTTCTCTTAGTGTGGGGGAATTTCACACACGGTACCTCCGTGTGGGAAATTTCAAGCACTAAATAGTGGAGGGTTAACCAGCCAGGTAGTCGAGACCCACAGCATTGGAGCGGTGGCGGGGCTCCTATGCCAGAGTTATGATAAACAAATAGAGTTTACTATGACTTTGCTATATAACCAACTCAAACTCAGTTAGCAATATACTTACTTACGTTTTATCTATGTTTCACTTTCCTATCTTGTTAATTTCAACATACGTTCGTCATGAAGCTTTAATTTACTTTCAGTTTTGTTTATGACTAGGAATTATAATGTTCAATTTTTTGCAGGAAAAAATTATTCATTCCTACAATTGAAACCTTTCGAAAATATAGTAGGAAATATATTGATTGGTGCATAATATGATTTTATGTGGAAATTTCAGTTCGGTTACTCAGAGTATAGGAATAGTGTTCACCAGGGGATTAAATTGCAACTATTTGTAGGACGATGAATATTTTAAATTTATTTAATATTATTGAATAGGTTAGATGTTAGTTAGGTATTGTCTCATTACTTTAAAAGGATTTGGATTACTACATTATCACAACGTACGGTTCTACCATTTATAGGAGACGATTCACAAGGCCATAAACATTAAAATAGGTAGTCCAAAAAATTCAACAATCTTTGATCACTTTTAACTTCATATGATTAGTTCAGTATATTCGGTGATTTCGGTGAATTTATTATTAATGTATTATAATTAGGTTAAGAGAGGGTTCTTTTACAATACGCTTGACAATGTCACGAAGAAGTTTACTTAAATTACTGCATAATATAGTTTTGCAAATGTCTTAATCTTATACTCCCCTTGTAAAAAGAAAACAAAGTAACACTCATCAAAATATTCTTTTTTAAATTGTATTTCTCCGTATAATTGTAATTATGTTGGGTTATTTATTAAAATAACCCAACATAATTATAAGACCTAGCACAGACTTAGTTCTTTCTTATTCTTATTCCGAGTGGGGGCGATAAAGGCCTGCACTGACGTCCCGCTTGGGGTGTATTGTGCATTTCCCCCTGCCAGCTCAGTTACCCTAACCAACCTAACTCCTTGAAATATCGGAGCACAGCCTTGGGTCGCTGACATAACTGTTCCAGTGATGATGATGGTGGTGATAATGACAAAGCAGTCAATACGGATGAGCCCAAGCATGCCGATGATGATGAGCGATTCTTGTGATTGGCGGGTTCTGACATCTCAGCTCGTAGACCCGTTTTAATTCTTGCATCTTCCGTGGCTTCGCAGTGCAGCAGCACGTGCTCCACGGTTTCTTGCTCCTGCATGCAACCACGACACAGAGGACTGTCCGTGTCTCCGATTTTGTGCAGATGGTAGTTTAGGTCGCAGTGCCCCGTCAAGATACTTACCATAAGGCGGAGGTCCTGCCTAGCTAACTTTAGTAGGTTATTTGTTACATTCTTATTTAGAGACGGAAACGTCATTTTTGTCATGTCTGCAATCCGTTCTTTTGTCCCAAAGCTTCTGTTGTTCTTTTTCCGAATAACGACCAAGTAGATTCCTAACTTCCATCGCAGTAGGTTTACAGAGCTCCATCACATCTTTGCCAATTTGCTTATTGGCTCCTTCCCTAGCCAGAGAGTCTGCTCTGATGTTACCAGAACAATGACCATGGCCCTTTGTCCATTTCACTACGACTTTATGCTTATCGGACAAGTGTTGTAGAGCCGTATGACACTCTGCTACAACCCTAGACCTAGTCATAGGTTTTCTGAGTGCATAGATTATGGCCGCACTGACAGACCTAGTTATTAAGTAAAACTCTACTAGTACCACTTAGGTACTCGTAATACAAGACAGGTACTGTTTATTAAATGAATTGGTAAGTATTGTATTTTAATTAATTAAATACCATTTTTTATGTTAAATCTAAACAAGAAAACATTTTCTGCAAACAGCTCTAACAACAAAGCAACACGCTATCCCATCCGTTGTGCGCGCACAAAAGAAACTTTAACGTGTTTTAAAATTAAGTTGTAAGTAACATTTTCTCAGAGAGAAAAATAAAGACAGAACCTATTTGTTCTCATTCTCTTTAGTGATTTACAAGATAACGTCTTTAGATTGTAGAAGAAATTTGTGATACACTTTACTAAACGTAACATAGAAAACGGGCCAGTATCAAATATCAATGACACTTTAATTCACTTAATGGTCTCAATGTATTTTATTGTACTGCTCCAAAAGACAGCGCGCTACAGAGTTTAATGGAGCACGTAACGAACTCATAAACTGCTGTTAATCTTTACTAATTGGGATGACATTAGAAGAACAAACATAGTTAATATCAATAATAGTCAAAGAACACAAATGGGTACGGGTGGTCCTATAAATTTCCAAGCTTTTATATTGTTTGATAATAGCTAAAAGGTAACCCACATAAAAATTAAGATAACAGTGGCATTTGAAAAGCTAAATAAAACCGTCGTTAATTCTACTTTTATTAAAGTTCGTGCGCCGGCGACATAAAGTAAATCGATAAGCGAAATGATCCAGCTATTTATGATACGAAGTACAAGCGTTGTGTAACCAGTAACTGTTGGGTTTGGAGATACAGAGGAATCACCAATCAAGTTAATTGTTAGGAGAAGCAGTTTAGTGAAACCCTTCATTAAAGTTATCCGAGAATCTAAGCCGGAATCCGTGTAACGTAATCGATTTTGGAACGAGCAGCCGCGAAGGACAAAGTGCGGTCACGAATTTACATATAAATTCGGGATTATTTTAATTTAAAACGCATTTGGAAAGTTTATTTGCATTTATATGAAGAGCCATTACCGTTTTCTTTGTCGCGACTAATATAGCAGATCACTGAGCTTACACATTATGGACTGGGAACGTCGAGGGTCGAAGTGGGAAGTGATTTACAACCAGTTTCATTGAAGAATCCAATTTCACTCTCCTCTCTCACTTCCACATTTTAAAAGTTGGATTATGCAAGCGGGATGCATATAGCCCATTAGCTACCCCCGACGTTTTTTTCGGGCTCTACTTTTGTAAACAAACTAAGCTGACATGGTGAGTTGGTGACCACTTAATAAAATTAAGCAATTTATTAATGTACCGCATTTGCTTAGGGCGGATAGTCGTTAAGTCTAATTCATTAAACAAATTTCGATGGCTGAAGTTTCCTAGATGTAAAGCATTATGTTTTACGTTAAAGTTTGAAGTCGGCTGTAAAGTTCAGTCCATTAATTTCAGTACTAATGAATCTATTACTCAGTTTGTTTAAGGCTTTGATCTTTAATGAAATGTTTAATTAATTTTATTTGTAGGTGACAATATATTTATCGTATTACATTTCCTTCCTAAAATGTAATTATCGCATCATATCAAAACTCGTGTATCGTTTAACATCAAAGGACACGAAAACACGTGAATATTGGTGAGATGTGACATTAATTAAACCGGTTTAATCCTTTACCGGTATTAAATCAGGCATTTGTTACCAGACGCCTGTGATCCCTGCTTCCTTCGTGTGAGTATAAATATATAATTCTTGCACTAATAGCTCGTAAATATTTCAGCGCAAGCGGCGGACACATGCGTCTCTAGACAAATGGTCGCATATATAATATACGTTGCCATCACTTTGAGCATTCCCATTCGTTACGTTTCCGACGACTGAAATAACAATACTGGGCCATTACTGAAATCTACAGTTTAAAAATTCGACCGGAAATGTTCCTCCAATCCATCACTTTTGGCTAGTCTTTAAACAACAGCTGTGGGCCATCGGCGGGGTATTCTAACAATACACGTAATGAAGTCTGAATGTAACGTTACACTAGTGGAATCTTTGTTGGGAGTGTTCATTAGAGTTCCTTAACTTGAAGAGTAGGGATAATGTAGTTAGTGTGAGGTTTCAATGTCAGCCAGATGTCTTACCTCGCAGCTAATTGATCTTTGGCTTTCAGCTTTTTGTTTCACGATGTTTAGTGTAACTTGGTATATAGAGACGAAAGAGAATGTAGCTGTGGTTGTCATAGAAGACAAACAATTAGTTCGTTTAACAGGTAATTTTCTGCTCACGGAGTAAACAGTTTCATCGTTGATTCTACCTCTTTCGTTGATCAATATATGTACCTTTTATCTACTTATTTGCACATAGTAATTTTGTATTCTCATTCTAGAAACTTTTTATACCAGTATTAATATCCTTTAGCCTTTATACATATTTGTTACAGTGATGATATAGAGGTAGGTACTAAGAAAGAACGGAACGAGGAGATCCGCAGGAGAACTAAAGTGACCGATATAGCTCTTAGAGTTAGTAAGTTGAAGTTGCAATGGGCAGGCCACATCGCTCGTAGAACTGACAACCGATGGGGAAGAAAGGTTCTCGAGTGGCGACCACGAACCGGAAGACGCAGCGTAGGCCGGCCCCCCACTCGGTGGACCGATGACCTGGTGAAAGCCGCGGGGAGCCGATGGATGCAGGAGGCGAGCAGCCGCTCAAAGTGGCGTGCTCTGGGGGAGGCCTATGTTCAGCAGTGGACGTCTTCAGGCTGTTAATGATGATGACTAACAAAGAAAGAAAGGAGAAATACGAATACTGGAACAGTTTTTCAATTACCAACCATTGGAGAACTTAGCATTCACTTAGACTCAACCACTTGACTGTCTTACCTGTAACAAGCAAAAACAAATTATAAGACTATAAAATAAAGGTCACATAGTGAAAATATATTGAAATAGAGTTGGTAGGCGTCGCCCCGGTCGTGTTTCATTCTTGACAGGCTCCCTAGGAGGATCGTGTCTCTAACAGATTTTATGGAGGTACCTTCAAGATTATAAAGCATTTATAGGGACCTGCAACACTGGATAATCGGATGAGTATAGGTCTAGTGGGGAGAAGATGACATCATTGTTGAGGTTTTCGAGATTATAGTGAACTTAGTTTTATTTGTATAACATGTTCCTTTATCAGTTTTTTCAGGTACTAGAGATGATGTTGAAAAAGAAAATTTCATCAAACATTAATGTAATAGTATAATATAAAAAAATAGCTGAGGAGCTAAGTTATTATATATTGTTATGTAAACGATGACGTGACAAGCCAGTCGTTCACCTGGTGTTAAGCGTCACGGCCGCCCATAACAGATTGCAGTGTCACTCGGAGCTCTAAATTAAAGTTTCGCGTGACACTGCACTGCGCACGTCATCCTGAGACATCACACAGTTTAGTAATAAGATTTCTATACTAAGAGAGCGATCATAAAGTCTCATTTGCCCAGTAATTACAGCTACAATGCCCTTCAGACCTAAACACAGCAGTGATTGCAAACCACTGCTTGGCGGCAGAATAACTGACAAAGCCGTGGTACCTACCTATAGACGAACATTGCAGAAAAGTCCTTCCACAAAATAGAGCAGGTTGCGACATATTTAATCTGTACTTATTTTAGTATTTGGATCTTGGATAAACGCATTTTGCTGCCAGAAACACTTTAAAAAATTAAGCCTGAAAACATATTTTTTTTTATTTTAGATAGGTAAACAGTTACCGCAGAAATGATAAAATCAACATTCCAAAAGTCAATATAACCGGAGAAATTAATCTGAAGCTAAAAAGGGCGGCTCTTGAAAGTTATCTGCGAGAAGCCGCGTCGTGAGCATGACCTCACAATCAAATGTCAAAGAAAGTTTTATCAGAGGAAAGTTGACAAATAAATCCCTCGTCCCGCTGCCGAAGTTTTCTCATACTCCACGCAGCGGTACGTGATTTGGCCAACTCTATCTGGCTCTTATTGTGATCGGGGCATCGCCGCCGTGCTTTTGCATTACAATACTACTCATGATGTGGGGGATCTTGATCGAATTTGTGGACAAGGTGTGATGCTCTTTTGAACCAGCTTCAGAAAAAAAGGTTCTCTATTTGGTTGTATTTTTCTTTCTTTTTTTAATATTGTTTACCTATGATCTCCGATTTGGATTTTTTTATTTGAAAGCATAGGTATACTCTCAGATTGATTCCATTGAAATTTGAACAAAATCAGTTGTGTGGTTTGGTTCTTAAATCAACATACTTACTTAACTGGAAAATATATAGATTAAAATAACATCCTTAGTATTTACTCAGCATGAAATAAAGACGATTAAGGTCAGTTTAACCCGTTTAAAAAAATATATTAGCAAAAAAATTAACGTCAATAAGTATTTCGAGGTACTACGGAACCTATTTTCCCAAACAGATCCAAAGTTTGAGTTGAAAATGCAAAATAAGAAATGTGCTATATTCGTGTAAAACCATAAACGTTCCTCCTTATCAAAATTGTGAATGCCAAGCACGGAGATACGTTATATCCGAGTTGAATATATATGACTCTTCCACGATTCTACTTTATCATAAAGTAAATAGTGGGAAAGAAACACGGGGGCGCAGACGAGCGGGCGCCATTACGATTAGATATTATTTGCGGTGACATTATTTAGGTAAGCTAAGCACCTTAATAATAATTTATCTCTACCAACTCTCTTTTATGGAAAGAAAGAAGAAATAAAGAAATCATCTGTTAGTAAAGCTCACTGATTTAAATTACGTACTTCGCAGACAAGTACAAGTTTACAAGTATTAGTAACAAAAGTAGGTGCACGACGAGTGACAGACATATCACGCAAAATAGAAAACTATTTTTTCAAGAAACTATTTATTTATATGTATGCGAGACTGATTAAAATAAATTGAAGAAAACATTGGACGTTATGTTTAACAACGAAACTTTGCAGACGACAACTTGACTCTTTTACTTGTTTAGAATTGTTTTGTTTTGTATTTTGAATACCTACAAATATTTTATACCTGTCTGAGAACAACACTTACCTTTACCATTCTATAAAAAAAAAAATCAAACGATTATTTTATCCATACAATTTGATTAACTTCAGTTTGTTAAAGTAGCGATTCATTTTATAACTTATATGACTTGAGTAATATTTAGTACCATCATCATCATCATCATTAACAGCCTGAAGACGTCCACTGCTGAACATAGGCCTCCCCCAGAGCACGCCACCTTGAGCGGCTGCTCGCCTCCTGCATCCATCGGCTCCCCGCGGCTTTTACCAGGTCGTCGGTCCACCGAGTGGGGGGCCGGCCTACGCTGCGTCTTCCGGTTCGTGGTCGCCACTCGAAAACCTTTCTTCCCCATCGGTTGTCAGTTCTACGAGCGATGTGGCCTGCCCATTGCCACTTCAACTTACTAACTCTAAGAGCTATATCGGTCACTTTAATTCTCCTGCGGATCTCCATAAAGATCATGTTAAGTAACTTATAAAAACGTATTGAACACATTGGATAGCCTAGTATTTTTCTCCAATGTGATGACAGAAGCGATGCTTACTTGCATTTGTATCTAGTCGTGATGGTGGTCTAACCACCATCGGCGTTCGAAACGATATTTCACAGACAGTTAACGATCTATTTACACGTGACTTCTTGTTCGACTTCGAGACCGCACCTCAAAGGAATGCTTTAGAGGCTCGGAAGTTGACAAATCCCCGACGTTATTTCTGTACTAATTAGGCAAGAAACCGTGGGCGTATTCAGAATGACAAACGAAAGGCGACACGTATTTACAAGAGCTCACACAAATAAATGCATTTGTTGATCACTTCAGCGCGGCGGCGGTGGTTCAAAAAGTGACGTTTGTTAAATATAGTCATTTGTTTTAGATGTCACGTAGAGTCTAAGAAATGATTGTTGATCGACAATCGAGCGCGGGCGGTGACGGCCTTCCGTCCATTAATGAAATGGTGATTGGTTTGTTTGCCTATGACTATTTTTCATGAATTGCTGTGTTAATGAATTTGCTGCGGATGTTCTGTAGGCTTTAGGGAAGTTCGCTGCACGATAATGTGTATACTATAAAGTACTGCTAATGTACATAAAATTGTAATGGGAATAGGATACACGTCTTTACATATCAACAATAATAGTTATGACCAAATTAACAATAAACTTGATGGCTTACAAAATAAGTTATGTTCTATCAATGCCGCCCAACGCAGACGAAATGCATTTGAGCCTACGACGAGCTATTATAGTATTATAGTACCTAATTTCCACTGTCAGCTCAACTAAGTGCGTAGTTTACATAAACGCGTTTGCCCGTTTTCAAAGGAATTGAAATTAATTATAATATAGGTACTAAATCCGAAACGAGGAGATCCGCAGAAGAACTAAAGCACAGATAACCCCCAATAGATACCACATGAAAGACGACGACCGCGACCCACGCATTGGCGTAAATGGGTCTATATAAATCACCGCTTCGCAGCACGGCCTTAGTTTCGACCAATTATTAGAGTTCATTATTAGGGCGTCACTCGAAACAGCCAATAATAGCGCATTGGCTCCAGTCCCCGCAACCCGCGCCTTCCTCCAGTTTTGGTGAGCTAGGATCCGAACAAAAATCCCGTAATGCAGTATCTATTGGGGGTTATCTGTGAACTAAAGTGACCGATATAGCTTAGAATTAGCAAGTTGCAAGGCATTGGGCAGGCCCGCTCGTAGAACTGACAACCGATGGGGAAGAAAGGTTTTCGAGTGGCGACCACGAACCGGAAGACGCAGCGTAGCCCGGCCCCCCACTAGGTGGACCGACGATCTGGTGAAAACCGCGGGGAGCCGATGTATGGAGGAGGCAAGCAGCTTCTCAAAGTGACACTCTGTCGGCGAGGCCTATGCAGCAGTAGACGTCTTCAGGCTGTTGATGATGATATATAGGTACTTACTAATATTAAGTCGCTATATTCTCTAATAAGATTTGGCTTTATAAAATCTAATAATATGACGTCAGTGGACCAAAGTTCGATAGCTCTTAAGTTCGAAGTTATCCCTCTATGACGTAACTACTTACTGCAACGCATTTAGGTACGACCTAGCTAGAGAGATAAGTGTGAACCTAAGATCTGTCAAAATTTAGTGCAGACGGGCATTAGCCACCTATATTGTATAACATTGTTAATTATATAGAGATAATAAATATTCTTTGTTTTTCACTTATTAAAGGGTTTGGTTATTTGAAAATGCATGCGTTCCAAATCATAATACATAATATAAAACAGTTGTATTGAAATTGCGGTAAATAATTATGTCATTATCATATCCGATGATTCTGCAAATGATTCATTAATTGACCTCCATAATGAGCATAATGACATATCCATTCGTGTCGATTGGCGGCGAATGGACATCTGCATTTAAAATGTATATTTGGAGTTTGTGAAAAAGTTCACGTCGTTGCATTGTATTATTTCACAAAACTTATGCTTTTTCTAGTGTTAATGTTTAAAATTAGTGGCATTTTACGCATTGAGTGCTGAATTACGAGTATAAGTGTTGGCAAGTGATATAATGTAGTGAAACGTGGTTTTTCGTGTTGCTTCCAAAATTCCACAGAAGTCTCTAGTAAAGTTGCCACTACTTTACTAGGACATGACTTAGACTGGATTATGAATACCTGACTTAGACTGGACTATGACTGACCCTGACTGACTGTGACTAATACTTGACTTTACATGAAATATTTCATAATACGATGAAAAACTACATACAATACTTGACACTGGCTAAATACACTATGTGTGGAACCAAAATATAAGAAAAAAAAAATGTATATTTTGCAGAATGTTTCAATAAATAAACTTCAATATATTGTACGGGAAGTAAGGTAGTATTACGATTGTGTTTTGTTATACCTACATTTATGATTAACTGTAGGATTTCTGAAAACTTGTGATTTAAGTACCGATGGGGAAGACAGGTTCTCCAGTGGCGACCACGAACTGGAAGACGCAGCGTAGGCCGGCTCCCCACGGTGTGGACTGACGATGTATTGAAAACCGCGGGAGCTGATGGATGCAAGAGGCGAGAAGCCACTGAAAGTGGCGCTCTGTGGAGGACACCTTTGTTCAGCAGTGCACGTCTTCAGGCTGTTGATGATCATGATGATGATGATGATGATGATAATGGTGATTTAAGTAGACACTAGATATTTAGTACTAAATGTAAAATAATATAAAGGTTCCAAAAAAAGAAGATACATTATGTTAAAATAAATAACATAATTTTATTGGAAAAAATTGCCACACAATTATTCTCTTATTTATTAAATTGCTCAAATTTTCATGATTGGAATATAGTTTCGTCGATATTTAATGAGATAATACTATATTTAATATAGAAAATAACAAAATTTAGAACCCCTGCTTTAATTAAATTAAAGATATTGTTACACAGGGCGTTCTGCAATTATAAATCACAATTGCAGTGGCTATTCGCGATTATGTTCTCAGTTGATATTACGTAGGATATTCACCTCGTCGGCAGAGAACAAAGGGTAATTTTCATTTATTACCGGCCATATTATAACAGGGAGTTTGTTTTCGGCCGACTGTCTTACTTACAAAAACAAGTACCTTATAAAACTGTTATTAAATTTGTTAATAGCGTATCTAATTGTATAGGGATGGGGAGTATAGTATCGACGTTTTTATTGAGCTTTAATTCGAAAAATCGTCAGAAAAACATTACTACTTAATTAGATAGTTTTCAATGTTTCCGAGTGAAAAATGAAAATTGTTTGCCAATGATGGAAAATGACACCAAAAATTTATTCTTTCACGATATAATGTAAATTAATTTAATTAAATTTAATTTGCAGTAAATAAGAAATGAACAATCCCTAAATAGGTATTTAGGGATTGTTCATTTATTTACTGCTGTTTAAAAAATACTCGCATCTAAAATTGTTGTGTAGGTATATAACGCCCTATAAATTAAGATAAAAATAATTGACTTGACACTCTAACATTACTATAAATAGATATAAATGTCAGTATAATTGTATATGTCAGATTCCCACTACATTCGATAATTATTGGTGCATCTCTAAATCTCTAAAGACAACATTTTCGTGTTTTTTTCCCTACAGTTATTAAAATAGAAGGGCCAATGAATCTTAAATTTACTACAAATTAGCCAATTATACATTATACAAAGAGAAATTATAAGGTAATTACGTGTAATAGGAGTGGTTTGAAGAGCTTTCCGATCATGGAAGTCTAATCAGAATACATTCGACCTTTAAACTTTTGTGGTAGCTAACTTGAGTATAGTATCGATTGGTCTATAGAATTACGTATAATGTCCTTTGTTTGTATGTCTTTTTTAATCTGGAATCTTCTCTATTTTGCCGGCATAACTACACTATCAAAAAAATTTAGCCTTGACCACAGAATAGTTATATAGTACTCATCCTTGACGCTTTGCTGCAACGGTTTTTTTATTTAAAAAGTGTATACTTAAAAGCTTTTTTTAGTTTTGACGTCAACAACACCAGGAATCAAAGTACCTGTCACTCCTTTAAAAACCCGATACGTTCAAAATATATGATGTTTTGCGTTTAGAAGGCAAAAACGAAGTTGCACTTGATATCCAGTGTTTTTTTGCTGATAATGATTTCCTACAACAAACTCAACTTCAAAGAAAATGTTGGCAAAAGATAATATCAAGGACAACAACCTTTTTTGGTGTTAATAATAAGAATAAGGACCACTTCAAAAGCACTTGCAACAGCAAGGCTCATCAACAAAGTGTATGCCAGTAGATACGAATTAGCTGCTCAATTAGAATCACATTACTTGGAACAATTTACCGCTAACCGGTCGTGGGGCGCTCGATGCGCTTGGAATAACAAAATGGCTGGTCAAGCGGGACGGATGTAGGGATATGCGTATGGGGGTAAGATGTATAGGCTCTAAGGGCTGGTGGACTCTTTGCATGGTTTTGACGCACTTGGTCAATATTTTCCTTGTTGAAGTGAGCATGGATTCAACAATGTGTAACCAACTACGCATAGTTGGTTGAGACATTGTAGCTTTAAAAAAGCTTTCACAACTTTTCATTGCTTATAACTTTCTAGAATCGATATTTAATCATTATACCTACTTATATAATTATAAAAACATTACCTGACATAACCTGTTGTGTGTGTAACTCATGAGAGCGAATTTGGCTCAGTGGTAGTTCTTAGGACCTTCAGTTCAAACCGACGCACCTTTAGTTTCGAATCTCACTTGACTTCGCACCAGTTAAGTACTTTTCACGGTTATTGCAGAATTGGCACTCGCTCTTACAACGGCGAAGGAAAACAGTGAATTGGCAATGTTCAAGAATCACAGTCAAGGACATGATTGTGCCATCCACAAACCCGCGTTTGGCCAGCGTGTGGTGGCCAAATGCCCCCGCGTGGGTGCGTGGTGGTTTGCACTCTCTTCCTCTGAAAGAAGGCCCATGTCTCAGTGAGAACGTATGGGCTACATTACTTGCTATTATAATAAACAAGGCTTGCTATAAATTCAATATTTACTAACAATATCCCACAGTCCACCAGCTGCACCTTTCCTTAATCCGTCACACACCCAGGCCCTTGTTACAAGCTTCCAGCTCCAGAGATACGTAGATGGGAGCTTGTAGAATGGACGTAAAACTTTATTGGACTGTTGGTGAACTTTTATTTGCACCGAGTAGTCGCGCGTTGCCGTGCATGACTCATAGCAGGTGCAGGACAACTGTTTGTAGTCAGGTAGAAAATAAATAATATATAGGTACAATATACTTAAAATGGGTATATGTCGGGGTATGAGCAGAATGGCCACATCGTGCCACGAGCAGCAAAAGCAACATTAAAACTGGTCGTAATCAGGTATTGAACGCACAATGCTCAAAACGTAACTTTCCTGTCTCGAGTGACAGTCGAGCACTTCTTTTATACTTGTTCAGTGGAGGGGCGTTGCAGGTAGAATGTGACGCAATACCCGATTGCGACCAGTTTTAATGTTCCTTTTGCTGCTCTTACCACGATGTGGCCATTCTGCTCATACCCCGACATATACTTTAAAACTTTTGTGTTTGTTTTCCTTTCGTCACTATTGCAGGGTGTTAAGATCCTTTATGATCAGAATGCCTATACAAAACAAAATGCTAAAATAAATTTGCCTAAAAACGACTATAAGACTAATAAGTCATAAAAGCGTTATGCCAAAAATCAAAAAGCTTTAAGAGCATAACGTCTAAGATGCTGTTGACCACAGACCTAGATTTTTTCGTTATTGCGCTTCTTTTTCCTGTGCACAAATACTTGTCCTGTTACGGGAATCAAACCCGCCGCCTCCAGGTCATGAGCCGACCTGCTCAATCATCACACCTGAGGCTGCCAAAAAAGGCTATTACGTAAATGAAGACAAGGACCACGGTTCTTGGCCATCTTTTGTTCTTTTCATTCAAATTTTTAAATCAATTGCGATAGATGAGCAGAGCACGTCAAAGAAATCATATTGTACGTGAATCGCATCTTTGGCAAATAATTATATTTAATTAGTTTTAGAGTAGGTATTATATATAATAAGAAATTAATTTAAAATCAAGCGCACAGCATAGCTACACTTACAGAAAAATCTAAACTTATAAAACACCGACCACGACGTTATTAAAAACCATTTCCAAGGTAACAGTTAATAAACATGCGTTATAAACATTTAATCCCACTCACCTTCAAATCTCACTAAACCGATTTCTAGCTCTACGCTCCAATCACTGGAACTCATTGGCCGAACATCCAAAAAATCGTGATCGGACCACCCACAGCCTCTGTGAGAAGGCAAATAAAATAAAAAGACGATAAATAACAGTGCCCTCGCATAATTGATCACAAATTAAAACTCGCAGCGCGTCCGAAATGTTAAACGAACGTTGCCGAAAGCGAAATTAGTACCTGCATACATACACGAACTCACACACACAAGCATACACCTCTGAGGCTAGGGTTGCCTCAGAGATATTATACAACAGAAGTGTCACTTTGCATTCTGGATTAAGTAGGGACAGTAAAATTAATTTAAATTCATAATAGTATGCAGTCTACTAGGTGGTAGGACTTTTCTGCAAAGTTCATCCACCGTCATTAGGTACCACCGTTTTGCCATGTTATTCTGCCGCCAAGCAGTAGTGTGTAAGCGCTACTGTGTTCTGGCTTGAAGGGTGCTGTAGCTAGTGAATTACTGGGCAAATGAGACTTTATGACCTGATCTCACAGTCTAGTAATCTGATTACTAGAGTGCTGAGCTGATGTCTCAGGATGACGTGCGCAGTGCAGTGTCACGCGAACCTTTATATTCGAGAGTTCAACTGTTATGGGCGGTCGTGTCGCTTGACATCATGTGAACGGCTAGTTCATCAAGTCATTCATTATCATAAAAAAGGCATGGTGGCAAGTGTTAAAAAGTAAAGTAAAAGAAAGGGTCACCTTAGAATATACATAAAGACATTTGTAACTTTACCCGAACCACGCCGTTTCTAGCAGTAATTTCTTTATATTCTATAAAATAAGGAAATAAAATATTCTGCACGTAGCTCTGTGTAGGTAAAGGTGTAATTGACAAGTAATGAAAATTCTATATACAAAAACCAATATCAAAAACATTTAAAAATAAAAATACAAGTATAAAAAGGTTTCATGGTGGCGGTAGGCCACAGTAACTATTAGACGAGAAGACTATGAATCTTGCATGTTGTAGCTCTTGGGAAAGGTCGCTGGTGGAAGTTCATTCCACATCTTACGGTGTACGGCAAGGAAGTTAGCATAAATCGCGTCATATGTGATTTCCATGACTCAATAATGCGTGGATGTGTTTTTTTCTAGGCAGCGAGAGGTGCAACGGTAGAAACGCGATGCTGGTATTAGACCGGATAGAATTTATAGTGTGTAATTCTCTATTCTAGACATACGAATCCATAAAATAAATAAATATGTGTGGACATTTCTCACAGCGCCATCTAGCCCCATAAGCATAGCCACTAAGCATAGCTTGTACTATGGGAACCAGATAACTGATAGAATACTTAGATACTTTTTTGTTTGTAAATACATACATAGAATACAAATAACACCCAGACACAGAACAAACATCGATGTTCATCACACAAATTTTTGTCCCAGGTGGGAATCGAACCCACAACCTATACAAAAAGAAAAGAAGAAGAACTGAAGAAGACTGAAAATCAAATCCATTCAGAACTCCAAGCTACACCGACCTCACCTGGTGGGATAAGGATAGATGGATGATGATAATGATGATGATGTATAATATAATTGAAATTGTGTTGTAGTAGCCCTGTGTCTGTTTCACATCATCACACTCACGGCCTGTTTACTGACTCAAACAAAGGGACGCATTCAGTAGGTATAACATGCTGCTAAAATAAATTGTTTTTAAATATGTATTACGAGCGTTTAAATAAAAAGCTGGTTATTATTTTAAGAGACTTAAATGTTTTATTTGAAACTTAAACAATATAATAATATAATTAAAATAAACTCAAAGGAAAAAACTGTTTCAATGATTCAGCTTCATTGTAGCATGAAACTTGACTCAACTTGACTTTTATGTTATAAGTTTTTTACGTTCTAAGTTTTTGAATCCTCATAAATATTTGAAGACCTTTATGATTATTGTAGGTACGGATCTTTTTAGTTTTTTTTCTATTTAAGTACTTACTTCAAAATAAACAAATAGATAATAGTAGGTACTTACCTACTATACTTAACTATTTTTTTATTTTTTTTTAAATGAGCCTTGATTTCAATCAATATTTTTAATCTTTCAGTTCTTTGGTTATACTGCCGGATACCTTTTAATGGAACCAAATAAACTCGATTGGCCTTATCTGTATTTACGAACTGTATCAGCCAGTGATTCTGTACTTCCGTTATATTAATACTGACTCATCCAAAGATGCAATTGTGTCAAATTAATTACCAACATAAATACCCGAGTATCTGCGTTTGTATCTGCCCATTTCTACAAAGAGAAAAACCTTTAACACCGGATTACACACCTTTATCTAATTACGATCGTAGACCCCAATCTATAAAATATGTTCTTGGAATATCTTGGCTGCAATGTACAGTAATAGCAGTAAGGGAGATTTCAATAAACGGCAGAATATTTAACACACACACACGTAGATATTTGAATTACGTATTTGGAACGATTGCTGTGCAGTGTGCACACAGGGCTTTAAGAGCTGATATTGTAAAATTATTGACTTAGTTTTGAGTGTCCTAAAAAATAGAATCAATTTGAATAAAATGCACACTGACCTTTACTCTACCGAGATTCACTTAGGATGTTGTTTGTTACCCTGGAAAATTAAGAATTTCAACAAGAAAACGGGTAAACAAATTAAAGGTTCCAACCACAGGATCGTTAATTATAATTTAGGGTCCAAACTTTTTAAAGTGTGTTAGAGTGCTGATATTACAATAATCTTAATGTCACAACTATTGCTTCCAACTTAAATATCTTCGCACTGACATGAAATGTCTCGAGACAGGACATTTTCAGCATGGGTTAAATTTGAATAACGTTTATTAGTAAGCCTACTAAAGTAAAACATTTTGCGTTCTTATTTCAAACACGCTAGTTGCTAGAAACACTGCAACTGGGTCATTAACATAAGCTTCGATACTGTCTGCATTATTATTCTGTGTCGTAGCTGACTTACGAGGCTGGCGCGTTCCTCGAAGGCGTAATATTAGGTATAATAATTGTTCCAAGGGAAAGATTGTAACCGCGATACCAGTGTACTTCAAACAACTTACTGGTTTTACTTGGAATTCTTGCGCATTTGTGTTTAGGAACATTTGGAGGTAGAAAATTCAAATAGTTAAAAATGCATCGGAGAGATCTAAGTGGAAATGTATGATTTTCCGTCAATTGGATCGGTTTTGGTTATGGTTCTACTATTATTCAATGCAAAATAGGTAGGTAGGCGATCATGTAACTCAAGTGCAAACGATAGAAACACAAATTTGTATGGATTTGACAGTTTCAATACGCAGATTATGACATAATTACTGTGGAAAAATCCAAAATAAAAATAAAATTTCTACTGTTGCATTGCAATCAAAGTCAAGATCAACATGCAGGGTTCTGATTATTTTCAGCCAGCACAAGCCAAACCAATTTGAATTAAAAAAAAGCGAAGTCGATTTAACGAGAATGACAACTCGTTTTCATCCTTAGCTGCCGTAAAATAAAATCTTCATCACTATTACTAATGAGTTTTACTTTCAGTAGTGGAGAAGCACATAAAGAAGAATTTTCGATCGAATTTTAAACCCTGACCCCACATCCTTACTTGCCTATCCTACTTACACTAGTAGGTATAGGTATAAAAATTATACATCTCCAGCTTCTTCTGTGTTTTTGTTTGAGTAGCTTCCACGCTAACTAAAACGACTAAAACCGATTAGGCTAAAATTTTGCAAACATTATTTTATCCCTATCGAGATCAACATACCTACTTACAATTTTTTGAAATTTTATCTTGGGAAGTTAATTAACAATACCCGTGGGAAAACAGTCAATTTGAGGGCGAAGCCGCGGCTTTAAAATATTTATTGATATCAAACCACACCAATGATACACAGGTCAGTGTATCGAATTCTATAAATATTTAAGTAACACGTTTTTACTAAAGAAAATCTTATAAATCAAAACATTGGACATCAAATAGAAAGCCGGCATAATATACGTCCTCGACAGTAATAATAGGTCAGACGATAATTAAAACTGTATAATTTACCCTATTCCGGAATATTGGTGGGATTGGGATGGGAACATCCCACTATAATACCACACCTTGTTGTTGTTAGTATCCAAATCCAGTGTTATTAGTAATAATACTGCGGCGGGAAATTTATGGTAACTTTTGCAGGTGCCACATCACTATTATCATTTATGGTTATACCATAATGATTCAGCCCTTTCAGCCAATTTGATATTAAGTAGGTTCGTGATAAAACACAAATAGTAAGGACATTTTTCATATCGAAAAACGTGGTTGGTAAAACAGTGGTTTAATTATTTAAGGTAAATTTATAGGGTGCCGCTTCTACTTCTTCTTCCTAATTCTCGTGTAAGTAAGTAGTTAGCTCTGGTATCAGTATTTTTAGGTAGCCCGATGGCTTCTGGCTTGAATTTAACGAATGTATCTAAACAAAAGCTTCAAATAGTACTATAGAGCAGTGTGACCATTGCAGATCCTGCCCTAAACAGGCTAGAATTCTGCCAAAGTCTGCACAAACAAATTTAAAAACTGCTACGTAACTTTCTTCTAATCATATCTTTACTTGGCGCGGGGGCAAACCGGCTTGTAACATGCTAATAAATAAATGGACCCGAAGCTTTAATCATAGAGTTAAACGAACTCCAGAATAAGAACTAAGGTAAATAGGTTAGGTACCTGGTACTATTTGGACGTTTTGTGCACAGATTACTATAATATTTGTGCATTGGATGCACATACTTAGTACTCAACTGACCTAGTTTAGTTTAGTATCAATGGTTCCAACCAAATATCGAGTCAACGAATTCAGATTTCGCAACATTATTTCCAATTTTTACTTCAAAATATTGAAAACTTCCAAATCTGCCAAAAAAACTGCCAAATTTTTTAAATCTGCCACAGTGTTAATTTGAGGGTCAATTCTACCGAAATGGCAGAAAACTGACAAAAACGGCCACATTGCTATAGAACCACAATAAAATAACATACAAAAATTGCGTTAACCTACCCAAAATAAATATAGCCTTGCATCTACCTTACCAATTAAGAAAACAAGTCTACGCCAACATAACCGGATATTGGTGTCAGGCAATCTTATTTCCCAGTAGTTATAGGATAAAAAGAGGACCTTCTAAGTTGTTACAAGCAATTCTTATCAAACTAACTGCAGCATTAAAAGTCGGGGAAGAGATAACTATACAGAATAATGCGCAGTTTTATTTTAGTTTTGTCCTTGCGGTCGTCGAGAGCATCATTCGCTTTCCTATCGCGACAACAAATCAGAGCCTCTGTGGAACTGTCAGATAAACCTTAAAAAAGGAAAGATAGACTTTAATCTGGCACGATATGATTGGTTTTCGAATAGCTGAACACTAGCAATGAGAAGGTTGCATGCAGTTTGCCAAGGCACGGTGTAAGTTGAATCAGTAGAGAAGTTTAACAGAATTTCTTTAACGTTAATGCTGTATTAAATCACAATCACAGTTTTGCTTATTTTTTCAGTAAATAAAAACATGGTTTAAAAAGAAAGAATATTGGTTGTGTAATTCTGAAAGTAGTAGATACTTTTCTAAAAATGGAAGTAAGTAAGTACTTCTTGAAAATCTGGCAACGGTCATGGCATGGCCAGATGGCAACAACACAAACGTATCAAGATTCTGTACTACATCTCTCAAGTACTGTAGTAACATAGCCGAGGCTTATCGAGCCATAGCAATCTGCGAACACTATTTTGTTATTTTTGCAGAAGTAATGTAGATGAAGGAGGAAATATTACACGCTTTGCCATTAAGGGGATATTTATGGGCTGTACAATGTTTTCCTTCGTGGTGTTGAAATTATTAATGGTACATTGCGCTGGTGGTAAAAAGTGTGGGTGTGCCTTTTAGCTTGAGCTGGTAGAAGTAGGTAGGTAATATACCGGCAGTGTCATAATCATAAATTTGAAGCTTAGCAAAGCTGTTTCATTAGGAGTTATATAAACTTACTTAGTTACGAATCAACTCTTTCAAATATCAATACTTTACGTTCAGCGGATTGGGTTGTATGATGACGACTGTCAGCCAGTAAATGCATCACTCTAGTCTGGACAAAACCTTTTATTATATAAATAAAATAAATATAAATATGTGTGGACATTTCACACAGCATCTAGCTCCAAACTAAGCATGGCTTGTACTATGGGAACCAGGATAACAGATACAATACTTAGATACTTTTTGTTCATAAATACATACATAGAATACAATATAACACCCAGACACAGAACAAATAGCTATGTTCATCACACAAATATTTGTCCAGAGTAGGAATCGAACCCATAGCCTATAGTTTAGAAGGCAGAGCTACTACCAACTGAGCTAACAGGCCATTCAATATTTCATGATAATGTGCGCACTGCCGTGCCACGCGAAATAATAATTGAATATAATAGATAATTTAGAGTTTTGAGTGATACTGCAACTGTTATGGGCAGCTTATTATTCGTCATCATAAAAAAAGTGGGTATTATAAAGGTGTATGAACTCCAGTAAGCTTTGCTATAGCCCTATGTTTGCTGTTTCAATCACATTCCAGATCGTTATTTGTTTGTTATTCACCGTTTTATTGAACTCTTTACGCATGTCGAAATTGTGATGTTCTTAATTAATTCATTACGAACTTTATAATTTCATTTCAATCGATGAATATTCGTTAATTGTGTTTTAACAATTGCGTAATTAAATATAGCGTGTTTATAGTACCGAAATGCGTATAAGCAGTTAATTGGTGTGATGACCCATGATTTTATGGATGTATAATATTATATTTTATGTCATTTGAGGTTTTCAAATAGAGGATACACTTGCTTGTGTGGTAATATATTGTTATAGTTTTGGTGCTTTTACACATAGGGCCCGTTTGGGAAACACCTTGAACAATTTTCGTTTGAATTTCAAATGTACAGTTTACTGCAACCGGAATTTTAATAATATTTTTGGCTAAAATAAACCAATCCCCTGGTTTATCATCGTGGATAAATCAATTATTCACAGTCCAAATTTTATCGACTTCAAGAAGACCAGCTAAGCGATCATATAACTTGATTGCAACCAATAGAAACAGAAAAATGTATGGGTTTGACAGTTTCAATACGTAGCTTATTTGCATAGTTACTGTGGAACATTTCAAATTCGGAATGAAATTTCTCCTGTTGCATTGCAAAGTTCCGTGAGCACCCCGCAGAACTAAATCTATGATCTACTATATAGCTAAATTTTGTATTCATCATTGATCAAAGTGGAGTTTTAATAGACTGGTCTATTTAATCCCACATTAAAGTGGGTCATTCGATTCTGTATATTCATCAATTGGACATGAGGCGTACATACGATTCATTATGAACTCAGCTTGTTAGTTTCGAAATTATTCGAACTGGAATTTATGTTACAGAAATAGAATATGGTTTAGTTATGTATGTTTCGAAGTCATTTTTGTAAAACATGTAATATTACCTATACTTCCACAACAGAACTTACATGACTACAAGTGGTCAAAAATATTACCTTTAATGGTGTCCGTCCTTGTCTACTAACTAAATATGATATAGTATAATACTGGGCTTAAGTCGTCGTAAAAGAAATCTTTATCTAAATATCTACTCTTATTCCAACCGCAAGATGATATAAGAAAATCAGCAAAAAGTAGATGGACAGTAACTGTGCTGCAAAAACTTTTTGCTCGGTATTTTGATACTCCAGAGCAAAAACTCTACAAGAGGTGCTGAGAACATTTTGAACACATTAGCATTGTTGAAGTGAATTGGGTTTATAATTATGATAAATTGCAGTCGTGAGACGGTTATTAAAGTCAAACACAGAGGTACTTTGTTTATGACCTCATAACGTTTGTATCCTACTTGCACGATCTTAAACATTGATGTAAACTTTTTTATCAATGGAAAAAAATCAATTTTAGCTGTGGTAGGTACTAAACATCCATAGCTCATGTGCGTTTAAGTAAGTACCTTATAAGTACTTATTATTATCGTTATCTCTTTCTAAAACATTTTATGCTAGTAAAAGACATAATGATCTACCAGCAGCAATCGCCCCTCATCAAGTTCAAACAGATCAAAATATTAGAAGTTAGATTGTACAGATAAATAAATATCACAGAATAGATAATAGTACTACGTATCAATACTGACCCCACAACCTCGAAACAGAGAGGAGCAGCCGAATTGAAGATCATTTATCACATCACAACCTGCTGAGTTTGATGAAACACCTACAAAATATTGGATGACTTCAAAACCTGTAGATACCGTATCGTAGAGCTACAGATTTTTGCAAACGGGTCAATTTCACATATAAAAAACCAGAAATGAAAAATTGATTTTATTCAATTTTTTGTATAAAATGCATCACTTCGAGCATTCGCCTGTAATATAACGTTTCAGATTCGATTTTGAGCATTACATTACAATACTGCCTCCCTGACTGACGAGCATTCGCGTGTAATGAGATCGATTATGAAAATTTAGTTGATTCCACAATGTCACACGAAGCGGTCGTTGTGCTGAGCGCGGCAATATTACTTCGACATTGTTATTTACAAAAAAAACTGAAGAAACGATATTGGTGCCATGAATTATTTCAAAACTGACAAAACACAGGTGGCTTGGATATTTTACTAAGAATCAAACGACCCATAAGCAAACTTAAAAATGTTTTCCCTCACCAACGTAATGCTTGAATCTGTAACATTACAGTTTACGCAGTGTATCTAATGCTCGGTTCTCCTCCTTCACTGATGTAATGTTCGACTCAGTAACGTTACATTACAGGCCAATGCTCCAAGTGATGGAGCACCTTTATAATATAAAGGTTATATATAACAGTACCGCTTGCTTAGTAATCAACAGATTTCCTTCCATGTAATAAAATAACTCAACAATATTCTTGTTATTGTTATAAAGCCGTGTTTGACTCAGCAACTAAGTAGGTGAAAATAAGATTAAACGCACAGAGGTTTACTGGACTTTTTTAATTATGTTAATACAATCAAAATGACGAAAAATTTATTTGTGGATCATAAAATTACTACTGAACTTGTAATGATTACCACACCTCACTTCTTGTCTCTTTATTCCATGCGCAAAATGAACGTTCGAAACTTTTATCCTGGTCCGGGCACCGAGTGATTTTAACGAGCTTTTATTCGCCGACTTTTTTATTCGCTAGCGAGGTATTTTTATGAAACTAATGAATGTCAAAGAGAACTTAATATACTTTCGTTCGCGATCAATACACGAGGTTTTCGTGGTAGTGAATCAAAGCAGTGTTGCTATGGACATCATTCTGATCAACCGTCGCACTGGTTAGATATATTTAAAGTGTCTGCTATGTTACTAAGACATGAAGCCAATCAAAATCTGTCTCAAACAAGCTGTTTTGAAGAGAAATTGGATTAATGAACCCTAAAAAGTAGGTTTATATTTAGTGGGAAGAATAACTTCTGTGGGTAAAATGTACATCTTAACAAAAATGAGCTCGCCAGATCTATGATTACTATGATCATGATCATGACACATAGGTAAGCAATCAACTCATGACTCATGCATGACCAATGCCCATAGATATAAGTAATATAACGAATTCTGTGGTTATGACATTATTTTATCGATGCTAAAGACACCTTATTAACACGTGTCGTGAAATAGTTGCGACTGTTGGAACAACGTCATTGTGTTTGAAATACTACTAATAATACTAAAAACCCAAAATAGCAAACAGATGAGAGGCATTATTAAACAACATCGTAAAACATCAAGTTGTTGAGTCTAGAGACAGTGAAGCTATCACCAGTAATATATAGCTACTTATAAATATTAGTGTAGTCTATACACATACATACCCAATACTTATATACTTAGCAAAATTTGTTGGCAGTTCAACAAAAGTAGCAGAGCGTGAGAGCAGCGATCGACTAATATTGCTCCCGAATCACGTTCGAAACACCCCACGCGGCGTCTATCCAAAACACGATCAAAACTCAATTATAATCGCATTATGTGGCGTCTTACTAAACCGTGCGTTAAAATTTAATTACGAAATTACGCTTCCGAATATGGCTGGTTCCCGAGATAGGTATTATTCAAAAGTATAATCTGTGATGCGCGTGGGCACGTATTTAGTCACGGGCACGGTCCATCCCACCGTAACTATAACTATTTCTCTTACCCATAACTTCTTAATATTATACAATAAAATCGTCTCTATTTTAATATGAATAAGAGCCATTACGTATTAACTTCAGTGTCGGTTATGGGTGCTTTGTATAGGGTTCACACTGGAAACTATTCCTGCAATGGAACCGGTTTAGAAGCACCGACCAAAGATACTTAAAGCCGAACACTTAGTGAGGACATACCTTTATTTCTTACAAGTTTTTTACGACGAGAAGCAAAGTTGAATGCTTGTAAGAGTTGTAAGTCTTGTTTTATGTCGCGTTTCGTCGATGGCTGTGTTGTGGCTATTATTGGGCGTGTATTCACTTTTATGCGATCGGTATCTTCTTTTTAAACCCCATCTTAAAACGGAAGGGTGGTTTACGTTAGCTGGTTGTGACTTAATGTGCGTCTGTTTTCAAGTTTTGTAAAGTGTGGGAAACGCTTTTTTCATAATAATTACCTCTCATAATCATCATCAACAGCCTGAAGACGTCCACTAATGAACATAGGCCTCCCCCAGGGAGCGCCACTTTGAGCGGCTGCTCGCTTCCTGCATCTATCGGCTTCCCGCGGTTTGTACCAGATCGTCGGTCTACCTAGACAATACCACAATACCTACCTAAACCTAGACCTTTAATCTTTGGGAAATAAATACAGCAATAACATTTGTTGTATTTATTTCTCAACCAATGAGCGTTCACTATTTTTAAAATTACATGAATACGAGAAACCTGAGGTAAGTCTCCAAAACAGTAGCAGATAGCAGTATTATGGTTATGTTGTATTACCAACAACATTTTCTTCTTTATAATGTGGCTCAAATGATAACACAAGATCAAAGACCACCACAAAAACAGTACTTAACTTCCAATTGCCTATTCATATAATTTTATGTTCCTTATTGCCTTGAATCAGCTATTTTTTCAATTTATTCAAACTATAACCTACTCCATCATCATATCTAACTCTAATACCATTATAAATCACAGTTTCTACAGCATCTATCATCTTAAGCGGGTATCTAGTGAGCTGCCGCTTCATATGAACACACTACGGTATATACAGTACAGTCAACAAGAAAGCCGATGGAGTACATATTTTGGAGTTTCACGGCTCTAAGTATGTTGGCCATGCGACAAGTCAAGGATGTAACGCTATAAAAAGTGTATTTATTTATAAATGAAGTGCTGTTCGTTTGTAGGTAAGTGCATCACTTGAGAATAATGTCTGGAAATATTTGGCTATTTTTTGGTTTTAAAAGAATGTTCGTAAGAGTCTGAATTAGGATTTCGTGAAAAAAAACATCGGCAGTCATGGTCGAGCCTTCTACTATATTACCCGAACGAAGTGTGGGTAAATAGCTTTGTCTATAAATATTTATTAGAAAGGAGTATTATTGGAAACAATAAATGTATAATAGAACAAAGATTAGGTTAGATCATTAGTAGCACAATAAAACGACAGTTAAGTCTTGGATGCTGAAGCCACTGTTTTAAAATATTTAAAAGAAGAGATAAAATTATGTAACTGCCAAAGATAAATTATTGCTGGAGGAGGAACCATTTGAAAACTTTGGTGGTAGCAACGCTATAAAAATCACTAACACGATAAGCGTCTCAACCAACCTAGATTGTATACTGGTTCTAAGGTCTACGGTGACTTAAGCGCGTATGGTTGTTGTATCCACTTAAACCCGGCGGTAACCTGTACTTTCATGCAATTAAAATTTATTAATTTCAGTCCAAGGCTTTTTTTTTATTTTTCGTTGTTAATGCGCAGCCAAAGATCCCGTAGGCCTAGCCTTTTTTTACAACACGAACTCTCATTGGAAAATTTAACCTGCTTGTAAATACGACAATTACTACAAAAATGAAAATTGTTATTTTCAAAATAGGTTTTGGAATTGTACTTTTCAGTGAAATTATATCAATTCAACGACAAGCCACCAAGCCATGGCTATAAAGCCAGGCTAGATATCATGAATGTTATTAACGATGGTAATAGATAATGCAAACGTTTCACTGATATTTAAGATTCAAAATCTTGAGTTATAAACCCTTCAACTTATTTGGTATTTATTAGGTCATGCTAATGTTAAAATGAAAAAAGTTGAGGAGTCGTTTTCTAGTCGAGTACAATACAAGCAATTGTGCTCTACTTAAAAATGAATTGAATGAAAATAAATTAAGTTTCTTATAGCAACAACAGCGAAGCTTGTTCGAGTGCCATTGTTGTCGAAGTTCAAGCGAAGCCATTGTAACGAAAAACTTTTCTCATACTCCGGTCGGCATAAAAACATAAACAGTTACCAAGTTAAAACTCGAGAGGTTTTTTTGAAACGAAAACATTCATAATAAGCGGTAGAATGTCAGCCGTCTGGCTAAGCGTCTCATCTTCAGAGAAGCCATCCGTTCAAAAAGCAACGTTGGTTTTTTGTGCCCCAAGTTTTTTCAAGTACAGGTGAAGTGGCGAACCCACACTTAGTCGGCGTTAACCTGTAATCTAAATTCATTTCTCGATCCGACCCACCAGGGCCATATCTCCGTTTTATTATATGCCTTGAGCCCATTTGCAGGTTTTTTTATTCTAAACAAATTACCCATTATTCACGTTGCCCGTCGATCTCATTATCTGGCGACAGACGAGGTTTTTTGTTCTGTTGGAAATATAACAGTTTATAAACTTGAAATTTTCAACAATGTCGGCCTACGTCGTAAAGCATCCGAATCGATTTGCGTTCATTGAGTCGAGTAATTGCAATGATTCCTCTGACGTGCTCGATTTTATTTTCTTCTATCACGAAAAGCGGCTGTGGCTCAACAGCCACCGCGTCCATAACTTGCTGTAATTTAATACCTACAACCAGCAATTTTAGTTTGCAGTGCAGTGCAACTTACTTGGCGCTGCATGCATTTTTTATTATGCAAAATGCTGTCGACAAAGTAGCAAACTTTTATAAATATTTCATTTTGCATATTTTTGACTAGTGCGGTTACATCTGGATTTATTATGATTCCGAGTTATACACTACGGTCTAAAGCCCTACGTAATTTGAAATGTAAAATGCTCACTTTCAAAGACCTTTTTTTAACTTTGTAATTCCTTTCTTTAGTTTATAGTAACTTCGGCGGGTTTTAGCCCTCATTTTTCTTATTACTAGGGTAAAAGCTTGTTAAATATGTATTAGTCGACGATATATGTCCCACCAAATAGACGATGATATCGAACGTAATAATATGAATTATTTAAATATGTGATGTAAAACATTCACTTGATCTTTATTTTAGGGTACTTAAATCGAAAATTATATTGACATCATCTGGAAGAATTTGTAATGAACTTAATTTTAATTAACCTTAACTTAAACTTTGATGTTTTTTTATGAGATGAGTGGCAAACAAGCAGGCGGCCCACCTGATGGTAAGTGGTCACCGCCGCCTATGGACATCTGCAGGGTGATCATGTAACTTTGATTGCAAGGCAACAGGAGAAATTTCATTCCGAAGTTGTAAAGTTCCATAGTATCTATCTACATAAACTGCGTATTGAAACTGTCGTATCCATACATTTTTGCGTTTCTATCGTTTGCATTGACCGCCCGGTGACGCTGTAAAGGTCGGTAGAGACCAACAGCATTAGCCCGTTCAAAAAAAAAAAAAAATCGTTTGCAATGAAGTTACATGATCGCCTAGCTGCAACACTGAAGGCACTGCCGGTGCGTTGCCTACCCTTAGAGATTACTCTTTTAACACTTTTCTTGAAGCTGCTGTGTGCTACAGATTAAATTAGATAAGAAAACAATCAATAATCCTGTGTGTTGTTTCCGTATACCTTGGTGGACAAAAGGCTAAATTTGTAAGTAGTTTTCGTTTGCCTTATTTCTAGATGGGTGAAACAAAACTTACGTTAGCGTTCTGGTATTTTTGCTCGTCCTAGATTTAAAAAGAAAAGGACCTTGAGCTATGTCGCTCGCAATACTTCTTTTTTAGCATGTAAATATACGTAGGTACAGGTAAGTCTTTAAACATTCAAAGAGTAGATGAAGAGTATAATAATATGTACAAAGGATTTGCGAAGAATGAGTCAACGTTTCTGCATTCTTAGATGCCTTTGTATGCAGATGCGATAGATATTCAGATAAGGAATTGATATTCAAATGATCAGATATTTTGAAAGCTTATGCAGGTTTGATATTATCAGTGGCTTCAAAAATAAACATGGGACAGGTAAGGAGTTGAAAAACGTAAACAATGTTTTTAGGTGAGTGATATTTTAGAAAATATTTATTGAAGGTAATAGAAAGATGCTTTAGCTAAATGTTAATAACTATGTGAAATGATAGTTACAAAGTCTTTAAATTTCTGTTGAATCTAATGACAAAGGTCATGGGAAACTACAAATGAATGATGGTCCGTGACGGCTTCGAGTTTTCCCAAATTTACTTTACGACAGTCGTAATCTAACACGTCATCATGTGTATTATTAATTTATCGCTTTGATAACACTTCCTTGCGTGATAAAGATAGATTAAGCACTTTTGTGATGGATCACCGCGTTCATTCTATCAATATTTACAGTTGCTTTGCTCAAACTTCCTAGTCTTGTTGTTAGGAGGTTTAACTTTTGTAAAATGGTCCTGAAACCTTAACAATTTGGTAAATATAGAAAGTTATAGTACTGCATATGCATAATACCTATATTTTGGCTCTGGAAAGTTTTACACTGTAATACAATGCTGGTATTGGCTGAAGTTCATTCAAGCCACAAATATGTTCTTATGTTTAAAACAGAAATTGATACTTATGACACTAAAAACTAATTGCTCTTAGCTGTATGTTAAAGGTCAACTGGAAGAAAATGCTACTTAGCATTAATGTCGCCTATGTACTTGGTTTACTCTTGTTCAATAAATCATTTTCTATAATATCTATCTATACATCTATGTTAAGAGCAGTTCTTCGAAGCGAATGAAGGTGTTCTGGTTAATGATGGTAACACGCTTAGTCTTAGAATAGGCATTAGCATTGGTCTCACTTATCTATAGCTGCTGGGCTTACCGATAAGTGATGATATTACACGTGCAGACGTGAAACTCAAATGTTTGAGAAATGATATGATAATGTTTTCAAGAGCCTGCTTAAAAATACGTATAAAGTTTGCGCGTAACCTATAAAATAAAAATCAGATTTGAGTAAAAATACAAGGCGGCATTTATAAAAGCTTTCTGCATATCTAAAGCCATTTTTCAACTTTAATAGTGCTTTGTGATTATGATGAAGTGGTACAACGACCTCAATATAAAGCACACACTTAGTTATAGTTAATTTTATTGATTTCCTCATGACAAAGAGTTATTTGGGCTTTTAAAGCAAGCCGTATTATCAAACCATTTCATATATCACATTACTGTTATGGTGACGTTTTCTTAAAACGACCACTTAAAAGCTATAACGAAAAATACAAAATGACACAAGTTATTTTCAGTATCCAGGAAGGATAAAATTATAACAAAATGCAGATAGTTTATCTCCATTTGACCATAAGTAATAATTCTAAGTAACCACATCTGTTGTGGCAAGGCAAGTCACTTGCGTGTGGCACGCCATTCTAAATACAATTTTTTTAATTGTCCCACGTCATATGCGACTTTGCTTGAATATGATTTCAGAATGATTATTCATATTGTTAGCCTTTCTTTGTTATTGTTAGGTCATGAAACTTTTTCTAATCAACTTAAATGACTTATTTTTTTCTGCAATGAAGTTTGTTCCATTATATAAAGGAAATTAGTCTAATTATTACAATTAAACGAGGCAATACTGCCAGCATGTTGGGTACGATACCTCTTGCATGGTAGAGGACTGGAGCATTTGGACTATTGGGTCAGCGCGGCGTATACACTATACCTTAGAGGAATTACGCTATACACTATAGACTACACAGTGCAATCTAGAGATGCGTAAATATTTAGTAATTATTCGTATTCGGCAAACTTAGTTTTGTATGTTCAGCACTCGGCCGAATATTCGGTTGAAGTGCCGAATATTTTATTATGTCTATGACTGCCGTCAGTCACCTTAACAATGGATTTTCTATTATTTGGGGGTCACTTGGCAGTTAATGTGCAAGCAGTTATTTTGCAAGCAATCCATTACATTTATTACTTTCACTTTTGTTAAATACTTTCAAATTTAACCTTGTTTCTATAAAATTTGTTGCTCTAATTTTTAAATACAAATCAATGTTACTTATTTGCAATAATTATAGCAAAGATTTCTATCGATAGAAATGTTTGTCAAAAGTTATTTCGTTTGCAATGGAGCTTATATTAAAGTTTTATAGTGACTGAATGAGTGCACAGCAAAGCTCGCGTAAAATGAACCGAATACGGCTGAACGTAGGTTCGGTAAACGCTGAATCGAATAATACTCGTTTTTCGGTCCGGTTTAAAAATCCATGTTCGTCGCATCTCTAGTCTAAACGTTTTTTACAGGTAATATAGCTAGTAGCTTGATTACTGATTATTAGTAGTTTGTGCTATAGCATAGTGCTGTGCTCATTGACAAAATATAAGCTAAGAGTTTTCATTAAAACTTCATGTTCGATGAGCACGTTAAAACCGAATTAAGACTACCAGAACACTATAGTTTATATAATTAATTTCATGGTGGTCACTTGTTAAGAACAATAACATGTTAAATATTTCGAAAACAAAAGCTATTTCCAAGATATATTTTTTCTTCTTAAGAAAATTGACAATATACAAAATAAAACCCGCCTTGTCATTCAATGATAAATTTTACGGTATCTTTCTTAGATATTTCAAAATTTGTAGAATCGTATTTCATTTATATTTCCCTTTGAAAACGCAATTCTTTTGACATGTAATGGTTTGAGAGAATAATATTGAAGAAATATGATCATGGAAGAAACACTTTACAATACCCATCTGTCTTCTGTCTGCCTGTCCAGGGTGTAAGTTTAATGCTTGAGTAACCATCTGCTAAAGCATAAAACGAATAATTCCTGGAATATATGGAAAGTGGTAGGTAAAGAAACTGACATGAAAGGCCTGCGTGATAGGATGTACCTATTTTACTTCAGAAGTTAAAGCTTTATAGACTACTGAATTTTAGGTTTCTACTATGTATTTCTGTTGGCTTAATGATAATTGTAAATCTATACCAAATTCCATGCATTATAATTGTATACGATTCAGGCGCGGATGCAGGGGGGGGGGTGCCCCCCCCCCATGCCATGGTCATGGTGCCATGGTGCTATGGCGCAGGCAGTCCAGCACCAAGCACGGTAATTATGAAATTTACCAGGAAGATATAGGTGCATGTAATTCATCATTTAGAGAAAAGAGCACAAATTGGTCTTGTATCGTATACTTATATTGTGTTTCACCACCACATCCCCAAATTCCCCTCTTGGACTCCCGTACTACAATGATTTGTGCGCTCCTCAGTGCCGTAAATAGGGCGGTGCCACCGGTGCCCAGGCACAGGGCGCAGACTCTGGGGGGCGCAAGAATGGCCAGACCAGGCAGGACTATTATTTTTTCGGTTTGCTCTTGATAAGTTCCCGCGCCCCTTGTGCTCGATTCCGATTCACGTACCTACGTGCCAGTATCATCAAAAAAATTATCATTATCATTAGACAAAACATCGCGCTCATTTTTTTTGCCAGCATAGAGCGTATTTGTGTTTAGTGTTTATAGGAGTCAAGCGGCCGCCCGGCTACCGCTTAGTCTCCGACCGACCGCAGTGGCCCAAAAATGAAATCTTAAAATGCTTCAAATTGCTAAGCATAAGGCCGTGTCCTCATTGTACTGACTAACATGTAATTCACGTTTGAATTGCTATACGCGTTTTCTAAATACAATACAGCAAATATAAAAAATTTCGCGCTTGCTTCGCTGGCGTATTTAATTAATTAATTTCTGTATCCGCGCCTGATACGATTGTATTGTTTGTTTTATTTTTGGGGGCTTTGTTGCTGTTCTCTAAATTCGGCTTCTGAGGTCCCTATACTCTACTGCTCTACTGACCTTTGCATAAAGCTCTACGATAGTAATTTTTATATGAAAGCTTTTTATCACTGGCAACTATCGATATCATACATATAATATTATAGGTGCATAACCTTAAATATAATATTTGTTAATACTTATTGAGGGTGATAGTGATACGTCCATGTACTTATTCCATGGGCTTAACAAATACCTGATGTGGAATTTTTAGTGATGGTAATCTGTTTGGAGTTACAAATAGCTTTATTGAAACAAGTGTTCTGAAAGCCTGTGAAATTAAACTGGAACTTGGCACTATTAGTTCTTGATTTTAATCATATCGATGGTTGAACAATTAGATACATAATTTTTTTTTAGTTGCACGTTAAACTTTAGGGTTGGAGTCTGGCAAGGATTGTTAAGGTGCAACGTTTTACTCAGCGCGGCAAATTGAAGTTTTCGTACGTTTTTTGCCAATTATAGCTTAATTGGCACGAAACTTTATTGTTTTAAAGATCCGAGTGATAATGCAACTGTTATGGGCGGCCGTCTTGCTTAACATCAGGTGAACGACTAGCTCATCACGTGATTCAATCGCATAAAAAAAGTAGTCAACGTGATTACATGAAAACTGGTTTTGCTCAAATAAACAGAATGTATCAACAAAGTACGATTAAAATATATATTTTTTTAAATAAACAAATTTCGTCTTGGATTTTTAGTCTATTGCCATTTGTTGCTAAACCAATGATATATAGGTAAGGCTTTATCGAACGATACACGTTTAGGAAACAAAATTTCGTTTGAAACACAAATCAAGTCGGAAAGCATTCCTTCAAGATTATCCACGGTTTTAATTTGGTATTGGTAGAAAAATAGCGGAAACTTATGAATATCTACACTTTAGACTTTTGAAATGATGTTCTTTTATTTTTACATAATAACTAGACTGTAGCCACAAATAAAAAAAAACAAAATTGTGGCTGTAGCAAAAGTATTCTAGATCTGTGGTTTTAAAGAGATTCAAATAAAATGGCATCTTTCAGTCGGGCTATAGCATGCATAATCTGATCTTCGCATATCTCGTGCTGAACGTCACCATTTCTATTAGATTTGACGTTTCCATACCATACGAGATATGCGACGATAAAATAAAATAAAATAAAAATAATTCATGCACACTGCGAGATAGTTTTATTTTAATTATTTAATTTTGCTAGCGCCCATCAGGTTAGATTGACCGTTAAGGTTACTTGCATGCAATAATACTAACGATAAATAAGCACTGAAAGCTTCTATGAGGGTTCTAGAGATACAATGGCATCTTATTGATAGGAACTTAGTTAAAGTATTGTAGCTGTGTGGCGTTATAATTTAATCGACCCATTTTTTTTTAACGGGCTATGGCGTTATTCTTTAAAAACTAACTGCTACACTACTAAAACTAGTAAACTATCTACACTATCTACTACAAAGAACATTTAGACTGTATACTAGCCGTGATCGCGACCTATATCGACCCATATCAAATATCACTGTCATGCCTCGGTTCATACCCCGAAATATTTAGAAGCCCTCTGAACGCATAAACCTCCATAAATCGTATGAAAAGAAAAATCTTAATCGCTAATTCAAGATAAAACAAAGCGGTGTATTACAAAGAGAAAGAACGACCAATCAGAGCCTACAATCAGTGAAGGGCGTGGCCAATCTTTGCTTTAATCTTTACACACTGTGAACAAAGCAACGCTACACAATTCGCGAAAGAATGAAAAATATAATAATAATTAAAGCATTGAATGTTAAGACGCGGTTTCGGGTATAAAAGTCTTTATTCCAATGAAAAGAAATGAGAATTGCGTCCCTAAGTACCTATAAAGGTTGAGGTTTGTTTATAAAAGTGATTGTTAATAAAACCTTGGCAGGTTACTGGCCCATAAAGCTTCTTATTAGAGGTTTGTTCATCAAACTCGGAATTTTTTTATAAGGACGCGTTTAATTATGAAGACAGAGTAGGTTTATACTTAGAGTATAGACTGAAGCATAGAGAAAACTTGATTATGTGTCAAGCGTACCACTTTTTTGGACACTTTTTACATTATGTGGAACACTTTGATGTAAATGAATATAGAAGAGAGATGATAAATGAGATATAGAAAAAACATTTGACTCGAGTTGAAAAAAATGGTACGGTGCTTATTGCAAGCGTAGCCAACTACTATAATGTTTGTTTCTTTCCTTCGCCACTGACTTAGCGATACGTGTGAGCAGTACAAATATAATATCGTTTTGATGATATCTCTATGCTTTAGTCTATACTCTAAGGGTTTATGCCTAAAACAATGGCGAGACATAGAGACGACGAGTACACAAGTAGTAGTACAACATGCTGGCACTTATTTGGCCCAACGCATCAGCATTGCAATTCAACGTGGCAATGCGGCCAGCATGTTGGGTACGCTACCTACCGGTAGTGGGCTGGAGCACTTGGACTGTCTATAGGCCATCGCGGCTATTATACTATACAGTCCATAAGTGTTCTTTGTAGTAGGTAGTGTAGCTAGTTAGTTTAGTTTAGCTTAGTTTAGTTTAGTTTAGTTTAGTTTTTATTATTGTAGTAGTTAGCTTGAGTAGTAAAGGCAATTTGCCCTATTAAAAAAAAAAAAAAAAAGTAGTAGTAGACTTTAAGACTGACTCTCGCCCCGTTAAGGGCCTCGCGGGTGTTGGCGGTCACGTGATATGACAGTATTCTTAAAAATAACGCAAAATATTACTAAACAGACTTAATTTTGGCTCTAAAAATAAAAGGATTAAATGAGTTTGTATATTTTTAAATTTCCTATCCGAGGGTGTAAAAATATTTAATGACGCAATCTTCCTTAACGCTGCATCGCATGCTTTGTGACCGGAAAGGCGTTCTTAAAGTATTTTTGTTATTCATAATGTACCAAGTAAAGAATATTTTGATCAATTGAGAGGTACAGGTAGAGAATCATCTTATTGGTGATATTTTTTTCATGTCTTTAGAATTAATAGGTTCTTCAGTATGATTAGTTAAAAAGACGCGTTTGGCCTATCTTATATTAGGCTTAATGAATTGATATCAAACCTAATCGGCCTTATTAATAAACGTGGGGTAGTTTTGGATTAGTTAAACCGGCTTTTGTCTTTTTCGATCGAGTTCGATATTCCAATGACAAAAAAAAACAAAAGTTGGAGTAACTAATCCAAAGCTACTTCGCGTTTTATTAATAAGGCCGAATGATTATAAGTTTTTGTTTAATCAGGTCATCCAAACAGTTTAATTTTGTACACATCATCAGCCAAAAGACATCCACAGGCCGCATAAAACGCCACTTTGGACGCTTATCATATCGGATTTGCCTTAGGCAGCACGCTTGGCAGGCGACTTGGTGATCGCAGAAGGTTTTAATGCACCGAGGAAAATGCTGCTCCCCATTCCCTGCATATTCCCTTAGCTGGATCTTACGGCACCCGGGAAGAGATGGTGTGGTCCTATTCACAAACCTAGACCCGAGAGTGTTGAGAAATAATAATAAAAATTAAACAATCCTAATTACCTTTTCTAACGTATAAAATATACATACCGTTTATTAAATATTAACGCAACGTTAGTAGTACCAGTTCAGTTTGAGTTTTAAAATAGAATTAAGCTAAAATGGCTTTTCTTATCAATAAACATACTTGTAATGACCACATAATCATTATTTCCTTACTTACCATATGTTCAAAAAGTAATTTTCATAAAACTCCGGTTACATTGTGCGCAAACGCATTTACATGCAAATATAGTCAGTCGAGTCACGTGTTTATCTTTATAATGACTACTTATCTGCACTTACCGATGCAAGTTTATAAATAAACAGTGCATTAGCTCACGAGTTTCACGAAACATAAAAAAATACTGTTGGTGAAAAAAACTTAAAAGATTCAAAGAAGACGGTATTTAACTGTGTTTGAGCATTTAAAATTCCCGCATTGATGATGATAATAACGGTGATAAGCTAAAGAAGAACCACTGTTATAATACTTTTTTTAAATTATTTATAGGCAAAACATTTGACCACTGTCTCACCTGATGGAAAGTGATGACGCAGTCTACGATGGTGCATGCTTGTTTAGAAGATTCCTGTTCACTTTCGACTTGAAGACTTCCAGATGGGAGTCTTCAAGAGAATGTACACTTACAACAAAAAAAGCCGACGCTATTATTAACAAATCAAGTTATATAATTAATACTGTGCATCGGATTGAAATTGATTAATTTGTTTGAGAACTATAGTATTAATACCTACCACAAAAACACTGTGACTATTCAAGGTGTTTCACTAATACTGACATAACCTAATAGGTACTATACTTATCTACGTGTTATGTTATAAATGCCTTTCTATGAGAACTAGAGTAAGGTGCTATTTACTATTTCCGAGCCATAACATTTACCTACAGTAATTTACATAGGTAGGCAAGTCTTAGGTGGAGCCATTTGCAAACGTTGTCGTCGTCAAGTTGCGCTAATAGAGGTTATGTAGGTGATGTATAGCTACCACTCACGTTCTCTACCCGAGATGAACGGCGTTTTATTGGACTTTAATCACTGTCTTACAGTGCGTAATTACTGGTCGGATGCACTTTAAATTAATTTTCCTAGACTGACGAGCTATTATCTTTCGATATTAAACCCTGATACAATAATAAGCACTTGTGCATACAATTTTATGGGAAGTCTAGGTTGAAGTTTGAACTTATAGCTAGAAGAAAATTATCCATTATTAGTGTATGAAAAGTTTTAGTTAAGCTTCGGTAGCACATTTGTTTTGAATGGCATAAAGTTTGTAATGGTTTATTCTATCAAATATTTCCTCGTTTGCGTAGGCTTAAATATTTTCTTATTTAAAAGAATATTTCTGGTATTTTAATTTGATAATGAAACTGGAACAGACGCCGAAACGGTTACGAAATATTTTAAACATTCTATAACATTCAAGCAATCGTATTCGTCAACTCTGGTTTTACTGCTCCTCTTTAAATTTAAATTTCATTATTTAGGTAAACAAACGCGATATATATTTAAATCGATACATTTCGAGAACAGGTTGATGTCATATAAGGTGTATTTTAATTTAAATAAATAGTTAAAACGATAAATTGTAATGCAAGTGGTCCATTAGAGTCAAACCTGTGGTAATTATTCGACGACTCGGATGAGGTTAGACTGCAGGTGGTATCACCGACCATAAGAGCAGCGGATAACCATAAGATTCTAATGGATTTGAGACAGATACAGTTAATGGGCAGTATGGTCAATCTAGAATTTTGAAACATTCTACGTTCTTTTATGGAACGTTTTCACAAAGTGGTCGTCGTGTGTAATTTTCCCTATACACCTAACAAGCAAGCCCTTTTTGCAAAAGATTGTACATACACCTACATATATGAAAAGGTTTTTTCGTACAGTTAATTGGTAAATCGAGTGTTCTTTCTTATCATTAATACAGCCTGCGTAGAGAATAACGATGTCAACCAATTTTCGCCACTCTGAAGTTAGGCACTCCCAACAAACCACGCTTGAACTGATTTACATTTCTATGAAAAATTCTACTGCCATCCTCAGCAACTTCAGAGCGACCAAACTGCGTTAGCCTTACATTACTATAGATCCCGCCAACTTACCGTTGCATCCATACTGTTGAGACAATTTGAAACTGTCCTATCAACATTTTTGAAACGTTCAATAGTTTAATGGAGATTACGCACGCCTACCTTAAGCCACCTTTATCTTCTCTGGCTGATATGATAACGAAAATCGACGCGACAGGGTGTAACAATTAGCTTTTAAACTTACGAAGCGTTATAAAAAAACTGGACTATGTTTTATTGTCATGAGAATGTTGTAAGACTTGATCGGTTTAATTTTTTCGTATAAGATTACATTTCATTATATTGTATATTTGCTAGTACAAGTATTTAATCGTGGGTTAAGCCATATTTTTGCTACGTAGATTGTTTCTGTAAACTTCAGGATTAAAAGGCAGTGTACTTATCTATGTTTTTGGAGGAATTATAAGGCCGCATTTCACATCATGTCTCGAATATTGTAATAGGTAATGCATTGAGATAGTATACAATGGCACCGCAGTGCAACAATATTTATAAATATATGTTTACCCTACTATTTATATACCATCCACTAAAAGCCAATTTAAAAGAACCCAAAAGTCGATTCCGTCACTGAACTGACACTGGTAGAAAAATGATTGATAAAAAAATGGCCCCTGGCTTTACATAATTAAATATCGTTCTTTATAATCCTTCAGAACTAAGCTCTAGAAGAAATTTCGATCATCACAAATCACAACTAATACCATATATAAAAAACTAAAACCACTAATAAAATAAATAACGCGGTCGACGGTTAACATAACGATATTTGATATTATGTACTCACAAAGCAGAGCTAGAGCCTTATTATTTTATTTGCGGGTAACCTCATATTCAATGCACTCCGACACAGGGCACTGAATGCTTTTTAATGGGCCTGACTATGCATTAAATTATAATCCAGTGTATGAATAAACTCACAGTATAATAAATAATAAGAAACAGTGCGCTATCTTTCAATGCTACATCTTTGGTAACTTACAACTGTTATTTACTTACCCGCTCCAGGATGATTATGTTGCCTGAAGCCGTAACTGTAGACCTAAAATAATTATATTGGTACCTATTTTCGTTAGAATCAAGTATCTACCCAATAAAGATAATTACCAAGAAAATATCTATTTTAACACCTATTAAAAACATTTTAGTCATTCATTTTGTCTAATGTAATGTCTTAATTATTACACACTTTAGGTACCTTCTTAAGTTACAACGTGGATCGTCTAGAACCGGCAGGTACACCACACAGATCATAACTTTATTTACAAGTTTTTCCTTCACTTTTGCATTTATCTTAATGATTTAATATCGTAAAACTTGATGACGAATAGGTACATTAATAGTACACTAAAATAAAATAACATAATTTTAATCACCTGTAAAATCTGCTACGACCAGCTATATACTACGGGTATAAGCCAACGGCTGGCTTAGAATGAAATCCGCCGTCGCCTAATTATGGACGACGACGATTATGGACGGACAGATTCGAAATCGAACTTCGTGCGTGAAGATTCCTCACTGGCCTATGAATGCGCTGTGTCAGAGCCGCCTGGCGTAGGCGACAATCGTAAAAATAGAATTAATTTCATATACATGAAAAGCTTAGATTCTCTCTTCATAAACGCGTCCGTGACAAAATATTTAATGACTATTTATTAGGAATTTCGATGCGTTGCGTGAGAATGCAATCGATAATCGATTTTCGTTGTCAGCTAATGGAATATGTTATTAGGCCTCATTTATATTAGGTGAAAGCTTAGTCGAAATATTGTGCATGTGGGAAGACCCCGCTTTTAAATTACAAACGCAGGTAGCTTCTCTCTTTACATAAAACCAAAGGAAACACACCCCTTAACAGTTTAGTGGTTATGTATTCCTTGTAAAATATAAAATGAAAAGAGACTTATGAAATGATTTCACAGTCTACAAATCTTATTTAGACTGTGTGATGTCTCAGGATGACGTGCGCGACAGTGCGCAGTGTCACACGAAACTTTAATTTCACAGTTTAATTTAGCCTTTAAAATTACACTGTAATAATATCTGTTATGGTTATGTATCCGTGACGCAAACACCAGGAAAACTTAGTGGTTCGCCTGGTGTTTCGCGTCACGTCGTTCGTTTACATAAAAAAAAACAATTAAGTTTCATTTCTACAGTCCGGAAACAAAAACTAAAACCACCCAGAATAACCGAGTCCACAAACAAAACACAACTAATTGCTTGTATTTAACCAAACGGCCGGTTAAAGCCTAACAAATATCTCCTAATAGACCGCGACCATATTACACGCAACCCCGGCGAAGTGGAACCGCATGGAAGCCGGAGATCATTAATAAAAATTTCGTAAAGGCAACAAGTTCCGATGTGACTAAGCATTTTACGCACCTTGAAAACCTTTACTCAAAACAAATTCGACGTTACAGCTAATAAAATAGAGATCAAAATGTTCTAGCCGCTCAGAACGCAGAGTCAGCTGTATTATTCGTTCTGATACGCTTTATTCTTATTTGAAGGGTACAGGGTGCAGATCAACTTTTGTGAATGTAATTGACATTGTATGGATCAAGAGATTTTTCAATTTTGATAATTAATTTCAAAAGACACCGTTACTGAAACTTTTTTTGTTAATTAACCGCATGTTAAATGACAAGGCAAGCTATTGTAAAACATGCCTTTTTAAGCAGGATTTTTATACAATACAAAACGATTTTATAGAAAGAGCATCGGAGTTACCACACCGATTTCTTTATCAGAACTTTCTTCCTCGTTAAGCTTCAGTCAGTATTCAAAAGAATACAAATCAAATAGTCAACGATGGATATGTCGGCACCGGCACACGAAGCTCAAAAGAAAAACTAGCACGTTACATATCTTCCTTGCGCAAGCTCCATTTATTAATACCCTACAAACCATTGTAAACGCCTACACAAATGGTCGCCTCTTTCCATTCCGAGTTTAACAGGCCATTGTCAAGATGTTAACGCATCATTGTCATGTCACAGTTTTAAAAAGGCTTTTAGGTCGGCTTTCACATTAGTTACGTTTTAACCTGAAGTTAACCAATGTTTACTGATAAACTGTAAATGGACTTCATCAAACACATCATCTGATTAGTAATCTGTTTCACTTTTTGTGACTTGTGATATTTTTTTGCGATGGGAAAGTCACTACTTGAATATTATCATAGTAAATATAGTAATAATATTTATTATAATATCATTTAACCTGGGAACGGGAAGAACGCAGAAAAGAAGAAAGCGGCAACAACGCAAATAAAAGCAGAAAGAAGAAGAGGTATAATACAACAATTGGTTAACGTGGTAATGCCAGATTAAAATGTTGAGTAACACAGCCTTATACGGCTAGTAAATGTATGTTAATATAGGGCGGTTACAGCTGACGAAACACATGTCGATTCTTGGTCTACTGTTAAACACAGTTTAAAAAAACTGATACACATAAATAATGCATGTCTTAACTGATAACGTCAGAAGGAAGTAATTTATTTTGATAACTGGTTTCCGGTTCGATATATTTTGTTCATTTTTTATATTAAATAAAAAAACAGCTGTGAATATTCTAGATCTAGAAGATACGCGACAAAGCTTCGATCGACTTTAATGTTAAATGAATGAAGAATATTTTTTTTTTTTTCATTTGAAGATATTACATTTTTAGCCTTGAGAATTTTTTTATTTCATACAAGCAGATTTTTAAATATTTTCCTTTGAACAAAGCAAGACTGTGTCTGGAAATATTTTATTAGTAAAACGTAATTATACCTGCTTACTAAAGGCGAGTTGGATTAAAAACAAAAAACTGTTGAGATGTTTTAGCAGCATGTTGCTTTTACAATAATTAGGTAGGTAGCGAAAGTAAAAAAAAAAAAAACGAAAGGTACGAAAGTTTTCAATCAGTGTGTGTTGCCAGTGATGACTTATGGAACTGAGACATGGTCTCTTACTGTTGGCCTCATTAGTAAGCTCAAAGTCGCGCAGCGAGCTATGGAGCGAGCTATGCTCGGTGTTTCCCTGCGAGATAAGCTCCGGAACGAGGAGATCCGCAGGAGAACTAAAGTGACCGATATAGCTCTTAGAGTTAGTAAGTTGAAGTGGCAATGGGCAGGCCACATCGCTCGTAGAACTGACAACCGATGGGGAAGAAAGGTTCTCGAGTGGCGACCACGAACCGGAAGACGCAGCGTAGGCCGGCCCCCTCACTCGGTGGACCGACGACCTGGTGAAAGCCGCGGGGAGCCGATGGATGCAGGAGGCGAGCAGCCGCTCAAGGTGGCGTGCTCTGGGGGAGGCCTATGTTCAGCAGTGGACGTCTTCAGGCTGTTGATGATGATGATGATGATGAGGTAGGTAGCTACTTTTGTACTCCTTCATCGCTTTAAATCAGAGCTACGTTTTTGCTGAAGAGTAGGTACATATATACCACGGCATATCTAACTTGGCTGAAACCGAATAACTTTGCCAAAATAAAACCTTGCTACTCCGCATACCCGATTCACGCAGCAGCGCTGCAAAGTTACTTCGAAAAAGACCGAATTCTGGCGCGGGTGAATTCTGGGATAGACCACGATCGCACTCAACCACTACTTTTAACTAAATTGAAGTTGCGGGCAAAGACTGCACCCGAATGCACGTGACGTACCGACTGTCTGTTTGTAAGTAGTTTTTACGTGAGTGGATTGCATTGGACCTCTTTATTCAATGGTGTGGTCGCGCTTTGGAGGACGTTTGTGGTCGCAGTCGATCGGCATGACAAGTATTTGGAGACGTGAGCATGTGTTGGCAAATGCTGTGGCTTCGCTTGGAAGGAAATGAAGTTTTGCCGAGAGTACTTTCAATGGTTGTAGAAAATTATTAAACTATTTGTAGAGATCACTTTCTTTCGAGCCGTGATATAAAGTGAAAAATGAGATGTCTAATAAAAGAGAGATAGAACTCACAGAATTCGTCCTATTTAATGTCTATGATAGAGGTATATATCTGAAAAAGTAAGCATTGGCACGGGGACAGTTTTGAGTATTGATTTTCATAGAGACTGTGTATCTTAAGAATTTAGTGGTAAAAAAACAGTTCAGGTAAATCACTTACCAATTCTACTTTGCTTCAGCTTCAGAGGAATCATCACAGATTACTTTTGGATTGCAGTAAATACATACCTGAAAAAAGAAACAAAATTTTTGTTTTGTGTGATATCGTAATAAAGTAGATTTAAAAAACAATCCAATTGACTTGTTTTTTACAGTAAGTAGAATCATAAAAAAACCTAACGCGTCGAATAAGTTAACGGTCTGAGACTTATCAAACTTATCTATTTTACCAATGATAGCTTACCTAGTCAAAGATTCTTAAACAATGTTACAGATAACCAGACATGGTTGCCAGCAATACATTACCCCCGAAACAATGACAACACAACCCCATGGAACTGTAAATAAACCTCATTAGGGATACGCTCACCTGCGTTAGCGAGCTTATTCGAAATCCTCGCAGAAATCCTATTAAAACTAGAACATCTATCCTCTGTACAGGCCACTCCGTTGACAGGTTGAAACAAAGTGTATTTCCGTCGGTCATAATGCGGCCTACGTCGAAAACGTCTCTAGTTTTGTCGAACTAATTTTCAATGGGCACGCCAGTGCTACTTATTAAGGACTAAGGTACATGGCTACTGGCTACCTACTGAATGTACGGTCTTAGTATAATTCAAAGAGTTCTATGTACTACGTACTTGAGCAGCCGTGTGGAGCAGAAAATGTTTCCATTTTAGCTATAGTTATGCCTATAGACAAAGACAAAGAGTATCAACATACAGAATGAACATAGATTTTATACCTACCAAACTTTATCATATTATGATTATTAGGTACCTTCATAAAGTTTTGTAGATTTTTGTTAGAAAAGCTGTTTGTATTGTATTACATAGTTAAAAAATAGTACATTTACAAGAGGTTAAGGTTACAACTTTTTAAACTAGAAACAAAAATAGGTACATATTCTACACCTACTTCTTTTCTCCTCCTACTTATTCTAAACCTACTTTATATACCTACTTAATATTTTTTTGGAAAAAATATATTTCTTAACTTAAAAAGATTACAGTTTGTAATATGATTACAGTTTTTTATACTTTTTAAATTGTTAACTTTAAATTACCTATTCAACGATACTCCACGTTATGTGGTCTGGGATTTTTTATCCCTTTTTTACATAATGGGAGCTACCCAATAAATATTTAAGGGGGCTCCATACAACAAACGTGATTTTTATTGCTCGTTTTTATAGATTTATGGAACGGAACCCTTCGTGCGCGAGTCCGACTCGCACTTGGCACGTTATTTTTATATCTCACATATATTAGATATAGGTATCAATTATCTCATAAACAGTCTATTTTCCGGAGAAAAAGGAGAATTATCTTAATTTGAACAGTGTGGCCGGATTCGGCCAAATCGTTAGAAATTCGGCCGGATCTGTCGGATTGAAAAAAAAGCCGGATCGCAATCCCTAGTCGTGAAGCATGATCTGGCGCCATTACAAATTGACGAAATAATTTTAATTCGTGTGTATTTAATCCAAAATTAGAACATACTTGTGAAAAGTAATCCCGTCGATTTTATTTGTTTTACCCGACTGGTTTTTGCAATATCTAAGTATGCACGATGGCATTTTCGGGATAAATTTTGGCCGCAAAGCAAGTTTGAAGCACGTGCTGTTAGTGTGAGTGCCAAGCTTGGTATGAGCGCGAAGATGCCCATGGGCATATTTGCAGTGATTGACAGTGCAAGTTAGATGATGGAGATGTGCTGTCCAGTGTAACATAGAAGTCTTTGGTATAATTAGCCAATTTTAGAGGTAGACGTGCTTAAAGAATATGGTATGGTGATTTAATTATAGAGATAAACAATACAAAAGGTTGATAGCGATAAACTCAACGTGGAAGTTTCCTTCATACTATAAAACATTGAAAGTCACGGATAAGATATCCTCTAAAATGAGAATATTTGTGATTTATAACTAGACACATTTTGGAAACGAAATAAGTACAGCACAAAACAGCAGTTTTTTAAAATGATTTTGAAATATAAAAGGTCTTTGGCCCATTTAAAAATAGATTGTATATTCACGGATCTTTGGTAATGGCCGAGAGGATGTGCGTTTCGCAATCTTACGGCACTGGGTTCGATCCTCGGCCCTGCACCCACACTTATCTAGTACCTAAGTCATAATATGTGCAGTTTTCGATGCCATCGCTCCGTGCCTCGGAGAGCACGTTAAGCCGTCGGTCCCGGTTGCCATAAGAACATCTATGGCAATCGTTACGGGTAGTCAGAAGCTTGATAGAATCTGACGCCTGATCATAGACTAGTATTGTATAATTGATCTAACCAGGGATGGTTACTGGTTCCTTATGGGTTGCGAGGTCAGATGCCACGCAGTCGCTCGTGTAATTCTGGTAGCTCGCAGCTACAGGTTAGATTGGGAGCCGACCCCAATAACAAATGGGAAAAAGCAAAGAGGATGATGATGATTCACGGATCTTTGGAAACTCTTTTTGTGACCTAAACTTTATGAATATCAATATTAATATCTTTTATGATAAACTCATTATTTTTTTTTCCTAATATCTTTTTTAAATCTGTAATTAAATGTGAAAATGTCCCCTGATGTGTGTGTCCCTGTGTGTGTGTGTGTGTGTGTGTGTGTGTGTGTGTGTGTGTGGTGTGTGTGTCCTGTGTGTGTGTGTGTGTCCTGTGTGTGTGTGTGTGTGTGTGTGTCCTGTGTGTGTACTTATTTATTTAAAAATATGCAAGTAAAACATATTAATCTGTGGTACATACAAGTTTAGATAATGCTTACATATTACTTTACATTTCCGTTAATACTTGCATATTTTTAACTAATATAAATACATCAGGGGACAACTTATGGTGAACGGTCTCTTGGTACATGTACATATTTTGCGTAGGGTGTCTATAATAATTATAGCAAATCATAAAACTATCAATCTAAAGCTACTCTGCAGGATTGTTAAACCCCACGCTGACTGTGGGCACAACAAAGGTAAGTGACAGTAACAATAGCCGTGGGCGGTAAAGATAGGCAAATGAACTGAGGCGTATTAAGCAGATGCACTTTATACAATTTTAGAAATACCGAAATACCAAGTCACAAGAAGAATAATTATTATGACTACGTGTATTTACGCTTAAGTCAGAATGGAGGTTTCTTGAGAAAAGGAGAGATTCGCAAGTTGGCAGCTTTGTCAAGGGACAGTTTCTGATAACGACAGATTCTTATTAAAAGACAGAATACTAGTCGAGTGGAAAAATTAACTTTTTGATGAAGTCTGACTATAAAAATAAATATAACAATGAATCAAGCGATTTACACACGCAATATTTATAGTCAAACATATTTCACAAGTCTACAGTAAAAAAAACCGGTTAATATATACCTAACTATTAACTACTCGTTGGACATTTTGCACTGCTGGACGTTTTGCTTCTTACAATTTCTGATCGGGAGAGAATATTTTCTATTCCTGGAAAGAATACTTAGTCAATAAACTCAGGAGCCCTGAATAGTTTGTTAAGGTTGTCAAGGCAAGCGCTTTCAAACGAGCGCAGCTAATTGACAGCTTGGAGTTTAGAGCAGCATAGAGGCAGGGTGTCGTCTACATTCAATTCGTATTGAGTTTAAGAACTATAAAGCGCATTAGGTATAGACTCTATTGTATAATTATAATGAATATAGTATAGACATTTACAATGAGATGACTCGGTAGGGATCAAGATAACCGACATAGCCTACAGAATTAGCAAACTGAAGTGGCAGCGGGCTGGCCATATTTGCCGCAAAACCAACAACCGATGGGGCAAATGTGTTCGTGAGTGGAGATATCTCGTTTTGGCAAACGTAGTGTCGCCCTCCGACTAGGTGGAGCGGCGAATTGCGCCGAGTGACTGGCAGCAGGTGGATGAGAACAGCTGAAGACCAGGCCCAGTGGCGTACCTTAGGAGAGGCCTATGTCCAGCAGTAGACTAACACAGGCTGATGATGATAATGAGACATTTACAGTTAAACTTAGGATTCAATTTCACATTACTGTTTGACGTAGAGTTTTCGAAGATAAAGTACCTAAACTATTTAACACGTAAAATTATTTTCAACACATTTGCCCAAAAAATGCACTTACGAAGCCTCTATACACTGTTTGAAAGTTAAATATTACACACCATACAGCGGAGCGTGCGGTAAAATACTCCGCGGTGCGGTACTCTCACCTAAGTACCTATTTTACCGCAGCCTCCGTTGTATAGCGCCAGCGTAACCTTTACGTTTTTTTTTAATTTCCATAAAAAATATATAAGAACTCCACCAAGGAGATTCACATTACGAATATAAATAAGCTGAATGATCGAAACTCCTTGGAAGCGTTTTTGCTCAATACGTTTGTCTCACTCTGAAGATGTAGTTCTAATTTTCACCACACGCACGTGGCGCCATTTGCATCGTAAATGCGCGCCTTTTTTGCCCATTTTACCATTTTCATATTAGATTAGACACATCAAAAATTGTTTGCAACTTTCCCACGAATAAACAACAGTTTGTTTCATTACCTATTGTACTGTTTTCTCGCAAATGTGTTGAAAAAAGTTGTATGATTCACGTGCGGAAATTGGTTTCTACATACTCGTGACTATGGTAAGCCCTCGACTTCATCTCGGGCTTACATTTGTCTACTCGTTTGTAAAAACCAACTTACCACCCTAATATCATAAATAACTATTAACACAAAAACGCTTAACCCATTTCTTTAAACATTCTTTTCCAAAGACCATTAATGATAATTTAAATTAATCATTTAAAAAAGCCTTTAAATTATTTTTGGTCAACCCTAACTGAAACAAGGGTTGTGAAGGAATTCTGTAGCTCGATACTATAGCGACAACTATAACTGACTCCGAAGCGATAAGCTATCTTTACATAGCTGTTAAAATGTATAGGTATGTATACATACTGTTACCTACTGCACTAGCATGGTGTAGATATTCCGGTGTCCACATAGATATAGATGAAGTTCCATAGTATAGAATATACTATGGAACTTCATTGTTTGCATATAATTTGATAAAATTGAATGTTTACTAAGAAGTACCTACCTCTTACCTACCTAGATCCTACTTCAAGAAAATGTGTATGTACCTACTTATATATCGATTTTACCCGCATAAAAACTCTTTGTTAGTATAATACTGAATCTGTAAATTAATAATTCTTCTATTATATGTATATTGAACGTACTACGTGAATAGAAAAAGAATACTTTGACTTATCTTTTCGTTCAAAATACGAATAACTGTATAACAAAGGTTTTCAATCAGTGTGTGTTGCCAGTGATGACTTATGGAACTGAGACATGGTCTCTTACTATTGGCCTCATTAATACCTAAGCTCAAAGACGCGCAGCGAGCTACGGAGAGAGCTATGCTCGGTGTTTCCCTGCGAGATGAGATCCGTAAGGAGGAGATATACAGGAGACCTAAAGTGATCGATATAGCTCTTAAAATTAGCAAGTTGAAATGGCAATGGAAATGGCAACCCATATCGCTCGTAGAATCTGGTGAAAACTGCGGGGAGCCGATAGATACAGGCGCGTAGCCGCTCAAAGTGGCGCTCTGTGGGGGAGTACTATGTTCAGCAGTGGGCATCTTCAAGGTGATGATGATGATACTACGTATAACTTGTAGTAAGATATTGAGGACTTAACTGAATCGAGATATCGTCATAAAACAGTAGTGTGGTAATGTAAAGTAAATAAGCACGCGTCCGTAATATCTTGGATTATGAACTTAAAAGCGGTGTGATAAGCGCCACTGTACGAGCAACTGTGACGAAAAATAAATTATTACGAAACAAAAATTACTATCTAAGAAAATGTTTTTCTGACAGCCCTTGCTTATTTTTAGGGATTAGACGTCGAGACGGTCTTGTAGGTATTTTGTGGTATAACAAAGGAGTTGACCCACTATTAGTATTTATTACACATATGGTAATAGTAAACATTCAAATGAAGGTAACAAGAACCTTAAATGAGCTTTAATTAAATATTTTATGAAAGATTGAAAGCTTTTACTATCCATATTGCCTTAATAATTTTTGTTCATTATTCTATAGGGCCTATGTTCAGCAGGACGTCTTCGAGCTGTTGATGATTCTATAGGGCAAGTTCTTGCGAAGCCAATAAAATCATACCACAAGCCGTTTTATCTATTTGATACGTTCTGCAGTATTATATTTTCCAGCGAGAAAATTTATTTTTCTGAGATAAGTTGGTAAGTTATATTGATCTCGAAACACAATTGATAGCGTAAACAATCTGTGTATAAAGTTATTTTTATAAACGATTCAGCTATTTAGGCGCGAAAACCACACAAATAAAATACAACCAGATATTAATATACAACATTTTACATAAGGATTGTGAGTATCGACCTAACAATTGAGATGGCTTACTGTCTGCCACCTACTGTGCCTTTACACCTTTTCCACAGAATAATTTAAAGTACAAATGCCTTTGCCGCATTGTGAATATGTGGTGAATATGTGGCTATTTTCGGTGCACGTGAATAGTTTATACTGTGGTCAACTGGTTCATGTTGAATGACACCGGACGGACGCGACGTATCAAGATGTGTCGGTGCAATGCAACGTTCGATCGGTGCCATTTCGTGGAATTGAATTTCGTACCTTCGTGTTCGAAAATGTAATGTAGGTACCTATTTGAAGACTGAAAGTTATTTTTACATCGGTCATGCTGTATGTATGTAAGTTTATGATGATACGGTCTGAAAGTATAATTTATAGTACCTAGGTATCATTTCTTCTCCGAAAAAAGTTTATCATTTTGGAATTCAAATTGTCGAACCTTGTGAATTAGTGAGCGTCTTATTTATTCAAAATCATCAATAATTTGGCTATGAAAAAAAGCAATATAATTAAAGCTGTTAAGAAAGGGCCTTCAAAAAATGGTTTACTTATCTCACAGATAACCCCCAATAGATACCGCATGAAAGACGACGACCGCGCACCAGGCGTTAGCGTAAATGGGTCTATATAAATCGCCGCTTCGCAGCACGGCCTTAGTTTCGACCAATTATTAGAGTTCATTATTAGGGCGTCACTCGAAACAGCCAATAATAGCGCATTGGCTCCAGTCCCCGCAACCCGCGCATTCCTCCAGTTTTGGTGAGCTAGGATCCGAACAAAAATCCCGTAATGCGGTATCTATTGGGGGTTATCTGTGACTTATCTACATCTATACTCTATACATATAATAAAACTGTAGAGATAAAGTCTGTAATTGCAAGGTATCAAGAAAAAAATGACACAGGTTGGCTTAAAATTAGCCGCTGATCACGTTAAGCCACTTTTTAAACACTTTGTCTGATTGTTTGTTTGTTTGTTATGACTGAACTCCTAAAATACTGATTGGATTTTCAATCGGTTTTCACTAATATGCTTAGAAATAACCGGCGCTTAAAATAGGATATATTAAAATTGATATATCGTTAACAAAAATTTGATGACAATTATTGAGATTTCATTACGAAACGAATCGGAGTTTTAAACAACATGGCCGATTAATGTTTTTTTGGCTACTAACGGTAAGTTGTAAATTACCACATATTGTCACAGATTAGAAAAAAAAATCGACTACACTCTGTGCCACAATGACCAAAGAGTAATATTAGTACCTACCGCTACTCTAAGAGAATCAAAACAATTTATAGGTGTCCTATTTCTATTTTTACAGGTTGTTTAGCATTTTGGAAGTTAAATAGATATATATACTAACGAATATTAAATAGTGAGAAAGTAGATGTTTTTGTTTAATTTTGGCATTAGACGACATTTGTATTTAGCCAATGATACGAAATATCTTATGAAAAATGTTTTAAAAGGGTACTGAGATCTAGGTAAGTATAATTATACATTAGGGTAAGATCCTCGAATTAGCAACATGGCCGTGTAACGTTCGGTTTTGATTTCTTCTTCTTCGTTCACGTAGGTAAATGAGTTTTAATAGTTAAAATATTTTAGGTCTGTGGGCTTTTCAATGAACAAACTGAGCGGTTATATTCTCTCACTATTCTCTTTAGGACAAACCACAGGTTAGAGCAAAAAATTATTGGTTACTCGATTGCTCCAAGAAGGTTAATCAATATCTTTGGGTGTATTTATGCAATAAGAACTTAAACATTTTGGTGGTAATGACTTGGCTCTGCAGACAAGTTGTAAAGTTTATTAGAATTTGGCAAGAAGAGAAAAGGTATATCTATAAAGATATTATAGTTCTTAAAACTTTAGCAACCAGCGGGATTTGAACCCGCGCCTTCTAACTCACCGGATTAGACGCCCTACCAATTAGGCTATGGTCGCATGACCGCTAGCTGCGAAAATCTTAAGGACTATGTGTTCACCGACTAAGCAGTCGTGACGACATCTATATCTATCTTGTATATTTCAGGTATATCTTAATAGATATACCTGAAGTGTGGTTTACACTTAAAAAATCAGTCCATGAAAGACAAAAGGTCTTTGAAAGTGGACGTCTTCAGGATGTTGTTGTTGATGATTATGATGATGATAGCCGTATTTGAATTAATTGATCATAGATATCAATTTCAGCTTAATTCTTTCCGTTATTTCTAAAATAAGTAATGGTTTCGATAGATACTTAGAAAGACAAACAGACGGACAACAAAGTGATCTTACCTATAAGGGTTCCTTTGAAAAATAGCGGACATAATATAAATGTCGACTCTTTTTACAGTGGCGTACGTAAGTACTTGTGATTTCTAATTAGTATTAACAAAATTAATTATGTACACATCGTATAAGTAAATGCAATACTCCAGCTGTAAAGTATGTATTTTATAAACTTATTATTGACACTGGCTAAATGCTCAATTCGTATGGACCCAAAATAATAAAGTAAAAAAAAATTATGTGGTGAATGCAACAAAGATACTCTTTGGGAACGAAGAGCGCGCGGATATGAAAAACTCACGAAAATCGTCGTGTCGTGTGTGATTGTTTTGTATTTTTCTAAACTGCCTAAATAATAGGTAGGTGCTTAGGTAGGTATACTTACTACCTAAACAAAATTTACTGGAACCTCTTATGAAGACTTGAACGGTTTTTATGGTTTTTATAGTGAAAACACAAGAACATCTGTTGAAGTGAAAATAACAAGGAAAAGATCGACCGTATCCACTTGTATGTAGGTATACCATATTATAGAACTTTTATTAGTTATATGCCTAGACCTACCGTATATTTAAAAAAAACGAACGTCTAAGTAGGTACATATTCAATTAAATATTGTACCTATGATTTGCAGTTTCTAACCCACTATTTTATCAATGTGTAGGTGATCTGATGACACGTAAAAAGCCATACTTACGTGCTACCTAATCTGATAATACGTGCTGAGCTCCGAAAAGATTTAGTGGATTTTGTTGTTTGGTATATAGAAAATGCATGAACTAAGCTATTATTAGACTACCTAAACGTAGAAATAACACAATACAAGCGTGCGAAGCCGCGGGCAAAAGCTAGTTGATAAATAAGTAAGTATATTTTATTTAAACTACACCATAAGTATTCTATCGATAACTCCAACTTAAACATTAAGTATATTTCTGACAAAATTCGCAATTAAATATTGAAACTCTGCTTTTGACTTACCTAAATGTTTATTACCACATTTTCGGAGACAAAATATTCAAAGGCTATTAAATTTGAGCAGTCAAAAGTCAACGTTTCAACACTTTCAACACATCATAAATGTAGAAAGGGTCCAAAACATCTAAAATGCTGTACGACACTTCAACTAAGCTTTACAAAACAACGTTCATAAAACGCATGCTCCAAAAATAGCCCAGCTATCATCACCCTTCCTTGGCTCTAATTACATCCGTATCCGTTACAGAATTAAATTTTAATTTCTTTATTATTTGCATAAAGGAGTAATCCTTGGAGATTCTGGTAGGTAACAGGCGAACGACAAGCGTACCTCTTCCTATTACCTACAGGGACAGATGGCTGCAGAATTAACTAAAAGTTCCCTATAACCACTCTTAAAGCCTCTTTCCATGTTAGTACTAGTTGTACTGTACTGCAAGCCTAGCATGCGCACCACTACAAAGTTATGTCGACACTTTTTCTCGTGAGAGACCGTGACAAGGCTATGGTAGCGCCTAAGTGTGTCTCACTCTAACAGTGACGACAAGTTTTCTCGCGGTGCGCATGCTAGGAACAGATCCTATAAAAGGATCTGTGATGCTAGGGGGTCAGGGGATAGCTGATCTGTGTTTAGATCTACAATTATATACGTTTTTTAAACAATTTTCAAATAATTTCGTATAATTATATTTTAGTTTGTTGTACACCAACTTCAAGATTTCAAGACTGAAAGTTTGTTTGATTTTCTACAAATTCTGTTGAAGTTCTCGTGTTTGCTACACAATGTATTAAAATTTATTTAGTCCATGTTTTTTTAATCTGGGATTTTGACAAGTACATACACACGTAAAAATCTAGAAAGAGAAAAGTAATAAAGCATGAGAAGCAACAACTAAACAATTTTATTGTACAAGTGAAACCAATTATCTATAAACACTCCAGTCTAAATTGATAGCTATGTAGCTGACTATACCTGCAAGCGGCTTGAGCTTTGAGACGGTGAAATTAGTAAGGCATGTAGAGGCGTGTTACACTCCTGCCGCCCCCTACCGGTTGACGTAATAGCACCGAGCTCGTGAACCTGACTGCCTAAGAGCCGCCAGTCAATCTAGATTACATGTTTAAACCAAGATTTGTCTTGCCAAATAGTGTCACAGAAATTGCTCATTATTTTATATAAGAACTTCTTAGATAGATGAGATTATGATGATGATGATGAAGTTAAATTTTACGAATAGTCACTGACAGTTATGTGAAAACAGTTAGTTTAGGCCAAAGTAGATAAAGTTTGGCTGATATGGACACTATGGGCTTATTTTCAAATACATACAAATACTTTACTTTAGATATTCAATAAGAAGGGTTCATTGGACGAACCCAGACTGAATACCTTAGAAAGCAACTCTTACTGGAAAAATATAGCACGCAGTTTCATCATCATCATCATCATCAACAGCCTGAAGTCGTCCATTGCTGAACATAGGCCTCCCCCAGATAGCGCCACTTTGAGCGGCTACTCGCCTCCTACATCCATCGATTGCTCGCGGCTTTCACCAGACCGTCGGTCCACCGAGTGGGGGGCCGGCCACTCGGTGCGCCTTCCGGTTCGAGGTCACCACTCGAGAACCTTTCTTCCCCATCGGTTGTCTGTTCTACGAGCGATGTGGCGTGCCTATTGCCGTTCCCGCAGCACACAGTTTGGCCCTGAACTATTAAAATACAATTATTCAATGGTGTTATTTTTAATTTAACTAGCCTAGTTTATATGCAAAAATAGTTAAAATGTAATTTTTGACTACATAAAAATCTTTAGCATAGAAATCTCTTACTATACAAAAAGTGCTCCTAGCCTATTCCAACCGTTCCAAACATCGCAAAGACCCACAACTTGACGGCAAGACGTACAAACACACACACATAAAATTATATGGGAATGTATACGACTCGGCCGGCTCTCGTGCCAAAAATCGTTTTGAGATTCAACTTAGTCGTAAATGTAATGCTCTGCCGTTTCGTACAAAAACAGTTTACGGGTTACATTTTTAGTGAAATGGTTGAACGAATGATCGTCCAATGTGAAATGATAATGAGTTTTTGCACGTAGTTAGGATCATGCGAATTCTGGCAGTCAGATTAATCACGACGCATCGATATCGAGCGTCGCGGGTCCGCGGCCCAGTAGATGTAGGTAGAGACGACGGCGACGCGACTGTGACCGCCTTTCAATCGAACAACCACTTGGATTGGATGCCATAATGGTGCGAGAGCCCACTGCATAAATACCTACGTCATCGGGTACCCCAATAGGCTATCTTTAGATCGTTAAACGACATCTAAATAAGTAAAAAAAATCAGGTCTGTCAGTTCCGATTCTGCCGCGTCATGGAAATAATTGAAATTATTTGACGTATTTTTTTTTGTCAAAATGTACCTGAATGTAAGTTCTGGCAATAGTTAACCATTGATTAATTATATAAAAAAAAATTGGTCTGCCATTGCGCACCCTGCCGGAAGTACCTGGCCCTAAGAATGTGTCCTTCACACTCTTTACCTACCTCAGCGAATACCCTATGAAACCTACGCCTAATAATAGCCAAGATGCCCCTGATAATAGATTAAAAGGTCTGCCAGGTCTAAACTTGGCGAAACTTAGTATTCAAGACATTTGAAGTTGGTGCAGGTGGATTATTTCCATGACCCGGCAGGATCGGAACCGGCAGACCTGTTTTTTTACATGTTTAAGAGTCGATTAACGATCTATTGGGGTACCCGATGACGTAGGTATTTTTGCAGTGGGCTCTCGCACCATAAACTTTTGGCTAAATTCGAGTTGTAACTACGAAAATAATACTAGACTAGACTTTGCGTCATTATCCAGTAAAAGCTCTATTCGTCATCACAGGCGTTCTAAATTTTCAGGTAATATCAGACGTCGGTACTATACAATACTATACATAAGTATCACTTCATGAACTTTTTTAATTCTTGATACTCTTTGAACGTAAAAATTTTATGCCGTCCATTTTAAAGATGAGTGGTACAGTATAATACATGATGCTAGCGTCTAATGCAAAAATCATGTCAGCGCGGGAGAGATTTCTGCGTTACTTTACGAGGCGGGAATACTCAATTGGCCTCATTTTTCGCAAATCGTCTGATGTGGTATATGTTTATGAAGAAACATTTAATACCCAGGATGTAAAGGGTGTTTCAGTCGTAGAATTTTTATGTGTTTTATTTAGAGTACGTCGTCACGCATCGTCATCGCTTTGGTGTATCTGCAGGGGCCAATTGCGTTTTATGCTTATATTTTATGTGGTTGGTGATGAAATATATAGTTTGCTGGCAAGCTTCGAGCATCGATGAGCTTATGGCATGCTAAGTTATGTCGTATATAAACAAACTTTTTATTTTTCCAATCAAAACAATAGTAAAGTAAGTATAGGTACATGTATTAGCCTTGACATAAAAATCTATTATATAAAAGGCTTTGTCCTGACTGACTGACAGACAACGCACAGCCAAAACCGCTGGACGTATAGACTTGAAATTTGGAGGGTGGCTTCCTTTTATAACGTAAGCGCGTGCTAAGAAAGGATTTTTGAAAATTCAACCCCTAAGTGGATGGAAAAGGGTAAAAAAATTTTGTATGAAAAATCTACATTTTGTAACGTGTCGGTTTGAAACTTAACACATACAAACAAGTATAAAAATAAAAGAAATGGTACCTTTTATTTTTTCGAAATTCGATACATAAAGGGGTTAAAAAAATTGTTGAAATTTCTATTGAAAATTAAAAAAAAAATACCGTACTATATTGAAATTCGGAATGTGTAAAAATCATACAAAATAAATAGATACGGGTCGAGGCGTTTCTTGAATTTCAACCCCTGAGGGGTTCAAAAATACAGGAAAAGGTCCCATCGTAAGACGCTCGCACGGCCTAAGCGCTGAAGCTAAAATCTTGAAATTTCGAATACGTTTATTACATAGGGGTGCAATGAAATGGAATTCATAAAAATTCAGCCCTTAAGGGGTTGGAAAGGTTAAAAATTATTTGTGAAAAAACCTTATTTCTTAACGTAGGTACTTATCGTTTTTAAACTTGAACCATACAAACGTGTTAAAATGAAATGGGTTGTCTTTGTTGTTTGGAGTTCAACCCCAAAACCATTGGTTGAGCTTTGTAAATAAAAAAAATATCGCAATGTATTCAAACTTAGATAGTTCCTTAGATATGAAAATGTTGCTTTGAATTTGTTTTAGAATCACTTACGTGGTCGAAATATGGGACGAATCTTTGTATTTTAAATTATAGTGATAAAAAATGGCATTGTATATACTTTTTAAAACATAATCGTGCTACAGTAATACTTTTTGCCAGGGTTGATTTGAAGGGGTAAAAAGGGAAGGAAGTTTTGTTGCTTCATTTTCAAAGTCACGTTCGTAAAACTGGCTATTAGGTAGGTGGGTTGAAAAGGAACAAAAATGGGTGGTGTATTTTAACATTTTTTGCTTTAGTGTCAAACTATACCGACATAAAATATTGATGTCAATTACTACCAGATATCTCAAAAATTACATATTTCATCCCTGCCTCTCATAACGGCACCATGAAAAATCACTGCACGAGGCCACTTAAGATTAAAAGGAGTTAAAAGTAACGTTTTTAGATAGGTACCTATAGGACTTTTCAAACGCCTCCCAAAAAGGTTAGTTATAAGATAATTTTATCCCGGAAATATAAACAGTTCCTGAGAGATAAGTAGTCCACGCGGGCGAAGCCGCGGGGTAGAAGCTAGTATTTCATATAAAGCGAACGAACTAGCCAAGATACGGATGCCTCAAGTAGGTAGGTGCTTAACATTCAATTTGGTGGCTTTATTACTCAAGCTAACTACTACAATAATAAAAACTAAACTAAACTAAACTAAACTAAGCTAAACTAAACTAAACTAGCTACACTACCTACTACAAAGAACACTTATGGACTGTATAATAGCCGCGATGGCCTATAGACAGTCCAAGTGCTCCAGCCCACTACCGGTAGGTAGCGTACCCAACATGCTGGCCGCATTGCCACGTTGAATTGCAATGCTGATGCGTTGGGCCAAATAAGTGCCAGCATTTTGGTCACGCGTCGCATCGACCAGGCGCTCTGATAGACTTTGGAAAACGCGATGAGCTCCCGGTCCCCACGGACCCAGGGTCTCAACACCAAACGGCTCAAATATGTAACCGCTACCGAGATTACTATATTTGCGCCGTTTTGGCTGCTCAGCAGAATTAGCCGCGGCGCCGGCCCTAACGTGTGTCTCGGGAAGGTGTGACGGCGCCATAGTATCGACGCAAGTAGCGTCCCACACTAAAGGCCGCCCCATCTTCCAGGGAACCAGAGTCATTCCGTCGGGTCTTTTACCATCGTCACGCATGAGACCATTCGGTTCGAGAATGGCTGCAACATTGGCGGTGGTGAAGCCCGGCGAATGATGTCATTAAGACTAGCGTGGCGCGAAATTCGACCAGCGCTTTTTGAACACGAGAGACCGTGATGACCGAGCTGGTCAACTGCGGTACCGCACTGGCAGTGATGGGCCACACAGCATCTTGCGCCCAAACGTAAGCTGATAGCTAAACGAAAAGTAGTCGGATCTAAAAGGTTACCAGTGTTGAAAGAAGGCATGGCCTGTAACCAAAGTCCTGACTCCCACACAGAGACTGCGAGAAGCCGAGCACGATCAGCGACGCTAAGACACGTATCTAAAAGATTTTTCCGTGCTAGTTCGCAGAGCGGTCGGTCCCACAGCCTCTGTGAGGAAAGAACCACCGGGAAATCAGAATTTGGACAAGCCAACCCCCAGGCATTCTTGGCCTCAGACAAATGGGCTACTTCGAAAGTACCTAAAGATGGAGCAAGAATTTTTTCTATTAATTTATGTGTACCATGTACAGAGGACAAAAATGCCGGTAATGCAACACTCGAAATTTTGCGTATCCCTAAACCTCCTAAGCGCACAGGTAGAGAGGCTTGCGACCACGTCCTGTCATCCATATCAACATTCAAGACCGAAACCAGAGTGTTTTTTACAATGTTGTCTAAGCCCATAAGGAGCTCACTGTGTTTCCACAGTTGACAACATCGTAAAATATAAGTAAATTTAGGGACAAATAGACAAAAACGAATAATTGTAAAAGCCACATGGCTTTTACAATTATTCGTTTTGGCTTTGGTTATGGTTATGGGCGTTTTTGGTTATGGTTTGGTTTTGGTTATGGGCGTTAATTTTGAGTAACCTGTCTGATGCGTTATTGAACTTTTGAATTTTTTCTTCTACAAAAGGTGAGATAGACTCATCCAGAATCGGCGAACCCAAAAGGCGAAGAGAACGCCTGTCTACTAATTTGATATTCGGAGCAAGACTATTAAACTTTTCAAAAACCAAATCTTTATCAGGACAAGTATCGCAAACAAAAAGTTCGCATTTAGAAAAATTTAAATCCAAACCAATGTCGCGAAATTCGTTAATAATGATACCTAGATCATTAAAAACAGTGTTCACGTCGCCTCCTAGGGTTCCGTCATCCAAGTACCAAACATTAAGTTTGGACTGAAGACGTTGAATAATCGGATGGATGGCAAGGCTAAAAATGGCCGGACCTAGAGGGTCGCCCTGTTGACACGGTAGTAGTTAGCTTGAGTAATAAAGGCAATTTGCCCGTAAAAAAAAAATTTGGTGGCTAAAACTAAATTATTACTTAACTATAGGTAATAAAATTGCTATTTGAAAATGCAGTGATGACATCATAACGATCCCACAAAATAATATGAAGACGTTGTACTCAATCTTAGATATTACATAGACAAGAATTTCCCCTATATACTTACAAACAAAAAACGCACCATACAATACAAAGTTTTATTTTAATAAAATATAGACGTCAAAGTACCTATAGTCCCTCGAATTGGTTAATAGGTTAGCAAACTCCGCGTTATTGCTTCCTCACACTCAACACGGGCACGGAACTGGGTGGCGCGTGGCGTGAGCAAACTGTAAAACAATTTGCCTCTGTTGGTATTCCTAATAACAATAACGTTTATCAAATTATTTGGCCGACTTGATACAAGGACGGAAATTCAACAGAAACGTCTGCTTGCTTATAATATGAATCGATATGAACTATATTATTTAGTCAGACCACAGCTTTACTGTCAGTGAGACACTGGCACTGTTCAAACGAAGAAATTGATGGCAATGCTCAGAAGTTTAGCTTTAATGAAGTGAAATTTTTATTTTGGGTATGCAACATACCGGCAATGTCCTCGAGGTCGCGGATGTCCATAGGCGGCGGTGACCACTGATCATCAGGTAGGCCACAGGCTTATTTGCCACTCATTTCATTAAAAAAATCCAATTTGTTTATCTATTATCATCTTTATTACAATTGACAGCAATCTGATAGCCTCATTTCCTCAGATTTTACTAGGTGGTAGGACTTTTCTGCAAAGTTCGTCTAGGTAGGTACCACCGCTTTGCCAGTTATTCTGCCGCCAAGCAGTAGTGTGTAAGCACTACTGTGTTCCGGTTTGAAGGGCATTGTAGCTAGTGAGATTACTGGGCAAATGAGACTTTATGATCTGATCACTCAGTCTAGTAATCTGATTACTAAACTGGGTGATGTCTCAGGATGACGTTCGCAGTGTAGTGTCGCGCGAAACTTTACTGTTATGGGCGACCGTGTCACTTAACATCAGGTGAACGACTAGCTCGTCACGTCATTCAATCACATAAAAAAAAAACCTCTAAGGTATGGTGGTTGAACAGATCGGCTTATAACAGTTATAACCAAGAAGTCGCGGGTTTGATTCCCTTAACAGAACAAGTACTTATTTGATGCACAGGAAGGAAAAGAGATCAAGTACGTGTGTCTGAAAGTACGTTATAGGGGTTGTAGGATTATGACCATGATCCTTGGAGTTCCTGGGTCCCTAAATCTTCAATCTCCCAATGCATTTTCAATCTTCTCAAGCAGTGTTATTGCACCTGTTTGATAGGTAGAGTTCTTTTCAACCGACACCCGACTATATTACAACTTTACCAACAAAAGCCTCATTTACATTTCATAGTAGTAGAAGCTCGCGCAGTTATTTAACTCAGCCTGATTCACGACAACACCTCAAATTTAGCATGTTAAAATGCACCCAAAACATTTGCTCCTACTGATATATTCCTAAAGCTTGTAAAAGGCTTTCAGGCCGTCGCGTGTTGCTACGTGTTTGCATCCGTAATTTGTTTGGCGGCGGTACGTGGCTGACTACATTAATGGATCTGAGCCCCGCACGCGACCAGACAGTCCAGACAGGAGACACAGGCGAGCTGATGCACAGCACAGCCGTGGTACCTACTCACACATAGAACGTTCGTAGACCTGCTACGCACACAGGTATGTTGTGGCTTATGATGTCACTTCTTAATTTGTGTGAATAATTTTTGTCTACCCTCAAATTCTAAGATATTTAGCGAGATTTTTTTACAAACTTATCCTTAACATACAGTTTTTTATACTAAAACATAATGTTGTTTTCTGGTTGACAGATGAAGCTTAAAAGTCGTCATTATGATCCTGATTATCGTAAATAATATAAAAATCATAGGTTTTCTTTCAGAGAAAAATCAAATCAAAATCTACTATAATTTTACCTCAAATTTTCGGTGTGCATGCGCAAAATATTAAGCATTCCGATATTCCAGACCCTCAAATACTTCATGTAATTTATCTATGACTGTCTAAGCCCCAACACAACTAAACGATCAGCATCTATGAACTAAACTATGGCTCACCTATCCATTCTGTCCTATAGAGCGCTGCTTGCGCATAAAAATTATAATTAGCCTCTCACAGTTCAGTTATTTAAGAACTTGTAATACCTGTGCAACCCCATTGTACATGCAATGGCCTCCATAACTATTTCCATTGTAGGTTTATTATTTGCTTTATTTAATTCAGTTAAAAAAAATAAAAATCAGCAGTTAGTCATCTGCCACAAGCTTGCCCCTACCTTTTTGTTGTCACCTCGTTTGCCTAGGTGTATTCAAATATTCAGACTCAAGCCCCCCAGACGGTATCAACTGAATCTAACTAGTGTTAAAGTTAAACAAGCCGCAACTCCCAGCACCAATCGACTATCCAATCACAGCCATTATAACTGTTTGAACACAAGTAATACATAGTAAATGGGTTATTAAAACTTATGCAACAGTCCTAAATGCTTTCCGGAGTTGCAAAGTAAATGCTTCTGGAAATGCAACGGTTTCCATAATGAGCTTCGGTTACGGACGCTCGTATCAAAATGCATTGCTGTGTTCCCCGAGACTAAAGGTTTACGTAAACGGAATGAAAACTAGCTATATTCACGACAGATACAACAGAAATACATTTGGAAATAGCTGCCTTTAAAGTAAATCCAGGTTTTCGTATCTAGCTGTACGTGACAAAAATCAAAATTTATGCGCTGTTGGCAGCGTCGAGAACCGTAATCCATGCACGATATTTCACTATCAAATTTTGATGATATTTTTAGGATCTAGGTAGTTCAAAATTTTGTGATAGTTACCTGACTGTGTGGTTTAGGTCAAAAACCCTATTTTGACGAAAATGCAACGTATTATAATACTAGCTGACCCGCCCCGGCTTCGCAAGGGTCAATTAGTTTTACGCCTTATCTCAGTCTATAGGAAGAGAGAAGGAAGAGGGAAAAAGATAAGGGAAAGGATGAATGGAGAAAACGGTGAAAGGAGGCAGGTGCTGGCGCACCATGGCAGCTGCGAAGGTTGAATGTCTATAATTTCTGAACCACAAAACCAACGACCTTGACATATTTACGGGACAATATTTAAAACACTCCCTTTTCAACAAAAAAAAAGAATGAAATCGGACCACGCGTTAATGAATTAAAAATAAGTATACATTTTTACTTTCATCCCCTCCCCCGCGGGAACCGTGCTGAATTTCGGGATTAAAAGTATCCTATAGCCTACCACGTAATATGAACTCAAATCATGCCTAGTTTCATATGAATCCATTCAGTAGTTTCGGTGTGATGATCGGCCAAGATACAGACAGACAGACAAAAATGAAAAAAAAAATAGTTTTGGCTTTAGTATCGATTATAGAGAGCCCTCCAACAAAATTTTTCATAATATCTTTAATGTACAGAATTGACCCTGTTACAGTTTTGTTATAAGTATAGATTAATCATCTTTTTTAGAAGCGGTTTATTCTTTCTATGCAATCATCATCCTCGTTTCACATGATACTTGTTCATATTATAATGCCAAGTAACAAAATGTTTCTACAGCACGTTCCCGTCGGCTAACTAGTTAAGATCTCGGATAACAACACTATAAAGACCGACGAGTTTTATCAGTAACGGTCAGCAAGTTTACAATAAAAAAAAGTTGGATCATCAGTATGATAAATCTGGAACACAATGATGTATTACAGACATTATCAGACGAGAGTTAGCGTTCTTGTTTGTTTGTAATTACTGACTTGAAAAGGAAGCAGTAAAAGTACGTACTTATGTATTGCAAGAAATGAAACTGTATTTTTGTAATGTATTTTTTATCATATTTTTCCATTCATGCCCTCACAACATTCGTTTATCATTTTCATCGAGTATCATTCATCGATATCAGTGTACATTAAGATGATGGCACTTGTTTTCAACTTGTACTCCTGAATTCGCGAATACATTATCACTTTTACAATTTCTTAGCTTAAAAACGAGCTTTGATACCCCTTTAATGTGTAATTGTGTAGCTCGCACAGGGCAACCCTACGTTATCTTTACGCCAACTGGCACCGCGACATGCCGCTGCCGTCGTGGCTGGCCAATTAAACGGGCTTACTTCGCGCCTCCACGAATGACTAGTTAGCTTCTGTCACACAACCTTTAGACCCGAGGTATTTGGATCTAGAATTAAAGGAAAATAACATGGGCAAACGTTACTTCCTCTCTTTTGTTTTTACTCTCATGTTTAAAATAGAAGTACCTATAACCTACGTAGATAGCGCTCATGGCGAAGCTCAGCTACTAGCTTTTTTTAACCGCTTGATTATGTTAGCATTGTCCGTTGTGGATACTATTTGGATGGGTGACGGTCATAAAAAGTGGTAGGTATTTACAACTGAGTGACTGAACTGAGTCTTTTCACAGATTTAATAATTCTGACGCTATGGCTGGTAACTATATAGTCTACACAAGTAGACGAATAAGATGGTTAGAATAGAAGTAGACACATAGTTTTATTATGATAAATACTTCTCGTTTAAAATAGCTTCGGAATTTTATTCAATTTGGGACGGATCAGAATAGGTCTATTTTTTGGAAGCCAATTATGTTCATCATGCCTGCGATATTTGTGCTTTTAATAATAGTTTTCAGAAATTTAATAATTATTGTGTAGTTTTTTACAGATATTAAAACTCACTCAGACATTCCAACAGCTTACATTTAACTTTATTATTCCTGTAGAAGCCACAGGAACTACCTATCATAAAAATTGATATTTCAAAAAAGCCGCTGTAAAAACATACAAGTTTCTAATAGCATTAAACTATCGACAATAACCATTCATAAGTCACTTGTCCTGTCACTGACACCCAGCTGCACCCTTGACCATAAATCCATCAAATAAAATGAACTTCATTCGTAGTTACTACTCGCTTCCGGTCCCTGCCCTCGTTGTACCATGTTCTTGTAATATTTATATTTTGCGGTAAAATGTTTGTGAACTAATAGTTATTGATGACGGATATCGATATCGGCCGTATCGACATTTGCACAACACTTTAAATGACACCTGAAAATTGTTTTGTAGAATTTGACATGCCGAAATCATAGTATAGTAATTTAGTAACAAAACAAAACGTTTTGGATATCGTCATTGTAGGAACAATACGTTTAATTGTAGTTAAATGTTTTTTTTAATACTTTATTTATTTATTATGTTGCAGGCACGTGACACATTTTATATCATAATTATACAATATTAAATATTACATTTTGATTGAAATTGTTTCGCAAAACTACTGAAAAGGTACATTTTGAAAGCCTTAATCTGTGTTGAAAATACAAAAATTACAATAAAATGGCACATTTCAAACTTCTTATTTTAAAACCTTTTTAATAGCTTTTGAAACCTTTATTTCAATTTTCAACAGAACAGTTAGATACAACTTTGAAGATGAGTGGTCGACCGCCGTGCAACTTTGTCGTATGTTGACTAGGAGTTCACCCGACATCGTTCATTATTTATTCACGACGAAACCTCAGGAACATTGCGGATCTCAGGCAAGTGAGGAAACTTCACACTATCGTTTTATAAAGGTGAAATGTACGCGGAACTTGCTCTGACTTTCATTTTAGTTCTGATTTTAAAATGTTAGATTAGGTCTAGTTTTGATTTAATTGTAATGGGACAGTTTATACTAGGTTTTAACTTTGCTTTATACTATATTATAACATGGGTATATTATTTTTCATGTTAATGTGGCCATATTTATAAAATCAATATAAATGAAAGATTGAACGCGTAATAAGTGTAGACTTTGAAATTCATGAAGTATTCTTACTGAACTCAAACTCTTTTGTTGTAATACTTATAATATGCAGGCTATGCTATATTTTAACCGCCTTTTTAATTTCATATGATTAGAATAGAATTTTAAGTAATGTTACCTACTTCTAATTTCGACTTTTAGATGTTTTGTGGCGTTGCTATAAATATAATATTTAACATTGACATGACAATTTTATTTTAGAATATATTAAAGCTGTTTTATAAAACATCGCTTTTATTTTCGAATCATCTTATGGATGAATGAAAGATGTTTATTGGAATTCATACATTATACACAGCTGTATGACAACATACATACTCTTTAAAAGACCCACGTAGCATAAAATTTCATAGGCATTTGTTACGGTTCTTAAACTCAGTCGTTGATGTGAAAACATCAATGCCCGTGTATTAAACTTTCGTGAGTAAATTGCCTTCTTTATTTACAAAGTTACGTTGGGGATAGGCGTTTTAGAATAAACGATATAACACTATTATAGGGCCATTAAATTTGAATGACAAAACTTAAATATATAATAGTACTCACTTACTTTGAACCTTTGCTTTAAGACTTATCGAACTTACAAAACATTTGATATAATTTATACTTTTTTTTATGCTTTTGACAACATCTCACCTGATGGAAAGTGATGATGCGGTCTACGTTGCAGCACGTTTGCCCATGAGGTGCCTAATATTAGCCTACATAGGTAGATAAATTCATCAGTGTGTTTTGGGAGCCCTATACTGAGAGCCAATCACAGACATCTAATAGGTACTATGATGTCTGTGGAGCCGACCCAATCTAGAAATATACTTAGGCAGCAATGCGCCACTTTCAATCGTAATAGTTGCCACCCTTAGAATACAGGTATAGTTATTATGAGTTGCTACCTAACATGAGAGCTATCCTAAACCTTATACACATCTTTTATACATTTTATAATAAAACAGTAACTGAGCTAAATCTGCACATTGAATATTTTTTGAAAATTTTGATTACTCTTCTTAATCGATATAGAAATAGGAGTAATATTATAGAGAGAATTCTTTGTCTGTCTGTCTGACTCTGTCCCTTAAACACGCTTGAGGTGGAACTACTGAACGGATGTCGCTGAAATTTGGTATGGTTGTAGCTAATTTTTCAGAATATTTGTTGCACGAAGAAGCAAGCATGTCATTTTTATGCAAGATTTTTTTGTTTGCATATTATTTTTTTATTCACCTATTTATTTAAACTCATCTTATCGAAGTGAAGATAGAAGAGAAAGGGAAAAAGATAGGGGGTACCCCCCATATCTTTTTCCCTTTACCTGCCTCCCTTCTATTGACGTCCCATCCATTCTTCCTTTTCTCCTATCTTTTCCCTTTCGCTTCCCTCTTCTCATAAACAGGGTTAGAACGTAAAACTAATTAACCCGTGCAAAGCCGGGGTGGGTCAACTAGTTCATACTAAAAGCTTAATACCATTACTTTGAAGCATTCAGTGACTGAATAAAAAAAACAAAGATTTAGTGCAAACATGTTTCCCATACAAAACTTTATATCGCTATTCACATGTCACAAAACGTAAAATATGGTACTCTATACGTGAAGATTCACTCTCGCCCTAAATACGTTTTCCATTGTGGCTAAAGTAGAAATGGGACGTTCAAAAGCTAAGTTGCGAATTACTCAGCGGGACGCAAACACATTGTACCAGAAGTACCAATCCAAGTAAATGTAGTTACTACGAGTATACGACAAAGCTAAGAGATTTTCATCGGCTTGGTCGAAAAGAAAACTATCGAACGATGCCTTTATATTTTGCCTTATCCCAATACAAATAAAAGTCCTTATCTATTGAATATTATATAAGCTAGCGCGATTTGAACTCGTAGTTATTAGCTTTTGTTTTAGTCACGCTAAAACGTTCATTATTTACTTCGACGTTTCGACCAAGTTGGACTGGCCGCGGTGATCTACACCAATAACGCCAATAAATAAAAAAAAAAAATAAAAAAAAATAAAAAAAAAAAAACAAAAAAAAAAACAAAAAAAAAAATAACTACTTATCAATTGAATGATAAGAAGCTTTGTTTCTACGTTTAGAAGAAAACTCACATGTCCTCTTTCTTTCTCCCTACATCTCTGTCCACTTGGTTGCTAAATAAAAGTCTTCAGATATTAGCGCTTTATCCGCATTTATTAGTACGGGTTTTCCACAAATAAATGAGTATTATTAATCCGTTTTGTCGTATACAAATATACATCACGACTCCGTAAACTCTAGTAAAGAAATTATGTTGACTGCACGCCAATAGATGGCTGCTTTGTATATAAAAAAAATGTTTGCTACGACCATGGCTTTAGCTGATAAAATATATTGAAATATCTTCAGCAACTTTTGTTAGGAGCTAACTTTATTGCGTTAAATGTTGGCACAAATATGACGTGATGGTTTATTTGGTCGTAAGTATAGAAATCTAAATAGTGCCTTGTTATTTAGATTTCTATGCCTACAGATTGTTAAAGAAAAGAAAATGCCACATTTTTAGAAAGATTTTGGGGTGTTTGGTTTTTAACACGCTTCCTTCGATTAAAATATAGTATAGGAGGAACATGAAATAAATAATACTTATTGAATTAATATTGATGTAAGTACACCAAATCGTTATCTTCTCGAAATCAACCACAATCAAGCGCGTCAACCACGAAATGATACTCGAATCATTCGAAGCGTTACTAACAATGATTTTTTAGTTTCTTTCACGGACTAAAACACCTATTGTAATGCAACCTGGGTCACTAAATCTGTATAGTAAGTTAAATACGGTAATTATTCAAGGAAGGTTGGTTCATTGTGCTCGCTTTCCTTCTCTCCGTCACTCTATGACGCTATAAATTCAAGTGTTCATGCCACGTCATCCCTCTTAAGTGTTCAAAATTACGGTCACCGGTCATTTATATTTTAATAGTCACGTGTCACATTGATATGATACACATAATATTTGAACTTGTTTATTCAGGTTTGTAGAGTTTACTTTTGGCTATCAACGAAAACGTGGTTTATTGACGTAATTATTTGTAAAGTTAGTACACCTAAATTGAACCGTCACCGTAAAAATTGTATTGTAGCGGTTCAGTTTAGGTCGTCATTTGAATCGCGCTAAGAGGTTACAGTACGGCCCCAGATTAATGAACATGCCCTTGAAAAAAAGTAAAAATATTATATAGAGAAACTGATTATTTTATCCCCATTTAGACAATGGTAATGATATATTTCTGTATACCAACGTAAAATTGTGTTTCATAATTCCAAAGTTCAATGACTGGCTCTACAACCAAACCATTTTCCACGAAGAGAATAATACACCACGAATTTTGAAAAGATCTCATTAATAGAATTGGATACCGACCCCACCGATCGATTCGGAAGATAGAGACGTAACCAGAGAAACGTTTCCCTTCCGTGTATACGTTCATGCCAATGTTAAACTGAGATGATTCACAAAAAATGAGCACAGAGATCTCGGAGATATTTATCGCATTAATATAATACGGCATTAAGATTACAATGGGTCAGCTCAAGAGAGGTCCAATATAAGGAGCTCAGAGGCCCCGCGAGCTTTGTTGTGAAAATAACTTTATGCTTCAGAAGGCGGGGACAGAGCAACCACGGCTTTCAATAAGCCCAATGGCCATTCTAAGAGATATTCATTTTGCTGCTCATATCCTTTGTGCAATGCCATTGTAACTTTATAGACTGCAGACTATCGCAAACTTTATTTTGGAGCATAATATCGTTGAAATGGTATATCACTTACCGTAAAGGCAGACACAGCGCGATACGCAAAAGGTAGGGACTGCGTGGAGCCTGGCACAACTCTGATTACCATCAAACGCCGTCCCTTATACCCGCAGACAATCGCCGCCGCAATTACAGCTGAGTTATTTACAGCTTACCAAACGGAGATATTTTAAGCGCATTTCTAATCTATTGATTCACAGGGCACTGGCACTGAATGCTCTGTATTTAGTCAAAACGGAGTCCCGTCGACCCAGACAAACCAGGGGCGCGGCATTAATCATTGTTGAAAGCAAACTCCTTAATATGTTACCTTACTGAATTCGAGCTGGAGAAACGGTCTTTATTTACTCGGAGCTTGTACGAGTGAAAATGTACGCACGGTCGGCATGAAAAGATTGAATTTATTACTTCATAAGTCATGAGGGTTAAGTAATAATCGTCGACAATGGGCAATAAAGACTTTATAGGCAGTAAAGTTCGATCCGGTCGCACGTCCGTACTCCGTACCACACAGTCAATTGCACGAAATTCTGAAATATGATGTTTCCTAGGCATGAAGCCACACCTTAACGCGAGGAGAGCATTATACGATTCGAACGTAAGTTTATTATTCAAATGTAATTACTCTCATGAAGTCGATTCTCCTGTTATGACTCGGAAACTATGCGATTGCACCATTAACACGTACAGTTTACGACTTGATTGAGCTCGAATCAATAACGTTTGTCAAGAGTGTAATAAAATACAAGAATTAAAAGTAACGATGTTTGTAAATAACAGAATAATTATTAACGCGACGCCATAAACGTTTTAACGTCGAATTTAATGTTTAACATAAAATACCGATGTGAATGTTATCTTATTTTAAATATAAATTACCGAAACGTTTGGCCACAAACAATTCGGTGATGCAACGTAGCTTTGGTATAATCCTAAACCCGTTATTGGTTATAACGAGAGGACAAGAGTTACTCACTTACAGGCACAGCTGCGTCCGTCTGTAATATGCTCGTAAAATTATTTAATGACAAGCTTTCATCCACTGATTTCATATTAACTGATGAATTTACTTTGATGTCGAGTTAAACGGCTTATGAGCCCGACTCGGGAGAGTAGTACATCAAGAGCTTTATATACTTCGTACGCAACTGGTAAAGATTGTTTTTAATTAAAGAGGGAACGTGCCACTAGCGAACGTGAGTCAGGTTACTGGCTACATGCTGTTCCTTCGTCCAATATTGGAACACTTTTGGATAATTCAAGTTTTTCTATTGCAGTGGGCCTACGTCTGGGCATCTCCAGGACAGAACCGCATCTCTGTCACTGCGGGGGTGAGGTGGACCGTTTGGGCCACCATGGCCTATCTTGCCGCCGCAGTGCGGGACGTCTGTCGCGCCATGCCGCTTTAAATGACGTCATTCGTCGGGCCCTTGCCACCGTCAACGTGCCGGCTATCTTAGAGCCGAACGGTATTTCACGTGACGATGGTAAGAGGCCTGACGGCATGACGTTAATTCCGTGGTGTCGTGGAAGGCCGCTAGTGTGGGATGCTACCTGCGTTGACACACTGGCGCCTTCCCACATTAACAACTCAGCTCGGGCGGCATGCGCAGCGGCAGAAGCTGCAGAAAACCTCAAACGGAGGAAATATGAATCCCTAGGTGAGGGTTACATATTTGTTCCGTTTGGGGTTGAGACAATGGGTCCCTGGGGCCCACAGGCACGACTTCTAGTCAGGGAGCTGTCCAGACGTTTAGTCGAGCTGACGCGTGACCAAAGGGCTGGCACATACCTCGGCCAACGAATTAGCCTGGCAATTCAACGAGGGAATGTCGCCAGCTTTTTGGGCACGCTACCCGCAGATAGTGACCTAAATTCTGTTTTTTATTTATAACTTTTTATTACTCACTTATTTTGTTTTCTTAGGCTTAGTGTACATAGATATACGTAGTATAATTTTGAATTGTCATATATATTGGTGAATATTGATTTTAAATAGGTATCTAAGTAATATTTACTTACATTAAAAAAAAAAAAAAGTTTAATTAAAGAGGGTAAACAATGTGAAGTCGATAAAGTATGATGCATAGCTTTATGTATAGTATAATGGAGTATAATATTCCCCAGCTGTGGTTGTGTTTTAAAACAAACATGGATGGGTTGCTATCAAAACATTTATTGTTTTGGTTTTCCGTATACGTGAGTAACCGTAATGCACCTTTGTATATTCACTTGATAATATTTATAGAATCCTTTCTGTATTGTAAACTGTATAAAGTGACGTGATATAGTAGCAAGTTCACATAATGTCAACTCGTTAGACCCTTGAATCACACGTCAGGTATACCTAGGTAGTATTGTACCTATTAGTATTGGTCATTGACAAAAAAAATATTGATAAAGCAGGATCTAATTTGTTAAGGTTCACACTTTCTTGCTCTAAGCATTTATAACAGGGTACCAGAGTAGTAAGTCATAGTAACGAACGCAACAAAAAGTTTTATGAAATTATGAAATTGCTTTTTTATCATTGACTAGGCTAGCGTTTGACCACAATCTCACCTGATGATGACCGATGATGCGGTCGAAGGTGTAGCACGCTTGCTTTCAGGCAACACCAACGCCAACGTTTGGCTTGTAAGATGACAAAGTGACAACCCTGTATCACAGCACAGTCTGTATGGTTCACTATGAATATAATTACTTTCATATACTAACAGTCACATTAACAGAACCATTTCGATTCATTAATTAAATAAGTATAGAGTTATTTTAAACACTCCTAAGTGATATCTTCTAATTTTATTAACTTAATTAAGTTTTAAAAACACTTGATACTATTTTATGTAACGCAGTGAAGCAATGTCTTTTAGTAAGAAAAACATCGTAAATGGAATACAATCACTTGGGATTTCAAATATCCACGCGCTGAGTCGCATTTAGAATAATGAATGTAGAAACAACTTTATAAATATTTATGATCCTGATTTAAACTCTAAAAGCATCCAGGAAGCAAACGGTATAAAGGCTGAACAAACACAATAAAGGGGTTTGCTAGCCGATGGACTCCAAGCGGAGCGACAAATGCAACTTCTTTCTCTTTACATAGCACCCACATTTGACCGGGCAAAGAAAAGAACACAAAGATTTTACACCGCCAAAATATTGTGAGAAGACGCAGTAAAATTCCATTGTTATAAAGTCGGTCTTTACTCAACAGTAATAAGATGTAAAATCCCTCACTGGATTGCGCATATTTCATTTCGTAAGGATCGTAAAGATTCGCTTACCTGCTTGTTTGTTGTGAGTAGAAAAGGGGCTGTCGGCCGTAGAACCTTTTTTTATCATTCAATTTTATGTGTGGGAATTTTAATGTGGTCCCGAAACGGCACGTTCTGTCTCCACAGCTGGGACGCAGTTGGTGTCGATTCTTCGCAAAACACGTGGTGTAGAATCTTAAAATGAGCAATGCCCTTTTCAAAGACTTGAATAAATTGTATTTTTGCAGTTGTAAAGTATTATTTATTGTTTTATAGGACAGCAGCTGCTTGTTTTCAATTACCGTCAGATGATTGATGTACAATTTAGTGTGTACAGTATCTTTCCACACTCAAACTGGTTTATCGTTGGTTCGTTGCAATCGATAGTGGAACCACTATTAATTATATCAGTGAAGGCTGGGATCTCACAAGCGGCGGGCATCGAGAAATGCAACGTCATTCATCTCGCACCCGCTTTCGAAGTCCTGCTGAACCCTCAGAATTGCTTCAATCATTTAAAATAAACACCGCTTCTTTGAAATATAGAGAGTAGCCATTCGTAGGATCTCAAAATCCCTTTTGATTTACGATATCTTTCGACATGTTGTGTCCCTTACACCTGCCAATTTTATGTGGGGTAGAGTATAAAGGCAACATTATGTTTTTATTGTCGTCAAATGGGGGAAATTGTTTTAGTATTCTTTCCGTTACCTGTTAGAAGATATGGGTAAATCATAATATGATATAGGTTTACAGAATATGACCATTATAAATAATACCATGTTGAAGATGAAATACATGATTCAAATAGCACTTAAAAGAGAAATATTGCGAGCAACGAACGTGAAAACTGTAGGAGACAACCTATGTGAGACAGTAACTTCAGAAATAATAACAAAAATAGAAGTCCATGAACATTTCCCGTCTTAAATTGAACGTAACATTTAATTTCTTTTGTAATCAACAAACAAGAAGTAAGTAATGGTTAAAACAGCTGGAATTCTAGCAAGAAATCCAACTGGCGGCGCTCAGCGGGACGTCTCCACAATGGCAACCAAATTAAAAGGAACCGTAAATGTTTCGACTTGAGCCTTGCTAAAATTTATTGCCCCGAGTTTTTTCTCTTGTTTCACTTGCTAATGAGATTCGAATGCTGCAGCTGTATTATTTGAGATGTCGAGCTAAGATTAAAAAAATCTGGCCAACAGTTTCTATTTACGGCACGAGGATGTTTACCGCAAATTAAAGGCTTTATCTTTGTTTTATGGTTTCTTGATAGTATTTTCAAATGAGGGCGGGGTTGCAGCAATATTTTCTCGGTATGCATATCGGTGGAGAAGACGCGAGTTGATTGTAGAGCGCCTTATTGCAAACGATAGGTACACTGAGAAACGAGAAACATGATTTGAAATCCTATGTCGGCGCTATAAAGCTGGTATTGAACCGCAGGCTCATCTACGCGGGTGGTCCTTTACACTGTTGGCTATTGAAGCATAGCGAGAATGCAAATTTCGCCGGTGTTCTTGAACTCAGTAACGACAAAATGGACGCTATTAACGGTAAAGATGAACTACAAAATTATTAATTAAAAGGAGCGCTATAAGAGTTTATTAGCGAATAAAGCCACGATCATGATATGACCGTTTTCATTCGTGTCGAATTGTGTACAAATGCCTGACACGCTATCGAGGGACCTATCGGAGCGATTGGTGTAAAAAACAGAATGGTGTGGAACGAATGATGCAATACGAATTAAGTGCGGCAAACTAGATCCATGGGTATAAAGAGCCGCTCTTTTTGATAGGCTGGCGGAGCTAAGAACGGACAAAGGGACAATAGTGAAAGAGCAAGTACCGGAGCGTGGCGATCCAGGGCCTGTTTCCGGCAACGTGGGAACGCCTTTTTATTGCTATCGATAATTTCTTTTTCGATATTCGATATTTAGGGATAACCTTTCTTCCATTTTAATCTGAGTTCAATACTCAATCAATTTGTTGCATCCGTTCTCTTGTCGGTAGAGAAATCAAAATTATTTTTGTGTTTATATTTGAATGATTATTATGAACCGTAAAACGTAAAACTTAGTTATGAAACTAGACGTATATTTTTTTCAAAAAAAGTCTTTTTAAATACACACATCAAAAAAGTCTAAGCAACATGCATGATATTACAAATTTACCATTTATATTAATTAATTTCTAAGTTTTTACTCACTCAAAGTGCGTAGGTAAGTAAAGTTTTTTGTTATTGATGACATACTGGCTAGTTGTAAAAAAAAATCGATTATGTTTTGTTTTTTCATAAAATTCAAATAACTGCGAATTTGTTTGAATTTAAGTGCGCTTTAATTGACACGTTTATTCTTGATTTTATAATTTTACCAATTATTTAAACAAAGTTAGCGACAAAATTGAATCGTTAGATATTCATCACGTCATTGAGCGACGTCATTTGACGGCAGATGAAATGCAAAGAGCTGTAGGGATGTTGCAAGCGGGAAGTAATCAATCTCAGGTATCTCGACATTTTGGCATTCATAGAAGTGTTATTTGTCGTCTTTGGCAGCGCTACAATAATACAGGGGAACCCGCTGAACAGCACCCAGGCCGTAGAAGGAGTACAACCACTCGGCAAGACCGGTACATACAACTGACTGCAAGACGCCAGCCGATGTTAACCGCTCGAGAGCTAAGTTTGAGGCTACAAAATTCAAGTGGCGTTGATGTAAGTCTCCAACATCCTTTATGGAACTCTTTTCCAATGTAGGTAACAAAACAAAACAGAAGTATCTAATTTAAGAGATTCTTAAGTAGTCATCATTAGTTTTATGATTACGGCTTTTATTTAATTATTAGGATTGGTACTGCAGTATAGATTTAGTGTTTTTATGTCCTTAACTACACTGCATAAAAGTGGAATAGCTAACTCAGTGTTTTCTTTTGTTTTATCTTTGCCCATTTCTAACTCAATAGAGAGAAACAACACACAAAATGACTATTCGTCAGCTACACATACTCTACGCACGATGCAATCTGTCACACGATTTGTTGACTCAGTCGGTCAAATTGCATAGTGCGGCGCCTTGTTGTGCTCGACCATCCAGTGAACTGTATCGTGAGGAGGTGTGTTGCGGCTCCCATCCAGCAGTTCAGTCAACAAATCGCATGACGGATTGAATGATGCGTAGAGTACTTCAGTAAGGGGGTTAGAGTTTAGCTTTGGTTCACTTTTAATCACAAATGAGATGATTATGTAACCTTACATTTACTTTTTTAAAGTCACATCACGTCACTTTCTGATAAATTGAATTCTGTATTATGACTGGTTTAATTACGTAAAGATTTTTAAGCAACTTTAGTGTCATCTTTTTACACTAATAGTTATAGAACTTGTAATATTTATAGACATGTACATAAAAGCACTTGTAATAGTTGTAATGTCGTAAAACTGGGCTTAGACATTTACAGAGACATCGTAACAAATCCGCCCTCTACAACGCTCGCCCGCCCTAGCCTCTGGCATCGCTAAACCCTATTATACAACCTGCAGACACTATTGATACAAAATGAAGTGGAGGTACTGAAAGTTGTAATTTTTGACACATCTAATTGACTAGTGACTCTGTGAGCTGTAGACCTCGCAGAAGATAAAAAGTTTGTTTTACGTTTATCAACCACAAAACAACATTTTTTTTTAAATTATCGTATCGTAATGATCAATTATCAACGTTGCATTTTAAAAAAAATCCGTTAGCTTTATCGCCAATATATTCTACATATCAAAACTGCTTACAAAACTTTATGAGAATCGATTGACAAATACGATTTGTAGAGAAGAATAGCCGGACATCTGGACATCTGAATATACGAGTTGGTGGTAACACGTAAATCTATTACAGCTAAAAAACAAAATCATCACTGTCCAGACTGAAACGAAGACGCTTCGCGCTCTGTCTGTCAAATATATAAATAACTACCTTCAGCAGAAACAAAACTTAAAAGTCCTTTTGCACTATGAAAAATAGATTATGAAAGTTGTTGACATTTATTTACAAAAACTAAAAATTTCAAACACTTGTGTTCAGGCAATATTATGGCTCTTATTAACTGTACAATAGGTAGTCCATTAGTGCTACTTTTATTACATCAAGGAAGTTGAACTTTCATCAATTTACACATCTCTATTATTAGAAGCTTAGTGATAACATGTTTATCAGTGCTCTAGTTTGTAATGCAGTAAAGCAGTGAGACAGACGCTTTGCAGTTGTAAACGTATTTATATGATTTCTATTTGTCCATTCTCTCTCTGCTTATAATTGCTTGTGTAATAATCATTACATTTTACGGACAAATAATTTATTGGTAAGAATATAAATAACTAAATATGCGGCAAAAAGTTTACCAATGTTTAGATAGTTTGTATCATTCTTAAAATCCAAGCCCGAGTCCGTATTCAATCAATATTATGGAGTACTCGAAAGAAATCTGAGCAAAACTTAACTTTTATATAAGAAAGACAAGATATTTAATATACGTATTTTCTTTGAACAAACAAACGTCTTGACAATAGTGTATTCGTTTCTTCAATTACTAACAGCTCGCTAAATTCCCTTCTCCAGTTACAAATGCTAATATTAACTGTGAACTGTGATATATCTATTACGAATTGTATGTTCTTACCATTTTACATTGCACATATTATTTACACATTTCAAACTACGTTGTTATTTTACCTTTAGCTATAATTCATTTTAATTTGAAAATAAATTTCTAACTTCTCAGGCCATTTAAATTTTCTTCGCGTCAACACATGAAGAGAACGCAAAACTTTATAGTGTCTTATTCTATGCTCACAATCGATCGTAGACTTCAGATAAGTGTATCAGACAAAACTAACATGTATGGGAGGTCTGCCAAACACTACCCTCGCATTGGAAACCCCTCAGTCGGGAAACGCGAAATTTATCGGCAAAACTTGCACCATTACTCATCTCACCATTCGTTACTCCAATAAAAAGAACGTCTACTTATAATTTATTGGGGGTTACTATAGATTTTTTATTAGAATGTCTATTTTAGAACTCTGTCCGAGTTATTGGTTCATAAATAAAAGATATGATTTAATGTCGCGTTGAAGCATTAAAGTTTTGAGTTCTCGTATATACGATGCTCGTATGAAGTTTTTTACTGTCTCGATTAAAGGAAAAGGAACCGCTCCTTTTTATTTATATTCTTAAGTACCCTTTAGTGGAATACTATTTTCTTTGTTATCAACTTCACTTTGTTTTAAATATTGATCGGAAGTCATTTAACTCAGTATCTATTGTATATCTCGAATGTTTCGAGAAATATAATCTTAATGGGAATCTTGGAGTAAAATATTTTCCATGTGTTACTTGATATTTTGTCCGGTTCAATAAATTGTAGAGCAGCTGGCGTAAAACGCAGGTGGACATATTTTATCAAATTTTTGACGTGCAAGATAGAGAATTTGTGAAAGCAACCGAAAAGGTGTTGAATTTCAATTGTAAACGAAATATGCAAGCTTAAAATGAGCTAAAAAGCTGAAAAGATAACATTAGACGCCGTCGTAACTATAAAAGCAATAGCAGAAGTGAGCAGAAGCAATCAAATTATAACTATGTAGGTAGATGTAGATAAAATAAGTTGTACAATACCTTCAATATTATGACCATCAAACGTCAAACTTGTCCAGCGTATGTGTCCACAAAGTGTAATTAGTGAAAATGATTTACTGAATCACTATCAAAACTTCATGTCAAACCTGTCATGTAACTCGAGCAACGCGGCACTTAAATCACGATCACGATGTATAATACAGTTCGTGTCACTTTATAACTTTACACTGACATGGGAATCAAACTTGTGGAAACTTAGCACTTCACAATAGTTTAATTTAAATCACTTGGAAATGTAATGAGAATCCGTAGAGTAAACAAAGTTTTGTTATTGGATGTACGATAGCACTGTACAAATTGTTGGTCGCTCGCACAGCGTGTAATCACCGGCAGACCGGTGGGCCGGGAGCAAGTGAAGGACGTGAACCGGGCGTTCGTTCGCCGCGAGCTCGCGACTCTCTCTGCCTGCCCTGAACCGCGAAGCCCCACACGGGCGGCGAGGGGGCCGATAGACGAAAATGGCTTCACAAGTTAATTTTTTTCTCTTTCCTCCTTTAATATTCCGCATATGCCGTGCGCGGCCGGCGATGCACGCGCGTGCGTCTAGCTGACGACCAGTTTAGGGGTTGTAATGTGACGAGATGCACTCGCACTTTACATAACTTATTGGGTCGTTTATCGAAGCCACTGTTTAATACCCTTTTCGTGTCGGCTTTGTGCGTAGCTTCCTCTGCGGTGCTAGTGAATATTAATCCTTGTACAAAATGGTTTAATCCGACCGAAACTGTTCATTAATCTCAATGTAAACGTCAGTTATAATATTAACTTTAGCTGAAATAGAGCGGGTTAGTTGCTTAAGTCGGATAAAAGTAAAGGTCGGTATTAATAGAGCGTGGTTGATCATTGATCAGTAAGTACTGAAAACCTTTTCTAGAAATAAAAAAGCTAAAGCACACCAACCGGCGTTTTATTTGCGCACGTAATATTAATATGATCGGCCAGTTTTTCGATTCGCACGTTTACTACTGAGACTCTAGATTTGTCTTTTGGTGGTTCTTTCCCTTATTATTTAGATTTCATAGTTCAAAGTATTTTTTTCGTAAACAATAACATAGTTTACAAGTTCTTTCTATGGGCAAGTCGATTACCTCACGTTTTTTTCACTGGTTTTGAATGGTAGAGTCGGTAGATAATGATGCTCTCTTTTTTGTGACCAATATGAAAATAGGACTCAATATTGACGTATTGTAAGATCTATTAAAAAAAGTATCTATTATTTTTCAACGTATATTTTCATGATTTTAAGACGTTATAATATGTTTCATCTTTAAGATTCATTTAAGTACATTGTGACAATACGCCGTCTCTACATGTACAAATCAACACGTATACATTCTATGTTTAGTGCTCTTTTAGGAATACTTTGTACTACTGGTATATTACCGGAAATATTTGTAATCCATCATATTACGTACAAATCAACGTGGCAATGCTGCCAGCGTTTTGGGCACATTGCCTACTGGTAGTGGTTTGTTAGATTAGTTTTGTATTATATAATTAATTTTATAGTTTTAGTTTGGTAGTAGTTGAGTTTTATTGAATAGTTTAGTTAGTAGGTTTAGTTTAGTAGACTTCATTATTATTTTTATGTTTTGATTAAATTAACACTACTTCAATACTTAGACAAAAAAAAATTAAAAAATATTAGGAAATGTAAAAAAATAAATAGGAAATAAATTTAATTTGTATAATCACTAGGTTTCATACATTTCCGGTATATACTTATTAATGTTTAACGTTGTTAATTTGTTTGTTGGGCCTAAACGGTTGAACCAATTAGGCTGAAAAGTTTTCATACCTACAGATTGCTGACACTATCATAATGTACTATATAATATTTTATAATAACACTAATTTACTAAATAACACTAATTTACTAAATACTAATAATTATCTTTGAAAGTTAATATATCCAGCAAAAAGGGTGGGTGAAGCCGCAGGACGCATCTAGTATGTTACGTATTATATTTATTTATTTTATTTATTTTATTTATTTTATTTATTTCATTTATTTCATTTATTTCATTTATTTCATTTATTTCATTTATTTCATTTATTTCATTTATTTCATTTATTTCATTTATTTCATTTATTTCATTTATTTCATTTATTTCATTTATTTCATTTATTTCATTTATTTCATTTATTTCATTTATTTTATTTATTTTATTTATTTTATTTATTTTATTTATTTTATTTATTTTATTTATTTTATTTATTTTATTTATTTTATTTATTTTATTTATTTTATTTATTTTATTTATTTTATTTATTTTATTTATTTTATTTATTTTATTTATTTTATTTATTTTATTTATTTTATTTATTTTATTTATTTTATTTATTTTATTTATTTTATTTATTTTATTTATTTCACAGAATCTACAGATCTTAAGATAAGGTACATTTTACTTACTGCTAGGTCATACATCCAATTACAGATTCACTTTTTATTTATAAACATAAAAAGAAAAGAGTGTAGTAGTACGTACACGTAAAAAAGCAAGCAAGTAGGTAAACACAAAAAGGTGATTAAAATTTATAACTAACAACAGCTATTTTGAATTTTATTGCATAAAAATTGAAGACATCCAATTTATTTGTAGCAGTGTGCGTGAATGGGTTTGAGTAACGTGCAAATGTGCTCTAGATATATTATTACAATGTACAAAACCACATTAACATACCTAAAGTTTAATAACATTCATACTTAATAATGTTCAACACAAAGTTCTTGAAGTTGTATGCCTCGTGCGGACCGATGGGGCTCGCAGTTGCATGAACTGCTCAGTGAGCTGGGTGCTGTCGATTACACCATGACAGACGCTATGCAAGAATAGCAACTCTAAAAGCGTTCGCCTTTCCTTAAGTGAGATAATATTGTGAAATATTTATATTTGCACTGTTTCAAACGTTTCATTATCTATACCTTTGTAACGGCTTGTTTTTCGCTTCTGTATAAATTTAATTATTGTGGTTGGATCACAATCACAGTCAATCGTTTTCTTTATGGGTTGGCTAAATCTCTATAATAATCTCTATCTCACAGGAGCCATCTGTGATTGTATCATACCCAAAATATTACAAAATATTATTATTAGCTATTACAGTAGATATTAGCCTCATTCTGTAAAGAACTACTAATAAAGACACTAACGGATAGAGTGGGGTGTTTTCTTCCTTACACCCCCCCCCCCCCCCCCCCCCCCCCCTATAGGGACTGTAGGAAGAATAAAAGCATTACACCTTCATAAGTACAACTTTTGCTAGTGGAAGTATTTCGGAAAAGCTTTTAATTCGATATGAAAAATGTACCTGGGAATATCGACATAAATTATTTATGATCTGATCTCGTCTGCCATTAAGAAGCCTATATATAATTCATCATCATCATCATTAACAGCCTGAAGACGTCCACTGCTGAACATAGGCCTCCCCCAGAGCACGCCACCTTGAGCGGCTGCTCGCCTCCTGCATCCATCGGCTCCCCGCGGCTTTCACCAGGTCGTCGGTCCACCGAGTGGGGGGCCGGCCCACGCTGCGTCTTCCGGTTCGTGGTCGCCACTCGAGAACCTTTCTTCCCCATCGGTTGTCAGTTCTACGAGCGATGTGGCCTGCCCATTGCCACTTCAACTTACTAACTCTAAGAGCTATATCGGTCACTTTAGTTCTCCTGCGGATCTCCTCGTTCCGGAGCTTATCTCGCAGGGAAACACCGAGCATAGCTCGCTCCATAGCTCGCTGCGCGACTTTGAGCTTACTAATGAGGCCAACAGTAAGAGACCATGTCTCAGTTCCATAAGTCATCACTGGCAACACACACTGATTGAAAACTTTCGTTTTCAGGCTCTGCGGTATTTTGGACGAAAAGATAGGACGAAGCTTCCCGAACGCTGCCCAGCCGAGTTGAATTCTTCGCGCCACCTCTTTGTCGAAGTTGGACCTACCTAATTGGACAATCTGTCCTAGGTAGACATACTTGTCGACAACTTCGAGAGTATCGTTCCCAACAATTACCGGTATAGGTGGAACATGAGCATTAGACATGATCTTTGTCTTGTCCATATTCATCTTAAGACCAACCTGCTGGGAGACTCTACTGAGGTCGTTGAGCATGGTGCTAAGGTCCTCGAGCGATTCCGCCATTATGACTATATCATCGGCAAAACGAAGGTTAGTGATGTACTCGCCATTTATGTTGATGCCAGATCTTTTCCACTCCAAGAGCTTGAAAACATCCTCCAATGCGTTTGTGAACAGTTTCGGAGAAATAACGTCTCCCTGTCTCACGCCTCTTTGCAATGGAATTTGTTCCGTACTCTGGTCCTGTAGTCGGACTGACATAGTGGCCTTACTGTACAAACACTTCAAAACTTCGATATACCTATAGTCAATTTGGCATCGCTGCAAGGACTGCAGCACCGCCCAAGTCTCGATTGAATCGAAGGCTTTCTCATAGTCCACAAACGCTAGGCATAACGGCCGATTATACTCTTCGGTCTTCTGTATAATCTGGCGCAGCGTATGGATGTGGTCTATGGTGCTAAAGCCTTTTCGGAAACCGGCTTGTTCGGGAGGCTGGAATTCATCAAACCTGCGTGCGAGACGATTCGTAATGACTCTCGAAAACAGCTTATACACATGACTCAATTATATATATAATTATATTGAATGAAATGAACTTCTCATACATTTTAATAAGGTTGTAATATTAGATTTAAATTAATATTTTACAGCCACCGGAATATTCTTTACAAGCTAGCTTTATACCTCTCTATCTGTTTTATTAAATATCTTTCTCTATTCTCAAATCTCGAACAGTATTTATGCTTTTCAAAAAATGAGCGAATTCTTGTTATTTTTTTTCTTATATTTTGGCTCCACACATAGTGTATTTAGCCAGTGTCAAGTATTGTGATTTTTCATCGTATTATGGAATATTTCACGTAAAGTCAAGTCTTAGTCACAGTCAGTCAGGGTAATCATAGTCCAGTCTAAGTCAGGTAGTCATAATCCAGTCTAAGTCATGCCCTAGTAAAGTGGTGGCAACTTTACTAGAGGTTTCTATGGAATTTTGGAAGCAACACAAAAAACCACGTTTCACTACATTATATCACTTGCCAACACTCATGCTCGTAATTCAGCACTTAATGCGTAAAACACCACCAATTTTAAACATTAACACTGGAAAAAACACAAGATTTGAAAAATAATACAATGCAAGGACGTGAACTTTTGCGAGTTCCCGCCAAAACTCAAATTCTTGTTCATGAATGTGTGCATTGTTATTGTGTAACACATATTACTACTTTAATTAATTTCATTATCATCATCGTCTGAAGACGTCCACTGCTGAACAAAGGCCTCCTCCAAAGAGCGCCACTTTGAGTGGCTGCTTGCCTCCTGCATCCATCGCCTCCCCACGGTTCTGACTATGTCGTCGGTCTACCTAGTGGAGGGCCGGCCTACGCTGCGTATTCCAGTTCGTGGTCGCCACTCGAGAACCTTTCTTTCCCATCGGTTGTCAGTTCTACGAGCGATGTAGCCTGCCTTATGCCACCTCAACTTGCTAATTCTCAAAGCTATATCAGTGACTTTAGTTCTCTTGTTGTTCTTGTTTATTTAATTTATTTTATTTTAATTTTTTATCACAAAAAATAAATAAATAATAAGTTCACTGTAGAAGCAGAAAACATAATTCGCTGCTCCCATTCTGTTCCATAATTTGCGACCGATTAGAGAAAAGTCAACTGTATTTTACATATTAGTGTTATTGTGTCTAATATGATTATGAAAAGAAATAAATAGAAATTCCTATTATAAGAGTCTCTAAATAACCTAACTGGGATGTCGTCATAAGATAAATTGCAAAACAAACCTAATTTCAGCTTATTCTTAATTTGAGTCCACAGGTAAAGCTACTCCATAACTGGTAATGTAACAAGAAGTTATCTTTCCAATAACCAGTTATCAAACTTGGTAGTCTAATGAGAATAAACGAAAATAACTGAATGTCCCTTACTAGATCACTGTGTATTTTTGCTAGTGGTGAAGTGGCTTAACAAAGATAAAAATAACACCTGGCATTAAGTAAAGCCGCCTTTTTGCGTAGTGCCATGGAACAACGGCACAAAGCTGTCCAGTCGTTGACAGGAACTGAACCGAAATGTGGTGGCGGAATTAGCATACAGTTCCCATGTGAGCCGTCAAACGACTGCTCCGATCCGAGCTATGTAAACTTTCAGTCTTTTGTGTCTTCACTTACGTCAATTTTGCAATTGGTTTACATATGGGGTTTTTGAAAAGGGAGAACTTATTTCCGGTCTTTTTTATTTTGCCTATGTATTTTGTTGATTATAGTAAAAAAAAGAATACGCGGGAAAGAAAACTCTTCACTTATCTGTACGTGCACTTTACTTTAGAGAAAGAGGATAAAAATTGACAACAAAAAGGTATACGTATACTATACCAAGTGAAAATAGCTTTACATCGTGTCTTTATTTAAACCGTACATTAAGTTTTCAGCAGATAATAAATGTGACGGCTTTTATGGAGATGTTTTTATCATTATGTAATAAAAAAAATTATTACCACAGAATGAAAAATAAAAATGATGTTCTAAATCTAGAAAGGTAAATACATCAATGAATCTTCATAATAACTGATATGTTAAACTGCTTTTATCAAAACCAATTAAAATTATAACGGTTCCGAAAATTTTCCATACCCATAAATAAACTCGTTGACCCCATTCTAGATTCGAGGCGAGGTAAATAAATATGAATTGACTTCTTTGAAAGTTGAATGGGCACCTAAAAACACGGAAGCTTGAAATTGTATTGTCGAGGTGCTAAAACCTAGTTGTGATATGCATTCATTGGCTGGTGATTGTAGAATCGCGTGTACCGACTTGATAACTAAAAGCGCAATCAGTATAAAAACATGGACATACCCTATACAAAGCAGCAAGCTTAATTGCTTTATTGAAAGTCTGAAACACAAATAAGCAACCATCGACTTTACTCACTCTAAAAAATTAGATGGTTTTTGCAAGAAACACAGGTTAATGACCAATAAAAATTAGATATTATTTTTTTTAAACCAAAATAAGATAATGTCTGTTTCTGGATTTTTTGTATATGGGCATAGTGTTCTTATTGTTTTTAATTAACTACCATAATATACTACATGCCTAGCCACACTACCTACTAAAAAAGGTTAATAGAAGTATAAACTTATTTGTGTACTGAAAATAGTGAAAATTAATGTAATGTTCCTGATTTTAGAAAGAACTATATAATCGTCCAAAAGTATATAATAAATCTACGCTTTATACTTAAACTACGAAGTCAGTCACAGAACAATCTTCTTCTTCTTCTTCAATGAAATGCACTTTTTATACGTGTATCTTCACCGGTATTTTAAGCACAAACATTTTCTGCACTTATACGTATAAGCTGTGGTTTTAAACAGGTTGTACCTATACTTTTCATGCTGTAACTTTTAGCGAGGAACAGTTGCTTACCCATATTAAAAAATAACTAAATAAAAGTAAATAAGGGTAAATAGCAACTGAACTGGTTAAGTGTTGATTCTTCAATGTAAAACAGAGTATGCTTCTACCCTAGCTTCATAAAAAAAGTAGCTACACCGCACTGGGCGGCTTCGCCGCAATAGGTTGTACCTAAAGTTGCACGAACGTGCGAGCAAGATATCCGCGCATATGCCCACGATGTTTTTAATACTAAAAGATATGTACGTTTTTTTATTGGGTTGTGTACAGCATGAACAGTATACCTACGTCTACAAATATTGAATCTGTTTAAAACCACAGCTTGTATATCCAATTATCCACTCTATTCTTTCCCTAAATTTTCCAAGCATAGTCCGTCGTCGTCGCTTGCACGTAAACAAAATGCCATTAAACCTGAGTAACGCCGCTTTTCAGCGACGCTATTGCTTTTTCCATTTAAATTTCATTGAAAGATTTCAGCTTAGATAATGTGCTAAGTTATCCGTAGAATTGTACACAGCATCGGTGAATATTTGAAAACCGCCATTATAAGGTTTAAAAGTAAACGTCAAGTTCCAGCAACTGTCGATCTTGAAGTATCTTATTATTATACTGTGTGAAGTCTCAGGATGACGTGCGCAGTGCAGTGTCACGCAAAACTATATTAATTTAGAGTTCCGAGTGATACTGCAATCTGTTATGGGTAGCCGTGACGTTTAACATCAGGCGAACGACTAGCTCGTCACGTCATTCATTTACATAAAAAAAGCGCTAACACTAATACAGCATCAAATAAAATCATTATCATAGTGGTTATACCTTTTATTGCTATGATGTAGGTACTATTTTTTTGGCCGCCCACTGCAAAAATGAGAGATATGGTTTCATTATTTGCTGTCTTTATTTATAGAAATGCCTGCAACAGAAGGGTAGCACCCAATGGATCCCACCAAACCAATCCACTATCTCAAAGATCAATTAATCAGAATCCCATCTGATCCCATATCAAATTCATTGATTGTACCATTGTTGATAAATGTTTTCCATACAGATCATTTTCAAAGACTATTTTTCATTTTACAGATTATTTTCTAGGAACTGGAAAAAAACATTTAAGTAATCTGTTTTAACAATAAAGTTGTTTTTGTTAAATAGAAGGCTTGCCGTTATTTGTTTTTCCGCGGAAAATCTTACTTTTTGTAGACGTAGAGTATCCTATGTTGATTCCTGTGATATATCAATTAAAGGCTAGTTAATTAGTAGCATTTATTTAAATCACTATCTTAATATTACCATAGCCACGCACAAGGTACAAGCACTCACAGAGCATATCGTTTCACAGACTAACTAGAGACTGTACCGGACCATAGAGTATATTGCATACCTCACAATCCCGGTAATCTGTGTGCAAAAATTCATCCAAATCAGAAAAAATACAATATTTCAATTTTACAATAAAATGATAATTAGTACTTAATTTGAATCGACACTTGCAATGCGGCCAGTTCATTAGATACCTTCGCGCGTAAAGATTACTATGTAAGGTAATTTCCATTTGTTACTCTATCTAAGACACAAGTTTCTTACAAGATGCTTCGTACATATGCCAGCATTGAAATCAGCTTAACTACAGTGTCGATCCCAGGCATATCAAATTGCATAAATTAGCACAAATCACACTATTTACACTTGCACAGGGTACATTGAACACACAATAATTTACACTTGTTAGTAGTTCAAACTGGTTATAACTGGTTATGAGGCGTTGGAAGTAATCGCCCTATTTGATAGTGGCAGATTGCATGTCTGAGAAATCGTTTTAATTCAAAGATGGCATTGGTTAGTTAAACAGATTATGGTAAAAATAAACTTAGTTTGCATTTTCTTTTTTATAAGTACTATACTTTAAGGCTATGTAATTAGAGGGCATTAGGTTTAGGTTATTAAAAGCTTTTAGTCAGACAAGTATATTTAGATCACATCAAATATTTATTTGCTAGAACATAAAACTAACTTTAAGATCGGGGTTTTGGCGGGAACGCGGAAAAGTTCACGTCGTTGCATTGTATTATTTTTCAAAACTTGTGCTTTTTCAGTGTTAATGTTTAAAATTGGTGGTGTTTTACGCATTAGTGCTGAATTACGAGCATGAGTGTGGGCAAGTGATATAATGTGGTGAACCGTGGTTTTTCGCGTTGCTTCCAAAATTCCATAGAAGCTTCTAGTAAAGTTGCCACCACTTTACTGGGGCGTGACTTAGACTGGACTATGACTGTGACTAAGACTTGACATTACGTGATATATTCTATAGCACGATGAAAATTGTGTGGAGCCAAAATACAAGAAAAAAAACTACAAGATCTCAAAATAACATATTAGACATGTTTAGTCATGTACACGCGTGCAAATATTAAATTTAGGTGACCTCATTTTAGTTCCATCGGGAGTCATTAATTAATTTTTAATCATTTAATTATAATAATGATATCTATACCTAACAGTTTTCTACATCACTAACTTTATCTTTCCACTTTAGTAGTTATGCTCTAAAATATTTTATAGTTATTTACGTTTGTTTAGTAATTACCTAGTTACCTATATGTAACCTAGTAGTTCTGATGTGTACTAACGGTAGTTTAATTTACTTAGACTGTCATTTTGATTGTAAAATTAATACTTTACTAACTACTTTTAATTACTCTTCTACTTTTAAATACTCTACTTTTAATTATTTTTTTACTTGGGCTTTATAAGGTTCAACAGTTTCCCATCAAGTTTTAAGATTTAAATTTTAAAATTTTAGAAGGTTTGCAGAATTAGTTATCAAATCCAAATCCTAAAAAAATCTTGAAATATTAATATGTATAGCTTTACACTAATAAACGTATAATTTAATGAGTGCTAGTCGATTGACAGCAGATTGCTTCGAAGTTTTTTTAAGTAGGTACCATCGCACACTCTTGTTCGAGGCTTTTACACAATATTTCGTACAAGCAAAAGCCACAATAAAATCACCCGAATGCAGCATCAAGCCTTTGTGGATCTATATTATTACCACTGAAACCAGCCTCGGCAACAAAAGGGCGTCTGTCTCAAGTTTTCCGCCATAACGGCGTTGATATTCATGGCGCTTGCGGCCGCCACTCATCCCAGACGTCGGGTAAATTGCTTTATTGCGAGTCGATAGGTAAATATCAGCAAGTGTCAAGTCCTATACGTGAGGACTTGAGGAGGCTTTTGATCTCTTTTGACCTCAGCGATGCCTGATTGACTATTTCATGTGCGAGTGTTTTTCATAATCATCAAAACATTCCAGTGGTTTTGATCTAAAAAGCTATGTGTGGTAGGCCTTCCAGAACCGCTGATTTTGAGAACCGGTATTTTCATTCAACGCAACCGGGAATTTCCGGTTCTTTCGGCACTGTCTTTTCTTGTTTCCTAATGATACAACACGTCGATTTTACACAATCTAAACGAGTTATAATACATACTGATGCTCAATATGTATTATATATTGTATGTAAGTATATGTATCCCAACACAATCTTAAGGTGGAACGTTACACTAGCGCGGCAAATTCAAATTTTCTTGCGTTCTTTTGTCAATAATAGCTTAATTACTCAACGTGATTATATGAAAACTAATTTTGCGCAAATAAATGTAATGTATCAATAAATTACAATTAAAGGTATCACCTATTTATCATTGATTTAGCGACAAATGGCAATAGACTGAAAAACTAAGAAGAAAATAGCTCATCGCCATTTGTCGCTAAAGCAATGATATCTAGGAGACACTTTTTATTGTAGTTTATTGATACGTTTCATTTATTTGCGCAAAACTAGTTTTCATGTAATCACATTGAGTAATTAAGCTATTATTGGCAAAAGAACGAAAGAAAATTTGAATTTGCTGCGCTAGTGAAACGTTCCACTTTAAAGACAATATCAGTCAAATTATAAGTTGACATAACAACCTACATTAGCCATACAATGGTCATTTAAATTGTCAAGATATCCATTATCGAGGTACGTACCTCATTGTCTACTTAAACGAGGTCTTCATACATCATCCATGAGATGAAAAGAATGGGTATACTTGGTCACGAATACCATTATTTAATATTGTAAGAATCGTATCGTTCGGCGCATTATTGGTAGAGGCGATCGTTCATTTAGGATACGTAGGGGAGTAGACACATTCAAGAGTGAGGTGTATTATTATAATTTGAGTGATTGTTTAACGAAGTCTTGTTTGAATTCACGGAAAGGAGCAAAGGTGGTGAGCAAACAAAATAGATAAAGACTAGTTTCTTGTATTTGCGCATTTAATAGATAGCATCGAATATCAGAGCATCTAATAGAATGAATAGAAAGTTAATGATTAAAATTGTGATCTTATTTTAATAATAATAACGCCCAACGATCACATACATATATAGATCCTGGACCCTAACTAGGATTCATTGTATCTAGGGACCCAGGAACTACGAGGACCATGGTCCCACAACACCCAGATACAGAACAAGTACTTGTGTTTTTTTCTGTAGGTACACAAATACTTGTCCCGTCGCGGGAATCAAATCAAATCAAATCAAATTATGTTTATTGTACCATGAACTGCATACCTACCAATTATACATATTACACAATAATAGATCAACATACAATTATTACAATTAATTATAAGAATTAAAACAATGTGTGACATAACATAAATAATAATAATAATATATAGCTATATCAAATTACTATCCTAAAATTAAAAAAAAAATCTAGGGTAGGTAACGTACATCTAAACATTTTCACAATAAGTCAACAAGGTGGATAGTATCAAACCTGCCGCCTCCGGGTTATGAGCCAACCTGCTCCACCACCACACCATGGAGGCTGTCAACTGTTACATTTGCAGCTTCTTTTAACTATGGTGTACCGAACGCAGTTTTATCGTATTAGTTTAAAAAATTGAAACTAATTATGTAAAGAGCTAGTCATTTGCCTGATGTTATAAGCGTATTCGTAGGTAATACAGTATCCTACTATAGTCGAACAAGATCAAAGGGACAACCAGTTAGCATTAAAATTACACGTGGAACTCTATGCACGATCCTTTAAATAAAACTTAATAATTACTGTATCACTATTCTTAAATCGAATTAATTCTTTCCATTTATTCATCATCAGCCGGAAGACGTCCACTGCTGAATATAGGCCTCCCCCATAAAACGCTACTTTAAGGCTTATAGGGGGAATTTGCCATAATCACCTGCACGCTTGGCAGGCGGCCTGGTGATCGCAGAAGATTTTAATGTACCGAAGAAAATGCTGCTGCCTATTCCCTGGATTTCCCTCACCTGGCTTTTACTTTTCTTTTTTGGGTGGTCCTATTCGCAAACCGGAACCACACGGCATCTACCATTCGCTTACAATAATTTTAAGTCAAATAACGTCCCACCTTACGATTTAATAGCGGTGACTCTTCGTCTAATGTTTTACACAGCCTTAGAACCCTCACGCGAACCAGCAATCATCGCTGTTCACGAGTTCTCGATGCAGCAAATCGAAACGCTCGGAAATTCAGCCTAATATGAAAAACGCGATAAGTGATCTTTCATTATTTAGTGGAAGCGTATTTGTGACTCTCGATAAAAATAAATAAACGGTAGCAATCCACAAAGCTCATCTAAAAACTGAAACATAAACTCTGCTTTGAGACTTGGAGTGTAATTTACTTTTGGGTAAAATAATATGTATTTCATACATCTGCACTGCAGTCACGTGGAGAGTTAATTGTTGGTATTATAAATGATTACTAATTACAAGACTGTGTGATCACCCAGTAATTTTAGCAGCTACTGGGCCCTTCAAGCTGAAAAACAGTACCAAATAGTCCTTGCACATACTGCTTGGCGGCAGAATATCTGGCAAACCCAGACGAACACTTGCTGAAAAGTCCTATCGCCTAGTGAATTCAAGTTAAACTGATATTATTTAAATGTATTGAGGACAACCAAAACAATATGTAAGAACTACCCAAGTTTTCCCTGTTTGTTTATTAAAACAGTGGCAAAGCACTAAAGTTTCGTATAACTCGACATTTTCGTTATTAGCAATTTCATTTAGTAGCCCCACCACGTCTTATTTATGTTTATCTTTGGAAACTTCGGCCATAATCATTGTAATCTAAAACTTGTTTTGTGACAACCCTGCTAAGTTAAACAATTTTGCGCTTATGAAATCATTATTTTGTCCTTTGAGTTCGTTTCTCATGGTTGAACTTGGTAAATGGATAAAGCTAGCCCCAAGTTAATCGTTTATCATAATTAGCTCTTCAAGTAAGCTATTTGTAATGTTTTTATAAAGTATACAAAGTTTTTGAGGAGTGTTGTTTACTAGGTGGTAGGACTTTTCTGCAAAGTTCGTCTAGGTACATACCACCGCTTTGCCAGTTATTCTGCCACTAAGCAGTAGTGTGCAAGCACTACTGTGTTCCGGTTTGAAGGGCATTTAGCTAGTGAAATTACTGGGCAAATGAGACTTTACGAACTGATCTCACAGTCCAGAAAACATGTTTAGACTGTGTGATGTCTTAGGATGACGTTCCGAGTGATACTGCAATCTGTTATGGGCGGCCGTGTCGCTTAACACCAGGTGAACAACTAGCTCGTCACATCATTCGATTACGTAAAAAAAAAATCTCCTTCACAAGACGGGCTTGGTTGGTTGGGGGTTGAGCTTGGTAAGAGTTTGGTTTCTTTTTGGTAATTTGGTTTGGTAAATGGGTAACTGTTTAACTAGATTTGGTGGACTTGTTCGAGAGCCCACCGAACTTTACCCAAAGCTTGAAAGGAAAAATCCGCCCACATATTGACCGTATATAGTCTACCACTACACTTGTGTACGCCTATGTGTCTACCATAATAGTAGAACCTACCATTAGCAACTGCTCCCACCAATATCGCTTACAAGTTGTTTTTTTTAAAACAACATGTATGATGGACCACTTACGTATAAAGTCCCCCACACAAAACATCTGAGTGCAGGATAAATTGACGAAAACTGGCAGTGTTTTGGAGCGATCCTTTCACCTATTTACATAATATAAGCATATTTGAACGAACAGAATGGTGTTAATACTCGAAACCGTCTTCTGAAAGCCTTGTACTAATCACACTGCTTTTTCTGTACTTTTTGTGCAGTTTAAAAAAAACTGAAGGATCTTTTTATTCAGTTGCCCCAACGATGAGTAGAAGCTTACTTGCTGTACAGCAATTGTAATCAACATCGATTGCCGCTTCATAAAAATGCGAATTCAATTTGACAGCCGAGTATTTACGAAGTGTTAATGAGTTCACACCTTTATCTTCTTTTTAAGGTAGTACGTTACACTAGCGCGGGAAATTCAAATTTTCTTGCATTCTTTTGCCAATAATAGCTTAATAACTCAACGTGATTACATGAAAACTAATTATGCGCAAATAAATATAATATATCAATAAATTACAATTAAAAGTATCACCTAGATATCATTGGTTTAGCGACAAATGGCAATAGACTGAAAAACTATGAACAAAATAGTTTATTGCCATTTGTCGCTAAACCAATGGTATATAGGAGATACTTTTAACCGTAATTTGTTGATACATTCTATTTATTTCCGCAAAATTAGTTTTCATGTAATCACGTTGAGTAATTAAGCTATTATTGGCAAAAGAACGCAAGAAAATTTGAATTTGCCGCGCTAGTGTAACGTTCCACCTTAATAGTATGGTTTTAGTATAATATACTCTAAGGTCTTCTTTATCTTCATCTTTTTTCTGTTGCCATTTTGCGATATTGCTCTTTCAAACGTCCATCTTCAGTCATTTATCCTTTGGCGTTGCTCATTTGCATTCATATAATATTTGACCTCTTTGTGGTTTATTTGGTTCTATATCTCAGTTATGGGAGACATGCATATTCAAGGAGAATATGATGAGATGAATATCTGTTTATGTTCCGTGCATGTTATATTTATTCGTGTTCTCGTATTTTTAGATAATAGCTAAGTTACATACGAGGGAGCTATTATTACGATAAATAATGATACATAAATTTTTGACTTCAAAATAGCACAAACATCTATAATCATGTACACACAACATGCATCATTTATTTAAATTGACGACATCAGTTTTTCTTATTGAAGCATCCTTTATGATCAGACTGCCTACAAAGCAAAATGCCTACAAAGCGATCTCCAATACAAGAATAAATTACCAAATGGCAGAGTTTAAGGGCTACCCTGCCCAGTCTTCCCATTTTATTTTAGTGCGTGTTACGTTCGGGCTAAATATTTAAGGAACACTGTTTGGTTCGTGATTTGGCCTCACCATCAATTCCTATTATGCGAAAATCCAACCGGTTTTATTGCGCTTCCCGTAAATAGAAAATCTATTGGTAAACAAGTTTCGAGGCTGGTTTGGTAAAAGGAAAATATATTGTGTGGAAAAAAATTGAATTGTGTTTTTTTGTAATAGGCAAGTTGGGTGTCATATCTGACAACAGAATCGATAGTGGTTACCTATATCATTATACCATCACTATTGATGGAGCTCTGGACCTATTTTATTGATAAACATGAAGTTAATATTATTTGACTAGTTTCGTTTCTCCTTTCTTTACAAATCTATTTGGATATTTCCATATATACAACATTTTTGATGACACCATACTACAGTCAATTGTTTTTTCTCTAATCTGTGCATCTTGTGTGCATCATACACACACGCCCCACGCAAACAAATTATAGTACAATGCAGTACAATTACGGACCTCAATTATACTAGTACGCTGGACTTATCGACCAATTTTTTTTTTAAATATGTGTGGACGTTTCACACAGCGCCATCTAGTCCCAACTAACTAAGCATAGGTCGTACTATGGGAACCAGATAACTGATAAAATACTTAGATACTTTCTTGTTTTAAAATACATACATAGAATACAATATAGCACCCAGACACAGAACAAAAATCGATGTTCATGACACAAATGTTTTTTCTGGGTAGGAATCGAACCCACAATCTATAGTTCAGAAGGCAGAGCTACTACCAACTGAGCTAAACTGAAGGCATTTGATTTTCGCCATGTTGACGCTGATTTCTAATAGTGCCATCGTGAGTGTCCTCGGAACTAATTAAACCAACCAATCAACGCGATGGATTTTCAAATTATAGTTCACAGGACGCTCGGAGTGGCGCTTCAAATCGACACAAGTAATTCTCAATTTTTGTACGATATCGTCTATCCAGCGTATTTGTATTATAGAGACGAACAACAACTGCAACTGTTATGGGCGGCCATGTCGCTTAACATCAGGTGAACGACTAGCTCGTCACGTCATTCAAAAAAAGACCATCAGATTAGTGAGTAAAATGCATAGCATAATTATATTCATATAGGTACGCTCTATTTTAGTAGTCGTTTATGAATCCAAGGGTTAGTTATTGTATGCAGGAAACAAAGAGCATGGAAAAAATTCCAATTCACTGATAAACGAACTATGAAGATGGAGCTAAATCGTTTCCTACGAATTGGAGAAATGACTATGCTGGGACGGTTTCTATCCGATCACCCGCCTTTACGCTTTACTTCTTTTGTATAATCTAGTCTAGCACTGAAGTAGTTAATCCAATCGATAACAAAAGCTGCGTTATTGTTTTTTCTAATTGCAAGTAATGTGCGATATAATAAACAAAAAACAAACAAATATTCTACCGAATACAAGCATTAATGTCAAGCCGCATATTTTCTGCAACAGCCTACTAACCTAAACAATGAATTAGTATGGAAAACCTGGAATCAAACCCAAACAGTGGATTGTCATAATAAACGAAACGGTTTATGTCACCGAAACTCTTGTCCTCGTTTTACACGAAAATAAAACCAGGCTAAGCAAACACGCAAGCTTAGAAGTTAGCTTCTAAGAAACCATAATTCTCCACTTCGAGAAACTGAATTGTCTTTACAATAAAACCTCGTGTACAGAACACCTAGAGCGGGGGCTTAACGAGAAAATAGTGGTCGTAAATCACGGGAAATTCGTTCTTATTGAATTTCCTTTTGTCGGCTAACGGAAGCAGAGACTCGGTTTTTGTTCCGAATGGACGCTCGCCGACAAGGCGAGTTTTTTGAAACGCTCCCACTTCTGATTGTTGATAATGCACGATTCATCATGATGTATTTTTTGGCGTTTAAAAAGAAGGTTGTGATGGTTTAACATACCTTTTTTGTGGTTTCTGTTATAAATGCCGATTAAAGATGACATTGTTGATTGGCAACCTTGCGTATTAATGAAATACCTATCTCCGTGCAGTAATTTATTTTTAATTTATTAACAAAGCTAAACGCTAAGCTTTTTAGCTACACTTTTATTATTTTGTTCCAAATAAGATAAAATAATTTTATCTATTGATTATCAAGCTTTTCAAATTGTGTTCTACTAACACTAACTGGTTTTTCCTCGTAGAAATACATCATAGAAAAGTCGATAACGGCATGCATCAACTCTTTTATACACATCACCCATGAATTTTAAAGCTTCACTGAAATTCAACATGGTCGGGTAAAATATGATGGATAGTCTTTAAAGTAGACCAAAGAATAGCATAAGTAGTCTTTATTGCGTCCAGAATTTCTCAAATAAAGAACTCTATAGCGTTGAAAAATTAGGTCATCCGTGCTGAAGCAGATCTTTATTTGAAAAGTTTTCCACTTTTATCGGTTCTCATCGAGATCTTGTTTGATCTAGTTTTGTTCTATTGAATCTTGGTGCATAATATATCTAACTTCAATATTTGACGGGATTTCTATTCATTCGTTCAATCTAAGCTTTCATGGAATGAGATGGATACTATAAAAAACAGACCTGGGCCCTAATTCTGTATGAAAACTCAAATTCCACACGATACGAAACCACGTCGTTATCGTGTCTTGTTCAAATCGTGTCACAGCATTAGAAATACCTTCTCTTTACATTATGTTATTTTTAATTTGAATAAATATTGATATATTAAGTGGTGGTAACTTTTGACGTGTTGATGTTTCGGAACGTGTCTCAGTGGAACATTATGATTTTTGACAGTTCAAATCGCGTCATTTCCAAATTCATTTCGCGCGGTTTTTTTTCCATTTCATAGAGAATAGATTTTTGCAGATTTCTTATATAAGACAAGGAATTCGCGTGGTTTCGTAGTAAGGAATCGTAAAGTGGTCATACAGAATTAGGGTCCTGTACGTGTCTGTGCGTTAAAAATTATATTGTGCGTTGCAACTAGTACAGAGTTAGGCGACTTATTGAGCAATCGCTGTATCAGACAAGCCATACTGATTGACTACAGGCACTGATGCAACCGTCAATACAATAAGACATCAGAATCACATTTTTATGAACAATGTTTTTAAGGCCTTCGAGCCCTATTAACAAAATTATAAGAAACTTCACTAAAATATTCTTTGCAGTTTATAAAACTTCCAATTTTTAAAAGTGAGAGCTCTTAGATAGTTAGATAGAAAATGCTTTATTGCACAAGAGTAAACCAAGTAAGTACCTACATAGGCGAACTTAATGAGCGTTTTCTTCCAGTTAACCTTTGTGTAGTGTGGAACGAGTGGTGTGCTGGTTGAAAATGAGGTATGACGAGGATTAGAAAAAATAACTATTTATTTGCTACAAAGAGAACTTTTGTTGTAGTTTCACAATTCCATTTATAATGTTGAATAATCAATTAATATTAATTAGAATACTTTTAGGAATTTTATTGCAATCGGGTCTTTATTTCAATGAATTATTGCAAGTCTAGAACGGTCCTACTACTACCTCAATAACTTTACAAAAGCACTGAAACTGGGAGAGTTTATCAAAGTTATTCCCTTAATGAAAATCTTAGAATTTTCTTGGGAAGTAAACTAATTGCCCACTGTTCTAAAGTTTTTATCTCAATTAGAATCGTTTTACGAGTTTGCATACAAGTGGTTGGATTATGTTAAGGCTGACCCTTTTGAAAGTAACTTTGTCTATGAAAGATATTTTAATGTGGATTAAATTAAACAGATTATAATCGCAATGTGAATTTTGGATACTTATCTACATATTGACTCGATATTTATAATCCGAGCAGCGAAGGAATGGGACACTTTACCAGCGTCTTTGTTTCCCGACAAGTACAACTTGGAGCTCTTCAAGTCGCAAGTGAATAGGTATGTTCTAGGCAAGCATGTACCATCGTAGACCGCGTCGTCACTTTCCATCAGGTGAGAATGCGGATCTATTAGTAATTAAAAAAAATATGAAACGGACTTTTGGAGTTATTCATACCTATTAATGTAAAATGAGATCAAATAATAAATCCTATAGGTACTTCGTGATTATGTATTATATAGATTTTGTTATTCTGTCCTTTTTATCGTCAAACTTTGGTTCACTATGCGAGTAAAATGGGTTTTAAAGAACTTTAGAAATGTCTGGATGAAGCAACGCGTGACCAAAATGATGGCCTCTATTTGGGTCAAAGGAGCATTGCCATTCAACGTGGCAATGCTGCCAGCATTTTGGGCACTTTGCCCACTGGTAGTGGTTTGTTAGATTAGCTTTGTATTATATTGTTAATTTTCTGTATACTAAACTAAACTAGACCAACTTTAAACTTAACTTTAAACCAAAACATAAAATTATATATTATACGATATTAAATTTTAAATTGTGTATCTTGACTTTGAATTTTTTTTAGTCCACATTATCATAATTATAGCAATATAATTTATTTTATACCAAAGAAAATGTTACTACATTTCATAGCATACAAATCGGCAAAGTGATTAAATTCTGTAAAAGCCAAGATTAAAAACGCTTCCACAGCGTAAAACATTTCATAGCAAAACACGTGCAGATCTTAATTGCACATGCCCAAGCAACGAAGCGTTTGCACTCGTCGTTTTAAAAATATTACTCTTGCATTTTAATAATATTTATTTTGAAGGGGGGTGTATTCGAAGCGAAATAATGAGGCGCGTGAATTTCCCACCGAGTGTAGTCCGAGTTGCAGAAATAGCTGAAACGACGAAGATGCAGTGTAAAACAGAGAATAATCTAAAGTTGTTTACATTTCTTACTAACGCGTCATATCCTTCCTTCGCCAATAAGTATCAGAGTTTTTACAGTTGAAGGATTCCGATAGCAGTCAGCTTACAATGCGACACACAGATACAAATGTCAAACTTATAAACCTTTATTTGCGTCGTGGAGTTAATAAAAAAACTTTGTGGCATTGTAAGTTTTTTTATTAAACCCCCGACGCAAACACAGGTTTATACGTTTCATCTGTCTGTAGACAGATACCTTTAAATGTCAAACTTTTAACACACCTCTGTTTACGTCGGGGGGATAATACATAAGCACTAAAAGCTATACAAAATAATACATTTCTTGGTCATCATAAAGATTAAAAAAAACTCTAAAAGGTGACTCCAAACATAACCCTCACAAAATTATTGTGTTACGCCAACATGTTTCTATTCTCTATGAAGTAATATCTTGTAGATTACGCATTATAGTGCAATTAACTATCTGTACTGACGCATTTAAATATATATACAAACCAGCACCATACATCCTGGAGGCTTTCGCTCTTTGTGCTTTCTCGACCATGGCTTAGAAGTTGAGCAGAAAATGTTATGATACCGTCACCTCCACGTAAAAGCGCTTGCACGGAAACGAACGAAAATTTTCGGTAGAATTAATATACTTTTCAGAATTGAAATTTGTGCATATTAACGTTTGGAGTTCTGTTGGTTCTGTGAACATTTAATTAATATCGCTTGGGAGAATTTATTGAGCATTGATTTTTGAAGCTACTAAAATAAGGACTGTGAATCTACTTACATTCATACTCATTGTTATAGTGAGCTTATTACCATCGATTACATAAAGCTATAAGAGGTAACTGCCAACAGTGCAAGATTCTATTTCGGTGAAGCTAAAAATATCCGATGCCCTGGTGAAAATCGCTGGGAGCCGATGGATGCAGGAAGCAAGCAGCCGCTCAAAGTGGCGCTCTCTGGGGGAGCCTATGTTCAGCAGTGGATGTCTTCAGGTTGTTGTTGATGATGATGATGAAGAGGTTGATAGGTCATCCTTAATCTCATGTTCATTGCAAAATCAGTATTGCCTATTATTTTACTGCAAATTTCAAGAACAACTGTATTACACAAAGAATCATCAACAATTATCCAATAGGTAACTTTCAAGCACCTTTAAATAAATAAATAGCAGTAGGTAGTGTAGCTAATTGCATTTTGCCATCGTTAGACGATTGTAGTGTATATACCTAGTTACTTTAGAACATACATAAATAAATAAATAAAATAAAATAAATATATTGACAGTGTGACAGTTGCCCTCCGTCTGGGCTGCAAGGTGTGTGAACCACATAACTGTACTTGTGGTTCTATGGTGGAAGCCGATGGTCATCACGCACTGAGTTGTCGTCGCTGCACAGGTAGGTTTCCGCGTCACCATGCCCTCAATGATATAATCCGCAGGGCCTTCATATCGGCTAATGTTCCCTGTGTGCTGGAGCCGCCAGGCCTTTGTAGGTCAGACGGTAAGAGGCCAGATGGTTTGACTCTGGTACCGTGGAAAAATGGCAAGTGCTTAGTGTGGGACGGCACCTGCGTCAGTACTGTCGCCGCCACGCACCTGAGTCGTACCGTCCACGCAGCAGCAGCAGCGGCGGAGGATGCTGCTAGTAAGAAGCGGCTGAAGTACGCGACAATGGAGCCGCATTATTACTTCGTGCCCATTGCCGTAGAGACTATGGGCAGTTGGGGTGCAGAAGCCAAGTCTTTAGTTTCTGAATTAGGGCGCAGGACTCGGGACAAAGGCGGCGACTCCCGCTCCGGCTCGTTCCTGGTGCAAAGGTTGGCCATCGCCATCCAGCGTGGTAACGCTGCCAGTATAATGGGCACCTTTGCACCGCGGACAGTGAGGGGCGGGTTATTTGAATAGTAATAATGTGACATTGTTTTAATTGTAATTTAATTTTGAATATGTAATTGTTATTTAATTTTGACGATTTAATTGTATTTTTATAATTATATTTAAATATTAAAATAAATATATGTGGACATTTCACACAGCGCCATCTAGCCCCAAACTCCAGATAATATTATAGTACCCAAAACCTAGTACCCAAACTAAGCAAAGCTTGTATGGGAACCAGATAACTGAAGCATTACTTAGATACTTTTTTGTTCGTAAATACATACATAGAATACAATATAACTCCCAGACAAAGAACACACATGTTCATCACACAAATGTTTGTCTTGGGTGGGAATCGAACCCACAACCTATAGTTCAAAAGGCAGAGCTACTACCGACTGAGCTATCAGGCCAGCCACATAAATACCAAACTGTACCTATACTATGTTAAGGTTTTCACCATCACTTACCATCTGGCGAGCTATGGGCCAAACACCTATTCATTATAATATTAAAATAAACATAAAAAACAAAAAATTACAAATTGGTATATTACTAAGTTCCCGTTGATAACGTCTATAACCTAAAAGAGTTTATAACATCGGCCGCTTTATTGTACCTCAGTACCAAAGAACAACATTACGCCCGAACAAATCGATCATGAAATATTGCACCGACACGCAATCCCAATAGATCCGACCGAATTGGTCGCTACTTCGAAATTTACTAAATAAATCAACTAACTTCTACAATCCAAGTTTGAAAATACACGTAGAAGTGCAATACATTAAAATTAGATGTGAGCATTCTATAGGGTGATCCAAATTGAGTTTCCTACATTGGCAACACTGTAAAAACAGTTGTGGATAATGGCGCGTATTTGAAACGTCAAATGCTAGTTTAAGATATAACATTTACGATATGAATCGCTTAACTACGGCGCAACGTGTTAAAATTGTTCAGTTATCTACAGAAATAACAATTCTGTTAGAAAAGTGTATAGACTTTTAGGGGAAGATTATGGTCAAAACAATCGTCCTACTGAGCGAACAATTCGCAACACTGTAAAAAAATTTGAAGAAACTGGAAAGTGGAAACTGGAAGCATTGGAGATAGGATGAGCCGTGTGCATCATCGTGGCGTGCGTTCAGCCGATAATATTGCTGCTGTGAGCGATAGTGTTCTAGATCTAGATAGAGTCTAGTACCTTAGACGAATCGACTCCTGTAGGGTTAGCACGGCCGGTAGACAAAACTGTCTTTCCCCTGTTTTACTCCAAGCAAGTATGAAGAAAGTGACGTAAAACGGGGAAAGACAATTTTGTCTACCGTCCATGCTAACCCAGCAGTAGAATGTCCAGGGGCGGCAATTTGACCGCTGTAACTTTTCATATTTAATGAAAAACTAAATATTTCTGTAGTAAATAAATAACTTGTACAATTTTGCATAGTACGTGTTTTTCTTTTAATGAAAGTTAGGAAACTTAAATTGGATCACCCTTTAGTATCATGTCGCAGCAAGTATTGTAAAAGCCTTTTAGTCATCATAAAGTGGGGATCGGATTATGTTGTTGTGAAGGGGTGCTAAACAGTTTACAGTTTACAAATTGTACAGTTGACTCTATACATTAAGTGTGACAAAATTTCAGCTGTAAATCTGCAGTGTGCAATATAGTACTATCTTTTCAGACAGACTTGGCAAGAGAGTTGGAATAGTAGCCAAATGTGACAATGCCACTATAAAAACAGTAGCTAAACTTTATGAAGTTAAACTGTATATGGTAAGAAATTATACAACTCATTATACGTAAAATGGATGGTGATGAATTTGAAAGAGATGTAATGCACACTGTCATTCATACTTTATTCATCAAGAACCTTTTTAAGCCTATTTCATCCAATCGAAGTTTAACCCTATTTTGAATATGAACTAATCAAACTCAGTGAAACTTTGTAGAAATTATCTAAAAATGAATATTTGGGCAGCTGTTTATCGACAGTTTCCAAATTCCACGAAATGTATTAAGGTCAGCAACTTTTTATACAAAGTCGATACATTTTTACAGAAACACTAGCTAACTTTTATGTCGGAATATTTGCCCATATAGTATACTGCGTGTAATTGAATTCATTAGCATCCTTTCAAACTGGGTACCTACTCCTAACACTGGTCAAGTGTGGACCAAAATTTTAAACAAAATATATTTTTTTTAATTTATATGTTTTTAAGTCTAACGCATTGATTTGGTATTAATAATAACTCCAAAAAATGGGATAACTTACTTAATCAGCTACTACAGTACATAATTAAATTAATATAATTAAATAGTGTTTTAATTATTAGGTAAAGGGTAACAAAACTTTTACACAAAAACGTTCGTGCCAATTACGTAAGGCGCCGGCAATCTTCGCACTTTATAATAAAAAAATTACATTTGCATTTTTACCCTTAAATAATCATCAATAAATGATGTACTATTTATCATGTATTCATGCTAATGAATTAAATTCCATTCTGTATATCGGTTTTAATTTTTTATTCAGTAATGTCAGGGTATTTAAAAAATGAGAAAAATGTTGCTATAAATTGTACTCATAAAACAAATAAAATGACACCCCACTGCGCTTTCTCCTGAACACATTTTATGAGGAGATATGTTACACTTTTAATCCCCGACGCAAACAGACAAGTGTTGCTGTCTGTATCATCGTAGCTCCCGAATGGATGAACCGATATAATTGTTTTTTTTTTTTTGAAGGTGTCATGATCAAGTTTTCCTGTTACGTGATTGCTTTTGTGAATCTTGTGCAACTGTCTTATGTGCTTACACTGACGCCCCTAGAACGCCACAAACACTTATCTGATCGGCCGACTTGAGATTAATACATGCTTACGATAGAGTAAGCTTTTTTAGCAAAGCTGTATTGTAGACTGTTGAGCTGCCAAGCAAGTTTAGCCGTTTTATTAAGTGGTACATTTTTTTCCTGTGCTTCCAATACTTAACCTTTCTGTGCCTACGTAGCCCGTGCTGCGTAACCAGTGCTACCGTGCTACGTAACTCATGCTACGTAACCAGTAACGTAGAAATTCATCAAAGTCAAGTTCTAATTGTGCTACCAACCGATCATATTTATCATAGACTAAAATAAATGTAGAAAGTGCGAATAAATAGTAATTACATGAAGCACTTGTTTTTTATTATTTAGTATTACCATAGAATAAGTAATAAATAGTACTAAACAAAATATAATTATACAATCTGTCTTTGAACTGGTATATTATCCCGAAAGGGGGTAAATCTACTCCCCAAGGTAGACAATGTTTCTTGTACGACTTTTCTAAATTAATAGTTTTTCATTGAAGAAATGCCATGTAAAGTTTACCTTATAATTTTACCCAAAAGCTTCGAAGATAGCCCTAGTAGCGCAGCGGGTGTAGTTGAACTTCGTCCTTGACCGAATGCACTTAAATGAGTTTGACGACCTGTGCTTAGAAACTCTCGTAGCGATCACACGTGCAATTTTGTGAGTGGATTTACTTATTAGTATGGAGGTTTGGAAACACGCAGTTTCAAGTAAGGCTCTCACGACTGTGGGCTATCATGGTCCCAATCCCCCCTTTCGAGTTAAAATACCAATTCAAACTCATCTTGTACATTGCGTATATGGAAAGGTATAGGTAAATGTAAATGGATGTTGTTAAACAGTATAAAGAAAGTCTTTCTTCAAATCTCCAGTTCCAAAGTTCATCATGACTGTAATTTTTCAAAAAGTTTCTTAGACTTCAAGTTTTTAAATAAAGCGTACAAGCGGGATTTCTTACACCTTGGTAGTATTGAACTTGAAGGTCCTCCAAGCCATCAAACGATTTCCCCAGAGCGTGTTTAGGGAACACAAAAGTCGGTACGCGAAACAAACAATTCCTTAAAAAGCGACATCAAAGCAAAAAACACGTAAGAATATAGGTAGGTACTCTAGCGAGTGCTAAAAGGGTCTAATAAAGGGTACCCTATCCTTTGTTTCTCGGCACACTTATATATCTTATAGGCAATCAATTCAATCATACAGGCCATAGCCATAATCCACAGGCAAATGGAAATGCGTGATGGAAAGAGACGACGCGATCGACGATGGAGCGTGCTTGACCTGAACATGCATACCTACATTAAACATTACAAGTTATATAAAAGCTTGTGAAATATATCAAGCTCGGCACTACAGTGTGATTTGTATGGTTGGAACAGATAAATGTACTTACTACCACGTACTAGTGTTTCAGAAGAGAAAACAGCACCATGACACCGCTGATCTTACGAAAATAAACGCAAATCACTAAGAAAGTTAAACAACCTACAAAGTGCATATAGGTAGGCACTGGTTCATGTCAAGTGAAGCAAGTTCTTTTTATTATTTAGTGACCCATATCTATCATATTTCAATAACAACTTGAAAATCTAGATACATAAACACAAAAAACCCTAAAGGGGAACATTTTAACACAGGGAGAGAAATAAAACTTTTTGTAAGAAAATTTCACACATAAATAACGTCACATACGTTCAGGTCCTCCATTATTTGGCCTCAGTGAAGTTTGTCTGCGTATATTTTTACAATGTTTCTAAAGTGATGTAATTTGTCTTTAGGTGTCTTCTTTGATACGGTTCTTTCGTACATTTCTGTGCATTGCTCGGGTTGAACTTGTGTAGATGAATTAATCACTTGTTTCATAAATAGGACAGATCACTTATTATTTTAAAAGTTTGCTGTCAAAAAATATCCTAGGTCTGTGGCTTTATCATCGTTTTTGCCGTTGCGTCAGTAGTACCATTGACTTGTACCATTGATGTTACAAGTGACTCAACTTTGTATCTGATGATATAAAGGTACTGATGTACCATTAAAGAAAAGTGAGCAAAGATCTTCCCCCGTAATTAAGATGGAACTAGCGATACAACCTTGTATCTATGAAGTTAGCCCACAACTGAGAAATGTAAAAAAAAAATCTTTTTACAGCCATTTGTGTGTATAGGCCTTTTTTTGAGGCGTAAATGCCCTCGCACTTCCCTGCCACCACGGGGGTGATGGCAAGGAGGGGGTATGTGGGACTCGAACCTACTAAAACCCCCCCGTGTTCCGTCCGCCGCCGGGATGGGGTGAGATAGGGTCGCGTTAGCATTCACTATGTCGCCCCGGCGGTAGGCCCTTTCGGGCCTCTGCGCCAGTGAGTGGGTATCCTTGCACCTCGGTTACCCACTAAACGTGTGGGGCCATGTGAGCCCGGCGGAGAGTCCCCCGACTCTCCGCCGCCGACCCCACTACGGAAGTATTAAACTTTCCCATTCGTCTATATAAGTGTAGTGCTAATTTAGTCCAAATTCCACCCTCAATCTTGACAAGATCAAATTTTGCTGGCATATGTTTTTTTTATTATTAAGAGGCTCTCTCTGCACATTATTAATAGACACTTTCATACAACTGTTTCACTAAAACTCTCTAGACATACTTTCCTAGAGCATCGTTATATTAAAAAGCACTTCAAATTAAACTTTGGGCTAATAACAAACAGTAGGTAATATTTTATGCAATAGTAACACTAACACTGCGAACTAAATTACTTTTAAAAATGTATCGACACTCCTGTTTATCTACGTCTTCAAATAAAGGGTCTGTCACCATTCGTCCAGTTGGCAGCATTAGGAAAATTGATTTTCAGGTTGCAGGTACGTTTTTCATGCTATATCCTATTTCTGCAAACTAAAGGTTGTCAACCTGAAGTCCACAGCTATAACTGGCTAATGTTTACAAACTTAAAGGTCAATTATTATATTATTTTCAACCGACTTCAAAAAAGAGGGAGGTTCTGTTTGTTATCTCAAAACTCCGTCATTTAAAAACCGATTCGGATTTTATTATTTGAAAGAACATACTTTCATTATTTGGTCCCTCAGAAATTTTATAAAAATCGATTCAGTAGTTTGGTTAAATCAAAATAACTGGAAAACATAATGAATAAAAAGAAATACCTGGATATATTAATAAAGAAATACCTGCATTATTACTGTCATAATTGTGTATATTAATAATATTAAGTATGACAATAATAATCCAGGTATTTCTCAGTATGAAATTGAGAAAATTGTAGGTGGTTTAACCCTTTATTTTTAAGAAAATTATAATGTCTAATAACAAAATACATCACTTACGTTCGTTAGGCTGTAAGCTGCATGAATTTTAGGGAATTTACCCTTTCTCGGATATTTATTTACTTGTTTATACTCCAGCACAAAATAATAAGGCGAGTATGAAAAAATACTGTTGGAAGTCGTTTATAGTTCTTGCGTTGCATACAACATAGCATAATTATATTAAAATAATTGCTATTAAGTAATTATTAATTTCCGTTTTTATCTGTTTCAGGCACGGTTTTCAAATTGGAACTTCGCGCGTCAAAGTGTTGCATAATAGTAGATTAATTAATGAAAATTGTTGTGCACCCGCACGTCTCAAATTAATAATAAATGATCAAACGAACTTCTCAAGCGAAGTTCGATCATTATTATATGAGTAGCTCCATCCGAAGTGAATCTACATGTATGATTGAAGGACTACCTGGTTTTATAACTATATCTGAAGGAGCTATGAATATATAATTAGATATTTTTTTGTCATTTTTTTTTCATTACATAAATGTTGTTAATTTGATAAAAAAAAGTTAATTTAGAAATACTAGAATATTTTTTATTTATTCAGTGTATTCAAAAGTCTGATATCTTTATCTAGCTATTGAAAAATTATCCCTCATAGTAATATAGTTATTTATTATTGTTAAATCAACCCTACAGTGATTATATTTTCTGAACAATACATTCCGGTATATCAGGTATTTACAATAATTCATAGTCCCCTACATAATCTATTTGTCTTTCATAAGTGGACATCGTTATCATATCGTCTGACTAATTCATTAGCACCGAGGCACAATTTATATATAGCTATAGTGAAGCATTCCATTATGTTATTGATTTGTAACACTAGTCTAATTCTAATTCTAACTTTATATATAGGGGTGTATTGTGCATTTCCCCTTGCCAGCATCTACCCGAGCCATCCCAGCTCCTTAAAATAGCGGAGTGTGGCTCTAGGTTGCTGGCACAGCTGCTCCAGTGGCACTGATGTTGGGTGTTGGAATGACGATGATGAGGCATTCGAGATTTCTTGGGCAGAATGCTGAGCGTCTTCTCGTGTTAACATTCCTGATGTGTGTCTGGCTTTCTCAGTGGCTATGCAGTATCTTAGCACGTGTTCCACAGTCTCGTTTTCTCTCAGGCACCCTCTGCATAGGGGGCTGTCCGTGGCGCCGGTCTTATACAGATGGTAGTTCAAATTACAGTGGCCTGTGATCACTGGCCACTGGCCTGCCGTTGCAATTTTAGCAAATTATTTGTGATGTTTCTGTTAATGGTTGGAAAAACGGGTTTTGCATGTCTGCAGTCCTTTTTCTTATCCCAGATGTTTTGCTGCTCTCTTTCAGTGTGCTGGCGTAGTGAGTCCCGCACTTCCATCGCTGATGGTTTGCAGAGTAACACTAGTAACTACTTTGTAACACTAGTGTTAACCGCACCAGTTTTCATGCTTTATAATAACTTACGACGTATAATAAAATTAGTACTTAATCTATTATGTATGTGACATTATTGTTCTGAATAACAAAATAACTTTAGTCGTGAGTTAGCATTTAAATGCAGTGTAGTGACTATAGAAAATTCTGTTTTTGCGTATTCTCTACATGCAATTTATTTCTTCAATCCGAACTGCATATTACGAAAGTAATATTTTTGTTCATCTAGCATTATGTATACCCTAGTACATAAGATAACGTTAAGATTGTAATTAATAAGTATATAGGTAACAGTAACACTACACTGTAAATTTTTCCATCGTTAAAACAAATGCAAAAAGCTAATACCAAAATTGTAACGCGACGGTGAATCAACATTTGCTATGTAAATATCGGAGTCGGAGCCAAGTTGCTAATACCAACAAACGTATATATATGTGAAGTCCACGCTAGTATTTGGATAATCGATCTATCGTGACAAATATATATCTTTATGTAACTTAGGACACAAAATGAATGCCAGTGGTAAGTCTCATCTTTTTTGTCAAACAAGCAGATGTGGCCTATCCGATGTTAAGTGGCCACCATCTCGCAAAGACTAAGCATGGTTGTTCGTTCCACATTTTACAAGTCTGAATAGAGAGAGATTAAAAATAAAGAAATGGAAAACAGTCAAAATTACTAGTTAGTAAAGTGGGAAACGCAGCATTTGTACATGTTAAATGAATACGGGACTCAGTATTTACAAATTTCACTTGCTTCAATATACAATTTTATAGAGCTAGCAAAATATCTGTAACAGCTCCTGTAAACTGCGTAGTAATTTATATGTTTAAGTACATTTTTAACACATGCAGTGTGCATTCTAAGAAACGCAGCGATATAAATGCCTTCAATTGTTTTTGTAGAAGAAATAGTTATTTTTGCAACAAGAGAGCAAAGTTGATTTTTGCTTCGAGTGCTTATGTTGAATCCAGAGCAGGCGAAGGATTTTAGCATTGAATCACGAGCGTAGCGACTGATTCTTAGTTAGAATCCTGAGCATAGCGAGAGATTCAAAGGCACGAGACGTAAAAACCTTTGCTCTCGAGCGGCATACAAGTTTTTACCTTAGCAGTGAGAACGTAATTACAGGTAAAAATGCCCAAAAGTATAATAAAAAAAATAAAAAAGGTTTTCGAGACTTTTGGTGGGAACGCAAAGATATTGCGTTAGTATTGTATTATTATCTGTGGTACTTAATTTAATGTTATGTATTTACCATTAACTTTATTGTGTTACGTAATAACAGTAAATTATTAACGATTAAGACCGTTGACCGTTTGCAAGTGAAAAGTAAACAGTGATCTAACCTAACCTAACCTAATTACAAATAAAAAATATAATTAAAAACGTTTTTTCGTGTGTTCTCCCAAATGCAATACATATAAATGTAACCTAAAGCTGGCTAAATACACTTACTGCAAAGTCATAATATAAATGAGCAAAATGCGATTTTGCTGACTGTTTTCTCGCAGAAATAGGATTTTTTTTATTTTCTGCAAGTACACAACACAAAAGAGACAACATTTACAACATTGAACATTTATAATATTCATATTGACTGTTATACTCTTAAGATTGGCATTGTAGCTAGTGAAATTTCTGGGCAAATGAGACTTTATGATCTGATTACTCAGTCTAGTAATCTGATTACTAGACTGGGCGATGTCTCAGGATGACGTGCGCAGTGCAGGTTCACGCGAAACTTTATTGTTTTAAAGTTCCGAGTGACACTGCAACTGTTATGGGCGGCCATGTCGCTTAACATCAGGTGAATGCCTAGCTCGTCACGTCATTCAATAGCATAAAAAAAAAAAAAGAAGAAGATTACTTTTACATCAAATAGTTCAGGAGCTACTAAATTTTTCTACACGAAACTGCATTACAAACGTCTAAAATTTATTGTGTTTCCAACAAAAATAGGTTGTGAGTTGAGTTTCAACGGGTGAAGTTACGCCGTGCTACCCGAGTTTTAGCCTTTGATGCACTTAGATATTTATTGAAGCTCAAGTTAAGTACCTGCTGTCGAGATACAATGATACTGAAACTGAGAAAGTATTGCTTCTTCAGAGATTATTCGTAGTTCAAAGCCCAATGTAATGTATATTGGAGTCTGCTGCTCTTTTATAACTCCGTTTTATATTGACAGGCTTATAGTTAATGCATGATGATAGCTCACTCTAGAAAGAAGTGGAAAACAAATAATACATTTTTCAACACATTTGCTCAAAAAATGCATTTACGAAGCCTATTTACTTTCGAACAGTGTATATACACTGTTCGAAAGTTAAACATTACTCACCATAGAACGGAGCGTGCGGTAAAATAGGTACTCTCACCTAAGTACCTATTTTACCGCATCCTCCGTTGTATAGCGCCGTGCGTAACCTTTACGGTTTATAGAATATATAAGAATCCCACCAAAGAGTTTCACATAACGAGAATAACTAAGCTGAATGATCGAAACTCTTTGGAAGCGTTTTTGCTCAATACGTTTGTCTCACTTTAATACTAAAGAGAAAATGAAACTAAAAATGTAATTCTAATTTTCACCACACGCACGTGGCGCTATTTGCATTGTAAATACGCGCCATTTTAGGCCATTTTCATATTAGATTAGAAACATCAAAGATTGTTTGTTGCGACTTTCCCGCTAATAAACAAAAGTTTGTGTCATTACCTATTGTACTGTTTTCTCGCAAATGTGTTGAAAAACGTTGTATGATACACGTGCGGAAATTGGTTTCTATAAACTCGTGACTATGGTAAGCCCTCGACTTAGTCTCGGGCTTACATTTGTCTACTCGTTTGTTAAAACCAACTTACCGCCCTAATATCATAAATAACTATTACCGTCACACGCGAAACTGATCTCTAATGACGAATACTACAACATTGATTCATATAAAAATTTATATTTACGTATAAATATTATACTTTCCGGCTCTCTAATACCATAAAATGCGTTCTATTATTGTTCTATTGTGCAGTAAAATGTTTTTTTTTAACAGGACACTAATAACAGCATATTTTTATCAACATACGAGCCCCATAAGGGTCTCTAAATCACAGTGAATTTGTTTGGAGATTTCCCTCTTTCCCTTCAGCTGTCCCTCAGGAGTTCAGATAAACAATGTACAGAAATCCCTACTAAAGCCAACTCAGAGATATGTAGTGACTTTACTCTTTTCCGGTAACTTTTATGGGGGAAAAGATTTGTTTTACTGCCTCAGTTACAACTTGTGAGCCTTTTGTTTAGGGTAATTTTTATTACCTATACAAAAAGGATTACATTTTATCTTGTTTGACGAAAGCTGATGATGGTGGCAATAGAAGGTGGCAAATTCTGCACCGCGTAGTACATATTACTTACATAGTACATAGTACATAGTACGTAGTAAACGGATGGTTTTTTCTTTCAGTAGGTAAAGCCTTTCATACTTAGGCTGTCACATGCCTACTACTTCTTTTTAAATGTTAACATGGGCATACGTTTCACAATAACTCACCCGATGGTAAGTGACGAAGTTGTCTAAGGTGGAACACGTTTGCCCATGAGATGCCCATTCACTCTTGACTTGAAAAGACCCAAGTTAAGTATACCCAGGAGGAAACACTGTTGCTGGAAGAGTATTCCATTCCTTGGCCGTTCGAACTATGAGTGACTCAGCAAAACGCTTAGTGCGCACTTGTGGTACACCAACGACGTAAGGATGTGAAGAGTCACTAAGCCTTGTAGTTCTTTGATGGAAAGGGGATGTCGGAATGAGCTGATGAATGGCATGCGCACATTACTCTCCAAAATGTAACCAATAGAAGACCGACAGACCGGTGACCTTGCATCTGTGTTCAAGACTGAATTCTCCCTTTAACTAGTCTCTCATCGTATTTACGCCGAGGAGTTACAGCACTACTGGTACATAATACATATAAGTAGGTTATCACAAGTTTCTCAGTATGTAGAGGCACCTTCAGATTTTTGACGCAGCAGATCTGTCTACATCTCAGCCGTCGTGAGATGTGGCATGGAAATTCTGCTTATTTCGATTTATTAATGTTTAATTACTTCATCACCTTATTTAGGTCTTTCATTTTGCCGTTTGACTGTCCCGGGTTAGGGTAACAAATGATTTTTCTATAACACGTAGTGCATATATTTTGGCTTTTATTTTTACTGTGAAACTCACAGAACTGTAATTTTTTTATCTCAGGTACGTTCCCACGGATTTAAGCAAAATAAGTCCGATTCCGGGCACCAAATGTGACAAATGTGAAATGGAGCGGTAGCCTTCCCGCGGGTCGGATGTGGGTACTGAAAAACCTCCATTGTCCTGCCTTCCTTATGATTAATGCAGTTCTGGCGTGGTGCCGACACTCGCACTTTGGCAAAAGTAGGTATGTATTACTTGCCAGTGTTTAAGGTTGTTCAATCTTTGAGATTTATATCTTACTAGCTGCACCCCGCAGTTTTGGCCGTGTACAGAAAGTACGTAATCCATATGTTAATCCAGTTGATCAGCTATTACTATTCCAAATTTTATTCAAATCCTATCGACCGTTTTGCCATGTTGGGAAAACACATACAAAGGTTCTGCTAATAATTGTGTTGTTTCTAGATAAAAATATAGATAAACCAGATCTCTAATAAGTCTTCAGTGCTTTACATTCATGTTTATCCTTATATGGCTATATTCAGGTGGTTTATGACCATAATAGCACAAGCATAAACCTCGGTCTTAATCTGAAGTACTGTTTCAAACTATGCGACTTTGGTTTGGGCACGTTTTAGTGACAAGTACAGAGACGTGTTTCGGTGTTCATGTGAGCACATTTTGCGGACGCGTGTTACGAATTCTGTTTGTACTCATGAAGTTTGTTTACTTACAAAGTTGACTGTAGTTTAAAATTAATTTTGAAGGAGCCCGGAAGTACGGAAAGCTTTTGTCAGGTTACGTTTGCCCCGGGTTTTCATATCGCAATCTCTAGTGTTAGTTAAACTTTCGAAATTGTATGGGCGCGCATGTACCAAATAATTTACGTAATTTTCTGTACCAATGTTCCACACTTGTTTGTTTTGGTTATTCATAAAGAGAGAGAATATGTCTGATAGTATAGAGGGAGAAACCCAAGAGACGTGTCTCTTATTTTTCTTGATAAATTTGTTAATCTCATATACTTGCCACTAGATCATTGCAAGTATTGTTGTAAATAACTATTTTCGTTAGTACAATGATAGAAGTAAAACAGTCTTATAGGTACTAGGCTAACATAAAGAATTAAGAGGCTCAAATGAAAGTACCAGCAGTGCTCTCGATAGCAAGGGTTGGGCTCAGCCTGAGTAAGCCTCAACAATCGCTGCTGTGAACTCATTACCAGAGGATTAGCGCTGACTTTGAGCGATGGCCGCCATTCAGTCGACGGATGATCAGATACGACATAAACGACGATCAATCCGAAACGTTTTTGTTCAATTACTGTGTCTATGTGCAATCCTTAATACTTACCGACCATTAGATTAAGATCATTTACAAATTAGCGCTAATCACCAAATATCGGTCACTTTACAATTAAAAAGATATCACTAACTACATCAAATTTCTGAACAAGATTTGTTTATTTATCCTTCGTACTTGTTCCTCAATATTGACAATATTGTACGATTTAGGTGTAGTCGAACTTTAAAGTAAGTACTCTACATGCAATTCTTTTGTAGCCGCTTGAGAGTCGCGAACATAAGTACTTAGGTGCGCCGTGCGGGAAGACTTTCTTTTTACATTATGTGCTTCTCTCTGTAGAGCTAAACTTCCCGAATAAGACTTTGTAGTCTTTTTTGTTATATACTTACTTTTTTCCTTGAACTCACAGAGCATTAAAAAATTACGCTTCGCAGGACGCGAAGCGTAATTTTGTGTTGTTGAAGCGTAGATGTCTTTCATTGATCATAATATATATTAGTTAGTCAATTGTTTTTTTCTCTAATCTGTGATTGGTCATATAGGAGTAAACTGAATAACCATTGAATACGTAGGAGTAAACATTTTCTGCAGAATTCGTCTAAATTTGCCACTGCTTTGCCAGTTATTCTGCCGCCTAGCAGTAGTACCTACGCAAGCACTACTGTTTTCCGGTTTGAAGGGCTTTAGCTAGTGATATTACTGGGCAAATGAGACTTTATGACCTGATCTCATAATTTAGTAGCTATTATGTCTCAGGATGACGTAGTGCAGTGTCACGCAAAGCTTTATATTTTAGAGTTCCAAGCGGCACTGGAACTGATATGGGTGGCCGTGACGCTTAACATCAGGCCAACAACTAGGTCGTACCGTCACTTATTTAAATTTAAAACAGGTAGGTATAGTTATCAAATAAAATTAGAACACAAAGGAAACTCGCACGCAGTTTCATAGTACATTCAAATGGCTCTATCTCAGCTGTTGACGACATGATACCCTTGTGATTGTTGCCAGCCACGGCCAACTCTGTAAAGTAGCTCGACGTTGGAAGTTTAAATGCACAAGCACTAGGGAACAGCCTAGCCTACTCACGAGCCAGTGTAAATATTGAACCAGCAGGGCGTGTTTGGGAGAGGAATAAATTTCGGATAGCCATTGGAAAACGGTGGCTGAATCGTTTTGTTATAATTTATTTAGTTTGTAACAAACTGCAGGTAGGTAATAAACGGGCCGTTTTTTATATAGATTTCTGATAAGCAATGGATCTAGATATTTCTCAATGTTTGTTAATATATGATGGATCTACATGATCACATTAGATTTTAAAAAATGGCAAATTAGCAATTATACCTTTTTATATTAAATAGAGACGGAGAGAAAGAAAAAAAAACTGCAATAGGTAGTGTTCTGAAAATTTAGCATGAACGTATCATATAACCATATTTTATACCCATGAACTCACCCCGTCGTCGCCGCCCAAGACACGACTTGAGCGACCCGGATGATCCTATAGCAGCCGTTGTGTCGGCTGCGCTAGGATCATCGGACCAGTCTAGCCCTTCTGGCTCAGGTACCGCTTTCGGTACCTGTATAGGATACCAACGTAATACAATCAGACACCGACCCCACTGGCGAGGTCGACGTACCCCTCGTAGGTTAGCTAGAACGGTCGCGACTTTCCATCATAGTGTCCACTCTTCCAGTGGACGTAGCCTTCTCGATCCTCTTATCCCGGCAACGGCCCAAGCCTAGGCTCACACCCCAGGGGTGCCCTTGAGCTAGTTGCCTCCCACTTTTGTCGGCTGGGCGCCTGAAGGCTGCTATTATAAAATTATGCGTAGTTGCAAGGTTTTCGTCGTCAATATTTGATGCATAGCTTTAATGTCTATACTTAGCCATTGCATGAAAAATACCCTTCATTTCATCTTCTTCGATAATGACAAAGCGAATTTTAGGTAATTTACCTATTTATTTAGTAATCATTATTCTCCTGGTGTTCGTTTTGGCAAAAACACACAGAGAGCCGATTTGAGAGCTCTTATTTGCAAACTCTGTGTAACGTAAGTCTCCAAACTAAATTATACTCCACAAAATATATCCCGTCCCGTACTTCTATAATGACAGAACAGATGTTTGATTTTTATTAAAAAAGGGTTCAACAAAGGTTCTAATATCTCCGGAGTTTTATATTACATCGACAAAATGTTGTTATCAAAATAAAGTTCATAATTTTTCTGAACTACTACAAATTATTTCATTATTTTAAATAATGCTCTTATTTATATATCAATAACTAGATATAAACTAGATATATTAAGTCAAACCGACGGACTCTGCGAGCTCGGTACCACGCGTGCGGTAGGTACTGAGCTCACCAAATTGTAATAGCCACGTGACGCTGTAAAGGTCGGTAGAGACCAAAAGCATTAGGCCGTTCAAAAAAAAAATACCCATGAAATTTAGTTACTGTTATTATAAGTCATAAGTTTTCTATTGTATAAATCGTTATAAAGACATGGGTTGACAAAATCATCATTTCGTAGGTACAATCAGTTATAACTCTTTTCCTTTTGTAGTTGTTCAACATCCACTTTAAACTAAGCCCAGAGCTTATTTTTATTAAATATCTGGACAAAAGAATTTTCATTCACAAACATGCCTATTAAAGTTGTTCTAACAATAAATTTCCTTTTCTCCCCCACTCATAGATGCACTTTACCCATCTTTGCAAAGAATGCGTGCATGACATTATTGGAAGGCACAGAGAAAGAACCATTATAGCATTATAGACACCGCATTTCTAGGTTTAGTTTTGCGGTGACATCAAAAACTACGCTAAGCTTTTTTTCTATAGGTACCTAGTGTGATCAATCTATTTATTAGCACTCAAGTTTTATTTTTTGCATTCCACTCACTCTCTCTTCTCGTGTCTATATGCAAGTGGCCAGCACGGATGCCACAGAGCTGGGGGTCTTATCTACTACGCGAGAATAGATCACGCGGTTGCACGATTTTATATATTAACTAATGTGTTATAGTGGAATGGCTACTTTTTTTTTCATTTTTTTGTTTTTTTTGTGTAAACTTCTTAAAAAAAACACTCATTACGCCATAGTTTTTAAGTGCATAACTGCAGTTGAGTAGACTACCGTGGTTTTGTACTCCGTGTTAGGGGGGAAACGAGGGGTCCTTCAATACGGAAATTGAAGGCAATTCAGCAATCCCGTCGGCCGTAGTGCCTCATATTGTACCTAAGAGGCACTTTCTTTGTGACGGTGGATCTCAAACTACGTTTTACGTTCATATTGTAATGGTTTTTGTTTGTAATTTATGCAGTTCTGCGCAGGGAGATACGTATTTCTGTTGGTTTTACTAAGGTCCGAGAGACCACTTCCGTCAATGTTTTCTCCATACTGTAAACCGAAAGACATTAGCCAATACTAACCCTACACGATTAATAAAACTGATCAATCACAAAGATTGATCAATAAAATTTAACGTGTATGGGAGCCTAATACAGTAAGTATAGCTACTGTACTGTAATGAAAAGTTTAAATGAGTATTTATGATTAGGAGATTACCAGCCATTCCCAACTTCTATAGTTACTAAGGTACATTTAATTTATCTTAGCTAAATAAAATGTACCTAGCAATACCAATTAAAAACAGGCAAAAACCACTAGCAACTAGAAGCAGTTGCTCTGCCTATTCACGTTTGGTTAGAGTCGAAAAATTGTAACAGATTGATCATACAAAACTAGCTGATTGTGTTTGTCTGTCTGTCTGTACTGGAACAAAATGCGATCAACTGAGAGCAATCACGTTGCATTGATTGCAATCCAACAGGATCTTAATAGTATCTATGCATATAATATATGTATTGAAATACAATACAATAGTCAAATATATACAGATTTGTGTTTCTATCGATTGCAATTAAATGATCGCCTAGCTCTTTTCCAATATTCTAAGAATTGACAAACAATAATTGTTGTTTACTTATATCAAAAAAAATTATTAATCTTAATATTCTAAAAAGCTGTGACAAGCAGAGGTATTATAATTTCAATACCTATGCTTGTCTGACTGGCCTGATAGCTCAGCTGGTAGTAGCACTGTGGGTTCGATTCCCACCCGGGACAAACATTTGTGTGATAAACATCAATGTTTGTTCTGTATCTGGGTGTTATATTGTACCTACATGTATTTACAAAACAAAAATGTATTTAAGTATTGTATCAGTTATCTGGTTTCCATAGTACAAGCTTTACTAAGTTAGGGCTAGTTGGCGCTGTGTGAAAGGTCCACACATATTTTTCCATATTTATTTATTATTATTACTAATACTGTTTACCAAAAATTTAAATAAATAAATATAAATAATGTATAAATATGTGTGGACCTTTCACACAGCGCCACCTAGCCCCAAACTAAGCATAGCTTGTACTATGGAAACCAGATAACTGATACAATACTTAAATACATTTTTGTTTTGTAAATACATGTACATAGAATACAATACAACACCCAGAAAGAGAACAAACATCGATGTTTATCACACAAAGTTTGTCCCGGGTGGGAATCGAACCCACAACCTATAGTTCAGAAGGCAGGGCTACTACCAACTGAGCTAACAGGCCAGCCAAATAATACCTCACTGTCACCCTCTTCTCATATTAATAAACACTGTCGTACTATCATTATACATACCTATAACGTACAGGTACTTATAGGTATTCTATAAGTGGTACTATTAAAATATGTCTATAATAAGAAAACCCATCGTATAACTATAGACGACGCGACGTTAAAATCGGTACACCCACCCTGGAGTCCATAAAATGATATGTTGCGGAAATAATGGTGCCATCGACATGCCACGGCTACTTCCAACTGTTTGCAGACAAAACAAACCGTAAAAGAGAATACTTTACAATGAAAATGAAGTTTTAGGTGGCAGTTAACTATTCAACTGTCACCACGAGCTATATTTTTTGCGAATAAATTTAATGATATCTGAAGCCAGTGAATCATATACTATAAATATTAAATGGTGATGATTTTTGATATTGTGTGATATCTGGAATAGAGCGCAACTCAGCAAACAGTGCGTGCAATAAAAAACAGTAAGTAAGAAAGAAAACAGATTTAATGACTGGCCTGATAGCTCAGTTGGCAGTAGCTCTGCCTTCTGAACTGTAGGCTGTGGGTTCGATTCCCACCCGGGACAAAGATTTGTGTGATGAACATAGGTGTTTGTTCTGTGTCTGGGTGTCATATTGTATTCTATGTATGTATTTACAAACAAAAGTATATAAGTATTGTATCAGTTATCTGGTTTCCATAGTACAAGCTATAATGCTTAGTTTGGGGCTAGATGGCGTTGTGTGAAATGTCCACACATATTTATTTAATTATTTATTAAAAAAAAAAAAACAATCTGAAGCTGAATTTTCAACACTACTTGATCATGGGCAGTGCTTCCTCACCACGCATGGGTTAACTTTGACTGGCCTCATTGCTCAGTTAGTAGTAACTTTGCCTTCAGAACTGTAGATTGTGGGTTCGATTCCCACCCAGGACAAACATTTGCGTGATGAACATAGGTGTTTGTTTTGTGTCTGGGTGTTATATTGTATTCTAAGCATGTATTTACAAACAAAAAGTATCTAAGTATTGTATCAGTCATCTGGTTCCCCTTTGTACAAGCTTTGCTTAGTCTGAGGCTACATAGCGCTGTGTGAAATGTCCATATTTATAACTGGTTTACCTCTTATTAAACTGCTTTTCAGCTGTGATCTAGTTTTAAGACTGACTATATATTCAAAACTACAAAAATTAAAAAATTACGTTTCAGTTAATTAGTTTTATAGATCTTTCAGCATAATATCCCTGATTTGTTAGAAATACAAATCATTTTTAAAATGTATTCGTTATTTGGCACAAGTGAAGTCTTTGTTAAGATCCCAATGGAGAAGTTTTTAATTAAACAGAATGCTTTCAAGCTGTCTGAAAATTTGTAAAACAATCTTAAATACGTATATTAAGAGCGTCTTGGGTACAGGTCGCTAAATAAACTAGGAGTTTTTCTTGGAAACTTTCTTACCTGCAGTATGCTATAAATGTCTAATGCATATTGAGACTAACCATCCTTTGCAATACTTTACAATGACCTAAAGAATATTTTAAAATTGTCTGTTAGCTAGGCATGGATCAAATCACAAGGAGCAGGTGAAAAATCATATGATTTTATGTATCATAAATCACTCTGCTACTTTTTGTCAGACACTCTGCTATAAATCACAGTGTGATAATCACACTTAATTAAATCGTGGCTTCGGATTTCATAATACGAGAGTAGCATAAGCGGTGAATATCAAAACATAATTTTATTTATGCTTCAGTAGACAAGCTGAGACCTATTATGTGATTTGTCATCATCATCATCATCATCAGATAATAATAAATTTCATTACTCATATCGCATTTCAAAATGGACAGGATCGAGTCTTTGTGCCAATAGTAGTGCCACTTCATATTAGTTCTCTCTATAAAATATCCAACCAAATAAAACTCAACGACCACGACAAACATAAATTTCTGTTTCATTTCAAAATTAAATCGAGAAGCGTTACCTACAAACTTTTCAACAAAACTCAAATGAAAGTTTCCAGACTCATAACTTACGAACGTTTTATTACAACCATCTCCAACAAAATAAGTACGTACTGGGTGAAATATCATACTAACGAGTAGATTATTTGATACCATAAGACTGACATGGCGTTTGATAAAGTTCTATAGAACTGCACTACGTTCTTAGCAAGTTCGTTTAGTATACAAGACCAGATGAATGGAAAATTAAACAACAACATTGTACAAAAAATATATTGTGCTAAATTCAATAACTGTAGGACACCTTCAAATAATAGCATAAATTGTTAAACGCACAATAACGAGCGATAACATATGCGGGTAACTGAAAACGATCTGAATAATCACGCCCTCCAACGTTCGAGATTATTAAAAAGTTTGCAATACCAATTCCAGTCAAAATGGAAATCGAGTTACAATCGGAGGGTAATCAAATTTTTAATCTGCTATAGCCCAATTACTGAACGGTAGATATAAAATAAAAAACGCTGTGTTCGTCGCACTGAGATGATTTTTATAACGAGTTCTCCGAATTAGGTCGAGCTCGTTTGTATGACGTCGCAGGCTCACTTGATGACGACATGGAGGGCTTAGAGCCTCTTCGTGGCTATGATATAGCTTATATAAGTATATAGAAGGGTACTCCGTGAAAAGAGGTAGTTAAGTTTTATGAGGCTTCTTGTACTTACTTAACTTTTTCTTAGACGTGGTTCGCTCGAGCCAGATATGATATTAATGATAAATATATTTACCTGTTATACTTTTGGTTCTACGTTCACAGATATACTTTTAACTTGAAAGGTTTTATTAAACCTGTAAGTATAGTTTTACAATCGCAAGAGTTTCACGTTCAAAGTTATTGTAGAAAGAACCGTTATTTGCGCTTGGATTTCAATAGAATTTTACATTTAATCCATATCTGCCATTCCCTTTTATTTTAGTTTTGTTTGATTGAAACCTCCAGGGATGCTTGGTTCGCAGCATCCATTCCTATATCCAGCTAGGTCTAGTTTTTACAAAGATGAATTCTTTTGGGAAATCACCTGTAATCCAAGTTACTCCAAGCAATCTTTTCTGCGATTACAGATCTTAAAATTTTGCTTTCTCAGATCAAAACTTGATAGAATTTTAAAAATCTTTTGAGAAATATCTTAAATTAATAGCTTCTCGTTTTCGGTGGGAGGTGTACCTTACTTTAAGTATGCCTTTTATTTCTCGTCTAGTAGGCCCAGCGGGTCTTTGTTTCTTGGCCGCCCGAAAGTTTCTGACTTGACTTTACACGACTGTTGTCTTGCAACAATACCCGGGACCGAAGGCACCATCCGAAACATGGTAGCACTATTGTAAATACTACTTTTTGTAGCAGTCACCCATCCAAGATGACCGAAGCGTTTATTACTACGTTGACCGTTAAAGGGATAATGATTCAAGCCCTTTAAAAAAATCATAGATAGAGATGTCTAACCGGAAGTCAAGCAGTCAGTATGTTTTCACAATAAAATCGGCATTCCTTTAATCAGCGTAGTTTATGAGTCCAGTCTAAAGGAAAGATCTTTCAAAGTTTTAATTCCAAAATGAAGGTTGCTCAAAGCATTACAAACATCCAGCGCCAGTCCCTCTAAGCCCACTTTTCCGAGGCTTTATTCCAAATCTTACCTTCAATAAAATTCATAATTGGTTAACTAATTCAATTTGTCACAAAGGGAAAACGGGATTAAGTTTGCGATAACGAGTGGAATTTGACTCGAATTCTGAGTAATAATCGAGCGAGTCGATGCCGCGCGAGTTAGACTGTAATCACAGTATGCAGAACCAGTGGAGACACTATTATAACTTGATGCAAGACACGCCACTTGACCTGAACATCTTTCCAATGTTGGAAAGGTGTCTTCAAACTTATTCAAAACTGTACTTTACAAAAAAACCTATTTCGGGATTATCTTTGAACTAATGCACTAATGCTATTCGAATTTCACCTCTATGGCATACATCACCATATTTAAACAATTTTCAATAACAATAAAACAGTAACCAGAACCAACTTTAGTGGTAATGCAAGGAAATAGGGTACCAATGTTACGCATTAGTTGCACTTCTAGATAAACAAATTAAATAAATATTTGTGGGCATTTCACACAGCGCCACCATGGGAACCAGATAACTGATAAAATGATTTTTTTTGTTTGTAAATACATACAATAGAATACAACATAACACCCATGTCCATAGGCTACTCTTCGGTGACCTCTCGCTATCAGAAGGGCGGTATGCTTGTTTGCTACCTATACCAGTGAGTCGAACTCGAAAAATTTCCCTTAGAAAGAAAATATTACCCATATCTTTCTTCTGTCGATTTATTAGACATTTATTTTATCGAAACCATTTAATTGCTTTAGTTTCCTCTCTGTAAAGTATTGATACTGTAACATAATGACCAAAACTTTGAACCCTGATTGACGAAGTCAACTAACTCGGCAAACTGGAAAATTAACTTTGATAAACTAACACCATGTATGCCCGAAGCACTTTCATTAGTTTTACACCAGTCAGTGCACATACAGGCTGTTATTTAAAAGCATACCTACATCTTAGATAATATTATGAGTAATTATTTTAACACTTTTGATTAATTTGTAAAGGAAAAATTTGAATCACGAACGGGATTTGAACCCGCATCCATCCATCCCTAAAGCCGGGACATGCTTTACTTTAGCTTTACCGTGACGTTTAGTGATCTCATGTCCAAATTTATCCTTTCATTTTCAGAAGTTCTTATATATGTATGTATATATATATATATATATATATATATATATATATATATTTATATCACCACTTTGAGTGCTATTTTTGGGGTTGATAACCTAAAAATACAACATTGGTGACACGATGAGGGTTATATTAACTAAAGAGGTGGAAAGTAGACAATGAAAGAATTAAATAAATTAATATTTGTAGCGCCCTTGCGTCAACCGAAGCTATTAGAAAACTGTTGCCACTTTTTGGTGACGCACGGACGCCAAGCTTTATTTATAAATAAATGTAAATAGTAAAAAGGTCACACTTGTCGCGAAGGTCCGTCTGTAACTCTGTAGTCGACAAGCTCGGTACCTAAATCATACCCAACATCCTGTATAGTTCCTATATTAAACTCAGTTTAGTGTTTAGGAGAACAATATCCGCTTTCAGTATTTGCTAGGCGAGGATCGGAAATAAAGCCTTATTGACTATAAATAAGCTTATTCGCGAAACTAGGACTAGAGTGTGGAATATAATAATATTGAATATTCGAATAGTACCTCTACGGATCGGTCAGGCAACTAAAGTAATGGTGAATATTCGAATAGTAGTAGGTACGTATCTGTCAGGAAAAATTGAATATATTGTAGATATACTTAAATTCGATATTTTTTTCGTTCAAAATACCGCAGAGCCTGAAAACGAAGGTTTTCAATCAGTGTGTGTTGCCAGTGATGACTTATAGAACTGAGACATGGTCTATTACTGTTGGCCTCATTAGTAAGCTCAAAGTCGCGCAGCGAGGTATGGAGAGAGCTATGCTCGGTGTTTCCCTGCGATATAAACTCCGAAATGAGAAGATCCGCAGGAGAACTAAAGTGACCTATATAGCTCTTAGAATTTAGCATGTTGTAATGGCAATGGGCAGGCCACATTGCTCGTAGAACTGACAACCAATGGGAAAGAAAGGTTCTCGAGTGGCGACCACGAATCTCTCTAAAGAATCTGGTGAAAGCCGCGGGGAGCCGATGGATGCAGGAGGCGAGCAGCCGCTCAAAGTGGCGCTCTGTGGGGGAGGCCTATGTACAGCAGTGGACGTCTTCAGGCTGTCGATGATGATGATGATGATGGTAGGAATAGGTAGGAAAGTTTGAAAATGAAATACCGAAATAAACCTGAGATCAAAACATATTTACTGCCGAAGATTTAAAGAAAACGATAATGATCATCACGGCCTATAAAGTAATACACTTTATTAACAAACTAAGAGCACTGTGTCACCAATATCGCAGCCACTATTCCACGTGATTCATATTAATTTCCGAATCTCTATGCAACACAATCCTAAGGTGTCATATTTATGTTAATTTAATATGACTTTAATATGCTCATAAGCGTCGACTGCTATCGGAAATATTCCTGATATGTTTTCTCGATTACCGATTAGTGTCACTTTGATAGTGATATTGGATCTTGGGTGGATAAAGAATTAAATTATGATCCAGGGTAAGAAGTATCTTGAAGAAATATATACCATCTTGTGTGTAAATACTGGGTGGCGCAAAAGTAAAGACCCTATTTGGTTCAGCTATAACATTTTTTCTAAATTAGAAAACTAGATTTAGGTTTTTTTAAATGTATATTTGTGCCATTAAATTTCGTACCATTAGGATTTAAAGATGATGTCTTTTAAATGGTGACCTCCAGAGTTGATACACATTTGAGCCCTATTTATGACATTTTGCATAACTTGCCGTAACACTTCCTGCGATATGTTCGTTATTTCTTGACGAATGTTTTCTTTTAGAGCTGCGAGAGTCTGTGGCTTGTTCACATACACCCGAGATTTCAAAAAACCCCAAAGAAAGAAGTCTGGACTGGTCAGATCGGGTGATCTTGCAGGCCAAGGCAAATCGCCAAAACGAGAGATAACTCGGCTTGGAAAAGCGTCCCTCACTAAGTCCATAGTGTCGCGCGCTGTGTGTGCCGTAGCGCCGTCTTGTTGAAACCAGATGTGCTCCAGCCCCAATTCGTCCAAACTGGGTATCAAAAACTCACGTAACATGGTTCTGTAGCGTTCTCCAGTGACAGTTATCGCATTGCCTCCAGCGTCTTCGAAAAAATAGGGTCCGATCACTCTGTCAACACAGATGCCACACCATACAGTAACTTTTAGTGGGTGTAGAGGTGTTTCTTGAATAATGCGCGGATTATCAGTGCCCCAGAACCGAGTATTCTGCTTATTGACATGCCCTGAGAGATGGAAATGCGCTTCGTCACTCATAACCAATTTTGAAGGAAAATCATCTTGCAAAATGTCATAAATAGGGCTCAAATGTGTATCAACTCTGGAGGTCACCATTTAAAAGACATCATCTTTAAATCCTAATGGTACGAAATTTAATGGCACAAATATACATTTAAAAAAACCTAAATCTAGTTTTCTAATTTAGAAAAAATGTTATAGCTGAACCAAATAGGGTCTTTACTTTTGCGCCACCCAGTATATACCTGTATAGTACATGTAGCACATACATGAGACATAAAAGATATGTTCTTCATCAACAACTGACAATATCCTATAGCAACCTGAAAAGATGCTATGACATATGTTCCTTTTTGTCAAAGATACCTATCCCCAGAAAAATATTTATGGCAATACATTTGGCGGCATGTAAACTCGTTTATCACAACAAGCAACAAATGGTTGCACTTAGCTAGACCGTACAAATGGGTGGATGTTTAAAATCACTACCATGACTCTTGCACTTTTACATCAAATGCTTTTATGATAAATAGAAGCAAACTTTTATTGCATCTTTAGGTTGAAAGGGTGGTGGATATTTTATAAAACAGGTATTTGGATGATTTTCGTATCGGAGGTGTTATAAATTTTAAAATCATACTCGAATTCTCATAAAATAGTACCTATAATAGTCTATGCACCAAAAAACATCGACTTGTGTTTCATGACAACAACCAAGACCGACTGCTTTAAGAGCGTTTTCACAGCACGGCTAATTTATATTAAAAAAAAATATTTGTAAACGGGCACCCAACTAAGTAATGACCGCTGCCGAAACTACTGATGACTATTTACCTCTTTGCAAAGAGATTTTCTTGAAGAAACTATTCATATACGAGAAAATCTCGTATACACTTTTCGTTTTCCGTTTCACTTCGTCTTGCAATCAACACAAAGATCCATATCTCAGTATGCATACAACAAGCATCATAAAGCTACTAAGCGGGGCGTCAATTACTCATTCACATTGACGCCCTTTGAATGCCATCGAATACTCCATTTAAAGTGGAATTCTCCCTGATATTTGTATTCCCCGCGACTCGGTCCCCGCGTCGCGTCTCGCAGTCCCCAACGACATGACGTGCCCTGTAAACCAGTGTTGCAATTCACTACTGGATTGTAAAGTAGTTAATCATTATCATCATCATAATCATCATCATCATTAGCCTGTATTATTCCGCTGCTGGACTGCTAGTCCTCTCCTACTGCGCAGCATGGAGCATTATGGTTCTTTAATTAGAAACTGATTTAAAATAAGCTTGTATTTTTTTAAATTACTTTAAAAAATTTGTTTTGATTATTAGTTTGTTACAAAAACATTCATAGTACAGCAGCTTGTTAAAGAACATCGTCTTCATCATCAGCATGTAATTTCCCTTTTTAAATCCTCCCCTTGGTTTTGCCACTCTTCTTGGTCCTTCGCCACCCCTGGCCGCTATTTCCCGATATTGGTTTATGTTATTGGTGCAACGCATCATGGCACGACCCACGCTTCATCACTCAATTACAGCTGTATATCACCTGCTATCACCGTGTCTTAAAGAAAATGTTTAGTAAAAATACAACAAAAAAAATAGAAAAAAAATTGAAGAATTTTCTCCGCACAACATGCAAGCTATTATACTGTGTGACTAGGCGTATGCAGTTAGTCGCGGGTAGGTTGCACTTGGGGGCAGGTCGCGGCACACAAAAACCTAATAGTGACGACGTATGGCGTTTTATCGATATATTCTCATCCGTAGCTAATAAAATCTGTACACAGTTTTTCGATAAAAACTATTAACATTAATAGGTTTTCGACTTATCTATTCTAAGCCTCACAAGGTTGAAATAGCAATACCTACTCGCCCATTATTATCAATATAGATGCAGATAAAAATATAATATTGTCTTTTATAAATTAGCACCTAACGTTAGCTAACGTTATTTTTATTTATAGTTAAATCACTCGCACCCTATAGAAATTAATAAAAAATATTTGTTTTCTTATAAGAAAACAAATATTTTTTTCAAATAGACAAGATAATAGATGATGCGACGCGTGACCAAAATGCTGGCTCTTTTTTGGCTCAACGAATCAGCATTGCAATTTAACGAGGCAATGGCGATGGGCACGCTACCTACCGGTAGTGGGCTGGAGCATTTGGACTGTTTATAGGCCATCGCGGCTAGTATACAGTCTTAATGTTCTTTGTAGTAGATAGTGTAGCTAGTTTTTTTTTATTTTTTTATGTGATTGAATGACGTGACGAGCAAGTCGTTCACCTGATGTTAAGTGACACGGTCGCCCATAACAGTTGCAGTGTCACCCGGAACTTTAAAACAATAAAGTTTCGCGTGACACTGCACTGCGCACGTCATCCTGAGACATCACCCAGTCTAGCAATCTAGTTTACTAGCTTTAGTAGTGTAGTAGTTAGTTTAAAGAATAAAGGCACATTGCCCGTAAAAAAAAGATAATAGATGGATGAATCAGAACGTAATTCTCATATTTATCATCTGTGACTGCTCTACTCTATGCTACATATTTAATAGATTACTATTATCCTGTCTTTCAGCACAGCACATCTCTATCTGATAGTACCTACCACCGGGCGGTGGGCGTGCACGGTGTTATTTCGCTGAAGTACGCCAGTCACGGCTCTAGAGACGGCAATCATCTGACAAGTGTATGCAACATCACCCCAGTGGCCCCAGTTATAATGTGCTGGCGCTAATAAGCCTGTAAAATTAAATTTAATTCAGCTCAGCTATTGGTTCTTCATGCTGATAATATAGACTGAAGAATAAATAGAAGTATTTTAAATTTATTTAGATACAAAATGAAACAAGAACTATTCTACTAAAAATAGAGTTACACTAGATATTATTGTTTCATTAAGATGTACTTCTGCAAGGTCACACCCGAGTCAATTGGGTAGAGTTTCAATTCCCAGTGCTTCTAACGACTTTGAAATATTTTATGTTGGAAGAACTCACGTGACATTTCACTCCTCACATAAAATATCATGAACTAATCATAACTAATCTTGGATGAGTTTGGTGAGCACCTATTACGTGGCTATCATCACAGAAGAAACCAACAAATAAAAATAACAAAGAGATAAATAGAGAGATTAATAGTACTTATACCTATCAGGGTTTGTCATTTGTTTTGTATGAGGATACTCGGGCACGACTACGACGGTATAATGCAACGTGCATGCAACCGAAAAAATATATCTAATAGCTATATTCTTCTTTACAAAAATGAGTAGGTAACAGTCAGTCAAAATGATTAAACTTATTTCATAGACATTGTCTTTAAGCTACTTACCTTTAGCGCACCAGTTAAAACACTTTTTATAAGTACTAAAACCCAACATGCAAATCCACTACTAGATATGGTAAAATAAAATAGCATGATTCGCCCCCGCCTTACGCCCAAAGGCGATACAGAAATATTTTCCTTTTAACTACAGCCCGTTAGTTAAACAGCCACTGTCTATATAATATATTACTAATCACAATAATTGGAACAATTTAAAAAGAGTTGTTGGTTATTGCATTAAATTGTGTCTGGGGCTCTGAGTATTTATTTCATACACCAGCGTTTCTGGTGGTATAAAAGCCAAATCTATGAGTTACGTTTCTAATTTATCGCACCCACAAAACACTATTAGGTACTATACACTATTATATGTATATATACCTACTCCTAGATCGCACCTGCATATCGTCATATTGGTCGATGTTTTAATATAATTTCCATGCCATTTACGTAAACAGTTGATACGATAACGGTATTTTTGTATTACTCGTCGCCACACATCGCTTCTCAGACCCCCTTGAGCATTCCACTAAGCTATGCGAAACTCACTAACATCACCATCGCTTTGTCTGTATGGAAGAGACTTGTTGGTTTCATCATCAGCCTAGAGACGTCCACTGCTGAACGTGAACTGCTGATGTACCTTCCCCATAGAGCGACACTTTGAGCAGCTGCTTGTCTCTTGCATCCATCGGCTTCTCGCGGTTCCGACCAAATCATCAGTTCACCTAGTCCCAAGCTACGCTGCGTTTTCGGTTCGTATTCGCTACTCGAAAACCTTTTTTCCCCGTCTATTGGTCTGCCTTAGGTAATTTTTAAATGCCTTAAACTGATCAAGACTAAAATCTTTTTAATCAGTGATAAATGTTGCCAGCTGCTTCCATACTATCCGTAGTTCGTGTGACACAGTGCTAGCGCGATTTAAAATTTATTCCCCGTCCTGGCGACGATTTGCAACGATGCCACGTGCGCCGGGAAGCCTGGAATCTCGGGTGAAATAAAATGGTTAATAACCGTTTTCACAAGTTTAAGGTGAATTTTGAACGGTTTGTATGGATGTATTAACTAGAGATGATATTGGTTTGAAAGTTTAGGAAGTCTTCTGGTATTGCTTGCTGTTAACTATAGAATTTGGAGAAAAGTATTGATTATTACTTAGTACATTTTTACTAGGTGGTAGGACTTTTCTGCAAAGTTCGTCTAAGTAGGTACCACCGCTTTGCCAGTTATTCCGCCGCCAAGCAGTAGTGTGCAAGCACTACTGTGTTCCGCTTTGAAGGGCATTGTAGCTAGTGAAATTACTGGGCAAATGAGACTTTATGACCCAATTTCATAGTCTAGTAATCTGATTACTAGAATGTGTGATGTCTCAAAATGACGTGCGCAGTGCAGTGTCACGCGAAACTTTATTATCTAAAGTTCGAGTGACACTGTTACTGTTATGGGCGGTCGTGTCGCTTAACATCAGGTGAACGACTAGCTTGTCACGTCATCCATTCTCATAAAAAAAAAATTGCACGGTGGACGTGGTTGTGGTGTTTTAAAAGTAGGTAACTTATATAATTTCAGGATCACAACCAAAAAAAAAATTATGTCTAGTAGTTACTAGAAATTATAACCGTCTGTCCCCACGAACTTTCCCCATGTGAAAAATTGATGTAGTCAGCATTTTAAGATTAATTTTAAAATAAGTCTCGTCTATAATATAGGTTACATAAATCATTTAGGGGATTGAGGTTAAACCGATTTCAATCGCCTTAATTTCAAATACTGAGAACATACTTAGATGATATCATTTTCATACTTTTTCCTGTTTTATAACCGGCCAAGTGCGAGTCGGACTAGCGCACGAAGGGTTTCGAACCATTACCTATCCCTGCCATCTAGTGCTGAGTAGCAGTACTATTTAAAGCAGCGCCATCTATGAATCATCTGGTAAACGAGCAAAAAATCATATTTGTTGTATGGGAGCCCCCTTAAATATTTATTTTATTCTGTTTTTTTAGTATTTTTTTGTTATAGTGGCAACATAAATACATCATCTGTGTAAATAACTGTCTAACTATCACGGTTCATGAGATACAGCCTGGTGACAGACAGACGGACAGACAGACAGACAGACAGACAGACAGCGGAGTCTTAGTAATAGCTTATATACCTTTTGGTTACGGAACCCTAAAAAACAAACCATTGAATCATTTAATGAAATTTCTATGGGACCAATCTGAAAGTATATCAATCCAAACAAAAAATAATTTTCCAAATCGGTTACATGACGCAACGGAGATATAAGGTACTACCTAAGCAAAAAATAATAATAATAATACAACTGCAATGAGAACCTCCTCCTTTTTAGAAGTTGATTTTGATACTTCTATATTTCCTTAGCCTTTTATGTTCATGTCAAAGAATATTCAAAAGCTAATCTAAGCGAAGTCATTACAGCAAACTCTGTAACGAAGAAACCACATCAGTGAAGAAAACTATTAAAATCTTATAAGCAAGCTAAGTAACGAGCTGGTGTTACACCCACCTTATCAAGTTGTCTAAAGTTTCTTAGGAAGTGCACACAAGGTGCGCTGCTACATCTTGCGGTATTTGATCGTTTTTTTTGCACGGACAATCCTTTTTTTTATTAATACACACACTTTTCAGTGTATTTCAGAAAAATGAGAGAGTTCCATTCAATTTATCTTACTAATATTATGGAACTGCAAAAGTTTATTTATAAAGTATGGTCTTGGAATAAGGGTGCATTTACCTACGTTTTATCCCGGAAGGTCGCGTCCAATCAACTGAAACCACAGGGCGCGTCAATACCTATATACCTCATGAAACAAAAATCTTGCACTACAAAAGGCGAAAGGCAAAATTAATGACCAGTAACTTAGTAATCTAGATTTATTGTAGAGGGCGGGTTTTTTGATTTATTCACTGAATTTTTTTACCTTTTGTTACATTAACTACTGATCAGAAATTCCCTCTGTCAGAATAAAAGGTAAATATCTACGCTAACTATACCTACGTAGAGTAAAGTGAAAACTGGGTACATCAGCTCTACTTACTATTTTAAAGTAATATTGCACTATTTTACAGCAAAAAGACTACAAAAAGCAAAGTGACAGTTCTATTGCATTAGTTTATTAAACTACCCTCACTAATAAATGTTAGAAAACATGTCATTGACGAGTAAGTGTCATTCGAATGCACCAATTAAAAAAAAAATAATAATAATAATGTGTCGACGTTTCACACAACGCCATCTAGCCCCAAAAAACTAAGCAAAGCTTGTACAATGAGAACCAGATAACTGATACAATACATAAATACTTTTTGTTTGTAAATACATATATAGAATACAATATAACACCCAGACACAGAACAAACACTTGTGTTCATCACACAAATGTTTGTCCTGGGTAGGAATCGAACCCACAACCTACAGTTCAGAAGGCAGAGCTACTACCAACTGACCTATCAGGCCTGTCTTGACAATTGACTGTATTATGAGGATTGTTTAAAGCCCCTTCACATCTCTATAATTATTTTTCACTGTAGAAATGACTATGTTTACGGAGAAGTATATAGCTATAGGTACTTGTGCAAATCAGCACGGGTGCGCGGCGGCATTTTGTAAACATAGCTCAACCTTACTTATTTGGAAACAACTCCATCGGCGAAGCCATAGTAACTGCACATAAACTTCTTGTTTGTAGCCAACTTCTGATTACTAGATGTTGAAAATGTACTACACATTTTGTACATAATAATATATAGACAAAAAGGTTTGACTGGCCTGTTAGCTCAGTTGGTAGTAGCTCTGCCTTCTGAACTATAGGTTGTAGGTTCGATTCCTACCCAGGACAAACATTTGTGTGATGAACATCGTTGTTTGTTCTGTGTCTGGTTGTTATATTGTATTCTATGTATGTATTTACAAACAAAAAGTATCTAAGTATTGTATCAGTTATCTGGTTCCCATAGTACAAGCTATGCTTAGTTTGGGGCTAGATGGCGCTGCGTGACATGTCCCACACATTTATTTATTTAAAAAAAAAAAAAAAAAAAGGTACGTGTAATACCTAAACCTACATGGCATGCACATGGTACTTGACCATGGATGAAATATACTTATACGAGTTGACTAATGAAGGGTGTATTTGTTTTTTTATCTGTTTGTCTCTTTTTTTATCAACGATAGGCTTACTTTTGTCCAAAGTCTCACCTGATGGTAAGTGACGACGCGGTCGACGATGGAGCATGCTTGCCTAGAAGATATACTGGTTCACTCTAGCCTTAAAAACTCCCAGATTATATTTGTCAGGAAGCAATAACGCTGGTAAGGTGTTCCATTCCTTTGCTGTCCGAATTATAAACGAGGAATCAAAACGCTTTGTACGTATTCGAGAATATAGAAAATATTTTCACAAAAGAACAACGCCTACACTAATGGTATAACAAATGCATTACCTATATGAATTACGTGATGTTCTCAATAGGTTTTTATTACAAAATGGTACATAGTCTTCGCGAAATGCTGTGTCCTATCTCATTCAATTATGCATGGGAGAGTAGTCACACTTTATTATGTGGATAGCGCAGCAAAATAAGTTTATATACCTATATGAATATGTAACATACATAAATTATCAGCGAACGTGTGAACAGTACCTGAACTTGTTAGTTTTTAGATCAGGTGCCAATAAAGCATAATATTTAAATATTGGCCACCAATATACTCAAAGTCAAATTAGGTAATAAGATAAGAATAACCTACACATACTCATTTACAACGGCCTTATTTTTAGTCAGACTTTATCATGTTCTTTTGTTTTGAAAAGCTTAGGTAATGTAGCGGGAGCCATTTGTAAAACAATAACTTTGCTGCTTTCCTTCTCTTTTGCGTTGTGAACTTTAACACTGTTGAAAACTGTGCTAGGCGCACAGTGCCACCACATCGCATATTTTAGTGCACTGTTGACATTCTCAATATAAATGCTTAAGTTACTGCCGTAGTGCATTACCATGTCACGAAACAAACTTCAAAAGCAAATTGCAAGTATCGCACATTTATCTGGCGCACGATGAAAGCATCCATTAGGGCTGTACCGAAGTACCAAAATGGATATATGCACTTAAGATAGTTTACTCGTCACTGCTCTATCGATTCCGTGTTTTACAAAGGTTCAACAAAATAGCGGAGTGAATCTTGCGTTTCTTACTATGATAACACATATCACATAATCAGCTCCAAGACGTCCACTGCTAATTAGGGGCCTTCCTCATAAAAAGGCCACTAAGGACGCTTATCATATAGAGAGGATTTGTCATAATCAACATTATGCAGTTATTTTAAAATGTCTAAATAAAAGTAAATAACGCCCAACGATCATATATCATACATAGAACCTAGATCCTAATTAGGATTCCCTGTATCTAGGGGACCCAGTAACAACGAGGACTAATGGTCCCACAACGCCCAGAAACAGAATAAGTGTAAGTAGAATAAGTAACAAAAATAAAAAGATTTATTTGCGCTTTTTCCCCTATGCGCAAATTATGTATTTGTGCTGTCGCGGGAATCAAACCCGCTGACTCCGGGTTGTGAGCCAACTGGTTCAACCATCATACCAGAAGCTTCAAATAATAAAATTATAAAATAATGTTCTTGCAAATAGGCTGTTAGCACATTTAAGTCAAAATGTGATTTGTTAAGATTCTAATAGACTGAAAAACTAAGAAGAAAATTATTTATTGCCATTTGTCGCTAAACCGGATGATATCTAGAAGATACTTTTAATTGTAATTTGTTGTTACATTCTATTTCCGCAAAATCAGTTTTCATGTAATCACGTTGAGTAATTAAGCTATTATTGGCAAAAGAATGCAAGAAAATTTGAATTTGCCGCGCTAGTGAAACGTTCCACCGTAAGTTATTGTTCTAAGCACATAAAATTACAAAGGGCTTAATGTCAAGTATATAAATAATAAACCTGTTAAAATAAGTTCGAGTTTGAACATGCCTTCGTGCCAACTATGTTAGGCACAGTGGCAAACTTCATAATTTTCAATAAAAAAATATTTTCATTTGCACTCTTTACCCTCATCCTAATAATCTCATCGATAAATGATGTAGCCACTATCATGCTCTCAATTTATACTAATGAATGAAATTGCATCCTGTATAAGTATATAGTACACAACCAAGACTAATTACGAGCCCTATTCAGTACACTAACCAAACTCGTTAACACGTACAAATCGTCTAAAGTTCGCACTACCAACCACGCAAAAAGAAATCAAAGGGGGAAAAGTGGAATTCTCGCAAAACAAGCAGAATCGTCGGAAGCCCCCGGCACTACTGCTTCCGATTTAGAAAACAATATAAAGCTGACTATGGTTTTTCCAAACGATATTTCTTTGATAATGATGTTTATACTCGCCAGACGTAGTGTCCCTATTTCTTGGGCGTGAGCGGTCTTTTTATAATACTATTATTTTCTTTTCGAAGGGAATCGTTATTTATTTTTATTCGTCTGTCTTCTGTTTCTCTAAAGTATCAAACAAGTTGATTACAGGGCCGTACTTAAAAATGTTAATTTTAATCAAATTACAATTATTTTACTAAAATATTGTTTATTAACGGGATATATTTACCATGTAATAACAAATAAGTTATATGGTAAATATCCTGTTATTAAACAATATTTTAGTAGGTAATGATAGTGACCATGGAAGTTTAAAATCTTGTTTTACTATTATTTTATTTTTTTTGCTTAAAATTCTTTCTGTATCTTTTAATTTATCATGGTGTAGGTACAATAAATATTTTTTGCCTTTTTATTAGTATATAGGTATATCATTGTCGCTCATACATTTCACATCAGTGAGAAGCTGACATGCCATTTCAAACATTGATTAAAGTTAACCAACGTTTATAAAGCAAGGGCCGATGTGTCGAGATGATAATCCACGAAGCAACATAGGAGCGACTCCCATCATCCTAAAGCTTATGCTTGCCAGCTACTTAGAAATGATGAACCTATTTACAGCAAAACACTAGCAACGACCACTGTGCTGCACTTAATGCACTTTAACGTGCAGTCTTACCGTCATTACGCCCATAATGCATGAGAATAGCCGTGCGACTCCAGCCAGTGGCACACAATACAAATACTATGGGATATGTATAAAAAACTTAACGTGGTAATGGCGTTTTCAACAGTACGAGTATATACCTACTTATTTGAACGGTGTCAATTATTTTGTGCAAAACCCTAAACTGGATTTCATTTGATAGTCCTAAAATTATTGTGATCCTGAAAATGTTGCTGTTCTTTTCATAAAACGACGGCAACATTTTTAGGAATGTGAAATTAAAGTTTTTGCATGATAGAATCGACACCAATGACAGCAATGGTATTTAAGAATTACTTATTCTACATCTACATAGATTTTTGAATAGTCATTTGTTTTATAAATGTAGAACTATTAATGACGTACCTTAAGACCTTTTTTACTATGTAAATTACTTATTTCAGTTTATCAAATTCAGATATTTTGAAGATAATTATTTATTTTTTTCTAAATAATTTTTCTGTGATAAGCTTTTATTTATTTAGCCCTATTCAATAAGCTCTCATACAAATATATTATAGTAAGCCCTTAGACTTCCTTGCGCAAATCGCTTTAATTAAACGCAGGTCACACGCAGGCTATGATTACTAAAGCTTTACTTAAACACATCAATGACATGTCGGCGTAAATATTTTACCTACATTCTATATACTGAATAAGTCGCAGACAATCATAAGGCCGGACAGCATTACCATAGGTTAGAAAGAAGTAACTATAGCACTATAGCCGTTGCGGTAGAATAGCGCCCTCTATGTTACCCCAGTTGGCTATTTGCCCCTACCCGCAAACCGCACACCGCTAAAGCTTTGTTTTAGTAACAGCTTCCCTCTCATGGGACCATAGTCTTAACATTTAAGCAAAGATTAGTCTTAATTGGCTTTAATAGAGAACCAGGATTGTGACGTCATGTTAATTAAGGAACAGGTTTGGGAAACTTGAAGGGTTAGGAAAGTAACCTAAGTTTCTTATGTCAATTCCATTATATGTAAAGACTATTTTGGTTCTCAGAAATTAATATATAGAACTACATGGTATGAAATTCATGTTTGAATTAAAATACAATAGGTACAGCAAATATTAAAATTTTCGCGCTCGCTTCGCTCGTGCTTTTCATATTTCTACTGTTTCCCGCCCAGAACCAACGCTGTTAACGAGGTTCGCTCGATACCAGTTTTGTTGTAATAGGTTGTGTAACATTTTGTTGAATCAACCAATGGCAGATTCATAGTGCCAAAATTACTAATCGATTTTCGGCACCGTTTAAAATCAAATATTTATGAGTTTGCTTCTTATAGGTATTTAGATGTATGGAGAGCTTATAAAATTAGTAGGTGTAAAATCTATTTTACCGCTCGATTGCTGCAAAAGATTTCATACTAACTTTATCAGCTCTCCATACATTTACGTGTATAAGAAGCAGTTTTTTTGGAGCGTTGTGTACAGTTATAGTAATCAAGCTAAACCCCCCCCCCCCCCAAGTGAATTCCTGGCTACGGCCCTGGCAAGCACTACTGTGTTCCGGTTTTGTAGCTAGTGAAATTACTGGGCAAATGAGACTTATGAACTAATTTCAGTTTAGAAATCTTTAACTTTAATTATTCTGTGTCATAACATTATAGTTAGAAGACGCGAAAACTGCGGAAAGCTATAAACCCCCATTCGGCGTAAAGCTCGGGGCATTTAACACTGGGGCCTTTACAATCATCATCATCAACAGCCTGAAGCCGTCCACTGCTCAATATAGAGAGCCCCTTTGAGCGGCTGCTCGCCTCATGCATCCATCGGCTCTCCGCGGATTTCACCAGACCGTCGGTCCACCTAGTGGGGGCCAGCCTACGCTACGTCTTCCAGTTCGTGTCTTCATATAGGTAAGTACCTATGTAGGTACTCCTAAAATCATCCTGCTAAATACACCCCCGCGTATTGGCAATCACAAGCCAGCCTACATTGCCTTGCATGCCGTCGTCAAACGCGGCTCATATTAGGCTAGCACAAAACACCCGATAGTGTTCTTTGCGCACAGAAGAAGCTAATTTTGCTTAAGTGGGCTACTCGCGACGCGTAGGGGACCCCCTAGCACTAGCACGCCCTATGTTTGACTCCAGCGGCAGTAAAATGCTGCTAAAGGTTAAATAACGAACATTTTAAGGTTAAACGTAGGCGTACGTAAGCCCCTCTTTCTATCCTTACATTTCCTTAATGTAAACCAAGTAGGTTAATATTGAAAGGTCAAACTAAATTATTTCACCAGATAAGTCAATTGAAAGTTTATACTTCAGTAAATTGTAATGATATGTTAGTTATAGAGAAGGTTAAAAAAATTCTAATGGATTCTATGGCTATGTTAAACAACTGTGATAAATCTATGAAAATTCACCCCTTTGGTGCGAGCCTCGGCATGGGAAGAAGATCGTGAAGTCTACGTACATTACACTTCGTCCAGTTGGTCGTTGGTCACACAAGAGACGAGACTATTGGGATTGCACTCATTAGATTTAACTCCCATATTATTCAGTAGTCGGCATTATCTACGACTGGATGTCTATGTTACATAATATAATACACGGAAAAGCTATAAAGATTGGCACTAAGAAAGACTAACAACATTAGCGCGTTCAAAGTAATAATATATTGTGTTCAGTGCTCTACAGCCACATTACAATGCTACACAAAATAAGTGTAGCATTACAAAGCAAACCACCATCTACATTTTGGAGGGTTTTTTTTACTTTTTATTTATTAATTTATTGATATTTAACAGTGGTACATGTTTTAGAACTAAAAATAGTTGATGGTAGCTTATATTGAGTTGCATTATGGAATATGACGGACTTCGAATTTCTTCTCCGCATTACTCTGATAGAGCTTGGCACACTAATCATAATTCAAGTAAAAAAAAATTTTGCCGGATTCTGCTGAGCAACTAAAAAGGCGCAAATATACCTTGATAGCGGTTTATTATTTGCGCCTTTTGGAATTGAGACGCTGGGGCCTTGGAGACCGAGTGCTCACAAAATTTTCAAAGATCTTTCCAAACGTCTGGTCGAGGCAACACGTAAAAAAAAATGCTGGCCTCTACTTCGGTCAAAGTTTTGAGCATAGCCATTCAACGCGGCAATGCTGCCAGCATATTGGGCACGTTGCCTACTGGTAGTGTTTTGTTGGAATAGGTTTTATAGTTATTATTCAGCTCAGTACAGATTTATTCCTTGTATACTGACATATGAAACATTTAATATTTGGGCTTCTAAGAATCTCAAAAAAAGTTGATAAATACCTAATTAAGAATTTTATAACCTATCACAAGCCCAAGGTAAGAACACTTCGCTGTAATATGAATTACTGGATAGTTTGGTTTGATGGATAGCAAGCACTGGATAGTAGGTATTATTAGTGTATTTAGTATTCAGTATTTAGTGTTAACCATAAACAGGACATTATTTTATTTGAATGGAAAGCAGCATATTACAGCTCTCAACACTTGAGTTGGTTGCGATGCGATGACGTGCATTGTTTAGTTGTAAGCACGCATGTACCTTCGCGTGTGCAATACTTATGAATTTCCTAGGGGACGCTTTTATTGTACTGTACGTACGATAACAACTAAAGGTACATAAATTCGTATGTTTTACATACGATTGCATATATACTCCACATAGTGCGTTGTTGTTTACGAGGCTTTTAGATTGGATTTAGCTCCTGTCGTTTTTCAGTGTTTTATTGGGCTTTATGTTATCCTATTTTGTTTTGTAGTAAAACATACATGGAAGCGCTTTTGACATAAGCTAGTTTCATTTAGATATAACTACCTACTTTTTACTAGATAGTCAAAAGTGGTTTATCCTGCATTAATCGAGATAAATAATTGCTGGGTTAGCAAGGACGGTAGACAATTTCATCTTTCCTTGTTTTACTACTCCACTTGACAAGTAAGCAATTATGGAGATTGAAGAGTGACATAAAACGGGGAGACAATTTTGTCTATTAAACCGTCTTAGACTCATCATGAGCCCGAAATACGTACACTGCTGTACATAGGCCTTCCCCACAAAACGCCATATTGGACGTTTATCATAGGGAGGACTTGCTATAATCACCACGCTTGGCAGGCGGTTTGGTGATCGCAGAAGAATTTAATGTACTGAGGAAAATGCTGCTGCTCATCCCCTGGATTACTCCTTTAGTCGGCTCTTACGGCACCCACGGAAAGAGATGGGGTGGTCCTATTCGCAAACAGGGACCACACGGTCTTACGGCTTAGACGTTAATACGTACCTATCACTTTTATTTTATTTTAAAGTTATTTTTGTCTAGTTCTCACGCATAGATAATCTTCATTGCTCCCTTTTCTACAACTTCGGCTCTACCTGTTCCATCCCTTCGTTAGGTCTCTGAAGACGAGACAAAACCACCCATGATGACATAGAAATTAAAATTGAAACAAAAAAATCTGGGTTTTGCGGCCCACTGTTTCTACGGTCCATTATGCATGCGGCCCCTCAATGACTTCAGTTTGACATGCATGGCCTACACTCTCCATGTGAGAAAAGGTCCTTGTCCCACCATTAGAAACGTATATGGGCTGATAATGACGATACTTTTATTCTACTCTTTCTTCTTAATACGAGGGCGTAAGGTTTGACTGAATTCCATGGTTCTACATTAAAACATTCTCAACACAATTTCCTGAAATTACAATACATTGCTATCATTATAAAATGCAGTGTATTTCTTGTTTCAGCAATGCGAATGGCTTGTGGCCGGACAGCCGTCGTGCCACAAGCCGGGGCGGCTGACGTGGAATTGATTCAGTGCGCGACGTGAGTCGACTCACCAACCGCGACTCAAATGTGACGCCGAGGCAACAACTTTACGTCAGCACGTTGCTGGCTGCCTTTAAGTTAATTAGGCTTTACTGTTGAAATGTAAGTAATGTTTCTGCATTTTAAATTTTCATTTATTTGTTTTGAAAGTGCACTATAACCCCGTTGCCGTAAAACATGAGTCTAATAAAGTATAGGTACTATAGGTAGGTATTATATTATCTGTGGTATAGGTACCTAGGTATACCGGGAGCTCATCGCGTTTTCCAAAGTTTATCAGAGCGCCTGGTTGATGCGACGCGTGACCAAAATGCTGGCACTTATTTGGCTCAACGAATCAGCATTGCAATTCAACGAGGCAATGCTGCCAGTATGTTGGGTACGCTACCTACCGGTAGTGGGCTAGAGCATTTGGACTGTCTATAGGCCATCGCGGCTAGTATACAACCAAATGTTCTTTGTAGTAGATAGTGTAGCTAGTTTATTAGATTAGTTTTTATTAACGTAGTAGTTAGTTTAAAGAACAAGGGCACATTGCCCGTTAAAAAAAGGTCTATCTCATTTACGACTATACTCATTTTAACAACGGCTATGACTTACACAACACGTCACAGAGAATGTTAAAATAAGGAAATGAATGAATAAAAATCGGACTATAGAGACTCTTTGAGAAAAGTAGAAGTAATTATTACCTATTACCTAAAGGCGTAGTAGAGCGTTAAGAAAGCACGGGTCAAAATAATGCAAATACCTATAGTTAAATGTTTAAAAGTAAAATTGTGTTTAATTCATCAAGGATTCACTTATGACTAAGATCTTATATCGCCTGCTTAGCGTCATTAATTTTAATGTAGATGTAAGCTCTGTTCGTAATTCTAGCTTCTTCTTTCTTCTTCGTTCTTTTAAATACATTAATATATTATTATCAATCTGTTTAATTCAGTATAATTTGGGTATAGCAGTCAAAACGGCTAAACCAATGTATATTTAATGATATTGCAAACAAATTGCTTATACAGGGTTATTTTTAATTCACCGAAAAACCTTTTAGGTGATAAATAACACATCATTGAAACAAACAACTTTTGTTCTACATTTAAGTTCTTTTTTAACAAAATTTCTGTTGTTACTTTTTTATTCTGGCTTTAATACCTACATAGGTGTTAGTATTATCTTAAAGTTAATAATAGGTAGCAAAAAAATCATAATACGGGTCAATACTCAATAAAATAGAATAAATAATAAGCTCTGTTAAAAAGGAAATTACAGTTTTTTAAGAGAAAAAAATGGTACAACAAAAGTCGCTTGTTTAAATGTGTGAGATACACCCTAAAAGGTTTTTGGTAAATTAAATATAACCCTGTATACACTAAAACGAAAATAGGAAAACTTAATTTTTTTTAATGAGATGTTTGGCAAACAAGCATGCTGACCATATAGATGTCCCCGTAAAACGCCGATTAGGACGCTTATCACAGGGGGTTTTGCCATAATCACCACGCTTAAGCAGGCGTCTTGGTGAAGAAGATTTTAATGTACTGAGGAGAATCCTGCTGCCTATTCTCTGGATATTCCTTAGCCACGGCTCTCGGCACCCACGGGAAGAGATGGGGTGGTCCTATACTCACACCGCTGAGACCACACGCCAAATGGCATGCAAACCGGAAAATTGCGCGTGATTTCGAGTCTCGGCTCACCAGTTACCCATGCGACTTTCAAACTGATGCATAGGTATCCCGCTTGGCCCAGTACCAATGACTTTTCAGTTTATGAGCGCAATTTGCACTTGCTCTTAAAACGGTGAAAGAAACATCCTGAGGAAGCCCGCATGTTCAAGGATCACAAAATTCGAGAACGTGTGTCATCCAACAACCTGCACTTGGCCTTCGTAGGTGATTAGGTATATGGCCTACACTCGCTCCTCCGTGTGAGAGAAGGCCCGTGTCACAGCAGTGGAAACGTATTGGGTTGATAACGAAGTAGGTTTTTACAACGTTATTGTAGCTTTCAAGCGAATTTTTTCAGCGACCGGACTGTTTATGCAAAATATCATCATTTTTTATTTGTTACAGATAGTTTTTTGATGGTTGTAAGCATAAGACAATACGAGAGCGGCACGTGCGTCCACACCTTATGCAGGCGTGTGTTGCGACAGATGGAACAACTTCGCTATCGTTCTGTTTTTCTCTTCTTTCCGCAAGCTTGTCGAACCAGAGGCTCTGTCATATAGCTTTTAGCTTTCCCTAATGTGGGTTCTCCACTGACTCCTATCCTCCGCGAGCTTCTCCCATTCACCATGCTTGATGTTAAATGAGTTCAAATCACGCTTGACGCAGTCTTTAAAGCGAAGCAAACGACAAAATGATGACCATGAGATGCAAAATGAAGTTACTTCCATTTTCTGACCTTGCTTAATGGCTACGTAGAGTCGTATTATACTTGGTCCCATCGGCCCCGGTGCCTCTGTCCCGCCACCAGTTACTAGTTACCTTACAACCCCTAAGTACTAGACTAGACGTAAATAAAATAACCTATTTTAAAACTAAACAAGAACATAGAACAAGTAGAACACAAAGCTAAGGATAGCACAGTCTAACTGCCGATACTTTGTAGAAGCTTTTGGCATTGTTTCTTGATGTTGCCCTACAAATCCGCATTTACGGCAAGCGCCTGCGATTCAATTACAGGCAAAGTGCGGCGGTGGTGCGTATTGCATCGTAAACTGAGCTATAAGGCGTTATGACTCTGAACGAAATAAAATCTAGTTGGAAGGCCTCTAACTACCTCTGACCTGAATAATCGAAGTATCGATAAAATAAAATTGTGTAAGTGAAGGTTTAGTTCCGACAGGGTGAATGCTCGAGCGTTAAGGTTTGTGACTGATGTATTATGTAGGTTATTTATATACAGCGTGTCCCAAAAGTTAGTATCAAAGCGGAAGTCTAGAGGTAGAGATAGAATCCGTCTCACGAAAGAAGACCGCGGCAATAAGTGAAACTAATTTTTACAGATCGTCAATGTGACTATATGTGGCAAATTTGACCCTCAGATTCACGCTGGCAAATGGTGTTAACGTTTTAAATAAAAATATTTTCTATTACTTAGAATCGACGGGCTGATAGATCAAGAAAAGGACTGGTTTATAATATCTACAGCAGAGCAGAAACATTGGGATTGTGACGGTAGTATATCCAGAATGAACCCAATTGATGAAGTTTTGGGGAGTCTGAAATAGTAGAGGTTAAAAAAAAAAGTTAGCAACATTCCGTCGTGCAACTGTGGTGACTCATCTGCGGCACTTCTTTCATGAGATGGACTCTAGGATATCACCTGGGATACCTGAACTGAATTACCCCATTTAAGTTTTGTAATTTTATTATATTTATTTTGGGACCTACCACGGCATTTTTATTCTAACCCTTGATTTTTAACTGTGGCTAATTAATTTATCGCAGCACAGATAGGATTTGTTCAGAGCTATGAAAAGTTTTACCAGAATGACAATGATATTTTTTGTTCCACTATTTATAGGTTTGAGTGATAATAACTAATGTGTAACATTTTATGTTTTGTATACTGTTAAATACAATCATGTTGATAATTTTTCAATTTGAGCTCTAAAAACTTGAAAGATGTAGGTGACGTACATTCGAATGCTATCGTTTTGCATAACAATAATAACAATTAAAAAATACTTACTATGGACGTCCGTATGTCCGACAATCCTTTAGCAGCTAGCCGATACCAATGTAATTCCCATTGCAGCAAAAGTTTTCTGTCAAGCGGCGACATTTTATTACTTAATCCTTCCCTAGGTGTTGCAACTTGCAATAACCAGAAGTTCTTCGTTCTGCCCCCGAGCGTGTTGCGTGCTATACTTTTTTAGCATTCGTTCATGTGTCCCAGTTTCCATAATAAAACAGTTTTCATAGCACCGATACAGTTTATTGTGTTGACACATGAATGTTGCGGCTTCTCATAAAATACACGTCACATTCCAAGCTTTTACACTTTTTATATGCCTACATTTTTATAACACCCGTTGTAAAAAGGAACTTTTCTTTAATAAAAGTTCTGAATTACGAAATGGCGCAAATCCGTAATTTTAGTTGGGAGTCCTTAATTTATGGAATTGTGTAACGAGTTTCATAAATCGCTTAACTTTTCCGTGTTACGACTTCTAAGCTTATAAAATAGGCAGAGGCAGTGCCTGAGTTATGAAAGTGCTTCATACTTCAGCAATGATTGTGGCTTTACTTCTTCAACTCCGTTTGTCTTGAGATGTTTTGCTGCAAACTATTTATGAGCAAATAGTACCTATTAGTATGCAAATGAATTTCTACGTTATGTTAATATTATGTACCTCAATGTTAAATCCAATTTAAACTTTCTAGTGGGTTCTTTTCTAGCAAAACAATTTAATGCGATTTGACAATAGATGCACGTTTCAATGCTCAAATTCGTGCAAAGGTTAAAGCTGTAAAGCATGGTGTGCAACTCTTTGCAACTCTGTCGGTAGATATTTGCGAATTTGAAGAGAAGTCTGGCGCCATGCGCCATGCCGACATACCTAGGTATTTACTATTATAATTATGCAAACGTAGCGGTTCTAACCCATCTTAGATATTGCACGTAGATATTATCTATGAAGGTATAACACAGATCCTATAACTTTTTTTATATGATCTGTGAGGTATAATTGATTTAATTTTGCAAACTTTGTGGAGGAGAATCTTACTTGCGTAGGTACCGATTTATTTGTTAAAGACCCAAATACTCCCCGAAGATCAGAAGCAATAAACTGCGACCTATTGTAATTTTGTTTTCAAACTTCGCGCTTTTATACCGTCCAAAGTTTGCGCGTTTGCCGAAACACCGACAATTCACATAAATTCATAAGCCCACAAAACGAAATTTAATTCTTGTTATAACGCTGGATTATTTGAACTTGACAAACTATGGGGAGTTTGATGGCGACCTTTTTAGACGACAACTGGGCCAAGGCCGGTGTAACCAAACCTGGAATATTAAATGTGACAAACTACCAACTTTTATTCGGTTAATTTCGGTTCTGCCAAGTTTTGTTCAAACATTAACTAAAGTGGTGCCTTGTGGATCTGCCTACGATCACAGAATAAATCATAGTACAAGCTACGTTTTACCCTTTTGCTGAAGAATATACCTGCAGCTTGTATGTTGATTTCGCGTAATAGTGTAGGTATACCTACACAAAATCTACAGTATGAAGTCTCTATAATTACGTCCAGTGATTTGGGATGTAGGTGTCAGGCAATCAGTCAGAACTCAATTACTTAGGACAATGCCTTTTAGTAATATCGATTAGAAATGATTAGTATATTTATAAGTCTAGCAAAAGTATCACCAATTCTAACCACAAGAGCAACTATAACTTTTTCAATACGATATAGGTACACGCATCATTCAACTTTTTTTTTTTTTTTTTTTATATGATTGAATGACGTGACGAGCTAGTCGTTCACCTGATGTTAAGTGACACGGCCGCCCATAACAGTACCAGTGTCACCCGGAACTTTACAAGAATAAAGTTTCGCGTGACACTGCACTGCCCACGTCATGCTGAGACATCACCCAGTTTAGTAATCAGATTACTAGACTTAGTGATCAGATCATAAAGTCTCATTTGTCCAGTAATTTCACTAGCTACAATGCCCTTCAAACCGGAACACAGTAGTGCTTGCACACTACTGCTTGGCGGCAGAATAACTGGCAAAGCGGTGGTACCTACCTAGACGAACTTTGCAGAAAAGTCCTACCACCTAGTAATCAACTCTAGGAACTCTCTAAATTCTTTCAGTAGTAGTTATGTAGACGGAGCATTCTCGATCCGTGATGGATGGTGAGACATCCTCCAAGCGGCTCGGCCATCGCACGGGATTATACAGGGACGCTGACGGATTGCCACCACTCCTCTCGCAGATACCACCATTCAATCGATTTAAAACTTCAGCCGGCCGTACCGCCATTTGCCCGGATTAGACTCCCGTGAGTTATTTCTCTGTAGTTTAGTACTAGCTTTTTGGACTGGCTGTAGGGCTTAGGGTAATATAGATCGCGTACCCTTGAAATCCTTTCGGTAATCAATTCGAAATCAACAGTGATAGGTCGCGATTCGCAAGTGAAATTATGTAGGTTCTTAATATAAATTATTTATCAGAAATGTTGGTACTTTTACAGAATATAGGTGCTATGTTTGATTTTTTGATTCGATATTAGTTTACCCTATGCCTAAAAAGTCAGTAAAGGTTCAATTACATTACATTTTACATTTTACATTTTTTTGGGCCGCTCTGCCCATAGACCTGATAACGAAAATGTTTTAGGTCTGTGGCTCAGTAACTCGGTGACCTGTCATTCACATAGAAAGGCCATACCACGCCGGTCTAGCTTGAATGGGTGAGTGCTTTTCGGAGTGCAGCTGTCAATCGTGATTCCAGAATAAAACATGGAAAAATAAAGCTTTGGAAAAGCTTGAAGTAATCGAAAGCTCCAATCTCAAGGCTGGTATGGCACCTCATTATAAAAGACAAAACAGAACCGTTAGGTACCTACCATCATTATTAGTCAAATCGATGATGGTAATTAAGTGTACTTTAGTCATAATCATAATAATAAGTTTTAAGATGCTAATATCCACTAACCCAATATACAGATTACACCACATTTTTGGCGATTTTTCCGTATTTTTATCTTCTAATTACCGCACTAACTTTACCTAACGCTACCGCGCAAAAACCAGCAAATAATGTAGTTACGGAAAACTACCGCAAATATCGGGTTAGCGCGGTGCACATCTGGTGCCGAATCAATTTATCGTTCACACGTGATGCTGGTAGACTAGCTGCTAGCAAACCTAGCGAGTTGGCGGGCATAGCGAGATGTGTGTCAATGAAATACTTCTATTCGCTGGAGAGGGTTGAAGTCGCACTCGCACCTAACTACTTTTAGGTCGTAAATTAATGAAACCGAACGTTTTAAACACGCTTTGAACGATTTTTGTAGCATCGCGTAGAATATTTTTATTTGAAATCCTTGTTCTCTTTTGTAATGTTTTACCTAAGTATATGGATTACGTTTATCAATGTAAACAAAGTTTAAAACTGAATGCAATAATATTAATGCATTATTGTACCGCAGTGGCCACCTAAATCCTAATATCCTTCTTTCGAGTAAAACATATTATGTCAGTGATTTTTAATTAAGCTTGAAATTCCGTACATACCTGCGGGGTGATCATGTAACTTTGATAGCAATGCAACAAAAGAAATTTCAATCCAAATTTGAAAATTTCCATAGTAACTCTGTACATAAGCTGCGTACTGCAACTGTCAAATCCATACATTTTTGTGTTTCTATCGGTTGCCAACAAGTTACATGATCGCCTAGCTGGTATTTTGTTATTGTGGTTAAAAATATGTCCGTAGTAATCTGTGTAAAGCATTTGAGATTGTGGTCAAACGCTAGCCTAGTCAAATATATAAAATACAAAAAAATAATTTACAAAAAGTTTTCTTGTTTAGTATACAAATATGTAATTGAATTCAAACTATATTAATAATAAATAAACCACACCACAGAATCAAAAAAAAGCTCACTAAAGGAAACTTTAATAAGAACTGCTAGGCGATCATGTAACTTGTTGGCAACCGATAGAAACACAAAAATGTATGGATTTGACAGTTGCAGTACGCAGCTTATGTACAGAGTTACTATGTAAATTTTCAAATTTGGATTGAAAAGTTCTTTTGTTGCATTGCTATCAAAGTTACATGATCACCCCGCAGTTGTACTTACATAGGCAAAAATACTTCCATTTTAAACAAAGACTATATAAGTACATTAATCTCTTGATTTTAAATGCCTTATATAATAATAATGGAAAATAATGTGGTTAATTCATCCAAGGCGCTATGTATACTTCTTGCCACTATTGATTTTTGACAATGAGCAATTATTTTTTGAGCAAATATTTTTAATTAAAATATTAGGTTCTTTTTAAATTCTGCTTATTTTCTTTTATTCCATTTTATTCAAAGAATATAAAAAGAAAAATAACTTTTAGTTGTAGAGCATTCTGGCAAATGCTTTGAATCTCACAGTTTATAAAGTATGCTAAAGCTTCCATACGACTGATAAACACGCGAGGCTCGATTCTGATAACCGTGTAGCAAACAAGCTGGCGCACCGGAAGTCACGTCAGTTTCCGGCGCAGGGGGTCCGGAAATCTACCACTGGCATTAACGTCGTCAGAGAAAAGACATCTAGCTGATAACTCTTAAAATGTGAAATCTAAGGATTTTTGACGTAGTTAGTTAATATTAGCTCTAGCTCATGTAAGCGGCTGTTTTCTGGAAAAGATTCTGAATCCGTGCGCTGTGCACGGATTCAGAATCTTTTAGATAGCTTCAGCAGATAAAGAATCTAAATAGCTATTTCAATAATTTATCTGCAAATTTCTGTGAATTAGCAATAACTAAATGAAAACGGATAAGGAGGGGGAGCGGAATGAGCGCCATTGCTACTTATTCCATACAAAAACTCTTCTATCAAATAACCAATTTTCCATTCATAAAAAGTTAATAAGCGCGGGCTATACAGCGCTGCGAAAAATCTTTTTAGAATATATTGATCTCTTTTCTAGACAAGAAGGTCACAAACAAAATTCCTTTGCGGAAAAAATTGATATGCCATGCGACCAGTCGACCGTCCCTTAGCGTTAAGCGTGACATGCTGAGCTTCAATATAATTTGATCAGTGTCTTTCACATTGGTTTAAACTAAGAACCACATAATCAATAATAGTAGGTACGAGAACTAGCTATGAGAGGAGTTATTCAGATTTCTTTGGTAGAGACCAAGAACATAAAATATATAGCGGCGCCTTGCATGTCACGTTTTAGAATAAAACCTCTTATTTAACTGCTCATATATATGACATGTATTGTCTTGACATTGGTTTAAAGTATAAGCACAGACCAAGGAAGTTGAACGTATATTGTACCTGTCTGGTGGTGCCACAGATTAGAGAAAAAAACAAAGGTGGTGCATCGAAAAGAGCAAAACGCCATAATAGTGACGACAATCCACCTGTCACAACAGCAACACACACCTGCACAGAGTGTGGTCGAGCTTGCCGCTCCCGTGTTGGCATATATAGTCATCAACGAAAGTGTCTTTCGCAGAACACAGGCACTGCTTAAATCGTCTGTAAATGACGGAAAAGGCCATGTATGTATGTGGGTTTAAGCCTTTGTAAGCGCTCAGTACCTGTCAGGTACCTGTATGTATACAACGACAAGATCACTAATTAGAGAAAAAACCAATTGACTAGATGAGATGAACGAAATAGTAATGTGACGAATGGTCATCGCATCCGTATATTCGCCAAAAAATTCGGTATGAATATAATTATTATCTCTATCGAGGCACGAGCGTTATTTTTTCTGTTTTATGGTAGATATGCATTTAAACTGGCAGATTTTACTTGATACTGAACTTGGCTTGACTTTAACACCACTTCTAACGCTTACTCAACCATCAAGATATTAAATGTACTGCCTCAAAAAGACGCAAAAATAGACGCCTATTTCTAACAATGTATAACAAGGTTCCATACCTAAGTACTGTAGGATCCTTGGAACAATAGCCTCGTGGAATGGACGGGCACAGCACTCCAGTTACGGCTTTTAACGCCTATTCGAGGCTTTTATAACGTGTTTAGTGGTCATGAGAAAGCTTCTTTACTATTATTGTTGGTACTACAAAATCATTTTTTTTCTGTGTTCTCTTTGTATAGATATATGGACACGAACTAACCATAGGTAGGTACTCGAAAAAAAGTTTTCGTTTTTTGGTGATGTAATTAAATCAATTTATGATAATCACCTACGACAGAAATTGCCAAAGCATTGCATGAGAAATCGTTTTTTTTATCGAAATAGCACAACTTTAATATTTGTTACATTTTTATATAGAGCGTGTATAAAGCCTCGTATAAGATACTGAAATTAGGTCGAAAATTAAATAAAACTGCAATACACCATATAAGTGTAAATTCTATTTTCGTATTCTTATATCGCATTTCTAAATTAAAATGTATAAATGACGCGACGAGCTTTAAGTCGTTCACCAAGCGTCCCCCAAACTTCTGACTCATAAAGATTTGCGCGACGCTGCACTGCGCAGGGTATCCTGAAACATCAACACAGTTTATATGTAATATGATTTTTAGATTGTAAGTCCCTTGATATGCCCAACATATCATACTGCATCATAATAACTTAGTACCTACAACATAATCTCTTCTCATCCTAATATTAGATGACCTGCAACGTTGAGTGATTATTTGAAAGGCTATAAAGCTATGACAAGCGGTACATAAACGTGGCTGGGGGCTGTGATGGCCCATAAAATGACATTAAAGGTTTTACGGGACCACTGGTTTACTGCTAAAACAACAATGTCACTGGCAGTCCGCCTTGCGATAGCAATCGGCGTTAGTGTAAAACTAATGGGTGTATAGCGACAACATTGTTGGGATATGCGTCGAAATACATACATTCTTTACATCTTATTCTTTCTTGCAAGTTGAGCCCCGGCCACCAAGGCTCAACTAGTTTGCCCCTAACACTTCACTTGGTACCCCAGATGCGAAACTTTCCCTACGTAGCCATCATTACTATCATAAGTAGACATTTTTTCAATACACGACGTAACCAGTAAGTTATTATCTTCAGATTTAGTCAATTTTGAATATGGTTGTGATGTATGGAGACAAAATTTTAATCTAAGAAAGATCACGCCCACCACACGTAGCATCGGTTTATATTAGTTTAGCATGAAGAATAAAAGCCTCATACGAAACGTACTGTATTTATAAACGAGCTATGGAGAGCGCTACGCTCGGTGTTTCTCTGCGAGATAAGATCCGGAACGGGGAGATCCGCAGGAGGACTAAAGTGACCGATATAGCTCTTAGAATTAGCAAGTTGAAATGGCAATGGGTTGGCCACATCGCTCGCCGAACTGACAACCGATGGGGAAGTGGCGACCATGAACCGGAAGACGTAGCATAGGCAGGCCCCTACTAGGTGGACCAACGATCTGGGAAAACCACGGGGAGCCGAAGGAAGCAGGAGGCGAGCAGCCGCTCAAGGTGGCGCTCTGTGGGGAGACCTATGTTCAGCAGTGGACGTCTTCAGGCTGTTGATGATGATGACGATGACTGGCTACGTAGCAGGGTTTCCGTAGGCGGTGAAATATACTTAATCGGAATCGGAAAGACCCCATTGTATGGTACCATATTATGTTATATCTGTGATTTCAGTTATCTAAAAAGGTCATCATTTATCTTTGTAGAAACAAAACAACACCGGCAGTTCGTTTGAAGCCGCCAGAACAAATTGGCAAGCAACTTTGTTTCCTTCAATATGTGTTCAGAAACTTGATTTATGATTGATTTCCCGCCGCGCATACGTTTTCCGCCGCGTCGGGCTTCGGCAATAGTTGATGTACTTTGAAATAACTTGGCAGGAAGCTATTGGAAACAGATTTTTCATATACAACCACACTTCAAGTCCATTGGTGTTTGTTATTTTTCATTTAAATTTGGATTCGTTACACACGCGTCTAACCATTATTAAGCGTTACCTAGAGAATTCTTTGATGTTCTTAAAGCCCTTTAAATTGCTTTTTTCAATCGCATAGAACTCTTTATTAATACTTCACAGTCACCTTCATGAGCGTTCATGCAGACAGTTCAATGTCGAAAATATATAGTATACTCAAATAAAAAGTTTCGTGAGCGTTAAAAGAGTTCTGAAAGATTTTTAACAACTTTATTATTTGGTTTGCGTGCTCAGTTATTTGGAAGTTTCATATTTTTTTGTCCAATTATCTTTGTGAGCGGGTTTAGGTATAGAACTCTTTGGGAATACTAATAAGTAAAATTTAATTCAAGAGGTATCTGAGCTTGAAGAGTTTCAGGTCAACATCTACAATATAATGTGTGTGTGTATTATATGGGTAGTGTTTATGACGTATGTACATAAGCATGGGCCTGTAGGCATGGGCATGCCTACCTATCGTTGTCGAAAAAAGTTATAAAAAAGGTAAAAAGCAATATGTAATCAAGATGAAAAATTAAATTTTGATGGCCCTTTTGAGATGCATTGGGCGTGGGCACACTTACGTTGTTTGTGTAGTCAGCCAAGTCAGCGGCGTTGCTTCCACGGGTAATATTTTTATGGGTAATGAAAACTGCCAGGTTTCTACCCGGTTGTGCAAGGAGTGCAGATAAAAGTGGGGATTTTACGCGCTCATTTCGCTTGTGCTGAGATAATTATGATGATGAGAGTAGGTCTAAAATTACTGAAAGAATGATTTGAACTAATTTAAGCCAATAAAATTAAAAGGTGCTTTTTTTTTATTAAATTCATAGGTTATAAAATTCGTGCTTTTCTGGTATTTGATTTATGATAGACAAGGTCGACTTAGAGTATCTACATTACAACTTTAGCTACTTTTGCTTAGTTCGTTCGAGGCTGCTCCAGAATACAGAGACATGGGAGAAAAAAGCTTCAATGCAAGTTTTGCGCTTTAATTGCTCACTGTGGAATCAATTGCTCAAGTGGCCATACTATACGTATTTTCTGAAATACAAGCAAGATCAAAAACAAGACAAGATACAAGATGGCAAAATAATGTTTTTTTTTATATTTTTCTTCGCTTCGCTTCGCTAGCGCTATTAATATTTATGCTTTGTTTTAATACATGACTAGCACGCTTGTGACCGTACGTTGCACGTATTTTCTAATACATAAAATGTGGCAAATACAGAAAAAATTTTGCGCTCGCTTCGCTCGCGCTACTACTATTTATAATTTGTTTTAATACATGACCAGCACGTTTGAACGCATGTTGCACGTATGTTCTGATATATAAAATGTGGCAAATACAGAAAATTTTTCGCGCTCGCTTCGTTCGCGCTATATAATTTTATGCTTTGTTTGAATACATGACCAGCACGCTTGAACGCACATTGCACGTGTTTTCTGAAATATAAAATGTGGCAAATACAGAAAATCTTTCGCGCTCGCTTCGCTCGCGCTTTTCATGTTTGTATAAATTCTTTATTTTAGTAAAAAATAATTTTGCGCTCGCTTTGGTCACGCTATCACTATTTGTACTTCATTTTAATTTACAGCACGCTTGTACTGACATAATAAGAGACAAAATCTACTCCAGCATCACGTTTCCTAGATATGCTTTCAAATTTACATTGATGGCGCCGCCGCCAGAGGGTTAATTTGAAGTTATGACTTGGAGAAACCTCCACTGAAGAGACCTAGAGAGGTCTCTTCAGTGGTATTAAAAAAATCCTGGGAACCCGGCATAAAAAAATCGGGTTTGTAACCCTGCCTTCTGAGATTGTTCGATTCCCACGCAGGACAAAAATTTGCGTGATAAACACAGGTGCTGGGTGTTATACTGTGTTTTATGTATGTATTTATAAACAAAAAGTAATATTAATAGTAATAGTATTCTATTAGTTATCTGATTCCCATAGTACAAGCTTTGCTTAGTATGAGACTAGATGGCGCTGTCTGAAATGTCCACAAATATTTATTTATTATTAAAGTTTTAATGAAATATAGTTTAAACAATTAACAATGTCAAACGCAGTCACAAGTCAGATCATAGCATATTTACGTCAAAATTAATATTAACATTAAAAACACAAATTAAAAATTTTAAAATTAAAAAACTAAAGATCCCTCGCGTACCAACCTGGGCCAAAAGTACCCAAGAATTATTTTTATTTATTTATTTAAGTATTATTAATTACATTTTAAATTTTTTAATAGTTGGAAAAGATAAGCGTAAAGTAAAAAGTAATCACAAGGCTCTCCCTTAGAGTATGTATGTAACTCTTCGCTCCGTAACAAATAAAATTATCCACTTTTCAAAATGAACTATATAAAGGTACAACACAGATAAACTGCAGAGTTCGAATCCCAGTAGAAAGTACTTTAATTAAGTTAAGAGCTCGTACCTGCGCTTTGAAACTCTTTTAAGTGATTTCGCGATAAACTTGAAAACAAACTAACAACAATACTTAGCCACTTGATGGTGAAGAATACAGTTTACTTTGCATTTTGTTTCTAAATAAAAATATTCTTTCGGGGATTTTTGTTTTCAAAGAGTCTGGGTAATTATGGTATAATATTATTATGATTAAATAGACCATAACCATAACCTGGCTAGTAATACTAATTTATTTTTCCAAAGAACTTATTTCAATAACGCAATATCGAGAAGCCGAGTCTATTTGCCGGGTGGTTAAAATTTTCTGCTATCACCAAGCTGCCAGCGTTACATGATGATTATTGATTATGGGACCTATGGAACCCTCTTCCCCCCTTCTTCAAAGTGCAGTTGTATGGCGGAGGCCTGTGTTCTACAGTAGACGTCTTCTTATTGTTGATGTGAGTCTATTTATTTTTATTTTTTTAAATAAATATGTGAGTCTATAGAAAGGATCACATGAGTTTTGTATGCTATTGATAATAACGACTAAAATAAATATAAAATTATTTTAGGGACTAAAATAATACACTAGTGCGCCAACACTTTGCTATAATTACACTTTTAGAGCCATGACAATTGAATAAATAACATATGAAATATTTGAATAGCGAGTCATTTTCTGCTTGTTTAAAACACATGGTGTTGTGTTATAAACATGATTTAAAGTTCAATTTTATCACTTTAATCAACTCTACAATTCATAGCTAATAGTATAGATATGCGGGAGCAGTAAGCAGTAACGAGTACCATCAGCTTACCACAATCAAATAGTGATCATTATATTGTCCGGATTGCAGTAAAGAGATCGAAAGGGGGGAATAAAATTGTGTTGTCGCATCCAACTTGGCGATTTGAATTTCGTATGAATTTGAGTAGAGTTTTATAGGAATACTTCTAACACATCAGTGGTTTAAGTGATCTAAAGATTAAGATTAATTTGTAAAGGAAAAATTTGAATCACGAGCGGGACTTGAACCCGCATCCTCGTGTCCGAATTTATCCTTTACCTTTTTACAACCAACTTACGGGGTTGGCAGCGCCATCTATTGAGAAATTCTTAAGAATTATCCCAACCAGCACGGTAATCTAAAGATTAATTTGTAAAGGAAAAATTTGAATCACGAGCGGGACTTGAACCCGCATCCTCGTGTCCGAATTTATCCTTTACCTTCCGAATTTATCCTTTACCTTCCGAATTTATCCTTTACCTTCCGAATTTATCCTTTACCTTTACCTTTTAAGTGATCGTTAATAAGAAGCGAAAATCATGAATTAACAAATTACAAAAATAATAAAAATTCACATAACAAAATAAGTCTTACCCACAGTGCTGTCAAAATGTACACAACTAACCAGTAATAGATACTTACTGTTTAATTAAAAAGTACTTTCATTAAAAGTCAAATCAGTGCGGCTATCAGAAAAAAAAACTTTGGGAAAATCCTTCGTGGTTGCAATATGCCAATACAATTTATAACCAAGGCCATACTTGTATCGATTCACTGTATAAAGCTCTCTTACAATCAAAGCATTGGCAGCTTTGTTGTAGCCAGACATCCAATTAACTGTATCGCCATTAGATGACAAAATTCCAGTGCAAACCCTAATTAATCGATCCAGACCAAATATGTTAGACGTGCCAACTATTCGGTGCATCCGACAGTGACAAACAACGTTATTTTGTTACTGAGTTATTAGTTAGCCGGCTACGGCATGAACCTTGCAGAGAAAATAGCTCGGAGTCTCGGAGTTCAACCAAGCACTTAGCGCAATTTCACTTTACGATTTTTTGAATGATGATACCTATTAAAATCCTCAAAGTTAAAACTATTAAAATATTTTATTAAGACCCGTGCTGCACATAATATTGTATACGTTGTACCTAACGGGTTTATAAATATCATTCATTCATCTGAGCCGTGTGTCATCTAAACATATCGCTATAAACGCTTATTATGGGTATGTTTATCCTCAGTTAAGTTATGGCATAATTTTTTGGGGAAATTCTGTTAACGTACAGTCAACATTCATAATGCAAAAGCGTTGTTTGCGAAGTATTTTTAATCTAGAAAACACAGATTCTCTTCGCAATATATTTAAAGAAAATCGATTACTTACTGTTACAGGAATTTATATTCTAGAAATTTGTACTTTTGTCAAAAATAATACCGAATTTTTCTTCACTACACGATCTAGTCGTACGGGTATTCTTCGCAATAAACATAAATTTAACATTTGTATTCCCCAAAGTAATAACAGCATGTTTTACAAAAGCTCTTTCGCCTGTGCCGTAAGAGTTTATAATCATCTAACTCCACATTTAAAGTCTCTCAATGGTAACCAATTTAAAAATGGTCTCAAAGAGTGGTTGTTAGGTAAGGCTCACTACAATGTAAACGAATTCTTTGATAGTGATGGTGATTAGGTGGGTAGAACAATAAAAGACAATGTTTTAAGTACGCAAATTTTACACAGAGATTTTTTATGCTCCCTAGCATTATTCATGTTGTAAATAAATACTTGGTTTTATACCCATTTAGTTACTATAAATACTAATTGGTATTGGTCCACTTCTATTGTACGTCCGGAATGGATAATACTGTTTGTGACAATTTTTATAGTTTAAGACCTTTGCATGTACACAGTTTTTATACAATAAAGTTTATTCTATTCTATTCTATTCTATTCTATTCATATAAACTACTTAGTATGAAACGAAATTTTCATGAACACCCGGGGGAGCCCCGACAGACCTAGAATATTTTTGTACTGCCTAAGTCTTTGGAAGCTCTCATTTCTTTTGATATTAAATAGGTAGGTATACTATAATAAAAAGTATACGTACTGAATTGGTGTGCATAAAAAAGAAATACGCAAAGCTGCATAAATAAAAAAGCTGCATAATGCTGAAATACGAAAGCACTGTGGCAGTGTGTCGACCAGCTTGGTCACCATGGCCTTTCCCTGTGTCTGAAGTGCTGGGAGGATTCCTCGCCACGATAGCCTCAATGCTATAATTCGCTGGGCTTTTACCAGCGCCAATTGGTAAAAGACCTGACGGAATGACTTTGATTCCGTAGAAGATGGGGTGGCCTTTGATATGGGACGCTACGTGCATAGACACCCTTGCGCCTTCACATCTTCCCGGAACACAAGACAAGGCTGGCGCGGCGGCGGATTCCGCAGACAAACTGAAAAGGCGCAAATAAACTAACATAGATAGCGGTTTCATATTTGCGCCTTTTGGGGTCGAGACGCTGGGGCCGTGGGCACCAAGCACTCACCAAATTTTTAAAGACCTATCCAAACATCTGGTCGAAGTAACACGCGACCAAAATGCTGGCCTCTAATTGGGTCAAAGGTTGAGCATTGCCATTCAACGTGGCAATGCTGCCAGCATTTTGGGCACGTTGCCTACTGGTAGTGGTTTGTTAGATCAGTTTTGTATTATATTGTGAATTTAATAGTTTTAGTTTGGTAGTAGTGTAGATTTATAGAATAGTTTAGTTTGTAGGTTTAGTTTAGTATAACTATTATTTTTATGTCTTATATAATTTTATTTAAGTTTTCACGAAATAAACACCAGTTAGATGAAAACTAAATTAAGAATAATAATAAAAAAATAACCAGACTCTACATTGCATAAGATAATCATTTCTTTCTTTTGTTTTCGACTGCAGTACAAATTATTTTGTTACCAGCATTACTTTTATCACCCACCAATATAACTCCGTACCTAGTCGTAAAGAACACATAAACATTCACACGTATGACGTAACACACAGTCTCAACTTCCTACAAAATGACTTTACAAGGCGACGTGTTTCAGACAGTGGCACTTCGCGAACTTTTCCCACTGCATCCTACAACTACATTCACAGTACACTAACATCCTACAGCCTCTGATTTGCTGCGTTTGTTCTTTGTTTTGATCAATTTTTTTTTTTTTTTACATAATCCTTTAATACATTTTTATGTGATTTTGGCACTATATTATATTGGGCCTGAAGAGCTTAGAGCGAATTTAAATTGGACGTATTTACCTATTCCTCTAAGCTGGGTCTTATTAGTAGTAACGCCCAGCCTAGACCCATCCGAGAGTCCATCTGGTCGCCTGCGTGATAACTTATTGCCCAGGAGAACGGATAGATTCTCGGTTACAACATGAAGCATTATGGTAAGCAGGTAAGTAACCTTTACAAAATGGGCATTGCAGTAAATGGACTTTATGGGCAATTTAAAACATGGCTAGGTATATAAGAAGGCGTTTTGGAGAGAGAATTTTTAAGTAAGAAAATTCATGCCCTCGCTTGGACGCATAAATACAAGATGTGACAGACTGAGAATATTAGAGAATAATGATGGGTGGTATAATTATATGATACTTGAAACTTTCAACTTTTTTTATGTGAAACTTTTATCTATTTTTACATCATCAATAATTTAATATCGTCTACTAAAATTAATTTGTTGACTGAGTAGGTATTTAACATTAAAAAAAAAAACAAATATCGTATCTGAACGAATGTGATAGCGCCTTAATATACTGACCATATTGTGTTCATACAAAACTACATATTCCAAAGGCTCTATAAGAGTAACTCTGATTAAATTATGCAATAAATCCAATGGAAACGGACCCTCCGTTGTGAACTTGTAGAACCAAATTGCTTAAGGTTAAATGTCAGGTGTTGCTAAGCACCAAAATCCGCGCGATGGCGGTGTTTCCCCGAAAACATGTTTTTATATATTTTACGATAAATAACAAGAAATAAACTCATTTTAAGTTATTTTGCGGGTTTTTGATTGTGTTCTTAGCATATATTAGACATAGTTGAACCTAGTAATACCTACACTTTTGAGTGTAAGTCAATCAAAATCCAATTCCTGTATAATGTAATCGAATAACGCACACATAAGCAGAAAGTAAAACTGAAGTTAGGGTAGGAGTTTTGGCGGGAACGCGGAAAAGTTCACGTCGTTGCATTGTATTATTTTTCAAAACTCGTGCTTTTTCCAGTGTTAATGATTAAAATCGGTGGCGTTTTACGCATTAAGTTCTGAATTACGAGCATGAGTGTGGGCAAGTGATATAATGTGGTGAAACGTGTTTTTCGTGTTGCTTCCAAAATTCCATAAAAGCTTCTAGTAAAGTTGCCACCACTTTACTAGGGCATGACTTAGACTGGACTGTGACTACCTGACTTAGACTGGACTATGACTACGCAGACTGTGACTAAGACTTGACTTTACGTGAAATACTCTATCATTATGAAAAATTACAATACTTGACACTGGCTAAATACACTATGTGTGGAGCCAAAATATAAGAGAAAAAAAAAAAAAAAAGTTAGGGTATTGTGAAATTGGCCACATTGTCAAGCTTCTAAATGGCGCAGTTGTAACATTGGTAGATTTGCAATCGTGTAACTCGAGTTCGAATCTCAATACTCGTAGTTTTATTTTGCTATAACTTTTAAACATTATATATTGGCTATCTATTGCGCTGAGTAATAATATCAATAATTGCTATTATTAGGTAAAAATTTAGCTTAGTGTACGCAACGTACTGCACTAGATTGAAAAGTAAAATAAAAGTCCAGATTACATTCAAAAAGATTTATTTTCAATTATTATAAATCTATACATTTAGCATTTATTTTTTACTCTTCTCAGTAAGATTTTTGGCAGCACGCACTTTTTATAAAATGATGATTTCTGGACCATCTTCTCAATAAAATCTTCGTCTCTTGGTATTTCTAACACAGTGATTGGTTGCACTGGTGAAATGAAGCACACAAAGTAATATTTCTGCATTTTTGTCACCCTTAGCCTGGCCTTGTACCTATAATCCAAAGAATATGAATATTTATTTCAAACACATAAGATTTTATGCATTACCATAAGCTAGAACATAGAAAATGTTTCGCCACCAAGTCTTTATTTTTACCCAGCTACGCAAGGATGTTTATGTTTTCCGAGTACATATTTCTTTCGTATTACCACTTCTCATTTCTATAGCCGCATAATGTCTTGAGTAGGTATATAACAATTGACAAAACATTATAATACATTATGACATGTTTTTACTTATTATTTATTATATAGAGGTACTGCACTTTTTTGCCAACACCATCAACATTTTCTTTCATCATCATCATCAGCCTGAAGACGTCCACTGATGAACATAGGCCTCCCCCAAAGAGCGCCACTTTGAGCAGCCGCTTGCCTCCTGCATCTATCAGCTCCCCGCAATTCTGACCACTTCGTCGGTCCACCTTGTGGGGCCGACCTAAGCTGCGTCTTCCGGTTCATGGTTGCCACTCAAGAACCTTTCTTCCTCATCGGTTGTCAGTTCTACAAACGATGTGGCCTGCCCACTGCCACTTCAACTTGCTGATTCTCAAAGCTTTATTGATTACATTTTCTGTACTAACGTAATATTATCCATTTGTATTCACACTGCATATCCAAATATCCACATCCACATACCTGGTAATAATAATTGTGATTTTCATTCATTTTCAGTCTTCCATCTATGAATATACGTGGAAAAACGTTTTTTTCCTTGGCAACCTGAAACACTACTGAATTTCTAACCTCTAACTAGGTACCTATGGTAGGCTTAGATTTTTTGCAATGCATCTGCCCGTCTGTAAAAAAAGAAATAAGTAAGTAGGGACGAAGCACTCGGAATCTAGGATAGTCTTTGTACTAAAAAAAATAGTTCTATTTATGTGTTTATGTTCAACACTTACGAAACATCTTCGCCATGGAAACGCTTGAGCTGAGCATGAACCCGTTTTCGGTTACTTTTAGGCACAGAATATCCGTGAGTTTTATACTCGATTGTGATACTAAGTTAGGTGTATTCATTTTTCTGTTCAGCAAACTTACAAAATACAAACAGTATACCTAACCTAAAACAGACGACAGACTCTGAATTTGTGTTGCCAGTGCACAGCGGTCAAAAATTTTCTTGGATCTTGTATTTGCCTTTCCTGATAAAAGTGATACAGCTTGCAAAACACTTTTCTTTGCTGATATGAATGACATTTTCAAAGGAAACGCGTCTACAATAGAAATTATACGTAATCTCTATGAAAATTTCCAATAGTATACAATCAGATAAATAGCGGGGGTGTAACGGTATAATTATCATAAGTAACTCAAAATGTACACTTGGAAAGTTCTGGCAGCACTGAGTTGAATACCTCACAGTTTGAATTATATTGTTATTACGATTTTGTGTTACACGGACACGGATCGGCAACGTCGCGCGCTGCGACATAGCGCCGCTCTGCTCTCGCAAAGTAATGTGTACTTGCTTACACCATGCACAAACTGACAACGTCGCACGCACAATGCACCACTACAAATGTAAAATTTGTCGAATTTACTAGGCTAAAATAATATACTTCCTAGCCTTTCTATTATACAATAATGTTATTGATTTTGCGGCTACACAAGCCTAAATAAGGGCTATGTTAAGTTATAGCGACTTTTAAATCACACCAGGAACTGAATCTAAGTCAAGCAAAGTTTGTATGGGAAACGTTTAACCTTAATAGAATTCAGTATGCTAATGAAAAGACAGTTAGTTTCCAGCCCAGGCGTAACGTGACGCCATCTTTGCTTATAACGTCTCACGAAACAAGTATTTTAAGTATTTTACCTACCGGTAGTAGGCTGGAGCATTTGGACTGTCTATAGGCCATCGCGGCTAGGATACAGTCTAAATGTTCTTTGTAGATAGTGAAATGAAATGAAATGAAATGAAATAATTTATTATATATGTTTACAAACATCGGTTTAAGCATACAACAGTCCATTTTGACAATTTCAAATTATTATAATCCTGGTTGGAAAACATTGACACCCAAACTAGAAAAACCTGTGTTTTGGCATGCCAATGCCCTCCGCCGGACGAAATGTTTAATAACTAAGTATTGACAATTTAGTTCTTTTAACTTAATATCACCTACGTAAAATCTTTGGGTAGAATGCCAGAAGGGCTTAAAAGTCCTAGTAAGTAACTTTGAGGACAGAGCGTTGTGCTCTTTCCAGTTGAATCAGTTTCGTCTTGCATGCACCACCCCAAACTGAGATGCAATAGCCAATAACAGATTGGCATATTGCGAAATAAACCGACTTAAGTAAGTCAAAATAGATCACATGTCTAAGATTTTCAAAAACCCAAATGAGTTTTCTGATAGTGTAGCTAGCTTACTAGTTTTAGTAGTGTAGTAGTTAGTTTAAAGAATAAAGGCATATCGCCCATTTAAAAAAAAAGGCTATAATAGATAGCGATAACAAACTAAACTATTTAAATAGCTAATAGTGGTGTAATAAATCCCTTCCCTACATCCCTTCCCTTCCCTACATAAAATAAATGTGAAATTCTGGTATGCTTCGGAACACACACATAAGTATATCATAATTTATCCCATAGGTTCTATTGTTCAAAAAATATCGCTTGCGCGATACAGGCCAAGCGGCTTTTTGCCCTTTTTCCATACATTATGAAATTTTATTTGTATCAGCGCCATCTAGGGACAGTGATGTGTCGTTGTTTGTTTGTTACGACTGAACTCCTTAAATACTGAACTGATTTTCATGCAGATTTCGTAACCAGGATATAATAAGGAATAGGTAGTAAGTATAAGGAAAAATCAGGAAATAGGATATATCCTATTTTAAGCGCCGGTTATTTCTAAGCATATTAGTGAATTTCGTAATGAAAACTTAATAATTATGACCAAAAAAATTAATGAAATTTCAATTTTAATATATTTAATATATTTCATTAATTTTTTTGGTCATAATTATTAAGTTTTCATTACGAAACGAAACTGAATTATAAACAACATGGCCGCTTCATGGTGAGATGGTGAGTTTATTTTTGGCCACTGACGGTAACTTTATGTCACCTAGCTGGTGCCTACTTTATCTGGAGGCACAGATTAAAGAAAAAAAATCTCTGTGTAAGATATGACCAAAGAGTAATAATTATAACCGCTACTCTAAGAAGTAGGTAGGTACAATAAGTAATGAGGCTTGTCATTTTAAAAAAAAACGCTAGTTCCGCTTCTTTTCTAGGTGGCGCTGTAAGTACATAGTTTAAACCTTTCAAACCACAGAGTAGTTTAAACATAAGAAAATGCTTAGACTACCTACAAAGAAATGTCAAATTCAGTTAAGTGGACCACGAGTACATTGTCTGTAGTATCTCCTAAGTAGTCTGTGGTGCATTCTTCTTAAGTAAATTGAAGTACAGCAGAGCTGCGAGACAGATAAACGTTAATATTATGATCCAAAATAAAGCCGAGCTATCGCGCAACGAAAATAAAAAAAGGAACAGTTTAGAGTTGTCTGTCAGTATTGTGACACATTTCCAATAACCTGTGGTCTATGCTTGAAACAGTGACAGTGACAGATTTTGGTAAAACCACAACTGGCGCCATCTATTGGGTCGTACTTAAAACACCATTTTTTTTTTTTTAATAAAAGTTCTCATTGAGAATTTAACCTTCTTTGCTACCTATCTATTTTATAGTTTTTCTATTTATGCTTTACAGGTTGTTTGGCGTTTTAGGAGTAAAATAGATACGTACCAAAAGATAATTATTAAAGCTTACATAACTTAAATTTTTATTAAATCTTTCGAATGAAAAGGTTCTGGCTTGTGGATTTAAAAATAAAGCCATTATTTCATTCCTATGCAATGCAGGTAGGAAATTTACTATGCAGAACAAAGACTACACTGACACACGTAACCTATTCAGAAGCATGAGACTGCACAGCATAAGATGTGGCTGCCAAATACCGGTGACTGTCGCGCGTAACCGCTACTGCTGCGAAAGTAGCGGTGGTGCGTGGCAGCCATCGGTGGTTGTGGACGGTGGCCGGTCTGCATCGGGGCTAAGTACCTATAACTATTAGTATAGGTAATGTAGTCCACGCGTGGCAACGCCGCGGGCAGCAGCTAGTGATTTAATAAATACAGTAAGGTGTTGAAGATCCTTATTTATTCGTCATATCCTCGAGAAACTTTACAAAATTATGTTATATCTACGCTTTAAAAGCACCTAGAATATGCCGCCCTAACATGACGTAAAACCAAGGACACAGAGCTTTTCCTCCTAAAGTAACACCGGACCCGTGCGTTACGGAACAAAGCACCGTAACTAACTGACAGTTAACGTTGCTCTTAAAAAAACACCGTTTTATCCTCGACATTATACTTACGCGTCGTTATAAAGCAAGCTACAGACCATTTGAGCTCGGTGCCAGGATAAAATATTATAAAGCGGATGCCACAGTATTTTGTTTTTTTTTTTGGCATGTAGCTTTATGGAGTCATTGTTTTAGAATAGGGAAGGACTCTTTATTTTTGGCGCTAGGACGCATTATTTTTTGCTTTAAACCAAAAAGAGTTGCAAAGCTCTTATTTGCTTCAAAACTCTATCGCGTTTATACTTGACCTATCTGCATTGACCATGAAGCAGCTACGTGAATATAATATCGAGAATAGCCCAAGTCAAATAAGCCGAATTGCCCCTCTGAAGACTGTTCAAGGTGGTGCCGGTATGCCAGGATCTGGCTTTGTTTTTATACGGGTTTCTATCAACCAAAACATATGAAACTACTTGTTATGATGATAAAGAGAATTGGTTCGTAGCTTTTCGTTTTATTTAGACGCTTTCCATATTCTTTGCACAATAAATATCGCACTACAATGAAACAGAATATGCAATGCAGCTCCGTGTGGTCTTGTGGTTACACCTTAACATCTACAATGTTATTTTTATACGAATGCCCGAGTGGACTACAAATCAAGATAACAAGCAGAGATAGGGCCAGGAGGAAATATTTACACATTGCTCTATGCTTTATGCGGGGAAGCCCAAATAAATAATTGTAGTTACACGCGTCGGGATTATTAACGAGAAAATATTGCCAGAAAGGAAAATTACTACAGCTATACATCATAATATTAAAGACACTAGTTGTTTGCTACAATAATCAGAGTATATACGAAAATAGACTTAGATAATCAAACTAATGAGAGGTCTTAAACAAGGCGTAGGTATAATCCGGGAAAGTAAACCTTACAGGATGGCATCGAAGAACGATGAGCCTATTTGTACTATCAGTTTAATAGAATGCCTTATTTTTGAAAGTTGAATCGATTTTCTTTCTCTCCAGCCGTTACTAAGAAAAACAGACAGGGAGCGAGATGTTTGGATTATAAACAAACATCTAAGGAAGCTACCCTTTATTTATAGTGGGGTCTAAGCAAAACAGCGTCTGACTGTGGACTCTATGAAGACAGGGTCCTATACGATAGAAGGCTACGTGGATCAAGATTTCATTACTTACATGAGTATTAACCATTTTAGAGAAACACAATGTAAACCAAGATTAACGATTTGAACAATACGATTGTTAGGTTTAGGGCTGATTCTGTTTCGGACAGATTCTGGATATAACAGATTCATTTTATGGCAGACTCAATTTAAGGCAGTGAACAACATCGAGTAAGTCTTGTGGGTGGGTGTGGGGCAGAATGTAAGTAGGTATGTCTCTTTTTTCCCTTCCGTTATATTCTTTCTTAATCTCTTTATACTCTGTCTTATTCATCTGTTTTCTATCTTTATATTTTCTCTCTTTATCTCTCTCTTCGATGGAGTGACTTGCAAGTCTCATATACCGATTTGTACCGACGCCTATCAAATTACAAGCAAACGCATTTACTTGACGTTCTATAACAATCACCAACAAACGCCTGACTCCGTTTCTCCCGTGATTAACTTCTGTTCCAAATACGCAATTTGTCCAAAGAACAAGTTTATTACTTTCAAGTCGGCCGTTCAATGCAAAGGCCCTGAATTTCAGTCACAATGAGACCAATTACTTCTACGACTCTCTTTATACTCTGTCTTATTCATCTGTTTTCTATCTTTATATTTTCTCTCTTTATCTCTCTCTTCGATGGAGTGACTTGCAAGTCTCATATACCGATTTGTACCGACGCCTATCAAATTACAAGCAAACGCATTTACTTGACGTTCTATAACAATCACCAACAAACGCCTGACTCCGTTTCTCCCGTGATTAACTTCTGTTCCAAATACGCAATTTGTCCAAAGAACAAGTTTATTACTTTCAAGTCGGCCGTTCAATGCAAAGGCCCTGAATTTCAGTCACAATGAGACCAATTACGGAAATCGTAAAGATTCTGGAAACTTCTACGGTTTTCATCATTTTATAGACGGTTAATTTGGCGAGTTTCCCGGTTGTAATTAAAATTTTGTATGAATGGACGAAACGTTTGAATACCTATATATGTATATATACGGAAAGAGGCTTTGAGGACGCCTTTAGACCATATTTAAATAGGAACTTTAAAGAATCTCTAAAATAATTCATTTAATTTATTTTCAAACCAGATATTATATTAGGTATGTAATTTAACTAGATTGTTCTTTTAAATTCAAATGTTAAAAGGACACCCTACAACAAATTTGAAAAATAAATTCAAGAACCTCATGATCACAGCTGCGGCAAGACAAGTGATGCGAAACCTTAGCTTTTCCTGCGCGTGGAACCTTTCTCCAATATAACACTTTCTACAAAATACTAAAACATTTCACACATGGAATCCGAACTTATTCCACCGTCGAGATACATTTATCCTGTTCGCGCCCACTCCGAGGTTTGTTATCTGAGCGTCTGAAGCGGTGCATAACAAGACCCGAAGACAATTCCCCCTTCTGTATTCCTCTCCACATCTACTCGAAATAACAAGGACTCTATTTTCAATTCCTCAATACACGTTGTGCACGTTTATAAGCACATGTACTTACCCTCAAATGCAAGATTTTTGCATACATGAGCGGTCCTATAGCTCGCATAAACGATTATGGGATGAAATAAATTGAATATTTAGATTCCATTCCAAAATTTAAATGGGGTTTGGATTCTTTGCTTGTATACATATGTAATCGAAGTTTAATGTCTTGAATAATTGAATATGAGGTACCTACGATATTTTTAAAGATGCAATAACAGTTGCTTCAATTTTGTTTCGTTTTATAGTCACGCACGTTTTGGGATTCTTTTCAGTACAAATATTTTTTGTTAGTTGCTCTTTTCAATACGTGGCATTTTATTAGTTATAATGGCATACATTATTACATGTTTGGGTTACCGTTAAAAAGCTATTATACAAAATCATTCGGTGGAGAAAAGGAGCCTATATACAGAGAAAATAGAATACGGAATTAGCATACTTCTTATTGCTGCGCTAGTAAAATTGAAGCTCAACCGAAGTAAAATTATGCATAGTATTACGTGGTTCCACATTAAATTGTAGCTGTAAATTCAAATACGTTATGAATTTCCCGTCATCAAACGTTCGCACGCTCGTTAAGTTGACGACGCAGCGTGAACAGTTCCACGGTGCTTTGTTTCATTGCGGAACGCACCAGCTATTTGTCAAAATATTTAACTAAACGCGCTGCTATTATGTTGAAACGTTTGACTACTGCTTTTTGAAACGCTGTGCTTGTGGTGATTAATGCCTATCATACTTGATAATACCGCCGTTTGCAGGAAGCTTACCGGAGAAATTAATCGTCGGTTTCAATTTCATTTACATATACTTCGGTACTTTGTGTTTTCATATGTACCTAAACAACCGTAAAGATTATGTAAGTTATTCTATAGTTTCAACTTGAAATGGTATACTATCTGAGTTTGAACTGGTATATTATCCCGAAAGGCGGCAAATCTATTCCCCAAGGTAGACAATGTTTCTTCTACGACTTTTCTAAATTAATAGTTTTTCATTGAACAAATGCCATGTAAAGTTTATATTTGAATCGAAGATAGCCCCTAGCGCAGCTGGGCGTTTGAACTTCGTCCTTGACCGAATGCACTTAAATGAGTGTTTAGAAATTAATTATGTGAGTGGATTTATTTTTTAGTATGGAGGTTTGGAAACACGCAGTTTCAAGTAAGGTTCTCACAACTTGTGGGCTATCATGGTCCAATTCCCCCCCTTTCGGGATAACATACCAATTCAAACTCACCTTTTATAGACCTGTATTACCTTTATGTATACAGTTATTATTATTATTATTGAAAACGATTCAAATTATTCCGTCCTGTAAAATTTTCGAACACTACTATTTTTATATTACGGTGCAAACCTGAAAGTACTTTGTTCAGAATCATTAAGAGAATCAATTGGTATAATTTTTACACCATGTTACATTTTGTCCTATAGTTGTTTAAAACACATAATAATTATCACAGACCTCAGAAACTAAAGGATATCTACGATAACAATAACGCAAATCAATGAGTCTTTTTTCAGCTTTGCATTATTCTAAATTATTAAAAGCCTCTCAAACTCAAGTAAGCCTATCTAAAAAGACGTAAATTATTAGACACATGTCTCACTCGAAAACATGGTAAGTCTACGGAAAATTGCAACCGTGTACGAAGATATAACTTATTAATTTGTCGTCTCGCAGTAGGACCCTCGTCTTTGTTTGATAAATTGCCTGGTTGTAGTGCGAAGTGCGACGCTGGGATTCCACAAATTGGGTAGTTGGGGGTCTAGTAATTTTGCTGTTGACATTACAGTGCGTGTTATGGGGACATTACGAGGTGTGGTGGGCCGCAAATGTAGGAAATCTTTGCTGTTATATCTATGCAATTTCATAGAGCAGTTTTGATGCCGTTACTATTATGACCACACGGATGGTACAATGTAATTAATGAATAAAATAATATGTGAGGGATTTTATTTAACGCTTTTTAATTTCGTTGTGCTGGTCGGAGTGGTTGCGACAATATATTAAGCGATGTGTTAAAATATTGCTTGTCCGTGCAGTTCCATGCTTCAATAAAATGTTAGCAAAATGTTAGCATGTTGAAGTTATTACTTAGTGCATTTCAAACTTTTCAAGTAGGTAGTTAAGTACCTACCTTCTTTCACAAAAAGCATTATTTATGTATTTCACAATCCATTAGCGTATGATTATTACAATTTCGCATTTCTTTATTTGGCTACCATTTCTACATCCTCCATATCATTCATATTTCTTCTTTTTCCATTTTTTATTGTTATTATTTCTATACTTTTATTTCACTATTCTGAGCGTATATGCCATCTATATTGTGTTAGTTCTATTCTGAGTGCATATCACCATACACATTATACACTAATGCACGATGTATCACATAACCACAATGCAATGGTTGGAATAGATTGCAATGCAATATTCTAAATTAAAATGGGGATCCTGCGTAACATTTTCCGACTGAAAAACAATGCTTTCAACGCAAAACACTCGTGGGGTTTGGACAATATTATAGGTACGATATACATGTTCAGCACAGTGATATTTTGTAAGTAGGTAGGTACCTATACTTACTCAGGGTGAGTATCATAATTTTACTGAAGAATCCCTACTATCTAGTATATTATAGTATGTAGGTATAGTAAATATAGTACTATTTGATATGTAGTACTACATAATAAAAGTGATACGTTGTCTGTTGTAGGTACGTTTGTTTGTCTGTGTGGATGTGGTGTGGATTTTATACCAAAACGGCTAAATCTATTTGGTTAACATTTTGCATGCACGGATATAATTACCAAAAACAACATTTTTTTCCCGGAAAATTATCACTTTTGGCGGAATAACGGGTAATCCACTAAATAATCTATAACTTAAGATATATAATTAAAAATAGTTGTAGTTCTTTAAAAACTTTAACAATCAGCATGTTTTGAACACGCGCCTTATAGGTCGCTGGATTAGCCGCTCTCCCAACTGAGCTATTGGCGCATTCCCCAGTAGCTGCTTGAAGATATATAGATGTCACCACGGCTGCTTCTAGAACGCGCTAAAACTACTCAAATGGTGACTGAAACGAGATTATTACAATGTGACTATATTATGTGAAAACTTCCAGAACAGTCTCTTAGGTCTAAAACAACCATTATCTAGGTAATAATATAATAAGAGATTACTAAGGTCAGCTTTCTATACCTAAATGTCAAAATGTAAACCTTGATACAAGCTATACGGTTATCCAGTTCCAATCAAATGAAGCTTAATCTTCAAAAATAGGACGCCGGAATCAATTTATAACTTGGATTCGACAGTTGCGTCGGTCCAGCGGCTGCGAGGCTCAAGTGGCGGTCATCCGTCACTGTCCAGAGTAAAGCCCCTTAAATGCGTTCTTAAATACGCCACACCACACCACGGTACGTCCGCCCACGTCGTCTGTCCACTCCGATGCTCCCTCCAATCGATAAAATAGTCCTTTATAATACCCGTAGTCCGCTATTTTCGCGCAAAAAGATCTATTAATCAGTATGGGTGTCACAGATAGTGGAGGAGTGTCGAATAAGTTGTTAGCGATCTAAATTGTTAGTTCCTCAGAAGTGAAGATGGCTTTTATAGGTCTTGTTGTATGAGTGGTTTAGTGTGTATATAATAAATAAAAAATAAAATAAAAAAAAACCAATTTAGTGCCATCATGGATTGATTTTTTAAGTGTAAAGCACACTTCAGGTATATCTTTAAAGATATTATAGTTCTTAAAATTTTAGCAACCAGCGGGATTTGAACCCGCGCCTTCTAACTCACCGGATTAGACGCCCTACCAATTAGGCTATGGTCGCATGACCGCTAGCTGCGAAAATCTTAAGGACTATGTGTTCACCGACTAACTAACCACCGACTAACTGACTGTGTCGCCACGACTGCTTAGTCGGTGAACACATAGTCCTTAAAATTTTAAGAACTATAATATCTTTAATTTAGTGCCACTATAACACAAAGAAAACGGCGTAATATAAGTTTATTATAATTGAACTACAGGGCAACAGGGGTAACTTGTGCATGTGCTGTATTCACATAACTGCAAGCACAGCCCTGTTTTTCAAATTACTTCTATGCTTGGACAGATTTTCGCCAAGAAAATATGTAATGAGAGGTTTTAAATACAGATTTCCTATAACTAAATATACGAATAACAATAATATATAAAATCAACATAAATAATAATTATATGTACTGAGAACAGAACAATTTCCGACTTTTAGCATTAACGGCTATTAAACTTTCAAGTAGGTAATTATGTGTGCTCGTATTTGTCTATGAGGGCGTGTGTTTGTATAATGTATTTGTAAGTATGTGTATGTGAAAGGTATGCGGGAGAGGTGTGTGTGTATAATATTTGTAAGTAGGTAGGTACTTGAGACTAATTTAATTATGGTTCAAGGATAAGCAAGTTGGATGGTGTATAGATACAAAGATAATAAATTATTTTTATCAAAGAAACAAAATTTTATTATTCTGTTTGAACTGATACGCCGTTTTAGTTTAGTAGGTTCTTTGAACTATAGTAATTATATTAGTAAAGGTAAAGGCCTAAAATTTCCAATTTCCTTACTTATCCTACTAATAGTACCTAATTTAGTAATACTAACTAATTTAGTGGGAGAACTGGATTAAGAATCGACTTACTTTTTAGTAGAGGTTGCGGTTATTGGATTTAAAGACATGAAATTACCTTTTTTCAGCAAACTAGGTACTGAGTACCGTATCATAAATAAATCCATAACATCAACACCAGGCGGTATCGTGGGATATAATTGAATTTGTGCCTACTCAGCTCGAGGGCCGATCGTCTGTTTATTGTCTAACATTTCTCCAATTGATATTAAATTCAGTACAGTAGACTGCATCAGTTTTACGTTCATTATCTACTGCTAACTTAGAGCTGTGCTAGCCATGCATGCGATCATTATTGCCACGTTCTACAAATCACCAATAAAATGAAATTGAGTGGCCAGAACTTAGAGTATACATTTATGAAGGGCCAGAATCATTTAAAATCCTAAGGCTTACTTCATAGTTCAATTACTATTAATTTCGCACAGCAGTGTGAGTAACAGTGCAGTGTGTGTATTTTTTTCTTTATCACCTTCACAAAAGTCTTTGATAGTCTATAGTTTGTTTATAGTAGTTTAAGTCCGCATCCGCAAGTATTAGTGAATACTTGAGACTTTTGCTTACTAATGTCTCAAACAAGTAATTTATAACACAAACATAATTATCACGTCAAAGTGCGCCATAGGTAACATATTTAGTAATCCTTTCCATCAAGTGAGAGCGTAGTCTAATACTAGATAAGTCTGATATAAAAAAAACTGTGGCCATAGTGTTTGTAATTTGTAGCCATTTCAAAAACAGTTGAAGTTTGGAGATGTACCTACCATTGCGCTCACAGACCTAGAATTTGCGCTTCTATTATAGAATTATAGATTTAGCACCATTGCGTTATTCGTAAGAATTATAATCTTTGTAAAATAATGACAACCTTATCTACTGCTTAAATAAGTTTAGAGCGTTCACTATCTCTTATTCCTCCATTTCACGGAAAACTGACGGAGCTTGAAAGAGCAGATATCAACAGGAAAGAATTAACCAGCGTTGCCTTGGAAATCTATTATATTTCTTATCTCAAACTGTGTGTGAGCTTTTCCATTTTCACCAGAAATTTGAGTAGGTTCTGATGTTGAAAGTTTGTTACGTAATTTTCACGTAAAAATTTTCCTGAAACTGACAGCCAAACCAAAGGAACAAGCTACCATGCATGACTTCGCAAGTAACGTTTGATGTAACTTATCAAGCTTTTAGGGAAGTAATTCAGTGAAGATCTAACGGTGTCATTCTAGCTTTTATTTTAATATGAATAAAAAATATGCCTAACCTTTAGGAAATGTGTTTTGTATTAGTTAGTTATCGGGTTTACATCTAGTAGATAGAAGACAATATAGAAATGTATAGGTATAGATAGGTATTTAAAAATCCTTAAAGTGACCAGGGGGCGTACTGTGAACTCTTAGCGCGATTCAAAACAGACCCTATACTGGATCGCTTGTCAAAATCCACGTACCAAAAAAACAAAGGGATCCAATATAGGCTCTGTTTTGAATCGCGCTAAGAGCTCACAGTACGCCCCCAGAACTGGGTCGTCTGCACTAAGCTCAGTCGCTCTCTTTTTTCTATAATTGCAAGTTATACAAAATATATTCAAAGTATATCGGCTTTTTTTTTTATTATTTCTAATTGAAATATGATAACTCGTGTTTTCCCCGCTTGATATTTATCGGAACGAAAATGTTATAAAACTGCAATCACGGAGTTTTCTCCGGCGCAAAAACAAGAAGTGTTCCTTCCTCGTCGCCAAACTTAACAAGTGGCTACTTAAAGTTTCTTTCTGTAATTGGATGAAAGTTTTACGATCTTGAAGAAAAATGTATGGATTGGATCTTACTATTACAGTAGGTTGAAGATCAGGTAATAAAAATAGTTAACCAATCAATATTCATAATCCAAAACAGTAAAAGAGTCTCCGCATAGAGTGTATAAAATTATTACGCAGATATCATTTAGCTCAGTTGGTTTTAGCTAACCCAACACAAACATTGTATGATGAACATCGAAGTTAGTTCTGTGCTTGCCTTTGCACCAAATGTAATGCAGGTATTCCCTATTTACCTATTTACAAACGCAAACAGAATAAAAGTATTCTAATAACAGTTATCTGGCCGATGCTTTGATTATTTTTGGATTAGATGGTGCTGTGTGAATTGTCTACGAATATTTGTTTAGTATCACACTAATCGGCACCTATCAATAAAAATGTATACTTCTACTACAATAGTTCAAAATCAGATGTTATTAATTCTGCAAATGCAAACGATATTCAAAAAAATGTACCGACTTTTAAAGCTCACTCCGCGCTTTAGGTACGAAGCTATAAGTAGATGGGATTAGGCGTCTAGACGGGTCGGTCCGTTACGCGTAACGGTCAATTCAGACAGAGCAGCAAAATGCTCGAGCAGTTTTAAGTGCTATTGGAATATCAACCTTAATCTATTTAGTTAAAGCTGAAAATAGTATGCAACATTAAAATAGGTAAGATTTTAATGTAGCATACTATTTTCAGCTTTGTCTAAATATAATACGGTTGATATTCCAATAGCACTTAAAAACTGCTCGAGCATTTTGCTGCTCTGTCTGAATTGACCCTAACGTGCCAGAAGAGCAGCGATATAGCGATAGAACGAGAGGCAACTGTTTAAGAAATGCTTGTAGCACTCACTGTGCAAGCTGAACTGCACTTTATAGCGCTGTAGCAAGAGTCGCTATTTATTTAAGTGACTTCGCGGAGTGAATCTTCTGCACGTAGTGCTATATACCATTCTGTGCTATAAAGAGAGAAACGTTAAAACTCTGCAATACAGGTTGTTACGTTTCAGCCTTTTGTCGTACCTCCGACAGATATGTATATAGGGTGTTTGCCCAACAAACTATTTCCTCAGTGGAAGCGCTCCGGAAATTAAAACCAGAGAAAAGTCTCCCGGGACATTAACTCGTTGAGAGAAAGGATTTAATTTAAAATTGGTTTCGTTGGTGTATTTATTTGTTTGCGGGAAGATGAATAAGCACCCTACTGTAGACTGAGAAGTTGAATCGCTCTTGGTAATTAGAATAATGTTTTAGGATAATTTCAAACGCGTCTTGATATTTCGGGGCAATAGTAGGTACGTATGCTCGAATTACGTTTGAAATGCAACCAAATAAAGTAGCCGCAATTGTAAAATAATTTTTCTAGTAAACATAGTGCAGTAAAAAAGTATACTGATACTTCACTAGTCCTTTATCACGAGAGCAGAAAATCTAAAACCCATCCCAGGCTTTACGCCTCCCTAGCGACGGACGCACATCTTTTTAATCTTTGCTAGAGTGTATAAAACCATACGTAGTACATGTTATTTATTCTGCGATAAAACAGCGATGACGTCACAGTACGGGGTACAATGTAACATTCCCTGGATAAAATAAATCCTCCACTAATCAGACAGTTCTGTGTGTAACTGGAGCATGTTGAAGTTGTTAACTGCATTAGGGTCGTGGTAGGAGCTTGTTATGAGCATGTTTTGTTTTTACTTCCTTTGTGAAGGAGTACCTAAATGAAATTTATAATTTTGCATTGTCCGTAACTAGATGGTAGGACTTTTCTGCAAAGTTCGTATAGGTACCGTTTTGCCAGTTATTCTGCCGCCAAGCAGTAGTGTGCAAGCATTATTGTGTTCCGGTTTGAAGGGTATTGCTACTAGTGAAATTACTGGGCTAATGAGACTTTATGACCTGATTACACAGTCTTGTGATCTTATTACAAGACTGTGTGATGTCTCAGGATGACGTGCGCAGGGCAATGTCCCGCGAAACTTTATTGTTTTAAAGTTCCGAGTGGCACTGCAACTGTTATGGGCGGCTGTGTCGCTTAACATCAGGTGAAGGACCTGCTCGTCATGTCATTCATTCTCTTAAAAAAAGTTATTAATTTTAATTTCATCATCATCATCAATGGCTGAGAACGTTTCATCTCCTTTATGTATAATACATAATATTATAGCGTATAGCGTATGCAGTAGGTACCTACTTGTAAGATCTTACTTATAACAAATTCAGATACTTTAAAAAAATCGCTTAATACAACCCATTATTCAAATCATGAGTGAATAGACAAGCGTGTTACACCTTCAACCATATCGTCGCTCCGCGGCGAGATTGTGGTCAATCACTAGCCTAACTCACGGGTTAAAAAAATTGTAGCAATATCGAGCTATAGGTACACATAACAATTGCACGGTGTATTTATCTTATATCTTTTTTTGTGTACGAGTGGGCCAAATAAATAACCACAGAAGCTGTTGACAATGAACAGGTCCAGTGAATGAGCACACAGAAAAACTTTAATAATCACCACATGAAATTTATTATATTAAAAAAGCCTAAAACTGAAACGCACCTAATCATAACTAGAAGGGTAGCAGAAAAACAAAAATCCAAATAAAAACATAGGCCGCGTCATCACTCCGGTGAGACAGTGTTCAAATGATATGCCATAAATTATAAAAAAATAAATAAAAAAATGTTAAAAAGTAAAAGTAAGTACCTAAATATAAAAAGGTTGGTAGGCGACACAAGCTTTTTAAAACTATAGCAGCTTTGGTAATGACATCTCAATTATGTTTTCAGATTATATATAGGATATAATAATAAATATTTAATTTAATTAAGTAAGTACCTACGAATAGTATTCGTGAGTAACTAATATAATTAGCAACTTTGTCAAAGTGTGGAACCTAGGTGTTTACCATTTTATATATAGGTAGGTCCATGATGGTAGGCATCAGACGAGGAAAATGTTTCTTTCCTGCTCCGTGATATTTGTACTACTATTTTGAATATATTTATACACGGCCATTCTTCACACGATAGTATACCTCATAATTATAATTATGTTGTAAGATTGACTACAATTATGACATACTTACCGTATAACTCATTTCTCATTATCAAAGATACTTAATAAATGACTTTTGTCGTGCTCTTTGACCATTATCAGAACGTAAATATAGAAACACTGTGATATTTATCCAGTCACAGTTGTGAAATCAAATCAGTTTACATCGTGAAGCTGAGCGAGTGCACGCAGAAGTTTGTTATAGAAGTTTGTATTAGAAGTTATAAGATATAAGTAACTCGGAAAGAAACTTCAACTCCCACTTCACTCATGTAAGTGTAAGTTCTAAGTAGGTACTTGTTTTACGTTTTACAATTATTAGCTTTCCTTTCTCTACATGAATATACTCATGCATGTTGCCTGTTTTTTTTTTCAAACTTATCGATACATAATTTAGGATTTCCAAATACCTAACCCCTTCTATTTTACTGACTTCCGTTGTTCGTTCTTTTAATTTATTTTTATCATTATAAGGTTACACTATTGTCATAGAACATATAGTATATATCGATAGATCGTCATCGCTCGTAGAACTGACAACCGATGGGGAAGAAAGGTTCTCGAGTGGCGACCACGAACCGGACGACGCAGCGTAGGCCGGCCCCCCTCTCGGTGGACCAACGATCTGGTGAAAGCCGCGGGGAGCCGATGGATGCAGGAGGCGAGCAACCGCCCAAGGTGGCGCGTTCTGAGGGAGGCCTATGTTCAGCAGTGGACGTCTTCAGGTTGTTCATGATGATGACTATCGTCATAAATACGGCAATTGCGAAATCTGGAGAATGTATCTTATTCAGACCTTCAGTCATATTCCATATTTTATTAGGTATTCGATATTCAGGACGCGAGCAGTCTAATATTTCAGAAATTTTGATTTTAGGACTTGGTCGGATGTGATCCAAATCAAAAGAACGATAACTATAACTATAAATTGATCAATACCGTTTCACGCCTGATCCACCTTAGGGACGACACGCCGGTCGTGTTATTTGCTCGTAGGGTCCCGCAGGACGCTCGAGATCCGCCAGCTACAGTCATGGAGGGATAAGAATCAATTTGTCGGCACAACATTGCCCCTATTCGATCTTAGTCTCGCGTTTGACTGATACATAACGCAGGGATGTTGCATTCCCCTGACGAAAGAAAGTAGAGTAAAATGAAGCGTTGACAACGAAGTTTGATTTCTTGTCAATTCTTGCAATGTCAACGTAAATTCATGATTGAATTTACACATTGTTGCAAATATCGCCTATCTTCTTTATTTAAAATAATTATTTTGTTTATTATGTTGGTAAAGTACACACACAGATTGTTTTTTCTCTAATCCGTGAGGACACATCATGATTAACAATGATTAAGTATTATGGTGAGTTTTGGCGGGAACGTGAAAAAGTTCACGTCGTTGCATTGTATTATTTCACAAAACTTATGCTTTTTCTAGTGTTAATGTTTAAAATTAGTGGCATTTTACGCATTAAGTGCTGAATTATGAGTATAAGTGTGGGCAAGTGATATAATGTAGTGAAACGTGGTTTTTCGTGTTGCTTCCAAAATTCCATAGAAGCCTCTAGTAAAGTTGCCACTACTTTACTAGGGCATGACTTAGACTGGATTATGACTACCTGACTTAGACTGGACTATGACTACCCTGACTGACTGTGACTAAGACTTGACTTTACATGAAATATTTCATAATACGATGAAAAACTACAATACTTGACACTGGCTAAATACACTATGTGTGGAGCCAAACTATAAGAAAAAAAAAAAGAAAAAGAAAAAGAAAAAAGAAAAAGATATTTATTTGTTCTGTTTTAGGTAACAACTTGTGAGTCACTAGCTCTCACGGTAGGATACCCTGAGTCTGTGGGAGCTAGTTCTCTTCGAGGTTCATCTATTATAATATTAAACTAGACTAGATATAATTATATATAAAATTTGTACAGCTAAATATTTATAATTTACATATGGGTAATAGAATCTAAGACCAAATTTGTGGAAAAGTTGTGTGAGGTGGGGTGTGGGGTGTGGGGGTGTGTGTGTGTGTGGGGGTGTGGGGGTGGGGGTGGGTGTGTGGGTGTGGGTGTGGGTGTGTGTGTGTGTGTGTGTGTGTGTGTAGATGGCGTGGGAGGAGTAGGGAAGAGGAAGGGTGTGATTGGTGTAGGGTGGTGTTTAGGGAAGGGTGAGAAGGTGTGTGTGGGTAAGTGTATGACAGTGTAGTTTAGACCTGTATTTTGAGTAAATTTTCCGTGCTTCTGTAGTCAAGCGTCAGAAGGTATTCCTTTATTTTGTTCCTACATATCCATTTAGTGTCTTTAACTAGATTTAGGGTACTGTTAAGTTGATTATATAAGTAGCATCCAGAGAAGTTGTAGCACCTCTGTCCTGTCCTTGTTTTTGTTGTATGTGACTTCCACATATACCTACGGCTAGATTTACTGGAGTTAACTTTAGCTGATAGGAGTGAAGTTTTATGAAAACGTAGAGTACATCCCATTACAAAGTTTTGCCGTACTGTAAGTTCTTTGGTGTCTTTGTAAAGTTGTTGAGTCGGGTATCTGAAGGGTTTTTTGTATGCGACTTTTAGTACTGCACGCTGCGCACGTTCTGCCTTTATTAAATGTGTACCCAAGGCATTCCCCCATGAAGTTATGCAGTAGTTAATAATAGATGCGCAAAGTGTTGTGTACACCATTTTTACTGTTTTCGAATCTGCTACTGCCCTTAGTTTTTTAAAAATGTAAATTAATTTTCTTAGTCGACTGCTCTGACTGAATCAGACAAAACCGATCTCATTTTTTAAACATTGCCATCTGATCCCAAAGATCAATTACTCATAGTTCCATCTGATCGTACGTCAAATTCAATGATATTAGGTATCTACCATCGTCGGCATACCGCATAAGTGCTTACTGAACGTATTATGTAAAGCAATAGACAAATGAAGTATCTGACAAACCATGGTACATACCACAAGAAGTATATATCCAATTTTACCATAACAAGTGCTCGCTGTACATTATAACCTCTGAACTCACTATCATACCGCGAGTCCCACGTGACTGTAATAAAAATGTTCAAACATAAAACAATTGTTAAACCGCAGGCGGGAACGATAGCATGCGGAACAAATATGGCTGGCAACCGAGGCGGGCCGGGGGCGCAGCGCACTTGCCAAATGTGCCATCCGATAGCACCAGAACATTGTTGCAAATTTACAGCTACCCTATTAGCACTAAATCTAAACATTAACCCGATTTCGTAACCAAACTTCACGGCTACCGCGCGAATGTCGGTCAGGAGGGTTAATTTCACTCGACGCCCGCTTTTGGCGAGCTATGGACTATAAATGTCCCACTTTGAGAATGGGATTTTTTTTGTCATTACAACGCAGACAATGAGCTCTATATACGAATGTGATTGTGATATTCAACTGGGAGAAGAGGTTTTTCATGTAGACAAGCACAGTTGGAGTAACTATACTTATATACAAATTAAACAATGCGTTGCGTAAGCATTTCGATCTTGTAGTGCCGAACGTAGTGCATTTAATATAAGAGATTCTGAATAAAAATTTGACAAACATAATTTTTTTCTTACAGCGAACACCAAGGAGTTTAAAATGCTGACAAACGAAGTAACGGTACCGGTCCCGGAGATAGTAGATCGGGACTTTACGAAACCTTTGTTATGTGGCCCGGGGCCTTGTGACGTCTGGCCTTCAGTTGAGGAGGCTTACAGCAATCCAGTTCTTTCTCCGATGTGTGATGAATACTTTAATGTAGGTGATTGAACTATTTCATTATTAACAGGTATTGTCCCAATGAAACAATCAAACTACGGCCACGCTACGTTACTTTATAAGTCGATTAAACATATTTATAATTCTGTCATGGATTGATTTTTAAGTGTAAACCACAGTTCAGGGATATCTGTAAAGATGCCTTAAAATTCCTTTTTTAGTCCTTAAAATTTTAGCGACCAGCGGGATTCGAACCCGTGCCTTCCAACTCACCGGCCATGGTCGCATGACCGCTGACAGCGAAAATACGACGACTGCTTACGGCTTTGCTTGACGGCTGCTTAGTCGGTGAACACATAGTCCTTAAGATTTTAAGGACTATAGTATCTTTACAATTCTGCTTGAAAAAAGCTATCAAAGCTGATCTCTACTACTAGCTATCGCTGTAATATTTGTACTATTATTTTTTCGGTGGTAATAGTCATAAATTACAGATTTGCAAACTCTACATTTTCACTTCTGATACATTATTATACTGGCCATATTCCCACAACAAGAAAATTCTCATAAAAATACCACATTACCATTGAAATCACACATACATCTTGCAAGTCACAGATCAAAGCAATAAATTCTACATCTGCCACTGGATCTCGTAAGTTTTATTCAGAACCAGCAAACAAGTCGAGGGTAGTAGACTCATATGTCTCTCGACCTCACAAGGTCAACCCTGTGATTTCTCAAGAGATATTGTTTAAACTAAGGACTCACATGCGCGACCAAAGTAACTACAGCTAGTAGTAAAATAAAGTTCAAATAACATTACGTCTGTTCACCCATTTCCACGTATTTGAAAGTGTGTACACTTAATTGTTTTTGTTGCCGTGTGATCCCGGTTTGTGAATATGACCACCCCAACTCTTCCTACGGGTGCCCTAAGAGCCAGCTAAGGGAATATCCAGAGAATGGGCAGCAGCATTTTCCTCGATACATTGAAATCTTGCGATTACCAAGCCACCAGCCAAGCCTGACGATTATGGCAAATCCCCCTCTATGAGCGTTTAAACTGCCGTTTTATGAGGCAGGCCTGTGTTCAGCAGTGGACGTCTTCCGGCTGATAATCTGATACTTACTTACTGTATGCAATTATCCATTTTGGGGAATGGCATAGGATACTAGTCGTCCGGAAGACGCAGCGTAGGCTGGCCCCCCACTGTGGACCGACGATCTAGTGAAAGCCGCGGGGAGCCGATGGATGCAGAAGGCGAGCAGCCGCTCAAGGTGGCGCGCTCTGGGGGAGCCTATGTTCAGCAGTGGACGTATTCAGGCTGTTGATATTGACTAATCGTTTAACGTATAATAAACTGTACTGTAGCGACACCACTATGTAACTTACTTCTTGCCCTACGCATGCGAAACTTTAGGCAGCAGCTCGTATATTTTTTACAAAATATACGAGTCTGTTGTCACGTAGCTGCGATGGATGTTCCAAACACAATACAAATAATTACTCGTTTAACTCGTCATGCAAATAAACTTGGACCATAATAAACAATTTATTAACATTTACTAACTTTGTAAAAGGATTTTGCTTTGCAGTCGTGAGGTCGCTGAAGTGTGTCCGGAGTTATAAACTTTCCCGTTGTGAAATGCAATAGACATTCCGTACCAAGATATTATTTGGATTATATTTGGAATTATGTTGCCATTTCTTTAATAGGATCTTCTCGGCCTCGGTTTGTAATGGCTTCGAGCGGCTTTATGGGCATTAGAATTAGATTATCTCAATTATTGTCGTGTTTTATGAGCATTTTTATGTGTTTGTAATGATGATATAAAACGACCCTAATGAAGTGAATTACTGTATGATATAGGTAATACTCGGTTATATGTATAATGGGTTATGCTTGTCTCATACACATATTATTTAGTAGTGACTTGGATAATACTTATCACACTCATAAAAATAATCCAATTTGATACATTTAAAAAACTAATATTTAAAACTCACGAAACTCACTTTTTTTTTCTTATATTGTGGCTCCACACATAGTGTATTTAGCCAGTGTCAATTATTGTAGTTTTTCATCGTATTATGAAATATTTCATGCAAAGTCAAGTCTTAGTCACAGTCAGTCAGGGTAGTCATAGTCCAGTCTAAGTCAGGTAGTGTCTAAGTCATGCCCTAGTAAAGTAGTGGAAACTTTACTAGAGGCTTCTATGGAATTTTGGAAGCAACACGAAAAACCACGTTTCACTACATTATATCACTTGCCCACACTTATACTCGTAATTCAGCACTTAATGCGTAAAATGCCACTAATTTTAAACATTAACACTAGAAAAAGCATAAGTTTTGTGAAATAATACAATGCAACGACATGAACTTTTTGACGTTCCCGCCAAAACTCGAAACTCACTTAACTCTTTGAAATTTTCAGGTGATGGATGATATTCGTGCTGGTATCCAGTACATATTTCAAACACGTAGCAAGCTGGTCCTCGCCATAAGTGGTTCCGGCCATGCTGGCATGGAAGCCGTGATTACCAACTTGGTGCAGCCTAAGGAGACACTGCTGATAGCTTCAAGAGGGATATGGGATGAACGTGCTCTCAGGATTACGGAGAGACATGGTACATTATTGTTACCTAAGATTGATTTTTAGTATATTATATAGATATCTTTTCTGAATGAGGTAATGTCGAAGTTGATGCAGGCATGTTCCCCATTTATTAGCTTATATTTCGGGAAACCAAGTCACGGTAGTTAATATTCTTCCAACTAACTTTTAAATGCAACTATTAAGTCCTCTATCATTTCATATAAACTTATTCTTAGGTAAATCTAAATGAAAATGAGGTTTCTTTCGCAAAATAAATGCACATAATCTGACTGATTGGCTACAGAACGCTTCAAGACTAAACTCGGTTTTTTACAAAGAGGTATATGTACTACGTACTAGAGAAGCTATTCAAAGCACAAATAGTTGTCATTTTTTGTATAATTAAACTTAAATCCGCTACAGCGCTTTACGAGATTAAATCGTCTAACCAACGATCACAACACGCAGCGTTAGTGCCATGGCACATTCGGATCATCATTTTTACTGCTATTCACTGCTGCACGTGCAGTCGCTTTGAGAGCTGAGCATCGTATGAGCGAGAAGATGCTCATTGGCATATTTACAGTGGTTGACAATGCAAGTTAGAGATGTCCTGTCTGGTGTATACATAGAAGTCTTTGGTTTTTTAGTGTCTAGAATATAGGTAGAAGGTAAAGACAAATAATGTGTGTTGTGTAGACTCTGTAGATACATGTTTAGTATACTGCCCTCAATCGGTACTGGCGGTTGGTTTCGTTCTAATAGCGAAGGGGAACAATAAAAAATTCTTTACCTTATAGTTAAACTATTAATCACGTTTCGTTCAAGTTCTTGATCAGGTAGATTTTTGCAGCTACCTAAAAGCCCACGCTCTATTTTCAGGCATAAAAGCAGCTATCACTAGAGTTCCTATGCACGCTACCTTCAGCCTTGGGCAATTAGAGAAAGAGCTGAAGAAGGTCCGTCCTCACGCTCTGTTCATCACACATGGTGACTCTTCAACCGGCAATGTGCAGAACTTGCAAGGTCTGGGAGATCTCTGTCACAAGTTAGTATTGCCATGGAACAAGAAGGATGGTATTGCTTTTACACTAGAATCGTAAGCTTTCACCGAAATAATCGCGCATTTTGCAATATTGATTAGAAATCATAATTGTTATTTGAAAACGCTCCATGCGCATACCAAATTAATCAATGCATTGAGATACTCGTACACAAACAAGACAAAACAACAAGATCTCATGAGCTGTTAAAATTATTTAAATTTTATATGCTCGCTGAAAACATTGTAACTATTCTGAAAAAACAAATTATTTATTTTTTAAAGTCAATGCTGTGAATTCATAAATCCACGTTAAACTTTTTTCAAACTATAAGGAAAATCCGCTCGCAACCAAGTTTAATAGTTTCCTCAGTTGTCATGTCAAGCCAACGTTAAAACCATTACACCAGCGCTATTTTCAGTTCCAAACTAAAAAGCAAAGAACTTTAGCAGAAAAACTATTTGATTGCCCCAAGAATACTGAGACCAAGACACGGAAGTCGAACAATTTAATTACATTTGCTATCTCTTTCGCTCGTGACTTGGCGTTTCAGCACATTGGCTCAGCTTGGCGGTGAGCGTGGCTACGAGAACTTTTAGCTATTCTTCAGGAAGGGATCATTATCAGCATCACCGAGCGGGAGACAATTAAACAATGCTCTAATTCAACATTTCCTGTATTAATGAGAGCATTGCACAATAAGTATTTCAACGCTAAATAGTCATTGGTCGCATAATAGTTTACGTTAACGCTCCGCTAATCGCTAAGCTCATGCTCCAAAATGCATCACTAGATCTGGGTCTCTCTGAATACGGTTCAAGTTGAGAACTCTTTAATTGCATCCTGCGAAGGAGTCCGCAATTAGCATGCAGCGGAAAGTAGCAGCAGAGAAAGTCAAGATAGAACTTTTCGGCTCTGATTAAAATAAATTATGGTACAAATTAATTTTATGAACTTTGAACGAGAGCAGTCAGTTTAACGACGGCTGTAAAGGGGCTGTAATCGAGCAATAAAAACATTATCAGGGTTTGAATAAAATCACGCGAGGCAAACAACACCCTTTAGTTTTTTGTTTTATCTGTAAGCTTTATCACATCTTAGGCCGTAAAGCAAAGCTAAGTTGTAACTTTTAGCGTGTTGTGATAGTGCATGGTTTTTACTGAATTATTTTAGACTTTGATTCTGCATTGTTCACTTCAACAATAGAAAATCTGTTTTGGTGATCTGTTAAAATACATACATACCTTCTGTAGATAAAAGTTAGCACCTATATTACTTCCAATAGCACGGTTTTTGGTAGGCACTTAGGTAGGTATATCTGACAATTTACTATATAGGTGGTAGAACTTTTCTGCAAAGTTCGTCTAGGTAGATACCACCGCTTTGCCAGTTATTCTGCCGCCAAGTAGTAGTGTTTAAGCACTACTATGTTCTGGTTTGAAGGGTATTGTAGCTGATGAAATTACTGGGCAAATGAGATTTTATGAACTGATTTCACAGTCTAGAAATCTTTTTTAGGCTGTGTGAGGTCTCAAGAGGACGTGCGCAGTACGCAGTCACGCGAAGCTTTAACTCCGAGTGACACTGCTTGCAACATGTTATAGGCGCCCGTGACACTTAACACCAGGCAAACGACTAGCTCGTCACATCATTCTTAACACAAAAAAACTTATAAGACATCTAATAAAACTTTAATATCATCATTTGCGCTGATCACTTATTTATTCAGGTACGGTGCTCTTCTCCTAGTAGACACAGTGGTATCTTTAGTGGGTAGTCCTTTCTTCATGGATGAATGGGGAGTCGACGGAGTCTACTCATCGACGCAAAAGGCGCTTAGTGGGCCTGCTGGCATTTCAGCGCTTGGTTTTAGTGCTCTTGCTGAGTAAGTATAAAAATTGCATAATACTTATAAACATGGTGCTTACAGTTGACGTCTATGAAACCCAACAAAATGTTCCAATGAAATTTTTCAGACAAAAATTAAATAAGCGGACACACGAGCCACCGTTTTACCTGGATTTCAAATTACTAGCACAGCAGTGGAATTGCTACGGGAACACTAGAGCGTAAGTAACTAAATTTTAATATTACTTTGATAATTAATGTCAGGCTACTTCTTTTACAGTGATTTACATAGAGCTTGTCCACTAAAATAAATAAGCTTTTGATTTTAAATTTAAACGCATTTTTACCAAATCTCATAAGCATAAATAACAACCATTATTATTTCCACGTCCGGTAAGTAAAGCCTGGCTGACAGGAGAAAACATACCACAGCTGCATTCACAAGCTAAAAAAATTTGGTTTACGATAAATATATAGATATAAAAAATATAAAATATATATGCACTTACATAATCTGTTTTCTATAGAATTTTCGTTTAGATAGTTATTTTGTTTATTTTTTTTTAGCTACCACCACACGTTGAGCCCGCCACTAATCTGGGCTCTCCGCGCTTGTATCAAAGAAGTCTGCAAAGAGACTTTGCCCAGAGCCTGGGCACGACACGCAGCTACCACGGCACACTTCCACAAACGACTTGAAGAGTTGTCCTTCCAATTTCTGGTGCCGAAACCTGAGGATCGTCTATCAACGGTAACAACGGTGGTGCTGCCCAAGGGATATGACTATTTGGAGTTTTCTAAAACCATGAGAGCCAAGTAAGTAAAGTTTTATAAGTTTTTTTATGCCAGACAATGTTTTTTCTACTATCCTCGGCTTTACTGCCTCGTCACAAAATTATTTACCATATATTATTTCTGCCACACACCTGCAAGGTATCGAATGAGCTTCCTTCTGAGGTGTTTCCGCTGAGCTATGCAACATGGGGCACTTCAAACGATGGGTAAATGGAATCTTAAATGGTAGGCAACGCATCGGCAACGCCCTGGGTGTTGCAGATGTCTATATAATAGGCGACGGTAACTGCTTACCATAAGGCGGGCCATCAGCTTATTTGTCTGTCTGTAAAACTTACAGATGTTATTTAAGTTTACTAAATCACATCATTAATTTTATTTTTACTAACGTCTTTCAGCCACAACATTCTAATCTTCGCCGGGTTGGGTCCAACAGTCGGCAAAGCACTGCGTATCGGCATTATGGGAATAAACTCTACTATTGACGTAGCTGACGCCATTGCTGATGCTATGGCAGACACCTTGCGAGTATTGAAGAAATCCTCACTTTAATTAACTTCGTTAACTTAATGAATTAATGAAATTTGTTAAAATGTATAAAACTTGCTTTTTTCTTCATTATCATTAACAGCCTGAAGATGTCCATCACTGAACAAAGACCTCTCCCACAAAGCGCCACTTTGAGTGGCTGCTTGCCTCCTGCATCCATCGGCATTGGCTTCCCGCGGTTTTAACTAGATCCTCGGTCCACCTAGTGGGGGGCCGATCTACGCTGACACATGACACTGTTATATAATTAATTTTGTTAATACTACTTAGAAATTACAAATACTTACGTAAGTACACCACTGTAAAAGGAGTCAACATTTATATGTCCACTATTTTCCACGTTGTCACATTTCACTGCACTTTCAACATAGTGGAGGGAGTGAGGAAATAACATGTGTACAAAGCTCAAATCAGAATCGCTTTTGCAAAGAATGTTTCATTTTTAGGGTTCCGTAACAGTTTTGCAATAAAGAAACCCTTTGTGGTGAAGTTGGGCATGACATGACAAGTACGTCTCCACACTATCATGCCTGCCTAAGGTTCCATTATAGGTTAGATGTAATGTACGCCACAAATGAAATGTTACAGAGCATCATTGAAAGGAATAGAGGAAACAGTTCTTATTTTTACTTATTAGGTGAGAGTCACCTTTGATACCATGACAACACCGAGAGCCACAGCTAAGTGGTAGGATCCTCTCACCAACGAGTGAAGTCATTATCAGATGCGAACTTACTTCTCCTCACCTTAAACCTTCAGGACCCGAAGGTTCCGAAGGAGGGTCACCAGCCTTCCCCATTTGACCCGCCCTTACCACCGTGCAAAACTCTTTCTAATTCCTCTTTACCCCTCTTTTTCTTTTTTCCCTTTCAATAAGACTCACATCAAAAGTTAAACTCTCATCACAAGTTAACTGTTCGATCACAAGTAATCTTAGTTTTTAGGCCTAGTTTAGTTTAGTATACTTATTATTATATGTTATCTAAGTTTTTAAATAAATCGTGTTATAAGTTTAGAATATGAAAAGTAATCTTTGAACCACTTAGTTACCCAGCCTAGCCAGGATTATTAACAATTACCTCTCGTAGTTGTTTCGTTACAATGTTACCAGCACAGATAACCTAAAACTCGGAATCGATTCACTCTCGATTAAAATCGCATTTCGCGACACCCTTAATTCGGGTTTTATTTTTAGTGTTTTGTTTTATCTAATGAACAACTTTTATCTGATGATTGAAAAATCACGCCTTAGAGTATCATACCTGCTAATATTACTCTTTGTTTCATATACATTCTTCACAGAGTCTTTTTTCTTTAATCTGTGCTTCCAGATAAACATGTAGCACCACAGACCTGTGTGTGTGGCACTGAGTGTAGTCAATGGTTTTTTGCTCTATTCTGTGACATATCGTAACTTACCGTAAGTAGCCAAAAAAAAAACACCAATCGGCCATGTTGTTTAAAACTCCGATTCGTTTCGTAATGAAATCTTAATAATTCAAAAGAATTACCGATATTTCAATTTTAATATATCCTATTTTAAGCGCCGGCTATTTCTAAGCATATTAGTGAAAACCGCATGAAAATCCATTCAGTATTTTAGGAGTTCAGTCATAACAAACAAACAAACAAACAAACAGACAAAGTGTATACGAAGTGGCTTAACGTGATCAGCGGCTAATTTTAAGCCAACCCGTGTGATTATTTTTTTGATATCTTGCAATTACAGACTTTTTTATCTCTACAGTTTTATTATATGTATAGATCTGTTCATATGGGAAGAATAAAAAAATAAGTGTTCACAGGTCATTTATTTCATATACTGTTGTGTTTTACAAACTATTCACTGGATGCACGTTGACTATCCAAATTATGCATAAGTTTTACAATTTCATAAAATCTTGTGATATGTCTCAGGAATTGAATGTAGATAATCAAATTATCTATGAAGAACAATACAATTCCGTTAATAGCCCTACGTTTGGGCATAATTATTTTATAACATAGAAAAAACAATGCAATACAAGCGAGTTCATAGTATTCGTATAATGGCCATTAGTTATGTTATTCGCAAGCCATAGATGACTAATTTTCTATTGTTAGATTATACAAAAAATATTAAATCAAGATAAATCTTACGTTTATAATATTACTTACGGGATCATTACCGTGATTTGAATCATTTCTGAGGTCCCGATATTTCGGCACAGTTACATGCACCATGTTCACGGGTAGACTGAAAATGCGGGTGGATGATAAAAAAGGAAAGATGATTCAAATCACGGAAAAGATCCCGTAAGTAATATTATAAACGAAGATAAATCTTGTGCTTAATTGAGTTTTCATAAAACATAATATTCTAAGTATAGCCAATATTAACACTATAAATACAAACTCCTCACAATTTTGATGGACTAGAACCCACAACGAAACGTGAAAATTTTATTTATACAAAGTTTACAGATTTTTGGCAATGTTTCTCGAGAAGTTTTTGAATTCAATCTTGACTTTACAAAATAATTAATTGAAATTATCTTCAGACCTCATCTCACACCAAAATTCCTAGTTCCTTTGCATAAATATTCATCATTATACAAAAACAGTATGCGTTCTTAACAATGGTCTATATAACTTAATATTTTCGACTTACATTTCCTAATAATACCTTTTACTTCACCTTTAACATTGATGAGGTCTTCTATAGTAAACGATCCTTACAAGCAAGAGACGTAGATATATGTATGCTAGCTATACATGGCATTCATTTCCATCACATCGAAACATTTGGACTAGCTTCCTTAATTACCTAACTAAACCGTTAAACTAGTAATTAAACAAAACTAGTCACGTGCTTTTACCATACACTTAATTAACGTAATTATTAATTATATCGACGGTACAATCCGTAATATTAACTGCGTAAAGTATACAATGTTAAAACAAAGTCTATAACAAAATATTTTACTATTTACAAATTCATCATTACGACAACCAAATTGTCATAAATATATTAATGCAATTACAAATATGAGTTACATTAACTAAAATAAAATAAAATCCTAGCTGCAAACCGAAGCGTGAAATAATCTTAAAACGAAAGAATAGAAGCGGGCTTAAGAACGGAACCCTGCGGCAGTAACTCATGCTTGCAATCAATTTGTTCCTAAATAAAATAATATTTAAATAAAATCTATTTCGACACAGGTTTTAAACTAGAACTAAGAATAAAATGTAGGTAATAAACGATTCAGTTAGGTTTAATTACAATTGTATGGTACTAAATACGTTATACAAAACTAAAAGCAAATGCACAAACAAGGCGACCAATACAATGTGTGATGGTATACACGATTACCTACAGGTGCGTGTCCGTATTAAAATAGAAACGTAAATAAATATGCACATAAGTAGTTAATAAAGTTTATATTTACATTTAAGAAAATATGGCACATCTTATATCGACCGCGCTCGCACCTCCTATTATTGTAACGCTCGAGCGATCGAGCTTAATCACTAAAAATACTATACGAATCAGTGGGACGACTATGAATGGACCAAATTACATTCTCTAGGTACTGACAATATTTTTACAAAAACCGACAGAAATTAGGATTCAAAACTTGTAACACTTGATTGATATCTTGTGTGGGATAATGAAAACAGTGTCATTAAGTAATTTGGTCATTTCAAAATCGCGAAAAATATCAGATGATAAGGTAATGCGCCTACAAAATTTCGTGTTATCATAATACCAATTAAAATACCGGTGGGTAAGTATATTCAACGCCTTTCATTACGCTGTTAAGCTATACCAATCAAAACCTGCCGTCGCGCGGCCGACCGTCCTCCGTCTACGAAACCTATCGGCCTACCATCTGTGAGGGAGTGGATATACTGGTAATATTGAAGAGAAAACTGCATGCAATAAGTAAAGTAAACAATAAATAATTCTTACGATATGAATGATGACTTGAATAGATTAGGAGTTAGGACATACTTAGGTTAAACTAAAAAAAATCGCAATTCTTAATCATGAATGTAAATAAAAAGAGTTAAGTGAAAACAAGACTGATAAATTCTTAAATAAGTATTTTGAATCCGAACACAAGCAAATAATAGCTGGAGAACATACAACTGGTAAACAAATACTTGATGATGGAGCAGGGGTGAGTTCATTAAAATATATACCTATTTACATAGATTTTAGAGGTGTTATAGTTACGCACAGTATACATACAGGAAATAAGGAGACAAATATTAAATAGAGCGATGTAAAAAACAGTATTCAACTCCACTATCACAGAGCTTCAACCGATACAACCTAAAACTAGAGACACATTTGAATCGCACGAGTACCTACATAAAAATACGTCAGTCTATAGAGCGAGTAACTCACTTAGCCTACGCAGTCAGATAGACGGGGTCGGGCGTACCACAATCTACCTCGCTCTAATCAGCTGGCGCTTCTAAACAGATACTCTTTGACATGACTACGGCCTGATTTGGAATCAAATTTGAACAGGTATCAGAATGAGCTTCACTTTTGATAGAATTTGTATGTTATAAAACTCACTTAGATAATCTTCCAAATTTTCCATTACAAAATTGATTGTGTAAAATAATAGGTGGTTATATTTCGGTGGCGGATACTTGGGAATGATTAATGATACCGATGAAGATGATACGTTCATTTAAACTGCCTCAATCCTACGTAGGTATAGTTACATTGAGCTACCAAGCTAGTTATCTAAGAACTCTTGAAGTGTTTGAAAGCTGATTTCAGACCGCAGCTACATAGAAAGTTCGATTTAGAAGCTGAAGCCAGTAACCCTACATCGTGGGCGAAGCATCGCATCTTGAACGTGCAGTTTTACTATAACTCTACATTAGGTATATCCAGCAAAACGTCACCAGAGCGATGTTACTAATTCTTACGAGCCAATTTGCAATCGCAAGAAAACAAGCTCAATTCTACATTTCCAGCCCAAAATCTCGGGGGCCGAAGATGGATGTCGTTAATTGTGAATTAGCTGTTACACGGCATCTATTGCTGGACTATGCGTGAACTCTCATAGCTCCACTTTATACAGCAGTAGATTATTCGTCATACCAACCGCACAATTACTTCTTCAAAGATATTTCCATATTTTGATTGCTTTCGTGAGCCACCTTTCTATGGGGCATGTCTATCTTATAAAACCAGGTGGATTCACTGATTAATCCCATAATCATGTCCATGTCCATGGGATGAATCCCATTGTATGAAAATTCTAAAATAAAGTTACCACAGAGACACGCTTCGCCCACTAGTGGAACAACCTTCCCCCGCCCGTTGCGGAACGTAACGTTCGTTGCGAGCCAGTGTCACGGGGCGCTCAGCTGGTGGGGGGCGCGGGGGGTGCAGGCGCAGGGGGCGCGGGGGGAAGCCTTGCGAGGCGCTGCCGGCGGTGCCGTGTGCACGCACAGCACGAATCTCCGCGGCGTCGCTTCTGGCAAGCCGCACGACCGCATCGCTTGCGGATGCAAGTCACCTCGCCGTCCTGGGAACAAGTAATCAGAGTTTCAATCAACCTTCTTACGCACCACAAACGTAGATTATTTCCGCTTTATCACATCTCCATGATACGAACACTATTAATATGTATATTAATGTATGTGTGTTGTATATGTGTATTATGTGTGTGTATTTATTAAGTTAATATACTCTGAAAAAATAAATGCACTAACTGATTTTTAAATAGGGGGAAATCAATATAAATCAATCACTCAAAAATATATTATCCTTGTGAAGGCAATAGCAAATACACGCACGTAGTTTGGACATGTGATCGTAATTTCATTTATCAGGAAGTAGAAATGCCTTATCTATGGACACTTCATGTCTTTCTTTCTTCTAAAGTAGTCAACGAAGCCAAATACCCTGATGGTGTCAGAAACTATTAGTTTCCTGCGAAGGCATTAACTACTAACAAGAGACGGCAAGGGTGTCGGGTCCTCAAATCAAACTTAGGTTCCGCGTGTAGTTAGCACTCAGTGAGTGTATTCATATACTCAAACCCTAGAGCGCACTACTTAGCCATTGCCGAGAAAAAAAATCCTAGTTTCCAAAAAAAAAAAATTTTTTTTGTATTAAAATTTAATAAATCATTATAAGCAATTAAATTTCCAATTCGTGATTCAATAATGTATAAGAATCAAAAGAAATTGCTTATAACTGAGTGCTAACTCCACGCGGAACCTAAGTTTGATTTAAGGACCCCACACCCTTGCCGTCTCCTTTAAGTTTAAGAGTAATAGGATATTATTCTTCATCCTGATCACTTTATAATTTACGATTCTTACTTTGCATCTGCAGGTGACGCATCTCTGTTCCCCGTGCGAATGAATCGATGGATGGACCTCTTTTCCATTGGGAAGTGGTCCATCGGGGAACTTGCAGCCTCCTTCCGCTAAGATTTCTTCAGCTGTCTTAGGCATAGCTTGGTCTTTTGGCGTTTCTTCTTCAGGTTTTTTTGCTTTCGGCTGAAATTTTATAGGGTGTTTGTTAACTTATTAGTGCTCAACATATTAACAGTATGTGTCTGTACAGTTTGATGTTTTCTAGCAATGTTCTATATGTTACCAATTCAACTTAATATATTAGGTACTATTTTTAGTGACTTCAATATGGGGTAGGCAGGGCAATATATGAAGTGTTTTTGTTGTATCCATGGACATATTATATATTGTTGGATCTCATATTTGAGAATGTCTTACCTCAGGACAAACTCTACAGCAGGCCTTCTTATCAGGCCTATATGCTTCCTTTTCACTGCAGTGCAAAGCAGGGCACCGGACCCGAGGGCAATGTATCTGCCGGGTCTCAAAGTTACAGGTGCAAGTGGCACAGGTATCATAGCCTCCCGGCACTAAGTAAGGGTGCCAGGAAGACCCTGGAGCGTACTTTTGGCCCGCAAGCACGCAGCTGCCGTTCTCGCTCCAGACTGCTGTTGTTGAGTCTGAAATTGTTTCAGTCAGGATTAGTTCTAGTCTAACATTATTTTAAGAAAAATGTTTTATGGTTCTTTCGACTTTCGACGCTACGGGCTTTAGTACGAGCTCTTGCACAAAACGTTGAATTACCATATTTAAACATTCTAAAAACCTTAAGAAAGGAAACTCATTCAGTTTTATTCATATTTTAGATTTAGATACTTACTTGTGCATATGGGGCAGCATTGTCCAGTCGGCATGAGGACCGGTGTGAGGCAGAAGACCGGAGGACACTGTACTGACTCGCATCGTGGGGTTCCATTAAAGCACACACATTTCATGCACGTCTAAAAAAAATTAAATACGGAATCAGATGAAGTAGATAAGATAAAATAAAAAAATAAAAATTATGGCTAAAAGCTAAAACGGCTGAACTCGTTTATTGTTTAATGAAATATTGCACACAGATGCTTAAACTACCAATACCAACACAGCATAATACTTTTCATACCAGAAAATTAAATGGTCTTACGGATAAAAGGTAAACTAGATGAAACCACAGGGCACTTCTTTTAGATATAGGTATACTATATCCTACAAAAAGTAAAAATATAATGAAATAATTAAACTCTGCAAAAACCATTCCTAACTTACCTCAGTATCAGTCCAGGTCTCACCAGATCTATACATCTTATCTCCTTGCGAACAAAATTCTTTCGTCATCTTGAACTGCAAGATGGCGTTGTCAGAGAACGGTGGCTCTTCCGATGGTCCAGGTGTGAATTTAAACGTTAGTTCATTATCAGCTGTTCCAGAAATAGTAGGCAGGCAAAGTGCTGGCACGGTTATCTGGAATTCAACACCATTTTTATAAACTTAAAGCTCTTCAAGCTGTCATCTTACTTTCACACTTTCAGTTGTGTTTTTATTATGATGATTCTAATCCTGAGAGGATTAGAATCATCATAATAAAAAACTGTCATGGGACATTTAGCTTCACTCTGCATAATACTTATTTTCTGTTACCTACTCTTTTTTTTTCGTTTTTCGATACCATTTTCAACTTTCAACTTCTTTAGGCTTCTCAACATAACTGCAGTGTTATCCAGTATGAAATTATTCTTGTAAGATGGCACTGTTTATATGCTGAAAAGTTGATGTTTACTTAGGTTTTATTCTACCTAACCATCAAACATTTAATATTGTGTAGTACCATTTTGAGGTTTAGAGGATATTTGGATAAAAATAGATAGAGAGCGTATTGTTGTTATATAACGATAAGATTGTGAAATTACTTTTATAATTATGATGGAATACTATAGTTAAGAAGGAAGAGCCAGCTTAAAATGCGCATAAATATGCCTAAATCCAAACTTATCTCTTAATTAATTCATGACCTTACCTTTGCAGTCCCCACGACTGTGTGGCGTGAACGGATGAAAAAGGTTATTTTAGATAAGTACATAAAAACACAGTATTCTTTAGAATACTAAATATATAGGATTATTGTAAAAGTTTGCTTTCATGTGCTTCAGAAAGCTCTAGAGATTTTGACTATCGTTGGCTCTTGCATACAGTTTCTTATAGACACAACTAGTTAGAAGGTATATCTTACCTGTGGTACTTTCGTGCGCATGAGCACAGTGACGTTATCATTGGACCTCAGCTCTAGATACGCCGCTCCGACGTGTAATGACACCAATTCTGCCGCAGTTGGTTCCAACACCCAGCCTTCTTCAGGTCCTAATTCTCGAGCGTTCCCTTCGATTCCAGCATGGGTTTCCAACCACCAGGATGATCGGGAGCGAACGTTGCTACCGATTACTGTGGTCTGTAAAAATTGTGATGTGAAGTTGAGACGCGGCGTGGGATTCAACTGAAAACTTCCCATATGTACAACCTTAATTTTGATAGCTTTAAAATAAAAAAAGAAGATAGTTTTCATACTTCCATTCAGAGATATATTATTAGGTTTTTACATAGACATATATTATTACTGAGATAAGGATGTATGGGTTTTCGTTTGGTTCATTATTGTACTTTAACACAATTCAATATTTAATTTCTTAGATTGTGTGATAAATTCATTGACCTAATTTTCTTAGTATTTTAATGTTAATCTGCAAAATTGCTCTAAACAGCCAATTTGCTATAAATTATTTGACTTTGAAATCCAATTTCATTCATTTTTTATTTGCCTAGTTATTTTAATTTATTCATATGCAAATATATTTGTCCTGTGGAATTAGGCAGTATCACTATTAAAATCGCTTCACTGAAAAGCAGCCGTGCTAGTGATCTCTGTTTTAATACAAACCATTAGGCTTATGGTCCACCCACCTCATAATACAATCCGCATAAGGAATCAACGGATACCCAAGCTAGACCGGCCATGTTGGTCGGAAGACGGATCTGACTGGTCCTCTTCAGAAGTGCAGGTCCAGAGCCAGATGCGTCTGGCAGTAGTCTTGAGGTTAACCGACCGCGGAGTATTGGAGGACCTGAAAATATACAGTATATGCATATAGTTAGAACCCTTAGAAACAAACGTAAACTTAATATAGAGAAAGGAAAACATATACAATAGGGTAATTACCTGCTATTAAAAATTAACCAGTAAATATTATATTCATAAAGTAGGTTTAAAATGAAAGCAATAATTGAAATAAAATAATATTGAATATGCCGTGTGGTCCCGGTTACGAATAGGACCACCCCATCTCTTCCCGTGGGTGCCGTAGAAGGCGGCTAAGGGAATATCCAGGGAATGGGTCGCAGCGTTCCCCTCGGTCTTGGTGGCAATCAATCTTCACCTACTGCGATCACCAAGCCGCCTGCCAAGCGTGGTGATTATGGCAAACCCCCCCCCCCCCCCTAATGACAAGCACAAATAAAAACGGCCCCCAGTCCCCGGCAGCTCTGCTATCCCGTGGCTACGGTAGCGGCCACGGTAACGGCAGGGCAAGGGGTGCGAAGAATCCCCGGCAGACGCCCGGCTACCAACCCCAACGACGACCCCTGGCCCTGGCAACACATAACGTGCGCACACTGAAGGCTGACGAAAGGATGGTCGAGCTAGAGGCGGAGATGGGTAAGTTACGCTGGGATGTAATGGGATTGTCTGAAGTCCGAAGACAGGGACAGGACACGATAATCCTAAATTCCGGTAACTTATTCTTCTACCGGGAGGGAGACCAACTCTCCCAAGGAGGTGTCGGGTTTCTCGTCCGCAAGTCTCTCGTCAACAACGTGGTCAAAGTCGACAGTGTGTCGGCCAGGGTAGCGTACCTGGTACTCCGAATAACCAAACGGTATTCGTTGAAGGTTATACAGGTATACGCGCCGACGTCGGCACACTCAGACGATGAAGTAGAAGCTATGTATGAGGACATATCCGAAGCCATGCATACTTCCGAAACATACTTCACCGTTGTGATGGGAGACTTCAATGCGAAGTTGGGCACAAGGAATAGCGATGAGCTGAGAGTGGGGCCATTTGGATACGGGCAGCGGAACCCTCGAGGACAGAGGTTGGCTGACTTCATGGAGAAGGAGGAACTCTTTATGATGAACTCCTTCTACGAGAAGCGGCCATCCAGGAAGTGGACGTGGATAAGTCCCGACGGTTCCACTAAAAATGAGATAGACTTCATCATGACGACCAAGAAGCACATATTCGATGATGTCTCTGTGATCAGCAAGGTGAAAACCGGTAGCGATCACCGTATTGTTAGAGGCACATTGAATATCAATGTTAAGCTCGAAAGGTCACGTCTGGTGAAGTCTACGCTCCGTCCAAATCCTGTCCAAATCCAGAACCCCGAAGGCTTTCAGCTGGAACTCCAAAATCGCTTCCAGTGCCTAGCCGACTGTAACACAGTGGACGAGCTAAACGACGGGTTGGTGGAAACTGTCCAAGCTGTTGGATCGAAATTCTTTAAGACCCAACGCCGAAAGAAGACTCAAAAGCTCTCAGAAAAAACTCTTGAGCTAATGGCCGACCGGAGCGAAATGAAGCTGCAGTCTTCAGTTGATATGTCAGCCTACGGTGAACTCAATAGACGAATCTGGAGTTCCTTGCGACACGACTTGCGTGCTCTTAGTACTTCACGTATTGAGGCCGCAATTGAGCGGAACCAAGGCTCTAAAGTGTTCGCAAAGGATTCGTCTATTGGGCAACACCAAATGACAAAACTGAAGACCGAAAATGGTAGCATCATTTCATCCAAGCCTGAGATTCTGAGAGAGATCGAGAACTTCTATGGACAGTTATACACCTCGACACGTAAGCCCGCTACTAACACAGCTCAGGACATCAGAGCCAAGTTAGTCCGACACTATACCGAAGATATCCCGGACGTCAGCCTGTACGAGATTAGAATGGCCCTCAAACAGCTTAAAAACAACAAGGCACCAGGTGAAGATGGAATTACGACTGAACTTCTGAGAGCGGGTGGTAGACCGGTACTTTTAGTCCTCCAGAAGTTATTTAATTCTGTCATCCTTGAAGGTACAACGCCAGAGGCATGGCACAAGAGCGTGGTGGTGCTCTTCTTCAAAAAAGGCGATAACACCTTATTGAAGAACTATAGGCCCATCTCGCTCTTGAGTCATGTGTATAAGCTGTTTTCGAGAGTCATTACGAATCGTCTCGCACGCAGGTTTGATGAATTCCAGCCTCCCGAACAAGCCGGTTTCCGAAAAGGCTTTAGCACCATAGACCACATCCATACGCTGCGCCAGATTATACAGAAGACCGAAGAGTATAATCGGCCGTTATGCCTAGCGTTTGTGGACTATGAGAAAGCCTTCGATTCAATCGAGACTTGGGCGGTGCTGCAGTCCTTGCAGCGATGCCAAATTGACTATAGGTATATCGAAGTTTTGAAGTGTTTGTACAGTAAGGCCACTATGTCAGTCCGACTACAGGACCAGAGTACGGAACAAATTCCATTGCAAAGAGGCGTGAGACAGGGAGACGTTATTTCTCCGAAACTGTTCACAAACGCATTGGAGGATGTTTTCAAGCTCTTGGAGTGGAAAAGATCTGGCATCAACATAAATGGCGAGTACATCACTAACCTTCGTTTTGCCGATGATATAGTCATAATGGCGGAATCGCTCGAGGACCTTAGCACCATGCTCAACGACCTCAGTAGAGTCTCCCAGCAGGTTGGTCTTAAGATGAATATGGACAAGACAAAGATCATGTCTAATGCTCATGTTCCACCTATACCGGTAATTGTTGGGAACGATACTCTCGAAGTTGTCGACAAGTATGTCTACCTAGGACAGATTGTCCAATTAGGTAGGTCCAACTTCGACAAAGAGGTGGCGCGAAGAATCCAACTCGGCTGGGCAGCGTTCGGGAAGCTTCGTCCTATCTTTTCGTCCAAAATACCGCAGAGCCTGAAAACGAAAGTTTTCAATCAGTGTGTGTTGCCAGTGATGACTTATGGAACTGAGACATGGTCTCTTACTGTTGGCCTCATTAGTAAGCTCAAAGTCGCGCAGCGAGCTATGGAGCGAGCTATGCTCGGTGTTTCCCTGCGAGATAAGCTCCGGAACGAGGAGATCCGCAGGAGAACTAAAGTGACCGATATAGCTCTTAGAGTTAGTAAGTTGAAGTGGCAATGGGCAGGCCACATCGCTCGTAGAACTGACAACCGATGGGGAAGAAAGGTTCTCGAGTGGCGACCACGAACCGGAAGACGCAGCGTGGGCCGGCCCCCCACTCGGTGGACCGACGACCTGGTGAAAGCCGCGGGGAGCCGATGGATGCAGGAGGCGAGCAGCCGCTCAAGGTGGCGTGCTCTGGGGGAGGCCTATGTTCAGCAGTGGACGTCTTCAGGCTGTTAATGATGATGATGAATAATTGAAAAAATAGCTAAAATCGGTAAAAAATCACGGAGTAATAAGCTTTTAAAGTTTGTGGAGGGGGCTTCGCCTGTCCCTTTCTCGCAAAACAGAGATCGTGTGGAGCTTCCCTACAGTTATTATGAAAACACACGTTGTGACGTCACATGCCAAAGAAGTTATTTGTATGTAAAGCTACCACAGCTTAGCAATTAGGTACTATGAAGGACCAATAACTGACGTCACAGCAATCAGCATGTTTGAGCAGTCTCTTTATTCCTGTGTTTTAAAATGCTTGTAGATTTGTCAAATTTTTTTCGATATATAATTTTTGTTTTCAGGACTGTTTATTTTTTGAGGAATATTATTAATTTATTTAATACAAAAATAGCAGACAGCCTCAAACCTATATCGAACCAATGAAAATCAAATCCTTTCAAATTTTCATGTTACACTGCATTTAGTTCCACAACCTATTCAGGTCCCTTAGTCCTTACAACTTTGTCGAAGTACTGCTTAGAATCGAGAAGTCCAGCAAACTGACCCATGTGACCAGCCGTTTGTAACTGCCTGAAGACGTCATTGCAGCTCCCCGCTTAGAATCTTTCAAAAGTAGGCTGAAGCGGTGGCTTATCGAGCAGACGTTCTACAGTGTTGAAGATTTTTTAACTATAAGTATGTAAGGTATAATTTAATGCTAATGTAATATAAGATTCTTAACTTTGATAAATTAATTTATATTGACGTTTTTAATTTTTTTTTTATTATGGCCTTACTATTATTATTTTAAATTTTAACCTTTTTTTTATATAATTAATTGATTCTATTTATTTTTTGTAAAATGAATTAAGGAACTGAATTTATATCAATATTGACTATTCTTAATTCCGTATAGTACTTACAATGTGTAGAGTTACATCGCATAATAACTATTAAGTTAATTACTTTTTTGACGCGTAAATCCTGTTTTTACGAATAAATAACTGTGAACTAATGAACTATGAATCTACATCTTTATGAGCTTCTCCAAAATGATAACTTACCAGTGTCAGCCCCAATATGAACTGCGAGTTGATCTTCATACAACGGCTGAAAAATCCTGGCACTGGGTCTAGCCAGTACTCCAATACGAGTGTCGAGTATTTCTACTTGTGAATGTCTCTTTCCTTGCTCTTCAACTAGTGTTATTTTAGGATCGGTGGCACCCAAATTATCTACCTGAAATTGAGAATCAACTCGTTAAAATCTAAAATATGGTTTAATAAATTAATCATTACTATTGCAGTTGTATTGACGAAGAAGGGGCAAATTTCTTCTTTCAAGATTCTTAAAATTGTTTTTCGTATTTTGAAGTGGTTAATGAGTGTCTGGACTTTAACCTCACCTGAATATCATAAACCAACGATCCTTCCTTGTCAATGTACAGCAAAGCTAATCCTTCAGGAGACAAACTAGCAGGTGCCCTCTCAGCCACTAAAGGTGCATGAAACAGTTCACAAGCAGCCTTCTGCCCCACACTTCCTGATATCCTCCTTTCAGGAGCATCGACCGCTTCTACTGCAAGAGATAGTCGACCTCGGGCCAGTGATCGCAGTTCTGCTGCTGATACTGGTGTGGATACTTCTAGTATGTTCAGATTGTAGTCTGGTTTATTTATTCTTTGGACCTGAAAATATTTGGATAGTAGGTATTTTAAGCTATTACACTCCAGCATATTAGTTTATTGAACCTAGCCATCTACTACCCAATAGGTACAGGGCAGGTCAGGGGGGGGGGGGGGGTATAGGACTTATTAATATGATAAAACCGTGATCGGCTGCGTGGTCACGATTTGTAAGGTACCGTAAAAGGGTATATCCAGGGAATAGGTAGCCGCATTCTCCTCGGTACATTTAAAATCTTCTGCGATCACCAAGCCGGAAGCGTGGTGATTAAGGCAAATTATGATAAGCGGTCCAAAGTGACGTTCTATGGGAGAGACCTGTGTTCAGCAGTGGACAATGTTGACCATTTGATTATTATACTGCAAGCATAGCATGGCGTTATGACCAAAGTTTACAGACACATAAAAGACGTAGTATTTTTAATATAAATTCCATATGTGAAAAAAAAGATACCCTGAACAGAGTTCGATGAGATAATCATCATGATTCCATCTGATAATAGCAATGATTTTGAATCTTTTAAACATAACATCGTTTCTTCAATAGTATTTATACGCAGTATTAGCAATGTCCACGTTGCGTTTTCAAAAACACTTTTCATTCATGCTGCAAATCACGTAGGCAAGAAATTGTTCCGCTAATTTTCTATTTCCCTAATTGCGCAGTAGAAAGCTACTCGAATTAAAAGAGGTTGTTTATATTCGTCCGTTTGCATCGAGCAAACAAGTCACGATGGGTTCAACACGGTCAGGCTACAGTGCAATCAGTAAACAATGTTTCATTGACGATGTTAATTGAAAATAGGGCTGCAAACAACGACAATTACTGGACTGAACGCAAGCAAGACATACCCTGCAAGTATACTGGGTGTAATTGAATTCATTAGCATCCTTTGAAACTAGGTACTCCTGACACCGACCACGTGTGGACCAAACTTTTTGAAATCTAACACATTGACTTGGTATGGATAATAACTCCAAAAAATGTGATAATTTACTTAATCAACTGATATACAAAACAAAATTAAATTAAAATAATTAAGTACTGTTTTTAATTATTATTGGATACAAGGTAAAAACTTTTAACAGTATCTAAATCATTTGTGCCATCTACGTTAGGCGCCGCGGCAATTCTCAATAAAAAATATTTTCATTTGCACTCTCCCTTTTAATAATCATCAATAAACGATGTACTATCATGCACTCAATTTATGCTAATGAATTAAATTGCATCCTGCATATACAAACCTACTTAGTACTTATAATAGTATAAGCTGGATGGGCAACATCTTCGCAAAATATATTAGTAAAAACGGTAAAGATTGGCAGATCAAATTCAAATTCATTACTTTAAGTACATTCACTTATTTTAAGTATTTTTGAACACTTTGATTTTAGAATACAAACACTCGTTATTAATTTTCATGCTAACCATATTACACGTAACACAATATTGAATATCATTTACTCAAAGCTTACAAATTACTGGTATATTATATACTTGCCCGTTTCAAACCATATTTTAACGTAAGCTGTATCTTATGACTATATTACCTGATCAATAATGGTCTGATTCTTCTCGGGCAGTGTCAAGACCACTTTTACTAAATGAGAAGTGGCTGCTGCCCTCGGGAAGACTCCATTGAACACTAAAGCCAAATAAAGGCTAGGGGTAGCTCCTGCTACCCCCGTGATCACTGCAGTCCCTCCCCACCATCCATCCTCGTGGTCATTCGTCTCGTAATCACGACAAGCCCCCTGGCCAAACGATGGAGGAGGAAGCTCGGGCTCTAAAAGAGTCGTAAACATCTCTGATGTCAATGCAGGATATCTGTAATAAACACAGATTTTCATTCACAGAAATCTGTACCTACAAATTTTCCAACATCGATTAATAATAAAATAGATGCATCATTGCAAATCAAGACATGGAAATCCAGATGAGCAATAGGTTCCAAATTCCAAGAAGTAAGACTTCATATCATGCAATTAAAAGAGCAAATCAATTGCGTTTTCGCTTTGAACAGCGACGCCGATAGAACTCGCATACTCGCGGTGGGATTTTACAAGAGTTATTTCTAATGAAATCTAACTATTTCCGTTATTAATCACACGGTTAATTTAATTTACGATCTAAAACGAATGGATCCACTTGCGTTTTTCTCGGAATCTGTGATTAAATGGTTTGCTAAAACGCACATTTATAATGGCCTGCAGATGCACGTTGTCGACCTTTGATTTGTACCTTTTGTAAGTTTTATGATGAGTTTCGTACCTACCTCTCGATTCGGCCGCTGAGTGCGATATCTATGGAGCTGTTACGCTCGTTGCCCCACAGTAGCGCGACATGCAAGTCCCCGTCCCGCAATAAATTCTTGTATTGACGAGGCACTCGACGCCATACGCCGCATAACTGTAGAGAAGACAACGGTAGAAATAGAATCATTTGTAAACAAAGTGCAGTGCACTACTTGCATATCTTAAGCCCAAGCTTAGATACATGTATTGCTAAATGAGCCTATCAATATTTACATATATGGGTAGGTGACTTATATGTAAATACCTTATCAGTCTTTTCTTCATAAGTGGCGTGGATCCCAGGTAATTTCTTAAGAGGTTGTTCGAGGAGCACTCTGCCGACTCGATCTAAGAAGGCGAGTGCTCGTGGCTGTGATGTTATTGAAGGGCTCAGGAGAACGGACCAGTAGAGGTGACGTCGGCTTAAGGTGAAGCGAGCTGTGGCAACCCCTGATGCCACCGGGACGCCTGACATGTCGTCACGGCGGACGCATAGTGGAGAGCGACCGGTGAGAACCGAGCCGAAATCTGTAGAATTTTATGTTTCAGTTTTCCCTTTTTCTAAAAATTTTGCTTTATTATTTTCATGGTAGGTACCTATTATAATATTTAAGAAGTTTCTTACATTTAATATTGTGTTGCTCATCATCTTCAGCAGTGATAACCATCGGGCTGTCTTCTTGGACAATATCGGGCGCTGAAACAAAGGAGATTCAGTTTGAGATTGTTTCCACGTGTGTGGCACCAGACGTATCGGTTTATTTGCCTTAACTAAATGGTAATTGATATTTCTATACAGTAGGTCCGCGGCTGACGGGTGCGGCGCTTAGGTATCATGTTACCGAGACCATTTGGTTAAGCGAAGCTACTTCACTAACGACGTAATTTGATTTATCACAACAGTCTTAGTTATAACTAAATTATGCAGTGAATGGGATGTAGAAATGCTTTTTTATTGAGCAGTCCGCAGGTTATTTTCATAACCATGCAGTAGAACATTTAGAGAGCTGCTGTCCGCAGCGGACTTACATGTCTAGCCTGAAGGGCTAGCGTTTAGTTTAGATAAAACGGCCGCTTCCCTATGTCGTAAAGGTATATGGGCACTTTCTCCTATCGGTGCATTGGCTTATCAAAACCAGTGGTCCGATCAATTGATTGCGGATGACGTCCGTCGTGGACGGCAGCGTCGGCTGGTCACGAGACCCCCGACCCCTCCATTCGGGTTGATTGGATCAAATGTTATTCAATCGTAACAGGATCGGCGGCGTCTAGACGGCGACAGCAGAATTTGCGTTTTGCATAGCTTTCTTGTTGGGTCTGCTATGAACAGAAATAGAGGGAGCACTGGCATTTAGCGGGACACTTTGATTGCATCCCGATTTGTCTATATGCGCTCGTAAAACGCCAATTAATATATTAAGAGTATATCTTTAAAACCAACACTCTGACTCATACTATGATATGTTTTTTTTTATAAAATGATACAGCTATATAAAAGAACGTGGTGATAGAGTTTACTTTTTCTTATAAGTGAGTGATGGTTTTCCCTATCATCAAAGCCCCAGGGTAATCCCAGAAAATTAAAACAATGAAGTCAAACATCTGAAGTTTAAAAATATCGGAAGCGCGTATAATATGCGTGTTTTATGTCATAATCTATGCTATACCTAAGTAATAACGTAGGTGCTTTACTACCAACGTAACTTAATAAATTGCGTTAGCTAGCCGCGGTAGGCAGGGGAATGACATGATAAACAAGCTATCCGCCGACAACAAACAGTAGGTATGATGAGCAGACCTGTTTACGCTTCTAGCTATATCCGAAGGCAGATTGTGATCTGGCACGGCCCGGCGCCAGTATTCATAATTCACTCTGTAAATTCATTACATACCCGAGACAGCCCTAAATTTATTTGCAAATGGCGCCAACGTGGCGATGAGTGGTTCTAGGATATATGCAAGTACGAGGCTTGAGATGATCCGGCAAATATGCGGCTTTGGCAGGGTTGATATATTTATATTTAGCCCTGTTTATATTTTGCATACTGCACGATGAGCAGCTCATCGAATATGATACGTGATTGATATTAGATTTCATATTATGGATGGTGCGTTTTGAAAACAATACGTGAGTGATAAAACTGATTTGTGTGAACTCTGAAGGACTTATTGGCAAACGGCAGCCCTACACTAGACGACGCCGAAGCTGCGCGAGCGGCACCGAAGCACCTTTGACTCGCAAGCTTGGCTCACACGTCGCGCCTGCGCGAGTATGAATATTTATGCGTTTGCATACCTTAGGGCGTACAGAAGCGCACGGAGTCTTACCGACTGACACCACTCATTAATGTCGTTTAGCGTAAATTTAAACTTTTGAAAGCAACCTCGACAAAGACGTGACGGGACTAAAACCGTGAAGACTTCATTCAGAGTCTAGTCGCGGCCTAACTTTTTAGGCCTCTCTGGACGCGACGAGTTTTCCAATCGTATGACGTAACCAGGCGCCACTTTGACGACGCTCGATATTTCCAGTGCTATTAAAGAGAACAGAAATTGCTTACACACGGTACATTACTGTGGAATAGTTACCGATTGCTATTCCATTTATATGATATGCTAATAAGAAGCCTAGACAACGACATAACGTATAGATGTTGACTATTCGTTAGTGGAGTTCTTTATTTGCATACTTTACTACTATATTCCTCAATGTACCTACATTGTATCTAATCCTACAATTATGCTAAATATTTTACAAGGATGTCTACAAAGTCAAGTCTGGAGTAGAGAGACTATACCTATACGTAGAGTGTTTATATTGCAACAGAATGTTACTGTAACATTCAAGCGTAGATTGTTTACTATAATGTCACAAAGAGCACTTAATTACGAGTGCCGAGTTGCGTCAGCGCATAACACGTAGTTCCACCCAATTTGCGAGATTTAATGCCAATCTGTGTCTCAACACAATACAATTTGAGAGCAGAACAACACGGCCTGTACAAACAAACATTGGTGCGCCGGCGCCGGCTCGTGGCGAAATGGATCTAACTAACAGACAAATCAGTTGCTCGATTGACAACACGTACATACCATTCAGCACGGTCAATCTAGTCTAGCAATAAGCCTAGTGTATACAACACAAGATAATTATGAACAAAAACAAAATGTAGTGTGTGTGTGTGTGTAGTGTGTGTGTGTGTGTGTGTTAGTATTATCATACCGAAACACGAATATTTAGAATTAGGTCGTGCAAATAATATTTCCAACAAAAACGGGATATTTGTTTTTTATTAAATCAGTGATGTGTTTAATTCGGTTGGATTTATGTTATGTTTGTTACCTTAGAACTCCGTCACTTGTGAACTTCTTTTTTCTTTTAGATTGGTACCACAGTTTCAATAAAATGGTTTCAGTAGATTGATTTTAATCAAAATAACTGGTTAATATGTATAATATAATTTTATCATTCAAGTACTTCTCAGTATTAAATAAAGGGGATTGTTTATTATCTTAAGTATAATGAGCAATCTTAAAATCAAACAATAAAATGAAAATACAAAAGTCGTTGTAATTGTTTTCATTTACCTCAGCTGCATTCAGTACATACAGCTTTGTACTGTTATGTGTTAGTAAGTGCTCGTATAAGTCTGAACTTTACGCGCATTAACAGATTTACGAGTAACGAGTAGCAGCTCAGATGTAGGACTAGCAGCTACTAATGTCGTGTAAGCGAGCCTTAAAGCAGTTCAATCGTCACTGATTGCACAATCGATCGGGCCAATAAACAGCATCTTAGACAACTTAGTGTTCCTAGGCCTCTGCATATTTATAAGACGTTAACGGAGGATTAGATAAATAACATGAATACTTGAATAGCTCGTTTCAGTGTTTCTCTGAACCTGTTGGCTTCTTTAAATGTTTTCACACTTTAAACGCTAAGCTTGTTTTTGGTTCATGGAATTTAGTGTGGCCATAATAGGCGAGTAAAATTGATTTAGTGGTTTGCCAGTTTTTTATTGCTGTATTATATAAATTAGGTTATAGACCTACATTAGACTAACAAAAAACAAATATCTTTATTGTTGTAAATGTGCATAGTACAAATTTTAGACTATGTCGTGTGCAGAGTCAGATATCAGTAAGAAGAACGTTATCTATCATTAACATTCATAATTGGTTCAAAATGTTATGGTAACAAGATATAATAATTTAAATGCTTGATTAATTTTAACACCCCATCATATTTTTCGCATCGGAAATGCAAGCATTTTGCAATTATAAGTTGGCTATAACTTAGGCTCTTTTGCTGAACATGGTACATTGGCAGGTGTCTCCACAGGCGGTAAGTACTCGTAATCACAAGTCATGGACGGCCACAACATTGTAGTAGCTGCGTCACTGATCCACAATCATTTTCGCACCTCGCCTGATGAGAATATCAAATGTTAAAGTGTGGCGCTGATTTTTGAGTGTAGATTGACATTAAATTTATGTGCGATATATCTTTAGGAATGTTTCAAATTTAGTGTAACTATTACGTGTTACCAAGCGAAGTTTGATCGACAGTACAACTACACAGGATAGAAGCAGCTTTATTAATATTGCTTAAATGTGGTTTTGGTTTTGCAATATTCAAAATGCATTCAAAACAGCCATTGCCACATCCCCATCGGTGACCATTATCAGCTTGTAGTCTACTGTACTGCTGGACATATAGACCTCTCCCCACGCCACTGAGCACGATCTTGGGCTCCGCTCATTCAGCTGCAGTCCGCGCGACTTGTCGTATTCCGTTAAGTACTACGGAGTACGGTCTCCTACCCCCATCAGTAACCGTCATTAAATCATATTAAAAAACCTTTGTTAAATATTTGATGAATCAGGCTGAGAGACACCAAATACCTCAACTGGCCTCACATACCAGATAGACACGTGAATTTCGCAAACGCCATGAAAATGATCATGACTGCCGGTTATATCAAAAGCTCCGAAGTCTTTGAAGAGCTCGTCTATAAATGTCTGAATTTAAACTTTATCATCAATTTGCTTCCGTCAATTTATGTATAAACGTCTACTATTCAGTCTGTTCAAAAACAACTCGAATTTGCGTAGACAGTGATATGTGAATTTCAGTCAATGTTGCATGACGAACGATTCTGACGGAGATGGATGGCGCCAGCGGCGCCGAGACTCAATCAAAAGTTTTACGACTCGGTGGTAGGTGACAATACCATCCATTCTAAGCATAATTAATGATTTATCCAGAGCATTATTTCGACAAAAAAAAATACTAAATAACGATATTTTTTTAACTAAAAACAAAACTCTTTAGTATAGTAATCTCGGTAGCGGTCACATATTTGAGCCGTTTGGTGTTGAGACCCTGGGTCCGTGGGGACCGGGAGCTCATCGCGTTTTCCAAAGTCTATCAGAGCAATGCGACGCGTGACCAAAATGCTGGCACTTATTTGGCCCAACGCATCAGCATTGCAATTCAACGTGGCAATGCTGCCAGCATGTTGGGTACGCTACCTACCGGTAGTGGGCTGGAGCATTTGGACTGTCTATAGGTTATCGGGGCTTTTATATACAGTCCATAGTGGTCTTTGTAGTAGGTAGTGTAGCTAGTTAGTTTAGTTTAGTTGTTTTTAGTATTGTAGTAGTTAGCTTGATTAATAAAGGCACATTGCCCGATTAAAAAACTCTTTTATTAAGACGTTTTGGACAAAGAAAAATTTTCCCAAAGTCCCCAACCCAAATTTTGTTAGGTAAGATAAGGTAAGATAAAAATAAAATACGTGAGCAACCAATATTAATAATCATAACCAGACAGTATGTACCAAGACACCTTGACCTTGGTTAAACCAGTAAAATATGTGGATTTCAGCTAACGTCGCGCATCGCACGGCGACTGACACGGTGGCACTGAAATGGCGAACCGTCTAGTGATGACGCAACATACCCACCTCGCATATAAATTTTACAAATTCTTTACAATTTGTTCACAGGGTGAGTTGATTAAGATATACAGGAAAAATGTAATAAAAGGATACTGAAAAATTAAATGGAACTGAAAACCATGCTCCTGTGACGCAAGCATAATAGGCTTCCACTTTCCACGTCGATAGTGAAAGTTCCGCAGGAAAAAAATTGCTCTCGCACCCCGATTGAGACGCTTTTTTGATACTTTCAATACCATTCAAGCGTGTCACGTTTTAGAATATGAAAAAGTAATGGTTTACCTGCGCAAATGACATAAAATGTATCCAGTCTTGTCATTGGTGTGTCGGCACGAATAATGTCATTAATTTCGCCTCTATCAGGGCGCGAGAGTCATTTGTTTTCCTGCTCTGTGGATCGTAAATTGACAATTCACGAACCCGTAACAGCAAATATATGCTCTTTTAGCCAACTAATCTATTGATGATTGCCATGGTGTAAAATGGTAGAGTCTTATACGTACTTCATACATTCTTAGCTTCGCTTCGCTGCGTATATACAAGTAGGTGCTAATTGCTGACTTATCGTTTATACAGTGATTCTCCACAAGACTGCAGATACACAAACAGAACTGTAGCTCAGTGTCACCTCCTGTCACCTGGTGGGCATCAAATCTGTTCGGTGTTGTTACTATGCCAGCATTATTTTTCACACTCGGTTTGAAGCTCCAGTAGTGTTTTTTTTTTATTACCAGTAGTTAAGTTACAACTAGCACGTGATAGAGGTTAGTGTTTTTTTATTAGATTATTCAAATATTTTAATGTTCTTTGAATAATAAGTGTTAAGCCGACTCCAAACGCCTTAACTTCATACTTGGATGATAAACAATACATGGTACATAATTTTTCCAGCTATTTTGATTACAAAACCAAACTACCGTACCCATTTTGATGAAATTTCTATGAGACTTAATCTGAAATTATATCCTTTCAAATAAAAAAATAACTGCCTAATTCGATTTATAAATGACGGAATCAAAGGTGAAAACAGAAAAAAAAATATCTCATTTTTTGGCCGGCTGAAAATTAAAATCTTTTCATTTTTATACTGACAGCACCATCTTAGATGTCCAGATGGTCCATCTACAACATTATGGTGTATGTAAATATTATGGAGAACATGACAGAAGCGAAAATAAAGAAACAAAATCTCAGAAAATACTCAATGAATTCCTATCCCAAAAATGTTACTATACAGTGCAAGAATACTTGGAAGACAAAAGCGTAAAAAATTCACGATGATATTGATGACACAGTCACTGTGACTGTAGGCAGATAACCTATACTTAGATATAATTATTTCCTCGGTATTTTCATAGTCTAAATTTTATTATTGTGTAACCTCTTAGTTAGTAGTATTGTTTGGCTATACCCTAGCAGGGTTGTGTAACTTGTGTGATGTATCACCTTATTACATAATGCAATAAATAAATAAATAGAATAATGTACTTTAGACTTACAAAAAAAAACACGACAGAAAACATAAAAAAACATGGTTTTTAGTGTAATTAAACATGTGAGAATAGCACGAATAGCAAGCACTTCACAACACAGGTTGGCGCTCGACCTAATTATTATTAACCTACATGCAGCGGTAGATAACATTGATATCGTGCGCCATTGTCTTACAGTGTATGCGATTTTCTTATCGTGAACTAAATGAATTATCTTGTATGAATGGTAAGGACGATTTGTATCAAGATTGTTAAGGATACTAGTGCAGATTTGAAATTTGTATTATTTATTATGTCAAAGTGCATTCTTGGCGATATATATATGTACTTTTCATAATAACTGAAAGGTTACTGAAACTAACTAACTAGGTATTTCTATCGGAATCTACAACCAAATAAAAGATTAAACTTTGCTTATGTTTATTTTAATAATAGAGAAACGAATTAATAAAATGATCAGAGTGGTGGTGGTGTGAAGACGATGCAAGCTGCGATACGCGCGTGCAAGTATTCTTGCAGGGCAGCAGTTGCAGCTCAGCGCTCATTGCGAATTCCTTCAACGGCAAGCGGCATGTTTGCAGTCGGCTCCGCGCTAATTTATAGGTTATATTCGTAATGATTGTGGCAAAGAATGTTTATGGCACAAGGCGCGGTCTTATTGTTGTCGATAGGCACGCCGCCGCCCGCGCCGCCCCGGCCCGAGTACGCTGTTCGTGCCCGCACACACGCGCACATAACTGTCGCACTGTGAGAATGCAACGAGCGTTGGCTTCGATTCAACATCGATTTCCATAAAATATAATTTCGCCAACACGCCCTGAATGCATCTCGATACGAGCGAATCTGTGTACATTTAAGCGCTCGGATTGAGAAAGTTTATGCGCGTGACGTAAACGGCTTGATGTCCGAATAGGAACGCTACAATATGGACGCCGACGCAGTCATGCAATACACCTAAAGTGTGTGGTTTTAAACGAACCAAAATGGATTGCAACACGTACGCAATTGGAAAATATTGAACATGCGGGATTTGGTCCGTTCACGGGCTCGACTCCCATGTACGGGCGGCGGCGCCGAACGAGGTATTGTGCCGCCCGCGGTATTTCTTGCGGCGGCCTATGCACTGCCGTTTACGGATGACCGTTTACCCAAAAAAGTAGAACAGCAAACTACGTCCGTGCTGTTTACAAGACGCGCAACACTTCGGCCGCATTGTCCTGCAGTGAAACGATGCCGATTTGCATTTAACGCCTACAGGCTGCTTGCACCGCCTGAGACGGCGTGTTTTGCATTTCTCTTACAATCGGCACTCCAAGTCTATCTGTATTTCATGTAATTTTACATACAATAACAATGGCACAGTACTGGCGTCATATCTAAATAAAAAATTCCAAGAATGCATCGGTCCTTTTAACCAAAAGATTTTTTTTAAATAATCTGTTGATTACGCTAAGGAAGCGAAAGAACTGTATAAGTACATAAAATATCTTTATAAAACACGGCATTCATTAGTTCAAGTAGGCAGAAAATGAGGCAAATACGAGCTTTACTAACAGACAACTCTTTACGTTTTCCCCTTCATGCTACATACAAGCTAAACACACATGAAAATAATATTGTTTGTTCTTTTAGCTAACCAAATACGATTGATGGGGCTCTTAACAAGCACCAAACTTACCAAAGATTGTTTTCTACTTAATGGCGTTTGTCAAATGATTGCTTGTGTTTATTGATTTGTAATAATTCTGTGGGTATATTTGTACTACTTAATTATAGCCTTTGTATATGTAGCTCAGCATTACGGTCACGCATTGTTATGTAATGACGTACGCGTGACGAAACTGCCTCTAACCTATACCTCTGCAGTTATTCATCATCGGATCGTCTGAAGACGTCCACTGCTGAACATAGGCTCCCCCACAGAGCGCCACTTTGAGCGGTTACTTCCCTGCTTCGGCTCCCCGCGGCTTACAGTTATTATACACCATGGAATTGAATTCATTATTTTCCTGAAATGTCTCAGTCCATGCTATAGAACAATATTACAGCGTTAAATTAAAAAATAAATAAATAAATAAATGCCTCAAAAAATAATTCGCCGAAATGTCTAACTTCACACTACATGCTGCGGGCAAATGTTTCATAAGTAGCTAAAACACCTACACCGCTGTCCCGGAGTGCCAAACATGAGTTACATGTCGTAGGCCTAAAATTGAATTTTTGAAACGCTCCGTAGAAATTTGGTATATACTTATGTATATATTCATATATTGTAATATGCAGAAAGTCACCAATATAGACTTCACCATCATGTGAACGTAGAAGCAATCCAGCTGCTTGATCACACGAACATTATTAGAAGACTTAAACGAACAAAACCATTTGAGTTAGTGTAGTGTTATTAGTGAATTTTCACAAATTAGTGTAATGTAGTGCAGTGCTAGTGCTACCCAAAAGAACACAAGAACAAAGTGTCGTCGCCTTAATAGAGACAATAAGAAAAGTGTTATTGGACACATTCTTAGATAATAAGGTTTATAGAAGTTTAGGTTAAATTTAAATTACTTATTAGCCAAAATAATGGCTAGATTGTAGTTCTAGTAGAGTGCTTATTTCAGTAAGAAAGTACTCTAGGAAATGGAAAAAAAAAATGTATATTGTATGAAATATAAAAAGAAGCATTTCATAGCAGATTGCAAAACATAAATCTTTATTCTTAGCTGCTCGATATGACGGGTGCCGATGGAGCTCGTTGATGGAATTTAATTAGAAATGAGGCGAACGAGTGATTGGCGAATAATGGGATATCATCGGCAACAGACATTTTGAGGCCGTCTGGAGACCGAACTTCGGCATTTACTGAATGTTCTGAAATAATTATGGGATCTGAAACCGAAACTAAATAGAACAATTTCTAAAGGATTAAAATAACTAATTACGTGGTTTCAGAATGGAAGTTTCCGCTGCTGTTTATGATTGCAAATAAATCGATCTGCGGCTTTGTACAACATCAAAAAAATACACTCAAAATTGATAGCCTTCCTTATTGAAAATAGATTAAAAAACACTATAATTTGCATCGTTAATTACGAGAATTGCATAGTAACATCACAGCCAAAAAAGCATATACCTATTACCATTTGGCAATAACGTGACATTCTTGTTGACAGCTTTCTTGAATCGAATAGGTAATACATAAATACGTTAGTTTTATGTCAATTAATGAGGACATTAAAATTCAATTAATTTTTAATTTTAATAACTACTTTTTGGGGTTGGTGATAGAAGCAGTTCTTTCAAAACAAGTATAATATTACTTCTTGTTTATCAAAAACGACCGTGAGAAAACATGAACACGTCAGAAGCAAATAAGATGTGAATGGAGCATTCAACTGATAATACAGATTAGTACCTACTATAAGTGTTAATACACCTACGTGAGCAAAAGCACATTGCTGTCTTTGATAGTGTGTAATTTTTGAACAAGTTATAGCTACTATTATTGTGTAGAAGATAAAATAATTCAAGTGGTTAAGCAAGAACCTACATATGTTTTGAGGGCATTGTAATATTTTAATGAGTACAACAGTTTTGACAATTACTGGTACTGAGCCTTCCTTGTTGCTTGCCCTTGGACCATAGTTGAATCTGAATGAAACTCGTAGATTAGGGAAAAAGATAACAAAACTGAAGCAGAGAAGGGTAGTAAAGTGGACTAAGCATTCGTAGATGGCAAAGAGCAGAAAAATAACTCAATCGCCTGATTGCCAGATTATGACGTTGTGAAAAGAAATATGTAGATTCGATTGGCGAAGGATCAAAAAGAGGTGGCGTCACTTGAAGTAGTCTATGCCATCACTTATGATGTGGGATGGTACAGATATAGATACCTAGATACAACCAACGACTTGATCATCGTTTTAAATAGAAAATAATACCACCTGATACAATAACAGTGGTATTCATAGTCAACGGGTGAACAAACCCCCAAAATCCATCATTCAACTTTCACGTAGAGGTTAAATGTTGAATCGTTCTTCTTACACTGGAATTCATAGTCAAGTTGGGGGCTCCTCTAGGGGATGATTCAAGCGCTATGTAGCGAATTCTAGCTTTATGCATTTCATAAACAAAAGTAACCCCTAAATTGACATTGTCAGGGGCTGGATGCTGATTGTCCGAATTTTGTCAACCAAACGGTCCCCTTGCTTTGATAAGGTGCTAACGTGCTATTTTTTATCATTGTTTGAGTGTTGTGTTGTGATTTTCATAAATACGGAAGTAGATGGTGACTTGGATCTCATAAATGATGAATGGCCGATGGAGGCTTGAATTAAATGCGAATTATATCAGTGCCGAAGCGATATATTCGTAATGTAAATACACAATAACTTTAACTTAATACAAACCAATTTTTTTTTACTACACTACAAGTTGATGTACCCCCCTTACAACCTCTGTGAACTAATAAAGCTTTTTTTAATCATATTAACTTTTCTATAAATAATAATTATAGTGTAAGATAATGAAAGTGTATTAAATTATGGATATAACGCGGGAACGGGCCTCTCGTAACCATGGCAACCGTTCGTCCCACCTCGAACCATGGTTACGAGAGGCCCGTTCCCGCGTTATATTATCTATCAAAATTCAAAAGCCGCGTCATTGGTCATAATCATGTCAAAATGACACCCGAGAAAATTTTCATAGACAACATGATTGAAATGCACAGATTAGAGAAAAAATATGTGTTGAACTGCCATTTAGTTAGGGGTCTCTCCAGCGATTGTTTATGAAAGTGTAAGAAGAACGATTCAACATTTAACCTCTACGTGAAAGTTGAATGATGGATTTTGGGGGTTTGTTCACCCGTTGACTATGAATACCACTGTAATAATTATAATAGCTTTCTATGTCACAACATTTTATCAACATTTTGTAGCGCTCATAGCGAAGCACAACTAGCCGTTTCTAACCGATCGGTAAAGTTAAGCAACGTTCGCTGCGGTCACTACTCTGATGGGTGACCGCTATAGCAAAAAGTGGTATTTACAACTGAGCGCTCCCGTGCTTCGGAGGGCACGTTAAGCCGTTGGTCTCGGCTGTTGTCGTTAGACAATAGTCGTAAAGCCAACTCAGAAGCCATAGTAGGGCCTAAAAATCTTGTCACCAGGGCTGACCACTTGCCTACGAGAAGAAGAGAAAAGATCAACATTTTGATATCATTGAAATAAACATCGGTTTATTCAGAAACAATTATTACCTCCATTCAAAAGCACCGGGTAACATACTCAGTTGCGAAGTGGTGTAGATCCTATATTATCATAATAACTGCCTGGTAACCAATTACAAAATGAGTTAAGACACACTGTGGACAAAATATTACAGCTATCTTCCCACTTTGTTATTGATTTTGATTTACTTGTATATTTCCTTGTATACTGAACCAAAGAAATAAATAGGAGTTGACCTTCTTATTTAAAAATGTAATAGCGTTACACACAAAGTTATTTAGAATATAATATAAGTAATCATAACCATCATCACATCATCCTTTAGCACAGGTAAATAATCAGCCATGGTAGCCAAGATTTTTAAAACATAAATGTTTTTGGACTAACTAAATACTCAAACAATAATAACAATTTTTATACCAATTACTTACACTGGAATTCATAGTCAAGTTGGGGGCTCCTCTAGGGGATGATTCAAGCGCTATGTAGCGAATTCTAGTTTTATGTATTTCATAAACAAAAGTAACCCCTAAATTGACATTGTCAGGGGCTGGATGCTGATTGTCTGAATTTCGTCAACCAAACGGTCCCCTTGCTTTGATAACGTGCTAACATGCTATTTTTTATCATTGTTTGAGTGTTGTGTTGTGATTTTCATAAATATGGAAGTAGATGGTGACTTGGATCTCATAAATGATGAATGGCCGATGGAGGCTTGAATGAAATGCGAATTGTATCAGTGCCGAAGCGATATATTCGTAATAAATATTAAATATTATAATTAATACAAACCAATTTTTTTTTACTACACTACAAGTTGATGTACCCCCCTTACAACCTCTGTGAACTAATAAAGCTTTTTTTAATCATATTAACTTTTATATAAATAATAATTATAGTGTAAGATAATGAAAGTGTATTAAATTATGGAGTTAACGCGGGAACGGGCCTCTCGTAACCATGGCAACCGGTCGTCCCACCTCGGACCATGGTTACGAGAGGCCCGTTCCCGCGTTATATTATCTATCAAAATTCAAAAGCCGCGTCATTGGTCATAATCATGTCAAAATGACACCCGAGAAAATTTTCATAGACAACATGATTGAAATGCACAGATTAGAGAAAAAATATGTGTTGAACTGCCATTTAGTTAGGGGTCTCTCCAACGATTGTTTATGAAAGTGTAAGAAGAACGATTCAACATTTAACCTCTACGTGAAAGTTGAATGATGGATTTTGGGGGTTTGTTCACCCGTTGACTATGAATACCACTGTTACACTTTCATAAACAATCGCTGGAGAGACCCCTAACTAAATGGCAGTTCAACACATATTTTTTCTCTAATCTGTGCATTTCAATCATGTTGTCTATGAAAATTTTCTCGGGTGTCATTTTGACATGATTATGACCAATGACGCGGCTTTTGAATTTTGATAGATAATATAACGCGGGAACGGGCCTCTCGTAACCATGGTCCGAGGTGGGACGACCGGTTGCCATGGTTACGAGAGGCCCGTTCCCGCGTTATATCCATAATTTAATACACTTTCATTATCTTACACTATAATTATTATTTATAGAAAAGTTAATATGATTAAAAAAAGCTTTATTAGTTCACAGAGGTTGTAAGGGGGGTACATCAACTTGTAGTGTAGTAAAAAAAAATTGGTTTGTATTAATTATAAGATTTAATATTTATTACGAATATATCGCTTCGGCACTGATATAATTCGCATTTCATTCAAGCCTCCATCGGCCATTCATCATTTATGAGATCCAAGTCACCATCTACTTCCATATTTATGAAAATCACAACACAACACTCAAACAATGATAAAAAATAGCACGTTAGCACGTTATCAAAGCAAGGGGACCGTTTGGTTGACGAAATTCGGACAATCAGCATCCAGCCCCTGACAATATCAATTTAGGGGTTACTTTTGTTTATGAAATGCATAAAACTAGAATTCGCTACATAGCGCTTGAATCATCCCCTAGAGGAGCCCCCAACTTGACTATGAATTCCAGTGTAAGTCACAGTATTTTGTTTGCCAATTTGTATGTTCATCATCATCATTAGCTTGAAGACGTTCACTGCCGAACATAGGCCACCTTAGCGCCACTTTGAGCGGCTCTTTGCCTCCTGCAACCTCTGGCTCCCCCACGGGGACCTGGTCAGACCCACGGGGTCTACCCAGGTCGTCGGTCCACTTAGTGGGGCCCGGCCTACGCTGCGTCTTCGTGGTCACCCACACGAGAACCGTTCTTCCCCATCGGTTGTCAGTTCTACGAGCAATGTGGCCTGCCCACTGCCACCTTTAACTTGCTAATTCTCAAAGCTTTATGAGTGACTTTAGTTCTCTTGCGATCCTTACGGATCTCCTCATTTTGGATCTTATCTCGCAAGGAAACCCGAGCATAGCTCTCTCCATAGCATATTTACCTATATGTTACTTATACGAAAATTAACTGTATATTTTGGCATAAAAGTAAATATCAAAAACCGTAAGCTACAATTTAAATCCCGATACTTTATTAGCCGATCTGTATCGAGTATCAGAAGATTATATAATTTAATTGGCTATCATTCAAACTGTCGTGTAGGTTATCTGTATACCACGCTCGCGTATCGGGAACACAAATAAAATAGTGCAGGCTTATATACTGCTTCTAGATTGTTAATAAATAACATAACACTCAGATATTCTCGTTATTTTAGAAGGGATTCACAGAAATCATCAACCCTGAATGCGTATTTTGCAGTAATTATACCACGCTAGGATGAAGACGCTCTGGATATTTTAATAACATATTTAATCTTAAACTAACTACTATAATCATACCAACTATTACTAAATGCAACTATAGCTACACAAGCTACTACAAAAACATTTGAACTGTATACTGGCTGCATTGAACTATAGACACAGATTAGAGAAAAAAACAATTGACTGTGCCCTTAGAGTACACTCGAAATGCTTCAGCTCACACTACCTGTAGGTAGCGTGCTCAGGTGCTGGCAGCGTTGATGCTGGCGTGCAACCCACAAAACCATCAACGTTCAACGTTTCGATGTACCAAATAAGTGCCATCATTTTGGTCATACTGGACCTTAATTCCCTATGAAACTCAGATTCCAGACGATACGAAACCACGTCGTTATCGTGTCTTGTTCAAATCGTGTCACAGCATTAGAAATACCTTTACTTACATTAAAGTTATTTTTATTTTGAATGAATATTGACATAAATGGTGGTAACTTTTGACGTGTTGATGTTTCGGAACGCGTCTCAGTGGAACATTATGATTTTTGACAATTCAAGTCGCGCTAATTCCACATTCTTTATGCGCGCTTTCGTTTTCATTTCATAGAGAATAGATTTTTGCAGATTTCTTATGTAAGACAAGACAAGAAATTTGCGTGATTTAGAAGTAAGGAATCGTAAAGTGGTCATGCAGAATTAAGGCCCTGCTCATCATTGAACATATTCTGTGAAGGAAAATAAACATTTCCATCAACAGCAAAAACTATTTCCTATTCATAAGATGTATAACATATTAAAACTATAAAATATTATGACTAACACTAAAAGTTTATTGCTAAAAAAAATCACTGCACTTACTCATTTATCAACCTTCAACTTTCGGCATTATCTAGAGACAAGGTCAATTGAATGTATAGAATATTATTACAGCGCAATATTACATCGAAATCGATCTAATGGTGTGATCTTCGTTCCAAATATTCCACACTGTAATTGACGATGAACGCATATCTAGCAAATTATTGCCACTCGAGTTGTTCAAATTACCTATAACTACCGACATAGATTTAATAAAAAATCGTCTATGAATCATTCACGCAAAGTTGTCAATGACAGACCTTAAACTATAGGCAAAGGTTACTTAAGATAAAAAAGTTACCGCCAGGTACCACCACCACCGAGATAATGATTTCCAAACAAACACAAAGGACTCGTTTCGCCTCGTCAAGATTAATTTATATACTTCTCAGATTATGTTCCTATTGTTCGTTCAGTCTCTGTTGGTATTTGGAACCTTATAAAGTATGACAAGTATGCCAAAAGCGGAAAACACAAGCGGAAAAGGTGAACATGAACTCACTTCTATGGGCATGAGAGAGAGAGTGGTTGTTCCTGAATAGAGAATTTACAGCAAGGTCGTGTGTCAGCAGCCAAATAACCATGGGCTAACGATATATAATTTTATTTTACTATATCGTGCAACAAACCTCGTCACTCGTGAGCCACCTGCATCAAATCTTATAGGTAACAGAATGGAAATCTGAAAATAATGACAACTTGTGCTTTTTGAAAAATTTCTTGCATTTTTTGAAGCAAGTCAATTCAAAATCTTGACTTGTCTGCTTGGCAGTGAAAAGATTTGTCTTATCAATTAGCAACACAATACAATATTTAGAAAATGTATGATACATTTACAGTACGATGCGATTACGATTACGTAGCACGCGTTTCGTAGGCGACCGAAGCGTTTCTGTAATTACGAACTCGGCGGTCATCAATGCGTTAGCTTACCAATACGCATATTTGCGTGTTACCAATGAAATTGAATTTGTTTTAATAAGGAAAATGGGACGTAAATAGTTTCCCAGCCATCGTTTTTCAATCAAGATACGATCAACTGCTGATCTTGACTTGGCTCCAGCGTCAGTAGTACGCGAATAAAGATCGTGCTCTGGTTCCACGATGCCATGAATGGTGGTCATTGTGTCCGGAAGCCGCCATCTGGCGCCTCACCCTGGCGCCACCGCTTGACCATGAAACGTGGGATAATGAGCAAAGGTCAAAGGTTTAATAACATCGCATCGTAACCTCCATATAAAAATGATCCCCTTAATCCGTTGCCTCTCTACCCAAAAAACAAGGATTAAATTAAATTACGAGACTAACATTAAAAAAAATTTACTGCGGTTATAAATTAGAAATCTGAATTTATAATTAAAATAAGTAGTGCTAATATTTGAATATCAAGCTTTTATTAAACTGGATTTAGCATCATGTGCAAAAATTATCTCAAGTCTTAGTGTTTATAACGCGTTATTACGAGTGATGGATAAATATTATTTATCTTTTACGTAAGTAGGTAAAAAAATATATGATGAAAACACGCCCTAGGTTTGTCATTGGTAAATTGTGAAAACATCCTTATCAGAAAGGCAGAGCAGATTAGCCATGCTATTTAAATAGCAGTTTACGAGTTTATCTATAGGAGCATACGTATTCAACGCAACCTGCATACTTTAACAGCTCGGGTGTACAAAACAATATGTTGTGTTAGAAAAAACATCGACTTTAGTGGAAAAGCGGACGAACACGTGTTGAGCATACGTAATTATCCTCGAGGTTTTATTCGCTGTTTACTGGAAGTGCTGTACCTACTTGCATCTTGAATAGGTATACTTAACAAAGATCTCTCCTTTCCGTGGCTTGGAAAGTAGGAACACTTAAAATGAGCCCGTATTAGAGAACTCTACGTTCAGTCGTCAGTGATGCCGTTTTAGCGACTTTGTCGCTAGATCTAGCGGATTTTAAAAGTCTTCAGCGACTTTTTTTTCATTTTAGACCCCAGAAAAATAATCTAACGACATTTAGCGACTTTTTTGATGTCTATAATATTTATATAATGACCTAAGAATATACGTTCAACGTGCGTTCAACTTACTTGCCCAAATAATATTTTTAATTTATGGCAGGTTGTGTCAGTCAAAGTCAAACATTGTAACTGGCTACATTATGAGTATGTACTATTGGCGGCGTTCAATTCACGGGAAATCCCTTATTATAATGACATGCTCGAGGTTTGATGTTTCTCACACTTTCGTACGATAATCAGATCGCTAGCTTTTTCTTTCATTCTATCATTCATTACCGTGAAATAGAACATATTAGCGTAGCGCTCATAGCGAAGCACGACTAGCCGTTTCTAACCGATCGGTAAAGTTAAGCAACGTTCGCTGCAGTCACTACTTTGACGGGTGACCGCTACAGCAAAAAGTCGTATTTACAATTGAGCGCTACCGTCCTTCGGAGGGCACGTTAAGCCGTCGGTCCCGGCTGTTGTCTTAAGACAATAGTCGTTAAGCCAAGTCAGAAGAATTTGGGCGGCCTAAAAATTCTGCCGCCAGGGCTGACCACTTGCCAACCTATACGAGAAGATGAAGAAGATAACATATTTACATTATTATGTTATTATTTACAGCCCAGAAATCTTTAATGATAATCTAGCGACTTCTAGCGGATTTTTAAAGTGATATTTTTTGTAAATCTAGCGACTTTTTCATATCTGTCTGGGGACTTTTATATTTATGAAACGGCAACACTGTCAGTCGTGAATCGGTGCTCAAGACGAGATTTCATTCATAGATTTTATGCATCGTTCTAATGTTATAACTCATGTAATTAATTTTCTAAACCCACTTGCATTTATCTGTACACGTAAAACAATCTAAACAAAAAGATTTACTACAATTAATCATTTTGATTATTAAACTACGATGCAAATTTATAGCAGCTTCTAGAAAATAAATCATGTATTGGCTATGCACAGACCTATGATATATGTTATAGGTCTGCGAGACTAGGCATGCATTTAACTTTAAGATATTGGAACGTAGAGGGCGCAGGTCACGCCTGTAATTACGAGAATCTTTTGATTAGCATGTTAATTAATTGTAATGATGTCTGTACTACGTAGATTCGATTGCAAAATGAATGCTAGAATTTATAGTTTCAATCAGAGAAATAGGTTTTGTAAATATTTTTGCAAGAGTTTGTAAGAGTCCTTTAGCTTCACCATGTTTCTTCGTACAGTTTTTGACAGTTTATTTGATACCCCTATGGTTCAACATTCATAATCTCTACCATGGGTATCTTGGTTGGTTGGACCAAGTTGGATGGACTCTATGTCATAAAAGGGTCTCTAGTTTCAGTGGTTTGGGCTATGCGTTGTCTGTCAGTCTGTCAGTCATTCAGGACAAAACTATTTATTTTATTTTTAAATTAGTTATTTATTTAATATAGATAGATATGAAGCTATATATACATACATGTAACTCCTGGGACACGGACCTTCTCTCACAGCGAGTGAGCATAGACCATAATCCACCATGCTGGCCAAGTATGGGTTGGCAGACAATTAATAATCTCGAATTTTGTGATTCTTGAACATGCTAGTTTCCTCACAATGTTTTCTTTCGCTATTGTAAGGGTCAATTCAGATAGAGCAGCAAAATGCTCGCGCATGTTCGTAAGCACTGAGAGCTGAATGCAGGAACAGGATTAGAGCAAGACCGAGCGGGATTTGAAAGAGAATACCTGTTACGGTTATTTGAAGGTTATTTTAAATCCATCGTTTAAATATTGGGTCCAATTTGCAGATACCCACTACTAATAAGACTTTCTGATCGGAAAGGCTAGATATTGGGGCTAGGGATTTGCAAAAAGTAACGATACTTAATGTACCGAACCGACTATAACATCGATACTTTTAAGGCGATATCCAGTATATCTGTAATCGATATTTTTGATTTCGGTACTTCACCGATATAGGTACTTTATTTATGTGCTACTTCGATATTAAACACAGCAGTATTTGAATTTGAAGGTATATTGAAATTCAGATCAAAAACCAAACCCACACAGAATTTAGTATTTTTTCTAAATTTCAGCTTACCCTTCGCTGCTTTTAAGAAAAAGAGCCCATAGACAAACATATGGGCAATAAAGTAATCGTATGGTTTTGCTTTTCTTTTCAGAACCCTAAAAATAACGTCGGACTAAACTTTTAAAGCGGTCGAGATGACCCATTACGGCCATGAACTAATATTATGCAACGTAACTGTCGAATTGTAAATATTGTAATCTTATTATAGTTGTTATCTATTGAAATCAGATCGTGAGACCGCTCGATCCGACTGCTTCATACATAAATAAAAGAATTTGTAATGAAAAAAAATCGTTTACTTGTGTATTTTTACCAAGGTTATTGCTACGCTGGTATTATACCTAGTGTTGTATTAAGTTGAATTTCAGTTGTTTATTTCCATTCTACAAAGAGAAAATGCTATATCATCCGAATTTTCATATGTGAAATGATAATGATATTGTATACTATGATACGTATCTTATGACTACAATCCCTAAAAGATAGAACTTTCTAAACTTGATACTTACACAGGACTCTTAGCGCAAACGGGTACCTACATCTAGGTACCTTTATTTCTGCAATGAATATTTACCATGCGTAAAATACACCTCTTACGGATACGTTAAATGGTGAATACGGCATAAATACTCGATTAGTATTAGTTTATGTACTATATTATGTAGTAAGTAAGTTTATGCTATGTATCATAAAAGTTGAGGTAAGTTTATGTAAGTATATGCTATTTATAGTATCTATGTGTATTCGTAATTTATGATTATATAGATAGTAAGTATTTAGTGTCATACTCCGTAAGTGTTAGATATTTACTGTGCACCTCTGGCCTCTCTAGTTTATCTGTATTTCTGTCCATTCAAAGGTTGTCTGGAAGAGATCGCTGCGATAAGACCGCCCATTGTACTACCTTTAAGAAATATTTTTGTTTGTTAGGAACTTACTTGTGTAGTATCTTTTGTGTATAGTTATTTTGGTGTGCAATAAAGTATCATTCTATTCTATTCTATTCTATAGTATGTATCCAACTGAAACTAAAAGAAATACATTTTCTAGTCTAAGTTACCCAATAAATTGGTAAATTGGTACCTACGTAGTTTAGTTAACTAAGCTTTTGACTGTTAGTTTAGAACGTTTCAATATAAATATGGTTTCAATCCAACCTTTCAATAGATATCTATATATAAAAAAATAACTTTATGAAAATTGTACAATAAAAAATTAAACAAAGATCCAAGACTCGTAGAGTTATCTTAAGAATGTCGTTAGGAAGCTATCGAGGATAGCAGATGACACAAATATGTTTAAAAGGAAATGTCATAAGAATGAGTTACGGCTAATTACTTTTAAATTGCTTTAACATAACATAAAGAATAAAGTTCAAGGAATGCTAAACGTTTGTTTTCAGCCATACAATTTATCATTTAGACATCGTACAAAAGGAATCACATGAAAAATCTTGCTAGTTTTATCGGTAATCGAGTGGTCTACAAATCAATCATTGCCAGCGATACAACATAGCATGGTAGGGATAAATCTCTCAACGTGGGTAAGCCATACTGTAAAGTATTCATACATCACAATGTTTAAATGTTTATAAATTTTTCTCAACGGGCTATCGCACTCACATAGTTTAATAAACACATACTTTCGGCTTGACTGGATAGTAGATCTAGATACTCATCTCAAAAATTTCTATATGTATCTAATATACTCATATAATTTGAGTGACATTATTACTCCAGATTCTGGGAAATAAATATATTATCGTAATGACCGAGAGGCTTACACTTTCCCGAACATAATTTTAAAATAACGATTCTTACGTAAATTTCGATGTGACCCGATTCTCATGCAAAAATGGCGTGTGAGTCACAGGCTTTCCTGATCCGAAGGTGCACTTACTGTAAACTGGATTAATTGGATTGAGTAACAGAATGTTTATTGACTCTGTCGAAGCGTTTCCGATGAAGAACACCACCGCGGGAAAGGCGTTGTTATGGCTAAAAGACGCTATACAAAGGGTATTCGGAGCACGTAAACAAAATGCTTGTGAAATTTTAAAATTCTGAACAGATGTTGAACGGTTCGAGGACGTTTGACTCTATTCACATTCAAGAGGTGCACTGAAATGCAGAGAAAACGGCATTCACAAGTTTCGCATCGTAAAACAACGTTTGAACGAGTTACCGTCCGGCGCCGCCAAGATTCTATGAACAATGAAATGGTATGGAAATGGCGCCAAACCCTCAATCATAGGCAGCGCACGCGCAAGTCATAAAACTGCATGTATTAACGTTTAGCCTTTACGTTTATGCCTGCTCGATTATGGCACGTCCTTGCATAATCAGTAGTAAGTAATGATCAGTAATCTTTCCTCTTTTTATATAGCCTCTATCGTTTTTATGTTAGTTAGAAATTTTATATTTCTCAAGCAGGTGATTCAATTGAATATCGTTATTTATTTCAATATATACTAACTTTAATAGACTTTATAATATGACCAGTTTTCCTTATGAGCAAAATTGATCCTTCTACGAATTGTGACGATGGAATCAATTGAACCCTGTTCCGTCCATTACTACAATTGATGCTATCAGGACGCCTATTCTCACGAATCGAGATGCAATGTCATCTCATAATAAATCTCGAGACTCGAGTTGTCTCTACTCCCAAGCTTAAAATTCATGATATTCTCGATTGACTAGCGCACGAGATGGCTCGTAGGGAATCGAGACGCAATGTCATCTCACAATAAATCTCGAAATTCGAGACTCAAGCTTCAAATTTGTGATATTTTCGATTGCTAGCGCACGAGATGTCTCGTGTGGTCGGAGGCAGTCGAGACCACCATGAGACGCGCTTTTGCCTTTACTTTTAGGCTCATTTGTTGCCATTTTATTGACATTGAAGCTAATGGCATGGAAACTTTTCTTCTTCTTTTCGTTTTTTCTTTCTTTTCTTTTTCTTCTTGTCTTTTCTTGTCTTCTTACTTTTTTCTTCTTTTCTTTACTTTTTTCTTCGTTGGTTAGTTTGTCTGGGCGACAGAAGTTATAGTTATACTTTTTGCCATGCCAAGCGTTATTAGGGATGTTCCGATACCACCAAAGTATCGATACCTACTCATATGAGTAGTACTCAAATCATGATTCGATAGGTACTACTCATATGAATACCCTAAAAGTATCGATACCCACTCATATCGATACATTTTTTTTTATTTATCAATACGGAAAAAATAAACAAATTTTACCTTATTGCAGCAAAGTTTTGTTTCTATGACTGATCTACATTTTCAAGTGTTTTAGCGCGAAGAATCGGACATTTGAACACTAAGGATATGTTATTTGACGATATTTGATAAAAGTACTCTTTCCGATACAAATTCTTTCTTTCCGATACCAAATAGGTATCGTGAGAATGGTTTGTTTTTATTTTATTATTTTAATTAAGTATAACAACTACCTTAACTATACTATTTGTGTGTATTAACTGTATTCAACGCTTTGGATTACAATTAAATTAAGTTAAATCCTACTTACATTCTACCTTTACATGTATTTTTACCTTTACACTAATTTTCTACTACATTGAATCCTACTTAAATTAAAAATAGGGTTGTTTTAACCCTAAGTATACATTAAAATATCACATTTTTATTCTACTTGACTTAAAGTTAGGCCATACTATGTTTCTTTAAGGAAAAACATATTATAGCGAAATAAAGCTGCTTGGCATTGAATTTTTATCCTGTGGTTCTATCCTGTTTTGACTTAGCAGCATTGATTCGATTCGCTATTAGTACTTTCTTTCCGATACCAAGTAAGTATCGAAAGAATGATTCGATGGTAAAAAGTACTTGGTATTGAAAGAAAAATATCAAGTACATACTCGTATTCACTAGTATCGGAACATCCCTAAGTGTTATATACTCTTTGCTCCGTGCCTATCAAATCAAACGAAGTTGCTCATTGTTTGCCAATAGTGTTTTCACAAATTACAAAAAATAATATGGTGTTTTGCATTGTATAGTGCACCAACCACAGATTAGAGAAAAAAACAATCTGTGGCACCAACTTATACTACTCTATGGTATGCACAGCTATAAAAATACTCTGTGGTGCACAGAACACTATTATATTATCCTGTGCTATTATCCTTTTGTTGTTTTCTCTAATCTGTGATTATCCTTATCACAGATGGAATAAACCACAGACACTACTTCAAGGTAACCAATGGTTAAAACCTCTAACAAATCTTAACTATTAGTTAGAATTTGTTAGCATTTTTTATTGGTTACTTTAACAACGGGTGAAAAAACCCACCCTTATAAAGGTACCATAATAAATAAAAGCCACAACTCTTAAATAATCACATTATATTATACATATTTATATGAGTAGGTAACAACTTTGTTTTCACACCTAAACTTAGTTACTAAAATAAATGGGTGCACAACTAGCACCATCATTATAAAAACTGTTTTAGCAGTCATCAGAATACATAATAACTACAATTTTATTACTAAAAATACTTTTTATCATGATTTTTATGATATGACAGCTTGAAAAATTGGCATCATGATAAAATTAGACTCATGCAAGCAAACAGTCATAGTAAGAATATTTTGATGAGGGGGCTAGTTAGTTATGCACCCACTTCATCTTACAGATGACTAAGATGCAGACTATTCCAAATTGGGCCCAGTTTAGTTCTAAAGTTATTATTATCAAATACATAAAATGAAGAAACATGCAGTCTCAAAATACAATCCTGCCACCATTAAAAGTGTTGTAAAATAATGCTGTAAAGCAAAGATGGCTATTTCAACTTTATTTTTACTTTTTACATCAATAATTTTAAACCAACGAAATCAGCCTCAGGGCCACTGGTGTAATAGTTACAGTCGCACATATGGAAATGATGATGATGAAGATCGTAATATAGACAGTCACTCACTGTCTAATACAGTGGCGATTTAAGATTCTTCTGTGACTTTATATTATCACAGCACACATTCACACCATTTTCAGAAAAAAATTCCGGAAGCTTTACAGTAAGTAAGATGTAGTTATTGCAGTAGCAATAGTAACACCAGCCTAGAAGCCTTCATTGAGTACCTGAAGCAAAAAAGAAAATATTATTTAGATAGCCTTAAGGCCAGCTCCATCAACTGTGCTGTAGGTTGGTGGTTCGCTTCCCACTCAAGAAATGGGAACCCTCATATTCCCCTATCCTTTGGTATAAAATAAATCCAACTGGCAACTGTGTCAATATCATTGCTATGAACTGGATTTTAACGTACTTTTATTTCTCTCTCTCTCTGGTTGGTTCCTCATTACTGAGGATCATAGTCACAGGATCTATCTGATTTAACATAATATAATACTTCCATCAACTTCGGTCCATAGCCTCACGACCTGGGAAAACTTTTATTCAGGTAATTGAAATTAACTTACTTGAAGGTTTGAGCCCGACACATTCATAGGTGAAGTTACAAGTTGCACATTTTTCTTGGCGGCACTTCAACAATACACCTACTGCTCCAATCGGGGTTGGGATTATAAAATTTGTTTCCATAAATCTGCTGGTTTAATGAACTATCAACAAGGTGCTTACTGCATATAGCATACCTATATGCTGTTGGTGTAGTTGTTTCAGTGATTCCTCAGAAGTATAGCTACCAGCTGGATACCAGTATTCAGCCCATGATCATGCCCTGAAAAAAATAAATAATAAACATTTAATCTACAGAGTGAGAATCGGGTGTAAGCAGCGTGATTTTAAGAAAGTATTCTCTTTTATGTATGTACGTAGTACATTATACCTTTTTGGATTTTGCGTAGGTTATTAGGCTTACTTACTTCAAAGATCCATGTTTGCCAGGCAGAGAAAACCTGTGGAATCGCACGTTCACATCTTCGGATGCACCATTATAGCATTTTGCACAGTTTTACCGTTTTTCCATAACGAACACTAGAAAATCACAATAACTCAACCATAGAATTATAAAAAAATAGCAGGAATGAATCTTGATTGGCATCGAACTGACGTACAGCAATGGCGGCCGCATAAATATGTGTGACTGATTAAAGGATTGCCATGTGAAGAAAATTACCCGAATCCGACAAAAAAAAATCAGTTGTTGGTGTGACTTTTCGTATGACCAAAAAGCTACGTGAGCGTAACAGAGTAGTCAAAATTGAATGGCTTATTTTTTTTTTACTTTCGGTAGGTTAGCGTTTGACTACATCTCACCTGATGGTAAGTGATGATGAGGTCGAAGGTGGAGCACGCCTACCTAGAATTAACCTATTTACTTTTGATTTGAAGACACTTAAGTTGTAAGTGGATGGAAATACCGACGCCGGGAGTGAGTTCCATTCCCTAGCCGCACGCACAATAAAGGAATCTGCAATCTCCCCTCCCCCACACCTGCCCCCACCTCCCCCTCACTTTCCCCCCCACCCCTGCACTTGCCACCACCTCCCCCCTCACTTGTCCGCCCCCCGCACTTGCCCCCCTCCCCCCAAGAACCATGTATAGATTACATTTGGACAGTAATGAAGGGGTTGGCGATCTACGCAGCAATGTACGGCGAATGAAGTGGGAGCAATAGCTTCCCAGTCTCCACCGGGTGGCAACTGGGAATTTTTATTCCCAGTTGCCACCCGGGGGCGAAGCATGTGGGGGCAACTGGGAATATACCCTGTACGCTAAAGCGAAGAGAGAAGGGAGAGCGAAAAAGATAGGGAAAAAGGATGAATGTATGACGGTGAAGAGAGGCGCACCTGCCTCCATTCATCCTTTTCCCCTCCCAGTTCTTTCTTCCTTTGGATAGAGTTAGGGCGTAAAACTAACTAACTGGCTCGGGTCAGCCAGTCAGTTAATAAAACTGTTTATTTGGCACAAAGATTTATAGCCAGGGTGTTGCTTAAAATGTTTTATGAACACATAAATCGTATTTTTCTACGTTACTTTACTTTTTCTACATTATAGAAAACCTGCACAAATATGCACGATTAGTAGGTCCATTACCGGTACAATATTTATTAACCTGCAAAGACCAGCACATGCATATGCATAATGGAAATATGCATTTGCATATAGTCAGATCTCTAATTATGATCAATATAGGTGAATAAGTTGTATTCGAACATAATTTGGTCATTCTCCCACACTTCCGGGTAATTTGCAAGTTTGATTGTTGGTAACACTAGCTGGTTTTGTGTATTGATTGCATCTCAATAGTTTTATCGAAAAAGCAAGAAATTAGCGAAATATTAACAAGCTTACTTGTGAAAAGTGATCCCCTGACTTTTTTTTATCAAACCACTATGATTCCGACAACTTTCACAACGCAAGACGGCATTTTATAATATTTTTTTCTATGCGTCTTGGGCGAGGTTCGGAGCAGTAATGGCAGGCGATAGACTTCCTATGATGTGAGTTTGTGCGTGTCCGCTCGTACTTATAGCGTTCCGACTTCCTATGGGTACCTCGGTTCGGGATCAATTGGGACTCAGTCCTGCTTTTTTTTATAAGGTCTATGAACTCAACTTACTTGTTTTTTCTATAGTTTGATTCATGTTCCAGTGTCAATTTTCAAGTTCTTGATTCTGAGCATAGACTTTGTGATCGCTGTCTTACGTATAGCGTTATCTCGTTCTGATCTCTCGACTGCCTCCAATCCACAGACTACTATACGCTAATGCTTCCATCACTAGAGTCATCTCGTGCGCTAGCAATCGAGATATTGCATGAGAATACCGAAAACTCGAGTCTCGAGATTTATTCCGAGACGAGATTTCATCTCGATTCGTGAGAATAGGGGTCCAGATCGCGTCGGATGCTCTACTTTTTCCTAATTGATTAATTCATTTGTTGAACTATTCACTCTTGTCAAAATAAAGCAATTTAAATCGAGGAATACATTAACACAACTATAGTAGAACAATATAGTTATAAATACTCACTCAGCGCTGAGGGTCGATGAGCGCTGCAGCGATGAGGAGATCTAAGCAAGAGCAAGAGAACTAAAGTCACCAATAGAGCTTTGAGAATTAACAAGTTGAAGTGGCACACATCGCTCGTAGAACTGACAACCGATTGGGAAGAAAGGTTCTCAAGTGGCGACCACGAACCGGAAGACGCAGCGTAGGCGGGCCCACCACTAGATGGACCGACGACCTAAACCGCGGAGAGCTGATGGATGCAGGAGCGTGGCAAGAGCGCCACTTTGAGCGGCTGCTTGCCGACCCCAAGAAATAAGAAATAATGAAAAATAAGAAATGGTAAAAGGCAAAGAGGATGAGGGCTTAGATACTTTGGGTTTTTTTTTAATGTACGAATAGTTCAACGTTTGACTGCAAAGCTATGAGCAGCCAGTTCACTCCCCAAATCATATTTTCCAAAAGGCTTCCATTTGACCAAATTTCTCCTGGGCCCTAATTCTATATGCCCATTTTACGATTCCTTACTTCGAAACCACGCGAGTTCCTTGTCTAACATAGAAATCTACAAAAATCTATTCTCTTTGAAATGAAAATGAAACCACGCGAAATGAATTTAGAATTGGCGCGATTTGAACCGTTAAAATTCATAATGTTCCACTGAGACGCGTTCCGTAACATCAACACGTTAAAAGTTACCACCACTTATATCAATATTTTATTCAAAATAAAAATACCTTTAATGTAAAGTGAAGGTATTTCTAATGCTGTGACACGATTTGAACAAGACACGATAACGTCGTGGTTTTGTATCGTGTGGAATCTGTGTTTTCATATTTAGAATTTCATAATTAGAATTAGGGCCCTGATGTTAAATAACAATGTGGTGGACGATGTAGCACGCACAACGCAAGAAACCTCTTCCTCTTCTCTTGAAATTTTTTCTCGCGTGTTCATCCGCTCCTTACCCGTTTCCGGCGGGAACTCCCAATTTTCCGGAAAAAAATCATCGTCCGATTCCGTCCAGCCGTTTTAGCGTGACATAAACAAACAAACAAACAGACAACGATAACACTAAGTACTGAGAAGTATATTGAGGATTCGGGAGTCAGTTGTTATTGTATAACAACTTTGTTCTTTGTAGTAGGTAGTGTAGCTAGTTTAGTTTAGTTTAGTTTTTAGTATTGTAGTAGTTAGCTTGAGTAATAAAGGCACATTACCCGTTAAAAAAAACTTTGGTGTTGTTATTGTTGTTTTATCAGTTGTAAGTGATTTTTGTTGTTGTTTATTTTGATTGTTGTTATTTCGCTGATTAAATTTTGTAATCAACTATTATCCATTAATTATACATACGTTAAAGCATTGTGCCTTATTGCAGATCACTTCAAATCGTATTCCATTTGCATTTGAAATAGACGCATTTATCCTCTACGCAGAGAACAAAGCCACAATAGATTTATTATTATAGGTTTTGTTTTATAATATTAAACGTTGACTTTCACTTAGTGTGAAAGCTTTCATTTTACAGTTACATTACTCATCATTTCTGTTTATTGTCCATTTTATTTTCTCTGTTTATGTTAGAAAATCAACATATTATAAGTGATAGGACTAACAATGAGCAATACATTATATTTAGAATTTTACACTTTGTATTATAAAACTCGGTCTTCAATTGATTTATTACCATATTGATTTATTATTGATTTACTTAATCTACTTCTTTTTTTTGCGTGGGCTTCCTCTCAGTGCACTGAGAGGAAGCCCACGCAAAAAAAAGTGTGTACTTATTATTCTTATTACCCACAGTGTACTTTATTATTCTTCCTTCCTTCTAATGTAGAGAAAGAAAATAACTTCTAACTCACCTAGAGGCTTCTGAAGGCTTAAAACAGCCGAGAACATCGGCTTAACGTGCCCTCCGAAGTAAAGTAGCGCTCACGTGCAAATATCGCAACTCAACTTAATAACTTAGTAAAAAAAATTGCCGAGCCTTTGCTATGAACACTGCAAAAAACTCCGGCATAAAAAGCATAATCTGCCAACTGCTCCTTGTAGCGAAAACAATCTGTGTCCAAAAGTACAGATGTTTTGATGAGAAAGCCACACAAACGAACAAACTAACATGAAAACAGACAGGCGACGTTTCACTATCATCGGGCTTCATAAAGCCCATCAGACCTAGACTATTTTCGCTAGTTATACGATATCTACGATTTTGATAAACAATATCTACCAGTAATTTTCGATCTATTGGTATTCGATACACTGAGTTTTTGAACTAACGACCCATTAAGAAAGTTCTTGCGTGCGTCGTAACGACGTTCTTCGCAACTGCGTAGGACTCTCGTGAGGAATAGGGATAGGACCGTGATATTCAAAAGGAAAACCATTAATTATTTTATCTTCATACATCTTCATCTGAAGTCACATTATAGGCACTCCTTTAATTTAATAATGGCAGCCACATTCTCTTCGCTATTCAATTATTGGGATACCAAAGTATGTCTCGGCAATCTTATGTATAGTCTGACCTCGTTGTTATTAAGAGCTGCCCTTAAGGTTTAATTGGTAACTATGAATAACGTATTTACACAGTCACATAGCGACACAGGCGGTTAATTTTTCGTGAAAATGGTTTAGCAGTTTTTTTTTTTTTAAAGGTACTTCGAATTTTTATTTTTTTATTAAAAACATTTTATTGTAAAGCGAGCTATCGCGGAATAAACTTTGTGGGAATGAACTAAGAGTACACCGCGGTTTGAACCACTCTCTATTCCACGAGAACTTGTTTTTTTCTTTTTCCATTATAAAAATATTTCTATATTCATCCCTGTATTGTATGCAATCTGTGTGTAAAATTAGGGAAAAATCGGAGGTTTGACTGAAAATACCCGTTATAGCTCTTAGACTATAAATAATCGCGATGGAGCGAATTGCGTGTCCCATGCCAAGAGATTTTCTTCCTCTAGGTATACTTCCATTTGACACCAATTCCTAGGACGACCAATATAGAGTAGTATATAAATTCTGCTATTATATATAGCAATGCGGCACAATCTTACCAAAATAAATACATCCTTCGTGACTTCTCAACTTGTTCAAAACGTATAACTAGGTATGCCTCGATCTACCAAATTTGCTTAGAGCAAGCGCCGCCGGCGCCAGACCACTTTCCGTACAACCTTCGCGTCTCGCCTGTGACCTTTTACGCAGCACGTACACGCCTTAGCGCCGGTGGTTGTTAGTCTATAAACTATATCACGACATAAAAAGCGATAAATTTACTCTCTTAATCTTATACACAATATACAACCAGGCGTGGATCCAAGAGGGGCAAGGGGGGGGGAACGACATATCCTTCAAATTATTGAAATCACGTAAAGTCAGCCCCGAACAAAAATGTACCTACTTACTAATATGGCGGCGGAATTCCATGGCATTAGTTCTTGTCAAATACTAGTGGGAACAGAGTAGCACAAAACTGCCCAGCCATAGAGCCGCATTTAGCGCAGTGCGAAAATAGCTTAGCAAAGATGGCTTGCCATAATGAGCACTGAGAAGTTCCATACTTAGCATTTCACTTAGAAAAGTTGTGTTTGTGAATACGGTTGATAATCTAAGCTCATAGGCTCTATTGTAGGTAAGCGTAACTTTCGATTTTGATAAAACTTACGGGAAAAGGAGTAGTATTAAAATACTATACAATACCCTAAAAAAGATGTCAAAATATGCAAATATGCTTTTGCATAAAGCCCGGTGCGTATAGGTAAATAAGCTGTATTCGAACACATTCTCTCACACTATCGGGCAACTTGCAAGTTATTGACGAAATAGGCTAAGTTTGGGGCCCCCCCCCCCCCCCCCCCAGGCCAGCAGTTGCCCACGGCTTGGACGTGCTGTGGAGGACAGTGTATCACGAAGTAGTAGGTATCCTATGGAAGTTGCTTAACTGTACCCACAGACCGTAGATCTGTTTCTGTGACTTTACGAAAACTGTAACTGTAAGGAAAAGAAATGAGCGGTTCCACAATCTACGAGCTACGCCGTGAGCGTTGCAGCTACGCCGCCGCCGTATTGAAAAATAACATTACTTACTGTGCCGTTTCAGCAAGATATAGTTATGTCACGGTGCGTAGCTTAGTCTTACCACAGATAATACTATTCTAGTACCTTGCCTTACTAGTCTTAAAATTATGTATGTTCAACTAGGCATATATAGTCGGTAGGTATTATGTTAAAATTTCAAGATTTTGCACACTTGTCGTTATTGATCGTTTTTTTGTTCAGTAATTGTTTTTGCGGGCTATACTTTTGTCACTTTATAAATGTACTTTTTGTCATGATAGGCATAGATAGATATATGCTGCTATCACCGACACGAACGAATATAATATTAATATGTAATAAACAATGTTAGAGCGTGTATAAGATATAGATAAACAACTAACGCACAAGACTATTTTAGGACTGGGATAACTAAGTAGAATGACTATTATAATTTGTAATTTAATACCTCTCTGAGTGATAACGATAGCAGTTCATCGACATTAGGTATACAATCTACTAGAGTACTTTATATACATAGGTACAGATAGGTAAAACCTAGAGTAATATAACGACTCCAAAACTTTTATATACCACCGAACTTATTGAGATGGAAAAGATGAGTTAAGGCTAAAGTATATTGAAGCTGAAATGATTTCAGATACGCAAGCTGTTGCAATAATAAATCGAAAATACCATAAACCAATTTTAGCTCGCTGACTGAAGTGAATATCATACAGACCGAATTCCAAAGTCAACATATCTCAATTTTACGACTACCCTCGCATACAAAATACAAACACTCTTGCTTACAGACGAAGTTGCACAGTAAAATAAAAATGTCACATTGCAACAATAAATCTTTAACAACGTAGGTAATATGAAATGCAAGATTTGTAACTAATTTTGAAATGGTGACTAAAATGCAAAGCACGCAGAATTCCGTCATAGCATAATCTAATTTTTACGACTGCGTGTTAGCGTAAGTGCAAGCAATAGCGATCTTCAGATGAAAGTGTTGCACACTGACAATAAACAAAAATGTAACATCTCAACTCAAACATCTGTGACAGATAGGCAACAGTCGCATACCACTCGTTGCATCGTAAAGTAAAACACAATTAGCATTAGTATACAGTGATCATTAACCCGCATATTCGTGGCGCCAATATCTGTCGTCCGCTTCCATTGCATCTGTCAACTTACAGCTTATATCTAGCGCCACTTAAGTACATATTTTAAGAATAAGTACTAGATTACGCAAATTTTGAACGAATCTAAATTGCAAAAATGCGTATAGGTACTAGTATAGCTTATGATAAGTAAGCCCGTAAAGGTTGAAAATCCAAACCATTACTAGGCATTGATGAAAAGGTAATTTTCACTCATTACATAACGCAGTTTTTTTTTAATTGTTGAGAATGTGGTAAATATGATAAATGTTACCTAAATAAAAGCAAATTTTTTTTTTTTTTTTTTTTTTTTTTTTTTTTTTTTTTTTTTTTTTTTAATGATATAATTTTGTATCTTTTATTATTCACCAATATATATGACAATTCAAAATTATACTACGTATATCTATGTACACTAAGCCTAAGAAAACAAAATAAGTGAGTAATAAAAAGTTATAAATAAAAAACAGAATTTAGGTCACTATCTGCGGGTAGCGTGCCCAAAAAGCTGGCGACATTCCCTCGTTGAATTGCCAGGCTAATTCGTTGGCAGAGGTATGTGCCAGCCCTTTGGTCACGCGTCAGCTCGACTAAACGTCTGGACAGCTCCCTGACTAGAAGTCGTGCCTGTGGGCCCCAGGGACCCATTGTCTCAACCCCAAACGGAACAAATATGTAACCCTCACCTAGGGATTCATATTTCCTCCGTTTGAGGTTTTCTGCAGCTTCTGCCGCTGCGCATGCCGCCCGAGCTGAGTTGTTAATGTGGGAAGGCGCCAGTGTGTCAACGCAGGTAGCATCCCACACTAGCGGCCTTCCACGACACCACGGAATTAACGTCATGCCGTCAGGCCTCTTACCATCGTCACGTGAAATACCGTTCGGCTCTAAGATAGCCGGCACGTTGACGGTGGCAAGGGCCCGACGAATGACGTCATTTAAAGCGGCATGGCGCGACAGACGTCCCGCACTGCGGCGGCAAGATAGGCCATGGTGGCCCAAACGGTCCACCTCACCCCCGCAGTGACAGAGATGCGGTTCTGTCCTGGAGGTGCCCAGACGTAGGCCCACTGCAATAGAAAAACTTGAATTATCCAAAAGTGTTCCAATATTGGACGAAGGAACAGCATGTAGCCAGTAACCTGACTCACGTTCGCTAGTGGCAAGGAGGCGAGCTCTATCAGGGGTGTTACTATCATGTAATAGAGACGATTGTATGATCCTACATAAGGGCTCGTCCCATTGTCTCTGCGACCGGGGGCTTTTGGGAAAATCCTCACCTGGACAGGCCATGTTCCAAGCGTTAATAGCCTCATCAAGGCATAGTACCGGCACTCCGCCTATAGAAGGCTTAACTATTTTGGCAAAAAGCGCAGCGGTACTATGTACAGAGGACAAGAACGCTGGTAGGGCAACACTAGAAATTTTGCGGATACCGATGCCTCCAAATCGGATTGGAAGAGAGGCTTGGTTCCAAGATTTGTCCGAAAGAGAACAATTTAGAATTTGTGTTAAGATATTTCTAATGGTTTCGTCCAAAGTTTTTAGGTCGCTCTGATCCCATAGAGGACAACACCTAAGCACATATGTTAATTTTGGAACAAAAAGACAAAACCGAATGATGTGGAAAGCTACATGTGAATGAATTTTCAATAACCGATCAGATGTTTCTTCGAATTTTGTCCGTTGTTCATTTATATAAGCGGGAAAGGAATCTTTAAGAATGGGTGCCCCAAGGAGGCGCAATGACTGATTGTTTAGAATTTTTAAATTTGGGGCCAGACTATTGAACTTTTGTATGATTTCGGCTCGTTTATCACTAGCGACCAAATCTGTAATAAAAAGTTCGCATTTTGAAAAATTTAATTCTAAACCAATAGACTGAAACTTGTCAACCAAAATTTCCAGATCCTGGATTACAGTGTTTGCATCACCTCCTAAGGACCCGTCATCCAGATACCATAAGTTGAATTTTGAATTTAGCGCCGAAATTATAGGCTGTATGGCAAGGCTGAATATGGCTGGTCCAAGTGGGTCTCCTTGTTGACAACCGGTGCATGAATCAATCAAATGGTTTCTATACAGTAAATTTGATTTGAAGCCATAACACTGCCAAAGATAATTGTAAATTTCAGGTACATTTTTTTGAATTTCGGCCAAAAGTGTGGATCTATCAACCGAGTTGAAGGCATTTTTGACATCTACCTTCAAAAGCACCTCTCCCCCATCATGAGTGATAAAAGTTCTTAGGGCATGCACAGCGGCTTCACAACCCCCTTTACTTCCGAAACCTAGCTGTAATGGCTGGAATGTCTCGTTAAGTTTCGGGAAGATGTGTTTGCAGCATACTTTAGATGCTATTCTTCTGTATGTACAACCTATGGCTATGGGCCTAATACCGCCATCTTTTTTTTTAAGTGCACATAAATTGGCACCATACAGAAGGGGAGCGATGTTAGAATTAACTTTTCCTGAAAGCATTAGATTGACAAGAGCAGTGATGTCTTGCAAAAGCACTCGGCCAGCGTCTCCAGTAGCACCGAAGATTAGGTCTTTAATATGTTGTGGGGTGAGGCCATCGAGACCACCAGCAGAGCCGTTTTTAAAAGACATCACCGCTGCTTTGACCCCTTTCTCTGTGACCTGTAAAGGGTCAACGGGTGGTTGAGATGAAGAAGGTGAAATGGGGACAGGTGTTGAAGAAGGAGGATGTTTGTCAACAAGGGCAGCTAACGTCACTGGCGTATCAGGAGCGATTACATCACTCGTAAACAGAAGTTGAGCAGCTCCTTTCAGGTCGCCGTCACTCACCTTGTATTCAACTTTTTGAAAAATATTGTGAGTAGCTTGTTGGCAACTGTTTGATGGGAGTAAGCCATTATCAACTATATTATTAGAATCGGAACAGCTAGATGAGTTAATACAGTTACTTTTAATTGTTGAAGTGAGTGATTTTTTTGTGTTTGTTGCATGAAGGACCTGAAAAGTGAATGTCAATAGTTGTTCCCAAGCACGTTCGGAGTTTTCACTTAAGACTTTTTGAATTTTGGCTGATAAATTTTGTGCGACAGTAATGCGTGCACCACGGGGAATGCGTTTGACTAGTGGAACTGATGATTTCAAGTTAGATAAAGTGAGCCAAAAGGGTTGTTGGTGGGGTGTTTGTGACAAAGAAAGTAGTGGTGAATCCGAAGATGGCCTTACCTGCAAGTTATTCGAAAGTACATCCTGTGAAAGGTTTTTATGTGTCTTACCCAAATGAACATTTAAACCACGTTGGCCTTTAAAATAACGTGGCTGGGAACAATGTGGACATTGTACGTACTCAACCTCATCGTTGTTCTTTTGACCAATATTGGAAGTACCCGCAGAATGTGACTGGGACATCGAGATGGTTTTTCTAAGTAACTCATAAGAACAACACAGCAAAAACAAAATAAGCAAAAACAGGAACATAAAAAACCACTATTAGCAAAATTCACAACATTTTCATATCACTTTTTGACACATTTTCTGTTTGGATACCACAGACAGCGCCGCCGCGGCTCGCAGGCGCGCCGCGGCTCCGCTCCATCGAGGTTTTGTATGTTGCTTATCTACAAAGACTTGTTGTGGACAAGTAGGTATTATAATTTGAAATATAAAATATAGATAGGAAATAGTAGTTTCAGAGCAATATTCTCGAGGTAGTAATATTCCAATGTCTATTCCGGTCAGCTTCTATTTGTAGAGAAGGAGAATAGAAAGTTATTTGTAGATTTTCCGTCGATAAAATGTGACAAGACGACAACGTCGTGTCAAATAGGAAGTATGTTGGAAAATCTTTGGAACATGGATGATATTCTCGATACACAGCTTTTTTATTAATTCATGTGCATAATTTGCATAATTATTCAATTTAGGGGACTGCCAGTGCCAGGAATCAAGGGTAATAAATTAAATGATTTTTTTCCGAATTTTAGAGACTAGCTTCCATGACAGGTTTTATCTTTTATTCTTTTATGCAAAGCAAAGCAAGCTATTAAAGCAAAATGGTAGTAAAAAATCATTAGTGTCTCAAAATGTGAAAAATTCAGTAAATATAAGACAAAGAAAGTAAGAAAACCCCCCTAGAGGCCTATGTTCAGCAGTAGACGTCTTCAGGCTGTTGATGATGAAGAAAACCCCCAAGGATCCCAGAAGTTATCTTTGACTGAAACCTCTTCCCTTTAGTATTTTTAAATGTTGTTAATATTTTGTTTTGTTCTCATGTCTGTTGCCTTTGTTGCATTAATGGCCAATTAATTTGAAGAAACCCAAACTGCAGCCATATTTGCATTTTATAACATCTTTATAATCATTTTATACTTATACCTATACTATAGCATGATACAAACTATTTATTAGGTAGATATAATATAGGTACTTATACATTATGTGCTGGGTTATGTGGGCATTCAATATTTAACATAATAAATATAGAAAGAAGACACCGTTGACATCACAAGGCAACACACATTCCGCCTTGATCCAATTATTATCTTTAATTATCTTCATGACAAGAATATTAATTGCAGTATCGATAGCTAATAAATAGGTGCGTGTGCGCACGTATAGTTTCTAGAATTAAGTCATACTCGCGATGAATATTATAATATGTATCTTCAATGCATTACTTCAGTAGTTCTTTTTATCAATATAATTATTATACATTATACGATACGAATACTTTTGACAAATTACTCTAGGTAGATGAAATTAGTTCATATCTCTTAAAATAATCGTGATTTATATTGAATAGGAATTTATTTTTAAAGCAATAACACCCGTAGTTTCGTAAGTAGGTAATTTAAAAATTAAGCAAAAAATAGCATAATTTGTGTACATGCTTTACAGACATTTTACTGTATGTGTGAAATTTTATACACTTCAAGTCTTATAGAGTTTCGCAGCACTTTTTAGTGGTGATTACGATTTAGTAAATTAAACCATGTATTCGTACAGTCTGATCTGTGTCCTCGGTGCGGCGCCGACGGCGGCCGGCGCCGGTCGTCGCGACGCTGCGATGTTTGCACGTCGCGTAAGTTCTCTATTTACGCAACTACGTTTTCGCATTATCACGATAAATACTCTTAAATACCGAAAATTACGTGACATCCCGGAATATCATCCGACATCGACGTTCTCTATTTTTGCGATGTTGACCTTCGCTGCAATTAAACCTTGCATGGCATTTTGAATTTGTTTACTGTCATTTAATTTCCGCTATATCGCAGCATGCACTATGTACAACTGAGGATTTATCATGAACGAGACTTAATGCATCTGTGCAAAGAACTTAATTATAATGTAAAAAAAATCTACAATAAGTATCTACCTAATACACACACAAGTTCTTTGATGCCCTGACATAGGTACCTACATAAATGTCATAGACTAATATAACAGGTCAATCACGAGTAACACGACCGTAAATTCAAATGTCACTTCGACTTTATAGAGCCGCCGACCCGCATAATGAAAAGATTAATGTTTGAGGTAAATCAGAAAGGGCCCGTGGCGCCATCATAGCCGAGTGCGCTGCCACGCGCGCCGCCCGAGTCACGCGCGGTTCACACCACAAACGGCTTGTTATTACTCACGATAAGCATGCCCACTCGAACTCACTGATGCCCACTAACCGCGTTCACCTAACTCCATCTCATTAGCCAACATTAAAACAATAGCGATAGCACTTGCGGCTGACGGCTATCCCCATTGTTAAGATTACGTCGACCTCGATAAGGAGTGGGCAAGAACTCTGAATAAAAGCATGTAATCACATCAAGCTCAATGCGAACAACAGTTGTACTCTACTCCAATACACTGGTTGATTATTAAACACATTAAACAATGCTGTTACACCAAAAAGAAATCTCGTTTCGGACATCAAAGCGTTTCTTTTCGCGGCAAACGACGCAAAAGGCGAAAACAAAATTATGCAGCGAGGAATGCGTTGCGAAGTCAGAGACACTGATCTCGCAAAAATAAAACGTCGATTGTACTCGACATCGGCACATCGCATCGGCGTGCACAAAACAAATTCCTGTGAGGCACTCTGCACACTGAATTAGACACACTCGTGATCGACTGGTCGGTGCCGCGGTGCGTCGCACGGTCAGCCGTGAATTCATCGACTATCGCGCACTTTGGCACTTCGTCTATAGTCTATAGCGATCCGAAAAGAATTTGTTTTACCACCGTGAGAGGGGCTCAAGACCCATAAAAGTTTTTCAAGCGTGAAACCATATCAAGCTCAAGACTTTGACCATCCTAACACATTTTATTTTCAGATCAAAATTGTAGCCAATAAACGATAAGGCTAACACGTCATGAAGCCTAGAAGCGTCATTATACGCTCGTGATCTATCAATGTAAAGAAAGGTGAAGGCTTCAGAAACTGCCTTGTCAATCCTTACCTGGTAAAGAATTCATCATGCTTTTAAATACCAAATCAGTTGTTAGCAATAGAGTGATAACAATCCCAATAACTATATTTCATTTTGCGAGTTAGCAAGGCTCTAACAAGAAAGTACATTGTGACGATGTTATTTACTCTATCGAGTCGTGATTCCTCATGTGTCAAATATATTATCGAGAATGCTCTTGGAGGGATCTACCGGCAAAGAGATAACTCTCACTTAACTGCCGTCACGAGCCGTTGGCCGTCTACAGGCATGAAATTCGTTTGGTTTATTACAGCAACACCTGGTCGAGATTCAATTAAAAATTATCCGTTTACAGCCCCCGTATGGTACTGCAAATTTATTAAAAGGGCGATAAAGTATATTATTACGACGAGCGGCCGGCAGACGGCCAACTGGGGCTCTCACAAAGGCAACTGTGAATAAGATTTGATGCGTTTTATTAGTTACGAGCCTCCGATAGACTTTATAGCTGGCTCAGAGTTCCGCCATACTTTAACGGCTTATAAACTATTATAATATCCACATTTTTATAAATTATAACATGGTTGTAACGTATGCAACAAGAGTACAGATACAAATAGAGGGAGGGAGAGCAAAAAGCTTGTAACACTGATTTCTTGAGACGTTATGGTACGCAAAGTTATGCTTGTAGACAATAATAATATTGATGGTGATAAACAGCACGTAGACAGGTCTTTTGAAGAGATCAGCGCAAAGAATTGTGATATGAATCACACTGGAATGCCGCCGCGTATTCTGGGTGTATCTTGAAATAGCCTTGAATTATAGGCGCGAGTCAACATTGTTTTCTTAGAAACGTCATAATAAATGTAGTAAAAGACGCCGTACGTTGACATCGGCTATCGGCGCGTATATTTTTTCGCAAAAAATGCGTGTATTCATGAGTGGTGTTCGCTAAAAAGGCGAGCAGACGGCGTCGCGGCGACGGGTCGTCGGCCGCGCCCGGAATAGCCAGCAGCAGCAGCTATATTTGCAGCAGCGACGCGGGCGCAGGGGGGCGCACCACCGCGTGCCATTTCTGCACCAACTCCCGGTGCATCTGAGTAATGCCATTGTAATGCTCTCGATATAGGCCTAATGAGTGGACACGGCCGGCGGTGACCAGACGCGGCGTCGGCGGCGCGTGCAGGGCTCAGCCGCCCTGACCCAACCTGCTGCCTGCACCCCTACCGTAAATCAAACTCGATCGCTGGCAGTAAGACCAAAGGTAACGCCTTGCCAATAATGTGGCGTTACGATTTATATCTCATTGATTAGACTATGAATTCACTCGGAGATGATGATGTGAAGTTAAAGGGGCAAGCACAGCGCCTGCGCCTGCGCAAGTATACCTAATGTATATTGATGAGAGAAGTCGTGGGAGCCGCCGCTCACCGACCGCTGTCATTTGTCATCGCAGGTTCCTGTCACATCGAGTACGCATATATTTCATATATACGATCCGCAATTACCTTTTGCTGTCGACGTCTTTGCTGGTTCTACAAAAAAAATACAAAGTTTTATACTGAAATTATGACCAATGACAATCAAAAAGTACTCACTACTGTATAAATAACCTCCTACTTGAATACTTGACTATGCGAATAACATAGGTCGGTTAACTTTAAGTTCTAAATAAAACTAATTGTACCTATACACGGTGGAATTTAATTGGTTCTTTTCCTTCAATGTACATACTCAGTCCATGCTATAGAACGCTCCTATATAACTAAAACTATGGATTTAAAACTTAAATCTAGGTATTATCAAATTACTGCGAATTCAAATTCTAAAGAAAAGCCCTGCGACATTGAACAAAAGCATGGAATAGATAATAGTACAACGTAATAAAACGCCCGACCGAATACTGGTTCAAACAGTGACCGCCGCGCCGGCGCCGCCCGCGGTGACCAATAGCATAAAAAGAATACCCCACCCCTTTCTTTTGTGCAGCGGATATGCGCGCGGGCCGCATCCGAAAACAAGTACCAGTCTACCAGAAAATAGGTCAGTCGGTCAAAAACTTCTAGGGGCACAACTTGTGTCCCGTTTACGCGCGCGCATCGCGATTTCGGACAATGGATCGACATTACAATTATTCAAATGTTGAGTGGTTGGACATGGTGCGTTTTTATACGCTGTCAAGGTACAACTTAGCAGAGGCTAGGTGGATGTACGCACAGCCACAGCACTTGGACACTTTACAAGCACATGGCATCAGGGATCCACAAGTTCCTGCCGTACCCTTTTGTTCGTAGCTGATTTTTTTAGTAGGTAAGTAATTCTGGCAGTCCTAAGCTCGATAAAGTATGAAGGGAAAATTGGGAGTCTCTATTAGCAAAGATAAGAGATAAGCCGCACTCGCGTTGTTTTTTGCCTGTGTGAGAGCGGAACGGGTAGCGCATGTGTTTTTGTTTTATTACCTACCTACGAAACATTTACAAAGCGCTCAGCCGGTGCCCGTGCTGTGTGTAGCGTTAAATAGACATTTCGGCTGTTATCCAGTTATGTATAGAAGCATTAATTTTTTTTTTTTTTTTAATTGCATCTTATACAATTATTCTATAGAATGGGCTGAGTACATACATTTAAGGAAAAGAACCAATTAAATTCCACCGTGTATATACCTATAAAGAAAAAATATGGCATTAAACATCACATGATAATATGGTAATCATAATGAAAAATGAATGCTGTTATTTATCAAAACACCATTAAAATTAATTCGATTGATTCAACATTTTTTCGTTATTCAATTAATTGAAATCGTTCTATTAGTTTTATGGAAGTATCACATTACACGATTAGCACAGGTTGTTCGAAAATGGCATTAATAGCGGTCATCAAAAATGATATTGGCAGAAAGTTCTTAAAGTTGTACAAGCCAGACCGCTCGATTTCCACATGTGCTGATTTTTCGCGACAGATGGTCTGTGACTCACCTTTCGCCAACCAGTTCTCAACGATATTCATTTCCAATGTAATCGATATGACAATACTTATAAATCAAAGCATCATTAGAAGCATAATAAGAGTCTAGAAACTAAATTCAAATTAACTTATTAGTGGTAAATTAAACATAATTAGCGACTCGAAACAACCGAGTGTTAAATTAAAACTTGAGTATCAAATATCAAACCGAAAAAGCTATGACATCAGTCTGGATCGAGTGATGTTGAAATTACATCATTAATTAGGAAATTAAAATTGATTGACATACCTACAGCTTCTACCTACACGGAAGACAAAAGTCATGTGGAAATTTTTACTGAAGCTCATGATGACGTGACTAAAAATATCATTGTTTCATCAATTATGGTTATGGTCGTTGTTGTAAATAATTATGACCAAAGCATTTTGTTCTATACTATAATGCAACCAGTGTTCACTTTATCAGAATAAGTAGCTACGTCAAACAGATAAACGAATAAAATAATGAATAGGCATTAACTATTAGTTAGTTAATTAGCTAGAGAATAAACATACTAAGAACAAAATTGTAAAACCAAATAAAAAATATATGCACTAATCGATACAAAAGTATATGAAAAAAACGTCGAATGATATTCTCAAAGTACCTACTGCCTGAAACATAATCGTTGGACAGCCATATAAAGCTTGCGTACTATACTTGTTTACATAGGTGTCTTTATTCTAACTACTACAATAATAGCAACTTTACTACTAAAGCTACTAGCTACACTACATACTGCAAAAACATTTGGACGATTGCTATAACTGTGCATGTAATTATCGTCGAACCTTATTTTGGAAAGTTTCCTCATATATACATATAGGTAATATAACTATCAGCTTTAGAATTGTTCATGTCTTCATTTTAATTAATTGTCCGCAATTAACATTCCACTATCTGGATGATCTTTAAGTAACTGTCAGCTGCCAAAGATCCAGTTCATTTAATAAGTTCTATATGTGGATTGATACGGGACTCATCACAAGCAATTATCTTTTCAGAGGGGGAACGATTCCTCAGCGCGGCAAATTCAAATTTTCTTGCTTTCTTTTGCCAATAATAGCTTAATTACTCAACGTGATTACATGAAAACTAATTTTGCGGAAATAAATAGAACCAACAAATTACGATTAAAAGTATCTCCTAGATATAGCGAGAAATGGCAATAAACAATTTTCTTCTTAGTTTTTCAGTATATTGCCACTTGTCGCTAAATCAATGATAAGTACGTGATACCTTTAATTGTAATTTATTGATACATTATATTTATTTGCGCAAAATTAGTTTTCATGTAATCACGTTGAGTAATGAAGTTATTATTGGCAAAAGAACGCAAGAAAATTTGAATTTGCCGCGCTAGTGTAACGTTCCACCTTAAGCCTAAAGCATCATTTTTATTTTATTTGGCCCTTGGACTCTAATGTAATAGTGCAGTGATGAAGTCAATAGCTATGAGATTTCTAACCTTTCTTTCATCGCTAGTTATTTCTGTCATGAGTCACGATATACTGATATTTTCCTACGATTTCAATTCTTGCACGAAAAACCCCTGTGTAATAATTTTAAAGCAGTAAAACCGACGAGAAATATTTTCTATTCTAGATCTTCGCTATGAATCATAGATTGACTAAAAACAAATCATGACGAAATAAATATTTGGAAATTTGTTTCTGGGCCATCAATCGTCAATACAGTTTATATCATAACTCATAAGACATGTTATAATATGCATATGCAAAACGAGTGGAAAGACAACACGCATATTTACGTATTTAAAGTGTGTAAGAAGCAGATTCTTTGCAATGTAAGATGTGAACGAGAAAGGTGACTCTACCTTGTCTGTCTGGCAAAGTATCCATTGCTATTTTAATGCTGAAGAAAAGATCCGTTGTAACATATAACATAGTTTGCAGGAATGTGAAAGTTAGTAATCAAGGCAAGTTAAATGATATTCTTGCAATCATTTATGTTTTGAGTGTTGCGATTCAAATTCACGAACGTGTACATTATACTAATGCAGAATCCTGATCCCATATCAACCCAACACGGCATTGTAATTATTTGCATGTTTTAAAGATGAAGAAAGTCAACGTCAAATCACGCCCAAGAACTATTTAGTGCTCTGAGCTATCATCATCAACAGCCTGAAGACGTCCACTGCTAAACATAGGCCTCTCCCACAGAGCGCCACTTAGAGCGGCTGCTCGCCTTCTGCAACCATTGGCTCCCCGCAGTTCTCACCAGATTGTCGAACCACCTAGTGGGGGGCCGGCCTACGCTGCGTCTTCCGGTTCGTGGTCGCCACTCGAGAACCTTTCTTCCCCATCGGTTGTCAGTTCTACGAGCGGTGTGGCCTGCCCATTGCCATTTAAACTTGCTAATTCTAAGAGCTATATCGGTCACTTTAGTTCTCCTGCGGATCTCCTCATTGCGCTATATCCCACACAGTTGTGAGAGCTCACAACGGTGGTAAATTACCCCACACATTCCATCAGGTAAAAGTTAAAATGCTATAATTAGCAAAAATGTTATAGAAGAAAAACTTACAGTCAAGATCGCCAGGGCAGGTCTTGCAGCATCGTCCAGGCAGTAGCACTGGGGTATCGCATGAAGGTTCAGGGCACTCGTTTTTGATATTCCGGCAGTGCACCTTAGCCACCACTCGCCGCTTTTTTTGCACCTGAAGATCAAACATTTTTTTTATGTAAATGAATGACGTGACGAGCTAGTCGTTCGCCTGGTGTTAAGCGTCACGGCTGCTCATAACAGATAGCAGTATCACTCGGAACTCCTAATGAATATAGTTTTGCGTGACACTGCACTGCGCAGTGCGCCCTTCAAACCGGAATGCAGTAGAGTGTGTTGAATGGCCTATATTTAATTATTTTATTAATTTGTTCTTTTTTTTCACAATTTAAAAATACAGCATCACTGTCATCGCAGCGGAATCTCTATAACGCCAAGTCTTTAAAAACTTTCATGCAGCATTTCATTTGCTTCCTCCTTTTATTATATGTATTCTAGGTACTTATATAATCTTTGAGTAGGTACAAATGTAGATTGGGGGATTTGGGGGTAATATACATGATACTAGTTATCTTATAAATGGAAAAGCAGTTGCTAACGACATTAATGTAAACAGGTTACATCATATAACAGTTAAACGTGGTTTCTTTTTACCTGTGAAAACCGTACTGATTTAAGAAATGTCTAATTAGATGAGATGCATTTGAATTTCTTATTAGAAGGTTTTACAGCTATGTAAATAAATATAAATACAAAGATCGACTCCGAGCAACTTCCAGTAAAAGCCATGTTGTAATCAGAAACTGATATTTCTCTTAAGGTTTCTTCAATTTCAATTGTAATAATTATGGTGTTAATAGCTTGCCTGCGGAATCTTCAATTTATTCTGTTCTGCAGTTTGTCAGTGTTCAACTTTGTCTTAGTATTTATAGTAATTGACTTTTTATAAAACGTTTCCTACCTCTACATTACGTAACTTTGCTTCTTCTTTCGCCTATCATAAACCGGATTCCTTTAATGGAATCCAGCGTTATATATGGTCTACACCTCTCTCTTTCGTCTATCCTGTGCCAATATTATCCAGGTCTTACCAGGTCTTAAAAAATACACTTGATGTCATCAAAAGTGTTGTTAATACGTACCGCTACACACTCACATTTGATGCAGTACATTACGCCGAATGGTGGGCCGAGGTCTGCAAACCACTTGGAACCGAGCTCCATTGCTTGTTTGCCGAACAAACATTCTGAAACAAAACAGTTTTGATAAATTACTTGATTCATTATTATGTCTTCCAAATTCTATACACTAGGTATTATACAGTATACTCGGACCTTGATTACACTTCTACACAGTTCTATTGTGGAAGACATTTGATTTCCTGATAAGTATTTTATAGACATGAACATTGAGCATGGGAAAGTATAAAGCTGAGAAACTTTCATAGCCTGTAAGATCCATTAAAATCATTTACGCAGATGAAACATCTGTAAATACAACGACCCCTAGAAAATTCTATTAACGTTTTAATTGCAGAAATATGCGGATATAATATTGTAAGCCTTGTAGAGACATGAGTCTTTTTACTTACTATATTGAGAATGACCATTAAAAATATCCTTAACTCAACCGTTCACGTTCAATCATAAAGATCATGATGATCATGATGTAAACAAGTAGAAAACAGAAAATAAGCAGAAAACAGAATAACTTGAGATGCATGCAGAACGCAGGTTAATGTTTTCAAGTTACATTTACATACTGAACTCGTGAGCAACGTCTAAAAATAAGTTAATAAGTTGCAAATAGCAAAGTTAAAATGAAGGTATGTCCGCTCACATACCTACATGCGGCAGATGATCGCACCGTATTGGTCGGGCCTGGATTTCTATAACCATAATAGTTCAGTTTATAATTACAATAGAGCGTCTCAAATGCGTTTAATCAACACGAGACTGGTATGACTTGTTGTTAGTATCAACATATTGTAAGATGTAATGTAGGTTGTGACTTGGAAATAGCAGTCTACTTGAATTTAGTTCTCGATAGTTGAAACGAAGTTATTAAAAAGACGGCCTGAGTTGTTATTTATTCATTGATTCATTACTCGGCACATCATTCTAATTCAAGGTAATTTAAATTAAGAAATTTCAAATAAGTTACTACATTGTAAAGTAATAGAGAAAAAGCTAAGACAGAATAAAAGATAGAACTGAACGTCTTCCTAACGTATAGATGACTGAAGGTCTGAAGGTGTGAAGGTCATTAGGACCTTCACACCTTCAGTGGTTACCTATAAACGGGAAGGTAAATCGAATCGTTATTTTAATTTTCTGAACATGATGTAGGGCCATTTTATTTTAAAAGTATTTTAATAAACATGCTAAGTGAATTACCGGCGGCAAAAAGTCGCGTTGGTGTCGCAGATAGATCGACAATCAGATGCCACGGGTCGATAAGTTGCCGGCCTCAGCGCGCAGGCGTCACTGTTATCTCTCTCGTAACTATTTAATTAACCTCAAGCAAGAGTGCACTGATAACGGAGACATTCGCGTGAGAACATATTATTGCTCTTCATGTTGATTCGATGCATACTTTGTAACAGCGTGCATTTTAAAAAGTCCTTTGCTTTGATTCGGTGCGTGCAATCAAATCTGGGTCAGAGTTATTCAATGCAGTTGTAAGATTTTTTATTGAAATGCGCATATTTAAATGCAAGTCTGGTTTTGTTAACTTTGTTACAAGAAAATTTAGATGGAACATTTTGAAAGTATTTTGTTACTTTCCAAGAACATATGCATGCAAATATGCAAATTGACACAGAAATAATGATTACGTATGAAATTATTTCACAAAACTGTTCTTGGTTCCAAGTCACATACACTATACAGTGTTCTATATAGATGCGTTTTAAACACAAATTGTTATTTGAGAAGGTCCGCATAATAGCGCGATGAGCATGATCAATACAGACGCACCCATAATAAGGAAGGAGGGTGACGGCGCCTACGCCGCATGTTCAGGATGCAGCAATCATTGTATAGTGTCATGCATTAACTAGTTTTGTTATACATTCGCTCGCCTCTTACATGGAATAAAATGAATTGTTTTACTTGAGTTACAATAAAATGACACATGAAATTGTACAGCAGAAGAGTTTTGAAGCATATCATTTGTTGTGAGATAGATCCAGAAATAGGTATGATATTCTAAAAATGTTTTGTGAGAAGCGAGTTGACAACCACTAAACCTGTCTGGTTTCCAGCGTTTTTTGTAAACTTTTAGTTAACTTGTCTAGTAAAGTGCCAAGAAAAATATCTCGTTCTGTCACTCATGTCTGTTTGTTACTCGATGAGACCTGGCAGCGTCGTGTACTCAATCTACAACAACTTTTCTATGTTGATGTTGTGGTTTCATAAAATCCCATGAAAATATTATAAGTGACATGATTTAGGCATATAAAGTGTGGCGAGACATCGCGTAACCTTCCTTTCGTTTTCTCGGAAACGTTGGCGGTGGTCCAAAAACGCTTCGCCAGGGAAATGAAGTATTGGCGACGCCCGTCTTTTGCTTCTTTCACGACCTGTTTATGGAATTTGTACCCGATACGACCCGATGTTTATTTTGACTTTAACTTACGCACTTCGGCGGGCTTTGCATAAATACATACCTAGACGTCTAAATACGGCTTCTGTATGAATATCTTGTACACTTTAGTACCAAGTAAATATAATAACTTCCGAAAATAATTCGTTTGCAGCTAAAATATATGCACTTTACAGATTGCCGACGTTCTGTCTTTATAAGAATGTGAAAATACTTAGTTATTTTTATTGGAAATTCAACCTACTTTAATGGCAGCACGTATAGACATGATATTTTATAATCCGTGAAGCGTGGCATGCATGGCCACGGCCTCACGGATGCATTGTCATAACTGGCATAGATCACGATAAGTATGAGCTACATGTCAACTGGTCAGCAGGACGGTCTGCTCATTGAAGCGTGTGCAAGTCGGTTTAATAAATTCTCTACATAAAAGGGTTGAAAGAGGCGTGCGCCGTATTTCAGGGAGCGTGGGCAGCGCATAAATTGTACGCTCTGAATTAGCCTTAAGCAGGATATTTTGACATTCGTTCTGCAGACACGCTGACTAGTTTACACTCTCTCTCCAACTGTGGATATACTTCATAATAAGATCGAAAGGATTAGAACCCAGTTAATTATTCAATCTCTACCTTAGCATGCTGCAACGTCTCACAGTATTAATTTAGGTTTGTGTTTGTTGCTTCCTATTTGAGTCAGTCAAAGTTTCATCTGTGTGTAGTTTCATGTTTCTATTTTTGTGCTATTTGAGTAGTCTCGCATTGTGAAACAGACTTAGAGACAGCCCTATTTCTCTATGAAGCGTGAGTCAGCGATGGTGCGGTAGCGATCCAATCCGGCGTGTAGGCGACGACGTTCCCCGCAGATCAGTTAATTTACTTTGATCACTGTATCATTACACACACCCACGGTCTGAATGATTGTTCATTGTGCCGCCCCTTCATTACGTGATCGTATTGTGACGATATGTTTGCGTTTGAAAGTATCTCGAATACAATCGTTTGTTTGTCTCAGAGTACTTCGTTCTCTTGGTTTATTTTGAATCTCTTATTTTCGAGATATGCGGATAAATTGATCATTTTGTTTCTTTGAGAAACGGTGAACACAGAAGCAAATGGTTTTCGTTTTTTTTAATCATGCTTTCAGCAGAAACATACATCGCTCTATTAATCACAAAGCAAAATTATTACTTTAGATTCCCAACAGCGTATTTTCGTGGTATTATGTCCAGAAATCACGACAAAGTTGCAAAAGAAGCTGAAACCATACGGTAAGTGACGAGTATAATTTTATTATGATTAGAAATCATAAAAAAAAACACTAACACGAGTTTGGGATGTAACTTGAAAGCTTGCTTGTTACCGAAATATTATAACAAATTAAGATGTGCACCATCGCAGACGTAGACTAAAATACTTTTCTTTCAATACACGTCACGATGATGATTTGCGTCAACGTTCAAGTGTCTGCGATCTCATGGCCTCAGGTGTTAGCATCACTACAGGCGAGACTTGGAATATTATGTAAACGGTAGGTATAAAGACGCACTGGTGTCGGGTGTCACTAACAGGTGTCTATCGCATATTGTTATAATTTCTGTTGCGCATTGAATTAATTTCCTCGATTGGGTCATTAAGTTATAATTATCTCTTTGGGGTATTATACCAACGTAAAAATCAATAAAAGTTTATCATATCATCTTTAAGATGCGACGCGTGACCAAAATGCTGGCAATAATTTGGCTCAACGAATCAGCATTGCAATTCAACGAGGCAATGCTGTTGGGTACGCTAGATACGGTAGTGGGCTGGAGCATTTGGACTGTCTATAGGCCATCGCGGCTAGTATACAGTCCAAATGTTCTTTGTAGTAGATGGTGTGGCTAAGTAGTTTATTAATTTTTATTATTGTAGTAGTTAGTTTAAAGAATAAAGGCACATTACCTAGCTAACTGAATATCTAGAACATCTCAAGATACGATTGGGTCTCTTTGTATTTGCTACCGTATCTACAATGCGGTATAATCTGAAGAACTATTCGATCTAATACCGGCAAGGCGTTTTTACCATGGTACTTCTCGCCACCGTGAAAAAGCTCATTACACATAATTAAGGCGTAGAAATCACATACGACTTGATTTCTGTACAATTTCTTCTGTCAGATGGGAATGAGTTTCCACCAGCGGTCTTTCCCAGAGCTACAATATGCAGCATTGTAATAGAAGGGTTAAAAGAGTATTAGGTAGTTGTTGTTTAGCACGTCTAGAGTTACAGGTGTCCAATGTCCATAATGGCTACAGTGACCCTTTCCCATCAGGAGGGATGTATGCCTGATTACAATCAATAATAACCGGCCAAGTGCGAGTCGGACTCGCGCACGAAGGGTTCCGTACCATTATCTATAAACACGAGCAAAAAAATCACGTTTGTTGTATGGGCGCCCCCTTAAATATTTATTTTATTGTTTTTAGTATTTGTTGTTATAGAGGCAACCGAAATACATCATGTGTGAAAATTTCAACTGTCTAACTATCACGATTCATAAGATACAGCCTGGTGACAGACGGACAGATAGATAGACAGACAGACAGACGGACGGACAGCGTAGCCTTAGTAATAGGGTCCATTTTACCCTTTGGGTACGGAACCCTAAAATAGATTTTGTTAGAGATTTTTTTAAAGCGTAGAGGTTTTTATTCATCATCATCATCATCATTAACAGCCTGAAGACGTCCACTGCTGAACATAGGCCTCCCCCAGAGCACGCCACCTTAAGCGGCTGCTCGCCTCCTGCATCCATCGGTTCCCCGCGGCTTTCACCAGGTCGTCGGGCCACCGAGTGGGGGGCCGGCCTACGCTGCGTCTTCCGGTTCGTGGTCGCCACTCGAGAACCTTTCATCCCCATCGGTTGTCAGTTCTACGAGCGATGGGGCCCGCCCATTGCCACTTCAACTTACTACACTACTAACTTGAGGTTTTTATTATTTTAGCAATATTGCCTAACCCTGATTTTTGTGAGGTTTAAAAGACTAATAAACTTTATTGGCCGCTTATTTGATTCTTGTGCAATAATGCGTAGGTACATGCTTTACAAATCCGCAGACGAGCCGACGAGCCGTCTGAGCTGTTTACACACCACACCCACACCTATGTATATTACTCCGGTTTCACATTCGTTATTACACAAACCACATTTAATCACACATTGTTACAGCTCTAGTGTCATAGACATGGTGCAGTTAAGTAATTTCTGTTAGAACGCATTGCACATACAATTAGACGTTTTGAGGAAAAAAAAACAAAAATATAGAGATCATTCATCGTGTGAACCAAATTCATTAGCGTTATTTAAAGGTGAGCCGATACAAAGTAATTGGCTCTATAAAAACTGTTAATGTCATTCGTTGCAAATACGCAGAATGTTTCGACAGAACACGGCCGTCAAGACAAAAGGCTTTAAATCAGTAGTACTGACACTCATAAACGCTCATTAATGACATTCTAAAGCCGTTTATATAGCATAAAACTAGAAATTCTTAGACTTAGAAAACTTTTATTATGGCTTTGTTTTTCAAGGCAGTGTCGGAAAATTAGTAAATGAGACCAGGAGCGTTTGCAAGAAGAGTCTACTTATATCTACTAAAGAAAAGACGAGACCTACACAGACTCTTTTAATTATAAAAGACCTTCCATTTGGGTTTTCTTTAAGGTTGAGTGTCCATACCATGACGTACTATTTTTATTATATGCTGACAAAAAACAAATAAATTAAAAGTATACATTTATTTTTAGTTGATTAATATCGGGAATATATTATTACTACACTAAGGCCCGATTTCACCAAAGTAGAATAAGGTTTATTTCAAGTATACGGCTATTCGTTACTCTTGGATACAGCTAATTGACAAATGAAATTACACAAAAAAGATGCCATTTTGATTGTATCCAAGGAATAAGTCTTATTCCTTCACAAAAATTGGTGATATAAGGGCTATATTCGCGTAACTCGGTTGTTCTCGGAAAGTTATACCTGGAATAAAATGTATTCTACTTTGGTGAAATCGGGCCTTAGTAAGTTAATATAATAAATGAAATGTCTGTTTGTTTGTCTGGCTTTCACGCCAATGGCTGAACAGCTGACTTGGATGACATTTCACTCAAACATTGCTTATACTACCAAGATCAACATAAAACTCTTCATACATCACATATGATAAGGAATTCCAGCGGAAAAAACGGGTAAAACCCTGGAGAAACCGCGCGGAGCGCCTCTGGTTAATTTAAATAATATATTCCAACAATTCATAGCTTCCGAAAGTACTCACGGTTCGCGAAACTTCTATAAAAATAACGTGGTGTGGTTCTATGATAAATGATAAATAAATTCAATAACGTCGTAGACGCTGTTGGTTACAGATATATATTCTTAATATGTCATCGATGGGGCTCCCGGCGAACAGTAAATTATACTTTGATGAAATACGAGCGGTTTAAAATAAACATTCCATCGAGTGTAAATTTTAAGTATTCAGCAATATCTTAATATTGTGTCGTGTCTGGTAAAGTGCAATTAATTCTTTTTTTGTAGCTTAAGGTAAAGTTGATAGCATTGACGCGTCTTCCTGCTTCTGTAACAGCACATCCATAAATGATGTCTTCTTAGATGGTGGTCGTATTATAATGTACGACATATCCATAAATTCATTTGCTTTTGATCTGTTGGAAGTTTTGTCTATATAACGTTTAATTTAATTTGTTACGATCAAGCAACTCATTATAATGTGTATTCTCAGTTTCACATAAAATTAATAAATTGACTGTAACCGTTTTTATTGTTACGATCAAAATCATTTTCACAGACGGCGTCTATTTCTGTGATGCCTAATTTTTTTATGATCTTAACATTTCAGAGAACAAAATTTCGCTGTTTAAATTATTGTATGATACCTATATAATTTGCACAGATCTGATAATTTGGATAGATTTATCAATTAGAACGATGTCATAAACAGTTGTGTGTCATTTTGAAACAAAACACGAGAGGTTGTAAATGTGCGTCAGTTGGTTTGTGTGTGATGTTTAAATTGTCTCTGTATTAATAGAATCTCGTTTCCCTCAACTTTTATTTATTATTGTAGACTTCATTGACTGGGGCCGGCGCCTGCTTGTCGCAATTGTGACTGGTTCTTCTCGTTCTATAAGTCCATAATTCAACTTATGTTTTTCCAGTGTGTCCTAATTAAAATGCAAGAAGGCGACACAGAGGCCGTTTACATTGTCGAACCAATTAGTAGGAACCATAAAAATCATACAAATCATTCACCTTCCTTATTGAGCGTTATTGTTGAACGCCGGCGTGATCTTTAAACTCTTAATATGTTTGGGGAGATATCTATATTGAGACAGTTTTACGAGGTGTAGACAGTTTAATAGGTACAAGGTAGTCTTAACACCATATCGGGAGCGTCTTCGATGGCGTTTCCTTTTCAGTATTTACTCTTTGTAGATATAAAGTACTTAATAAGTTAATAAGGGGAGCCCTTAAATCGTTCGCAAACTTAATGGCGCATTATGAGTAAGATAACAGAATGTCCAGGAGCAGACAGTGGACGTGAGCCAACTTATTCAACAAAAATATCGCATATAATTTATTGAGTATCATTCTACGAATGCTTTGAAAGTGAGTGTCGTACAGTTGCACCTCATAAAAATGAACTTAAAAAATAATTTTGCAAACATGTGTTGCCATCGAGCCACGAATTCAGCCAGCGATGCATAGTATGCTGCTCGGGGAAAATAATATATCTGTCATTTTGTAATAGTTTACCGTCTGGAAAACAAATGAGGAGACATTACTTTCCGTCGAAATAGAACGTCTGGACAGTCTGAAGGAACGTCCTTTATAAAAAATGCAAGGTCAATTCATCAATCGTCGGAGTTTAATAATATAAATGGAAATGAATTTATTTTTTGTTTTCCTTCAAAAAAGTCTTGAATTACATAAAGATTCAAATATTATTATTGTCGTCAGAATAGGAAGCGTAGGTATAACGTAAAATTATATTAGACTTAATCTTAATTATGGGTTAGCATTCATCCAGTTAAGTTTACGGTTTTGGTTGTGCATTGATAACGACATTAGCAGGGCTATAATTATGTGAAACGACTTAATTTTTACTTATTTTAAAACCTAAATTTCATACTAAGAAACACTTGGATGATATTGTCAGCTAAACATTTATGCAGTTATATTACTTTAAAAATCAAACTACAGAATCCGATTTTGATGAAATTTCTATGGAACCTGTCTGAAATCAGCACGTTAAAATAAGAAAATAATTTCTCAAATCGGTTTTTTTTTTTGAACGGGCTAATGCCGTTGGTCTCTGCCGACCTTTACAGCGTCACCGGGCGGGAGGACGCGCTAAAAGCACCCAGCCGTCAAAAGTGGGAGGCAACTAGCCCAAGGGCACCCCTGGGGTGGCCTCGGCTTCGGCCGTTACCGGGATAAGAGGATCGAGAAGGCTATGTCCACTGGAAGAGTGGACCTTATGGAAAGTCTCAAATCAGGTCTTAAATGACGGAGATATGAGATAACAAACATAAAGAAAAAATAGTACTGAATTGACTGAATTGACTTTGCTCTTTTTTTTTAAGTCTGTTGAAAAGTGTTCGTACCTGATCGCAGTGATTGCTATAGCTTAGGTCTCACCCATCGAACAGAGTTATCAGTCTGTGAGAATGCAAATTTTAATTGTGGTCGGGCAGAGTCTGTGTCGCGCGATATTACAGTCGCAATTTATTTGCTAGCGGAGGTGCGCGCAGTCACAGGGTGGAGCGAGTCTCACGCACAGACCGCGGCGGGTGGGAGACAACCGCCAATTATGAATAAACTAGCTCTACTACTATGTTAATAAGACTTGAGATTTTTCCTCGGCGATTTCACCGAGCCGGTACGCTCATTAATGGTTTTGTGGCTCCGTTATCAGGCCTCGAGAAAGCCCTTGTGATAATCTGTTAGTATTTGCCTACTTCATGTACACTTTAGTGTAAAATGCAAGTTTAAATGTTGGTTTAACGCAGATTGCATTTGCTTAGGGAATTGCGCAAATATAATACACACATTTATCTGCAGGTGTGTATTTATCTTCTTCTTCTCGTGTGGCCAAAGGCTTCTGACTTGGCTTAACGATTATTATTGCGTTACGACAACTTCCAGGATAGCCAGTTGTGTATTTATGGAATGTAGTTTGATTTTATTTAAACATTAATTCACTACTACACTACTACTAATGTGCCTATATTTCACATGTCACGTAGATCAGTCACGAAACTTGAACTTTCAAAACGTGAGGTTTCCAGCGTGGTCCGAGAGGGCGTCGTGGCGGTGTCGACCGCCGGCCCCGTTTCCTGAGCTAAATATAATTTTACTTGATCATTTAATTATATGGAGATTAATGGGCGGCGGAGATGCCAACATTCACGTTAATAAACAGCACAATATGGCGTGAAATATCCTATTGAACTCTGAAGTTGGTGGTATACAAGCTCTTAGTATTGGACATTTTTTTTACTACTATTATAAGGAACCTACTCGAATGTTGCAATGCAAAGGGAGCCTTGTTTTATTGAAATCATTTAGACAAAATGTACCAATATGATTACATCTCTTCGCCCTATTTGGCTGTATTAATATGAAGTATGTGAATATCGGTGACTTTAGTTCTCCTGCCGATCTCCTCATTTCGGATCTTATCTCGCAGGGAAACACCGAGCATCGACTTGAGGCCAACAGTAAGGCTCCCGCCGATGGATGCAGGAGGCGAGCAGTCGCTCAAAATGGCACTCTCTGGGGGAGGCCTATGTTCAGACGTCTTCAGGCTGTTGATGATGATGATGATGACGATGCTAAATATTTATTCATTCATTGCAATTCAAGTACTTGATACCGAAACATTGACTTTAAAACCGGTTCCCTGTTAATAGAGCAAGTATCGCTCGCGTATCGGGTACCGCTGGTTTCAAGTACGGTAGGATGAAGAACGTAAATTCAAGTAAATACTAGTGTTTATTAACAAAACTAGTACTTACTCGACTCCGGAATTAAACAAGCTACGCGGGTGGCCGCATTTAAAAGCATATTCGATGCATGCTTATGCGAAACATGTCATTTACGTCGTGGGCAATAGCGTCGCCACATGATTCTTACATGTATGAAACTTAATACATATTTAAAATTGTATATATTAAAAAACATAAACATGGGTGATGACTGATGACTGATGACTGATGACATAATATATAATACTTAAACCATACATATAATATTTTAATAATAAAAAAACCGGCCAAGTGCGAGTCGGACTTCCGTACAAGTATTAGTATTTATTACACATATGCTAGTATCTATAAAAACGAGCAAAAATATCACGTTTGTTGTATGGGAGCCCTTTAAATATTTATTTTATTATGTTTTTTAGTATTTGTTGTTATAGTGGCAACAGAAATACATCATCTGTGAAAATTTCAACTGCCTAAATCACGATTCATGAGATACAGCCTGGTGATAGACGGACTGACAGACAAACAGAGAGACAGACAGACAGACAGATATACAGACACATGAACATGTTTGATATTAGTGTTCCAGTTACACCGGTATGCATGCGTTACAAGTTAGGTACAACATTTATGTAGATATAGGCTACCTAGAACAGAAAAGACACTATTAACATTTAAATTACAGTAACAATTATACTTGATAATAAGGTGAGTGGTGTCTGACTTTCCCTGTGGTCAACATCGCAAGTATAATACATAATATTCTACGTCAGTACCTACATGAGATACTTTCATACATAAGTTTATAGCAAAATATCAATGAATTTATCTTTATGGACAAGCGCAAGCGAATGTTTCCTTTTTAAAACGATGCATAAGTTTACATATCATTTACTGCCGTATGATACGAAATGAGCTCATTTGTTACGTAATATTACACATCTACGTACTACACGCGAAATCTGATACGGATTTCTTATCACTCTTATCGGGTGCTCTCTATTTCTCGCAAATTCACACTTTTAGTAATCTATCTAGATAATCTGATAACGGTGATAAGAGGTTATCGTTATCTATGGCTCTGTTTCGCGAAATTTTCTATCAAAGTAGTACGATTAATAACAAACAATATCGATAAAGAAAGTAAGTATAACAATGACATAAATTACAGTCAGTACAGTCTCGCGCTGAAAAATAAACTCAATGATTATAAAATTAAAACGGCCATTGTAATTTTTATTTATACAATTGTGCCTAACATAATAAAAAGGTTGTTTTATGAAGCGCACGTTTAATCAAAATTATGGAAATGATTATTTGAGGAGCGTGACGAAAGAGGTGCAGCAGACGGAGCTAAAAGCGTTATTTATACGTGTTTGACAGGGCGCCTCGCTGCGCCTCTCGCCATCCTAATTAAAATTTAAATTTGGATCTTCGCCTTTAGAACTAATTAAGGACAATATAATGTAAAGTTTAGTAACTGAATTTTAGCACAACAAATTACTATTGCATAAACAACTCAACCTAAACCAGTCCTTTGCTAATTATTAAGAGCTGACAAAATTTATGATAATACATAGTCACAAAAAGCAGGTATGCTATACGTGGGAAGACACAGCAGTTTAGTTTTATTGTTGTACTCTACCGCGATGATTGTTGTTGTTGCAACTTGGTCACCCACTAACTTTTTTTCTCAAATGCCATTTGCAAATTATACATAATGATCAAAGGAACATGCGGAAAAATTAAAAAGAAATACGAAAGGAGGCCGGAGGGCGTGTCGGGCAAGTTTGAGTAATGACCTGAAAGGCGCTGCGCGTCGCAGGCGCAGTGGTGACGCGCCGGGATTTGAATACAATACCACGATAGCTCAGGGCCGCCCGCGTGCTCGCATACATAATCCTTCGCCATTTATTTAAAAACTGCCACATTCTCTGCTATCCTGATGGGTGCATAAATCTGCTGACGAAGCCTCTACGCTTCCAAATGATAGCTTTCCGCACGCAACTCCATTCGAAATGTATGGTCACGGTCACCAATCGAATGCGCTGGAAGTTATTGACTCCGGCGTATGTATTACTTCCATTAAGCCTTAACGATCATTGTCCAAGGCTGCATAAGCTGCATTCCGCGATCTGGCACGACGGGCGGCTGGCTATGGCAGGTCATATGACAATATAAACTTTCTGCGTTGTAACTCGTTAACAGAAACGTTCTCATAAATATGTCTAGAATGAAGATAAACTCACTTTTGAGACGCTTCTAATATTAACATAGCTCTACATTGCTGACAGTGGGTGTCGCCATAAACGCCCGCTAGACTGCGCCGTAGTGTTTACCATTTCAATGGCTTACAACTCATTGCAATTCTTTATGAAAATGATTAAGTCCATTGTTTCGAGTGTAAAATGATACAAGGATAAAGATATGACTAATTGGTCATAAAATCAATTATTCACGACCTATCGTAATGAGATAATCCTGATGATGCAAATATTCGAATGCAATGAGTATCGATTGCGATTGTAATGGTGCAATTGTGAAAAAGTGCGTAGACAATGGAAAGAGGCGAATGGATCGTGCGTCCTCGATAGCTGCGGTGGTGGCAAGCAACAGCCTGGCCGATGCCTATTTGGGAGAAGGCCCTATTTGGAAGGCTGCGTCTCGAGTCGAGATCGATATCGACCGCGACAACGACGCCCGCCGGGCCTGCCGTCAGCAAACCGTCCGTCACTCTGCTACATCCTTGTTCATGGATATTTTATGTTAACGCCATTAACTGCAAGTGTAGAAGACCAATTAACGGGTCTATTAACATATCCACTGAAGCCGGACTTGAGACTATTGACATAATAAATGAGTGTTTCACGGAGCTCTAATTACTGAAGTTATGGTATCGATAACGATAATCATTCACAGGTGATGGCGGTTGATAATCTTTCCGATCGTACCGTAGTTATGATTTTCATGGTAATATGTATACAGGAAATCTACATAAAATTAAATTAACGTAGCTAAAAACTAAATGGTGAAATTCGTTTAAAAAGCGTTCATTTCAGAAAACGTTAGGTTCTAGTTCATTGTGGAAGGGTAAAATAACAGCAATTATAATAGATATAATGTATATTAAATTATAAGCCTATATTTGTATATTGTGTATATTTACGAGAATAAAAATAAAAAATAAAAAAAAAAATATGTGTGGACATTTCACACAGCGCCATCTAGCCCCAAACTAAGCATTATAGCTTGTACTATGGAAACCAGATAACTGATACAATACTTAGATACTTTTGTTTTGTAAATACATACATAGAATACAATATAACACCCAGACACAGAACAAACACCTATGTTCATCACACAAATCTTTGTCCCGGGTGGGAATCGAACCCACAGCCTACAGTTCAGAAGGCAGAGCTACTACCAACTGAGCTATCAGGCCAGTCAAGTCAGAATGTAAGTATTAGTACACTCGTCGTCCGACGATGCAGTGTTAAAAACTTTTGACTTCCACTTATAACTTTTCTAATGTATACTAATGACGTGACGAGCTAGCCGTTCGCTTGATGGTAGTAGTGTTACTCACAGCCCCAAATTATAACGTTTGGCTTGACACTGCACTGCGTACGTCATCTTGAGATATCAGCATCACACAGTTTAGTAATAGATTTAGTATTAGAGACCTAGACAACAGCCAGCGGTGGGTCAGCGCAGAGCCGCCGTGGCCGCGCATACTCCATGAAGATGGGCATCTTTATTGCCTGAACACCGGTCGAGTTTGTTCGACTAAAATTACGTGAGTGCTAGCCGGTTACTAGTTGTTTAGTTATAGATACCTAGACTGTAAGGTCAGATTAAAGTCTCATTTGGCCAGAAACTTCACTAGCTGTAATGCCCTTCAAACCACAATACTTACAGTAAAGCTTGCACACTACTGCTTGGCAGCAGAATATCTGGCGCCAAGCAGTAATGTGACAACGGAAAACAGAGTAACTATTGGCGGATTCCGTTTATTTTAATTATAACGTTGATTGCAGTGTGATTCACACTAAAAAAATACATTAACACCAGCGAAACAATGAAAAACATTGTAGTAGGAACATACCTGCAGATCAACGTGGCGCGCCGTGTGACCGAATTACTTTGTCCCGAACTACAAACCGTTTTCATCGCATTCTGTTCTAATATCAAATACCTCGTAAAATGTCTGGGCATTCACGTAAACTGTACTAATAAATTTATGGTCCAACATACATTAAGTCGTTAAAAATCACACAAATTTCACAAAAATTTATACCTACAGTTGTAAAATGATAAAAATTCAATCGGAAAGTTTCTCGCCGTTATTCCTTTGCTTTCAGACTGTTTTGTTTTTGCAAATAGAAGATAGCTTTTCTAACATACAACCTGTAATACGACCTAGTATTTATATCACTGCCATAATACTTTATTACTAATGTGTATAATTGTATCTAGGTTTATGTTTAAAATTAAAAATGTTACAGTTCAAACATCACATTGTATACCTAGATATTTAAAGATTAATCATTATTATTCACGGAATGACCGAGATCAATATTGGATATATTTATACCCGAGAAAATAGTTATTTGATAAACTAGGCTGCAAAGTTGGTTTTTGGCGCGAGTACTTGAATTGAAACCTGAGCAAGCGAAGGATACTAGGATTGAACCACGAGCGTAGCGAGTGGTTCAAATGAAGAATCCTGAGCGTAGCGAAGGTTTCAAAGGTACGAGACGCAGAAAAACTATGCTGCCGATTGCAACACACAACTTTTCACCTCATTGCAACGAGGAAAATGCAAGAAAAACAGCTAAAAGATTCGTTTTTAACTTATTAATTTAGTTATGGGTGGCGGTAACGCTTAACATCAGGTAAACGACTAGCTCGTCACGTCATTCATTGAAAATGAAATAAAAAGTGTTTTGCATCCATTTTTCATGCAGTCGCGTTGCTGGATAATGTATTGATTATATACTCTTTGGTGCTGGACAGTGCGATTATTCTAAAAATGAGGTTGGCGAACGAGAAAAAGAAGAAGTATTAATGGTATTTTTTAGTAGGTAGTCTGTGGTATTAATGAATTTTCAGTGGACTGGCAACTGTGACTGGCAATATCAAGAAGGCTGAATTCGGGCAGATCTGTGGTTAAATCCTCAATTCTTGACGAGAAAATTATTGAACAGAAAGGTTCGAATTTTAAAAACACTTTCCACGCTAGCGATTAAAATGCGTTTTTGCGCCCAGATTTCGAATGACAAAGAGAACCATTCCGAGCTAGTGAGGTGAAAAAAATATTGCCACGGGAAAATGGTTTGTGGATAACTTACTTACTTTGTCATCCTTTACATATTTTTTTTCTTTTAGGCAGGTTTCAAAGCTTGAGTGTCAGAAGCATAGTCTGTGGTTTGAACGATAATTGTTCTCACAGAATAATCTGGTTCTTATATGTATATATATATAAAGTGACTATAAAAACCAGATTATCGGACTTTAAGTAATAATAGTTAGCATCCTGCAGTTTGCGGTTTACCAACTCTCTAGGCTACGTACACCTAAGTACTTAGCAATGCTATTATCTTATCTGTGGCAGTGCAGAATACGCGGTTATCGCACGCCCCCAGACTAACGCGTATACGGTTCGTAGGCAATGAGGCATATTGTCCTAATCTCCTGATATATTGGCAGCCATGAAGAGAGTAGATGTTGGGTAGATGATTTGATTATAATCGCATTAAATTTTTAATATCTCTATTATGGCTATCTTTTGACTACACTACTTGACTCATAAGTACATTACTAATACGCTAACTACAACTGAAATAATAATAATAATAATAATAATCATTTATTGACGAAAAAACAAGTAGACTAAAATTACAATTTTTACATTTAAGAGTTACATTTTATATTGTTAGCTATAGGTAAAATATAGGTATTATTTTATATATAGACATAAAAATTGCGTACGGACTAATGGCATCTGAACTAGTATTGAAACTGTGTTTCAGATGTCATTGCCCTCCGTATTTAATGAGTCCTTTGTAGTACATAAGAAATTTTAAAAAATAAGTAGTCTTTTTAAAAATTAAGTTTCCAACAATATGTAAAGTAAATAATTTTTTTTATTAATCGCATGCAACAAAAATAAAATAAAAATAAAAGGGGTTGAGGGAGAATTACATATTGCTCAACAACGTAAAGTGCAATGATAGCGTGACATACTTATTGCACAAGGCGCGGGTAACAAGAATCAAGGTGCCGATTCAGCGGGATGGCGACACCGCGCTGGAAGCCGACACCGACGTGGAGCCGCGCGTCACTTTTGGTTCTCACATTGACCTGAGTGCATTACTTAGTTTTAACTTAGAATATTTTACTGTAATTTTGATTTAAAATTAAATTAGTTGCTTTTGAATTTTGGTTTTTTTTAAGATCCTCGGCTGCTGCTCGCTTAATTGGCGCAGTCGGTAGGATTCTAGAGTCAGTGCGCGAAGGTCGAAAATCTCCAAAAATCGCCGAGACTTCGTTCGTGCTGCTGGCAGGCTCCTGAGTCTTCATCTGGAATCCGGATCTACGCGGGCGCATCACCGAGGACGAGTATCCGACCATTGATACGCGGAGGAAACCGAAATGCAATTGTAAGTGCGCAAAACTTTCTTTTTGTGTTGCTTCCTTCCTAATTTCTAATCCTTATATCTATTCAAAATTTTTCACCCTACAAATAAGGGTGCCAGCGAGGCTGCATCGCGTCAGTCTCGCCGCAATAGAGAGTTAGATAGTATTAGGCAGATAGAAGACGAAATTGATTTAACTTCATTGTTTGATTTAAGTGATCCAAAAATGCCTTACGACCCAGACGTAATTTATAAGGCCTTACGCCCAGTTCCCGATTTCGACGGAAATCCGAACATATTAACTAGATTTATTAATATATGTGATCAAATTGTTGCGACTTATATGAGTAATGAGCCCGGTAGCAATTTACCTAACCTGTGTTTATTAAATGGTATTTTAAATAAAATCACTGGGCCCGCCGCCACAATTATCAACTCTAATGGCATCCCTGATAACTGGCTAGGAATTCGTGATTCCCTTATAAATAATTTTGCAGACCAAAGGGACGAAACCGCATTGTATAATGATCTTTCTCTAGCCACACAAGGTCACAAGACCCCACAGGAATTTTATGACCATTGTCAGAGTTTATTCAGTACAATAATGACATACATTTCTTTGCATGAAACTATCCCGACTACTATTGAGTCGAAGCGCATGCTATATAGAAAGCTCACTATGCAAGCGTTTGTACGCGGATTACAAGAGCCCCTCGGCTCTCGAATTAGGTGTATGAGACCATCCACTATAGAGAAGGCATTGGAATTCGTACAAGAAGAGCTCAATATATTATATTTACAACAGCGCAATAATGAAGTGCATAAAGCTCAGCCACCAGTCAAAGCTCCGACTTCAATTCAAATGCCTCCTCCTCCTAAGCAAGGTTTTCAGCTTCCACCACACATGATGTTCCCACCAGCTAGTCAGAGGCCGGCATTTACGCCACCTCAAGCACCTCAGGCGTTTAAATTCACTCAGCCACATAACCAATACAGATTCAACTCAGGCCCTCAGCATCATCCTCAATATAGAATGCCTACACGTACACAGCAAATGTTCGCCGCACCGCCACCGAATTATAGCGCGCGTAGTAATGTATTCCGTATGGCGCCTCGTAACGCTCCTCATAATTCTGGTCCTAAGCCAATGAGTGGAGTACAACATTTCACCCCTAGAGCGCTACCACCGACGGGACTTACTGGACATGACTGGACTAAACACGGCAACCCGCCACCTACGAATTATTTTAAAAGCCGCGAAATGAATTTTAACGAATGTGTTAATGACGGTTACCCAGGTTATGTCTATTGCGACGAACATGAACAAAATTACTATCCTGACTATTACGAGTACCCGACTTACCCTGACACGCATGATTATAGCGGTTACTTTGACCCTGAGAGCTACGGCCCCGAGACGGCCCAAGTGCACGACTTTACTGACATAACCTCTGAGACGCAGCCTTCCCCAGGCCATCATGAAAATTTTCAGAAGGCTTCAGCATCAGACAGGCCAAAATAGAAGTAAATTTACAGACTCAAAGACAGCTGCCATTTATCCAGATCTCGAACCCACCGTTGAAACTTCTTATTGACACCGGCGCGAATCAGTCTTTTTTAAGCCCGGATGCTATAGAAAATTTCTATCCACACGTGCAGTTAGATTACGATCCGTTCGAGGTCACAAATGTCCATGCAGTTAGTCAGAACGATTACTCGATAACGGTACCGTGTTTTATCGAAATCAACGACAACGAGCCTATAAAACTTTTCGTATACAGGTTCCATAATCATTTTGACGGACTGATCGGCCTCGATTTACTTACGAAATGGGAGGCAAAAATCGATCTAAAAGAGCTACGTTTAAACACCAAGTACGCGGTGAATCCGATTTTGTTATACAATTCACGGAATGTTAATTTGTACGAGGACATTATCCCGGCGAAAAGTACGAAATTAGCCCGGATACCTATTGATACGTCCGACGGCGAAGTTTACATTCCTGAACAAATTCTGTGTAACTGTATTATTCACGAATGCGTTACTAGCGTAACTCAGAACAGAGGGTATTTAGAGATCGAAAACCCGAATGAAAATGACGTTGTTTTCTCGTTGGACCGCCCGGCTCACGCGGAGCTGTTTAATATTGAGTGCACGCGAACCGATGCACCGCCCGCGCCGGCGCGAGTTAAAGACGTCGTATCGCGACTTCGTACGGAACATCTTAACGAAGAAGAAAAGGCTAATCTAGTAACTCTTTGTTCAAAGTATGCGGACGTTTTTTATATTGAAGGTGAAGACTTAACGTTCACCAATCAAATAAAACATCGTATTCGCACAACCGATGAAACCCCGGTTTATACAAAGAGTTATCGGTACCCTTTTGTTCATCGACAAGAAGTCAGCGAACAAATCAGCAAAATGTTAGCCCAGGGTATCATACGTCCTTCCGAATCAGCGTGGAGCTCACCAATTTGGATAGTTCCCAAGAAGGCGGACCCCTCAGGGAAACCAAAGTGGCGTCTAGTGGTTGATTTTCGTAAAGTTAATGAAAAAACCACAGACGACAAGTACCCTATCCCGAACATCACGGATGTTCTGGATAAGTTAGGGAAGTGCCAATACTTCACTACCCTAGACCTGGCCAGTGGGTTCCACCAGGTAGAAATGGACCCTATCGACATTCCTAAGACGGCATTCAATGTGGAACATGGCCACTTTGAATTCCTTAGAATGCCGATGGGCTTAAAGAACGCACCATCTACATTCCAAAGGGTGATGGATAATATCCTCAGAGGTCTCCAGAACCAGATCTGCCTGGTCTATCTCGATGATATTATCGTGTTCAGCACCTCCTTGCAAGAACACATGACCAACTTGGAGAAAGTGTTCCAAAGGCTCAGAGAATCCAACTTCAAAATACAAATGAACAAGACCGAATTTTTAAAGTTGGAAACGGCTTTCTTAGGTCATGTCATTAGCAGAGAAGGAGTGAAGCCCAACCCGGATAAGATAGCAGCGATCGAGAAGTATCCGATCCCCAAAACGCCAAAAGAAATTAAACAATTTCTTGGCTTACTCGGATACTATCGGAAATTCATACCAGACTTTGCGCGAATCACGAAACCATTGACTCAGTGCCTCAAGAAAGGTAAAAAGATAACTTTCGATCCCGAGTACGTCAAAAGTTTCGAGATGTGCAAAACTCTGTTAACAAATGATCCGATACTCCAATACCCTGATTTCGACAAGGAGTTTATCCTTACCACGGACGCGTCCAACGTAGCTATAGGCGCTATTCTATCTCAGGGACCAGTCGGCTCTGATAAGCCTATTTCTTATGCCTCTCGTACACTGAATGATAGTGAGCTCAACTATAGTACCATCGAGAAGGAGCTCCTAGCAATAGTTTGGGCCACAAAGTATTTTAGACCCTACCTCTTCGGTCGAAAATTTAAAATACTTACCGACCACAAACCGTTGCAGTGGATCATGAGCCTAAAAGAGCCCAACTCACGGCTTACCCGATGGCGCTTAAAGCTCAGTGAATACAACTTCACAGTAGTGTACAAGAAAGGTAAAGCAAATACGAACGCAGATGCTTTATCTCGCATAGAAATACACAATGAAGAGACTAACTCACTCATAGTGAATCCCTCGGAACAGCCAGTACAAGATAACGGCTCTACAACCGTTACGGTACACACCAGCCAGGAAAATCCTATACTGGAAGTTCCTATTAGCGACGAACCGCTAAATAAGTTCCACCGCCAGTTAGTTTTTTCGATTGTTAGTGACGTTAAAAGACGACCTGCAGTATCAAAGCCGTTTGATACTCACACACGCGTTTCTATACAAGTTACAGAATCCAACTTAGAACAGGATGTTATTAACGCTATTAAAGAATATGTCACCCCAAAAATTAAAACCGGAATTTTAATCGACCCGCCTTTAGGCATGTATTCTATAATACCTGTCATACAAAATAATTTTAAAAGTTCCGCCATGAACCTTGTCCTAACGAAACACGAACTCGAGAACGTTAAACCGTATCTTAGGCAGCAGGAAATAATTAGGCACTATCATGACGGCAAGACGAACCATAGAGGCATTAACGAATGCTACCTATCCCTTTCTAAAAAATATTACTGGCCAAAAATGAACGAACAAATCACTAAATTCATTAACGAATGCACTGTGTGCGGCCAAGGGAAATACGACCGCAATCCCATCCAACAACGATTTAATATCGTGCCGCCGCCTAGTAAACCACTTGAGATAGTACATATGGACCTACTTACAATAGATAGCGAAAAATACGTTACATTCGTTGATGTATTTTCAAAGTACGGTCAGGCCTATCATCTCCGTGATGGCACCGCTATCAGCGTCCTACAAGCGTTATTAAAGTATAGTACACACCACGGATTACCTCTAACTATAGTCACCGATAACGGCCCGGAATTCAGTAATCAGCTGTTCTTAGAATTTCTACGTACACACAGCGTCAATCACCACAAAGTACTTCCACACTCACCCAATGACAACGGGATCATAGAACGATTCCATTCGACTTTACTCGAACATCTGCGACTTCTCAAGTTACAGCGTAAAGACGAACCGGTAGCGAACTTAGTACCATATGCGATTATAGCTTACAATAGCTCGGTCCACAGCTTTACCAAGTGCAGACCGTTTGACATAATTACAGGCCACTTTGATCCGAGAGATCCAGTTAGCATAGATTTGACACAACATTTACTACAACAATACACTCAGACCCACAGGGATCAGATGAAACTGGTCTATGAGATCATTAACGAATCTGCTCTGCATAACCGTACGGTTCTGATAGAAAATAGGAACAGGGACAGGGAACCAGAGATACAATATGAACCTGAACAGCAAATCTTTGTTAAGAATCCGCTCGCTAGCCGTCAGAAGTTGGCACCAAGGTATACTAAGGATACCGTACTCGCCAACCTACCCATTCATATATACACCTCACGGAAACGCGGCCCCGTGGCCAAAGCTCGCCTTAAGCGAGTGCCTAATAGCGCCAAATTGTTTCAGAATTCTGCTGATGATGCTGGCGCATCTTGCTCACACGCAGGAGATAAGACTTGAGAGTCTTAACGACGGTCCGGGACTTCTACCCTACAAACTAGGACCGACTCGTTTAGTCACGCATTACCACAGTTTCCTACAGTATATTCAGATAGACGATATAGAAAACAAAGCGACCGCAGTTAGGGAACAGTTATTAGAATTTGAACACAGACTTAACAATGACACGTTTGCTTTATACGAGCTCCAAATTAATTACTTATCGCATAAAATTAATAAGGTTTTAATTCACTTAAAAGGACTGGAGCCTACCCGTTCTAAAAGAGGCCTAATCGATGGATTAGGATCCGTAGTTAAAAGTATAACAGGCAACTTGGATTATCAGGATGCAATTAAATTTGATAACGCGATTAAAAGCTTAAATAAAAATCAGGACAAAATCATAACCGAATTCAACGCTCATATAAGCCTTAGTAAAGAATGGATGACGCAACATAATGACGTCATCGACCAGTTAGTTAGAAACCAGCAGTCGATTAATTCCACGTTGGAACTTTTGTTAGACAGCAACGCGTATAAAGATACTAGCTTAGTAAAATATGCTCGGTTTGCTCAATTGCTGACTATTATAACCGAAAATGTAGACGATTTATTAGAAGAAATAATTAGGATAGAAAACATTTTAGCTCTTGTGCGCGCATTAAGCACGCACCATTCTATGGTAGATATAGATACGTTAGGTAAAATGATAGATAGACTTCGGATAGTATACGGAGATAGTAGGTTGTTAAGTTTAGATTTACGCGATTATTATAGTGTAATAAAACCTGGGTCCTACTTTATGGAAAAACAGATCGTCATAGTTTTCAAAATACCGATAGTTAGTGCAGAAAAGTTCGATTTTTATAAACTCTCTATAGCTCCGAATAGTTATAACCAAATCCTCATTCCACCCCATCCATTCCTCGCAACCAATAGGGAAGCGTACGCGTACATGGAGGCTGAATGCCCGAAGGTAGATAAGCAGTACCTCTGCGTAAGGGACACTATCAAAAGGATGAACAACCAGCAAGATTGCGCTCGAGATTTCGTCGTCAACCACACCATAGGAGACACTTGCAACCTGACCACTGTAATATTGAAGAATGAAGCCATGGAGCAGCTGGACGACAAAACCTACGTCCTGTCATTCCCTCACTCAACAAAAATACATCTGCAATGTGGAAGAGAGGAATACAAGCAACTTAAAGGCAGCTACCTAGTCACAGTACCCGTAAACTGCACCGTGATGACGTCAGAGTTCACCATAGTCAATGAGAATAACCAAGCACATGGCCAGCCCTTGGTAATCACTGGCATCTCATACAACTTCGAACAAGAACGCACATCACCGCACAAGCTGATGCTGCAGTCCGTCGACCTGAGAAAACTACATAATGCTTACAACCAAGTCATGATGCAGCCGAACCTAGAACGAGATGTGACGTCAGACATATTATACCATACCACTGTGCCCTTCTACGTGGTACTAATCAGTGCATTTACACTAGCACTGGTCATAATGTTACGACGACTCAACTTATGCAAACCCGAAACGCCTCAACCACCAGATAACAAGAAACCTGCGAAGCATGTATACGAAGACCCTGAAAACCCTACAGATTTTCCAGCAACATTTTCACTAAAAGTTGGAAAATAGTTGCTGATTTAGGGATGGAGGAATTACATATTGCTCAACAACGTAAAGTGCAATGATAGCGTGACATACTTATTGCACAAGGCGCGGGTAACAAGAATCAAGGTGCCGATTCAGCGGGATGGCGACACCGCGCTGGAAGCCGACACCGACGTGGAGCCGCGCGTCACTTTTGGTTCTCACATTGACCTGAGTGCATTACTTAGTTTTAACTTAGAATATTTTACTGTAATTTTGATTTAAAATTAAATTAGTTGCTTTTGAATTTTGGTTTTTTTTAAGATCCTCGGCTGCTGCTCGCTTAATTGGAGTGTAAATAAGGGTGGGTAAATGTATATCAGTGGGGTGTATTCGTGTATGTTGGGATGTGTGTGAAGGTGAGTGAGTGTATGCTGTGTAGGGTGTGAAGTGTAAGAGTATGTATTGTGTTATGTATGTTTGTACTTTAAATGACATATTTTATTAGTTCTTCTGTATCGTTATAAGATAAAGTTTTAAGCCATTCGCTACTGATCATTTTAACTGTGGAATAAGGATGAGGATATATGTGTAATATTCTATTGACTTTATTATAGAGTCGATTTGCAAGAACTGCATAATGTCATGATAAAGAAGAATAAACAAAATCGGTGATTTGAGGTATATTTCCCCTAAAGAGGGGGAAGTTTTCCGTGGCGTCATATAATGCCGATTTTTATAATATCCGGTAGAAACATTAGGCTCAATTTTAAACAAGTAGGTACCTATTTCTAATAATTATCAGAGGTTGTCAAGATATAAGTTCATATCCGAGTTCAAGTACACAATTTTTACCGAAAAAGTGTGCTGCGAAGTCTACGTACTGTTTGCAGTTTTGTAGGTAGTAATATTAACTGCCCATCACTAACCTCCGCCCGCACCCTAGGTCGCGTAGTCCCGGTTTGTGAATAGGACCACCCTATCTTTTCCCGTGGGAGCCTTAAGAGTCGGCTAAGAGGATACCCAGGGAATGGGCTGCAGCAGCATGATCCTCGGTACATTACAATCTTCTGCGAACACCAAGCCGCCTGCCAAGCGTGGTGATTATGGCAAATCCTACCTATGATAAGCGTCCAAAGTGGCGTTTTATGGGGGAGGCCTATGTTCAGCAGTGGCCGTACTTCGGGCTGATGATGATGATGATCATTAACCTGCTTATGTAAAAAATACACAAATAAATGAAATCTTGGAAATTGTGACAGTTGCCTTGAATCAAAAGAGCTCCGCGATCGCTTTTCAAAAGAACCGTCATATATTTACAAGGTGACACGAAAGCGACGCGGCGGCGACGCTGCGTAATCGCAGCGGTCGGTGCGCGTGCCGTTAAGCTGAATGAATGCTCGTTAAAAACCAACCCGCCGTGTAATTAGCAGCCACCAATGAAAATAAAACAGTCGCCTGTACACCGCCTCTGGGAGCCACGCGTTATGTTCATATTTTCGGACAAAGAAACATAAAGATCTGAACGTACACAGAACAAACTGAAGTGGTCAATGCGGACCGAACTGAGACCATCAGGCCACCAATAAACTACTTTTCTTATCCTTTTTTTTTCTATCTTAGGATAATATTTGACCGCTGTCTCACCTGATGGTACGTGACGACGCGGTCGACGGTGCAGCATGCTTGCCTAGACGAAACGTTTAAGCGAAGGCGCGACAAAGCTCGTTTTGAATAGTAGACGTGTAATGAAACGACCTGGAAGTGTAATGAAATGACCTGGAGGGGTCGTTTCACCACACTACCAATCAGCCTATGTGGGCCCTGGGGTGGTTCCTACCTTAAATCAAAGGAAATAAATATAAAACAGATATTCATTCGACTCTATAATTAAATGAAAATGTCTTTGGCACTGCACTGGGGAAAACAACTGGGACGATGGAGGATTTTAGTATTTATGCTTGAGGAAAGCTAAGTGTTTGGAACGTTGGGGTGAAGGTAAGTCTGGGTAAGTTATGCAACCATTTCCTTATAGGGTTTATACGGTTCCAGGCATACTTCTGCAGCGACGAACAACCTTCCTCCAAAACTCCTAGATCCTTGGGGTACGTCACCACTGGATCACAACAAAATATACGCGCTGCTCTGGTGTCTGCCTTTGCGGGATAGTCAATCCAAGACAAGTAATCTTTGGCAATCCGCTCAAACGTTACTTTTTATACATTTTCTTATTTGTTTTCATCAGGTCACGAGCTTCTCTCTCGAGCCTCGACCCAGCAATTCTCCTGTCTTGCCTTTTTCTTGCCTTGTCAATTTTATTTTAAATTTAAATTTCGAGTTTCATCGTCTCCTGCGCTTGCCAAAACCAAGAAGATCTTATAAAAAAAATACAGAGTCATATAAAAACAGGTTGGTTGATGATTTATGAATGATCATGAATGGAAAGCGCGAATACCTAAATCTAAATTATACTATAGACATTTAATATCAAAACGTCTACTATTCAAAACGAGTTTTTTTTTACTTTTCGTGTTAAATACCCTGTTAAGTACCTGCGGATAGTTTATAAAATGTCATAATGTAATATTGTAGGCCGAAATGCAGGAGTTCAAAAAGAAGTAGGTAGTATGAGATTGGTAATTTATTATTTAATCAATTTCTGCCGGTTTTAAATCTTGAAATTTAATTTAGTAATTTAGTATTAGAGTTCTAAAGAGTTCAAATAACATTACTATACCTACTGTTTTTTAGTTAGACATGAGTGTTTAAAGCCACAATCATGTCAAATATGAAGTGATCACTGTACTGAAAGTGAGGCAATGCTACACATATATTGGTCTGATACTAACGTGGCTTTCATTTCAGTACCTATGTAAAAAAGCTTAATTGTAAGAAATCCGAATTTTCCAAATCATTATGGCCGCCCTACTGCCCCGGGCACCTCGTGACTGCTCTTGCGGATCCATCACGAAATTTTACACTCGCACTGTATCTTATTAAGTGTTATGAAAGGCCCTGTGACAGTGCCTTTTATGGCCCCAAGCCTGTCGCTGTTGCTACGTATTTGACTTAGCACCGGCCAAACCACAGAATAGATATAAGTATATGGTCAAACCTTATTAACTTATTTTGTTTATCGATCTCGAAAATAACCCTGCTTATTTTTTTATTAGTTTTAGTATGCTCACCTTCACCACCATTCCAGATAGTCATCATCCATCCTTTATGTAACGAACTTTGTATTAATAATTTTTTTTTTTTTATAGATCAACATACGCCCCAGTATTAATATATGAAAGAAGGGTGAAACGTGAGCTAGTTTGGAATAGTGGTGAAGATGAGCATACTACCATAGATGATCTAAGCTACCATACTACATTGTCTAGTCATCAACGTAACTTAGACGTAAGTATATAAACGGATATGGGGGTATATATAATTTAATATCTAACCTAAATCCAATATTTTTAAGAAGCATGTAGTTGTAAGTACTTTGCTTTCACCGCTCTACATTTGAACTTTAGTTAAGTTGTTCCTCCGGTTGCCAATAATAGGATCCATCATTTACTGGAATACTTAAGTGGGAGCAATTGACATGTCAAACTGTACAATATACATGGTAATCCTTGGCCGGAGCCTGCGGTTCACACAGCACCGCGTAAAATAGAGAAGCGGGTGGTTGCAGGCTGCAGGGTGCTATTATCGCGTCAGAGTGAATGCGTGGTACTGCCTTTATCTCTCAATTTAGTGATAATTTCATAAAGACAAGCAGGCGTCGTTGGCGGCGCCGGCGGCGGCCGTCACTCGCGACTTGCGCGACTGCAGCGCGGTAGGTCCCGCGTCGCTTATGGTAACGCTAATTGCACCCGCTTTAAGGACGCTCATCGATAACATGATAATGTCTTAAATGCCGGTTGTCGCAGCAGGAATTACTTTTACCATGTCATTTCAGATTTCGCAAAACAGATTGGTATTCTTGATGAAGCGCCATCGCCATTCCGACAAGCGTAGATAAAATCGTATTTCTATTATTAAAGCCCACCGAGCCGTATAAAATATTGCGTATGTGATACATTCAATTCTTTGTACGACATCCCATTTTCCAGCGAAACAGATTACATAGTGTAAACGAGAAACAATGGAGCAATCAGGGAACACAGACTGAACCGAAATTCACACAATAGCATTAGCATACGATTAAGTTTGTTTGTCGGCGCGTAAATCCTAAGACCCTTGGTATGCGACAGTGTCGCTCGTTTGAGATGGGATTGATATGAGTGAAGCGTGAAGACCCGCATACCTTCACGCCCTTTGTACCTACTTTAAGTGTTGCTGATATTATATGCTCAAGTGGTCGTGCCGTTTCAACGATTGCGTCTGTTTGTTTGGACTGCAGTGTTGTACTTATTATATCTATATCGATGCTCTAACATGATCAACGTAGTAGCGTATACAGAGTAAATAAATGAGAAAGTCAAAATAAACTTTGTGTGTGTATATCTTTTTATACCTACTTAGTATCGTGGATTATTTTATACATTTGATGAATCAAAAATATACTAAGAGCACATTAAAAATTAATGCAAACAAATCACGAAGCAAAGATAAAGGCATCAAAGTGAAATGGCCGTGTAACGACACAGTTCGCCAGCGCACATGCAGTTTAGCGCTCTCGCAAGGGAACACAAATTGCAACCAGTTGCATAACATGCATTATTTAAACGCGACAACCTTATAAGAAAGTATTAATGTGATAGAGACTACGTATGTCGCATGCAGTGACTCAGATCTGAGCTCAATGACCCTTGTTCACTCGCCGACGCCTACTATTCCCGTGCTGCCATGCACTACATTGCTTCATCTCAAACGCTAGCCTGTTTAAAGAAACACAATTAACGTAATAACAATTAAACAAAAATGTTGTAACATCTTCTTCATTCAAAGGGCCGCGACGCGCGGTGACTAGCCAAGCGCATCTACAAAGCGCATTCCATCTCATTATTCGTTCCATTGTAATACCAGTCAGAATTATTTATTGAGCCACGTTGACCGAGTAAACGAGCTTCGTTTGTATCGGAAAATCTGTACGCATTGTTATTTGTCATTATTAATACCGGTCGTCCTGAAGGAACGCATTCGTATTGATTTATCTATTCTTCGCAAAGAGAGAAATTCAAATCCAATCGTGGTGTCAGTACATCATTCATAAGGTGGTAAGCGTGTAAATTTGCATACGACTGCGGGTTGTCTTGCAGGCGTTGGCCGCCTGGGTTTAAAAAGAGCCGAGAAAGGCGATCTCGTGTCGATACTGTCACATGACTAATGGAGCAGGCGCCGATCACAGATACAAATAAAAATATGGTCGGGCCACTGCCGCCGGCGCTGCGTGCGCCCTCCGATCTGCCGCGATGTTCCCACACCAGGCCGGACACCATCCAGTGACTCACTGATTTACTCCCACCAATGAAATCGGCCTTTTCATAATATATCTCCGTTCCGTCGTGACTGCAGAACGCTACAATGATCCCTCTTCAAGTATTTAGTCCGCGGTCTCGATGTCTGAACTACCCAGAGTTGCTCGGCTGATATGTTGTGACTAATGTTCCCCTATTAATTAAACACCGTTCTAACACCCACACGGCACCAACACAATCAAAATCATTATTCTAAAAACTCGGAATATTCATCGCTCGTGTTTACATTTGCAAGTGGTATCAAAGAAAGCCGTTACCGTAAGTTTGTTATAAAAGGTCCTAAAAGCAGCGCTGTGAAGTAATATATGCACTCAATCACGACAAGCTTTATGTTATGATAACAGTTTATGGCCGGCTTAACCCAGATTTGTGAGTAACATGTCAACACAGTGTTACTTCAACACAAAATGCTATCTTATACTGAATTTCAAAAATATATTCAATAAAATGGGGCCCGCGGTTTTTCCTTAATTTACCGGTTTTCGAGAGGACTGTAACTTTTTAGGATAAATAGTAGGTATCCTTGTTGACTCCGGTATTGTAAGCAATCTATGTGCAAAATTTCATCCAAATTAACTCAGCCGTTTTGACCTGGAAGCCAAACAAACAAACAGCAACTTTTCACGTTCATATATATATAACTTTTTGTTAAGATTTTCCGGCTTTATTTGAAGCTAAGTAAATACTATACCTGCCTATAATAAATACTACATTTTGAAACTATGCTACGACTCAATATCTATTTTGCTATTACAACCTACCTTGACTTGGGCATGACTGTATTTTATTTATATTTACGTACCTTTCAAAATGCTCAACAAAAGTATTCCTCACATTTAATAAAACGGAATGCTCTCAATATAGCATAAGTGTAGGTATAGATTTAAATTATGAAGTTAAAAAAAAGCTTGTAGATCATAAATAATAGTGTAATAAAAATGACGACAGAAACACATCAAAAGTAGTACGCAGAGAGTTGGGCGGATTTTCATAGGCGGCGAGTCTTTAGGCGGGAGCGCGACGTCCTTGCAGAGTCGAACGATAACCAGCGGTCAACGACCCCTAGTGGATACGGATTATCTTTATGATTATCTTACATACAAAGTAGTAAACACTGTATAGAATATTCCAAAATAACTTTGGGAAAACGTGTATTTCCTATAAAAGTATAAATAATTGCTTGCACGTTCTATGAATTTATGAAAACTAAACGGTGGTGTGACTGCTACGGAGTTATTTACTGTTTGGGTAAGTTTGACGTCAATCAATCACGTCAAAGTGAGCGGCTGACGAGTGCGAGGTACACCGGATACGCGTCTCATACTCGGTAAATACGAAACCTTGCCAAACGAGTGAGCAGTGCCTATCGGTACTGCAGGGAGAGGTGCACCCGACAGACGCTCCCGAAGCCGCCGCGTGACGCGCCATCATCACTAAATATAACCGTGACAATGAGACACTTTGCCGCCGCCTGCGCCGCCCGATAATTACCCAAAACTGAAAGTGCTAAATTTCACAAATCGCCCGCACCGCCCATCCTTAATAAAAGGAGGTTCAACAACCTAGTCGCGAACGGGAATGACGCCTCGTCTAGATATATGCGGTATGCGGTTAATATCTACCGAGATCGAAATAAATCGCTAGGATTATTGCCAAGTGGAAAATCATTTTAATATATTGGACGCGTGGTATTCACTTTGACAATATTTTGACAACGTGCGGTCTGGGAGCTTTAGAGCCGTCCGGATCGAGCTTCACACGGAGCTTTTTATCATCGTTTTATTTTTCCGCCTTCTATAATCGTTTTATATATGTATGGATGGGGTGCTGCTTGTGGATCATTTTTATTATGAAGTCATGTACATTTTTTTTATTACTATGTATTTCTATTCATGTTATGTGTGTTTTAAATCACAAGACCGAACGGTGAATATTTTGTGGCGCTGTATTACGAAACAGATTTACTTATTTGGGATGTCGGTACCGAACAAGGTATAGACAGTATGGGTACTACATTAAAACAAATAAGATTTGATTAGATTTAAACACTACATCTAAGTTTCAACGTTCTTGATAATTCATGTTACTTTCGGTGACCTGTTTTATTAAGACGTGTATTTGTGTATTTAATAATTTAATTTAGCATTATAATTTTTATCAAAGTCATTCCAAAGATCGAGTGGTGCATAGTTGTTGAGTGGTTTACTGTAGTCACTATTCAGCTAGTGAATGCGTGTATTGGTGCGCGTACGCAGGGCACCGCGGCCGGAGAAACGGGCGCCGTGGCTGAGCCGGTGCCCATCTACGGACTGCAACTGTATAACCGGAACGACTGTCCCTATTTAGAGTGATCAGCCCGCAATTTTGACTTGACTTAAGTCTCTCGGCTCATGTTCATAACTCACTCAGTCCTTCATCATAGAAACTTTATAAGTACATAGGTACCTATATCATGGGGTACCTACATAAATATTTTCACAGAGAATCAAATTCAAATCATTAAAGTTATACCTATACATTTATAGTTACTACTAGTGACTCTGTGAACTGTAGACCTAACGTTAAGAAAATTAAGATTTTGGAAAATTCGGAAATTGTAAATCAACAATTTTAGACCATTTTTTTTAATCTTGCTCACGAAAATCGTTTGATAAATGCGACCTGTAGAGGAAAACAGCCGGACATCCGTCGGCGGACAGACATACGAAATAATTTTTGCCCAAGATGAAACGCAGACGCTTTGCTCGCTTCTCACTTGCTCAGTCAATAATCCAGTCCAGAACCGACTAGTTTTAGTGAAAACGAAACTGTGTAGCACCACAATTACGTACGACAATTCATCGGTTACTGAACAACAGCTTCCGGTATAACAAGTCAACCTGAACTTCCCGAACATAATGTTTAGAACATCCTCCAGATATGACATTAGCTGTCCGCACTCATATCTTCACCTAAACCCATAAACCATATCGACATTGTGTTCTTTCTGGTACATCGAGCGTAGACTCAAACAAAGGCTTATAGCAGGAAACACCCGTCATACGAGGTTTATTTAACGGCTGTTAGACTTCGTGCTCGTGGCCAATAGATTTGGATACCATTACATCCATTCTGATAAATGCTTTACTAAGGGTCAATTTTTTCACCAATGGTTAAAAACTCTAACAAATTCTAACCAGTAGTCAAAATTTGTTAGAGTTTTTAACCATTGGTTACCTATTGGTGAAAAGACCCAGTCTAAATCTTACATAACAAATAAATATTGATTCGCGTTTTGCACAGAACACTTAGCTTTAAGTCTAACTTAGCTTGAATTTGGTAGTTCTCTGGTATTCCAAAGTTATTGCGGGTTCAACTTAAACATATTTTTAAACGTAGTCGTTCAGCCGTTAAAATATAGCTACTTAGCCACTTTGCTATGAAGACCACCTAAAGACCATCTATATTGAATTCCATGGCGCTTGTTCGCATGAGACTAATTTTCTAATGATTGCAAATTCTTGACCTATAATGCTAATATTATCATTTGTTTTTGCAAAGTTTTTATGATCATTGTCGAAAAATATTTATAATATAAAAATACATCACAATAAACTTGGATTTGATACGTCAACAAACCTTGAACAAACGGACCGTGGTAAGCAAAGTATACGGCAGCGTTGGGTTCGGACTAGACAGAGCCTCTGGTAGAGCATAATCTTACTATAACTGCTAAATAACTATATCTAAACGGCGAATAAATGTCTAACTGTTAACCAAAAAAAAAAAATTGTGGACATTTCACACATTGCCATCTAGTCCCAAACTAAGCAAAGCTAGTACTATGGAAACCAGATAACTGATACAATACTTACTTAGATACTGTTTTACATCACACAAATGTTTGTCCTGGGTGGGAATCGAACCCACAACGTACAGTTAAGAAGAATGACCTACTACCGACTAAACTATCAGGTCAGTCATAATAATAATCTTGCAATGAGGATGATCAGTGACACAAAGTTTCTATATGTTGCAGCAAGGTTGTGAAACAATTACATTATTACAGGAATCCATTGAATCCATGAAAAGTATAGACGTTCAAATTATTAAGTAGCGCTAAAAGAGGGAGGCCTATGCTCAGCACTTTCAGCAGAAGACGTCTTCCAGCTGATGATGATAAATCACATCATTATAGTTTTTTTTTTTTTTTTATGCGATTGAATGACGTGACGAGCTAGTCGTTCACCTGATGATAAGCAACACGGCCGCCCATAACAGTTGCAGTGACACTCGCAACTTTAAAACAATAAAGTTTCGCGTGACACTGCACTGCGCACGTCATCCTGAGACATCACACAGTCTAATAATCAGATTACTAGACTGAATGATCAGATCATAAAGTCTCATTTGCCCAGTAATTTCGCTAGCTACAATGCCCTTCAAACCGGAACACAGTAGTGCTTGCACACTACTGCTTGGCGGCAGAATAACTGGCAAAGCGGTGGTACCTACCTAGACGAACTTTGCAGAAAAGTCCTACCACCTAGTAAAAGATTAGCACCTAGTAGATTGTCTTAGGTATAGTCATTACCTACTTCTTAGTCAGAATTTAATCTACGTAATTTTTTTTCGTAAGTGGGACAAGCTACGGTACTGGCATGACATTGAATTTCTAACGCTTATAATAAACGTTCCTTCTAGTCAAAACAAAAATTAGCCCCGAGATCGTTATAGAAGCCGTACTTTGTAAACTAGGGCAGTCAATAATCAAGCGCCGGATCCAGCGACTGGAGCCATGCCATGTAAATTATCCATAATGCGACTATGTCGTGGGGTCGTCGTACTATCATCAAGTAGGTACCTGCAGCTCAAACGCACTACATTAAAGCACAAGGAATAACAATTCTGTTACTGGTTATCAGTAAGACTTATAACTTAGTTGTAAAACGTGCAAATCATAAAGCTTTATATAGGCTAAGCTAAGCTCTACTTGCTTTGTACAGGTTTAATGTCTTCAGCCAAAATAATAAAAAATAGTAGATTACACCACTTTGAAATAGATTTGCCATTGCAGTAATCTATGTACCCATTCAATAAAACTTTTACATATATCAAATGCATTTCAATTAAACTTTTGTATATAATATTAACTTGTGAGCTACTTCTCACTATTCGTCATTTTACTGAGTGCAATTAAGACGAGTAAACCAAGCTAGAACTAGACACACTGTTGCGTTAGTTATATCCAATTAAAAACGTGTATATACGTATATATAGTCTCTAGATACAGATAGCCAGACGTCTCATGTTGCTCTATATTGCAATCGATGCGTGTAATAATACAATATACTTACGGTCATCATATAACTACTACATTGTTTTTATAATAATATAAATATAATAAATAAATATAATAAATATTTATATCTGAGGCTTCTATCTTAATAACGCTATAGAAGGTGCTCGGTGTTTCCCTGCGAGATAAGATCCGTAATAAGGAGATCCGCAGGAGAACCAAAGTGACTGATATAGCTCTTAGAATTAGCAAGTTGAAATGGCAGTGGGCAAGCCCCACCACAGGAAGAAACGTTCCTAAGTGGCGGCCACGAACCGGAAGACGCAGCGCAGGCCGACCCCTTACTAGGTGGACCGACGATCTGGTGAAAACCACGGGGAGCCAATGGATGCAGCAGGCGAGCAGCCGCTCAAAGTGGCGCTCTGTGGGGGAAGCCTATGTTCAGCAGTAGACGTCTTCAGGCTGTTGACACAATGAGTAAACTGTTTGTTATAATTTTCTTTGTTTTCATTTGATATACATGTACAAATATTTTTTTCTAACTACTAAAATAATAAAAACTAAACTAAACTAAACTAAACTAGCCACACTACCTACTACAAAGAACACTTATGGACTGTATAATAGCCGCGATGGCCTATAGAAAGTCCAAGTGCTGCAGCCCACTACCGGTAGGTAGCGTACCCAACATATTTTTTAGTGTATTTTTTTCTACGATATGGTTTATATGGATATGCGTCCGTTGCTCTTTTAAAAATAATGAAGGGTTACATTAATAACAAGATATTTAAAGACAAACAAAATTAATAAAGGACAGAAATGAAAATTTTTTCATACAAAATACAAAGGTGTGCGTTGAAGTCTTTTGTATCGAAACGTTTTGGTTGAAAACAGTTTTAAGCGTATTAATTTATGATGATTATGTATTTCAAAAATAAACTTTGTATTACTCTCAAAATATTGTAAAATACACAGTTTTTCTAAGTTAAAGCAAATAAGTAGGTACCTTAATTATAATGTACCCAAGCTAATCCAAAAATAGAGTAAGCATGAAGAAACAAAGTAAGTCCGATATTGATAGTCGAGTGTAATTTAAAGATTGATCTTCTAATGCAACATCATACGAGTATCATCCTGAAGAACGCGTGGGCTTAAGTCTGTTTGTACACAGCACTTACAGGCATCCCAAGAGCTTAGGATATGAAAGTCGTAGCATTCTGTGTGTATATCCAAACACGTTTCGCGACCGATTGAGAAGAGTGCTCCGATCCATTACGGTCTGTGTGAATAAACACTAAATCAACACTCCATTATCGCCGTTAAACTTACGAAGTTAAGTGCCAGAATGGCATGTATGAGTTAAGACTCGATGTTTGTTGAAACAGCCGACGATGGGTAATCTCTAGAAAATTGACATTCGGCGCCAAAAGGAGCTCCGTGAGTGATTTTGAGTACACCAGTCGGCGCGAAATGGAAGCGAGTAAATATTTATTGAGCCTGGATTCATAAGTGGCTTCATATTTGTATACGGCTATTTTATTTCATTATGGTTGACTGTGCAGACGATGCCGATGCTTTACAAACATTATTAGCGTCGAGCGTCAAACCATAGCACGTCGTTATCGTGTTTGCGACCAAATTAGCCGGAGCCTTTGATGTTGTGAAAACAAATGATTGCTGTTAATTTGACGTGAACTCTAAAATATAAAACAAGCAAATCATAAATTTTATCTAATCTGTTTTTTGGAAGTTTAATTGGAATATAGTGTATTTTAAGCTGATTAATATAGAGTTGAAATCTTCAAGAGCCAAAAATTTATAATTTTCAAATGAATATTGGGTACAAACTTACTTACTTATTATTTAAAAAACCATATAAGTATGTAAGTACTTTTAAACGCTATGAAGCAATGAAGTCCATTCATTATTATACGCTTTACTAGAAACCTAAAATAATAATGTAATAAATAATATAGTTATAAATAACTCAACTGGAATCTGCTGCCTCGGCCTGCTCGGACGTGGAATAAAAGTTATAATTTCATTAATCACTTTAAACTTTAGCAATTTACTGACTTGACAGTGTGCTTAAGGCGTCGTGTCGCCATACTTATAAGAAAATAATCAGCTGCTAAATAATAATAATAAACGTCGGAATGTTCGCGTCGCGTCGTCGTGTTTTTATTCGCAATGATCCACGGCCGGCCTTCTTGCCGGACCCTTAACTATGATGTGAGTAATTGGAAACGAGGAAATTTAAATGATTATAGTCACGTTTGACGGGTTCCAACCATTTCCACGTATAAGTTCTCGAGAATCCCAATTCTCAAGTCAAGGTAATCGCAGCGGCTGCAACTGCAAACAATTTTTTGTCACCACTTTTATGGCTGGCATTACCTACTACACTAAATATAAAAGTTAACGTTTTATTACTCTCGTGAATAAAAGATGTACGTACAGATAAAATGTTTTGTCATTTGAAATGTCTTTAGTGTTAAGGATATGCGCAATAAAAGTACTGTGTCATTATAGTTATGCTTTTTGATAAACCGTGAGAAGCTCTCGGAATATTCTAATGTAAAAACTCAATGTAATTATTTATCAAACTATGCGTTTAATATAACATTTGATTTTATTACGTTGTAAGTTTATTAAATACCAGCTCTAAATGTAGGTATTTACCGCAGAGTACCGCAAGCCACCGGCGGAATAAACCTGTAAGAATCATATTCGATGATAATTAATTAATTGCTAATTTATGCGTGTAAAAGCAGTAAACAAACAATGACGCTTCGAACACCTGCGTTAGATGTAAAGAGCTTTGTAGATGATTCAACGATAATACCCCATCACTATCGGAAGAGCTCCGGAAAAGCTACAGAATGATGACAAATTATCGAATGTCCATCCGATGATTCTTACACTTCTCAACAAACGATCGAACAATTTCAACTCGAATGCTATAAGAACCTCGTTATTCATTTGCTCTGAGCGAATAAGTACCTAATTATAATATTGCGCAGTGAATTCTGATGTTTACGAGACAATCACTAAACCGCGCGCCGTACTGCGCACGAGCAGTGATTGTAATTTGTACCACGTTAATTATGGCTACAACAGCTCTTATCGTAAGTCGGATGAAATTTTATATCCTTGTGTTGAGTTGCACCTCGTCGCCGCTGACATAAGTTTAGCTGAGGTGTGATTTGGTTGAGGAAAGCGGAGGCGCTTGGACCGATAAACGGCACATACATCTACATTGTAAATGTGCCGTACTGTAATCTCAGTGAGTTATCTGGATGTAAAGTGGTGTCACTTAGATCTGATAATGGCGACAGCGAGTGGTACCTCGCTTATGGCATAGGGTGCGGCGTAGGGCGGTGGATGCACGTGCGCCGCGCAATGGGCTAGCGTGCAGAAGCGCGCGCTGCACTTCCGACTCACATTCATTCCCGCACCATTCATACAACTGAGTCATTCATTTAATTCAAGTTCATAACGAGAGCCGGCACCCGCACGTGGGAGTAGCTCCGTAACTCGGCCGACACACCCGTGAGGCGACACTGACCATTATCGAAAACTTTTATTAGGTACCGATACGGATAAACCGTTTCCACGGTCCGCTTGTTCGAGCTCGAATATTTCCATAAAATAAATCGAATCATTATCGTTTCTTAGTATTCGGTTGGGAGCGCTTCGGAATCTCTAAGACATGCTATAATGATATCATCGGTTCCGAGTGGTGTTGTGCTGTAATTAAGCGTGCAAGTGGAATCCCCAACACCGGACGTGCCCCCCAGTCGGGAGCCAGGCTGCCAAGGTGTGGGTGCTACGATATGGCTTCGGTGTGGCGCCGAGATGGTATCGCAGCTTCCCACTACACCGTGCCATACTTTTCTAACTTTTTGGTGGTGGGGTCGCGCGGGGGCGTATTGTGTGCAATTGTAGCACGCGATGGCACCTCGGGCCGACGACCCGTCCGGCCCCGCTCTGAACCTCTATAAGCTGACAGCATTATGGGCGACCCGGCGCCTTTGTTGGCTACCGGCTTAATGAGGACCCGTGGGTGGCTTATGACACGTCAGGATCTGATCATAAAGGTGCCAAAAATTCTACCTGGCTGCGGCTATAACACGCCGACGACATTCCTATCTCGCGCCTTTCAAAATTAATGTCTATTGTACGCACTTCGCTTGCCGCACCGCGCCGACATCCACAGAAGGCGTTAAAGATTAAGAATGACACGATGATCATTTGGCTTGGTTCGTGAATACCTACTCGTGTTTACAAAAAAAATTGGGTTTAGGTAGATAGGTATGTATGAAAACTTTGTGCACCGAACCGGCGATGACTCCCCGTGTATCGTTGAATTTAATTGAGATGTATGCACTCAAATTCTTTGACCCCAATTAATTTCATGGAAGTGAAGCGGTCGAGCGTTAATTAAATGCGCTAATATTTGCTGAGAACACGCTAGCAGTCAAACACAATGTCCATTGTACTCGCTATATTTGCTTTGAGAACAGTAAGTACGTAATCAGATTGATAAAATCTTTTCTCAAACAGTATGTGCAAGTGCGATCAATTAGCGGAGTTAAACCATGGATGATAGAGTCATTAGGAACAAAATTAAAGTGTTTCTCTACACTGTTGTTTTCTTCAGTGATGTAAAACATTCGCGCTAATCGCCGTTTACTGCCGCACTGTGATGTAATCAATTGGGATTTTCCGTTTGTTTAAACTACCTAATTGTAAGCATGTTTAAAGTCGTAACAATTACGTACTGAGTAAAGTGAGTGCATGCGTGTGTTAATGCAATTTGAGTGCATGGACACGTGATGTCACAGAGCGGATCGTTTGACGCCGTGCGACGCAGGCTCCGGCCGGGGCAATGAACCAAACACTGAATTGGACATATAATAAATGTCCTGCATCGCGCCCGCCGACACCGCGCGCATAACGCAACCGGCGCGATTTACGACACGCCATCACACCACCGATATCATCGCGCTGAGCTCAATTAGCCTTTTGCGAAAATTCTTTACACCCGAGCTATGAACTACCTACGTATGTAGTACAACAATACTTGAAACGCAAATATTTATATTGATGTCTTTGTAAATAAATGTGACGTAAAATGGAAATGTAAAGAAACTACGTATATACAAACAGACACACACGATGAACGCTAACAATTTATTCATAAATCCTTAGCATGTACAACATATGAAAAACAACATTAAAGAAGGAAAACTATAAAACAATTAAAATCACAGGCAGCCATGTGCTTTTTTTATCATAACTTTTCACTCATTAAAGCTCTAACTTGCAATTAAAACGTGATCCTAATCAGCAAAAGATATTAAAATATAGCGTTATTAAATCTATTTGGGGCTGAATGTGATCCTGAGTACCGAATCCTGGAAGAGTATACCTGGTACTAACTAAAGTAGTAACTAGGTACCTATAGTATAAAAGACGAACAATTCGGTTGTATATTTAATACGAGTCAATTATTGTACCCTTAAGATACCATTCACTGGCTAACAGTAGCTCAACAATTAAAAGTGTACAACAGTCGTACGGATAACAGTCGAAAGCTTAATATCGCGATATTGCGACTATATCGAGGTGTAGGTAATCAAGTGTGCATACATTTTCATTCCACGCGCGGTGCATACAAAAAATCTTATATAATATTTGCGTATAAATGCGCGATTAAAACATTCCAGAAGTGAGGGTTAGGTATCCGTTAATAACTTGGCCATTTTACAGCCTCACATCCAATGTTTGATAGATATGGTAGATGCCTATCCAAGAATCCAGGTAGGCGCCTGGTGCTCGGCGCGTTTTGAAGTGTGAATCCAGAATGCAATCAACTCGAGTATTATTCCGTACGATTATGCTCGCTCATATGTCGGCATCTTTAGATGTTAGTAGGCATGTACATATACAATCTACAATGTATCAGGAAAAAAGCATTTTCATAGTATGCCACTTGAGGAGGTTAAAAGATCAGCCGATAAAAGGCAATCGTGGTGTTTAAAAATAACAATGCGTAATGCGTCAAGTAGGTATTAAGCTTATATTTTATATGTGACGTCGTATTAACATTACAATTGGTTGGCACAGGCCGAGGTGAAGATCATTGAGATTGCTAATTATAATTTAATTAATCGTTAATTTGGGCTATCTTTGCTCAGCTTTTTAAGAACGGTTGTTTAACTGTTTCCGGCTTTGTAACTAGATTAAAATTTTACCTGTCGATTTTTTATTGCTTACGTTATAATTAGTTTGAATAATTTTGTGTTTTATAGTGTACATAATTACTTCGCAGATTAAATACATTTTATTACTGTCGGTATAGCTACTACAAGTCTACGTCGTATTATAATTGCAATGTCAAAAGCTTGATAAACATTCGATTTATTAAACATGTACCTATGATAGAGTAATGATAAGTTGCGATTGTAAAGATAGGTATTCCTACGTAACGATTAATTGAATCTGTCAGTTTTTAGTTTAATTTGTACCTATATAATAGCGGGAAGTCATTGCATTGGATGCAAATAGATAGCAACCAAAGAAATATAAATAATTTACCTACTATTATTTATTCTGCACTACTATTGATGGGCAATGTTTATGTTCAGCATTGGTCGTCTTCCGGCTCATGATGATGATGAGTAACTGTATAATAAGGAAATAATCATAATGATAAAAGAACCCGCATTGTTTTTTTCTTTTCGATTTTTAATAGGTACCTACGTAAGGAATGTAATTAGAATAACTTCATAACTATAGTGTTCTAGAGATACTTATTCTAAGGGTTGGTAAATATAGGTAGGTACTTTAGATACAAAGTCTCTATGAAAATGATACTTCAAAAGTGTCCCCTCGCCAATGCTTACTTAAACAGATATATTAGGTACCTCTACCTAGGTAGGTTAGCTCTTCAGCTAATATAAAATAGACCACAAGCAGTCGATACATTATAATAATGAACCATAGCACCCTGTAATAACGTTGTAAAATAATAATATGTGAGTTACATCGCTTTCATTAGGCCTGGTCACACGCGACTGAGAGGAAAAACAAGGCATAGGGGTACCTTTTTTTAACGGAGCCGTTTTTGAGGCGGCGATCGTGGATCTACCCTATATTTCATCGCAGTTCTGAGGTTCTAGAATATTTCATGAACCACATTCTTAAAAAACTGTCTTGAGTACTTATTGAGATTCGAAATGAATTTATTGTTCCGAAAAATTTGCGAGCTTTTAGAAGCTTAATTCGAGACGTGTCTGGTGCACAGTTTTCATTCTTAAATCCAGTGTTTTGCAACGCACCAATGTTCTAATAATCTGCAAAATATTGCGTATACATAAAAAACTGAGTTTGGTGGTTAATATTATTATTTTTGGATCGTTTGTGGATCGAAGTGGCATATAAAAATAATTTTTATTCTTGAATCTCCTCAGTGTGGATTTAAGGAGTTATATCCTCTAGAAAGATATGGGCGTATCCACATATGGAGCCGAGCAATAGATCCAATTGGAAGGACCCATTATTTTCTGTCGAGGAAATTTCATTTTTTAATGACGACCGGTTAAATATTCTAACACTATAGGAATAAACACGTTATACCCGAGAAGGAAGGAAGGAATATTTATATTCGAAAGTTCTGTCCATTGATTTGAAATGTTGTTATGTTTCTATTATGTAAACTGTTGCACAATTCCAATACCTAATCAACGAAAGATCACAATTTCGGATAACAATCTCACAATCAGATCTTATCTGACTTGAAGCCGATATGGAGCTTTACAATCAATCATATATTTGACAATGTAACGTGTTAGGTGACGAGCCGGTTTCACATCGTTCCGCGTTGTTTTCGTGTGTACTACAATATTACGCAAGTGACGAACCTGAAATTAGCCCGCCCTTTCAGTAGGCCAGCATGCGACATGCGACCGCCACCCACCTGACGGCACGTCACACGCAGACGGACGTCGCGCGACCGCAAACTTTATAAATAAATCGCATTTATATCACTCATAAAACTGATCAATTACTCGAACTCAATTACTGCACCTAATGATGCAAACTTAATTCAACTTATACATTACGGTACCCGGAACCTCTCGATATCCGTAAGGCCATCAGCCAAGCCTCTTCAAAAATATTAACACATCTTGGAAGTTTCTGATCACGTCACGTCGCGTCTCGGTAGCCTGTCTAGACATCACAGAGAAGTTATCCCCTGTTCTCGGTAATACGATTTTTGGCAGACATTTTAATATAGACTTGGCAACATTTTGTTACTTATCCGATTTGGAAAATGAATGAAAGCTGTCGTGAGTGAGTCACGGGCGCTCGACGACGTCTTAGAAAGTCCTTGCTGTCCGTTCCATTCTAATAATAAATAAATAATGACATCATACTTCCAAGGTTGATGCTGTAAACTTAATAACATGCGATAATACGCCTGATATTCGCGAAAATTATCGTGACCCAGAATGACAACGAATTACAAATATAATAAGGTTTCCTTTATTTTCATAATAAAGGTTTTCGTAATAGTTATTATTGGATGCTGTTATTGAGTTTAACTCGATCTATGAGAATCCAGCCATTTTTTAGTTCGACTTAGAACTCGATAGTAGTCGCGTAGGTAGGGTACGTAACGTCTGAAAAAAACTAAAGTCGTGGACACTTTACCTGTGGGTACATAGACATATAGAGACCTATATGCCTGCTAAAAGTTTTACCTCCTTACTAAAAAGTGGAATATCTACTCAGTGTTTTCTTTTGTTTTATGTTTACCCATTTCAACAGAGACAGTTTCCCTACATAGGCATCAAGATCTATAACGCTCTTCCCGAGAGTATAATTGATGCTCCCAGTCACAGCTCGTTCCATCGCAACCTCAAGATGCTACAGCTCGACAAATCGATCCATGATCCAATCTTATCTACATCACAGGGAACTGGTAGATAATTTAAACCTCCTTACTAATAAACGTTGTATAGTGGAAGAATAGATATTTAGTGTTTTGTCTTTCTCCGTTGAGTTTGAATGGGCAAAGATAAAACGAGACAAAACACTGAGTAGCTATTCCACTGTTATGCAGTGTTTATTGGTAAGGGGTAAATAACTATTCCTCCGCTACACAATGTTTACTAGTAAGGGGTGTATCTTTTTAAAATTTACTTAAAGATAATAAAATTACAGTTAATTGTCAATCGCATTATGTGTGTATAGGTACCTATATCACTGATTACACGTAATTATAAAACACGATAAGATTGTAGAATCGTACGAGAATGGTTATATATTTTTATATAGGTATGTAACTGCTCAGCTCAATTTGATTACTTTTTTATCTGTGATTGGCCTTTTCCAACTCGAACATTATCTATAATCTATCGTAAAACATGATAAAAGTTATTTTTTTAAGTTTAATAAGTATAAGTAGGTGTCCGCAGGAGAACTAAAGTGACCGATATAGCTCTTAGAGTTAGTAAGTTGAAATGGCAATGGGCAGGCCACATCGCTCGTAGAACTGACAACCGATGGGGAAGAAAGGTTCTCGAGAGGCGACCATGAACCAGAAGACGCAGCGTAGGCCGGCCCCCACTCGGTGGACCGACGATCTGGTGAAAGCCACGGGGAGCCCATGGATGCAGGAGGCGAGCAGCCGCTCAAGGTGGCGCGCTCTGGGGGAGGCCTATGTTCAGTAGTAGACGTCTTGCTGTTAATGATGATGATGATGAAGTACGTACTCTATAAGTCCTCGTAACTGACAACATAATAATGCCGCGATAGAAAATAATCACAAAGCTACATCAAAAAAGTTCAGTTGTATTATATTTTCTTTTATTACGTTTGTTACAATCTCCGTCATTTATAAACCGATTTTGAAATTATTATTTTTGGGGTCCAAACCCAAAGGGTAAAAGGGACCCTATTACTAAGGCTCCACTGTCTGTCTGTCTGTCCGTCTATCACCAGGCTGTATCTCATGAACCGCGATAGTTAGACAGTTGAAATTATCATAGATGATGTATTTCTGTTGCCGCTATAACAAGAATGCTAAAAAAACAGAATAAAATAAATATTTATGGGGGCTCCCATACAACAAACGTGATTTTTTGCTCCTTTACCAGACGAGTCATAGATGGCATAGCTTTAAATAGTACTCAACACTAGATGGCAGGGATAGGTAATGGTATGGAACCCTCTGTGCGCGAGTCCGACTCGCACTTGGCCGGTTTTATTTTTAATTTGAAAGGACAAGCTTTTATTTTGTTCCCATGGAAATTTCGTCATAATCGGTTCTGTAGTTTGATTTTTAAATCAAAATAACTGGAATAAAATATATCATGTTAATGATAATATCATCTAGGTATATTGAATCTCATACAAATCCGTTCATTCATACAATTCCATATGAAACATAATATTGTAAAGTTAAAAGAATTCTGTAATGTTAACCTAAGTGAACGTAGTAAAAAAGAAAAAGATTACTCGAATATAATAATAGGTAGGTATATCACCTATGTATATAAAACAGCTGTATAAAGAGCACTTATATGCAATGTAGATTTAACAGATGACGACGTCACGATAATTGTACGAGTTATCGTAAAATTAATCAGTACTTCCACGATTACTACCGAAATATTGTTTTATCAATCGGTATATTTTGTATTGATAATGTGCATGATGAAGTTAATTTCATTGATAGTATACACTTTAGATAAAGACAGATAAAACTATGCGTTAACATTAGTTTTCAATCTTAATGGTATACTGTCAGAACTAATAATTTAATTTTTCTTAATTTCGCTTCACATACCTCATTTTTAGGGTTCCATACCCAAAGGGTAAAACGGACCCTATTACTAAGGCTCCGCTGTCTGTCTGTCTGTCCGTCTGTCACCAGGCTGTATCTCATGAACCGTGATAGTAAGACAGTAGACATCTTCACAGTTCAAAAAAAAACTAAAAAACAGAATAAAATAAATATTTAAGGGGGCTCTCATACAACAAACGTGATTTTTTTTATCGTTTTTATGTATGACGGTACGTAACTCTTCGTGCGCGAGTCTGACTCGTACTTGGCCGGTTATTAATAATGACCAAATTCATAATGGTGGTGATTTATAAATAATACTTATTGTTCATAATAGTTACTATTTAGAAGTTTAATTTCTTATACATTTTATAATAATCAGCCTTCATAATTTTATTGTTTAGAATGGTTTTTAAATATTTATTAGGTAGGTAACAATTATTATAGGAGATGATGTTTATAAGTAACATTTTTATTTGTAACAAAATTATGATAAACGATTTTATTAGATTCGACAGTGAACCAAATTTAATTTTTTAAATTGAAAATTAATTGAGGGATGCACTTTTATAAGGTTAATAAAATTATCTATAAATATATGAATCTATGCATGTAACGTAATATTATATAAGATCAATAAATATCTATGAATTACTAAATTTAAATTATATAGTTTAAATAAAATAAACCTTATCAAAAATAGGATTATCATTGTTACGCATGTTTAATGTTGCTTCCAATGTACGGTGTAGGTACCTATCAATTTCTAGTGGTCGGTGGTTCCAAATGATCAAAATTTAGATACCTAAGCAGATGCAAAAGTTCAAACCAATATAGGTAATATAAGTAAGGTCCAGAAATACTGTAAATGTGTGAGTAATGTTAGTGCAGTCTTTGACGACAAGACGTCTTAAAAGTTATTAAGTAGATAGTGAAGGGCAGATAAATAAGGTTGAAATGTGCTAACGTTATCAAACACCTATCAAGCGCTCCGTCAATCTTCCTTCGGTAAAGTGTCTTTGCCCGATAACAGATTAGTTATTGTATCATTCTCCAAAAATAGAACCTCTCGAAATTCTTCTCGTCTGTTGATATTGTCAAACCAACAGCCGATCTCACGTGGGTTTGTTTTTATTATCCTCAAGCCGGTATCGGGTCGATAACGATATGCGAAACGATAACTGTACTTTTCCTAAACTACAATTAAATGCACGCGGTGCGGTGCAGCGGTTAGTTTGTAAGGATGATGCGATTATTAATATAAATATAGGTTTCTTTAGTCGTCGTTTTCTACGCAGTGCATCGTCAGATGCATCGAGAAGGCGCGGCGTCCGGCTCGCTGGTCTCAGAGGGATCGATGTGCATGTATCAGGCGCACGCGCGTTTGGAGCCGTGGTCGTCGGTCGGTTGGCAGCTGCACTCACCGGCTGGGCGGGTGGTGCGGCGCGCGGGCTCGTCCTCGCGCAGGTCGGGCGCGTGCCGGCGCGCGGCGCCGCCGGGGCCCAGCGCGGCCAGCGCCAGCACCACCAGCGCGGGCAGCATCGCACCCAAGTGCACAACTCTTCACAACCACCCGGCCAACGAGCTCACTATTTTCGCAGCGCGCGCTTCGATCGTGCGTACGGACAGGTTCGCGATTGTAGCGCGCGGGTCGCAGGCGTCGTCGTAGCGCGACGGCTCGGCTGAACTGAGACGAGTGACGCGCGATTTCCCAGCTCGAGCGGTGAGGGGGCGCGCCCCTCGTGGAAAACGCGCGCGGTGCGGGCGGGGAAAACTGCAGCGGCGCGCCGCCCGCCGCCGCCCGCCTCTCACACGCTGCCATCGCTGCCCTCCGATTGTTATGATTGATCAGTGATCAGTGATCACTCCCACTGTCACTCATCATTACATTATTTATGCATCATCAGAATTTCCGTGACTAGATTTCAAATAATGTCTATTGAATGATCCTTTTGCAACGGAAACAACCACTTCTCGCGCTACGATTATAGGACAAGTTATAGTTAGTTGTAGTTAGTGTGTCTACGTCCATCTAAAATAGTAGCTTCTAATAGGTAAATAATAAGTATGCCGGTGCCCGATAGAGCTTTTCTTCTTCCTACTTTCGTAAGATCTTGGATGGGCGGGAGCGTTTATCTTTACATTCATGTATTTATATACTTACAATAAAACGTTTCATATAAGGTTTATATAGAGTTCGTTCTAAACGAAATCCATTTATTTATGCAATTATAAACATTACATAAGGACAAATCCTATATTAGTAGGTACTAAAAAACATGAATGTATTCGAAATAGTACTGTAACTATAGGTACCTATTAGTTACAGTACTATTTGAAATACATTTATGTTTTCTGTGTTAATAATTTGGAGATATGTAGAGATTCATAACTTCGATAGAGTTAATAAAACTGTCGCATGTACGGTACTAGGTACATACTACCTACCTTAAATATTTATTTATAATTTAATTTCATGAGAACTTTAATGAATCGTATCATATTTTCCACTAAAACTATACCAAACTTAATGCACAATAACAAATGTTGGTATTTCTAACATCTATTCTAATCGCTACCAATATGTAGAGACTTCATAAAATGAACTGTAATAATGCGTTATTTATGAAACACGTCGAATTTAATGTATCCAGGTCTGTTATAAATATATTATAATATATCCGCCGGCTCTATCTTCGTGTAAATATCTGGGACAATTATATACAAGTTACCTACTGCATAGGTATTGATTAGTGTGACAAGAAGCGTCCTCCAAGCCATTAGAAAATTTTATACGACGTAGGAAATACCTTTGCATCTGGATATATGAGTTTTCAGCTCCGCCTGCATAACTCCCGAGTTTATAGCGTTCACAAAATCAAAGAGTTTCTCATGAAAAACATTAATAATTGCTATAACTTTGTTTTGCATCTCGGCATGCGACCGTTCCAGACATGTCTTACGAATCCACCGATATAGGTACTTACAGAGATGTGCAGACTTGAATTGGCAGAGGGCCCAGCGCCTCATATTATAATATTTCATATATTTAGCGGTGTAATAAACAAAGATCAATATATCCCTTATAACCATAGACATAGTAACGAAAATATTCGAGGTCTGTGCTTCTAACGAATTCTTGATGCATGTCTCATCATTTAGCTATACAGTAGGTAGTCAGTGTAGATATATCTACCTAAGTGATTTGACTTCCAAAAGTCCTATCTGAAATGAACGAACATTTTATAATAACATTTCAGTTTTTATGAAGATTTGTGGCTTCATGTTTGTGATTCGTTCGATGCCCGCGAATTGTTTACATAATTTTTATGCACTTGTTTACGGTTTTTTGGAAGTAGAGGTCAGTGATTCGTTTGAGGGAGTGATTCTCCTGTACGTAGAGTGGGTGCTATTATTTATTCTGTGAGATGGTTACTTTACCTACTAAACTTTATTCTTGCAAAAAGGACCGCATAATAGGTAGGTACGGTACAACTATAGGACTGCGCATCTATACCAAAGTATACCTTACCTCTTTGGTAAAGTACCTAAGGTTAGGTACGGTGCGGTAAGGTTAGGTTAGGTTTGGGTAGGTTGGCATTTTCCTCCCATCAAAAAAAAAAAAAAAGAAGGTTTGGGTAGGTTAGGGGTAGGTTACCTACTTAGTAGTGGGTATTACGATAACGTATTAAAAACGTGACTTAGGGACATTATCTCAAATCTATAATAAATTACAGGTTTTAATTTTTATACTGGGTCCTCCGGGACAGGGCCCTTGGGGATCGGGGTACTCAGGGAATAACCGTATCAACAACTAAATGAGAACCTCCTCTTTTTGGACTTGGTTGAAAATGTACTAATGGTTATTTCAGTAGCAAGATGATTTAAGTATTTGTATGATTGATTAACTATCTACCTATCTATTATACTGGGTGGCGCAAAAGTACTGGCACTAAAGAAAATACTTTTATTTTTTTTATATGACATTTTCTGTCATTCTGTTGTTGAAAATTGTGTAGTGAACAAATGTAAAATACACTGAAAATAAACATGGACCGTTTTACTCCCCAAGAACGTGGAATAATTGTGTCAATGTTCTTACGGAATAATTCATCAGTGATAAGAACACAACGTGAATTTCGTCGACGATTTCCCCACCGTCCGGCACCGATTGGTCGCACAATTCGACGCTTTGCCACACGCCTTGAAGCAACTGGCTCAACATTGGATAGACTTAAGTCTGGGAGACCAAGAACAGGCCGTTCAGCTGAAAATATCGATGCTGTGCGCGAAGATGTGGAAGAGTGTCCAGAAACATCAACGAGGCGACGTGCCACGCAATTGGGCATTTCCAGACGGACCCTGCAGCGTATTTTGGTGAAAGACTTAAAGATGTTCCCGTATAAAACTCAAATGACTCATCAACTGCTGCCTGCTGACCACCGAGCTCGTCTAGATTACTGCCAGCGCGTCATAAACCTCAACCTTGAAGAGGATGATTTTCCTTCAAAATTGGTTATGAGTGACGAAGCGCATTTCCATCTCTCAGGGCATGTCAATAAGCAGAATACTCGGTTCTGGGGCACTGATAATCCGCGCATTATTCAAGAAACACCTCTACACCCACTAAAAGTTACTGTATGGTGTGGCATCTGTGTTGACAGAGTGATCGGACCCTATTTTTTCGAAGACGCTGGAGGCAATGCGATAACTGTCACTGGAGAACGCTACAGAACCATGTTACGTGAGTTTTTGATACCCAGTTTGGACGAATTGGGGCTGGAGCACATCTGGTTTCAACAAGACGGCGCTACGGCACACACAGCGCGCGACACTATGGACTTAGTGAGGGACGCTTTTCCAAGCCGAGTTATCTCTCGTTTTGGCGATTTGCCTTGGCCTGCAAGATCACCCGATCTGACCAGTCCAGACTTCTTTCTTTGGGGTTTTTTGAAATCTCGGGTGTATGTGAACAAGCCACAGACTCTCGCAGCTCTAAAAGAAAACATTCGTCAAGAAATAACGAACATATCGCAGGAAGTGTTACGGCAAGTTATGCAAAATGTCATAAATAGGGCTCAAATGTGTATCAACTCTGGAGGTCACCATTTAAAAGACATCATCTTTAAATCCTAATGGTACGAAATTTAATGGCACAAATATACATTTAAAAAAAACCTAAATCTAGTTTTCTAATTTAGAAAAAATGTTATAGCTGAACCAAATAGGGTCTTTACTTTTGCGCCACCCTAAAAGGCTTTGTCCTGACTGGGTGACAGACAACGTACAGCCCAAACCGCTAGATGCAGAGACATGATATTCGGAGGGTGTCTTTCTTTTACGACGTAGGCACGTGTTAAGAAAGTATTTTTGAAAATTCAACCTTTAAGTAAATGAAAAGGGTAAAAAAACGTTTGTATGAAAAACCTACATTTCATGACGTATCGTTTTGACACTTGACACATACAAACAAGTATTAGTTATTTATGATATTAGGGCGGTAAGGTGGTTTTTACAAACGAGTAGACAAATGTAAGCCCGAGACGAAGTCGAGGGCTTACCATAGTCACGAGTTTGTAGAAACCAATTTCCGCGCGTGTATCATACAACGTTTTTCAACACATTTGCGAGAAAACAGTACAATAGGTAATGAAACAAACTTTTGTATATTGGTGGGAAAGTCGGAACAAACAATCTGTGATGTTCCTAATCTAATATGAAATTGAAAATGGGCTAAAAATCTAAAATGGTGCGCATTTTTATAATGCAAATAGCGCCACGTGCGTGTGGTGAAAATTAGAACTACATCTTTAGTTTCATTTGTGAGACAAACGTATTTAGCAAAAACGCTTCCAAGGAGTTCCAATCACTCAGCTTATTTATTCTCGTACTGTGAAACTCCTTGGTGAAATTCTTATTTATGTTTTATTGAAATTAAAAAAGAACCGTAAAGGTTTCGCACGGCGCTGTAGAAGGAACGATGCGGTAAAATAGGTACTTAGGTGAGAGTACCTATTTTACCGCACGCTCCGTTGTATGGTGCGTAATGTTTAACTTTCGAGCAATGTATAAAGGCTTTGTAAATGCATTTTTTGAGCAAGTGTATTGAAAAAAAAAATAAATGAAATGGTATTTTTTAGTTTTTGTAAAGTTATCTTCAAGGGTGTGAAATAAGTAAGTTAAACTTTACATGGAAATTTAAAAAAAATAAACCGTATTATTTTGTAATTTGACATTCATAAAGAACATATAAAATAAATATATGGATCACGGCGATTATCAAATTTCATCCCTTAAAGTGGTAAAAAATACAGAACAAGGGCCGTCATAAGACGCTTACATATTAGCCAAAACCCCTAAATAAATCTAACATATCTTAAATTTCGAAGATAGGTACAAAAAGGAGGGTATTATATTCCGGAAAAATAAACGGTTCCTCAGGGATAATCCACGCGGGCAAAGCCGCAGGCATAAGTTACCTATAGATATTAGTAGTTCGTGACAGAGTATCCCTTTGAAATATGGTTCTTAGATGGTAATGATTGGCTCTACCATCAAGATCAAGCTCACGTTTTCATTAAATGTAGGATTTCCACATCGATCGAAGGAATATTACAAATCCTTAATGCTTATAAACATTATGGTGAAATAGGGTCTACGCATACACGGCTTTAATCAACTTAGTTTCATCATAGACATCGTTTTTGGTTTCATAGTGAGGAGTTAAGCAGAGTTATTATACCTTACTTACCTACCTGTGTCTATTCAAAGGGCATTGGTTTGGTCAACAGACAAGTAAGAAATGTAAGACCTGCATTAATGACTTACCTATTGCCTGTAACCTGTATCAATTTTATTGGCAAGGGTTTATCGTATAACATACAGAAATAAAACGTGTACCCGAATATTTCAAATAGTTGTCCAGTCGCAGGAATCGAACCACCTCCGGGTTATGAGTCAACCTGCTCAACCACCACACCACGTAAGCTGTCATGATATTTGCAGGCTTCTTTTTTGAAGTCGCTATCATTTCAATGTATTTGTATAGATATAATTATCTACATAGGTAGATACATCTGCCGTTTCGACGTTTACTAAACAGCTGGGACTCGGATCTTCAGCCATAGACGATAATTTAAAATCTGCTGTAAATATTATGAAAGTCAACGAAACATTAAAAATGATTTACCTACTCAGTTCTCAGATATTCCTACGAATTTAATGACATTGCGTGATTGGCGGTGACTGCCAACAATATTATTCTTATAAATATCTAATTAGTAACCTACGTAGTAGTACCTACCTAAGTTTTTCTTACTTGGTACTTACTTTCTACCATTCTCCCCACTGTCAAATAATTTACTCCATAGTAGGGCTAAAGGCCATAAGTTTTTTTTTTCTTTAATCAACGATAGGCTAACATTTGAACACGGTCTTACCTCATGGTAAGTGACGACGCGGTCAACGATGGAGCATGCTGGCCTAGAAGATACTGGTTCACCCTAGCCTTAAAAACTCCCAGATTATATTTGTCAGGAAACAATGACCCTGGCAAGGTGTTCAATTCCTTTGCTGTTCGAATTATAAACGAGGAATCAAAACGCTTTGTAGGTATGTATTTTAGAAATGTCTACCATATACGGATGCCGTGTTTCCGTGCGTCTAGATGTACGATGCTAAAAAGGGGATGGGGGAATTAAGTTGTGCAATTCCGTCGCGCACTCTCCGAATTTTCACTTTTTTCCCTCTATAGTGGTACAATAAGATTGTGGACAGAAAGGGAACAACTCTATGTCATAGGGGAGGGTTTGCCATAATCACCACGTTTGGTGATCGCAGAAGATTCGAGGAGAATGCTGGCAGCAGCATTCTCTGGATGAGTACTTATAGCCAGCTGTTACGGTACCCACGGCTGGTCTATTCTCATTCTCACACCGCCGGAACCACACCTCCAAGTAAGTACTATGTAATAGGAATGCGCCGAACATGGGTTTTTGAACCGAACCGAATAACGAACATTAAGATGGAACGTTTCACTAGCGCGGCAAATTCAAATTTTCTTGTGTTCTTTTGCCAATAATAGCTTAATTACTCAACGTGATTACATGAAAACTAATTTTGCTCAAATAAATATAATGTATCAATAAATTACAATTAAAAGTATCACCTCATATCATTGGTTTAGCGATAAATGGCAATAGACTGAAAAACTATGACGAAATTTGTTTATTGCCATTTGTCGCTAAACCAATGATATCTAGGAGATACTTTCAATCGTAATTTGTTGATACAGTCTATTTATTTACGTTAAACCAGTTTTAATGTAATCACGTTTAGTAATTAAGCTATTATTGGCAAAAGAACGCAAGAAATTCTGAATTTGCCGCGCTAGTGAAACGTTCGACCTTAAGTATTTGGTTCAGCGCTTACCGAGCCGAATATTCAGACGAACTATACGGTTCACTTTACGCGAATTTTGTTGTACCTACATTCAGTCGCAATAAATCTTCAACAAAAGCTCTACTACAATGGAACTAGTCTTTATTTAATTTTTTGATTTTTTGTGCAAAATTTCTATCGATATGAAAATTTTCTATGAAATTTTACCTACGAGAATTGATTTCAATGAAAATTAAAATAACAGATTTCTTAGAAACAAGTGACGCGTTGTATTTTGCGCATTTCAGTATTGCGAATGCAATTACCCAAAAATATAATATAGATTAGATATACCGGACAAAATTGCACCCTATGAAGCTCCTATAGCTTCGGTAGCGCCTTTTTTTGTTTAACCGGCCTGGTTAAGGAGTCATTTTGGCCGCCTCTTGAAGTCGGTAGCGTCCGTTCAACAAAAATTGCCATTGTATTCTAGTGATCAAGCGCCTAAAGAGTGTTAAAATTTAGAAAAACGATTCAAAAGTGCTAAGTGTTCGGAAATTAATGTTCTTAGAACGAGTACCCATAAAAGATAATTTTGAAAGTATTTAAAGGAAATTTTAATAAAATATTCGGTTATTAATCGGCTTTCAACAATAATTGCCATTGTTTTCTAGTGATCAAGCTCCTAAAGTGTTAAAATTTAGAAAAACGATTAAAAAGTGCTAAGTGTTCGGAAATGAATGTTCTTAGAATGAGTACCCATAAAAGATAATTTTGAAAGTATTTAAAGGAAATTTTAATAAAATATTCGGTTATTAATCGGCTTTCAACAATAATTGCCATTGTTTTCTAGTGATCAAGCTCCTAAAGTGTTAAAATTTAGAAAAACGATTAAAAAGTGCTAAGTGTTCGGAAATGAATGTTCTTAGAATGAGTACCCAGAAAAGATAATTTTTAAAGGATTTAAAGAAAATTTTAATAAAATATTCGGTTATTATTCGGCTTTCAACCGAATATTTGGCCGAATTTCGAACATGAAAAAACATGCCAAATACGAATAATTACCGAATATTCGACGCATCCCTAGTATAGGTATAATTTATCTATTATATAAAAGGCGTTGTCCTGACTGACTGACAGACGACGTACAGCCCAAACTGCTGAAGGTAGAGACTTGAAACTTGGACAAAAAATTGGGTGGCTTTCTTTTACGACGTAAGCGCGTGCTATGAAAGGATTTTTGAAAATTCAACCCGGATGGAAAAGATGGAAAAACGTTTGTATGAAAAACCTACATTTCGTAACGTGTCATTTTGAAACTTGACACATAAAAACAAGTATGAAAATAAACCGTTAACAGTTACCGTAAACGGTTTATTTATTTAAATGAAATGGTATTTCTTACTTTTTTAGAAAATCAACCTCAAACCCTTTTGAGGTTGATACAGGCGCGGATACAGCGCCCTTGGCGCCCCCTTGGCGCAGGCAGTCAGTACTAAGCGCGGTAATAGAGCAATTTACCAGGAAGATATAGGTGCATGGAAGTCATCATTTAAAGAAAAGAGCACAATTTGGTCTTGTATCGTATACTTATAATGTGTTTAACCACCATAATATCCCCAAATTCCGTTCTTGGACTCCTTTACTATAATTTGTGCCCCCCCTTGAGCAATTTCTGTATCCGCGCCTGGGTTGATATTCAAACAAGTAAGAAATACTTTGAATTTGAATTGTGTACCTAGAGTTTGAAAATATGGAAATTCTAAAAGTTTTGTCCGTATCATACTGAAATTTGGAATGTGTATAGAACATACAAAAGAAATACCTACATACGGGTCTCGGCAATTTTTTAATTTCATCCCTTATTGGGGTAAAAAATACAGGACAAGGTCCCATCGTAAGACACTCGCACAGCCTAAACCACTAAAGCTCAAACGAAGGTACCTACATTCATTACATACTTAGTATATATAAGTTTTAATCCCAGAAAAAATAAACGGTTCCTGCGAGAGATAGTGCACGTGGGCGAAGCCGCGGGCCTATGCTAGTTAATAATAAAACAAAATAAAGGAAAAATCTTATACTCATGAATTCACCTCATCATTAGGCATCCACACAGCCTTTGCCATCCCACTGTTTGGTATTAATAAAAAGTAGCCAGCCTCCCTTTGAACACATCATAATGTCACCACTTACCATAGTTACCATTAGCCCAGGTGAGACAGAGACGTAAAATGCAATGACTATAAATTATTAGAAAAAAACATTCGCCTCGGTCTTTTACCAATCGGGGGGGTAATTACGTAAAATTTGCAACAGCAATGCGACAGCAGTAGCGTAGCATACATGCTCGACACCACTAAAGATGTATGACAGCAATCACCGCGAGATTTACGCCTGTCGCAAACCTGTTGCGAGTTAGGTAATAAGGGGGCGGGTCCATATTCCCGCGATTTTGCAATATCGCCAATGGGATGGGATGAAAAATCCTTAGATATTTTAACATTTTTCCGACATGTACAAATAGAACATTATTTTTTTGAAGTGACCGCGCGGTCGTTATTGTTGGAAAGTGACGACACTCTGTGGTGATGACACGCTCTACGGTGTGGTACATGCTTGCCTAGAAGATACCTAATAACCCTTATCCACTCGCGACTTGAAGAGCTCCAGATTGAGATAGGTAGGTACCAAGGTACCAGGAAACAAAGACGCTGATAAAGTGTTCCATTCCTTCGTTGCTCAAATTATTATTGTCGATCGAACCGCTTTGTACGAATCAAAGGAATGTCTTGTGTAGGGAAGGTATATAGGTTATCAGTTAACATAATTACACTTTTAATAAGCTAAACTTTTTGTTAGCTTGGTATAGCAGGTTTTCCCTGTTGACCTTCAGCTAGAAGTTGGCAGATCATTATTTATAGCAATGTTATGAATTTTAAAAAAAACAGGGGTCAGATTTTATACTTACCGCATACTAACTATTATATAATATACTATATAGCCGTGTGGATAATAGTAAACTTCATCTTTTCCCGTGGGTGCAGTAAGAGCCGACCAGGGGCCATCCAGCAATGAGCAGCAACAATCTTTTCCGCACTCATTATAACTTACCGCGATCACCAAGGGGTCTATCTGCCAAGCGTGGTGATTATGGCCTCTGGCTGCGTTTCCACCAAAGATGTGCGAGGCTGTGAAACGGTGTGAGTGTTTTCACTGGAGATGTGCTAAGCCACTGAGCGGTGCGAGGATGCGTAGCACCGCTGTAAAACGGTGCAAGGATGTGTAGCGGGCTCGTTGATGCGCGCGGGGTGGGGTGTAGTGGTAGCGGAGCGCGCACGCCTCTGCCCGCACACGTCCCTTGCAACACATCTCTCGCACACATCCAACACATCCGTAGTACACATTTTCCCACAAAAATACAAATACCTCGCTCTGCTGAGCCGTTTCCACTAGGACTACGCTGAGCGAGGCTAGGTAAATTAAGTGATTCTATTGGTTCTTGACGAACACGTCCTCGCTACCCATCCTCGCACATCTCTGTCTACAAACCTAGAGCGAATAACTCAGCGGCAGCTCATGCTACTTTCTAACTGACGCACTCTGGTTCTAACCCCGCTCGGCCCGCACCAATAACTTTTCAAGTTATATGTAATGGAAAAGAACCCGGAACAATCGCTCTTATAACGATGAAGTAAAATATCATCGAGATAACCAAAATGTTTTTATTGATCCAAAAACTCCTCTTAGCAAATCGGTTTGGTATAATTTGCAATATTTTTAACTGCATGTTGACTATGATCCATCCTCCTCTCTTCTAAGTTTGCGTGCCCGACAGGGTTCATGATGAAGTGTTTAACAAAAACCTGAGACCGATTTACCCGAAATTTTGCACACATATTGAAGACACTACCGATATTTAGGGTAATTTTTATCCCGGAAATGAAGGGTACCCGCGGGAAAATATAAAGTGCTGGTGAAACAAGGCGCCTCTAGTACTATGATAATGATAATATTAGTATGAAAATAAACTGAAATGTTGTGTTTAGTAAAAATTTGCGCCTATCGAGGTTCTTTGTGAAGATCGCCAGAGAACATTTTAAAGCAAAAATCAGTAATTGGTGAGGATATTTTATTCCATAATACAGCATAAGACAAACCGGAATGTCACACATCGCATTTTCATTACTTTCAGTTTTTCATAAAAATAAAAAAGATGCTATCCACCACGACCGCCACATAACTGTTTTCCTGAAGTGTTGTAACAATTTTTCTAAATTATTATAAAAATGCTAAGTTATAATTAATTGTGTAAGAGCAAAGTACCGCTTAGAATCATGAGCACTGTTCCCTGTAGGCGGAAACATTTCTCAAAAACCCACCGTGTTTATCTAATACATATACCTAAATTACAAGTTAATCTCGGTTCGCCACGACATGTAGAAACTAAATGCAGGTCAATCACGAGCCGCCTCATCGAACGAGAATGATCGTTAATCAGAAATGTTATCGAATGTAAAACACATAACAGCTTAATCTACCTAGTTATTAACTTCCATAAAAATAAACTATCATCATACAATAAGTCGTTCAATTCAAGTGGAATATGAAGGTAATTAGCTACGCCAAACTTTAGGGGCACAGAGCGATGTGAATAGGCACCGCGGTGCCTCGAGAGGGACCCTACCTACAGCGCTAATGTAGGTCTCTACGGCTAAACTAAACAATTAAAGTCATCAAATGTGAATTAACTTTAAATACTTTATTACGACAACTTATTCCACATTATAGTATACATATAAAACATTTTTATGCTGTGATTAACTGTTATCACGCGTCAGCTACGTACCTATCCACATCACAATGCTCGGTTACTCAATAAGAGCAGTTACACGCTGATATTTTACTGATAAATTATAAACAAAATTGCGGGTAATTTTGCATAAACTTTACACACTATATTTTGTTCGACGTCATCGGAGATCGAACAAACAACGCATCCATCAACCGTGGACCCAAACACCACTAAGTACCGATACAGGACTGATATATATTTGTACAAACATGCCCGGAAATAAAGCTATAAGTAACGTATTGTAAATGGCAAACTAGATGGCAGCTGTGAAGTGAGGCGCAATAGCAAATTTTAGGTACACACACCCGGTACGCTACTAACATTGCGCTTTTGCTTTCTGTAACAGCATAAAGCAACGTTCGCGGCGCACTTCACAGCGGTCAAAAAGTTTTGCGGTCACTAAAACAAACGTCGTCATCGGTTGCGTGATCGAATGCGGTGCGAGCTCAGTCCCGGGTGACGCGTCCTTAATACATTGATACCGCACATAATATGTATTTTAGCAAATAAAGTTAACATATCTTAAACCATAGTCTCTCAGTGATCAGATGTCGGTGCCGCACTGCGGTTAGCGGTTAGCGTTTTTGAGTTGGTTGGAGAGCCAGTCGAGGCCCTCATAGAGTCCATCGCCGGAGGTGGCGCAGGTGGCCTGGATGTACCAGTTGCGGTTGCGCAGTGAGTGCAGACCCAGCTTGTCTGTTATCTCGGCAGCGTTCATTGCGTTCGGCAGGTCCTGTGTACATGACCCAGTTAGAAAACTGCACTCTACTTTGCATTGCACAAGTGCTTTAAAAACGTTATTTCTCAAAAAGAATAACAAATGCTTGTCAGAGTGACACAGAATAGGCTTATTTATACATAAATTAAAATTAAATTATAGGCTAGTTAAATATAAAGTAAGGTAAATTGTTGGTACAACACAATATAGCCCCAAACGTCGAGAAACGTGGGATATTGTAAGTTTGATGCAGCCTTTTATATGTCTGTCTGTCCATAGTTTCATGATGGTTAGCTGAGCAAAGGCAATTGCAAGGGCAAAGAGTTTGCTGAAAGAATCAGTAATTATTGTCTGGATTAGAGTTAACAGAAGATGTTGACCTGCGGGGCTACCATCTAAGCTAATCGTAATCGATGAATGGGCTTCATTTCGCCATTTCCGGCAAGTTGGCAGTGTGTAACATCTCCATCTATTAGTATTTTCTCACTATTTCTCATTATTATAGTTAATCAATGTTTTGTCTATTCAGTTCTCCACCTAAGGGACCATAATACCGATGGATGAGGATTTGACACAACCGGAAATGACCAAATGAAGCCCATTCATCGATTACGATTGAGTTACACAACACGGTTCACACAAAACTGGCTCAGTATGTTGAAGTAATAACAAAGTTTTAGTACCTAATAGTTTATGCTTTAATTTTTTACACCAAACAGCTGCCCTAGCACGGATGGTAGATAAAGTTGTTGTTGACCACTTGACAAGTAAGCAAGTATGAATAAAGTGACATAAAACGGGGAAAGACAATTTTCTCCACCGCCTGTACTACTAGGCGGCAGTAGCATATTTCACAGGATAATATAATAGGCTGACAAGATAAGCTGAAGCTATCACTATTCACCATGATGTCAGTATTAATAAATGCAATGGTCACTGAGGATGTTTACTACCAAGTTGTACTACCAAAAGCGCTAATCTGGTGAGAATGAAATGCCTTCATGGATTCTTTTTAGAAGATTAGGTTTACAGCCATATGTCATAGGAACTGGCTCTGGTGCCAAGTGGATCCAGCATATGAATAGGACCACACCATCTCTTCCCTAGGGTGGTGTGAGAGCCAGCTAAGGGAATATCCAGTGGATGGACAGCTGCATTCCCCTCTGCAGCCTAGCGTGGTGATTATGGCAACCCTATGGGCGTTTTCCACTGATAATGAACTGTTTCCAAACTTCTTTACTTGTATTTGTGTACAGTGAATACTTTGAAATCTCACCTGTTTGTTTGCAAAGATCAAGAGTACAGCATCTCGTAGCTCGTCTTCGCTTAACATTCGCATGAGCTCTTCCCGCGCCTCACCGATACGCTCTCGGTCGTTACTGTCTACTACGAAAATGAGACCCTGAAAACAATTATAAGAATATATTAAAAACATAAAAGTACAATTGAGGCCTATAAAATCAAAGGCAGCTAAATCCAAGTCTGTCAAATAATAATCAGTAAGCTACAAAAATCGATAACTTTGTTCAGGTAGCTACAATATTCTATATTTTAAGACAGATTTGTAAAGAATGTGAATATTAGAAATAATCTGACTTTTAATTAATAAAGCTTCCTGTATATTTGAGTACAAAGTATAGTTAACTCATTTTACGATATTATGGCGTTTAGCTGCCTTTGATTTTATAGGCCTCAATTATAGGAGTAACTCTTCTCACGCATCTCTCAATGCCCTCACTTAAATGAGTCATTTTAAATTATGGATCAATGAACGTGAAACCTTGGGAATGGTAAGTCGGATGATTTGGTGATGATGTCTCTTGAGCAACTGATGATGATGATGGTGAAATTTAAGTGGCGAAATCCCCCTTTTTAGTCTGTTCAGTAAAATCTGCATGGTTAAGTGATATAACAGGAAACATATTAGTATAGATAAGACAGATTTGTTGTGTAAAAACATTATCAACCAAGTCACGCTATCTTTACTTGTAAGTTGATAATAAAATAGCATAATACATGGACGGTTTTTGTGATACACTTTATGAACAGCACAACAATTTTATTTATTTTATAATTTTTATAGCGTGCTATAGCGTTAATGACACTAAATTTATAGTAAACCCTATTGTTTTGTTTAATTCACTAATGTTATAATATTAAGCAGTACATATAAGTAGGTTTGATATTACCACTTTTATAAGTAGGTACATAATTTTACAAGGTAGGTACTCCATTCCTAAAAGTTTGGACTCTACGAGAGATTGCCAGTGCTGTATAGTCCAACAAATTCTCAATCATCAAGTCATTGCCTTGCAAAATTTTTAAATACAACAAAATAGTTTATCGACATAAATAAATAAGTACAATCTGGAGCTCTTCAAGTTGCAAGTGAATAGGTATCTTCTAGGCAAGCATGTAACATCGTAGACCGCGTTGTCACTTCCCATCAGGTGAGACTGCGGTCAAATGCGGGCCTAGTTATAAAAAAAAAGCTTTACGACTTTGATGAATCACTAACAAACTAACTTAAATTACTAACATAGCTTGTTTTTATGTGCTTGTTGTGCTGTTATGTATGTATGTTATATATGTATGTACTTTCCACATTTCACTATTTCACAATGTTGATATCACAGAATTAAAATGTAAAAGTTCAAACAGTGCAGCATTGAACAATACTTGAGAGAAATCATCTGTGCAGTAAACCTAGACCTGACCTACTTTCACAAACACATACACATTAGTGGGACTGTAGTGTAGGCATAGTTGTAACTGGCTTAATTTAATAACTGATAAAAAAATTGCCAACAATGACTCATTTGATAATAACGAAAACTTACAGTACCAATAAATTATTAGTGTTTGTAGCACAACTCTGCAAAACACTACTAAAATGATAAATGACTTCACTTACTTTCATTTTCATAAGAAATTGCTTATTGGTTATAGCTTTCACAACAACCTACTGTTGCTAGAAATCTAATTGTTTTAAATAGATTGGATTAATACAACACAGCTAACATGCACAGTGGCAAAAGGGTTAAAATTGTAATCAAATAATCCCACTCTTAACCTGTCTTCACAATTATAATCAAGTGTCATAAAACCCAAGCAAAATGAATCACAAACTGACCTGTGTATTCTGGAAATAATGCCTCCACAGTGGCCTGATTTTGTCCTGACCGCCGACATCCCATACGGTGAAACTGATGTTTTTATATTCTACTGTTTCCACATTGAATCCTGGAAATTCACATTACATTCTGTTAAGAAATACCCTATGATATGACATAGTTGGATGTTATCATTAATTTAACAACTTTTTATTTTTAGTTGTGCAAGTTATTTGTCATAACTCATTATGGTACATTTATGATCCTGTGTCAACCTGCACATCTAAAGAGTTTACAACAATAATTATGTTGATTCAAACAACATGTCGGACTTGAACCCACTAAAGCCCCCCCGTGATCCATCCACCGCTGGAATGGAGCGAAATAGGGTTGCACTAGCATTCACTATCTAGCCCCGGCTATGTATCACACCTCACTGAAAGGTCATTATCAATTGATATACTCCTTGGAACAAATATTATAAAATCTGTGTAGGTGGAACAGCTACTCAGCGTTTTCTCTTATTTAAAATTTGATAGAGAGCAACAATACAATAAATAACTCTTCTTCCCTAAACAAAGTTTATAAGCAGGTTTATGTCTAAAACTGAGAATACACTTCTCATTTAAGCTGATGCAACACTTATTTTAATTGTATATGTGGTTTAAAAACTAGTTACTATAATGAGGTTTGAGTGGGAGCTGAATGGGTTGTTTAGTATATTATAATTAAAGTGAGTATAGTTAAATGTGGGTATTGGTAACAGGCTAATGTATAGTAAAGTAGTTGTGATAAGACCTTATTGCGAGTTAGCCATATGTTAAATTTTTCTAGTACATTTAAGATTAAAAATTGATCTAGGTACAAGTGTGTTATAACATTGTATTATGTATTATGAGTAGGCAGATTGCCATGATTCATATATAAATTGAAATGGTGGAGTTCATTGAAATAGATGTAAGCTCAGCAAGATAGTAAGTACTCACCAATAGTAGGAATTGTTGTAACAATTTCACCTAATTTTAGTTTGTATAGGATTGTGGTTTTACCAGCAGCATCAAGACCAACCATCAATATTCTCATTTCCTTTTTGCCAAATAAGCCTTTAAATAAATTTGCAAACATATTCCCCATTTTGAAGCTTATTCAAGTTTTCTGAAACAAGAAGCAATGATTATGATCTTGATACGTATTCATTCTGAGTCACCCATCAACTCTGCACGTTATTTCAATCAATGATAATGACATGGCAGGTCCTCGCTGAATTTTAACGTAGATTCATCCATACGAGAAGATAACAAATAGGGTTAGATACATTGTAATAAAATATACAAACATGAGATAAACTAGAAATACTTTGCACTTTCTCCAACAGGAACGTTGCCGTAATTCACAATTTCTAACAATGATTGAAGAGCGACACCGCTGTTGGCCTATGCAGCGGTCACCACCCTCGACTCGATGGGTGTTTTAGACGCAATTACATCTCATTTACGTTGTATTAATTGAATTAAATCACTAATTAAAAACTTTAAACTTAACACACTTACATCAACAGAAGCAAATAACTATACAATCCAGAAAAACGCTACACTCGGATAAATTCTTTACAACTCGCTGGATGTCAAAATGGCGGCGAACGTGGAAGGTCTTCGTGCCTATGCCACGTATCGGGAAAAGTGGCCAGTAACAATATAAAAAATATATTTGGTTTTGTTTATTATAGTATATTTTTGCTTAATTATATTATTTTAATTAATTTGTTTTGACGACTTATCACAATAATATGAACGAGAACATGCAGAAACTTTTTTTTTAAAATAGTTTTAAAAGTCCAACTACCCTGCTTGCAAAGTCAACTTCATAAAGTTGCCCACAGTTGACCAAAGTAAGGGCCTTACTTATAAACGCTGCTTAAAGTTAGTCATTGATTAAAACCTTCTGTCAACTTTTGGCTGATTTGAAATGTCACGCCCGAAAACCAGACGGAACATTTTAAACACTGATTCAGGAGTTTTGGCGGGAACGTGAAAAAGTTCACGTCGTTGCATTGTATTATTTCACAAAACTTATGCTTTTTCTAGTGTTAATGTTTAAAATTAGTGGCATTTTACGCATTAAGTGCTGAATTACGAGCATGAGTGTGGGCAAGTGATATAATGTAGTAAAACGTGGTTTTTCGTGTTGCTTCCAAAATTATATTATTTCCTAGTATTTTGGAGTTGGCGTGAGGTGTTAGCGCTCTAAAATCTCTCGAGTCGTTATTTGGTTGGAGCCACAGATAACTATTTAGTATACTAGTCACACTAGTCAAAGAGTTGGACAGTTAGGCCCCCCCATACACGTTCCACTTCCGTCAATGTTTTCTCCATACTGTAAATTGTAAAACATTGACTAATATATACCAACCCTACACGATCAATATAATGAACAATCACAAAGATTGATCAATAAAATTGAACGTGTATGGGGGGCCTAATGGCCTACTGATGGCTATTACTACCACAGAGTAACATTGTTTTCTTCTCTAATCTGTGATTAGTACTGATGGCATTTTGACTGACAATATAGGCCTTTGACATGACATAACCTTACAAATTTTTACTCACTTGACGTTGAAAGAATTGTTGCTAAAAAGCGAGCGATAGAAAGCCGTCCATAAACGAAGAAGAAGAAGAACTTAGACAAAGGACAAAGTCAAAACGCTAAGAACAAAAATAGACTTTTATCTGTAAATAGGGCGAATTCTGTGGCTAAAAATGGATTTGCAAAGTTGGCTAAAGGAAGCACCAAAGTATACAACTTTCAGAATAAATAACTTGAAGACTTTCAATTCAAAAAATTTAGAATTGTGTCTAATGGAAGTGCGTTACCATTTGTTCTCAAAGCTCCAGAAAGCTTTGTCAAAGTTCTTTCGTTATCACTTCATTATCATGATTTCTTTATTTGCATTGTTTATAGCAACGCAATGAGCTTAATTGTGACAAAATTCCGAAGTTTCGCTTATTAAAACCCGACTGCATAATCCTTGAGCAATGGCCTAATAATTTTCCATTGGAGAAAACTGGGAAAGAAGTTATTGTTGATGCTTTGTGTGCAGCTGCCGTGTTAAGAGGGGCTCATGTATTTGCACCCGGTGTGATGGGTCTTCCAACAAGTGAGTACTATTTATTTAGATTCATAAGGTGTGTTTATACCTATTACTTTTGTAAAACATGTACCTACTGTTTTTTATTTGACTACCTACTGATACATATTATTTCAGATTGCCAATTGAACGAAAAAGTGGATATTTATGGAGATCTTGAAGGTCAATGTAAAAGAGGTCATAAAGTAGTATACACTGGTAAGAAGCTATATGTAGGAACTGGTTATCTCAAAATGTTAAGATACCAAATATTTGATAATGGAGTCCAACCTAGGTAAGAATGTATTTATTTTCCTAGCTGCTTTTAAAACCATGTACGTCTCAACTCAGGGGCTACATTCACACCTGTAAAAAGTTTGTCAACTAACTAGTGGTATTCATGAAGATGCTTGTGACAAAACACCTAATTTTCTTTGTTTTCAGAGGTATTGCCATCCATACTATACTTCCTGCTTCAAGGTTGCCAGTTGTGAATGAGACTCTATACCCAAAAGGTGAGGTCCTTCTCCAGAACTTACCCTCAATAGTTTGTGGATGGGTTGTTAACACACAACCTCACGAACATGTCCTAGACATGTGCGCAGCCCCGGGTAATAAGACAACACATTTAGCGGAAATGTCTAATAACCAAGTTGGTAGTATATCTTTTATAATAGGTACAATAAAATGTATGGCCTCATAACCCTTAAAATGTAATATCTTAACTATTTTCTAGGCATTCATAATTGCAATAGACAAAACACCACAAAAGGTAGCAAAGATTGAAGAAAACTGCAATATTCAAGGAGTAACTTGTGTTAATGCATATACTTTTGATTCAACAAAGTGTTACTCAGAAGATAGTTTTGGAATTGACAGAGGACCACCATTCCCTTCAAACAGTTTTGATAAGGTGTTATTAGATGCACCTTGCAGTGGTTTAGGGCAGAGGCCTCAACTGCATCAAAAGATGACCCCTAAAATGATACAATCATACAAGTTTGTTCAGAGGAAATTATTTGCTGCTGTAAGTACATCATGTCAAGTTGACTAAGGGTGGGTTTTCTGATAAGGTAACCAAGGTTAAAATCTAACAAATTTTGACCATTGGTTAGCAATTTTATCCATTGATTACCTTAACTATGGATCAAAAAACTCACCCTAAGTTATTACAATGATGCAGGATGGTTTTGTATAAATCATATGTTTACTTTCAGGCTGTACAAGTACTTAAAGAGGGTGGAAAACTAGTCTACAGTACATGCACGGTTACAGATGATGAAAATGAAGGCATGGTTGCATGGGTACTAGAAAAGCACCCATGCCTTAAGCTAATACCTGCAGTACCTTTGCTTGGTGGACCAGGCCTATCTAACAAAGGCCTAAATGATGAACAGAGGTATAAATTTAATATTTTATTTAAAACAACACATATAGGCATTATAACACTAATACATTCTAAATACTGTTTTTAATGGTAAACATTGTAATACATAAAACTCTAATATCTTAGTAAAATTCGAGTAAAATAAATACTGTTTTGAACACTGCACAAATTGTGCAAATTATCTGTAAAATAACAACTTATTTTGTACTTTTATGTATATTATATCACAATCATAGGGTAGATCTTTGTAGTTGTATCAGTGAAACTATCACAAAAAAATGCTGTTTTTGCATGGCTTAATTATCAACTAAGAATGAATATGGCAAGCTGGCATAAAAAAAAAATACTGTGTATACCTGTATCTAATATACATTTGCAAAATAGGCTAGTTGCCTGCTATTAAAAATTAACAAGTAAATATTATTTTCATAAAGTAGATTAAAAATGAATGCAATAATTGAAAAAATAAGTAAATTTCGTTAATAAATCAAGGAGTAATACGCTTTTAAAGTTTTTGGAGGGGGCATCGCCTGTCCCTTTCTCGCAAAACAGGAGATTCCCCACAGTTAGTATGAAAATGCATGTTGTGAAGTCACATGCCAAAGAGACTGTATGTAAAGCTACCACAGCTTAGTAATGAGGTACTATGAAGGAGCAAGAGTGACGTCACTGCTTGATTAAGCTGTCTCTTTCTATTCTTGTATTTTAAAATGCTAGTAACTTTGTCATTTTTTGAGCCGTAATTATTAGTTTATGCAATAAAAAAATAGCAGGACACTAGCCTATTCTAAATATTTCTGTTTCAGAGTAATGGTACAAAGATTTGGCCCAGAGGTAGATAAACTGAGACCAGTCGACGACATCTACAGGGATTCTATTGGTTTCTTTATAGCAGCATTCACTAAAGTACCTCCACCATAGAAATTATACAAAATTTAAAATAAACTTAATCTACTTAAATCAATGCAGTAATGATTTTATTCTCTTTGTTATGTTACCTCCGATCGAAGCAAGATCTGGAGGAGGTATGTTTTAATAAAATGCACTGAAACATGGAGTGCAGTTGCATGTCCTTATGATGTTGGATGTCCTGCTCAACTGCTAGTTAGCAGTTGAGCAGGACATCAAACAGACGAGAACCATAATTTAATTATTAAATTTTCAGTGATATTATTTATTACTTATTATATATTATTTATTGCTATCACACTCGCTGTACTTTCGAGTGGTGTACCAGGACAAAAAACGATATTCTATACCTACCCGCTTTTTGAATGGCGCGCAATAATTCTGTGTAAATTGGCGCGCACTTTAGGAACTAATTAGCGTGAAAAATAATGAAACAATGAAATGCATAAGGCACTGCATTCTATATGCTTTTCACCTACTTTAGTAATTTTCGATGTGAACCCACAAACCACCTTGAGTTTTCAAGAGCAGAGCTCTCTTGTCAAATGTTACCGAGTCTTCCGTTTTTGGGCATGATGAGAATTTGAAGTTCTTCATCAGAGAAACCATCGCAATTTTAGCAGAAATCATCGCGAATCGTAGACCTGCAACAAAAGCATTGGAGAATAAAAAACATAATTACCCACTTTTGATGCTTCATATGTGCCTCATGTATGAGACCATCATAAAAAATGGAATTCCCATAGACTATACTGAGCAGTCCAAGGTGGTGCCTCAGAAGGGCTCGACAGGGAACATTGACGTTGTTATCAATGGATTCACAATAGAAACCTACACGGTGTGTGTCCAACATGTTACAGATAACAAATGAGTCCATTTAAAAATGCACTAATTTTCTTACCTATGCAATTCCTGGGCCCGGCACCAAATGCTAGGAACAAATGCGAAGGCCGGTTCTTCTTTTCCTCCCCCATAAACCGTTCCGGTCGAAACTCTTGCGGTTCCGGATAGTAATCGGGGTCCATGTGGATGCCGTAGATGGGAATGGCGACCACATCGCCCGTGTTAAGGAGGACAGGACTGTCCGGGATTTGGTAAGGCTTGGTGACCACACGATCCACTCGGCCTACTGGTGGATATACCCGAAGGGTTTCTAGAAATAGAAGCATAAGTAATGTAATGTAAAAACGAGGTATTTTATCTATAATTTTTGGAAGCTTAGAATCGCATGACAAACGATCGGTGTAATCAGTAGTAACTATAGTATTATTATCTCTGATTGTAGTGAGTTAGACGCCTACGTCCGGCACTGAGCTCTCAAATTAATGGACCAATTTCAATGCGGTTTTTATTTGTTACAACATCATAAGTATTCAGTCGTAATTTTTTTACTTACAAAATCCAGATCTTTTGTCTGGGATCTTGGCTAGGTGGCGTACATTACAAACCACATAAAATGTGAAACGCATATTTAAATTCGAGGCAGTTTACGCGTAATTTCAAAGAAAACTAAACTTATTTAATGATAGATTGACCTAACGGTAATTCATGACGCGGGCGATGATGGCGGATTAACTGGTTTAGAAAATAGATTCGCTCACACCTATTCTTTTTGATCGCCGCCACAGAGCAGGAAAACAATTTGTTTTTCCTCTGTGCTTCCGCTTACTATACTAACACTGGAATTCATAGTCAAGTTGGGGGCTCCTCTAGGGAATGATTCAGGCGCTGTGTAGCGAATTCTAGTTTTATGCATTTCATAAACAAAAGTAACCCCTATTTTGACATTGTCAGGGGCTGGATGCTGATTGTCCGAATTTTGTCAACCAAACGGTCCCCTTGCTTTGATAACGTGCTATTTTTTTATTATTTTGTGAGTGTTATGTTGAGATTCTCATAAATTTGGAAGTGGATGGTGACTTGGATCTCATAAATGATCTAATAGCCGATAAAGCCTTGAATGAAATGCGAGTTATATCAGTGCCGGAGCGATATATTCGTAACCATCTTAACCCCACTGAACTCTGCGGCGATTTTCATAAATAATAATTAACATGTAAGTTAATGAAAGTGAATTAAATTGTGTGTCAAATTCAAAAGTCGCATCAAAATCAAGTCAAAATAACACCCGAGAAAATGTTCATAGACATGATTGAAACACACAGATTAGAGAAAAAATATGTGCTGAACTGCCATTCAGTTAGGGGTCTCTCCAGCGATTGTTTACGAAAGTGAAGGAACGATTCAACATCACGAAGAGGAACGAACGAACGATTCACGTAGAGGTTAACCTCTACCTGAATGTTGAATGATAGATTTTGGGGGTTTGTTTACCCATTGACTATGAATACCACTGCTAGGCTATTATACCTAGTCTATAATTTACCTAGCAGAAACGCGTCAAGGTATGTCAGCTCAGATAAAAGCTCGTAGCTCATTTCCTTTCCCGCTGTGGTGTCAATGATGTGCGTCCTCAGCGTCTCCTGGAGATCAGGTCGGGTGGCCAGCACGTAGAGTGCAAACGATAGCAGCGTGCTAGACGTCTCATACCCAGCTATGAGGAATAGCAAGCATTGGGCGTCTATTGTGTCGTCGTCCATGTCTGGAATATGATAAGTTGATAAGGATTTTTTTCATTATGACAGCTATAGTCCCAAAGAGAAAATAAAAATTTTGATATGTGAAAGGGTGCTTGTAATAGATAGGTACTGTATGAAAATGGTTAGGTACATTGAAAATTGATGATCTTTTTTATTAACTTGAATAGGTTATGTAAGTAAATGGACCAAAGGGTAGGTATCATAAATTATGATTTGAAAATGTAAATATAGTGTAAAAATGTTTTGAAAATAAGCACTAAACAAGCTTAATTACAATTATACACGAAACCGTTTTGCATGTTCAAGGTTAGGTTTTAATAACGTTCTATAAAAAGCGATTAGAATGTCTAATGTTAACTAAAACCACACACATGCTTTTCAGAAAATAAGCATTTAAAGCAGATATAAATAATAGATGTATTACTTATCTAATAAATAACTGAAAACGTATTGTTCTGTAATATTATCATGATGCCTATTTGTTTTCGCATTCCTAATTCTAAGACAATGGATGTACTGTAGGTAAATATAAATAGGAAGCATGTTTGTGCATGTACGAACGTCATCAGCGGGGTGATCATGTAACTTTGATAGCAATGCAATTTAAGAAATTTAAAAATTAGAAATTTAATTCCGAAGATGAAAATTTTCACAGTAACTATGCACATAAACTGCGTATTGAAACTGTCACATCCATACATTTTTGTGTTTCTATTGGTTGCAATCAAGTTACATGATCGCCTAACAGCCCAACGTTCCCACAGCTGGGACTCAGGCCTTCTCTCAAGAAGGCCTGAGTCCCAGTCTTCCTGTGAGCAGGAAGAGAGTGTAGGCCGTAATCCACCACGCTGGCCAAGTGCGGGTAGGTAGATGGACATATGTTCTCGAATTATGTGACCATTGAACATGCCGGTTTCCTCACGATGTGTTCCGTCACGGTAGTAAAAGCGAGTGCAAATTCCACACATAACTTGTAAAGTCATTGGTGCAAGGTTGAGCGGGATTCGAACCAGGGTGCGTTGGTTTTGAAAGTCGCACGGCACCCGTATTACGTAAAAATTGCAACAGCAGTTGCAAAGCGACAGCAAACACTTAGCAATCGGTCGCAGTCGCCCGCCTGTCGCTGAATGCAGTTTGGCCTTTGACTAGCGCCACTAGCAACAGAACAGCAATAGACGGAAACAAAATAATTCAGTTTTTAGTTCATCGATTGTCCGACAGTCGGTGATGTAGCGCTCGATCGCTTTCTGCTCTGCCAAAGTGACGTTTGACAGATTGCGAAACTTACGCCTGTTGCAAACTTTACGTAATAAGCTAGCGGGTTCACGCTGCGCCACACAGACTTGCTGTTGAGGTGAAGGTACATAATTAATTATTTATTATAAGATTAATTTTATCATAGTCGTTAATCACACAAGTGCAATGGAACATAATGTTATCAGTCTAATAGGACAGTAAGTGGGTATTTAGAGCATTGATAAGCTATTGAAATAGAGCTCAAATAATATCTTACATCTAGCAAACACTTGTATAAGTTGTTGTTTTGATGACACTTCTGTGTTTATAATTGCCAGTCTGTGCAAATTAATTGGTCCCTTAATTATAGACCTAGAAAAGCGCAACACAGCAAGGTATTGTAGGTTACCTAGGTACAGTATTATAGATACCTTTGCTACTTAGTTAAAAAGTTAGTTTGGGAAATACTCCTTAGGTCAAAATCCGATTGCATTAACTGCTTTACGATATTGCTTAAAAACCTCATCAAAATCATCAACAGTCTGAAGACGTCCACTGCTGAACATAGGCCTCCCCCAGAGCGTGCCACCTTCAGCGGCTGCTCGCCTCCTGCAACCATCGGCTCCCCGCGGCTTTCACCAGATCGTCGGTCCACCTAGTGGGAGACCGGCCTACGTTGCGTCTTCCTGTTCGTGGTCGCCACTCGAGAACCTTTCTTCCCCATCGGTTGTCAGTCCGGGTATCAGGTGTCATCAAAATCACTTCTGCAATTTTAGCGTAAGATGGAGTCTAAACAAACAAAAAGACAACGGTTCACTTAATATTATTAGGGATAGGAAAACGTTACCCGTTTTTTTTTATATGACTTTCATGTCAAAACGGCTGATCTGATAAGAATGAAATTGCAATCAACACCAACATAGGATAACTTTTGTCCCGGAAAAACTATATTTTCCGTGGGAAAACTGATGGGAAAAAATGTTGCTACTACTACTTACGATTTTCAGCTGCAGGTTTTTCCGATTCACTGTTTTCTTTGCGTGCGACATCAACGAGTAACTGCAGGAAATCGCTTTTTCTGTAAAATTGAAGTGTTAAATGAGTAAGTTCAACGAAGGTTCAGATAGCAAATAACCATCTTCATCATCATGATCATTATCATTATCAGCCTGAAGACGGCCACTGCTGACCATATAGACTAGGTATTTCCCAAAGAGCGCCTCTATATGAACATCTACTTACCGTAACTTTTACCGTCTTGCATCCAAACGGCTTCCCGCGGTTTCGACCAGCAGCCGGATAATGCTGTGTTTAATTTTTCTCGCACACGGAATAGGTAATACTTAGCGGCCTTATTATTAAACTCGTAGTTTATCACAGCTTCCGTGGTGTGGTGGTTGACCAGGTCGGCTCATAACCCGGAGGCGGCGGGTTCGATTCCCGCGACAAGACAAGTATTTGTGCACAGGTAAAAAAATGCGCAAACACTTGTTGTGTCTGGGTGTTGTGGGACCATGGCCCTCGTAGTTCCTGGGTCACTAGATACAGGGAATCCTAGTTAGGGTCCAGGTCCTATGTATGTGATCGTTGGGCGTTATTTATTATTATTATTTATTATGTCGTCAGTTTAATTTTTGTCTTTGTTCGTCATTTGAGTACCTGAATTCGATAAAAAAAAACGAAAAATTATGTATCCACTTCACGTTTATTACTTAGGTACAGAATCTATATAATATGCTTGAGGATGTAAAAGAAAAGTAACTTAAAAAATATGGATCCCGTTTTATAAACTGGTATGAATCATAGAACAAAGAAACATAGAATTTGACTGGCCTCTTAGGTCAGTTGGTAGTAGTCCTGCCTTCTGAAATGTAGGTTGTGGGTTCGATTCCTTCCCAGGACAAACATTTGTGTGATGTACATAGGTGTTTGTTCTGTGTCTGGGTGTTATATTTTAATCTATGTATGTATTTACGAACAAAAAGTATATAAATGTCTTCTATCAGTTATCTGGTTCCTATAGTACAAGCTTTGCATAGTTTGGGGCTAGATGGCGTTGTGTGAAATGTCCACAAATATTTATTTATTTTAGAATCTCTGTGCCCTTGATTCAGCACATATACTGTGGCGGTACAACACTTAAAAATTGAGGAATAATAAATTTTGAATGAAAAATGATAATATTATTTCTTACTCAGAATCCGTAAGTCTCCTCTCAGCTTTAGCCGCTTGCAGTATTCTCATGAGCTCGCCGGTGGACTCGAGGTTAAGGAACGTGAAGTTCAGCAGACGGATCAATTTAGGCATAAAGATCAAAACGAAGAAGATGAACAATCGCTTCGTCTTTGGCATGTAATCGAATTTCTCAGCCACCTAGAATAATCATCATATCATCATCATCTCTCCTAATAACCTTTTATTGCTGTCAATCGTTGACTCGTCAACGCTCTCACTGTTTGTAAGTTTTGCGTCAGGGAGTCGGATAAGAGTAGGTACTAACAATCAAGATTCTAAATCTAAAGCTGGATAGCCTATCCAATTAATCATTTGTTGACATAATCAAATCATATCTATTCTATATCTTGTCGTTGATAAAAGCCAATTGAAAAATTGCTTGACTAAAAACATACTACACCTTACTCTTAGGGTCAATTCAGACAGACCAGCCAAATGCTCGAGCAATTTTAAAGTGCTATTGGAATATCAACCTTAATCCATTTAGACAAAGCTGAAAATTGTATGCAACATTAAAATAGGTAAGATTTTAATGTTGCATACAATTTTCAGCTTTGTCTAAATGTGTTAAGGTTGATATTCCAATATCACTTAAAAAGTGCTCATGCATTTTGCTGCTCTGTCTGAATTGACCCTTAGGTGTCTAGGTGTTATTTACATGGACGAGGATGGTGTACGTCCATTGGTATTTTGTATACATCACTTTTTTACTATAGAGTATATAGGATTGTTATACTATACCAGGAAACCAGTTTATCAGGATTACCTACTCATTCTATTTTAGTCATAGTATACCTATATCGTATGATGTCATTTGTTTAAAATTTTGTCACGGTGACTAGCAATTCCATTGCATCTACAAAAAATTCGTTGGTAGATAATTTGGTCTCGTAAACCGGTGTCTGTTTATGTCTTAGCTCAAAGTTCAACATCAATCTAAAGATGTTCTTATTCTAAATACATTATTTCTACTAGGTGGTAGGACTATTCTGCAAAGTTCGTCTAGGTAGGTACCACCGGTTTGGCAGTTATTCTGCCGCCAAACAGTAGTGTGCAAGCAGAAGCACTACTGTGTTCCGCTTTTAAGGGCATTGTAGCTAGTGACATTACTGGGCAAATGAGACTTAAGAACTGATCTCACAGTCTAGAAGTCTTTTTTAGACTGTGTGATGTCTCAGGATGACGTGAGGAGTGCGCAGTGTCACACGAAACTTTAATTTAGAGTTCCGAGTGACACTGCATTCTATTATGGGCGGCCGTGACGCTTAACACCAGGCGAACGACTAGCTCGTCACGACATTGGTTTACATTTAAAAAAATCTCTAATGTTTGACAGGTCGTAAGTTCGCACTTATCCCTCTATGACATACCTCATCATCATCATCATCAACACCCTGAAGACATCCACTGCTGAACATAGGCCTCCCCCAGAGCGCGCCACCTTGAGCGGTTGCTCGCCTCCTGCATCCATCGGCTCCCTGCGGCTTTCACCAGATCGTCGGTTCACCGAGTGGGGGGCCGGCCTACGCTTCGACATACCTACTTCAATGCATTTAGGGATGTCACAGACACGGAGGAATAAGTTTGGACTTAGGACCTGTCACACTTAACTACAGACGGGCATAAGACACTAGATCGAGATAGGTGGTAGGTCTTCAAGTCAAGAGTGAACTTCTAGGCAAGCATGCACCATCGTAGACTGCGTCATCAATTTCCATCAGGTGAGACAGTGGTCAAATGTTTTGCCTATAAAGAATTAAAAATAAGGTATTTTCGAATTATGATAAACTGCATTAGCGTACCCGCCCCGGCTTTACATGTGTTATAGGTAATTAACCACCAGTAGTCCTTTTCTCTACTCTTTTCTATCTTTCCATCCCTTCGTACTTTCGAATTATGATAAACTTGATCAGCATACCCGCCCCGGTTTCTTTTCCATTTTTCCCATCCCTTCGTACTTTCGAATTATGATAAACTGGATTTGCATACCCGCCCCGGCTTGTTTTCCATCTTTCCCATCTCTTCGTACTTTCGAATTATGATAAACTGGATTAGCATACCCGCCCCGGCTTGTTTTCCATCTTTCCCATCCCTTCGTACTTTCGAATTATGATAAACTGGATTAGCATATCCGCCCCGGCTTCGCATGTGTTATACCACACCTCCATTGGTGATTACCTCCATTAGTCCTTTTATCTACTCTTTTCCATCTTTCCCATCTCTTCCTCTCTTCTCTCATACTTCCCTTCGTCTTTATGCCCTTTCATCTAAGTATTGTTCAATCTATGTGCGAATGGAAAACCACGGTGCCCATCCATCATTTTAGGAGCGGTGCGGACGCTCTTGTCTCCAATTCCTATTTGGATGAACCGATTTTGATGAGACAAACATTAAAAACCTTCCCAAGACTCAAAGATTATGGAAGAACATGCTGAAACCGCTATTACAGCCCATTCATCCCCCATTTTTTCACAGACTAATAAAACATGTCCTAGTAGTTTTCAAGAAGTAACGAATGTTTGTATGGCTGTACTTTGGTGCCGTTGATAAAAGATTAGCGTACCTATGATGTTTGCTACTATGGAGAATGCGGTCAGCACAATTCTCAATTCATCGGAAAAGTACCGACTTCCTTATTACTCTCCGAGACAGTGTAAGATTTCGGATCCAGATCCTTTCGATTGGGTTTACAATACGGTAGCAGGAACTAATCACAATGCCGAGTATAGGTACGTACTTCCGTTTTAAAAAAATAATTTTATTACTGCTACTGTTCAATGTATGCGCATATCATAATAATATAAAATAACAAATGATGTAGTTTTCGAGACTAAAAAAGATTGATAAAAACATCCTTTCTTTCTATTGGTTTCTCACTCAAACACTCTTTAAATATTACAGCCATTTTGATGTTCCTTAGGTACCTATGATTACCTTGATAAAATGCGAGTCTCCGTCTGTCAGCGCATCGCATTTGATACCGAATGCGCACGCGCCGATCGTCTCCAGCGTATAATGTCCCATTATTTCCTTCATTTCTACATCTTTCTGATCTGAAAAACAGGAGCAAAGTCGGAAATAGGCAATAGTTTGGTTGGAGATAGCTTTAAACACGTTTTTGTTGATATGATAATAATAACTTTAGGCATTTGTTCCATATAAGTAAAGTGTAGGTAGGTAGCATTATGGGACTGCCTAATTAATTTTTCTCAAACATGCTTGGAAATTTGAGTATTATTTCAACAACCTTCTTCGAGATAAATCGAAATTGTTGTAGGTACTGGCGAGCAGCGGTCGGCGAAATTTGTATGAAAATCCATATCTATCAATGTTTAGCGGCCAAATAAATTACATACAAAACTCATATCTGTCGTGTAGTTTAAAAAAGGAACAATCTTTTACTTCGACACATGGCAACCAAGGAGGTAACTAAGGCGGCCCCATACACGATCAATTTTATTAATCAATCTTTGTGATTGATCAGTAATATTGATCGTGTAGGGTTGGTATTGGTCAATGTTTTCGGTTTACAGTATGGAGAAAACATTGACGTAAATGGACTCGTCAATTTAATTGATCAATAAAATTGAACGTGTATGGGCGGCCTTATCAAAGGTTTTATTTAAATTTCGAACTTGCAAATAGAACGCTGATCATTGAAAATACAATGAACACTATCGTGGAAAAAATTAGTTTCAAATTAAAGTTCGGGTTACTATGTACTTAGTTTTAAGCCTTGGCCACAACTAGGCATTGATGGACTTACATATGTGTGCCTCGGCTTTCACTTTCGTCTCGTCCATCAATGCCTCTGTTGCTGGCCGCTGCAGTAATGTACTACTATCTAAGTATTTCCCTAACTGAGCCCGCTGATTGTTGAGCGATATGAACTCTGATGCTAATATCTTGTTTGCTAAAGGTTAAGTCACTAAACATACTTAGTAAATTATAAAAACAAAATTATAAATAATGGTTTTTTTTTTAATAATGTAATATGATCCATACCATATTGTTTGAAATATTCAACCATTTGCTTGGTACATAGCTGGAGCAGGGGCAGCATGTTTTTCAGCCGGTGGGAGCTGAAGACTGGCGTTATGGTACTTCGAACACCTTTCCATTCTGAACCCTGATTAACAATTTAAAAATCTATAAGTAATATTTAAATTACTGGCTGCCCGCCCCGGCTTCGCACGGGCGCATTCATTTGTGCCACCTTCCCTATTCCTTTTCGCCCCCACCTTCATTAGTCGTTACGCCGGCGCCGTCCCTTCCCCAAACATAAATGTTTGTGGACATTTCACACAACGCCATCTAGTCACATAGCTTGCACTATGGGAACCAGATAACTGATAGAATATATATTTACTTTTTGTTTGTAAGCACATACATAGAATACAATATAATACCCAGCAGACACAGAACAAACACCATGTTCATAACACAAATGTTTGTCCTGCGTAGGAATGGAACCCACAACCTACAGTTCAGAAGGCAGGGCCACTACCAACTGAGCTATCAGGCCAGTCAGCCAGGGAGCCATGGCTTCTCCCCTTATAAATGATTTCACATAAATTATGTCATACAAAATAATATAATGTATATAAGACAAGTATTTTAGCTGATGCCGTGTTATATAAGTATGTATGTGTATGTGTATGAGTATGTTTATGTGTATTTGTGTGAAAGTGTGTTTGTTTATGCATAGTTGTACGTGAGGGTGTGTATGTGTTTGTGTAATTATGTATATTGTATATTGTATAACCACACTAAAAATAAAAGCTTTTTAAGATTTTCTACCCCTTCATAGTCAAACTGTTTAAGCCAGTTAAATATGATGCTTTTAATTACGTTATTACTCATCTTCTTAATCTTATATAATTGATTTATTTTGTCATATAAGTGAGGAGCAACAACATTGTACTGCTTCTGTGCAAACCTACTTTTAACTCTAGGGGCAGGGCACCGGTCTACTCTTTTAGTATTCTCAGGTAGAGTTGGCAGTTTTTCTGTGATACCTGCGTATACTTTCGTATATTGATAGTTAATTATTCATTTGTTACTGGGGATTAGGGAAGGGCTTATGCCGGTTACTTACAATTATGTATGTTACATAATGTAAGGTACCTTATGTTTTTTAGCTTAGCGGTGAAAGAAAAAATATCCATTCCTGTCTATAAATATTATTTTATTAATATTATCATCTATAGCTATAGCTATATAAAGAATTTCGGGGATTGATTTTGGAGTTTTGGAGCCAGTCAATCTGTGGCTCAGTGCGAAAACTATTTCCGATTCAAATTATAACCGATTTCTATTAAACAAATGTGAGAGCCTGCTCTCCAATGAATAGATTTCAACAAACAAAATTAAAATTCATCCAGTGGTTTATATTTCACGAATGTTCAAACAGTTGGACTATAATTCTAAAAAACGATATTTTTGGAGTAGCCGGATGCCGGTTACTACTTCATTATACTGCAGTGGGTACCTACTCCAATTTTTCCTTTTTTCCGGTTTTATTATAAGTAAGTAGGTATAGGTTTTTGGCGGGAACGCGGAAAAGTTCACGTCGGTGCATTGTATTATTTTACAAAACTTATGCTTTTTCCAGTGTTAATGTTTAAAATTGGTGGTGTTTTACGCATTAAGACCGCATCGAGTAAAATCAATTAAAACTGTAGTCATGGTTATAACGATACCATCAGTTCTATTATGATAGTTGACACAAAAAAAATATGACAAATAGCACAATGAATCAGTTAACCTTTTCTATTTAACAAAAATAAATAATGATGTAACACTTTGTTTTAAAAAAATCGTAAAGTTACACCAAAAAGCCCAAAATGGCATGCTGGCGTTTAACTGAATTTGTATTATAAACAAACGAACTTTCATACAAACTTGAAATAATATTAATCTCTAATATCTAAAGCTTTGTATGTATTTTTTACATTTGCAAAATAATGTCTGGTAATTTAACTATGAATTTTCTAAAAACTCGTCTCAAATTCTCCATACATTATTTCTATGGACGCGCGTTGTTGAATATATACGCGACGTATGCGCTCAGAAATTCAGTCTACCACCGGAGCTCAGAGCGAGGTCACGTCGATTTGCGGAGCGACGCGCTAAGAACACTCGATCGCGATCTATTGTGTACGAACATTCAGCTGCAAACTCGTAAATAAGGTAAGTTCAGTTTTGTGACTTTAACTTTTTTCGTGTTAGTTGTTTATATATCTTATATTAAAATAATACTTATATTTATGTTTTAGCGATAATGGGAAAGCGTAAAGCAAAAAAATAGAACATATGAAAAATATAACTTTGTCTGAAGAAGATCGCCACTTACTAGAAAAAAGAACTCTTCTAGCAAGGTGAGTCAATAGAATGGCGTCAAGAACGTAAATTAAGACTTCGCATCTGCATCTGTTTTCGGAAAAGTTTGCAAACGAGGACTTATAAAATGCGGTCCTTTGGTCAAAAGTATAGTCACAGAAAAAAATTTAGATCACGTCAAGTCTATTAAACACAGAGAAAATAATGAACACATTGCGCGCGAACAGCTCGAAATGTGTCTTCAAAGTCCTATAAAAAGATGTGGATTATTTATTGATCCAGATTTGCTATTCTTAGGTGCAAGCCCAGATGGAATTGTGGGAGAGGACAAAATTCTAGAAATAAAGTGTCCATACTCGGCAAGAGACAAGCGTAGATGACGGAATAAGAGTTCAAAAAAATAAATTTCTGGAAAATAGACAAAGATGGAAATGTAGAAATAAATAAGAATCATGATTGATATTAGCAGATTCAGGGACAGTTACACATCACAAAACGAACAATTTGTATATTAGCAGTTTGGACCGAAGTGGACATGATGATTGAGTACATAGAGGCATTTGAGCAATTTTAGCTGGACATGGAAGTTAAATTAAAGAAATTTTACTTTGATTACTTATTACCTGAAATTTTAGACTCAAGATTAGACAGGCAAATGGAAATCAGGGAACCCATCGATATCCTTGAAGCAATACGAGAAACAAACATAAGAAAGATCATGACACGGAAAATCACAGATAAAAATGGTGGTACATCGAAATGTAAATAATAGTAATTGGTGAACAAAATTTAATACAACCGAACATACATAGACCTATAAAACTTTGTTTTTTTTTTTGGGACGTGTCAATTGTAAAAATCGTAACAGATTATTATAATTTAAATATTTTGCAGTTCCAACTATATTACATAATTATGTAGGTATATGCATGTCGAAATGATAATTTCCTTTTTTGAAGTCGGTTAATAAAATACACTCACCTATACACATAAATATTTAGTTTTTTTATTTTTGATCTATTTGATAGTATAAATATTTTAATTTATTTAATACCTACTTCTTATTTAAAATATCAATAGATATCAACATCAATTTAAGTAGGAATTCAAATAACAAACATGCCTTTAAACTTCTGTGCGGTAATAAAAAAACTTAAATTTATCAAATTTTAAGTTATGCACTTTTTTCCGCAAGTTCACACGGCTTCAAGAGAACTTGTCGTTGTGTGCGTGTCGACGCACACTAGCGAGCGCACCGCGGTAAATACCTACTTGCTGCGCGCCGTGTTTGCACGATAGTCTTAAGTGCTGAATTACGAGCATGAGTGTGGGCAAGTGATATAATGATTTAGTGAAACGTGGTTTTTCGTGTTGCTTCCAAAATTCCATAGAAGCCTCTAGTAAAGTTGCCACCACTTTACTAGGGCATGCCTTAGACTGGATTATGACTTAGACTAGACTATGACTACACTTACTGTGACTATGACTTGACTTTAAGTGAAAATTTCCATAATACGATGAAAAATTACAAAACTTGACACTGGCTAAATACACTATGTGTGGAGCCAAAAAAAAAGAAAAAAAAGTAGGTATAGATAGATACCTACATAATCATACAAATCGTTATAAATTATCACAGTCATTTTTTAAATGTAAATGAATGGGGTGACGAGCTAGTCGTTCGCCAGATTTTACCGTCACGGCTGCCTATAACAGATTGCAGTGTTACTCGGAATTCGACACTGCACTGCGCAGGTCATCCTGAGACTTCACACAGTCTAGTTAATAAAGATCACTAGACCGTGTGACCAAATCACGAAGTCTCATTTAATTTCACTAGCTACAGTACCCTTCAAACCGGAACACAGTAGTGCTTGCACACTACTGCTTGGCGGCAGAATAACTGGCAAAGCGGTGGTACCTACCTAGACGAATTTTGCAGAAAAATCCTACCACCCAAGTAGTACTTTGTAAACATGCAGTGTACACAATAGGTATAATAATGTATAGGTAAGCTATAGGTGCCTCAATCCTATATTTCAAGGTACAGAATGGTGGTGGGCGGGTAAATCGGCCCCCTAATTACCTAACTCGCAACAGGTTTGCGACAGGCGTAAATCTCGCGGTGATTGCTGTCACACATCATTAGTGGTGTCGAGAATGTATGCTTCGCTACTGCTGTCGCATTGCTACTGCTGTCGCATTGCTGTTGCAAATTTTACGTAATTACCCCGCGGGTAATATTTGTTATTGTTTCAGGTTCTTGTTCTTCAGGCACTGGTGATTCTTATTTAAGAGAACAAGTCCTAGGTAAACTTCAAATTTCATTGAAAATTCAATTTTACTTCTATAGATTAATACTAATTTGATTGTACATTTACTCACCTTCAAATTTAGAAGAGATCTGCTCAAATATCTCGGCTCCTTACTGTTTAGTGAGTTTCGGTCAGTAAAGAAATCAAAATCACGTATCATTATTGTTTTTATGAGTTCGGAATCCAAAATATAGAGAATAGGCCGTCTTCCCTCAAACATTCCTAGAAAATAAAGATTGTAATTTACCTCAATGTAATATAAGTACCAAAAAATCTTAACCATTGCGGTGTGTGAAAAATGCAGTGGAGACGCTTGCAATAAATGAAGATAATATATACAAAAAGAGGTTTTTGCTAAATTTGGCAGGTGCACCCTTCTCGAAGTATAACCCAAAATAACAAAGGCATTGCAAAATATACCCAAAATATATCAATGTGCAAAATAACGTGCATAGCATAAGAACTTGTTTTGCATCTACGCATATTATATAAATTATGATACTAAAGAACTAGTGTAATTACATCAACGATATAATATATTACTTCGTAAATCTATCCTAGACTAGACAGCTATAGAACTATCCATCCATACTATAAATGTGGGTGAGCAGTTTAAGTGATTACCAAGAAGTGCTCTTTGGGGTCCCACAAGGTAGCGTTCTTGGCCTATCGCTGTTTTTGGCGTATCTGAATGATCTCTGTCTAATATACTCTATCTAAATATATCCATTAAAAACAGGAGTTGAGGGAAGTTTATACCCCCCTCCATACAAAAAGCGCCATCGCTTTTCCACCACTAAATGTTATCCGATATCGAAGATTTATTTATATTATATCATCTACACACAAAAAAAATATGCTTGTATGTCTTCCTTTTTTATGTTTTCGCAATGTCTTCGTGGTTATAGCCCCATAAATCAATTAACAGTTAATGAATGAATTATTTGGATATGTTGATAAATTACAAATTTCTTTAAGAACCGCGGGGATACCGCTGCTAAAAATAAGTACTTGATATATCTAAAACTTAGATATATCAAGTAAGTACTTATGTTTTACCCCTCTTTCGTTTTTTTACCTCTTGATTAATAAAATTTATACTCATATAAATGCTTCGGGCAGGTTGTTCCCTTTCTCCCCACCAGCTCTGGAACAGATCCCACCAACGGAGAGAAAAGGAAAAATAAAAAGTAAATCCCCTTTCTCCCCACTATAAAATATAATGTTTGACAGTGGGAAGAAAGGAAATAATCAAAAAAGTTGTCTCTCGCCCCATTACATAATCCTTGATATTTTTTGCAGTGGGGAGAAAAGGAAAAAGCCAATTTCAATGTCCTACTGGACTTGAATGAAACTAACATTATTTTTGGTTGTAATGTTTGTAGGTATAATAATACCTAATTATAAAGTCATATTGTAAAAGTCTATACTTATGGAATTTAAATTAAAGTAGCATCTAGGCTGAGCAGTACTGCTGCTGTAATTAAAAATAAATGTGGAATTGTTATGTCACTAAAAGCATGCTGGGCAGGTATAAAATAAAGAACTCATAAATATTCATAACGCGAGCGAAGCGAGCTCGAAAAATTATTAAAAATTATCATATTGTAAAAATATTCAATGTACAGATTTAGCCCAATTTAAAATGAAATATCCAAAGTGTCACTACAGCCAGATAAAATTGCATTAACAAAATTATAAGTGCTTTTAAGTGAAGACAGAAGAGCTGGTAACAAAACACTTGAAATTTTGCGAATGGCCTAGACCTCCCAACCGGATCAATATTTGAAACCTAGCACCATGTCCGTTCAGCCGATGAAATGTTAATAATGGTAGTGAGAGTATCCCTCACGATGTCGTCCAACTGTTGTAATAAGTCAGGGTGATTCCAAAGTTGGCAACATCATAAAGAATACGTAACAAGCAAACCTGAATAATGATAAATGCCATGTGGGAGTTAATTTTGAATAGTCTCACTAATAATCAGAGGCGTCTCTAGCCCATATAGCGCCTGTGTGCAATCATTACTCTAGCACCCTCTCGTTAGCGTTTCCAGATGGAAAGACTAAAATATCGTGACAAAATTTCAAAAAGTCGGTATTTTGGGATGATTGTCAGGACATGTGCATAATACTTTTTAGTACAATAAAATTTAAACTATAATAGTGTCTCTGTGAGCTGTACTGTGTGAGTAGTCCTCGGGAGTCTGGTGATCTAGCAATGATACCTTTCCATCATTAGCGTCTACACCAAACAATAACTCAAAATGTATTAGAATTACATAGCCTGCAGAAAACTTTTAATAAAGCAGCTAATTAAAAAAAAAAATTGACTTATAGTATTTCAGAAAACACGTATAGCAATTCAAACATGAATTACATGTCAGTCAGTACAAACGCGCTTGCAAAAAAACAAAACTCCGCAAAAATATCAAATGCGCGAGCAAAGCGAGCACGAAATTTTTTATATTTGCCGTATTTTACTTCAGTAAACGCGAATGGCAATTCAAACATGAACTACATGTCGGTCTCTACAAACGCGCTTGCTATAAAACAAAATACAGTAAAAACATGAATTGCGCGAACGAAGAGAGCGCGAAAATTTTTATATTTCCCGTATTGTATTTCAAAAAACACGTATGGTAATTCAAACACGAATTACAGTCATGTCGGTCAGATAAAACAAAACTTAGCAAAAATACCAAATGCGTGGGCGAAGCGAGCGCGAAAATTTTTATATTTGCCATATTTTATTTCAGTAAACGCGAATGGCAATTCTAACATGAACTACATGTCAGTCAGTAGAAACGCGCTTGCTATAAATAAAACAAAATACAGTAATAACCTGAATTTGCCGTATTGTATGTCAAAAAACGCGTATGGTAATTCAAACACGAATTAGTCATGTCAGTCAGTACAAACCCGCTTGTTATAAAACAAAATACAGTACAAAAACAAATATCAAAGGCGCGAGCAAAACGAGCGCGTAAATTATATTTGCCCTGTTGTATTTCAAAAAATACGCATGGCAATTCAAACATTCTTGCACTACCCTTGGACCGGCGCTGATTTCGGGGGGATTTGAACCTACCTACTAAATAAATAAAAAACAATATATTATCTTACCTCCATATCGCTGTCCTTTGAAGTTGTTGTAGATATCCAACTGGTAGTCATGAAAAGATCTTGAAGCTGTGATTCTTGGTCCCAAATTGCCCAATAATATAACTGGTTTCATATACCGAATCCCCTTCTTTTTGAAAAAATCGAAAGTTGCGGTGTAATAAAAATAAAACGCAAAAATAGTAGTGAGAATCAAAATTAATTTCCAATCATCTACTATCATCAGCAGTATTTTCTTCGTACCACCTGAGAGCTCCATTATTAGCGTTAATAATATGGTTATTAAAGAGGTATCTTTACAGTTATAGTCAAAGATTTGAATGAGTACATAATTTTAATCACCGCAGGTATAATCACTCACTATTTTGATTGAAGTATTTATTTTTTCGAACACAGAATTCCCACTAGGTTTGGGTTCCAGTAGCTGCTAAAAACGCCAAAAACGCTACGAAATTATGCCACTTTTTACCCAGACAAGGCCATATCACATATGAATGATCGTTCCAGTCAATGTGAACGAAAAAACGAAAATAACGATAATTTTGTTCAAGTGGAATCCACTTAGTTAAAAGTTAAATACACAGACTACCATACGCTAAGTTAAATAATATATATTTTACTACCACTACCACAGACCCACAAACTACTAAACTACTATACGCCACAGGGCACAGACCTACATACTAGGGATGTTCCGACACTAGTAAATACGAGTAAGTACTCGATAGTTTTCTTTCGATACCAAGTACTTTTTAGCATCGTATCATTCTTCCGATACTCACTTGGTATCGGAAAGGAAGTACTAGTATCGAATCGAATTGATGCTGCTCAGCCAAAACAGAATAGAATTGGCAAAGATTCAATGCAGCTTTATTTCGCCATAATATATTTCTTCTTCAAAGAAGCATAGTATGGCTTAACTTCAACGTGACTGTGGGTTAATAATCACCCCCACAAACTTCCAATGCCTTGAATACTAAGTTTCGCCAAGTTTAGACCTGCCAGACCTTTTAATCTATTATTAGGGGCATCTTGGCTATTATTGGGCGTAGGTTTCATTGAGGTATTCGCTGAGGTAGGTAAAGAGTGTGAAGGGCACATTCTTAGGGGTCTGCCAGGTACTTCCAGTAGGGTGCGCAATGGCAGACCAATTTTTTTTACATAATTAATCAATGGTTAACTGTTGGCTGAACTTTCATTCGGGTATATTTTGTAGTAATAGGTAACTCGCCAATTTTAAATGGGTAACTCGCCAATTTTAAAAATACTAATTTTCTTGGAGTCTGTTTAGGGTCAGAATCGATCATAATCGATCATGGATCGGCATCGCTCTTAATGTGAAATTCGAAAGCAATTGATTCAACAATTGAGCAATTGATGGGACATCACTAAAATGTTGTAGCAGCACTAAACAACGTTTTTTTAAAAGGTTGGCATACATGCTGATGTTGGTAGAATAAGCCCTCGATGGTGGTTTAAAAGGCTTTAGGGGAGTTCCGCCTCTTCCTAGCGAAGCGTTGTATACTCTTTGATCACCACAATAGGTTTTCAGGCACCCAAATTTAAAAAAAAATTAGTTCTTTAATATCCGTAAGATGGCGTTGAGGAGATATGACTGCGAATCACAGATTATAGACTTTTTTCGTGGTGTGAATAATTATCACTATCATGTCTGTGGTTCTGAAGATTTATGCCACATATTAGAGAAAAAAAAACAATACTGTGATTTATACATCGACCATAAACAGCTACTCTCTATGCCACGCTGTGAAGCAAAAGCAGGGAATGCTGTGACAGTGTGACCATCTGTACATTGCAGCTGCCCTAAATAGGTTAAAAATCTGCCCACACTTTGAATTCTGCCAGAAATATGCCGCGTCTTGTAATACTAATAATACAAAAGAAAAAAAATTGAAATATTTTTCATTTGTATTTACCTATTTTATTTATTTATTAATTATTTATTTATTTTTTTGAACACCAACATAACAAACACCAAATCATGCTTTAGTAATTCAATTAATAATGATATAACTAAATGTCGATTATAATTTTATATTTAATTATTATATTATTTGTTACTTATATTATATATTTTAAAATATCAAGGAATTATGAAATAAGAATCCAAAATTCATGTAGAAATGATGAAAAATAGGAGGCAAATAGGAGGATTTTACATACATATTTTTTCTAATCATGTCTTTACTTGGCGTGAGGGTGCAACCAGCTTTTAATTTGTTAGTAAATTAAATAAACCCTTTAATCATAGAGTTCAACGAATCCCAGAACACCTACCAGAGGCCGGCCTTCGCTACGTCTTCCGGTTCGTGATCCTCACTCGAGAACCTTTCTACCCCATCGGTTGCCAGTTTTATGGGCTATGTGGCCTGCCCATTGCTAATCCTAAGAGCTATATCGGTCACTAGTTCTCCTGCTGATCTGTGTGGTAACAACGATTCCCACCAAATATTGAAGTCGATGAATTAAGATTTCGTAGCTATATTTCTGAATTTTGCTTTAAAATAATAAAAACTCTTAAATCTGTCAGTAGTCACTGCCCTGTGAAGGGCAAATCTGCCAAAATTGCAGAAATCTGCAATAAATGGTCACACTGGTGAGTGAAGTGAAAGTGACACTGCGCTGTGAAAGTGTGAGAGGGCAAATGGCTCCGCCCTCTCACACTTTCACAAAAAAAAACAAGCCATGTCTCGCCAGCGTCACCTACCTTTGGATGTAGAACTACGTGCCGAGCAGCTGTCAGAAAATCTCCTATTATCACCAAAGAGTATACAATACAACGCTTCGCTAATTAATAATTATCACTATCTGTGCTTAGGGCTGTGGCTTATAGAGATAAAATAAAATAATTTAGAGCATGGGTAAAACATCCAAAGATAAACGTGATATTTACTACAGGTTAGCCAAAGAAGAAGGCTGGCGAGCGAGAAGTGCTTTTAAATTGTTACAGATCAATGAAGAATACAGTATATTTGATGGAGTCACACGAGCTGTTGATCTGTGTGCCGCTCCTGGCAGTTGGAGCCAGGTCCTTACAAAAAGGTTGCGGCAGAATACTAAAAATATTGATGACGTAAAAATTGTTGCTGTTGATCTACAAGCTATGGCTGCTTTACCTGGTGTTATACAAATTCAAGGTGATATTACTAAAGTATCGACTGCTAATGCTATAATTAAAGAGTTTGAAGGCCTTAAAGCTGATCTAGTGGTGTGTGATGGCGCTCCAGATGTAACCGGTCTTCACGACATTGATGAATATGTCCAGTCACAACTATTGTTAGCAGCTCTGAACATCACAACACATGTTCTTAAGACCAGTGGGGTGTTTGTTGCAAAAATATTCCGGGGGAAGGATGTCTCTCTTTTATACTCTCAACTAAAGCAGTTCTTTGAATTTGTCACTGTATCAAAACCAAGAAGTTCTAGAAACTCAAGCATAGAAGCGTTTGTTGTGTGTCAGAATTATCAACCTCCAGAGGGTTACATTCCTAATATGGTTAATCCATTATTAGACCACAAGTACTGTGATTTCAATCAATTCACTGGAGTGAATAGATTCATTGTACCATTTAATGCATGTGGAGATTTGAGTGCTTATGATTCTGACACATCATACTCATTGTTACTTGAGGGACAGACATCTTATGAATATAGAGAGCCAGTTCAAACCCCCATTAATCCACCATACAAAGAAGTATTGGAAAAAACTAAAAACCTTCAACTATAGGTTGTTTTCATATTTTTTTTAGAGACAGTTGTATTTATTCTGTATTTATGTACGAGTCAAAAATAAACTTTTATGTAGACACAATCTGATTCTGATTTTTTCATAGGATCTTTGCTGATTTATAATAAAATTGATCTTACATTCTTGCCAACCGAATTTATTATCTTAGTGGTGGATTCAACCAAACAAGAGTAAAGGTTGTTTCTTAGAAAAAGCCTCCAGTTATCCGTAAGTAAATCAATTTCACATTTTACCAATTTGCCATTCTAAGAATAGCAAGCCTATTCGAGAATAATTTATATACTATCGTTTTTGGAGGAATAACAAAATATTCCAAGAATATGTTACTGGCCGCAGTGTACCTTAAGGTTCTAAGCTCTTTTGTATTGACATTTAACATTTACTTTCCTACACTATAATACAACTAAATCCTTTGCTCACACATTTATTGATTGTACTAGCGATATAAAGTAGTGTCACTAGTATACCGTTGATGGTATTATCTAATGGTATGTACAAGTCATATAAAGATTTAAAGTAGTGTCACTAGTACCGTTGATAGTACCTACTATACAATGGTACAAATGATATACATATTTAAAGTACACTAGTACTATTGATGGTACTATACAATGGTACAAGTGATATGAAGATTTAAAGTAGTGTCACTGGTACCATTGTTGGTACTATCTAATGGTACAAGTGATATAAAAATGTATAGTAGTGTCACTAGTACCATTGACGGTACTATTCGATGGTATAAATTATATAATGATTCACTAGTACCGTTGATGGTACTATCCAATGGTACAAGTGATATAAAGATTTAAAGTAGTGTCCCCAGTACCGTTGATAGTACCTACTATACAATGGTACAAATGATATAAAGATTTAAAGTAGTGTCAACTCACTAGTACCGTTGATGGTACTATCCAATGGTACAAGTGATATGAAGATTTAAAGTAGACACTTATTCCTCTATGACGTACCTACTGCAACGCATTTGGGCACGTCTAGAGAGATTAAGTGCGAACTGAAGAGCTGTAAAACTTGGCAGCCTCAAAATCCTTATTTATTACAAAGAGGTCTATGTGCTACGTACTTATTATAAAATATTGAGCCACCAGCAAGCTATCCACTCTTGGCAGATTGTCTGACTGACCCTTATTCCATGGCGCATAACTTATAGGTAGGTACATGCATTTTTATAACGAAAACTATAAGTAGGGAATTAGGGATATTTTATCCACCCTTAGTGGTTTAGTAAACAAAACTTAGTAAGTCCGATTTTAATCCAATTTTTTATCAAATATGGAGTCAGGGGCCTCAAAAACCACCCGATGCAAAAAATCAGGCAGATCAGACCAACTTTCAAAACGGCCGCCATCTTGAATCTGCCATCTTGGATTTTCATGACCACCATCGGAAAGCCCCCATCGTCCTTTATGACATTTGGTCGAACACCTCCAACCTACCTCTTACCGTTTCCGATTTATAAGCGTTTCAATTTTGTATGGAAACTTTTTTGTATGGCAACCCTATTTTTTCTTTTTATTTCTCTGGAAGCGTCCCAGGGTTTTCTACAACTTTAGTTCAAACAGGATACCTATCCGACTTGTAGTTTCAGGGAGCCATTGAGCAGTTCCATCTCGGAGACGACTTCCTGATGATGTTAGATTTTTCTGGTGGTCACGTCACACATACTTGGTTTTTACCCACCACGCCTGACGGCCGATATCAATAATTGTGTCAACCATACATCTCTATCTATCTATCTATCTAGGTGTTTAAATAAACTTTATATAAGAGTGTGAAGTGTGATTTTACTATAACATAATAGTAATGTAACTATATATCTATTGTTTTTTACCATATTATAATTTTGAATATGACTTATTACTAGAATAATATTAAAACAGCCCCATTAATCAGACAAACACTTTATTAAATTAGCTTATTGTTATTTTACAGATCGTCTCAATATCCTAAACCTACGCACGCCATTTCAGTTTCCCACAGACTACTAACCACAGAGAATGCACAAAGAATCATAGAGTAAAGCTTAAAGTCTGCTATACACGACAAAACAACATTAGTATCCAATATCCCGGCTCAAGTTCAAGTTCTATTTTTAACAATCTTACATTTTACAAATAAACTTGTACTTGCAAAATATTACTAAAGTAGTAGAAAAATTACGTACTAAAATGGCAACACATACGATGCTGTCACTTATATTTGACACATTTCAAATATCGACTTTGACACATTACAACGTTTGACAACTGACAATGTCAAGTAAACTTCAAAAATATAACCTAAAAATACATCGTATATTATGCCAAAACAAAACTAAAAATCGATCAATCTGTTTTAACAAAATTATTAAATATAAACACACATTAATGAACATTTTAGTTAATGTTACACCTTATCATCATTATCTTACTATTCATACACAATATCAATGATTACAAAACTTTAATGCAAACCAATTAACTCACATAAATAATTGTGTCTAACTCTTGGAAATGATTTGGTAAGTAAATCTGCTCTATTTTCTGTAGTAGGCACATATATTATAGAAAACAATCCTTTGTTTAGAAAATCTTTGATAAAATGAACTTTAATATCTATGTGTTTTGACCTCTTACTATTTTCATAACTCTCTATCATTTTAATAGTGCTTTGATTATCAATTAACAATGAACACTGTAAGTTTTTATCACACTGTAAGTCTTTTAAAACTCCTTTGATAAATACCATTTCACTCACTGTTAATGCTGCTGCAACATACTCGGGTTCAGCTGTTGACAGCGCGACGGTGGACTGCTTCTTTGAACTCCAGCTTATCATGTTGCCTTGGTGGAAGATAGCAACTCCACTTATACTTTTTCTATTTGTTTTGTCACTTCCCCAATCTGAATCTGAAAAGCTAAGTAAATTATTAGTGTTTTGTTTTCTATATATTAACCCCTTTTCTTTTGTTTGTTTCAGGTATCTCAGGACTCTTTTGCCGGCTTGCCATAGAGTGGATGTTGGACAATGCATGTATCTACTGAGAAAACCCGTTGCAAATGCAATGTCTGGCCTGCTGGTGGTAGCTAAATACATCAGCGAACCCACAAGTTCTCTATATGGAATGTTGGTTAAGATATTCTCTTTTTCAACAATGTTAAACCCGACTTCCATAGGTGTACTCATACCCTTACAATCTTGCATATTAAACTTTAATAAAATTTTCTCTATTATTTGTGTTTGTTTTATTTCCATTAACCCTTTAGATCTTGTAATTTCCATTCCTAAGAATTTCCTTATGTTTCCCAAATCTTTTGCTTGAAATTCTTCTTTTAGTTTAGTTATTATAGTCTGTCCATTGCCAATTATTAAAATATCATCGACAAATATCAATATATATATATATTACTTGATGTATATAAGCAAAAATCACTTAATGATTGCTTAAAACCATTCTTTGTTAAAAAATCATTCAGTTTTTCGTTCCAACAACGTGGAGATTCTTTTAATCCATATAATGCTTTTCTTAGTTTTAGTACTTTTCCTTCCTTATTTGGTACTCCTTCTGGGTATTTTATGTAAACATCTGTTTTCAATTCACCATTCAGAAATGCTGTAGGTATATCTAACTGTGATATAGGTAAATCTTCTTGGACTGCTTTATTAAAGAACAACCTTACTGTTGTCATTCTGGCTACTGGTGCATACACATTTTGAGTAGTTTCTTCTTGAAAACCCTTCGCAACTAGTCTGGCTTTCTTTGTGTTATCTGGTTTTGTACGAAAAACCCATCTGGTATCAATAGCTTTATGTCCCTTCGGTAATTCACATTCTTCCCAGGTTTTTAATTTTCTGTGTGCTTCTAGTTCCTTCTCTATAGCTTCTGACCATCCTCCTTGTTCGATAGCTTTATTATAGCTTATAGGATCTTCTGTCATAAGCGCATATGCTATATTAGTCATGTCATAATCAGTAAATCGTTTTGGTAATTCTGTTTTTCTTTTCCTTTTCTGAATGTAGACTTCTTCTTCTTCTGAAACTTCTTCTTCATCATCTGTTAGTTCTGGTTCTAATATATGAGTTTTCTTCGTTACTGTAGAATTTTCCAATTTTTCTTTCAAACTTTTATGCTTTTCTTTTTCTTGACTTTCTGAAGACTCTATATTTTCTCTTTCTTCTAATTCATCTTCTTCATAATAAATAAAATTTCTACTCTCATTTTTTTGGTATCTGTAGTTCGACTCGTCAAAGCGTACATCTCTGGACTCTATTACCTCGTTTGACTTTGGATCCCATAATCTGTATCCTGATCCACAATATCCCACCATTATCATGGGTTTTGCTCTAGGTTCTAATTTGCTTAGTCTAGGGAATATAATACTCCATGCTTTTGAACCAAAAACTCTGATCTTCTCCAATTGATTTTTACCATACATTATATTAGCTGGTGTGTCTCCTTGGAGTGCTTTTGTAGGTGACCTATTTATAGTGTAAGCTGCGCATCTGATCGCCTCTCCCCATAAATCCTTGGGTAAATGTGTTTCTAACAACATTGCTCTTACTTTATCGTTCAAAGTTCTATTGATTCGTTCACAAATTGAGTTTTGTTGAGGTGTATAACCGCAAGTAGTTTCCTGTTTTATACCATTTTCTTCATAAAATGATTTTAGCTCATCATTAACAAACTCTTTACCTCTATCTGTTCTGATTCTTTGTATGTTTGTGCCTTTATTTTTCATTCTTTTTATGTATCTTATTATATAACTTTTAGCTTCATCTTTTGAATGTAGTAGGTGGACCTCCATAAAATGCGAATAATCATCAATTATTGTAAGGTAATACCTTTCACCATTTTTGCTCATAGGTGTGATTGGTCCTCCAATATCGCAATAAATTAATTCGCCAATACTTTTTGTTCTTGGTAATGGTGTAGGAGTGAATGGACAGCGAGTTCCTTTCGCTTCCATGCATATTGAGCAGCGCTCCTTGGACATAGGTAGACCAAGTATTTTCATTCCTCCGTAATTAAGATGTCCCATCCTTCTGTGCCATAAATTAGTGACTTTATTTTGAGTCAATAATAAATCTTCTTTATTCATATTTAATTTAATCGTATACAATTTTCCATTACTTTTTCCTTCCACTTGTACTTTATGATTACTTATTTTTGTTGCTAGTTTATCAAATGTAACTCGTAGACCTTTTTCATTCAATTTTAAGACTGATATTAGATTGTGTGATAATTTTCCCATTATAAGACAATCTTCTATGTTTATTTTTGTACCTTGACTTGATATTCCTGTTATGTTACCTTTCTTATTGGCTGATATCATGCTACCATTAGCAACTTGAATTTTTATTTCTGGTATTTCTTTAATATTTGTCATATATTTTTCATATTTATCATTTATCATGTGATATGATGCTCCTGAGTCAATAATAAATTCTATTTCATCTTCATAATTTTGTCTCGATGCTGTATGAGCTTGTGCAGCAAAGAAGGTTATATCTTCTTTTTCATATGTTTGTTCTTTTTCATAAACTTTCTCTTCTACAATATTAGCACTTGATTTTCTGAAATTATTTGACCCTCTATTATTTTTCTTATATCCTGACCCTCTTGGTTGCATTCCTCTGTTTGCTTGGGAACGTTGGGGACAGTTTCTTGCAATATTATTGGGCTTTCCACAATTATAGCATTTAAACGGAACACTTTGAAAGACATATTCATTTGGGATTGATGTTCTTTGTGTTCTATTCTTTTCTTTAAGTTCTGCATCAAGCATTTTACTTTTTACGAAATCAATGGTGAGCTCTGAGCTTGATGTTTCAAGAGCAGTGATCAATGGCTGATAAGCTTCCTCCATACTTATTAGGAGTTGGCATATTTTATCTTTTTCTTCTATTTTTGTGCCATTTGATTCCATTTCTCTTATTATTTTATCAAATTTATTGAAGTGTTCTTCTACACTATCTGACTTTTTACATTTTAGATTCATTAACTGGCGTCTGAGGTACATACTAGAGAGTGTACTTTTTCTCTCAAATATCTTTCTCAAATTTTCTATCATTTCATATGCTGTTGTGGCATCTTTCACATATTCCAGGTGTTTATCTGGTAACGCTTGTATTATCAGATTTCGTGCCTTGGCATCTTTTCTTTCTAGGTCGTTTTCTTTAGGCTCGATCTTGCCTTTTATGACGTCTTTGCATCCTTTTTCATCTAGTGCAATCTCGACGCGAAATAACCAATTAGCAAAATTTCCGTTTTCTAACTGAGGAATATTTATTGCTTGAGCTGCCATGGCTCTTATTTCCCGACTTTTTCTTGTCGTTATGCGTAAAACTGCTGAAAAGAACTTTCCTACCCCGCGTGCTAACCGGTGCCTTTCTAATGGCCGGTTTCTAACTTTTTATAATAACTTTTTCCTATGCTAATCTATGTCGATCTGACTGATAATGGGCACTGGGCCCATAACCTACTAGAATAATATTAAAACAGCCCCATTAATCAGACAAACACTTTATTAAATTAGCTTATTGTTATTTTACAGATCGTCTCAATATCCTAAACCTACGCACGCCATTTCAGTTTCCCACAGACTACTAACCACAGAGAATGCACAAAGAATCATAGAGTAAAGCTTAAAGTCTGCTATACACGACAAAACAACATTAGTATCCAATACTTATATTAGTGGGGGACAACAGGAATTCCTGTTATCCCCCATGGGGCCGAAAATGTGGGGGATATCAGGAACAACCCGTTTTTATGCCCCAAATCAAAAGAAGTTTGCGGCAAACGCTTGCAACCCATCCACACGTTTGTTTGTAGCTAGTATTACTTGGACACTGGCGGTGAATAGGCGTATGCGTGCATGTATATTGTGCTGTCATGCTAAACAATAATAAACTAGCAATTCTGCGCACGGTAGACCTTAAGTTCCATGAAGCTATATTTATAGTAGGTACTCAGTACGTCCCGAACTCAGCTCAGAGGATACTAGAGACCTTAAAGATCAAATAGCTGATGCATGAAATAAATTGTTTCTATGAGTATTCAAATACGCCTAATAAACAAGTACCAAAAAAATAATTATGGTCACATTCCGTAAACATTCGAAGAACGACACGTCCATCACGCTTGCGTGTCTAGAACACACAAACGCACACCCAAACGTGTGGGTAGGGATACTGAAGTTTGGCTCGCTTGATTTGTCCAAGCGTTTGTCTAGGTTTGCGGCAAGCGGCAAACGTGTGGATCCGGCATAATTGTTATTGGCTCAGGCTTTGAGGCAGGTAGATTAGAGGTAAGTATTACCATGGACCTAATAAAAAAGCTTTTTTTTAATGAGGCTTTTTATTAAAAAAAAGAAATTGTATTTTATATATGACCCAATAGATGGCGCCAGTTGTAGTTTTACCAAAATCTGTCACTGTCACTGTTTCACAAGCGTAGACTACAGGTTAGAGGAAATGTGTCACGATACTGACTGTCAACTCTAAACTCTTTCGTTTTTTTTAGTTTCGTTGTGGCATAGCTTGGCTTTATTTTGGATCATAATATTAACGTTTACCTATCTCGCAGATCTACTGTACTTCAATTTACTTAATAAGAATGCACCACAGACTACTTAGGAGATACTACAGGCAATGTACTCGTGATCCACTCAACTGAATTTGACATTTCCTTGTAGATAGTCTAGGCATTTTCTTATGTTTGAACTACTCTGTGGTTTGAAAGGTTTAAACTATTACTTACTGCGCCATCTAGAAAAGAAGCGGAACTAGGTTTTTTTTTTAAATAAAACTCATTCTATGGGTATTACGCGTAGACATAAAAAGGTACTCTGTGGCGTAGACAGAATATGCAATATTGTGGCCACAGAATTCCCACTAATAGAAATCTATTTCGCGTGGCCGCCTAGTTGTTTCTTGCTCCCACACGAGGTGCTGCCTGAATAAGAACGTCTCCCAAAATTTTGGGTAGATAATGGGCGATTTCGTTAGCTCTATCTATAGAGTAATTTACCTTGATACCTAGAAATTATAGTTTTACCAGTGTTCACCCTTAATAAAGAAACCTTTATTGTAAAAAGTAAAATGTAAGATCAGGTGGGGTAAGTGAAATGAAGGAGTACCTAAGTGAAACCCTATCGTAATCAATAAATCACGCAGTTTAGCTCTATGCTATGTGGCGAAATGGTTTCAATGCTCTAGCACACGCGTCACACAATCTTTCTGCTAGGTCATAAAATAAAATGAAATCAGCTATCTTTAAGTTTACAAAACACAAGTCGGCTGATGCCATGAAGCAACTTAATAGTGTTTATGTACATTTTTACACGAAAATAATGCATGAAACGGCGCGTAATGTGGGGTTAGTATTTGCAGTCACAGACGACACAGGTAATAAAATCAATCAAATACCTACTACATTACAAATGTCATCGTAAATGTCCCATGGGCGAAAATCACGTATTTCACATCAACAGCTGGAAAACGTCTAGTGCTGAACACAGGCATGCCCATAAAATGCCATTTTAGACGCTGATTATAGGGAGATTTGCTATAATCACCTCGCTTATCAAGTAGCTTGACATCGCAGAAGATTATAATGTACCAAGGAGAATGCTGCTGCCCATTCTCTGGATAGTCCCTTAGTCTGCTCTTATACGGCACCCATAGAAAGAGATGGAGATTCTGCGCTAATAAAGTGATACCTGGCAGCTATTATTATATAAGTAGGTACCTAATATAATGACTGCGGGTAACAGATAATAAAAACAAAACTGTCAATATAGTCAACTGCAAAATAGTCAAATGCCAATGTCAACCTACCGTCAGAATATTGAATCGGAACATTTCTGTCAAAACCGTGAACCATTTTTGAAGTTATGTTTCGTTCACGCAAATTGAAGTTTCAAAAATTATTCTCATGAAAAGTATCTAATGCCGTCATTTGCCATTTCAGATTTAGGCTTTTTATGCGTAAAAAAAATTTGCGTCCTAGCAGAATTCACATAGTGGATAGATGTGACTTACCCCACCTGACCCTAAATATAAAATGATATATTTTACTAAGTTAAATCAAGCAAATAATTAGCTAATATACCTACAAAAGGATTATTTCCGACTTATAAACATTTGCAAATCAACATGGTACCTAGTTGGTTTTATGGGAAATTAACAATCATAAACTGTCAGTACCTTGACAATGAAATTTCTTTTTCTTCTTTCCTCGTGTGAGGAATGGATGGCGCCGCACGTCTTGTGCATTTGCCAGCGTCATGTCCATGAGTCTTCAACTTTAGTGTCTTGCGCTTGCGAACTCTTGTGGATTCGTATGGTGTGTTTATTTTAGCAGGTGGTAATTTTTAAAAACATAAATGTGGAAACGTATATATATTTCGCGAATATTTATTAAACCGGGTTTTATGTAGGTAATTAAATCATAGGATCACGGAGAGACTCAATGTATAAAAATTATATGTAGGATATAATAAGTAAATTACTATTTACAAACTTATTAGATAATATAAATATGTACATATTTACAATTTAATATTATTACTGTAAATAAAATCTGATAATAAATTATAAATATTAGGATTGTTAGTATGAAGGATAGAATTTATGTTGGTAGGAAGAAGCACTCGGAGGGATATTATACAATGGTAAAAAGAAGCATGGTCATATTTAGGACAAGCGAAAAATATATGGTCCAGGTCCCCAAAGTCCACATTCACATTGCGGGTTATAAACGATATGAAACCTTGCAAGGTGAGCTGGACAAGTGGTATGCCCTAAGCGCATTCTGATCAAAATTGTCGTAGCGATTTTACCAAGTCTCATAAAAGAAAACCAAGGTTTTAAGGGAATCTGTGGCTGAATATTGTAGTAGTGTTTTCCTTTTACTTGGCTACTTTCTCCCCAGACTCTATTCCAGGAGTCCTGAAGATACTGCCTGGGAAGAGCAATCAAGTCGTGAGCGTAATTTACAATGAAATTTTTTGGTTAGGTCAAAGAGGTATATGTACTGCGTACTAGAGAAGCTATTCAAAGCACAAATAGTTGTCATTTTTTGTATAATTAAACTAAAATCCGCTACAGCGCTTTACGAGATTAAATCGTCTAACCAACGATCACAACACGCAGGGCTAGTGCCATGGCACATTCGGATCATAATTTTTACTGCTATTCACTGCTGCACGTGCAGTCGCTTTGAGAGTTGAGCATCGAATGAACGAGAAGATGCTCATTGGCATATTTGCAGTGGTTGACAGTGCAAGTTAGAGATGTCCTGTCTGGTGTATACATAGAAGTCTTTGGGTTAGGTATGGTTATTTTATCCATTAATTAATCATTTAGCTGTTTTTCTGTTTAGCTGAGGACTTGTTATTACATGAAATGTATATTTATTGCCTAGATCACCATTTAAATACGATTATTTCACAAAAAACAACAATTTCAAAAAATTGTTAACCTGTTTGGCTTAGATCAAACGAAGCCAAATAAAAAAACCCGGTAACGGTGACAAGGACCTAAGATATTACGTTCGTCTTTTTTTTGCTTAATACCGAATGTATAGCGCTCTCCTTGTTGTCCATGAATGACGTCATATACCTACTACGGTTCTACTCGTAGATATTCAAAGATTGTGGCAGAAACCTAAGAAACCAACCAAAATCAAGAAAGAAAAAAGAATCACATTTTTTCTAGTGGTGTTCAAAAATGCTTAATGTCAAAAGCGTGGTACAAACTTTGTGCTTTTTTTTAAAAGCACGCTTTTTTAAGTGCTTAAGTTATAACGAGGAGAACTTAAGTCATCGGTAATAGTTCCATATTGGAAAATCTCCACTAAAAAATATGTTTTTTTTTTTCATTAAATGTTCACTTTATTCACCCTTAAACTAAGGTAGGTCCACTTATTCACAAATCACACAACCACATAATTATTGTATTAAAAATTAAATGAAATATTCATTTATTTCAGACATATTGGGTCCATAATACATATAAATTAATAAACATTAAACACTCAAAATAAATATTATTGCGTGTCCTATCACAGATTGTAATCAAAAGCACAACAAAAAACATAAAGCGTACCAAAGTAAGCGTAGGTGTATATTACGTGAGCCGGCCTGAGTTCACGCTTTCGCGCGAGAGTCGTAGAAAGCGTGCCGCGTCCAAAAGCAAGCGATGACTGGCTGCCCGACCGCTGCCGCGATATCTCGGTAAGCACAAGCAGCTCCGCTTTAGTAAACGCGGCGCTTTTACCTACTACTCGCTCATTGCGCTCGCGCCGCGTAGTTCCGTACGCAGCGCGTGCGATGCACAACGCTCTAAGTCTAGGCGCTGCGCGATATAAAAAGCGCCAAGTGAGAGCCACGAAAGCGGGCGTTGTACGTTGTGGGCCAAAAGCGGACCCGCTTTGGATGCTTTGTGCTTTTTTAACCACCACTAATTTTTTCTCCATATAAAAAAACACTCTGTGTATAATATCACAGATACTATGGATATTCATTAAATTATTTTTCTTTCTTATTAAAAAATTACATGTGAAATTAATTTTGGTTTTTAGTGATTTTAGATAAATTTATACGTCATAAAAATGGGCAAGTTTACAATGCCAACATTACAACAATTTATAGCAAAAAAGGTACCTATTGAGCGGCTGCTTGCCTCCTGCATCCATCGGCATTCGGCTCCCCGCGGTTCTGACTACATCATCGGTCCACTTAGTGGGCTGATTACTTCTTAACCCGCGCGTCCACTGGGTCGGAATCGGAGCGTACGGAGCGGAAGGATTCGTTGCTTTTTATTCATTTGTATGATACAGCGTGCACTGGATCGGCATAACTGCGCCAGAGATCGGTATTTCTGCCGGTGACGTCATCCGCAGTGAACGCACCATTCGAATCCCGATCGCTTTGAGTTCTGACACAAAATAGAACAGAAGTCAATCACATGTATGTACTTCACTTTGTATACCTACGCTCGGCGCTCGCGCTAGGGCCGTCAGCTTTGGCTTATGCACAAAAAACTATCGTGGTATTGGCACTCGTATCTAGTTGTTTGATTTATTGTTGAGAATGAAACGAGAAGAACGGAAATATAACAACTAAAATATTCCAATTTTAATGTTAGTCGCGTAAAACGGGCGCGGCGCGGTGCGGTGGCCGCGGTCGGCTTGCCTCGCTAAGCAAAACCTACCCTAGCTTTAATTACTTACCTACCTACCTAACTGTTCTGTGTTACGTTAAAACGAACCGTCGAAATACAAACAAATACCTTACCTCTCTGAAACAAATGGTAGCTTAAAAACGACAATTCACTGTTTAATGTTGAATTTAAACAACCGTCCACTAAACTATTGTGGCGTGTGTACGCGCCACAATATTTGTACAGTTGCTATAATTATAATCTATGTTTTATATTTGTGTATCGCCTGTGGTATTCGAACGAATGGAACGAATCCATAGTTCGGCAGCGCCCCCTGGTGCCACAAAAACAACACTCCTATCTTCTCGATCTCTACGTCGCGAGCGCACACGTCGCTCCGTATTTTATAGTATTTTAATTGTGTAAAGTAGTTTATGTGGCCGGAGAGGCATTTTTATGTGTAGCTGTAAATTGTGTACTGTACGGCAATTATACACCTGATCCTGGATACTGAAGTTTCACTAACAACATCCACGAGCTACACCAACGCCTTCACCACCCCTGCCAAACTATTATAACAGCTTTTTTTGTTACTCCATTTTTGTACAAGGTAGTTCACAGCCGCGTGTCTCAAGCGGATGGCACTCGCGCTCGCACTACTCCGAAAGACTCCGAGACATCGTGTCGGTGAGCGGTGTCTATGTGTGCGTTGCTCGAGCGCACTTACTATGCACATTGAGTTCTGTTCTATTTTGTGGTTCTGACGTGTTTGCGACGCTCACTACTGTGCATACCTACCTACATTTACATTCACGACGAACGAAGAAGTTTTAATTACTTTAGTGGAAAGATATGAAGAACTTTACAATCAAAAACATCAACATTATCATAACCAACAGAGGCGAGACAATATACATATAGTGAAGTTCAAAGAATTTGGTTCGAGACATATGAATATATCCAAAAAATCTTTTTTCATCTTCTAATAAATCAAAATACAATGTATGGAATTCTCCGAAAATATGCCTTTTTAAGTTTATGTTATGAACCCACATCTTTCGTTTCCTTTTGTTTTTGTTTTCATCTGCTGATAATAAACAACTAATGATAACAATATCCTCGTCGCTATCTTCCATAATGTGAATACGTGCACAGGCGAACTCGATTGCTTTGAAAATAACTATATTGCCGATGCAAAATCCGAATGCAGTAGACGCACCCTATCGGCATTTTGTAAATAACGACGCCTCGTACGCTCCGTACGCTCCGATTCCGACGCAGTGGACGCGCGGCTTTATACCTACTCGTAAATGTATGGAGAGCTGATAAAATTAGTATGAAATCTTTCGCAGCACTCGAGTGGTAAAATAGATTTTATAATAATTTTATCAGCTCTCCATACATCTAAGTACCTATTTATGCATACGTGTAAGAAGCAAACTCCACAGAATTCGCCCTATTTACATAGCGCAAACTCATAAATACGTTTTTGATTAAACGGTGTTGAAAATCGATTAGTAATTTTAGCAGTAAGAATCTGTCATTAGATGATTAAACAAAATGTTGGTACTGGTATCGATCGATCGCCGGTCCTGGGTCAAGATATAGAGCGAGAGTCTTTCGGCTTTCTCATTACATAATCTGCATTACAGTTTATGTTAAATCACTAATAGGAAACACGTATAGCAGAAACATTAAAAGCGCGAGCGAAGCGAGCGCGAAAAATTTCATATTTGTATTGTATTTCAGAAAACACGTATGGCAATTCAAACATGAATTACATATCAGTCAGTCAGTATAAACGCGCGTGCTATATAACAAAGTACAGTAGAAACATGAAAAGCGCGAGCGAAGCGAACGCAATTTTTTTATAATTGCTGTATTGTATTTCAGAAAACACGTATGGCAATCTAAACATAAATTACATGTCAGTCAATATAAACGCGCTTGCTATAATAATTAAAAGCGCGAGCGCGAAAAGTTTTATATTTATTTTCCTTATGTATTTCACAAAATATGTATGGCAATTCAAACATCATTCTTGCTCTGCCCCTGGACGACCGGCGCGCGGGGGGGGGGGTTTGAACCCCCAAATAGCACATGCGCAATAAGATAATTACCTTGAAATATGCGTGTAATAACAAATCATATAGTCAGATTAAGATACCTATGGTGGAACTGTTTAAGACAGATTAATTTTTAATGTAGGTAGAGGAAAATAATTACACTCAAACAAATAAAAACACATAAGTATACAATAAAATACCAATTTGTGCTCTTTTCTTAATGCACCTATATCTTCTTTCCTGGTAAATTGTTAAGGGTGCTGTATACGCAGATCCACTGTCTCGCTGGCGCATTGCGACATTTATGAAGATATTAAATAATTGAATTTACTTACGCAAAATCTGGCTAAACTATATGATCATGAATAACATTACAACTGTTTAACAAAAATATCATATTAATCCAAACAAGATTTCATAAATACAACGGTAACAAAGTTTTTTTTCATTCGTAACCGTTTTTATGTATGAAAACTTATTTGGATTAATATGATATTTTTGTTGAACAATTGTAATGTTATTCATAATCATATAGTTTAACCAGATTTTGCGTAAGTAAATTCAGTCATTTAATATCTTCAAAAACGTCGCAATGCGCGAGCGAGACAGTGGATCTGCGTATACAGCAGCCTTAAGCCTTTAACATAGGCCAAACGCGTCTTTTTAACTAATCATACTGAAGAATCTATGAATTCGACAGACATGAAAAAAATATCACCAATAAGATCATTCTGCACCTGTACTTATCAATTGAACAAAATATTCGATTACTAGGTACATTATGAATAAAAAAAATACTTTAAGAACGCCTTTCCAGTCACAAAGTGTACAATGCCGCGTTAAGGAAGATTGCGTCATTAAATATTTTTACACCCTCGGATAGGAAATTTAAAAATAAACAAGCTCATTTAATCATTTTATTTTTAGAGCCAAAATTAAGTCTGTTTAATAATATTTTGCGTTATTTTGCGGCGAGCCAAGGGCGAGGCCTTTGGCGGGGCGTGAATCAGTCTGCCCCGGCATGTGCCAACGGGTGGACGCGCTGCTGTTTTTTTTCAAAATATTTTACATGTTTTTCTTATTTGCATGAATATTATCAATTAAACAGCCAATAAATAGGTATTGACTATACGAAAAAGTCGGTTTTAGAGCCATTTGATTAGTTCTTAGTGACTTTAATGTCAGTAAAAGTATTTGGAACAATAATAGATCGTATAGTCGTAGAAGGTCAGTATAGGTATTTTAAACTCTTTTGGCAGGGTAGGGTTCCAATCGAACTAAATTAGCGTTAGGCCCCCCCATACACGTTCAATTTTATTGATCAATCTTTGTGATTGATCAATGTTATTGATCGTTTAGGGTTAGTATTGGTCAATGTTTTTCGGTTTACAGTATGGCATTGATACAGTACATTGACGGAAGTGGTCTCGTCAATTTTATCTATACATATAATAAAACTGTAGAGATAAAAAAGTCTGTAATTGCAAGATATCAAGAAAAAAATGACACAGGTTGGCTTAAAATTAGCCGCTGATCACGTTAAGCCACTTTTTAAACACTTTGTCTGTTTGTTTGTTATGACTGAACTCCTAAAATTCTGAATGGATTTTCATGCGGTTTTCACTAATATGCTTAGAAATAACCGGCGCTTAAAATAGGATATATTAAAGTTGATATATCGTTAAAAAAAATTGATGACAATTATTGAGATTTCATTACGAAACGAATCGGAGTTTTAAACAACATGGCCGATTGCTGTTTTTTTTTTTGCTACTAACAGTAAGTTGTAAGTTACCACATATTGTCACAGATTAGAAAAAAAAACAATCGACTACAATCTGTGCCACAATGACCAAAGAGTAATATTAGTACCTACCGCTACTCTAAGAGAATCAAAACAATATATAGGTTTCTTATTTATATTTTTACAGGTTGTTTAGCATTTTAGAAGCTAAATACATACATATACCAACAAATATTAAATAATGTGAGAGATGTTTTTTTTATTTTGGCATTAGACGACATTTTTATTTAGCCAATGATACGAAATATTTCATGAAAAATGTTTTAAAAGGGTACTTAGATGTATATAATTATACATTAACGTAAGATATTAGGGTAAATATTTTAGGTCTGTGGGCTTTTGTTTGTTATATAGGAAATGCATGAACTAAGCTATTATTAGACTAACTAAACGTAGAAATAACACAATACATGCGTGCGAAGCCGCGGGCAAAAGCTAGTTGATCAATAAAATTGAACGTGTATGGGGGCCTTAAATTTTCGTTCACAAACGTCTCAAAATTTTTTCCACGTTCCAGCCTAAGTAAACATTAAACACGCTACTGAATTACGCCACTTATTATTAGGGTGATGGGTCAAAATGATTGTTCCAGTCACACATTGGCGTTTAGGTATTTTCAAATTTACCCGTGTCTTGACTAAGTAGTATATTAGATATCTGTGCATCAGTGTCATTAAAAATCTGATTCGAAGATGGGGGGTATCAGTAAAGCAGCTAGGCGTAAAAGCAATATTGGACGCCAACTGGTCTAGTGGTAACGTCTTACCTAGCTACCTATTATTATTAGTACCTACATCACAAGACATAATATACCAAGTCGTACCTAATCATAGTTACAATTATTATTTTCTTTTTTATTGGTTTGTATTTATCGTGTCGGCTGGACTATCTAACCTTAGACTAACCTCATCATCATCATCACCATCATCATCATCACCACCACCACCATCATCATCATTATCATCAGCCTGAAGACGTCCACGGCTGAACATAAGCTCCCCATAGAGTGCCACTTTGAGCGGCTGCTTACCTCCTGCATCCATCGGCTTCCCGCGGTTCTGACCAGTGGCAGGTGCGCCACCTATCACCTTTCCCCCTTCCTTCTCTCTTTCCCATAGTATATGATAGGAGGAGGAATTACAACTAAGTTCATATTTTTACTTTTATCCCCTCTCCCGAGGAACCCGTGCTGAATTTCGGGATTAAAAGTAAGTATATCCTATACCTACTTCGTAATATGAACTAAAATCATGCCAAGTTTCATTTGAATCCATTCAGTAGTTTCGGCGAAATGCTCAGGCAAGATACAGACAGACAGACGGACAGACAGACTGACAAAAATGAAAAAAAGTATACTTAGATACTTTTTTGATTGTAAATACATACACAGAATACAATACAACACCCATCATAGAACAAACATCGATGTACATCACACAAATGTTTGTCCCAGGTGGGAATTGAACTCACAACCTATAGTTCAGAAGGCAAAGCTACTACAAACTGAGCTATCAGGGCAATCATAATGGAGCCCTCAAAAAAAATTCAATACATTATCTTCAATGTACAGATTTGGACCTGTTACAGTTTTATTATAAGTAATATAGATAGATATATTATATAAGTAATAAACCGGGCACCATCATATTATTATAATAGGTAGATATATTTTTCACGGAGTTTCATCTGGAATTGGTTTTATCTTTGACAAACTCTAGCTCATTGTCAAACCTGCGAGTGTGGCGCCCCAGGTGGCTCTTATTAATAACTTTGTGTCCAACGCTCAAGGTCATTGGCGCATGTTAAACTCTTAATTACCGCGCTTGGCATTGGACTGCCGATGCCGGCGTCATGGGGGGGATCCCCTGCGCCTGGCTGTCGATCATCGGCTATCGTCAACTAATGAGTGTATAGTATTTAAGTACTTATATCATTATGCACTACTTTACAGAGGATTTACGATGAGAGGAAAGATCCGACTTGGGTTCGATTGGAGAATGATATGAGAGAAAACCAAGAAAAGGGAATTAAGCCTTACAATGAAACTGTAGGCGTGTGGTTACGATTTTTAAGAGATTTAAAATGTTACTTCTACCTTCAAGGTAGGTTTTTTAAATATTTTTGCAACTATTTAAATGCGGTTGGGCTCTACTGACCTGTCATCATCATCAACCGGAAGACGTCCACTGCTGAACATAGGGCTCCCACATGGAGCGCCACTTTGACCGGTTAATTGCCTCCTGCATCAATTGGCTCCCCACGGTTCTGATCGTCAGTCTATCTAGTGGGGGGCTGGCCTACGCTGCGTCTTCCGGTTCGTGATCGCCACTCGAGAACTTTTCTCCCAATCGGTTGTCAGTTCTACGAGCGACGTGGCTTGCCCGCAGCCCATTGCCATTTCAACACTAATTTTGAAAGCTTATAGTCGGTACTCAAATTTAGTTCTGCGGATCTCCTCATTTCGGAGTTTATCACACAAGAAACCCCCCCCATGAGGCCAATAGTAAGAGACCACGTCTAGACTCACGCTCAGTGCCATATGTCATCTATCTAATCACCGACCTTTAGGTACAGCTGTCTAAAGTGAGAGGCCTCTGATGTGTGGTTTTTGGTGGGTGGGTAGCTATATAGGGATAGAGAGGGCCATAGGGCCGTGCTAGGAGAAGATTAGACTATAATATCTACATGCATTTATACTTAAGCACCTACTACTTATTTGATATTTTTATTATTAGCACGTCGAAGAAGCAGGAAACTTCTTAAGGACGTTGGACCGCCTTGGTACTGCGAGTTGTCATTAATTCAACGCGAAGTCCTTAATAATCTCAAGAGCTTTATACACCAAGATTTACTAGAGGATTTGCCGTTTCGCACACGAAAGGCGCTTAGCGACCTCGGAGTTACATTAAAACTTTCAAGGGATACTTTAATGAGAGCTATGGTTGACTCGATTGAAGACCCTGGAGTTTTTATTTGGAATCTTTACAAAGCCGTGTACAAAAGATCACCGAGCGAGCTACGAGGAAGTGAGTCATTCTATAGTGTTATACGTTATACAAATCTTACACAATAGATTCACAGGATTATGATTGTAAGATATTATAACTGCCTACCTCTATACTAAGTAGGCTATTTGGGCAAGCCCATATCATCACCTATAGGTACTTGTACTTATGCAATTTCAACAGAACGCAGCAATAGATGACAGCAAATGCATCGCTAATAATAACTGGTTCTTATAATGGGGAAGAAAGGTTCTCGAGTTGCGACCACGAACCGGAAGACGCAGCGTAGGCCGGCCCCCCACTCGGTGGACTGACGATGTGAAAACCGCGGGGAGCCGATGGATGCAGGAAGCGAGAAGCCGCTCATGGTGGCACTCTCTGGGGGAGGCCTATGTTCAGCAGTGGACGTCTTCAGGCTGTTTATGATGATGATGATGATGATGATAATTGGGAACAGCTATTTAGGGATCTACGTAGGGTAGGGTAGGTGGTATAATATAGGTACTTAGTAAGTAGCCTACTGACCTGACATGTACCTTATAAGTCGCATTGACTATTTTAAGACTATTAAAGAAACTCAGGCCATGATCTATCTATCTACTAATTATGATTTCAGCATACGACATGAATTCGATTATTTTGATGTCAAGCTTAGTATTTATTGATTTGGAGGAATGCATTAAAAACTTGGAAGAGATCACGCGCCAAGAAAAACCACCACCACCAAAACCAAAAGAAAGTAAGGCAACTTTTTATTTTACTTGGCAAAGGTTTTACTTTTTATCCGAAAAACTTATGCGGTGTAACATAACATGGTGCGGCAACCGTTTTTTTTTCTCTTTGTATTTAATGTTTTGTATTAAATATGACATACATTTTATTATAGTAATAGAGAATGAGATTTTGCTGTGAAAATCGTTATCAATAAAATTCAATTGAGTAATGTTACTTCGTATCGCATGATACGGATAGTATTTGTGGTATAATGTCACCCGCACCATGCTATACCGCATTGACAATATTGCAGTTAGGGTTGCGTGAAAAGTTTAAAAAAGGCAATTTACGATAAGATCCACCAGCAGAGCTATTTAAGTGTTCTGGTACCTACTAGAAAGAAAGAAAACACATTTACTCAAGACATCACGCCAACTAATACGGCAATACCACAAAGTTACCAACACGATGCCTACACACAACGTTTCATGTAAAAAATACGGGAGTGTTGTGTGATACGTAAGCTTAGGCAGTAAGCACTATATAATTATATCCACCTAGATTTATTTACGTTTCAGGATCATCGAAATATTATGAACCGAAAGTTCGTTACGGTGTATACCTCCAAAAAATGGACGTGCCACTTGTCTGTAATCATGGGTCTGGCAAAGAAAAAAAACCTAACCAAGTGCCGCTAGAATACAAACTTCGATTGAGGAGCGAAAATGTAAATAATTCAAAAATAAACAAAAAGCATTTTAGGTACCATAATAAATCTGTTAATCATCGAAAATGTGCAAACAAATACTAGAAGAAGGTCGGTTCGGGCGGCTACTTCCCGGATTCCGTTAAAACTTGAAACGCTCTATTTCGTTGTGGGCGGTTATGGCAGTTTCAAAGCAAAATTATTATCTTCGTATGTAATGTAGGTACCTAACCTAGGTTTTGTTTAATTTTTGATAAAAGCCCGCATGTCAGTTACCGTTTAGGTATGTACCTATTAATACGTGCGTATTAGTTATATATAAGTACCTAATGGTATTATTTCTTTATAATATAAATATTTCTTTGCAGAGTTACGAGGCTTTGTGCCAAAATGAGGCGTTCGTAAGTTTTATTTTACTATTACCAATAGTGCAATAAATTCCAAACTTTATTTAAATCTAATTTTTTAAAGGGGCTTTTAAACAGTGTTTATGCCAGCCCCATCGTAATACACACATACACTCCTTGGAGCACAAGCTTTTATTAGGTACTAGCTGACCCGCCCCGGCTTCGCACGGGTTAATTAGTTTTACGCCTTATCTCAGTCTAAAGGAAGAGAGAAGGAAGAGGGAAAAAATAAGGAAAAAGGATGAATGCATGAATAATCTTTCCCATAATACAGGATAGGAGTGGCTTTTGACCTAATACTAAAGGTTGAATGTCTGTAATTTCTGAACCACAAAACCGACGACCTTGAAATATTTACGGGACAATATTTAAAACACCCCCATTCAAAAAAGAATGAATGAAATCGGACCACACGTTAATGAATTACAAATAAGTACATATTTTTACTTTCAGCCCCTCTCCCGCAGGAACCGTGCTGAATTTCGGGTTTAAAAGTATCCTATAGCCTACCTCGTAATGTGAACTCAAATCATGCTATAAGTTTCATTTCAATCCATTCAGTAGTTTCGGCCTGATACTCAGCCAAGGTACAGACAGACAGACAAAAATTAAAAAAATATAGTTTTGGCTTTAGTATCGATTATAACTCCAACAAAAATTTTCTAAATATCTTTAATGTACAGAATTGACCCTGTTACAGTTTTATTATAAGTATGTATACCTACTTCACGTCACGACGACTTTATTTATTTATTTATTACTCACTAGTTGCGCGCCGCGGTTTCACCTGCGGTCTGCATTCCAAATTGGATCAGTAATGGATTGGATTGGTAATGGATCGTCGACAATGGTGGTCGTGTGACAGTGAGGTGTGTGCATCATACCTCATTGTCGTGTGCTCCTGGTCCCGGGGCGTAACATAAGAATTGGACCACCTCATCTCTCCCGCGGGTGCCACTTGTCTGTCCCCAAACAGGGAACAACCCCAATGAACCGGCTATAAAGGGAATATCCAGAGAAAGGGCAGCAGCATTCGATCTCCTCGGTCTGCATAATCTATCTGCCGGTAATCTATCTGCGTCTGCCGGTTCTCTGCGCAGATTACGTAATTTCCTTCCCATTACCACCAAAACTGTTCTTGCTCAATCACTTCTCCTTCCGATATTAGATTATGCCGATGCCTGCTACTTGGACTTAACCGAAGAGCAGCTCAACAAACTTGAACGTCTGCAAAACTTTTGCATTCGTTTCATATTTGGTCTACGAAAGTATGACCACATCTCACAATTCCGTAACAAGCTCAAATGGTTACCAATCCGCCTTCGCCGGAATACTCACATTCTTTCCCTTCTTTATAGCATTCTATTTCTCCCCTCCACTCCTCCCTATCTGAAAGAACGTTTCAGATTTCTTCACCAGTCTCATGCTCGCTCCTTACGTAGTTCAGAAAACCTACTTTTGAAACCTCCTGTCCACACGTCCCAATTCTACCACAAATCTTTTTCTGTGCAAGCCGTCATGCTCTGGAATGAGCTCCCAGTGCCTATCAGGCAAGCAAAGTCATTGTCAGTTTTCAAGACTATGGTGAAGACTCATTACTTATCCAATCTGAGCTAGTATTATTTTTAATTATAAGTACTTATGTTTACAAATTTAGTTATATTGATATGTAGATATACGTATATGTAGGTACCTATATCTGTGATAGTATGTATGTATAATATTATTATAATATAATAATTATAATATTATATTATTAATGTAGTGTGTATGTTTATGTATGTATGTCGTATTATATGTATTTTAGAAGTTTTAGGATTTAGTATTCATATCTAATTTTGTATTTACTGTACATCGCCAACCTCCCTAATTCATAATCTGTTTCTGTCCATCCAAAGGTTGTCTGGAAGAGATCGCTTTAAGCGATAAGACCGCCCATTGTACTACCTTTTGTCAAATAATTCATATTGTCATGTATCTTTGTGTATGTTTTGGTGTACAATAAAGCATTCTTCTATTCTATTCTATTCTAATCTACTGCGATCATAAACAAGCTAATAACGGCCATTGATATTCCCTTGGCCTTTGGAATATTAGGTGGGTAGGTACCCTATATCGTCTACCGGTGGTTGTTCGGTAGGTATTTGGTATTCAGAAAATACAGTATATAGGCACCTGTTTAATTACTTATAACTTCTTATATTTATGTATAGTTGGAAAAACGAAAAGATAGAAACAGAAAAGCCGCGCAAAAAGAGAGAGTTTGCCGTTACAAGTTTTGGGAACCGCCTAGCACATTACGTGAGTACCTATATACCTATAGTACACACTTTGTGGCAGGTATTTCATAATAGTAATTCATTATGATATTTATGATACTAGTGTGCTAAGTTGATCATTGCACTCGACGCGGTATTATGAGCACGAAAAGGGAGCCGAGAGTGTAATGATCAATGCATACGACGTTTTTCATCACAGTTGCGAGGAAACAACAACCTTGAACTTGAACTGTTATTAACTTTTGTGAAAATGTCATTCAGGATTCTTATCTTCACGCGCCGTATGCCCTAGTGAAAGTGTTTTATATTTATTACCTAAGTAATAGGTACCTACGGCGCGTGAAAATAAGAAACTTGCCCATTTTTCACAAAACTTAATAGGAATACAAGTCTGTTTTTTCCTCGCAGCCGCGATGAAAAACGTCGTATGACACGCGGGTGCCTTGATCATTACACTTGTATCATAATGTATTATAATATCTTATCATCAGTATCACAGATTTGATTTTTCGTGAATCTATGTAAGTAAAAGTATAATCCGGTTTTATTCTTCTATACACGTATATAACTATAACTTGCAGTGAGATACAAACATAACTGAATCGGGTTATCATCATAAAACTCTAGTGCAGTAATCTTGTCTTCTAATTTAATAAGATGATCTTTGATCTTTTCTTTTTCTTTTTTCAACCAGCACTACCACTCGTTCCACACTACACAAAGGTTAACTGGAAGAAAATGCTACTTAGCATTAAGTTCGCCTATGTACTTGATTATCTTGTGCAATAAAGCATTTTCTATCTATCTATCTATCTAAATGCTAAGTATTTGTTATTCTCCCCTTACGTAATAGCTGTATTCATTTTTCAGGTAATACTGACCCGAAAATGGCTGCATATGTAGAAAAACTGAAAATGATGAAATTGAAGGCAAGACTTCGGTGTCATGCCCCGTACGCGAATGTGCAGTATAAGATTCGTGGTGTTTCATATATAGCTGGTCGCCCTCAATACCAAATAGCAAGTAAGATTTCTATTCTCTTACGGTTTGCAGTCACAGTTGGGGTGGTGTTTGTTAGATTTAGGTATCAGAAGACATGAAGCACCTGCAAGCTATAGGTAACGATCTATAGAATCAGAGTTCATGTCTAGCTGTAATCTCCACAGTCTCCTATTACCCATTATAGTAACCTAACCTAATTGCGATCAATGAGTGGTTGTCGACTTGTTGTTGAGGCATCATCGATAGATCCTAGTATATGGGCCCACTCTGGAGGTACCTACCGACTACAGTTTGTAGAACAAAAAAGAAGTAAGTATACCTACTTACCAAAAGATGAATAGATGGGACGTCCCATCAATTCATCCTTTTCCCCTATAATTTTCCACAGACGTCGGTTTATTGCCATCTGGATACATACCCATCAACGGAGGAATCGTGTGTGTTTTTGGCGACATGGTAACTACTATACAGGGTTATTGGAAGTACCCGAGAGAAGTTAAAGAGAAATGCGTTACAGGCTGCGATTGTTTGACTAGATGGTAAATGACAATATGTAAATAGTACATTATGATGCAAGTGTGTAATGATCAATGCACACGCATGTCATACGACGTTTTTCATCACAGTTGCGAGGAAAAAAACAGAGTTGTATTGTTAGTTATCTTTGTGAAAAATGTAGTGCAAGCTTCTTATTTTCACGCGCCGTCAGAGAAAAACAGTGTTGATTGCGCGAACAAAACTGACATCGACCTAAACGAAACGAAACGAAACGAAAACTGGGACTGGAACTGGAAGTGGAACTAGAACGAACGAGTAAAAAGCAAACGTCTGAAATTTGTTTGGATTTTGGTTCTAAAAGCGGTGGCAGAAGAGCCGCTTTACGAGCAACTGTGATGAAAATAAATAAATAAAAACGATACCGACACAGTCGAGCTCCCTGTTTTAATTTCGAATCCATCCGAAATTAATTCAAATCTGCGCTCTCCGCATCTTCTTCGTCTACATATTTTATCATTAAAAAATCTGAATCGGAACCTTGTCCGCATAGATTGTTAATCACGCAGCCCTCTGCGACCAGAAATTTTCCAAAATAATTATGAAAAACGTTTGAAGAATGACAGCCTCTGTGGTGTGGTGGTTGACCAGGTTGGCTCAAACCCAGAGGCGGCTAGATCGATTCCCGCGACAGGGCAAGTATTTGTGCACACAAAAAAGCGCAAATACTTGTTCTGTGCCTGGGTATTGTGGGACCATGACCCTCGTAGTTCCTGGGTCCGTAGATACAGGGAATCCTAGCTGGGGTTCAGGATCTATGTATGTGTTTATTGGGCGTTATTATTTATTTATAATATTACCAAGCCAAAATAAGATCCATTCTTTCCCTGCCATCCAAGGAAAGCGTGACGATACGATTTAACATTCATTTTTTTAGGGAGGAAATTGTAATGAGTTATCTAAAAGAATCCAAATGTAAATGTGGACATCTCTATGATTACTACCATACTGGAAAATCTAAAGAAAAGTATTTTTACCCACCGTCAAGACACGGGCCAATGTGGTTCGATGAAGCTAAAATCTTTCAAATGGATCCGATGGAAGATTTCATTAAAGATACTGTAAAAGATGCTATATTATCTTCGAAAGACTCGGTAACTGTTGTTTAGGTTGTATGCTTATATCATATTGTGTAAAGGCCTAAGTTCGTTTGTAGAGGTACCCATGCATAGGTGCGTACCTCTATAAAAAAACGTAGATCCAGGTAGGTACTTATGAGGTGCTTACCTGGATGGAGCTATCTACCTTATTTTTGTACACCATAATTGATATAGCTATACGTACTTAACTAGCATCAAATACATTTTAATATTACATTTTCAGACCAGTTCTTCAGTTGCTTCTTTATCTGCAGCAGGCGTAAAAATAAAAGATCTACTTGCGGTTTGTATTATTTTAAAAATCTGCTTATTAAGTATAATATTTATTTACCTAATACACTAATCAATAATTTTCAATTTAGGCATTTTTAGCTGATTTATCAGATACTGCATTGCTGATCCCTCATTTGCCAAATGCTTGTCTTTTGAACAATCTTCAAGAATGGGTCAGGAACCGAGTTCAGGGAAAAATTGATGCAAAGCAGCACAGTACGTTCTTGTTTATTTTATTGACTTCGCTTCTCGTACCTATATAAATCTTACATAAAATACCTACGGTACTATTATTATACTACTGAGTAGACAGAAACTGCAATCTACCTATATGAGCTTGATTATAACAAATACAATTAACCAGGTGGATCAACAACAAGGTCCGGTACGATGTATTAGAATTTTCGATAAACTTGGTATCCACGTGAACTCACGCCGTTTTCGCACATACTTGCATTGACATTCGGAGAAATCGACGTTGATGCACCAAAGTCGAAGCTCATCACAGCATATATAGAAAACCACGGGGAGCCGTTGGACGCAAGAGACCTTGCCCGTTGCTTTATATACTTGTGATGAGAATCAGTATCAGCCAATTAAAGTTGCGTTCTATGGGGGATATGTTCAGCAGTGAACGTCTTCCAGCCCCAGCTGGTGATGAATAAAAGCAAGATCATTTTGATGTCTCTTTACTATATAATATCTATAGGATAGACATTTTAAGCGGTTCAAGTCACAGACGTGTTATTTCCGTGGTCCTGATAAACCATATATGTAAATAACAATTTTGGAGAAAAAGGGGAATATTAAAATGGACAGTTCTTCAATGCATTGCATTGAAAACTGAACCCGTATAGCTCGTTAGAGCGTTTCACACAGGTTGATTTGAGTTCGTGGGTTTAAAATCGAGTAGATAAGTTGAGGTAGGTTAGGTAGGATGTAGGTAAGTCTTCAGGATGTAGGTACTATCAGTTTGTATTGTATTTTTACAGAGCAACTTATACTACAGTCGCAACGCTGTTGGCTCGACTTGAAACATATGGATTTTAGAGCGCGAGCTTACAGAATACCATTTACCCCTAAGGAGATTCAGCATATGGATTGGTCTCATAGATATATGATCCAGGATCTGGTAAGTCGATTTATTAATTAAGGTATTTTTCTGCAATGCAGAAGCTCCAGCACCCCGATTTACAATCGATGGATTGTCCACGCGGGGCGCGAATTAAGTAGGGCATGAAAATGTGAGTGTTTTTTTTTCAGTTCCATATATTAATGGAAGATTTTGTGTCGAGGAATCGGGTAAAACAATTGGAGCAGACGCGACTTTGGTGGCCTACAACCAAATTTGACGCATATCCAAGCAAAGCATTTTTGTAAGTTATTATTTGCATACTTTAGTGCCACCTCAGACCTTACAGCACCTAGCTTATCGTTACATAAACCACTAATTTCTATCCTAAATCCCTGAGCCTCAAATCATTCGTCATAGAATGGTCCGTAGTACTCACCAGAAACAAGTCTGTAATTTTCTTTCAAGCCAAAATTATTTTATTAATCCTAATTTAGTAGGTACACTGAGAAAAAAAATAGGTTACGGTTACGTTTTGTCGGACAACGTAACATATTAGGTAAACACAACCGAGTGCACTTGTTAATACAGATTTTGTGATTTTTGTGATATTACTAACTCATTAGGTTATTTTAACCTTTTACCCAGTTAGGTTAACCAGTTAGTTAATCACCTAACTGGGTAAAAGGTTAAAATAACCTAATGAGTTAGTAAAATCACAAAAATCACAAAATCTGTATTAACAAGTGCACTCGGTTGTGTTTACCTAATATGTTACGTTGTCCGACAAAACGTAACCGTAACCTATTTTTTTTCTCAGTGTAGGTACCTACTAAATTACTAACTACCTACCTATATAAGGCTGACCCAACACATTGGGCGGTAGCGATCCTCGAACGACTTCGCGCGATATTGACATCGTGCGACACACGCCGCACGATGGTAAAATGTCGCAGCTATAACGCGGCGATATCGCTACCGCCCAATGTGGGGACATCCTAAGTGTAATCTAAGATACCCTTTTCATCATCAACAGCCTGAAGACGTCCACTGCTGAATATAGGTTTCCCCATAGAGCGCCACTTTGAGCGGCTGCTCGCTTAAATTCCTACATCTATCGACTCCTCGCGGCTTTCACCAGATCGTCGGGCCAGCCTACGCTGCGTCTTCCGGTTCGTGAACACCACTCGAAAACCTTTCTTCCCCATCGGTTGTCAGTTCTACGAGTGATGTGGCCTGCCCATTGCCATTTCAGCTTGCTAATTCTAATAGTTATATCGGTCACTTTAGTTCCCCTTACCCCTTTAGGTACCCTATTACTTTACTCTAATTTCTATGAGTTGCGTTATTTTTTCAGGGACATTTTCTTTACTTACATGCCTGGACGCATGAAGGACACATTCTTGATTAACCCATACAGCTCGCAGAATACACCCAAATATGGAGCCAAAACTTGCCCATTAAGGATATAATATAAAATCAGTAGGTAGGTACTAATTATAATAAAATTCTCACACTGTAAAAGTTAGGAACATACCTATCTTATAGCTATTATTATTTATTCTTATCTAACGTCTAGTGTTTGTTATCAAAATCTTGTTTCTAATCAGTAAATTGTGACAGTTTAAGTTGGTAACTTGTTGGATTATTGTGTGTAAGTAAAATACCTAATTAAAATGTTATTGTTGTTACCTAACCTTAGGACCTTCTCCCATTACGATACGCCCAGGTGACTCTAGTAGGTATCTTGCGAGTCTCTGAGACTAGTCGCCGCGGAGTATCGCACACAGTACATTTGTATCGGTGCTCGCTTTCGAAAGGTGCTCACACACTGCGCTGCCGATGCCGGTGTCGTATCATACCCGCCGCGCCTATGCGGTCGCCCGCGCGTCGCGTCTCCTACGCATCGATGACGTCTTGTTCTTTTCTGTTTCTATAAAACAGAAAGCGCTATTTCGTCACTGGGATCTCGAACATCGACATAAAGTCAGCGTTTTGTTATTTTTAAGTAGCGTAATGTGCGAACGTCGAGTTGTCAATAAGTATTTCAGCTAGTATATTCCTACGTGTTTCGTAATGGGAGAAGGGCCTTATTTAGGATCTACATAATGATTTAAAAGAGTGAAATAAATAGATAAGTACTTAATGTAACAATAAATAAATTAATATACATTAATGTGTCTTTCAATTTTGTACAAACGCACTGGATCCGCTGTCGCATTATTCTGAAGCCGGTGAGCCGGTGGGTTGTAGCTCTATGGGTTGTAGACTTGACCCAATGGTTCGAGTACCTAAATATCGATAATTTTTCTTTTGGAACTAAGGATTACGACCCATGAACAGATATTTTTATTTTAATGTTAGGTAAGTTGGTAGGTTATAGGTATATAATATTACGTGATACGTAGTATTTCTTAGTCATCTGTGATTACGTGTGGTCACTGCGGTGTGCGAATAGGACCATACCCCATCTTTTCCCATGGGTGCCGTAACTGCCGTAAGAAAGAATATTCAGGGAATGGGTAACAGCATTCTCTCCTCTGCCTCTGTTCAGCAGTGGACACTGAAGTACCTACTTATAGATGCCCTGCGGTTTGGGCTCGCTAGACTCCCGCGACGAGACAAGTAGGTAGCATTGTACATAGTTACCTAGATAATTATGTATTATTGTGTAAGTTAATACATAAACAAAAAAGTGCAAACATACCTACACCTTACTACCCTTACTACTTGTTCCCTAGTATAGTAGATATCTGTGCTTGTTCCGTTGTCTGCACAGAATACCACAGATCAGTAATATGTCAGAATACTATGGTTGTCTCAAGTTGTCTGGGTTGTATGGATGGCACAAATAAAAGACAATCAGAAAGGGGGCAAGCGGGCGGCGAACCATCCGTTGTGGAACCATGAACCATAGACTATTGTATAACTTAAGGCGAGACTGGTCCAAAAACGCCCTTGTAAGAACAGACTTTTCTCTGAGATAAACCACACTTTTAGATATGAAAAAAATATATGTTATTCTTAAGGATGTCTTTGAGTTAAACCATAAAACTTATACATAAAAGGAATAACTTCACTCGATCGAAAAAAAATCCAAAGTTACCTCTATCTTACATTTTTTGAAATGACTATTGGACTTGTTTTATACGAATCGTATTATTTAAATAATTTTTAATGCATTATGTATTGATCAAAAAATTTAAATCATTAATAAAAATGTTAAAAAGTTAATACGGTAATTTTATATGAATTTATATCTTGGAGTCATGGCATCCGAGCGCGTTTTCGGGGCCGCCAGTCCGCTCGCAGAGCCCGTCGACGTCGGACGTATGCCAAATTTTTGCGCTCTACGACACGAAGGCACGCTAATCGTAAATTTTAATTTATAAATAGAATAATTTAATTTAATTGTTTATTTCGAGTAACTTAACTAAGAAGTGAATAAAAAAAGATTAATAAAATGGGTAACAAATGTAATAAAAGGAAAAACAAATTAAGTTATGCATTTAGAAAATCGTACGAGTCCAGAAGCAAACCACGGTTTGTGTTTGTGTGGGCAAATGTGGACAGGCGTGGGCAAGCGTAAGCAGTTATGTACAAGTGTGAAAAAGCTATGGGCAGGTGAGCGGCTGGTGGGGACAGGTGAGGGCAAGTGTGAGAAAGCTATGGGCAGCTGGGCTGATGTGGGCAAAAGTACCCAGATGTCGGCAAGTTTGAAAATGTGTTAGCAAGCATGGGCTAATAGGCAGTTTGTGTGGGCAAATGTGGACCGGCGTGGGCAAGCGTAAGCAGGTGTGGGCAAGTGTGAAAAAGCTATGGGCAGGTGAGCGGCTGGTGGGGACAGGTGGGGGCAAGTGTGAAAAAGCCATGGGCAGGTGAGCGGCTGCTGGGGACAGGTGGGGGCAAGTGTTAAAAAGCTATGGGCAGCTGGGCTGATGTGGGCAAAAGTATCCAGGTTTGGGCAAGTTTGAAAATGTGTTAGCAGGCATGGGCTAATAGGCAGTTTGTGTGGGCAAATGTGGACAGGCGTGGGCAAGCGTAAGCAGGTGTGGGCAAGTGTGAAAAAGCTATGGGCAGGTGAGCGGCTGGTGGGGACAGGTGGGGGCAAGTGTGAAAAAGCCATGGGCAGGTGAGCGGCTGGTGGGGACAGGTGGGGGCAAGTGTGAAAAAGCTATGGGCAGCTGGGCTGATGTGGGCAAAAGTAGGCAGGTGTGGGCAAGTTTGAAAATGTGTAAGCAAGCATGGGCTAATAGGCAGTTTGTGTGGGCAAATGTGGACAGGCGTGGGCAAGCGTAAGCAGGTGTGGGCAAGTGTGATAAAGCTATGGGCAGGTGAGCGGCTGGTGGGGACAGGTGGGGGCAAGTGTGAAAAAGCCATGGGCAGGTGAGCGGCTGGTAGGGATAGGTGGGGGCAAGTGTGAAAAAGCTATGGGCAGCTGGGCTGACGTGGGCAAAAGTATCCAGGTTTGGGCAATATTGAAAATGTGTTAGCAGGCATGGGCTAATAGGCAGTTTGTGTGGGCAAATGTGGACAGGCGTGGGCAAGCGTAAGCAGGTGTGGGCAAGTGTGAAACAGCTATGGGCAGGTGAGCGGCTGGTGGGGACAGGTGAGGGCAAGTGTGAAAAAGCTATGGGCAGCTGGGCGGAAAAAAAATTGTTCAAAATTATACCTGCATCATGTACTTTTTTAACATTATAACATTTTAATCGTACCATTCATCATTATTATACCTACCTACTGGAAATAAGGTAATTGAAGTCGTTATTACCATGGGACTGGGTAGGTATTACAATAATAATAATAATAACCAAAAATAGCATTAAAAACACGGTTGTATCTCATACGTATTTTTTATCTAATAAAATAACGGTAGGTTCACAATTATTATATTATTATGTCAATACAGAACATAAGCTAACTCTATTCTCAAAGCGACTTGATCTCCGCTACTGAGTTACATAACGTGGCTAACGAGCGAAACAAGTGCGCGCGGCGCATCGCACACAACTTTTGGGTCGCGTAAATGAATACGTCGTGCGTTCAAAAAGTGCGGCTTGAGGCAGCGTAAAATACCTAAAGATCCGGAAAAGCCTCGCCTTAAAGACTATTGCTATAGGTCTACCAGAATCTGATGGCATTTATGGAAAATAAAATTTGTACTAGGCAGCACCGGATATAAATGGATTAATACTGGCTTTCTTTCCTGGGTCTTTCCAAGGTCCCCCTCCTCACAGACCAAGTAGGGGATACTACCCTTTAGGCTATAAGGAATCCTAGTTTCTGTTCAGCTTTCTTATGTGATCGTAGATGAGTTTTAGCTACGGCCAAGCCAAGAAGTGGCTATATTTAGAACGAAGTGATTATATTATATACTCTATCTATGGCTACGTGGAACTGGAGTCATGGAGTAAAAGTTAATGGGAGGAGTGGAGCCTTTCTGTATCATCATCATCATCATTCAGCCTGAAGACATCCACTGCTGAACATAGGCCTCCCCCACAGCACGCCACCTTGAGCGGCTGCTCGCCTCCTGCATTCACCGGTCACTTTAGTTCTCCTGCGGATCTCGTTCCGGAGCTTATCTCGCAGAGAAACACCGAGCATAGCTCGCTCCATAGCTCGCTGCGCGACTTTGAGCAAACCCCCGTCTACATATTACTGATCTGTGACCCCCGTCCCTTTCTGTATACAAAGATGTAATCTGTGGTGGAGACAAACAAAAAATATGTCAGCCACAACAGTACTCAGTGTCAACTGTCAAGTTAATGACACTGTCAAAACATCTGTTCAGTATGTCAAACAGTGTTGCCGATGTAGCATTAAATATGCTAAGTGTAGCATGTTTTCTCTTTGCTAAGCATTATATTTTAGCATTTAGCAATTAGCATATAAATAACATTAGCATGTAAATAGGGTGAATTCTGTGCTTTCCAAATTGGTTTATGAATGAAGTAGATACCTATGAGAAAGTATCACAGCCAGAATTGTACTTAATAATGCCTTAATAGCATATTAATTTACCATAACAAAACATAAGTGACAACACTGGCTCACATCTCATACAGAAGTAGGCTTACGTGCTACTAAGTTCCTCTGCAACCCAGGTTGCATGAAAGTTTTATTTTTCCAGAAAATAAATAACGGCGCTATAATGGGTGACTGGTGTGCGAGAGTAATCCCTGGTAGAAAAATATTTTCTGCATGTTGCAGCCAAAATATACCAGGCATACAAAATACGAACGAATAAAAACAAAAATATCTCAGACAGACATTGACATTTCCTGGAATTTTGATAAACTTATCTAAACTATGTTTAATCTGTGTTCTTTGTTGAATAAATTCTATTAATTCCATGTAAAACTAGTTCATTTCCTTTGTTTTAAGGCTTTCAAAGTAAATTAATTATATTGGCATGTTTTTTTGGCATATTCAAAAATTCAAATTACGTATATAGCATATAAATATGGTCATTATTTTAATGCCACTTTAGCATTCTCCGTCGTAGTCAAGGTTGCAACACTGATGTCAAAACTCCATTCCTTTATGTCAAAACTTTTAACTCAAAAAACTCAAAACATTACCAATATCAGTCGAAGTTACAATTTTCTATAATGTCCGCAAGGCAAGCTATTCAAGTGGGTACAAAAACTGTAAGACCAGTTCTTTCATTAAACGCAGGGGATGCAAAGAGAAGAGTTCGGAGCCTGTACAAGGCGTGGTATCGTCAAATCCCTTACTTGGGTTAGTAGTCTGTTATGTCATCAACTCATCAGTGATCAGTTTTATTTTTATTACGCCAAAGAAAATGAATCTGTATTGAATGGATTGACTCTGATCTATAAAGCGTATTCTCGTTTTAGTGATGTTGTGTATTTGCTGAAATTAGAGCAACATGTTCTGCAACATAGCCTGAGCTTGCGATGTTTTACTGGAACTACTGGGCCAGTAGTTGCACTAATAAATTTTACATTGCCAGTAATAATTTTCTTTCACCAGCCAAAATCTTAAGCTTTTATTCATGAAATTATGTTCTAACAGTAAGGAAAGGTAAGGAAGACGAAAGGTGGTCTATCTACAAAAAATCCACCCCATCCTTATAAAAAATCCACCAAATCTGCTAAAATAAATGGCACTGATAGCAGACAAAACAGGAAAATCAAAACTAAAAGTTATGCAGCTAGCTTATCAAACAGACTAGGATGAATTCCAATTTATACTTTTAAAACTTTGATTATTTTCAGTAAAGGATTTTGACATACCGAAATCAGAAGATCAATGCCGTGAAAAGCTGCGAGAGATGTTTATGAAAAATGCTGATGTCACTGATATTAGAGTGATTGATTTGCTTGTAATTAAGGTAAGTTTGCATTGTGTAGGTACATTTATTCATAGTTTATATTAAGCTATTTAGGAACTAGGAGTTGAGAAAGTTAGTGTCACAACAGAGCAATAAATCAGGTGCAAAAAGTAATTATGTTGTTTTAGAAGCATTAATTACAAGCCTATAGGGCTGTTTCTATCAGTGTTATATTCCAGACTTATTATAAAGTCTTTTTTCAATCTACTTGGTACCTATAACTTGTAAATTAAAAGCACCATGCAGCTGCGGACTCCCTTAAATCAATAAAATTCTTACAGAGTTGGAGTAAAGGATGTCTGTCTATCACACCTACCTATGTTTCATACAATTTGCCAATACCTTAGTATTATATTATCTGTGCCATTACTAAACTTGTAGAATAACATCTTAATTAATAATTGAGTTTGCGTTTTCAGGGTCAAATGGAGTTAGAAGAATCAGTGAAAATGTGGAAACAAAAAGGACACATCATGAGTTACTTCAAACCTACTGAAGAGCCAAAGCCTAAGGGCTTCCTTTCCAAGTTCTTCTCGGGAAATGAATAAACAACAAATCAATTATTACATGTAAATAGGATCAAAGTCATAAGTTAATGTTTATTATTTAAATGAAATAGAATATTCAGGAGATTGCTGTTTCATTTATGAAAATTAGCAATATTAGAATAGTGATTACAATTTCACATGTTATTTGGGTTCCAATGATTACATTGGAACCTTGAATGATTACAATGGTTGATTGTTATTATAACAATCAACAAATCGCGCTACGGGATGAATAATAGGATAGGAGGAATTTGGATTAGTTATAGTCCCTAGCACAGACCTAGAATATTTTCACTATAAGTACCTACTACTACTACCATTGACTATAAATCTAGTTGGCCAATGATACAATTTCCCCTCATACGAAAACTAGTAGTGTATTTCAACCACTAATTTCTAATAAATCATGGGAACCCGTTAATGTCTTTTGTTCCATCCTGCTATGTTCTTTGTGATTTCGTCGGACTGTCTCGTTTTGTTACCTTGCCCCCTGTCCGCGCAGGTGAGTCTTGTTTGTATGAGAAATTATGTTCACAAGCTATCAACGGGCTTTATAATCTTTGACTACTACCTATTACGAAGATATTCTAGGCTACAGCTTCGACCATAACGTCGCGTCGTCACGTCCGTCGTCGTGTCGTCCATCATCATATAAGTTAGTGGCCAAACCAACCACACCTATATAAAAATGAAACATGTGTGTTTTTGAGGTTTTCACGCCAGGGGCCCAATTCTGTATGAAAACACAGATTCCACACGATACAGAAACCACGTCGTTATCGTGTCTTGTTCAAATCGTGTCACAGCAAGGAATCGTCAATTTTTGTATTCTGTATAATCTAAGACACATTGGTGTCGAGCGCGACGGTCTGGTGAAAATCACGGCGAGCCGATGGATGCACGAGGCGAGCAGCCGCTCAAAGTGGCACTCTATGGGGGAGGCCTATGTTCAGCAGTGGACGTCTTCAAGCTGGATGATGGTGATGATGATGATGAGTTATAGTAAAGGCATATAAAACTAGCCCGGCCCCCCACGGGGTGGACCGACGATCTGGTGATAATCACGGCGAGCCGATGGATGCACGAGGCGAGCAGCCGCTCAAAGTGGCACTCTGTGGGGGAGGCCTATGTTCAGCAGTGGACGTCTTCAAGGTGGATGATGGTGATGATGATGATGATGATGATGATGAGTTATAGTAAAGGCATATAAAACTAGCCCGGCCCCCCACGGGGTGGACCGACGATCTGGTGATAATCACGTCGAGCCGATGGATGCACGAGACGAGCAGCCGCTCAAAGTGGCACTCTGTGGGGGAGGCCTATGTTCAGCAGTGGACGTCTTCAAGCTGGATGATGGTGATGATGATGATGATGATGATGATGAGTTATAGTAAAGGCATATAAAACTAGCCCGGCCCCCCACGGGGTGGACCGACGATCTGGTGATAATCACGTCGAGCCGATGGATGCACGAGACGAGCAGCCGCTCAAAGTGGCACTCTGTGGGTAAGGCCTATGTTCAGCAGTGGACGTCTTCAAGCTGGATGATGGTGATGATGATGATGATGATGATGATGATGATGATGAGTTATAGTAAAGGCGTATAAAACTAGCCCGGCCCCCCACAGGGTGGACCGACGATCTGGTGATAATCACGTCGAGCCGATGGATGCACGAGGCGAGCAGCCGCTCAAAGTGGCACTCTGTGGGTAAGGCCTATGTTCAGCAGTGGACGTCTTCAAGCTGGATGATGGTGATGATGATGATGAGTTATAGTAAAGGCGTATAAAACTAGCCCGGCCCCCCACAGGGTGGACCGACGATCTGGTGATAACCACGTCGAGCCGATGGATGCACGAGGCGAGCAGCCGCTCAAAGTGGCACTCTGTGGGTAAGGCCTATTAATTAATATTGGCATAAGCGGTGGTAACTTTTAACGGGTCGATGTTTCGGAACGCGCCTGAGCGGAACATGATTTTTGACAGTTCAAATCGCGCCAATCCCAGTTAATTCCACATTCATTTCGCGCGGTTTCGTTCTCATTTCATAGAGAATAGAGTTTTGCAGATTTCTTATGTAAGACAAGGAATTCGCGCGGTTTCGAAGCAAGGAATCGTAAATTGGTCATACAGAATTAGGGTCCAGGTCGTATAAACCGCGTTGAACGAAGTTTTGGACACTGATAGCTACTATATCTTGCAAGATCGAAATAAGATACTTGTATTCCTAAAAATTAAAAGTTCAAGGAAAAGAGGTAGATAGCAGGTGAAACCGCGAGGCAGCTCTAGTATTCTATAAAAAGTAGGTATGTAGGTATAGACCAAAGATGGGTAACCTACTTCAAACTGAACTATTTCTTTGATATACCTACCAAAGAGTATGTAACGCGATGCCTACTCTATGCCTTATGCTTAGTGTGCATGACTTTGTCATTAATTATTACTGACTTTTCTGTATTGTAAATTAAAATAAGAGTTTAAAGTATTGCCATAATGGTTTCACCACCAAACTTAGCGGCAACAAGTAAAATTGTGAGACCATTGATGTCTAAAGATGTAACTGAGGCTCACAGGCGTGTCATCGCCCTGTATCGGGGATTTTATCGCTACATTCCCTATATCAGTAAGCTATTACTCGTCTTTCTTTACCAAAGGCCTACCCTATCGGTAAGAAACTTGCGGCCATAACGTTTTCATTTTCATCCTCCGTGCCGTACAGTTATCAGTTACCTTGACTGTACCTACATCAGCCTTTTTGCGTCTAATGCCATCACCCGTCTTGTTGATCGCAGTGGAATGTAATGCAGACTGAGGAGAATACTGCTGCCCATTCCCTGGATATTCCCTTAGCCAGCTCTTACGACACCCACGGGAAGAGATGGGTGGTCCTAAACGCAAACTGGAACCACACGGTGAAAAATGAAAATTATCATTGCGAAACCTTGTATGTAGGTAATTAACTAAGTACCTCTTTTTTTTGAACTGGCTAATGCTGTTGGTCTCTACCGACCTTTACCGGGTGGGAGGGTAGGCGCCCAGCCGACAAAAGTGGGAGGCAACTAGCTCAAGGGCACCCCTGGAATGCGAGCCTCGACTTGGGCCGTTGCCGGGATTAGAGGATCACGAAGGCTACTCCACTGGAGGAGTGGACCCTATGGAAAATGTACATACCTACGCAGCTGCTGAAACCAAACTCAGATGTAATACTTACCTAAATTTGTTAATATTGTTACTTACCACTTCCTTTTTCTGTAGGTAATAGTAAGACCCGAAAGCCTGATACTTATGTAGGGTACCTACTTATTTCAGTAAAATATTTCGACGTTCAAAAAAATGAAGCAGATTGCCGCCTTAAATTAAGGGAAAAGTTCTACGTAAACGCGTGTGTCCAAGACGTCCGAGTGATCGACATGTTGGTTATCAAGGTACCTATGACTAAGGGTGGGTTTTTTCACCAATAGTTAAGGTAACCAATGGTTAAAAACTCTTCTAAGTTAACCAGCAACCACCGACATTCTTCTGGGTCATCTTGGTCCGCGGGCTGCTTTCCGCAGGTGGCGCATGGCACTCAATGTTGGAAGACTAGCAAATCGGTAACGTCTGCGATCTAGGGAACGCCATTCACTGCAAGTTCACGCTCATAATGCTTTATTTACACATGCTTTATTTTCACATGCGCGGCAGGTTACCTACTTGCTCTGCCTCTACGTCCTCTCTGTATGTTTATTACAGTGTGTTACTTGTGATTTTAAGTACCCTTTCAATCGGCATCATAAAATATATGATGTTCATTTTTTACATTGCACGGGTTCGAGACCTGGCTTTGCAAGTGATTTTAAAAAACCTTTGGATGCAATTTTGTTTCTAATAAAAAAATGTTTCCTTTGACAGCCTCTGTGGTGTGGTGGTTGAGCAGGTCGGCTCATAACCCGGAGGCGGCGGGTTCGATTCCCGCGACAGGACAAGTACCTATTTCTGCAAATGAAAAAAATAGCGCAAACACTTGTTCTGTGTCTAGGTGTTGTGGAACCATGGCCCTCGTAGTTCCTGGGTCCGTAGATGCAGGGAATTCTAGTTAGGGTTCAGGATCTTTGTATGTGATCGTTGGGCGTTATTTATTTATTTATTTAATCAATTGCATTACACAGACTTATACTACTTAAAATAAAGTAATCTAAATCAATGAACTCTGACAAGAGTGTTGCAATATCAATTTAAAGCAGACAGTAACATAGGAATTAAACACTAACTTATGTAACTTAACTCTAGGTATGTATAGGTACCTACTTCTTAAGTAGGTATTATAATATATGAGGTACATTTATTTATTTGCTAACTTCAATATTTAAGGTGCCTACTTCCCGTCCAGGGGGCATTGTTTTGGTTCACCTGCAAAAATTGTATACAGTGGGTATTATCAATTTTTTTACGGATAGCTTGAACATATTATCAGGGCTACATGGAGCTGGCGGAGATCAAGTACCAGTGGATGCAAAAAGGCCACATCATGGCCAAATGGAACCCCAGTGCCGAACCTCAACCTACCGATTTCGTCGGCAAGTTTCTACAAGGAGTGGACTAAGTTTTTCCTACACTGTTTATTTTATAGGTTATGTTTCGTTTGGTATTTTAGACTGTAAACGAAATTTAAATTTCCGTTTTTCAATAATAATAGAGCCGGTGACAATAAAATTAGAACTTTCCTCAATAATAAGCATACTTAGGTTACACCGTACACTAACGATCGTTATTAGGTATATTATGAATAATATTATTGTATCTACACTGCACTTGTATCTTCATCAGAATTCAATAATATGCCTGGATTTTGACTCTTAAGAAAATAAATAAAACACTTGTTAACAAAATCAATATTTATTGATCACTTTCATTCCACATCACATGCCTTTAAAAGGCTCATTGAAATCATCTAAAATTATGAAAACTATAGCAGCGTTTAAACAACTAAAACCTTAAAAAGCAAATCGTTTCATTCGAGTCACATAACATGGTGTGTAGGTGTGGCCATAATGTTTCGTCTGGTTATCGAAATAATTGTAACATAATTATACAGGGTGCAATTGAGTTCATTAGCATAGATTGAGTACACGATAGTAGGTATAGTACCTAATATCATTTATTGATGGTTAAATAGAGTAGTGTCAATGAAAATATTTTCTATTGAACATTACGAAGATTGCCGCAGCGCCTGAAGTATTTGCCACGAATGGTTTTGATGCTTTTAAAAGTTATTTTACCTAAACTTGATAGCGGTTTTATATTTGCGCCTTTTGGGGTTGAGACGCTTAGGCCTTGGGGACCGAGTGCTCACCAAATTTTCAAAGACCTTTCCAAACGTCTGGTCGAGGCAACACGTGACCAAAATGCTGGCCTCTACTTCGGCCAAAGGTTGAGCATTGCCATTCAACGTGGCAATGCTTCCAGCATATTGGGCACGTTACCTACTGGTAATGGTTTGTTAGATTAGGTTTTCGTTTTTATATTAATTAGCTTATTAGGGTAGTTTTATATTATATTGTTAATTTTATAGTACTAGTGTGGTAGTAGTTTAGACTTTTGTTTATTAAATAATTCGATCTGTGCCTTTTATGTAATAACTAAAAACAGTACTTAATTCAGTATTTAAGTTTAATTTCGTACTGTAGCAGTTGATTAAGTAGGTTATCCCATTTTTTGCAGTATTATAATACCATTATCAGGAGTAAGTACCTACTTTCAAAGGATGCTAATGAATTAAATTACACCCAGTACCTATATTCAAAGTGAACTATACGATGCCATGTAATAAACAATGGTAACACTAAGCGAAGGTACTTACTTAAAACCCAATTATAAAATACGCTTGTTATTTATGTTACGTTAAAATAAAAAAGCTTTTTTTAATATAATTTAGGTATGTACCTACATTGTTGACATGTTCACAACCATTAAAATTAAAAATAATTTTAATTCAATAAAATTGATTAGTTTTAATATTGTAAAATAATATAAAACACGATGTTTTATTTTAGGTACACACTGGGAGTTAAAAATAGTTATAATTGTATATAGGTAGTGCTCATATAATTATAATGGTATACTTTCCCTACTAGATAGGTACTTATAGGTGCTGTAAATCATGCGACTAGATATTAATCTAAACAGTTTGTTACATAAAAAACGTAGTAAAAACGTAATCTAGCAAAAAATAGTACTTACTAAATCTTTTAGGGGGTTTTCAATAGGCCGTTAAGTTTAAAGTTTCGAGGTTGAGACGGAATTGCATTGTTTTCTGAATGATATCCCTAATAGATCTCTTTAAAAACGTAAAAAACAAAAGGAAAACGTTTAGAATAAAATGTCGAAAGAATCATGAATTAGCGTATCATATCAACTCATATAACAGCGTGAAGGTGACTGAAGCACAAAATACTACAGAAGTCAATCACATGTATGTACTTCACTTTTTATACCTACGCTCGGCACTCACGCTAAATACAAACATACATACATTAGACTGCTAAAACCATAACCCTTCTATTGATATCGAAATAATTTTTTCGCAGTTATTAATATAATTAGATAAAGTTTTTTTGATGGCTAAATAATGCGGTTATGTTACATTTACATCTTCCTCATTAGATTATTGAAAACAAGCTAACGCTACCTACTTACCTCTCTGAAACAACTGTTAGCTTAAAAAACGACAATTCACCGTTTAATGTTAAATTTAAACAACCGTCCACTGTTACAGTTATAATAGCTATTTTTTGTTGCTCCATTTTTGCACAAAGAAGGTTCACAAAAGCGTGTCTCAAGCGGGCGGCACTCGCGCTCGCACTACTCCGACAGACTCCGAGACATCGTGTCGGTGAGCGGTGTCTATGTGTGCGTTGCTCGAGCGCACTTACTATGTTGATTGCGTTCTGTTAGTATTTTGTGACTGAAGTATGTATAGCTAATAGTAGGTACTATTAAACACAAATAATTATATTTATGTTAAAGCTTATGCTAAACTAATTCTAGGTAACGCTTAGGGATATAATAAATAAAATATTATTAAAAAAATATTATAAATGACGACAAGTTTTACACAATTTCTCGACCTGCTATGTCTTTTGTAACTATACACTATTACATTAAATTATAAAAATATATTTCTTGTTTAAAAAAAAAATGATTCCAGCTCTTTTAACAAATAACATTGAAATATGTGTAAGTATATATTACAAAATTCAAATGATGTCCATTTGATAAATATTTTTCGTTTCCCTCTAAATTACTCTAAACTTATTAACTACATTATTTTTTATCGTTATAAAATTACCGTTATATACATTGGAAACTACATTTCCAAATAGAACCATATTATATTCTAGATTTGCTAAATGGGCGATTTATAACTTGCCTTCTTTCTAACATTTGTTTATAGTCCCTTCGTACAGGTAACTACCAATAATACTATCCAATACTTCTTTCGTAAGGCTGTTATGAAGGTATTTCCACAGTAGGATGTATTAACTTCCGCTCGTTATAATAGGTCAAAGAACACTATCAACTCTATAAAAAGCATTTGAAAGAGCGTTATAAGTACTACTCACAACGCATTTCATAAAAAATATTGTAACAAATTACAAATGCATTTCAGAGCTTTCCTTAAGAGTTGATAAGCTCTTGAAAATGCTTTGACCATAGCAAATACTATAATACCTTATGGTACATTAACAATTAATTTAAAATATAAAACACGTTTCCAATATTAATTTATAGTCTTACACATTATACAAAATCCTTTCGGAAACGTTGTCTTTACAATTCGACTAGGTATAGATAATAACTGAATGCTCGTCCAGCGAGACGTAGGTTACAGCAGCATTTTTACAAACTCTGTAAAAATAGAAAGCACATATTAAAGGACCAGATTCAACGCTTCGCTAAAATTGTCTTAAACATTAAGGCTGCTTTTACATTGTGGCGAGCTCAGTACCGCGCGTGCGGAAAATCAACTCGCATTGAAAAAAAAGCTGTTTGTTTGTGTTTGTTTGTTTGTTTTGTGAGCTGCTTTTGTTTTTTTTTTTAGAAAAATTATGAACTTTTTTTTGGTAACAATATTTTGTCGATGTAATCTAAAACTCCGGAGATATTTGACCTTTTAGTGAAGGATTTTTATATAAAAAACAAATTTAATAATAATATTTTTTTAATTACTTGAAAGGTAAAAACCAAAATTTTGTTCTGTCATTATGGAAGTACCTACGGGATGTATAAAGTGCAGTATAATTTAGTTTGAAGACTTACGTGGCACAAAATTTGCAAATTAGAGCTCTCAAATCGGATATCTGTGTGTTTTTGCCAAAACGAACACCAGGAGAATGATGATTACTCAATAAATAGATAAATTACCTAAAATTAGCTCTGTTATTATCGAAGAAAATGAAATGAAGGGTATTTTTCATATAATGGCTAAGTAGATATAGACATTAAAGTTATGCATCAAATATTGACGACGAAAACCTTGCAACTACGCATAGTTTTGTAAAAGCAGCCTTCATGGCATTTCGTGAGTTCGCGGTGATCTGCCAATCTTTTTGTCAATCTCTCAGCGTTTTTTTAACACAGAAAATTCTTTGTAAAACCGTTTGTTGTGCAGCCAAGCGTTAATTTTAGCGCTTTGAACGTTTGATTTATCTAGACACCTCTTTGTTTCTCTTTGTTTAATGTACGTTGGTATAAACAGCTAAACTGTTTATTTTCTTCAGTAGCTATCATAGCGAACCTTTATTAGTCCACTGCGGACATAAGCCTCATACACCACTCACTGCCAGTTTAGATTGTATATGGGTTGTAGTGACTTTGCCGAATCATCTCTCCATTCATTTACGAAATTTCATTTCAGTGAATCACAAAAATCTGCATTTTGATAATATCATCACGAATCAAGTTTCGTTGAAAAACCTTACCTCGAAGAGATCTATTCTAAAACTAGGTGGCTGGACATGTCTTCTATTTTCCCACAAAAATTCCATAGAAAAGGGAAGTTCCGTCTTTCCGATTTTGATAAATTTCCGGAACTTGCCAAATTTAAAAAAAACCTAATTCGGTCTATTACCAACATTGTAAAACAAAAAATAGCCAAATTGGTTCAGCTGTTTTCAAGTGATACGCTTCCCAATGAAAAGGCTAAAAGGCTATTGGAATTGGAAAATTCACCGCTTACAAATCTAACCCGCGTTTCCAGCTCACCGGCTAACTAACTGAACTAATATAAGCCTTAGCAAAAAAGTATTAAGGTTAATTCTCCCTCACCTTCGTAATCGATCCTGCCGTCGTGGTCGATGTCCCCGAGCGCGAGCACCTGGTTGAGCTGCGCGTCGGTGACGGGCTCGCCGATCATCTCGAGCGCCGCTCGGAGCTCATCCCGAGTTATGTACCCGTTGTCGTCCCGGTCAAACACTCTGGAGGACAAATAAACAAAAAGATTTTAGACATTTCATACATAATATTGTATGATTATTTCAAAGACCGAAGAAATGGTAGTGACAGAGCTGTGTTGTGTTCTAAATCCAACAATAGGCTGATTGCATGCTATTAAAAATTAACAAGTAAATATTGTTTTCATATAGTAGGTTAAAAATGAATGCATTCATTGAAAAGGAAGTAAAATCAGTTAATAAATCAAGGAGTAATAAGCTTTTAAAGTTTCTGGAGGGGGCATCCCCTGTCCCTTTCTCGCAAAACAGGAGATTCCCCACAGTTACTATGAAAACTCACGTTGTGAATTCACATGCCAACGTAGAGTTAGAGAGTAACAAAATTCTAGCTCTGTGCATGCCAAAGAGACTGTATATAAAGCTACCGCAGCTTAGTAATGAGGTACTATGAAGGAGCAAGAGTGACGTCACTGCATGTTTGAGCTGTCTCTTTCTATTCCTGTATTTTAAAATGCTTATAACTTTGCCAATTTCTGAGATATCTAAATTTTGTTTTCACGGCTATTTATTTTTGAGGAATATTATTAAATTATGCAATAAAAATAGCAGGCAACTAGCCTGTTGAGCTAACCTGTAACTAAGATAATAATACTTTTTTCCTGTTCAGGTATCGCATGAGCTTTTAAAAAATTTACTTACCCACGTTTCAATAAATGGTCTTTATCTCTATCTTATAGCTGTATAGAAACCAACATATCTCTTTTCTCGCATTTGACCAACGAAAACACCAAAAAAGGTTTATGACATGATCCAGGAGTCTAGCTGATGACTACCACTGAATAGGAAAAACAAGTTAGCTATTCTCTTTCGATGGACTCTACCTACTGTAGTTACGGGGGGTAATAATATGCTTGGGAGCAAAGGTTGAAGGTTGGTTGAGGTTGACTTACTTGAATGCTGCTAGCAGATCCCTTGTAATTTCTTCTTCGGAGTCGCCCCCGCAATTGCTAACGTCCATGCCTTGTATTGCTTGTATTTTCGTCACCCATTGCATGAAGTCATTCTCGTCTATAAGACCATTGCCTGTAATTAACAAAATATATTGTTTTAGCACAGAAGAGTGGTATGAGCATTTTGAAAATAATTTAGTCAAATGCGAAGTCGGTGTCTAAGGGTGGGTTTATTTAATCAGTTAAGGTAAAAAATTAAATGGATAAAAAATGTAACTTTGACCATTGGTTGGAGTTTGTTATAATTGTTGACCATTGCCACCCTCAGTGTTTATTTTTCGTACTATTTCATCTTGATTTTTCTGCAGATCTTCTCGCACTCGTATGTAGAATCATAACACTTCCAACATACTTCATCAACATCATCATCATCAACAGCCTCAAGTCGTCCACTGTTGAACATAGGCCTCCCCGAGAGAGCGCATTCAAGAGCGCATTATCTAAGTGTAGAGCGCAATCAAATACTTAAATTTTACTAATCAGATACATGAAGGTTTTTATTTTTATTAGTTAAATAAACTACTACAATTTTGATATTGAATGCAAATCTCAATAGTTCTATGAAAGTCTTCTCTATACCTCTCTATCGCTGCCCCCTGCTCGATTCATTGCATTCTCTAAAGCTAATGGCTAAACTAAACTTGTAAGTATGGTCTCACCATACGTATGTAGTGTACGTGTGTGTGTGTGTGGTCGTATGGGTGGTGGTATGGGTGGTTGGGTGGTTGGTATGGTGGTGTGGTATGGGTGGTTGTGGTGGGTGCTCTTCTGATAACGCTTAATTTGAAGGTAAGCCGCGGGGCGCCTCTGTTCTAAGTAGGTATATTGTAATAAGACTTACTTAAACACAGTAGGTATTATAATAGTCAGATTGGCATCTTCAAGGAAAACATTAATGGATAATTAATGAAGCACGTGCACGCGAGCGGAGCTTATTGCGACAGAGGCCAAGGTTAATCGTTACTATTTCGAATCGCTCTTGTATGCACTATTTTTGAAACGAGCGTGGAATTTCCTGTTTGCATAATATTTCTACGGGAAGATATTATTATCCATATTACACACAGTTGTGACTAGATATTATTATCTGCGTATACACTTATGTCCGTATGCACTAAAGTTTGACAGCTCTTGAGTTTCGAACTGGAAGACGCAGCGTAGGCCGGCCCCCACTAGGTAGACCGACGATCTGGTGAAAACCGTGGGCAGCCGATGGATGCAGGATGCGAGCAGCCGCTTAAAGTGGCGCTCGCTGGGGGAGGCCTATGTTGATGAAGTTTCGCACTTAACTCTCTAGCTAGGACGTACCCAAATGCGTTGCAGTAGATGCGTCATAAAGGAATACAAGAATATAAGGGCCCCTACACAACATGGAATCCGTCACTCAATTTGTCGCCGCAATCTGCTGGACGGTAGAGCCTCAACACGCCTCCACACGATGCGATTTGATTGATTACACGGCTGATTGTATGGTGTGTAGAGTATACTTTAGGAGCTGTCAAACTTGAGTATTTTTATTTTAAGCCCGTTCATCATTAGCTCGTAGGTACCGTAGGTATAGGTACCCCTTATTTCACAAAGCAATCGCGCGCATAGGTTTCAAGCAAAACCTGACCTGCATAGTGCATCTTAAGTCATCGGTTCAACGAGTATTATTTTATTACTAGGTGCAAGATATATAAGTACAAATATTAATAATTGCCATTAAATAAAAAGAAAACAATAGTGCAAGTAGCTGCACTGCATCAAGCAGCTTCCCCAACATAAGACCAAATAAGCCTATGCCCAAATGTCCATGCCATGCTTCCCATTCCATCGAACGAGTTTCACAAATTCACACTTCACACATATCCGTTGAATCGCTAGTAGCTACAGAGCTATCTGATTTCAAACATCCATACATTCACACTCGCAAGTTTTCCAATTTATATTCAAGAAGACTCTATTTATACTCGTAGAGAAAGCATCCCGCGCCTGTACATATATTGATATGTAGGTACGACTATTAATACCTATTACCTACTTACTGCAATCAACCCTGAATCAGTGCTTTATTCTGTAACACGGGTACCTACGTAATACCATTATTTATTCTTCGGTACGTGTCTTAGTCAATTTTTATTTAAATATTATTATTTCTGGCTGCCTCATTAGGCGAATCAAGAGTTCAATATTTAAAAATACGAGGCAAAACTAGGAAGAAAGCGACAAGCGCGGGTGTAAACAAAGAGCTTTAGTCGTTAAATCTTAATTAACGTGACAACAGGAAGGAGTCGTTAGCGGAGCCGTGACGTCAGCAACTCACCGCGGTTCGTACACAGCTTATTACGAAAGCGATTATCAGCAGTTCATCACCATAATATTTTATTACCACATCGGCGTCGGTGTTTACATTCAGTTGAGTATTTGAAGTGGTGTTCATATATTAAATTTATCATAATTACATTATGTGCTTTTTAACTGAAATTACCTACGGCGCCAATTTTAAAGGCTTTTATAAGACCTGTCAACTTTAAAATTGGGCCTTATGTTACTTTAATTATGCTTAGTATGTACGATAATTTAATCTTAATATTTTATCTAATCTATTTTGACTTGTAAAAGTGCTAAAAATAGCCTGTTTTGCAAACATTTTTTTTTTGCTTTTTACCTTTATCCATGCCAGAGAAAATTGAAGTAAAAGAGTTAATATGATTTCTCCAATTTGCCACAATATTCATCAAGTGCGAGCTGCTGAAATACCTAAGTATAATATCATTGCTACGAATTAATATATAAAGAAGTATTTAGGTAATCTTTCCTTTAGCAGTTAGTGGTACAACATATATGACTTTAAAAGGAGGGTTGAAAGAGTCCTACATGTGCAACGCATTTAGTTACAGATGTCCATTGGGTACGGTGACCGGCTTCCCGTCAGGTGGACCGTATACGCATATTTGCTCCCTTTGAAATAAAATAAAAATCCTGGTATCAGAATTTTTAGAGCACTTTTAACTTGGCTCAATGATTATTAAAGTGGTTATAAGTTTAAACTGGATCTTTTAAATGATTTTTATTTTATGAAAAGGTTGGATAAATGTTTCTGCAAATCTGGACCGTTAATTGTAAGCACAGCTCAGCGGAAGAGCGTTTAATCCGCATAGCTGAAAGACGCTTTGAGAACAACATTATGTTTACGTAAATTCATTATAATTTTTCGTACAATGAATAAATTCAGCCCCCCAATATTTAAATACTAAACTGATTTTTATTTATTTAACTTGTAGGTTCTTTCTGATAATACTACCCAATAGAATCTGAATTGATTATACTAGATTTAATATTAAGAGACATTTTACGACGAGATATTATTGTGGGTCTAGCCCACAAAGCCCGTCTAGATCAATCAAGTAAGTCTAAAGATCACTTAAACTGCCTTCAGCACACTTCGAAACCTCCTGTAGATGCAGTCAGCTTCATTATCATTATCATTCATTATCATTTATTTCTTAATAACAGAGTTATAGGTCGATATTTTACAATTTATAAGTAATAAAATTCACACACATTTTTATAAAACATCATAGGTAGACCTAATTAAAAATAGTACCAGTCAACATTTTTAAGAATAAATTATACTTGAAGTATATTAGCGATTAATAATTCATCATAATAAAATTCGATATAAATTAATAAAAATATAAAATACAAATTAAAAATGTCAATTTTTAAAAGAAGTTATGTCAATTTGTCATCTAAGTAGTCGTCAACAGAATAATAAGCCTTATTTACAAAAAATTCTTTTTATTTGCTAATAAGTAGGTCGTACGATTCAATTTCTCTCATGGTTTTGTTTATTTTATTGTATATTTTTGGCCCTATGTTCCAAATTGACTGTGATGACTTTTTTAACCTTTCGAAATTTTATTAAATCATGAAATAAGTAAACATAATGAACGATTTGAATTAGAACCGTACCTAAGAATACAATGAAGAACGTGTCTTTAACTCACACCAGAAAATAAAAAAATTGAAAATAGATACACATATAAACATATTACAAAACGTCCAGCTACTTGTGTCACTAACTTTACAAGTTAGTGGTATAGTTATGTAATGTAAAATAGCGTGATCCAGCGGCTAACGTCATTACCTCTAGAGGCGGCAAACTGATTGGATCAACAGATTAACAATGGCAGATTGGTTCCATTGAATTAATGCTTCGCGTGCAGAAGTAAAGCTCGCTTTTATAGTTCCAAGGAAATAACGCAGCTTGATAGTGAACAAGGATAGCGACCGGCTAGTTTACAGAGTCCAAGAAACGAGGAAAGTCAGAATACCTGGGTAAGACAGTAAGACGTATAGGCAGTCTTACATTACGTACGTACTGTCCTTCCTACTATTAGGCGAGTAAGATGACTAGCAAATTATATGGGTGTTTCCCTACTAGTATTTAGGACCACGAGACAGCCCCATTGCAGTTCCTTGTGATCTTATAATTATTATAATCTGCTTTTCGTATGTGTACAAATACATTCTCGATCTTTGCTGTTGGTAGTATTTGCACAAAATATTTATCCTGTGCCAAATAGTTATTCATGTTGCTTGTGTGAAGTTGATTTATTTATACATACAATTTTTTTAAGCCATGGAAATAACTAAATTGAAAGTTTCATTTTATGCAGCATCGTTTTGTGTTGACTGTACAAACATTACTAACAAAGTTTTCAGTAAGGGACAGCACAATATAAATACATTTCTGGAAACAGCGGGCATGTGGCAATAATTCAAACAACTTGAGAGTAAAATGGTACACTATGGCTTGGCTTACACTTTGTCTTTACGACAGGCACTAAGTTACCCGGTAGCAATGAAGCCCGACCTTGCCGCCTGAGGTCGCAGCCGGACCGGAAGACGCCCGCCCAATCCACCCGCCCTGACTTGCACGCCATTTTACAATAACCATTGTGAATAAACGTAAATATTTCCCTTATCGATTTGAAGATATTTTGTTTACATCGTTTTTGCCACCCACTAATGCCGACGGGCGGAAAGGTTACCGTGGGAACATGGCTGTACGATTTTCTTTGCCGCCCAATCAATCGCAGGTAAGTTATGACCGCTTAACTTCGCAATTGCTTGCGTTGACTCTACTTCTCAATAAAGTTTTCTTTGTTGCATCATTTCATGTCAAAAAAACTCGTTCAGATATGACTAACTATATGTATAAATCCATTTTCACTTATATTTCACGATGCATGAATGACGATGACGCATGTTTGCATTTAAAACAAAAAATCCAGACATCTATAGGCACTATTAAATTGCTATTTATGCACCTGACTTCTCTTTATACCGAGTAGTACCTTATACACCGCACCGCTAGGTAGGTGCGTCCATATACACGTAGGTCAACGTAAACAAGATTTAATTATAAACTTGTTGATGAGTTGTTGTTTCCGTTTTGTACATTTTCAGGCAATTTAAAGTCACACAATATTTCACACTTCTATGTGAACTGAATATTATTGTAATAAAAAACACGTGCTGTTTTTGGCATGAATTCAAACGAAAGTGGGAAGCAAAGCAGTAAATGCAGACTTACGTTACGTTCTATCTAGCCAAACTGTATCTACCTACAAGTTTTGAGATAGAAGCGGGAGCAAGAATTTAAAACGTAATTTATTCTGGAAGTAGGGAACGTTACGATTTATCTACATTTTGTGCTACAATGACACCTGGTTTCAACACGTGGCAATATAGGACAAAATGTGAGAAATATAACATAGTTTCCGACGCAGTTAATGATCTTTAAACTCCTCTTGTATAAGCTGCTCGCACAGGCGAGACCGTACTGGCATTCAATGAGCACAATGGAGAACTGGCAACCTGGCTACAAAAGTAGGTGGTTACCTAACGTTCATGAAAGACAGAAAGCTTAGTGTAGACATTGACCTTCGGGTTGTCACGGTTATCGCATATGCCTCAAGTTCTCGACCTCTACGCATCCTCAGAGCACGCAAGCTGCCAACCCTGTCTTATTGAGTCATTACGAACCGCAACGAGTGTCCATAAATACCAATGAATACTTTGACTGCCGATATTACTGTGGAAGGGTGCTCTAATGTTTTATCGATACTAGTCGTTATGAAAGTGGAGAAATGCTTGGAGAATTTTTGGCGGAAGACGCTCGGGGCGGGGAATTTTCGTGGCGCAATTTTTAGCACGTAATGGGAGAAGTTCACGATCTCATACACACACATATTCGGCGGTTAAGGAGTTTTTTACCATTTCCGTTTACCGGTTACTCTCCATTTTAAAATTCAGTCCTATGTATAGCCATTAGCCCTAGAATAGCTCTAAAGTGACTTTACCAAAATAATACACAGGTCGTGTCTGAAAATCAACCACCGAGAAATAGTAACGCAACTTAGTGGCGATAAAAATTGCAGGCATATATAATAGGCGTTTTATAAAATTACCATTCATTTTATTATCTACGGTCCTCTATATGGTGGAGTCAAACATTTAAGGTCATTATAGGTCATGGATCATGGTTAAGTCTTGCCTAAATGAATATACCTACTTACTTACCGGTTTTAAATTTGGTACCGTTCGTAATTCAAATGTTTCCTTTACAATTGTAATCTGTAGATTACGCTAAGCAGGTGATAGGTACTGCTATAAATCATAAAGCTTACCAGTTTTACTAGCGTCTTTGATAAGTTCTGAGATGAGGTCATCGCTGACCTCGATGCCCAAGTTCCTCAGCATGAACTGCAGTTCCGCCGGCGTCACGTGACCATCGCTGTCGCGGTCCAGCAGACCGAATGCTGTGCGGAGATCTGCAACAAACGTAAGAGATTACTTGCTTATTTTTAAAATATTATTATTATTTAGGTAGGCTTACGTTTGACCACATTTCACCCTATGTTAAGAGATAATGTGGCCGACGACGTTGCACGCTCACCTAGAAGTAACTTGGTAAAGTTATCCTGTAGAAAAAACATGTTACCGGCACTCTATGTAATCCAGCATTCTACAGAATACCCAGGAAATGTATAAATGCCTAAAACATTCAGGTATTGTATGAAATAATATCTATTTTATACTTTGCTTAAGCATTCTACATACACTAACATAAACTAGTATCTTAGTATAAATTGATAAATACAGACCAAATCTATTTACTTTACACATTGCCGGTGGACCAGCAGGTATTCGAATCTATACAATCCCTAGGCTTTGTATAGAATGCCTGAATTATACATACTGCCGGTAACAAACATATATATTAACCAAGGACTTTATTCATTAAAAATGTTTCTTAGGGCTCATCCAAGCCACGAGCGTTCGTATACGAGCATTGATAAAAATAATAATATTGGTCTTTGCCATCGTAAACATTATGTTGCGTTTAATTTATTACTGTGAAGATATCCACAAGTTTTGGGTCAATAACTTTCTCGCTATCTGTACTCATACTCATACTAAAAAGAAAACCAATTTCTAGAGGTCATTGTTTAATGAAGAAATCATTAGGAAAAACAACAAACTTGGATTTTTCAGAGCGCCTATGCATGTTGAAGCCTTTTCAACCCCAATGGTTAAAATAAAGGTTTACAACGAGTGATAATGTGAATGGCTTAGTTTCGCGTGAGGATAATGAAAACTGCTTTACATTGCTTTCAGTAAGAAAAGGGCTAAAACTGGGGTTGATAAAATTAATAGCCTCTGGCGTGACTAGTCGGAAATCATTGTAATAAAATTATGGAAACGTAAATTTTGCAAGCAAAAAGAGGCAGGGAGAGGGAGAGTTTTTGCGGAATACTTTGTTCATGTCATAATTATGTACTGTATTTAATTTAGTATACGCTTCTCTATAAATATTAAAACAAATAATAACAGTAATAACATCCAAAAGAGTAAATAAAATATTTAAATAATACATACACAGTAGTAGCCACGAAAAAAGTTATTCATTCTAAATATTTATAGTTACAATAATGAAACGGGTGATATATTGGGCCAACTAGTAAAACTATTGGGAATTATACATTTCCCTTGCATGAAGACATGCAGGCAAAAATAACTAATTAAACGCTCAGACTTACAAAAATCATTATCTTTTTTGGCCATCTCTAACAAATAAACCTGTCCACTCTTAGCCACCAAGAACAACGATATCACCACAATTAGTAAACTATCGTGGAGACGTTATCTCCGGAGTTATCAGTCTCGTGTTTTCTGAAAATGAGAGGGTGTAAACATCTCAGCATCATATTCCACGACAATATTGACAAAAGATTATACGTCGTTACGTTATCATCGCCTTATCAGCTCGCAGGTTTGAGCGAACCGTCGTAAATGGTCGTACATTCTTTGAAAAAACTCAAGGGTATACATATTACAGAGGTAAAGCCTACGTAGTGGAAACTACCTATTAAGAGATTCTATTGTTTGCTTAATAAAGGCTTTTTTCCATCAGTTTCAATACAATGGTTGAAGTGAGTTATCGCTGTAGCAAAAGAAAACGTAAACGGTAATTTTACCAGTATTTTAAGCATGATGCTCAGTTGTTTTTCAATATTGATAAAACTTGTACGATAATTGCGGATCGTAAAATTTAGACGACCTGTATCAGTTAAAAACCAAAACACATTCGAGCTATTTAATGTTGTAACGACCAGTTTAAAAGCTGCCATTATTTCACGCGAAATTTATAGCATTCCCGAAATACACCCAAGTATAATTATGTACCAATACCTAACGCTGTACGGGCGCAGTGTGGACGACCGCCTCGGAATGAGATTTTTCCGTGCCTTGCCACATTTTTTCAAGTTTTATTTGACAGCGTAGGCACAACATTTAGTGTTAGAACGTTTTACCATTAGCGCAAATTAAAGGCAAGTTCCACTCAGAAGTTATAATTTACTTGAAACACATTACACAACAGTTTTTGCATTATAGATAATAGGTATTGTTTGATAATTGCCTAAGATTTAGATACATGTTTAGATACGAGTTAAGTATCAGATAATAATACATCTATGAATGATATCTAGGATATATCATTGTTATTGGTATTTTAGATAAGCTTGGAATTTCGTTATTATTTATGTAAAATTTCCTCTATACTCATATATCGGGATTCTTTGACGAATGTCAAGATACCACTGCAGCATTTTAGACATATAATTATAATTAATTAAACATAGTCATCCAATAATCAGTTGTGTTGTGGGTAAAAATAGCTATAATCACCGTTACATACATTACATGATCAGAATCGATTCATGCAGTAAAGCAAATGCTACTTAATTTTTAACAAAAGAAGGCTGTTTTTTTTGTAACTTGAGCACGGCATTTTAATATTATTCTCAGGTAATCTAATATAATGTAAGTAGCTACTAAGTTCTATCTATATAGTCATTATTGATATCTACGTCAATATACTAATTAGCATGTTACCTATTCAAACTTAGAACTTTAGTATCGGCTAAAAGTTTATTTTAATAAAGTTATTTATAACTAAACTCTTCAGTTATCCCTAACAATTTCTATGTTAAAACCAGTGCTCAGATATTTAATAACTGTACATAGTCTCGCATAATGTACACTGATGCCCTGAGTGAAGCGCGAAGTTCATTACGCTACCCTATCCTTAAAAGCTTACCCCGCGTTGATATGCCTTTGTTTTTGTCTATTACTGGAACGCTTTCGTGAAATGAATGTTAATTGTTGAACTTTGCAAAACGTAGAACGTAAAAAGGGCACATAATAATTTTTCTTCTATTATATCAATAAACAAATTATCTCTAAAAATAAAAATAAAAACTGTTCGTTGGTAAGCGCATCACTTAAGAATAGCTAGACAGACTTAACTATGTTTTGTTCTAAAATGTTCGTAATAGTCCAAATTAGGTTTTAAGCAAAAAAAATTTGGAAAAGAGGCGTTATGGCAAGTTCGAAGGCCGAGCCTGATACTCACGAACGAAGTCACGGGCAATTGGTAGTTATAATAAATAAATATTTTGTATTTATAGCAGTATCAGGGAAGTCCCTTTAATTGACTACGCGGCTCACATTGTACTTGTAGCCGCCGTCGTAGACTGTCGTAGATGGAAACGCTACGATAGCTACGATGTCTACGAGACTACGTCGGACCCGTAGCGTGAGGCCTACGACTTTGTTACACTCGGATTCAATTGTTTTTGAACTATTTTGTAGTGAACGTCATTGAAATGATGTCATCTGGAAATTAAGTTAAATTAAAACTGAAACGGATTGTAATAAAAGCGGTTTTGCCTTGAACAAACTACACTACAACAACACAAATAACTAAAGATTTGTAGAAAGTTTCTTATGAAAATAAATAAATAGAATCTTTACAAGAATATATACAAGTTGTAAATACAGACACCTGCAGAATTACCAGCTTTCATATAATTACACTTATCTTATATACAAAAATCAAAATGTAATGGCGGTCTTAACGCTCAGGGGATCTTATTATAGCAGCAACTTTTAACAACTGTCAAATTGTAGAACTTTTAACGATTTGACAGTATTGCTTTATTATTTAGAATGTAGCGTTAGTCATACCTACATCTTGCAGCCCACTGTATATTAATTATTGTATGTGCGGAACAAGTGGAGATCTGAAGTCAAAGAAGGTCAAAAGTTTCATGACCAAGAATGGTTTGTTTCTCTAGCATCGAAAAGAGCAAAATGGCATAATAGTGACGACAATCCACAACACACACCTGCACAGAGTGTGGTCGAGCTTGCCGCTCCCGTGTCGGCCTATATAGTCATCAACGAAAGTGTCTTTCGCAGAACACAGGCACTGCTTAAATTGTCTGTAAAAGACGGAAAAGGCCATGTATGTATGTATGTGCGTTTAACCCACCCGTCGACCTTTAAAAAGCAATTTGCAAAATGTGGTTACGTTTGTAATGGACGTTCGTGGAAGTGCGCCGCCGTTGATTGATGTCAAACAAACGCTAACAATATACGTACCGACGTGACCACAGATCAAATAATAGTACGTAGGAACAACCACCCACTGATTGGGTCGATAGGCGATGGATGTGTACACTTGTACAGGTGTCAAGGACGGAAATTAATTTGAAATATTTCTATGAGAATTGTTATGACTGAATTGGTCCAGTGTAAACTGGAAAATCAAAATATTTTGTTATAGGAATAATAATAAGTCACATACAAATTTAAAAAAAAAATAACACTGTGGTACATACATTATAAAACAACCCTATTGAAACACAATAATATGATGGCAATAGGGGTACCTACTTATGTAGTCTCAGCACTGTGCTGCGTAGTGTTGCGTAAAGGATTTCTACGCAGAGCTGGTTGTCAGCACAGACTATCATCAATGCCATAGAGCATAACAATTATGTTTACTTCTGGTAATTTCAGGTTTAGGTATCTTTATAAACGCATATACCTATTTGAACGCATAAAATGCTACCAGCTAGGTATACTGATAACTGGGAAATAACTGGATATTTTGTACTCTTTTACAGCCAGCAATATATCATAGCGGTTAATAGCCTTTATTAATAAAGTTGAGCTAAGTATATTTATTTGTTCTGGGGTAAAGTATTAAGTACATTATATTTTATAATTTTCAGTCACTTAAATATTTACGTGTAGGGATTTATCTAAGTAAACTTCATAGATTAGGTGAATAAACAAATTTTACGATATGAAAAATATCACCGATTTGGCTTCAACCCAGCCCGCACAAGGTTACGAATATTTTAGATATAAGTATATAAATTATTGTTTAATATAACTGCACGTTTAATAAACATATATTAGAAAAGCAAACAGCATCATAATTATGTGGAAAGCAATATTTAAGGTCCATTTACTCTTGGCTGCGGCTGCACTTGTCATAATTTGCAACACTTGCCAACCTGTCGTCAGATCAACAACATGATAATTAAGTAGTTTCGACTGTCGTTAGTCGTTTCCATAACATGACCTATGTTGTTGCAGGGTTATGATAATACACCTTGAGTGTTCGTGGGTTTAAAGTTCAGTAATTAGGCGTTATAAAAAATCGCGACGGCTGATGACTTGCAATGTAGCAAACAAAGTTTTTGTAAGTGTAAGTGTGGGACTAATTTTAACGAATTAGCTGAAGTTTTAAAGATTTTACTGTAAGGAAGCCGTGGTAGTTTAAATCAGTCTTATATATAATCCTGATACAATTTTAATTATTACTGGCTGACCATGTTACAAAATCAAGTATGAGATACCTACCGTGCGTAATATAGAACTAAATACAATATTTTTTCAAAGTTATATATGGAAAAATTTACACGCTTATTCATCTCTACGCATGATCAAAAATCTACTCGACCTATTTACATGAACTAAAACTAATTTAAAATAACAGTAGTAAAACTCGTCCAATAAAATGTTTGAAATTAAACAGGTTTCGGGAAGTGTTTGCACACATCAATCAGAGATATGTAAACTAACAGGTTATTTTTTTGGCAACACGAATAAAAAGTAATATTAATGTAATACTGTCAGATATATTCATTTTAACGAGTACTTATATAAATCATCCATCAATGCGCATTTGGCCAGTGTGGCGGATTATGGCATACACTTGCTCCCTGTAAGAGAAGGCCCGTGTCCCAACAGTGGGAAAGTTTTGGCCTGATGACGGACGCTAAATATAAAGAAAACGTATAATTATAGTACTTACTGTTGAGCATCGCTTCACTAGGCGCAGGCACCACCGGCCTCTCGTCGACCGGCGACTGTTTCTTCTTATTCTTTTTCTCATCTTCCGTCTGCGAATCCAAACAGGAACCGTTATCAGACATACAATCACTTTATAACCACAATAAAATACTAATTCACTGAACTGCGCTGCTATCTCGTTATGTTTAACAACAAGAAATGTAAGAAACTAAAGTATTTTTATCAATTTGCTGCCGTTATCGTTCTTGTCAATGTGTTATCGGACTATTGTCTGATCAATAAAGCGTGTTTATCTGGTAAAAGTAACTCTGTAGTACTTTTAAATATAGTTAACTGGGATCGAATACACTCACTGCACGAGGAATATTATTGTAATGGGGGATTGGTGTTGCTTTTGCGATGCACGGCTTTATGTGTCATGGGAATCATACTATGACACAAACAATACTCACCAATAAAGATAATTTAGGGGTTTTACGGAACTATGTAGAAAAGTGAACATGACTGAATGTTTGTGTTATATTATAGTTGCTGTGGCGTGCGTGACACCTATATAGTGAAGTAGGTAACACAGCTTTAGGTAGGTATAGCAAAGGTGACCACGACCAGTGTATCCGTATCCTTTAATGACTTACACCCAGAATAGTTGACACAATATGGGTCAGTGTCATTACGTAGTCCATACTGCTCAAACCCTTAATTTGTTTTAGTCACTTCGCTACCGTTTTTATTTAATTCCGTATGTTGTGTTGTGTTGTGATGTGATACATAAATAATTGCTCCTCTGAGAATACACAAATAAAGTGATATGGGAAAATGTCTAGCATTTCTTGTCATTGATTGTATACTCGTATTTCCTGTTTGTTACTTGTAAGCATCGTAATAACGTTGTAAAATTGGCCTTAGCAAGTTAGCATTGACTTGAAATTTTGAGAAAACGAAATACAATTTTCCAACTGAGAATAGATACTCTGTGTATTACATAATATACGCGAGACTCAAAAAGAATCGAAGGTTAGGGTCGTCCGAACTTACACATCGATTTCAAAAGATTCCAAGAATTCTATGTGATCATTTACCGAGATAGAATGCAATTGAATGAGTTTGTTCACCAAATTTTAAAGTTACTTCAAGGGTAAAGTTATGCATTATATTTGAATCGATAGCTACGTTATACGCGTTCTAAGTTGGCGTTGTGCGAGCTGTTATTATGACGGGGTATATTTAAGTACCTATCTAATTACCCCATTTCTGTTTCATTGTTGTTGGTATGTAGTCATACTGCATCGTCAGGTTGTAACCTTCACCTGTAGTTAGATTTGTTGGATAGATTAGCAGTACAGGACTAGACTGTTTATAGTCGTTACGCTTCAAACCAACGACGCGGTCGAGAAAGTAACATTCCATTGCATTTCTAATCATACACGATTCGATTTTTAGGGTTCCGTACCCAAAGGGTAAAACGGGCCCTATTACTAAGGCTCCGCTGTCCGTCCGTCTATCTGTCTGTCTGTCTGTCGGTCACCAGGCTGTATCCCATGAACCGTGATAGAATAGACAGTTGAAATTTTCGCAGATGATGTATTTCTGTTGCCGTTATAACAACAAACACTAAAAAAACAGAATAAAATGAATATTTAAGGGACTCCCATCCAAGAAACCTTTATTTTATTCCGCATTTTTATAGATAATGGTACGGAACCCTTCGTGCGCGAGTCCAGCTCGCACTTGGCCGGTAATTTTTTATTACGAAGATTACAGAAATATTCAACGTACGACCTTGACATAGCTAAAGCTTGTTTGCCGCAGTGACTGATGCCAATTTCTTCTCCGATATACGTACACCTATTGGCTGATAACCATGCCAAACTGAATTAGTAGGTGAATAGAGGTACGAGATGGCCTAATTAAACTATTTTTGCTACTACAAAGTGTAATTTCACGAATTGATTGTTAATGCCATGGCAGTTTTGTAGGATTTAAAGTGAGTTGCATTATAAACGAGCATTATATTTCGTCGGTCACTACTTGGTAGGTAAACAACCATCATGGGGGATCGATCACGTGACTTTGATAGCAATGCAACGGATGAGTCACATTCTTAATTTAAAATGGTTTATAATAGGTGCGTTACATATTATGCGTATGGAAACGTTCAAATGCATAATAAATATTAGTTTTAATCGGTTGCAATCAAATTATGTAATCGCCAAGCAGCGTTACACATTCAACCTGCTGTAACAATCTAACATTCATTACTCGATGACGATTTATATCAACCCTAGATTTAACGGCGGGAATAAGTACCTTTATATTTGAATTAGAATATATGATCTCAATCTAAACATTAAATGTCGCCTCAGGACAATATTAAAATTAATGTAGTTGTATTAGGCACTTTTATAATAAGACGTACAGTTTTCTTTACATTAAGCACAGAATATTACCTACACGCTCTTTAAACGGACAACATTTCTATGCCTACTCGTATATTAATCCTATTTGCTCATCAGACGTCTTTGAATTCTGATAAAAAAATTTTTTTTTTTCTCTTATATTTTGGCTCCACACATAGTGTATTTAGCCAGTGTCAAGTATTGTAATTTTTCATAATGATAGAATATTTCACGTAAAGTCAAGTCTTAGACACAGTCTGCGTAGTCATAGTCCAGTCTAAGTCAGGTAGTCTCAGTCCAGTCTAAGTCATGCCTTAGTAAAGTGGTGGCAACTTTACTAGAAGCTTCTATGGAATTTTGGAAGCAACACGAAAAACCACGTTTCACCACATTATATCACTTGCCCACACTCATGCTCGTAATTCAGCACTTAATGCGTAAAACGCCACCGATTTTAAACATTAACACTGGAAAAAGCATGAGTTTTGAAAAATAATACAATGCAACGACGTGAACTTTTCCGCGTTCCCGCCAAAAAAAAACCTTCTGATAAATTGTTTACATAACAAGTAATCAATCATTTAATCAGCATAAACCTACTTGATACTCAGAAAAAATCAAGAAGCTAATTATGATTTATAGGCGATAATACCGTATTTTCAAGATGTTTACTTCGAAGGAGTGTTCCCATGTTCGATTTTAGACATTTATAGTAGCTACTTATAAAATTTACATGGAAAATGAGAAAAAGACTTCTACGCTGACCTCAAACAGACTAAAAACTATGTCTTGTTTAGATCCTCCCATGGTCACTTCTGCTATAATAGTAGTTCAATGGCGTGATTTGAATAGATCCAAACATTGGGACAAGTGTGACCGAGAGAAGATCGCGTAGAAATAGCGCGAGTTGGCACCGCATCAACTGTGCTTGGTAAAAACGCGGGCTTCGGAAAAATGTGACAGACAGACATACAGGGTAAATAAACTGAACCAGAACATCATGCGTATCGTCAGTACCAACAATAGTGTAGTAGTATTACTGGTATAGGTACTTTTCGTTTGTTCTATCCGGCTCCCGTACAAACATGGCATCGTCTTCAAAGGAAACCTTAAATCGCACCTAGTTTATAAACAAACGATCAAAGATAATACAAATACCTAATTATAAATTACCGCATCACTGATACTTAGACTTCCAGCGATAAGCGGGTAAAGATGAAATTCCGTTTTTGAAAGTAACCGTTCGATGTTTGATGGCCACATTTACACTTATTTAGTAAAAATGTAGATATTTTGTCGAGATTCTTATATCACTTCATCTGATAATATTTAAGTTAATAATAAACTTTAACCAAGTCTTCATTGACAAGTCCCCTCCAATGCATTTTGTTTGATAGACATAATTAAGTATCGTAATCAATACTTATCATCTGCAAACAAATTCAAAGTACTTATTAATTATTAATATTCACCAACAATGTAGGCATTCCTTAAATAGCAGTAGTAGTATGCATTCCTACAAGTAACAACTTTTCAACAACAATGTCGACAACCCAAACTGACAGTTTCTTCGCAACCACAGCAAAACTACCAAAAGCTGAAGGGAATGCTTCAAATAACATAGTTGAGGGTGTTGCGAGTGGTTTCCAAGCGAGTTTGTTGCCCGCTGAGGCAAGCAGGGCCTTTGAAGGATTCCAAACATTTCCAGTGAGAAATGACGAAGCCACAGTTATGTCCCTCAGGTATTTGGAATGTCACATCTCGAGAATGAGGTCCTTTCGAATTTATTGCGATCTGCAGAGCAATAAAGGTGGTGGGTGATTTCAGCTTTGTATTGGTTAGGAATATTAAAATGCCTCACGAGTTCTGAAACGTAAATGACATGCGCACTTTTCGAGTTAGGCGAAAGGTTTATCTATACACTACAAGGCGACAGACAGATATAAATCTATAGCCATTATACGACTGAATAAAGTGATACCTGACCATACTTCTATAGGATGAAATGATACGTAATCAAGTTATTCATCCTTCTTTGTAATTAAATTAGTAAAATATTCCGTTTTACACAACGATACATTCCCGGCAAGTCGATTCCCATCTAAACAATAATAACTCATTTTTATTTAATTAAAGAAGCTCTAGTATGAGCAATTGTTTTATTTTACCCATAATTTATTAAAATCATAACAACACCAAACCAAAATAAAACTATTGTTGTCGAAATGCATTTATGAGACTGGGCAACCAAAAACACACTTTTGGAAACCATGTAAGCTACAAAAGTTTTGTAAATAACTGTATATTACAATTTTTATTGTATGATAATGTAAATAACTATATATTACAGCACTTTATTGTGAGATGGAAATAAAATGTTTGGAAACGAAAGAATATAAACACTCACTTTTCTTCTACTCCTCGATGTAGTCGCCATTCCCTGAAAATAAAACACAATTCTTAACACTTTTAGGTATGATTTACATTTTTACATATTTTCTGTTATGATTGATGTTATAAGATCACTAGAGTATATAATATATGAAGGCCTTTCTTTAAAATGTAAACGAAACGTAATTACACTGGTAAAACAATGTTCTTTTGGCAAAGAAAGATATTGTGGATTAAAATAATTTATTACCGTAGGAAATACTGTAACAATCTACTAAATTAATAGAGCTATAAAAATATAATGGCTTTTTGGTGCAAAGAATAGGTACCGAGGAGAAAAGATATATTTGAAGAGTAAAGATTTAGGTATCATTAATCGTTTTTACTTTGACATATGCGTTTTTAAAACGCCTGACCTCTAACATTTTCGAGGAATTCAAATCTCGAATTCTGTTCAATTTATTCCATAAAAATAAAACTACAAAAGGTTCGACCAATAACCTCGCATTCACGTCATCAGACACCGACCCTATTCACCAATAAAATTTATAAAATAAAAGAATATACCTAATATCTACATCCCGTAAGAATTAATAAATAAGTGAAAAGTTGTCTGTTTGTTCGTATGGCTTTTACTCCAACACGATTGAACCAATTCGGATGACATTGACATGTAACACTACCACTTGAAAGTGGCTAAATTCTCTTAGCGAAATCAACATAAATAGGATATTTTGTCTTCCAGAAAATTATAAGTTCCGGAGAAATCGGATAAATAGCAAGTGAAATCGCAGGGCACCCCCACGCAAGAATAAATTAAAAAAGCAAATCGAAAGAGTTATGGCATAACGGAAACCAGACTTCAGGGTCAGAGTAATTTAATCATCCAATTTTCTTGTCATAATCAGAAACACGATCGCGGATCAATGTAACTAATTTTGATTTTGTACTGTTCTAGTGACATCAAAGAAAGTCGAGGAACTTTGTATCCGGAACATCATAACACGCATACACCCACACAAATTTTTGGATTAGTGTCTTTTGTTGACTCTAACAATGTCGATGTACGGTCGGTAGTTCCGATGTAGGTACTTATCTTTTATTCTTTTTGTAATAACGCACATTATCTGCTTTTTATCTTTAATGAATTTTTACTTTTAGAGCAGTAGGTTATTACGCAAACAAGGCATTATATTAGAGATGCGGTACCTACCTACATCCGAGTCCTACAACTTTCATTTTGTTTAGCTGGACCACCGATTTGGTGAAAACAGCAGGGAGGCGATAGATGCAGGAAAGCGGCGCTCTCTGCGGGAGATCTTTATTCAGCAGTGGACGTCTTCAAGCTATTGATGATGATGATGTACCTACTCAAATTTCAATTTCTATAATAAATCATATAGACAGCAGCATTATGTCTATTTATGTATCTCTCTGTCCGCTTTTATATTATACTAGACTAGATGAATTTAGATGTACTTAGTTTTCTCTTGGGTAAGGGCATTTATGCGAGAAGCTTTATGCCAAGACAATCATATTTTCTTAATAAACTATTACAGCACTATCATAACAGTGCAGATGTTATGTTAGCCTATTCTTAGCCATATTTTTTTTATAAACTTGTACAAAAAAGTGCAATAACACAAACATTTTCGATCTATCTATACATATAATAAAACTTTAACTATACTTCATTTTTCAATTAGACGGAGCAAACTGATATTACGAGAGTTGCCACTTTTTCATGAAATATAAAGCCGAAGCCGGAGCGGGTCAGCTAGTCATTATAGGTACTAAAATATATCAAATGTAGTATTATAATACTTAATACTTATTAAAGTTTAATTCATTTTTATCATCATCATCATCAACAGCCTGAAGACATCCACTGCTGAACATAGGCCTCCCCCAGAGAGCGCCACTTTGAGCGGCTGCTTGCCTCCTGCATCCATCGGCTCCCCGCGGTTTTCACCAGGTCGTCGGTCCACCGAGTGGGGGCCAGCTTACGCTGCGTCTTCCAGTTCGTGGTCGCCAGTCGAGAACCCGAGAGTTCATTTTTAATGTCACCCAAACCAAAACAAAACGAAGAAATTGCTAAAGAAAGGCATAAAGCCTCCAACAAGAATAATTATTATTTTGTTGGTAAACCAATTTTATTACAGGTTGGTCATCTCATTACCGAACTCTGTCTTTCCTGTTTTAATTAAAAACATCATTCCTTTCGCGTCAGCGCGTTTTAATTTAAAATTTTCTCAAACACTACTTACAAACAAACATTTAAAGCATTGCGGGGACGAAGAACTTGGGTAGGTAACCATTTAAGTAATGCTACTAATTTATATTCTTCGGTTAGAAACTCTAATTGGCGAATTCCTACAAAGCTTTTAAAGAAAATTACGTTGAGCTGGTAGGTTTATATAAACGCGATATTTTGTATAATTTCCTTTAACATTCCAGTGCTAGTTTGATAATTTATTAAAATAACACAGGCTCTGCTCCTCGCAAATAAAAATTTAACGATAGTAGATAATAATTTCTCGCAACGTTTCTATGCTAATTCAGCGATTCAAACTGTAATCATGGCCAGTACAGTGTAATGGTATTTTATTGTCATAATTCGCGACTGATACCTACCATATACTTTAATTTTTAGACTTGGCCATTAGCCAATATAAACTAGAGAAAATTATTTAAATTGTCAGCCTTCATGGTAACACGTTCCAGTCACTGTTTGTTCATATTCTTGATTTATTGCTGTTGCGCGTAGACAAATTTAACTTTTTTCATTCTTTTTGCGCTGCTGAAAGTTTTTACCTTCCATTACGTGTTAGCATTGATATAAAGCCACTTTAACTTGAGCTTCCGCTTCCATCTCAACTTTCTGCACAACAGTTACAAGTTTTAAATTATGCGTACCTATATTACATCTGCAGCAAAACTATGTTTTTCTCTTTTGTGACTGAAGTTATCTCTAATAGTATGTTTGCATTACTGCAATGCAAAAAAAAATTAAAGTCAACGACCGCATAACTCATAATCTAGGTCAAGGCTAACGCCCTGTGTCAGACATTCATTGATATCCACAGCAATGTAAATTGGAGACTACAGATGCAGCGAGGTTGATGTCATAAATCATTATACATCTTCCATATGATGTTTTAGTATATGCCATGCGTGTGATGATAAAGTATAGTATAAAATATATACACAAAATATAAAAGTGGGTATAAGAACAAGATCGAGCTTAAAATCCTTAGAATAGACGACTTGGTTTAATTAATGCAGAAGCGGAAAGCGTTGTAAATCTAGCAAATTGAAACTTACAAAGCACTGTAATCTGACACGGATCGTCCTAAATACGTGTCCCCAATGACAGAAGCGGGAGCTCATCATGGTTTTCCGTTCCAGCAAACCTGAACGTGCACTTGATTTCGGGAAAAGATCCGATCAGTAATAGCAAGACAGCGGCCGAGTTCTCGGCTCTATTTATCCTCTATTTTTACAACAGAACGACAACGCACTGTCCAATGGATTACCACCGACAATGCACAAATAACGAATTCTAATACTTACTCAGCTTCGTAAACACAGTTTCTTTAAATTGTGACGATATTGGACAACGTTCAACACAACAAATCCTACGCACCAGGGAAACTTTGAAGCATAACAATGTGCCGTGAATAAGCGGAATATATATTTGTTGATTCATGGAAGCAAGTTGTTATCAATCAGTGATGTATGAGAAATGAAAATTAGGCGATTTTTTTTGTAGGAGATGAGAGAAGTCAACGTTCTCGTGTCAATAGCAAATCAAAGGTATAACGAATAATGATGGTGGGTTGGTGATTAGATAATTTAGCTTCTGTGTGGTTAGTTAGTTCAAGGCATAGGCAACACAGCTTGATAATAAGTGAATAGAGAGAACGTTTTAGTAAATTTTCTTGTTTCTTTTTTTGTTAATTTTCTTTTTTTTTTCTTGACCGCTCAATCGAAGTAAAATTGTTTTTGCAATGGAAAATTTGAACTTTAATTTAAAGGGTTCCTCGTTTTCAAAAATAAAACCCTTATAGAATCATGTTGTCATCTGTCTGTCACTCAAGACCTTTATTCTCGGGAACGCTATTGAAATTGGTATCAAATTGGTACTACAACGGTCTCGATCCTGTAAATATTCAAGCTTATACCTTAATTTAATGTAAAGTAAAATTATATGAATACAAGTCTTGATTTTTGGGACAATTTGTTCGTATTTCGCTTGTAGTAACGAACATGTGATATAAAAACAACGAATTTTTATTTCTAGGGTGAATTAGCGCAAGACTAATGCCCGTTTTCACCCAAGATCCCTAAATTTTAAGGGACCCTTAAAAAGGTTTAAGTGACATCTGACAGTAATTTTGTTTTTTACCGGCGATTAAGGGACACCCGAAGCTTACGGGATCCCCTAAGTTTAGGGGCCGAAGCTCGACCCCTTAGCGTTAAGTGGCAGGTTAAATTATCAAAACGCCAGTTTTTTTTCAATTGTATTTGGCAATTGTTTCTACCCGCATAACGCCAGAAAAGGTATTTGTTTTAATTTTTTCAGATGCATAATATATGAAAAACTCTAGTGCTGATATCAATAAAGCATGTTGTTTGTATTGTTGGCAACAAAATCGGCAACGTACGGTTTTTGGAAACCGTAGAAAAGAATAAACTGTCACTTTGCATTTTAAGTGTCACTTAGCGCTGTGAAAACGAATTTAGGTAAGAGTCAAATCTAAGGGGCCCTTAGCCAAAGGGATTCCTAGTTAGGGTGTAGTTTAGGGATCTTTGATGAAAATAGATAGTAAGGTTATCTTATGTTCAATAAAGTATTTTATTATTATTATTTATTATTATTATAAAACGGGCATAAGTTACCTTGGGAGTCATTTTAACACAATTTCTACGAAAAAATTAATATCTACCCGACAAATTAATATTTGCGATTTTACTAATTACTCCACTCAATGATATTTATAGGAAAAATACTATTCATTGAGTATATTTGGTAATACCAGAACCCTCAGGACACGGGTTTCACCCGCTACTGGTTCTGTTAATTTAATCTAAACACGCAAACAGTTCGTAATTCATGAATTCTTACTGGCATAAAATGTAGGCCACAGGCACAGGCAATGAGGTAGAGTTCAGATTTGTATTACGGATTAAATATTTTCAAAGACGACAAAAATTATCAAGCCAGGGTTGCGCTTCACGAATCGATACGGTCAAACTATTGGATGTAAGCCTTGCACGAGATGCTGATAACTGTCTACCAACGTGAGAAAAGTTTTCAGTCAGGAACGTTAACTATACAGGCTACTGATACAGTAAAGGAAGTAAGCAAAAATCATTAAGATTGTATTCTTTACATTTGATCCGCAACCATTGTTGAATATTGAGCAGCACTTCACTGAAGAGGAATCATCATTATAGGAAATAAGTGTTTTCTTTTACCATTCAATATCATATTTTGGAACAAAATACAGTAATGAATAAACATCTACTTCTGTCTTTATAGACGTAAATAGATCATTTTTTTGTGTGTATACGATAATCAAAAAGTATTTCACAATCGAATCATTGTGTATAAAGTAGTAAAGAAATAAAAGAGGCATTTTGATGCCGCTTTTGATGATGAAGTTTAGTGTTATCTATTGTTCGGGTTATTCCACTTGTTCCTACTGTCCTCTATTGGGCTAAAGTCGTCTTCATGAATAATTAAAAGGTGCTTTAATGTTATATCAAGTTAATTTGTTTAATTATAGGTACCTAAATCCCAAAATGACCCAATTTCAGACATTACATAAAATATAAGATTTTTTTTCATGCCAGGTATGTAATTTTAATTTGACATAATATGATTAAGGTATTTTTTACAGATATTTTATCTCTATTCAATCTCTAAATCATCAAAAGGATCAGACGCTCACCCCAAAGCCCTCAGATTATGTTGATAAACAAAACAGAGTGAGTTATAGAGCCGTCGCGTCTTCGCATAATCCGGCTTTACAATGGTAAACACACGTTGAATTTAAGATATTCGCAAACACACTTGCCTGGTATCCAAAAGTAAAGTAAAAAAATAAAGATCAAAAACACAGTCACTATCAGTCACAAGATTTAATGAAAATCACTGCGATTTCGCAAAATCCGAAAATTAACGATATAGAAAAAGAGAACAGTAAAGAAAATGAAGTTAGAAAGAAGTCAAGAAATAAGTTTAGTACCTATGTCTTGGTTGCAGCCGATTGGGTAAGTGCAGCGACGATGCTGCGACGGTACGCGTTCGAGCGGGTGTGACCGGGAAACACCGGCCCGTGGTGGCCGGCTTGCTGAGCTAGCACGAGTGCGCTGTCGCCGCCAACTTTTGCGCGTCGCACGTCCGCCGGCCGTTTAATGCGCGGGTATTTCGGTAGATCACAGCCATCGGACAAATCGCGACCGTGCGACCCGGCCTCAACGAGCGCTCTAATAATAAACTTGTTTATATTTTTTATTCCCCATAATTTTTATTCTGTTTCCAAGCGTTCAGGACGCCGCTCGAGGCCTCGCTCGCCGACCTCGGGGACCACGTGCGCCTCTAAATAGCCACGCGACACTCGTGATTGTCGTAGATTCGGTTTATCGGGAACGGATAGGGCTTATCGGCGCGGCGGGAGAATGCGTTTGGGCGCGAACGGTTGTAAATAAGCGGCGCGTCGCGCGTGTAGCAGTGCGGCGGCGGTCGGTGGTGGCGGTTGGTGGTGACGGCGCGGTACGTACCGAGATCGTGTCGGAGAGGGCGCTGCAGAAGGCGCCAAAGCCGGAGTGCGTCGTGGGAGGCGTGGGGGGCACGCCGGCCGGTGGCGGGCTGCCGCTAGGGCGCTCCATGGCAAGAGTGGCCGGCGGGCGGGCGGTCGGCGGAGCACTGCCGCCGCGCGTTACATAAACCTCGCGCTCCTGTACGCTTGCCCGCTACCGCTGCTCGCTCCCACCTGTCTGTTGTCGCTACGTCTTGGCATCACATGCACCCCACAACAACAACACTAAATAATTATAGATAACTATTTTAAGCGCACTCAACGCCCATCTCTGGCTAATTTGTAGCACCTTGTCTTAAGATAGACTTCCATTTGTGCAAATTTTAGATCTGTGTTCGGATCTAGAGTTGCGTTATGTTTTGTCAAAGATAGCTATATCGTCACAGGGCTTCTATCTACGTCTATCAGACAATGAGTGTGCGAAGGTAATGGCAGGAATGAGTAATGTGAACTGTCAAATGTGACCTTATCGAAGTACTCAGCTACCTACGAAAAGCCCAGCATTAGTAGGTACATTAGCAGGTGCCGTCAACCCTAATGTAATTGATCACAGTTCTTTCATTTGTTTACTTTTGAAAATAAGGGTTCGTGACAATTTGATAGGTATAATTTTCAATTGACCAACAAAACGACGAATGAATAGCAAAGAATCCACTTAACATCAAATGAGTAAATAGCATCGTATTTGAAAGATGAGAGCGTGATAGTTGGCCAACATATGTAATATAACGTACCTACTACGTTTTAAAAACTAATAGATTCATTAGACTGTATATCAATATCCGTTTCTAATGTGCAGGACGGTATTTTTATAGACTTTACCTACGATTTTAAATTATATGTAGGAGGTATAATGCGCCGACAAGAAAGTTTCGATGCCTTTGCCTATTATAGGCACTGATATTTATCGTATCATAGTGTCTAATATGTAGATGGCTTATCCCGGGAATGTGCAATATGTTCAGGGAATCCGCACCAAACCCATCAGTATTCAAGGACATGCGGGTTAGCTTCTAAACTAAATCGATAGCGTGCAATACACTTGCGTTCATGATAGTAAAACAGCTGTTCATATAAAAATATTTCGTCACGATTCTTCGTTAACTACTTTCAAAAGGCATCTATTTAAAATGTAAGTAGTTGAAGAATTTCCGTAATTCACTGATAGTCATGAAATAGAAATGTTTGGTGAAACAGTTGGAATACTTTCAGTATTAATGTTTTATACTTTGTGTACAGTGCAGAATGGAAGAGTCAAAAGAGTTATTGGTGGAAATGAAGTTACTTGCGGTATTTATATGCATAACACATTATTGTAACTAAATATAAAAGATTCAGATAAATCCGACCAGCAGTAAATCTAAGCAACATGCTGGCCTGCACCAATGATGGGCCAGCATTAGTTTAGCCTGCCCTAGTGCCACTGATGGTGACTGATATATATATGTATATTATTATTTTGGACCTTTCATAATTTTTATACATTTAATTATAAGGGAAATATATAAATAAACACAAATTACACAGACTGGCCCCTTTACACATAGATAGATAGATAGATAAACTCTTTATTGGCACCAAAGATAAAAAAGTAAAGTTGTTGTTCTTCATCTTCATTTACAGAGTTATAAAAGTCATTGAACTCCACCGCATATTTAGTAGGAGCCGATTGCAAGGAACGTGATACAATTGTAATCCGATGTGCTCTAAGCTATTTGGCGTTTGGCGGGACTCTACCTCTACACTATATGCATGCATCTATTCGTTCCTGTCTTGTGTTTCATAAACTCCATATTGCACAGATTAATCGCGCACAGAATAGGTATTATTCGTCAAAATATAATTTTGACTACGATCAAACAAGTTACATTGCCCACGAGAGGTTCAACAATTATCGTATATCGGTGCTGTTTTTGAATGAATTATGTCACAATTAACAATCATCTGCAACCATAACATTAATGCTTTCCACTTTTGGTCCCTTATTTATAACTAGGGTCGCACCGCGATGTCATCCCAATTTAAACTTAATTTTGAAAAAATATGGGTTTTAAAGTAGTCTTCAATCTGTGAATTGAATAACATTATTCTTGGTAAAGTGTTCGAACAATCTGTGAATAAAATTTCATTCAAACGCAGTGTATTTTTTTTACATTATAATAGAAACATCTTCCTGCAAAGGAACAGCAAGATGTTTCTACAGTTTCTATATTGTTAAATTTTCGGTATTGGGCTTCTATCGCTAAATTGGTTACTCTGAGGAACCTACACTACCGCACCAGGGTACTCAATAAATAGGATCACAAAGAGTTTTCACCATTAAACTTGACGGCATTTAGTGTTTAGCGGGCCATACATAAACATATTACAAGTCGTAACGTTTCTGTTTACGACGATGCCATAAAACCTTGCGTTATCCGCGGGACCTTTTGTGCGATGCTCCTGAATGTCAAACGTTGTGAGAGGTATTCTAGTCATTAATGTTCGCGTGTACCAGCCTACCTGCCATGTACACTACACCTGCATATTTGTCGATACTACGATTACGAGTTGACGTACTTCAAATTTATATTTGAAGCACTTCAAAATAAAACGGTCAAAATCTAATCAAAGAAATTTCAGTTTGAACTTCAGCGCCCGCGGCGGTTATGGCAAATGACAAAGACAATGCGCGCAATGATTGATTTAGACAGTTTATAATTAATATTTTATGTTTATATTGTGTTTTTCAAAACAATGAAACTTTACAACATTTGAATGTTTGTTGAGCACACACCTTCAATAGAAACTGGATAAAATAGTTTCATACAAGTTTCATTTATTTTTTTTAGGAAAGTTTGCGACTTTTTCTATCGAGCCCAATTTCTTTATCTTGTATCGGCGTACGTCATTAATAACTTCAAGATATTAATTACATAATAAATTAAATTCAAAGCTCTACCTACATGGTCTATTTTCGTTAAGAAACGTGCCTAAAATCGTTTTATTTGCTATACCCTACGCCTTTTAGACTTCGAAATAATTCCATGGCATTTTGCAAGTAGAGGTACCTACGGCAAAAATGTATTTAAACTAACCTTAACTTTTCCCCAGGTGCACAGCCTCATATAGCATCTCTCCGTAACTCCACGACTCTCCAACACCTGTGTGGCGCCACGCTGCTGACTCCACACCTCGCACTAACCGCTGCGCACTGCGTGACACACCCTGTAGAAGAGTACTTCCTTCAGCTAAACAACTATTGTGATGATACTGTGAAGGCGGAAGTGGTGCACATTACGATGCACGATTTATATGATGATGAGTAAGGCCTTCGCTTTTTTTTATTACGAACAGGGTAATTTATACTTAAGAGTTGTTTTAAGAGTAAGCACTAAGCAGTTAAGCACCGCATTAGTGGCACGCCTAGTGTTACAGATGTCCATAGGCTACGCTGACCTCTTCCCATTGCATTAGGAGGGCCGTATGGTTGTTTGTTACCTATTAGCTATAATAGCTTCTTCATTAACGAAATCTCAATGTATTGACCACACGTAGCAAATCATGTAAACTGTTGTAAATATTATATAAATTAAAAAAATTAATTACTCAATGCGCAATAAAAATTTTGCAACCTAGGTATGTTTTAATGCGTCATTAATTTAATTATAAGGCCACTAATCATGCTCCATTCATGAAACTTTCATGCGAGTATTCCTTTTATAAGACTTCGTTTCAGGTCCTCTCGAACTCATGACATTGCTATAATGAGGGTAAACCTTACCATCAATGACACAACCTGGCTTAATCGCAGCGTACTCCCGACCTCGTCATTTGGATTATCGGGTAAATGTAGCAGAGTTCATAAGGTAGTTTGTGGCCGTTAATCAAGAGGCACAAACTACCTTGTGGACACTATACATGTAGGTACCAAATTTGACCTTTCAAAGTCCAAGGTCATACGACAAGCGCTTATAACATAGCTTATACAAAATCTGTATGCCTAGTAAATAATAGGTGAAGTTTTTTATTTCTCCTTTATTTTTTGTCCGCTGCGTGCTTTGGAATACTAATCTCATTCATACGAGATAGTGTATGTACATGCATGCTACTTTTATTTTTTTACTTTTACATCGCTATAGGAATAAGGCCGGTTCTAAGTTTTGAAGCTATCATCAAAACAGGTCAAAACTTAACCCAAATTATAACGCCAACATCGTAAACCCACGCAATGTTCGTAATTATGATGAGAGGTTTTATCCTTTTACAAATCGGCACAACGTACTTTATGACTGAATCTGAATAGAATCGAGATGTCGCGTCATCTTATAGGTCAGTGTGGGAAGTCAAATTATCCGAGGTGTGGCTGGCCGTCGTAGGTACAGTCTGTGGGGTGTGCAGACTGGGATAGATACCTAAGCAAACTTGCTCTCTTACATGGCCTACAAGAGAACTTGTTAACTTTCATATCTACTTTATTTATACGAGAAACTAAGTTTAAAAGTCAATTTTGTGTATTGTAAATAGACTATTTTTAGCACTTTTACAAGTCAAGATGATACTATTTACTTAAAATTTTAAAAATAAATTATTGTAGATACTAATTTTAATACGGTTATAGTGACCGAAAGAAAAAAGTCGGTAAATGTTACCTACCTGTTAACTGTTTTGTTCCATACCTGACAAAATCATCATCATCATCAACAGCCTGAAGACGTCCACTGCTGAACATAGGCCTCCCCCAGAGCGCGCCACCTTGAGCGGCTGCTCGCCTCCTACATCCATCGGCTCCCCGCGGCTTTCACCAGATCGTCGGTCCACCGAGTGGGGGGGCCGGCCTACGCTGCGTCTTCTGGTTCGTGGTAGCCACTCGAGAACCTTTCTTCCCCATCGGTTGTCAGTTCTACGAGCGATGTGGCCTGCCCATTGCCATTTCAACTTGCTAATTCTAAGAGCTATATCGGTCACTTTAGTTCTCCTGCGGATCTCCCCACACCACCTGACAAAATACCTTGCATAATCTTGGCTCACTAGAATTTGCAAATGTTGGGGTTAAATATCTTATTTCCTTCTTATTCTTATATTTTTTCAGGATACTGTACAATGTATGGTTATGGGTACAGAAAGCGGCACGTGCAGGACACTTCGGAGAAGCTAATAGCTGGCCGAATAAAAATAGTTTCCCTGGACGATTGCATTGAGGCGCTAGGCCCATATATGGCGCCCGAACCAGGGCAGGGCATGCTTTGTGCTCTGGGAGATGGAGTGGATTCCTGTCAGGTTAGCCAAAAAAGACACGTGATATTGGCAGCTTTCGGTGTGTATTCCGGTAATGTGCAGGGCGTGACGATTTTCTTTGCTTTAACAACCTTTCGCTGCTCATCATGCTGTTTTTTCAACTTTATTTAAATCTTTTACAAAATGGGCATGGATATATCATCAAGTATCACAACAACTAGATATTTAGAGCTATATCTTCTCACCAGCACGGAGCGCTATACTTACCTACATTGTTTTGGGTTCACATCTTCACTCATTTTTCACCGTCTCATACTTCTTTCTTTTATAACTCAAAAAACTACCACACATTTCCTCGGATCTCGCCACTGCGGTCAATATTTATATTAGTGTAAGAAGATGAGTAGGCAAAAAGCGCTTCGAGGCTGTTCCGTATATTATGCAACACTTTTCATGAATGGTGCCAACTTTTAATACTTCGGTTTCTTTTATAACATTCATAACATTGTTTCGATGGCCACCTAAAAATAAAATGGTCAATAACGAACACTTGTAGATCCTGATCGATCCTATGCATCAATCAAGACTGTTATGTTACAGTAGGTACATATAGCGCTCGTAATTCACTTTTTTCCTATACAAGGTGAGTTTGAATTGGTATGTTATCCCGAAAGGGGGGTGGGACCATGATGGCCCGCAAGTTGTGAGAGCCCTAATTGAAACTGCGCGTTTCAAAACCTCCATACTAAAAAATAAATCCACTCACAAAATTGCACGTGCGATCGCTACGAGAGTTAACAAGATACTATAAATTGATTTCTAAACACGTCGTTGAACTCATTTAAGTGCATTCGGTCAAGGACGTAGTTCAACCACCCAGCTGCGCTAGGGATATCTTCGAACGTAAACACTACATGGCATTTCTTCAATGAAAAACTATTAATTTAGAATATTCGTAGAAGAAACATTGTCTACCTTTGGGAGTAGATTTACCCCTTTCGGGATAATATACCAATATAAACTCAGATAGTATATCAAAAATTAGTTTGTTAAGTATGGCTTTGGCTACCACAGCTCATCAAAAAACAACGTGACACAACCCAGGCCAAACAACAGTTTTAACACAAATAGCTTTGTATAGTCAAATGAGTTTGGGTATTTTTACATAACTCACCATTTACTCCCAGGGTGATTCTGGAGGTCCTCTGATATGCGACGGCGTCATACAAGCAGTGAGCAGCTACGGAGTTGGCTGCGGCATCCCAGGCTTGCCCGGAGTATATACCAGTGTGGGCCCACATATGAAGTGGATCCAGAACATTTTGGATAAAAGCTAAAGCTGTTAAATGGTAGTTACATAAGTCGTTATAAGCCAAGAGTGTTTTAGTGACACCTTGATGGCATCTAATAAACACTAAGTTGCCGTTACATTATAGTATCGAAAAAAAACCGTTATGTCCAAGGCCTTCAAGCGGGTTTAAAGAAAGACCATGTGACATTTTAAGGTATGCGGCACGATACGATAGCTCTAATAGGGTTCGTATCGGCCTATAGGGTAAGGCGGTGTGGCTTTCCCATTTAGAGCGCGTGGAAGCCTTATTTATTGCAGCCATAGTCTAGCCAGCTATACAGCGAAAAGGCATAATATAGTCGGCTAGACTACTGTTGGATTAAATTGTTTGCTAACGAAACAACTCGATTATTAGAAACCCTCGGCCCGTGGTCGTCCGACACGAAAAATTTCTGTAAGCAAATTTCCACTAGGTTGGTCCTCGCCTCAGGAGATCCCAGAGCTGGCACATACTTCGCTCAGAAGCTAAGCCTTCTCATTCAGCGAGGTAATGCTGCCAGTATTCTGGGAACCTTACCACGCGGTGGTGAGTTGGATGGCGTATTTATGTTGTAAATTTTGTAAATAATGTTTCTAGCTGTAGTTTTTAGATTTTTTTTTGTTTTTTTCTAGTTTTTGTATGCTATTCTTGTAAATACTAAGCACACAAAATCACAAAGTGCGCAATGTCAAATATTATATATAGCAAGCCTATTACTCGATTATACGATATTTACGATTGCTAATGTTCCGCAAGTATTAGACTACAGTGGCAAGATATTCAGCCTATTTTTTATCTTACCTAACAGTTATTGCGCAATTAGGTACTGATACATAATATATATAGATTTATCACTAACTTTTTAGTATAACATCATTCTGTTTTAAATTATATTATACGGCATACTTATCTGTGTAACTTTAGGGCTGTGCCTTCGTCTAAATCACATTCATCTGAATTTCAAATGAATTAATAATAATAATAGACGCGTTTATTAGACAACTAATGAGAAGCCATTTGACAAAGTGTCGCCTATTTCCTTGGGAAAATATCTGTTAAAAATATTATTTGATATATTTTTACTTGTTTATCACATTTTTCTATTTTCACAGCGACTTGGTTGAATAATGTTAACATTGGTGCTGAAGAAAGCTTATTTAAAACCGTAGAGCTATTTCAAAACAGTTTTAGACGTCTATTATTTAAAAAATAAAACACTGCGCTTCAAGAAGATTAATGTGAAATTCCTGGGAGGCATTGGCATCTCCTACGCGATAAAGTTAAATGATTGTGTATAAACAATGTTGTTTTGGTCGTGACGTAAATATTATCTAATTTGCGATTGGTCGAATGTCGAATGTCAGTTTTCCTTGTGTTTTTAGGCTATTTATAAAACCAAATATTTCAATTTTACAACAATTTATTTTAACACATTCTCTAACTATTTATAAGCACTATATTTGGAAATAATTTAACATCGTAAACAATGGGTTCAGAGCAGAGTCAATAATAATTACCCTAACCATACAATCTGCCCAATTTTGAAGGCTTTAGTTGACAGATGTAAAACTCCTAAAACTGTTGCTGTTCTTGTCAAATAGACGGCAATATAAGAGACGAATACATTTTTAGTAATCTAAAGACTGTCAACTAAAGCTTTCAAAATTGGGCCTGATATTTACAATCAGGTATAAATGGAACATAACATGTTCGATTAGGGTTTTATTGAAAATATGCCTTTAGGGTAATCAAAATTGTAAACTACTACCCGCAAGCAACAACTGAGACAAGCCATAACCGTCAAAATATCATCACAACATATATACTTACTCAAAAATACCCAATGATAACTCATTCATCCAAAGTTTTCAAGTTTTTCATAATATTTTAATACAATGTCATAACACGGCTCTATTTATACAAAACGAACACTGTAATAGAGGCCAATTTATAACATATAAGTGTAGTCTATGCCCTATGGTAACACAACTTAAGACCACTATGGTTAACATTATGTAATAAATATTATAATTCCACTTATAAAAAATATTTGACATTACCTACTACTTTACCTTACTTCTAAAGCAAGACATTGGTTTATTTCAATAAAATTATTCGATAAAATATTATTTTAAATCGAGCTCATGTATTATACATAATATATATATATATATATACATAATCATAATAATATCTCAAGGAGTATAATAGGGTATAGAGGACCAAAAAAAACTGATTTTGTTCCAAACACCTTAATTATACTTATACACTCAAAACATTTATCTAAACACGCATTAATTAATTTAACATTTATATTTTTTTTTTCATGCAAACACAGCACAGGAAATTATTAAATAATAATTATATTAATTTGTAACTTGTATTACCAATGTGTCTAATAAATATTAATCTATGGCAAGCTACATAGTACAGAAGTACTAAACTTATTCTAATACTTATTCTGTGTCTATGTACCACTTGATCATAGATATGCTATTAGAGAAACCCTCACTATTTAGTTTCAAGCAGTATCAATGCCTTAGATACAGCTCAGCTGATGATTTATTTTATTTATTTAACAAAAACACAGCCACGCACGGCCACGGATTTTACAGTAAAATGCAGTATTTACTACGAAAAATAGCACGCAAGTCGATGCCATTGAATTAGTCAAGTTTATAGTAGTTAAAATAAGCATAATTATAATTGTAGTATATATAATAGACAGTATTTACTAATTTTGAAAACTATTTTTTTTAATTATAGGTATATAAATAGTCTATATTGAATCCCTGCGTCTTATAATACGAAGAATATTAAGGTTCTTTTTATTAAGTAACATTAATATACGACATATATTTAAAAGGAATATTTAACCCTAACATTTAATATAGACATAAAAAGACATTTAGTCTATTTAGGCCGTAACTGGGCTCTTAAATAAAATGTAGCGCAACCATGGACTAGAAAAATCTATAAGATGTTGACGTAATTTCAAAGTCTGTAGTGAAATTTCCAGCTTATATCTTGTTCCTGAATCTTAGATATTTTATGTAAACAAAGGGGATAACAGTGCAAAAAATATCTTTTATAAAGGTAGGTTACTATATTTGACCAAAAAAATATTAAATATTATTTGTCTAGTCATAATCTGCTTAATTATAAAATAAAAATCGTTTTGTACTATCTATTTTAACGTTATATCTGATATATAAAATTTTATGTTAAAGAAATCGATTTTTGGTAGAAAATATTTTAATAGACTGGTAAGACTGTAGAGGATCTAAACATTTTTTCGTTTTCGTTCTGGGATTTATATGATGGTATCATACCATTATATGCCATATTTTCTTCAAAGACACATGGTGCTACTTTCGTGCACTTTTCGAGATATGATGAAAAGTATGTAAAATATAAAAAAACAGGTCAAACTAAATATTTATTGATCAAATATTAATAAATCTCTCGATTTAAAATTATAGAATGATTGTCAGAATAATTTATAAGGTTTCTGGTTGGTTAAAAAACTTAAGTAATGTACCTATGTTAATGTTTTATTTACGTCTTCCTAAAATTTTACCTTTAGAACTTTGGAATTGCAAAATCCTACTTCATATGCTACTAATATTGTGTATGCAAAGTTTTGCTTGTTAATCAGTAAGATGGATACTCTTTAACTCCATTTAATAAAAATATTTTTCACAAGTAAAAAATGTTTTGAGCAACTGGCATGTCACTTTGACAGTGACTTTTCGTGACATTACTTTGTTTACATAAAATATCTAAGATTCAGGAATAGAATATAGGTATATAACCAATAAACGAACCGGAATATGACTGACAGTTTTTGTTAACTAATCAGAGAGATGGACCCAAAATAAATGCAAAACAGTGCAATATAATTGTAAATAATTCTAATTCAAATGGAATTTTCATTGGTTGACGACTACAGATGTTGACACATTTTTACCTAAAATTGATCTAATGCCATACTTTCACTATTTGGGCTTACACGCTTTCTCTCTAGCTATTAAATACAATTATTTTAAAATACATTTTGGACGAAGCACATGCCTAGAAGCAACATATATAAATCTGGAACTACTAACATAAAATATTATGTAGATACATGAATGCTCACACTAATATCTGAAATGTATTTGAAATGTATTTTCTAATATCTATTTCACTCGATGGACGCAACCGCAACCTTCGTTATCGTTCTTAGACTGCATTGTATGCAAGCCAAAACTTAATTAGGTTTTTTGCATACATATAGAAGTTCATGAGTACACGCAAAAAGGTAATATGAATTAATTTAATTTTAAACGTCTAGCTCTTTGGCTATACAATCGTCAAATGCTTTTAGCGAACAACTAATTGAAAATAGTAATCCATATGTTCTTTTTGCAATGTGGCGTCAATATTGCACGTCGAGCTAAGGCTCAATTGACATTGCCACGGAACGGAATGGAAACGAACGGACTTGTACCTACGTTGTACATGGCATAATGAACTTTATGACAATTGTATAACTCACAAACTAGTACAAACTAAAACTTAGGTCGCGCGTCTTCCAGGGAATTTTTGCGCCTTCTCGGGATTTCTTTTCTTCTTTTAGTTTGTACGTTACGCAGATGACATAAAGTTCATTATGCTATGTACAATTCCGATTGCATCTATCCTTTGTTACGTTATGTGAAATAATCTAATGAGATCTTGCTATATTTTGTGAGAAGACGGAGCGGTCCGTTGTGTAGACCTTAGAGTATAGACTAAAAGCATAGAGAGATCATCAAAACGATATTACATTTGTACTTCTCACATGTATCGCTACGCCAGTGGCGAAGGAAAGAAACAAACATATGAGGCCTATAAAATCAAAGGCAGCTAAATCCAAGTCTGTCAAATAATAATCAGTAAGCTACAAAAATCGATAACTTTGTTCAGGTAGCTACAATATTCTATATTTTAAGACAGATTTGTAAAGAATGTGAATATTAGAAATAATCTGACTTTTAATTAATAAAGCTTCCTGTATATTTGAGTACAAAGTATAGTTAACTCATTTTACGATATTATGGCATTTAGCTGCCTTTGATTTTATAGGCCTCATATAGTAATTAGCTACGCTTGCGAAAAGTCACCGTGCCATTTTTTCGATTCGAGTCAACTGTTTTTAGTACACAAATCTGTCAGACTCATTCACATCAAAGTGTCCACTTCATATAAAAAGTGTCCAAAAAAGTGGTACGCTTGACAGATAATGAAGTTCTCTCTATGCTTTTAGTCTATACTCTAAGGTGTAGACACAACAGGCGGCGCGACGTCACGAGCTAAAGCCAGTTAGAATACTATGGTAATGATAATCGTATGAGCCATGATAGAATGTAATATAATGATAGAAGGCAACAGATGAACACATCGAGAGGAACCAACCCCTGTCTATCGTAGATAAGACAACCGACCGATATTCACAGCTTCGGGCCAACCGAAGCGGATATTAATAATATATTTTATTTATTTATTATAATAAGAATGGCAATGCCAATCATTATTACTACAGATTCAGTTACAATGTGAAATGGAGAATAATTTAAAACACGAGAATGTATTTAACACTTAGGTACCTTGGTTGTTGAATCTCCTTCAAATTGGAAGTAGTAGACTATATCTGGCCGAGTATGTAACTGCAGCAAAAATGGTGGATGCAGCTTACCGATGAATTGACGGCTATACATGTCACCGACCATCCTATCTCCATAAGCCATGGCTCAGGACCAGTTGAACCAAGTCCGGCCTTCAGTGGGAGTTGAACTGACACTTTTAGGGGTCTTAGGGCTTTTAGGGGTTTGCGGTTGAGAGATCGCTTTCTCAGCGTTGTCCACTGGCTTGTCTGCCGTGTCTATTGCTTCTTTCAGCTGTAAGTACAAAGTTTATCTATCAGATTTTTATCACTTTATCACTTACTACCTATAGGTACGCGCTGAGCGCTTACCGAATTAGGCCGTCATCGCTCATAGCGTTCACAGTAACAATTTTTCCCGTTTCCGCTTCGATTTCGACATATTGCTCACGGTTATATAGCTTTGGAGCATGGATGTCGGGATGGGCATGACGTCACATGGGTAGGGTGTGAGAGCGATAATATCGATCATGATGTAAAACAAAACGCACTAAATGTGTGGTTTAAGATATTTAAACTCCAAATATCATTCATTCCACGGCTGAACAGATTTTGATAAATAGTGTGTGACGTTTGCCCATAACTTATTATCATCTACCCGCAAGTTCTTCAGTCCGTCCGTGATCATGGTGCTTGCAACAGCATCGAAATATCGGCAACTCAAAACAAATAATTTACATGGCAAATATCCCGTTAATAAACAATATTTTAGTAGTATACGACGTTAGATTCTGCAAAGAATAACACTATTTCATCCCAGAAAATTGTCCACGCGAGTGATTCCGCGGAGCGTTAGTTGAGAAATAACTTATCTTACTCAGACCTACACTGACATAATTTAAAGGCCAATGTGGCATATTGTGTGACCATTGACACACGCGCCCTAGATAGCCGACAGACATTTCATAATTAACCTCTTCATAAATTGATAAGCAAACGATCGGTTAGAATTATTCAATTTCCTTGTAATAGCAGTTTCCTGGTTAAGCTACTTACCATAATGTTAGTTTTTTCCTGCATTTCTCGCTCGTACTTCCTGACGTCTTCGATAGTCATGTTGTACCACTCGTCCATCCATGCGAACGCTTGTCTATGGCCTAGTAGGAGGATTTCTCGTACAGCCTGAAAAAAAAACATTACGTTATCAAAGAAAGAATTGATATTAGTTATCCGCCATCAGCCCAATACGTTCCCACTGCTGGGACCACATGCTAGTTTCCTCACGATGTTTTCCTTCCCGTTCTTCAAACCAGTTTTTTTTTATGTTAAAGGGAGCAAACAAGCATACGGCCCAATACGGAAAGCGGTCACCATAGCCTATGGACATATGATGATGATGATGATGATGATGATGATTATGATGATGTGATGACAGATGCGTCGGTTTGAAAGCCACGCGGGCTGCAGCTGGTTTCAGCGGCAACACTTACTCTATTGATATCTTGTTCTTGCTCTATACTTGACTAGATATTTTTTAGCAAATTGGATGAGGGTGGGTTTTTGTTCCGTAGCTAAGATAACCAACGGTTAAATAAACTCTGGTTAGAATTTGGTACATCAAATCAATTTTTTTTTTTTTTTATAAACAGTGCTTAATGTCAAAATATTATAATTATAACAAGCCTATTACAATACGAGTTTGAAAAAAAAAGTTCTCTTCCCCACATCAGTTGCAAGCAATCTGGCACAATGTAGAATAGAAAACTCCGAGCCGTAGCTTCGATTACATCTGTAAAGAAGAAGCTACAAAAAAACTTTACAGTGTCATTTTTTGTTCCATTTTTTTTTTAAATTGTTTACAATATTTATAATTTGTTACAACATAATTAAATTATTAATTAATAGTTTTTAACCATTGGTTAACTTAACTACAAATCAAAAACCTACCCTTAGTCTGTCTTAGAGTGTGATCCAAACTCAATGGCGGGTGTGAAGTGCGATGGAAAACCCCCCCCCCACACTTTTACTTAAAATTAAAATGGCAGTGGGCGGTTCACACAAGTTTATTGTAATAATCAACAATTCGCGTATACTGTCGGAATACTATAGAGGTATTTTAACTTCACGCATTTCACGTTTATATAATACGTTGCCAGATAGTTACAAAAACCTTAACCTCCATGTGTTTAAGTCAAAACTTACTAAATTCCTGCTCGGTGAATGCTTTTACTCAACAAAGCAATTTCTGGACTATAAATTTAATAAATTGAAATAACTAAACAATAATTGTGACATAACCATAATTTATATTAATGACATCTAATTTTCTATGTATACTTTCGATAACTTGCATAAAATATTTAAACACCGGAAACGGTAGAGTATTGAACTATTAATTTATGTATAACATCTATATTTACAATATTGTAATAAATAAACATTCATTCATTCATAAAACCTGTACGTAAACAAATGCTAATTTTTACATAGTTGAAAACTTGAAATTATGATAAAATTGGACTCATGCGAACAAACTATTTTGTCGGCAACCAAAACAAGCAGCCAAAAAATGGGATGCATTTTAAAAACTTACGCCTTGCACATATTCTTCAACCCTGGTCTGCAGACCCCAAACCTCGAACTTAACGCTGACAGCTTTGTAGCAGCACATGATTGGCTGGTGTTCCTTCCTCCATTCTTCCACCAGCGGCCCACGACCAGTCTTCTCCGACTTGAAGAACTTAGGGTCCTCTGCCTCTTTGTAGTGGTGAGGTTTTATTTCGTCATATGCTATATCTAGGAAGTCTACATCCCTTTGTTCTAGCTCTTCGGGTGTGAGACCCAGGCACTGAAATTTATTTCATGATATTAAAAATATTTACAAGAATTTATGGCAGACATAAGTAAGTAGAAAGCCCAATCCAAACCGGCGCGGTATTCGTACCGCGGTGGGTAGCGGTAAATATTTTGTACTAAAGTTCCGCGGCTAGCGCGAAACTTCGCAAACTTCATACAAAATAATCCCGTGCGGGATACCGCTACCCACCGCAGTACGAATACCGCGCCGGTTTGAATAGGGCTTAAAAAGTCGCACGAAGAATCCAACTCGGCTAGGCAGCGTTCGAGAAGCTTTAACCTATCTTTTCGTCCAAAATACCGCAGAGCCTGAAAACAAAGGAACCTATCTTTTCGTCCAAAATACCGCGGAGCCTGAAAACAAAGGTTTTCAAAGGCGTCCAAAATATGAATAACTATATAACGAAGGTTTTCAATCAGTGTGTGTTGCCAGTGATGACTTACGGAACTGAGACATGGTCTCTTACTGTTGGCCTCATTAGCAAGCACAAAGTCGCGGAACGAGCTATGCTCGAGATAAGATCCGTAATGAGGAGATTCGCAGGAGAACTGAAGTGACCGATATAGCTCTTAGAATTAGCAAGTATGCAATATGAGTAGGTAATACACAGGTAACAAAATAGAATCAAGGCAACCCAACTCCATTACACAGTCTACGTTATAAAATGTTTATTTATTTATTTATTATTATTACATGCTTTCATACAATGTCATTTAGTTTTACTAATCTATATAACACCTAGTCCTAAACATTTCATTGTATGAGCACTGTGAGGGCGTTGCACTTTAGAGTAGAGGTAAAATAGCTTACATTTTCAGTAGATCCATTGTTATCCTCATATCTTGTTTGAATGGAAATAGAAAACTTTGGTAAAAAGGAGCACTGCAAAAAAAAACAATAAGAATGGTTAGTATGAAATGAAATGAAATAATTTATTTGTAAGAATTTTGGGTTACAAAATTGCAAAGATGGATCAGCACATAATTCTTTCCAACAAAATTCTGCCCATAGGTAAAGGCTTACAAATATTCGTGATAGGATTTAACTTAATTGTGTCAGTGTTTAATAATGAGTTTAAGGGTAACTATGGTTATATTATTGAACATTGAATTTTTAATTATTAACTGAACATTAGATACAGTGAATCAGTCAGACTAATCAATACTATAAGTACTAATCGAAGCGTCATTCAGGAAGTCTTTTACATAATAGTAACATTTATCCAGTAGGAAATCAAATGCATTTTTTTTTAATTCATTTATGTCATATACTTTGAAAGTGTCAGGTAATTTTTTAAATACCCTGATTGCCATACAATTTACATTCTGACTATTCAACTGGAGTCTTTGTATAGAAACATATAGCTCATGGATATATCGACTTCGTTTTATAACCTCATGTTGTTTTTTAAACAAAGGGTGCTTTTTTACAAATAAGCAGATTTCATTTCATATAGTGAAGGTAATGGCAACATTTAAGTTTTTTTCCAAGTGCCTTACATTACAGATATCTAAAAATCCTGCGCCACAGAGTGAACATATGCACTTTTTTTGCAAAAGAAATTTTCGTTCTACATCAACGGAAAAGCCCCAAAGAATGATCCCATACCTAAGGCAGGATGAGACATAGCCACGGTACGCCAACAGAGCAGCTTCCTTAGTTGCTACCTGCCTGAGTTGATACAGAGCGAAAACAAATATATGTCTCATTTACTCCAAACACATTTAAGTGATACTGTTAAACAAAACGATTTTTTGATAACTTTTAAATTTCGACCGCTGAGATAGGTTTTTAGCCACTCGTGAGCTTTCTACGTATTCCATAACTGTCCAATTTTTGAAACAGTCTTATGATTTACGTAATCAAAAGTAGTAGGTATCACAGCAGAAAATTAAAACCAAATATGCATTCAAATTTAAAATCTTTTATTTTGGTTCATGTGCATATATACTTACTGTGTATTCTGTGGATATGGATCCCCAGTGAACATGAAAGAAAGAGGAAACAATTTAGTAAAATCTGTCCAATACCGAAGTGAACAATTGAAATGATTATATATAGCTATGTTATTGTAATAAAAACAGCATTTTAGAATAATTTAGAAAAAAAATTACCAGTAATAGTGTAAGGATAATAGTTCCATGCTTTTTCAGTGATGTAGAATATCTTTGGTGTAAATGACTGGACCCAATAAGGAAGATGGCTGAAAAAATATTATTAATCTTTAATCTCCTATTATATAAAAGGCAGTCACAGACAACATACAGCCCAAACCACAGGACGTAGATACTTGAAATTTGGAGGGCGGCTTTCTTTTATGACGTAGGTGCATGCTAAAAATGGATTTTTGATAACTCAACCCCTGAGTGTGGAAAGGATCAAAAACGTTTGTATGAAAAACCTACATTTCATAATGTATCGTTTTGAAACTTGGAACATACAAACAAGTTTAAAAATAGAAGAAACGGAATTTTTCAGTTTCTTGAAATTCAACCTTTAAGGGGGTGAAATAAGTAGTTCCCGTTTGTATGGTTTAAAAGATTTGACCGTATCATACTGAAATTTGGAATGTGTAATGAATACAAAATAAAAAGATACAGGTCTGAGCTTTTTTTTTTAATTTCATCCCCTAGAGGGGGATAACGTACACAACAAGGTCCCATCGTAAGACGCTCGCACAGCAAAAAAGGAAGGTTAAGGTAATTTTATTCTGAAAAATAAACGGTTCCTGAGTGGACTGTCCACGCAGAAGAAGTTGCAGGCATAAGCTAGTACTAACATAAATAACTACACATACATAACCAGTATGCAAGGTTATTTAATATAGCTATAAAAAGTTTGATTCATTATCTATGGGATATTTTGATAGTAAGATCATTTATTTCATGATTTTCTTTTCAAATACAAGAACTACATACTAATAAACAAATAAATGTGTAATTGTATGAAATGAATTATACTGTATAAATTATGAATAAAAATAAATGTATGAAATAAATAATAGGCTATTAAACGACTGTTTATTAGTTGACTGGCCTGATAGCTCAGTTGGGAGTAGCTCTGCCTTCTGGACTATAGGTTGTGGGTTCGATTCCCACTCAGAACAAACATTTGTGTGATGAACACCCATGTTTGTTCTGTGTTTGGGTGTTATATTGTTATTCTATGTATCTATTTACAAACAAAAAGTATCTAAGTATTGTATCAGTTATCTGGTTCCCATAGTACAAGCTATGCTTAGTTTGGGGCTAGATGGCGCTGTGTGAAATGTCCACACATATTTATTTATTTATTTATTTATTTAAAGTATTAAGCTGAGCCTGAGACATGTTGAGTGCACAGTTTTGATTCATAAATAAATTGATTGCTATGCACCTCCATATTTCACTGGGTGATAAAAATGAACAAGGAAATAGGTAATATTTCCTTATTCAAATCAGCAAGTTAAAATAACAGAGTATATTAAAATCAGTACTCAAGTAAATGACAGAGTAATATGTTATGTTTCTAAAGTAGTTATCACTTGTCCTATAACCTATATAAGGTAGCTACCATACAACTGCTATGAAGTTACTTAGGTATGTGTAACATCACTCCATTTTTTAGCAAACCCTTTCTACTCATGTTCGTTAAAATACTTTAATGAAGTTTTGAATGTTTTTAATAAACTAATATACATACATATCATATTCATATATATCATTTTTAGTATGAAAATGGTACGAATATTAGCATACTGAATAATCCTTTTCTAAGGCTGGGTTAGTTATCAATCAAAAGTGATTTTGAATATCTGTAGCTTTTATACTAGATGGATAAACGCGGTTGAAAACTGACAATTACAATGCATGTGCTATTAAGATTCAAAGCTTTAAAATAGAATAGGGGATTTTTCGTAATAATATTTGTTACAAGACACCCTATTTGGAAATGACTGTGTAGGCGGATTTCTGACTACCCCATCGAAAACTATATTTTCCAAGAAAATGCTTCATCTATTTTTGACCACCTATAATTTAAGTTAAATTTTAGTGTGATAGCAGTAATCTTGTTAAAAAAATGAATGAACATGTTTAGCACAAATTCTTCTAAACTGCTAGCAATACTAAAGTAACCAATACAAACTTACTATGAGAGATGCAGTGCTGCACTATTTTTTTTTGTAAGGTACAATGCATCTTGGGTCTCTAAATGATTGCCACTGACTGATAGGAAAATGTGTATGAGCAACTTGATGTCAACACACTCATACATAGTTTTCTCCCCTATCAATTAAATACACTTTAGAGATGTATTCATCTCAAGCATTTTATTTTTGTATTTGTTTATCAATGGTACATTGAATGGTTGGATATAGGAGGCAGATGCTAAACCAGTGAACTTACCCTGTAACTGAAGATTAAAAAACCATTCAGCAAGGTGTAATGGGGGAGGCCTATGTTCAGCAGTGGACATCTTCTATGAAAGTGTAGTGACAAAATGAAAAAAATTACCTAGATAAATGAATCCTCTTTTCAGTGAACTGTCCTTCACCATTCACCTCATTGGTAACTTGTTCATTAGCTATAACTTCCACCCCTTCTCCATTGCTTGACTGCTCAAAACTGTGCCGGGCTATCATGTACAATTGGCCAATGCGATACTAAAAATAAAAATGCAATAGTGTATAATAAATTATAAAGGTGTTTTTTCACTGAGACTCTATGTGTACAGTTATGATGAAACTGACATATAAGTTATTGAGCCTTTTTCGTGAATATAATTAAATCATTGGTCAAACGCGAGTTTTCACAAGTTGGTTTTTACCTCTATGTGCAGACATAACAATAGTAAATGAATAGGAAGAATATCTACTAGTATGCAATTTAAAATACGCAAAATAGGAAAAATCAAGCAAGTAATTAACAAAAATCAATGACTTTACAGCAGTAAAATAAACATTACAGTTAATCTAATTAATTTACCTCTTCTACGGTCATCGGCATACATATTCTATATTCCTTTGTTAGAACCATTGTCACTATTTAAAATTAGGATAATTTTAATTTTATATAAATAAAAAACGTAGGTACTGATAATTCTATTCACGAAAAATCAGAAACCGACGAATCGACTGCTACAGCTACACCAGGGGTGAGAAACTTAGAACAAACGGTACATATCAGAATTTTGTAGCGCCATCTGTTAGATGTCCACTTAAAAACGCTCAAAAAAAAGAGAAAAGTCTACGTTAGACGACTGACATTGACAGTGACATCCTTGAATTTGCCAAACAGCTTTTTAAGTTTTCAGACTTCAGTTATTGTTTTTTGATTTCGATTTTCGTGCCTGCAGTTTCGTGCACAAATTGTAAAGTATTATGTACTGGTTTCGTGTTTAAATCTGGTTACGTGCAAATTGTGTACGATTTGTGCGCTTTGTCGAGAATACGCCGAGTCAAGTTGAGCGTTAGTTCCTCCGTATTGTCGCTCATAGTAGTCTTAAGTATTTTTCGCTGAAGATACATCACAGCTCTGCCCGTTGAAGAAATTGTGAAGACTGTGAAATTAGATGCTATACTTGTTATGTGTGCGATTGGACGCTATTAGTTACTGTATATAAAATACCATGCCGTCAAACACTAACATCAATCACCGTGTATTTGGCTGTATAACGACGGGTAAGTCTACCTCATAGATAACAGATAAACTTTACCATTTACGAACCATTCAACTGGTTGCCAATGCCTAAAGCAACCGCCTCCATCAATAATTCGAAAATATGTAACCGGCAATCCGTATAATTCAGGTATTCTATGCAGTACCTAGACAATGTACAGAAAACATGGCGAGGCCTCCAAGCAATGTATGAAATATATTAAGAATATTTTTGTTCTTCACTTAGGTACAATTTCTAAGGATTATGTACCTGCTGGTACCGGCAGTGTGTAAAATAATTATATAAGTTTTCCGCCAGGTTTCTATATTTAGTTTTTGTTCTTATAATGGCAATTGTTTTCAGAAACCAACCACTCTGATCTACTCTCTCTCTCTCTCTCTCTCTGATCTGATCTACTTCTGTTAGCGCCAATCCAGACCAGAGAGTCCATGCCTGCACTGATTTAACATTGTCAGCAATACAAATACTAGGTAAACAAATTAAACACCATTTTATTACCGTCTATTCATTCACCTTTTTCCCTTTCAATTTCCTCTTACCCATAAACAGGGTAGAACTAAAAACTAATTAACCCGTGCGAAGCCAGGGCGGGTCAACTAGTAAATGATATGAATTTCTACTCTACACCATTCCTCACGAAAATGTTCTTAATAAGCAGGCAGGCACACAGACAACACTGATACTATAATGGTTTCTTTTTAGGGTTCCGTAGTAGCAGATGACCTTATAATTTTTTAATGTCCGTCTGAATCTTACACAGCCTCATAGCTTCTAAGTTATAAACCTGCACATGTGTGAAATGTTGCACAATGATAGTTTAGGTACAGATCTCATGTTCCAAAATAATACTAATACTAATAATAGCAATAAGTAGTAATATTATAAATCTCTTCTATTTTGTTTTCAGAAACATCTAGTTAGTGCCAATCCAGACCAGTGTGTCCTGATACCTGCACTGATTTAACATAGGCATCAATACATATACCAGGTAAAAATAAACATTATTTTTTATCTTTGATTATGTGTTAATATTTGTTTATGCTAAATGTCAAGTTTCTGGGGTTGTCTGGGGATGTTGGTTGAAAAATGACCACAATAGTATCTCTGCTAATTAGATAGACAACTATAGAACTCCCCAATGAAGTAGCAGTCAAAGTCGGTTTAACAATAAGCATTTTCGTAAATTTAATTTTTTCAGGGCCTGTGACTGCAAGTGCGTATGAAATTGACCTTGCATATTGTGGACGGAATCCTCACCCAACGTGTGGCACAGACCTCGGCTCTTCATCGCAGGTGTCCAATCTGAATTGGTTTATGATGGGGACGATGCAACCAAAATGTCAGCTCAGAGCTTTTATAATAAGCACAAGCATAATAAACACAAAAAGTAATTCAATTACATATTATTTCAAATTCCTTTTTACACCTACAGTTCATAATTATATGCAATGGTGAATGTTATTCAATTTTAATTATAGTTACAGTAAATTGTATAATATTCACATATGAACTGAATGAGGTAAGTAATATAAGTATATAACCTATCTACATCTTTCTATAGTATCTTGACTATAAGTATGTAGATATGTATATATGTAAATGTGATATGTGTGTGTGTGTGGGTGTATATGTGATGTGTGGTGTGTGTAGATGTGTGTATATGTGTGTGTTCTTAGTTAGGAACACAATCTCCAGATGAAGCTCTCGTCACTCACAGATAAAAAATAATGTTGTAGCATGTTGGCAAAAAAAACCAATAAGACGGCACTCTATGCTATATGTATTATTTTTCTCTATGGCCCATAATAGGGGATTTTCTGACATCTGCACAGATTAGAGAAAAACCTCTGTGGCTGGATGGCACGTAGTTCTACATCCAAAGGTAGGTGGCGCTACTGCCATATGGCTTTTTTTTTGTGAGGTGTCTTTGCTCTCTGTCATAGTGCAGTGTCTCTGTGCACATCTTTCCTGTATTTGCTAACTTTTCGATTATATAGATATCTTGTATAGCCGAAGACGAAGAAGAGTTCATTTAGGTTTTTAGTTAGAATTTTAAAAATATACAATATGAATTTATAAAGCGATCAAATATGGTTTGTGGGTCAAATGAAATTGAATGATCCGTGTGAACGTGTGAATTACACAGAAACTTACAAGAGCGGATAGTCACATCTCGTATCTCGTAGTCGTAAATATTGAAACGAAAACCTACAATAACGTAACAGTATCCACTACAGGTGTGTGAGCGTAACTATCACAGGTAACTATGGATGTTAAAGAGGTTGTTGAGCACCTAGTAGCTTTAAAAGTGATGAGACTTACTAAACCTGCCCTCATAAGTCCAAAAATTGTTACCTGTGATTCCAAAGACTTGCCAGGTAATATACTGAATAACTACTTGAAAGATGACGCTACATCAGTTACTCAGATGGAGACTCTCGCAGCAGGCCAGTTTCTGCTATTACCACAAAGTTTTGGAAATATTTATTTGGGTGAAACATTCTCTTGTTATGTCTGCGTCCACAATGAGACAAACAACCCTGTGCAAAGTGTATCTATCAAAGCAGATTTGCAAACAAACTCTCAAAGGATAGTACTAACAACTCAACAAAGCCAAAATCCAACCATGCTGGATGTTGATGAAACACTAAGTGATGTAATTCACCATGAAGTAAAGGATTTGGGCACACACATTTTGGTTTGTGAAGTTACTTACATGTCAAACTACAACACACTTGCCTCATTCAGAAAATTCTTCAAATTTGAGGTGATGAAACCATTGGATGTTAAAACTAAATTTTACAATGCTGAGTCTGATGATGTATATCTTGAAGCACAAGTTCAGAATATAACTTCTGGTCCCATCATACTTGAGCAAGTATCTCTTGAAAGCTCGCAGCAGTTCAATGTAAAGTCATTGAATGAAATTGAAAATGAGGTATCAGTATTTGGAGACATAACTTTGCTTCAGTCGCAAGAGAGTTGTCAATATTTGTATTGTCTTACACCTAAAGAGCACATATCAAAGGAAATAAAATTATTGGCGGCTGCTAAGAATATTGGCAAGTTGGATATTGTGTGGAGGTCCAATTTAGGAGAAAAAGGCAGATTGCAGACCAGTCAGCTACAGAGAAAGACCCCTGAGTATGGAGATATAAGAGTTATGTTTGAAAGGCTACCAAGCAAGGTGCCAGTAGATGAACCCTTCAATTTTATTTGTAAGATAGTAAACGCCAGTGAGAGGACACTGGACTTGATTTTGAAGCTGAGGTCTCTACACGATGCCAGTTTACTTTGGTGTGGCATTTCAAACAGAAAGCTGGGGCCCTTAGTACCAGGAAACAGCACAACTGTTAATTTAACTGCTTTACCTATCAATACTGGACTGTATAGCATTGCAGGTGTTTCATTAGTAGATTTGTTCTTAAAAAGAACATATGACTATGATGATCTAGCTTCTGTTTTTGTGTTTTAACTATAGGCTTTAACTTTTTTGTGTAAAGGTCATACCCATAACATAACATTATTGATCTATTATTTAATTTTATTTAGTATAGGTATTGTATATAATAGACTTTATTCAAGAATTTATTATAATGCATTATGCTTTTTTGTTAGAGCTGTTTGTTTTTTTTTCTCAAAACCAACCAAACCAACTCAATATCAGCAACCCAACCTGCAATGATCAACTACAAGAACAAGATGACTATGTTTGTATTTTCCTCGGGCTAAATAAGGAATGTAAATATATTTTTTATTTGGACTGGAACTGTGAATGGGTGTTTCCTTACGGTCAATTCAGACAGAACAGCAAAATGCTTGAGCACTTTTAAGTGCTTCCTTTTTCTCTAATCCTTCGATACGAAGTGATTACTCTAGCTCTTTTATCAAACTAATATTGCGAAAGTTTGTATATGTGTATGCTTGTTACTCCTTCACGCTCAAACGGCTGGACGTATTTGGATGAAATTTGGAATAGAGATAGCTTATATACTGGATTAACACATAGGCTACTTTTTAGCTGCGGGTGAAACCGCGGGGCACAGCTAGTCTGTCATAAAAAGGAACTACTTCAACTTCTTCTTGTTATGGCTTCTGCGGGGTTGCCACAGTTTCGCCATGTCGCGTGGATAGAGTAAAAACACACGATGGAGATTAATCGGTGGATGTAGAACTTTAGATAAAAAGGAAAATTATTGTCTTTGGTCTAACCTGTCATCATTAACTGTTATGTCGAGAGTTTTGGCGGGAACGCGGAAAAGTTCACGTCGGTGCATTGTATTATTTTACAAAACTTATGCTTTTTCCAGTGTTAATGTTTAAAATTGGTCGTGTTTTACGCATTAAGTGCTGAATTACGAGCATGAGTGTGGGCAAGTGATATAATGTAGTAAAACGTGGTTTTTCGTGTTGCTTCCAAAATTCCATAGAAGCCTCTAGTAAAGTTGCCACCAGTTTACTAGGGCATGCCTTAGACTGGATTATGACTTAGACTAGACTATGACTACACTGACTGTGACTATGACTTGACTTTAAGTGAAAATTTCCATAATACGATGAAAAATTACAAAACTTGACACTGGCTAAACACACTAAGTGTGGAGCCAAAAAAAAAAAAAACTTATGTCAACGTCAAACAAACCAGACAGCAGGACCCCTATTCTCACGAATCGAGATGAAATCTCGTCTCGGAATAAATCTCGAGACTCGAGTTTTCGGTATTCTCATGCAATATCTCGATTGCTAGCGCACGAGATGACTCGAGTGATGGAAGCATTAGCGTATAGTAGTCTGTGGATTGGAGGCAGTCGAGAGATCAGAACGAGATAACGCTATACGTAAGACAGCGATCACAAAGTCTATGCTCAGAATCAAGAACTTGAAAATTGACACTGGAACATGAATCAAACTATAGAAAAAACAAGTAAGTTGAGTTCATAGACCTTATAAAAAAAAGCAGGACTGAGTCTCAATTGATCCCGAACCGAGGTACCCATAGGAAGTCGGAACGCTATAAGTACGAGCGGACACGCACAAACTCACATCATAGGAAGTCTATCGCCTGCCATTACTGCTCCGAACCTCGCCCAAGACGCATAGAAAAAAAATATTATAAAATGCCGTCTTGCGTTGTGAAAGTTGTCGGTATCATAGTGGTTTGATAAAAAAAGTCAGGGGATCACTTTTCACAAGTAAGCTTGTTAATATTTCGCTAATTTCTTGCTTTTTCGATAAAACTATTGAGATGCAATCAATACACAAAACCAGCTAGTGTTACCAACAATCAAACTTGCAAATTACCCGGAAGTGTGGGAGAATGACCAAATTATGTTCGAATACAACTTATTCACCTATATTGATCATAATTAGAGATCTGACTATATGCAAATGCATATTTCCATTATGCATATGCATGTGCTGGTCTTTGCAGGTTAATAAATATTGTACCGGTAATGGACCTCGTGCATATTTGTGCAGGTTTTCTATAATGTAGAAAAAGTAAAGTAACGTAGAAAAATACGATTTATGTGTTCATAAAACATTTTAAGCAACACCCTGGCTATAAATCTTTGTGCCAAATAAACAGTTTTATTAACTGACTGGCTGACCCGAGCCAGTTAGTTAGTTTTACGCCCTAACTCTATCCAAAGGAAGAAAGAACTGGGAGGGGAAAAGGATGAATGGAGGCAGGTGCGCCTCTCTTCACCGTCATACATTCATCCTTTTTCCCTATCTTTTTCGCTCTCCCTTCTCTCTTCGCTTTAGCGTACAGGGTATATTCCCAGTTGCCCCCACATGCTTCGCCCCCGGGTGGCAACTGGGAATAAAAATTCCCAGTTGCCACCCGGTGGAGACTGGGAAGCTATTGCTCCCACTTCATTCGCCGTACATTGCTGCGTAGATCGCCAACCCCTTCATTACTGTCCAAATTTAATCTATACATGGTTCTTGGGGGGAGGGGGGCAAGTGCGGGGGGCGGACAAGTGAGGGGGGAGGTGGTGGCAAGTGCAGGGGTGGGGGGGAAAGTGAGGGGGAGGTGGGGGCAGGTGTGGGGGAGGGGAGATTGCAGATTCCTTTATTGTGCGTGCGGCTAGGGAATGGAACTCACTCCCGGCGTCGGTATTTCCATCCACTTACAACTTAAGTGTCTTCAAATCAAAAGTAAATAGGTTAATTCTAGGTAGGCGTGCTCCACCTTCGACCTCATCATCACTTACCATCAGGTGAGATGTAGTCAAACGCTAACCTACCGAAAGTAAAAAAAAAATAAGCCATTCAATTTTGACTACTCTGTTACGCTCACGTAGCTTTTTGGTCATACGAAAAGTCACACCAACAACTGATTTTTTTTTGTCGGATTCGGGTAATTTTCTTCACATGGCAATCCTTTAATCAGTCACTCATATTTATGCGGCCGCCATTGCTGTACGTCAGTTCGATGCCAATCAAGATTCATTCCCGCTATTTTTTTATAATTCTATGGTTGAGTTATTGTGATTTTCTAGTGTTCGTTATGGAAAAACGGTAAAACTGTGCAAAATGCTATAATGGTGCATCCGAAGATGTGAACGTGCGATTCCACAGGTTTTCTCTGCCTGGCAAACATGGATCTTTGAAGTAAGTAAGCCTAATAACCTACGCAAAATCCAAAAAGGTATAATGTACTACGTACATACATAAAAGAGAATACTTTCTTAAAATCACGCTGCTTACACCCGATTCTCACTCTGTAGATTAAATGTTTATTATTTATTTTTTTCAGGGCATGATCATGGGCTGAATACTGGTATCCAGCTGGTAGCTATACTTCTGAGGAATCACTGAAACAACTACACCAACAGCATATAGGTATGCTATATGCAGTAAGCACCTTGTTGATAGTTCATTAAACCAGCAGATTTATGGAAACAAATTTTATAATCCCAACCCCGATTGGAGCAGTAGGTGTATTGTTGAAGTGCCGCCAAGAAAAATGTGCAACTTGTAACTTCACCTATGAATGTGTCGGGCTCAAACCTTCAAGTAAGTTAATTTCAATTACCTGAATAAAAGTTTTCCCAGGTCGTGAGGCTATGGACCGAAGTTGATGGAAGTATTATGTTAAATCAGATAGATCCTGTGACTATGATCCTCAGTAATGAGGAACCAACCAGAGAGAGAGAGAAATAAAAGTACGTTAAAATCCAGTTCATAGCAATGATATTGACACAGTTGCCAGTTGGATTTATTTTATACCAAAGGATAGGGGAATATGAGGGTTCCCATTTCTTGAGTGGGAAGCGAACCACCAACCTACAGCACAGTTGATGGAGCTGGCCTTAAGGCTATCTAAATAATATTTTCTTTTTTGCTTCAGGTACTCAATGAAGGCTTCTAGGCTGGTGTTACTATTGCTACTGCAATAACTACATCTTACTTACTGTAAAGCTTCCGGAATTTTTTTCTGAAAATGGTGTGAATGTGTGCTGTGATAATATAAAGTCACAGAAGAATCTTAAATCGCCACTGTATTAGACAGTGAGTGACTGTCTACATTACGATCTTCATCATCATCATTTCCATATGTGCGACTGTAACTATTACACCAGTGGCCCTGAGGCTGATTTCGTTGGTTTAAAATTATTGATGTAAAAAGTAAAAATAAAGTTGAAATAGCCATCTTTGCTTTACAGCATTATTTTACAACACTTTTAATGGTGGCAGGATTGTATTTTGAGACTGCATGTTTCTTCATTTTATGTATTTGATAATAATAACTTTAGAACTAAACTGGGCCCAATTTGGAATAGTCTGCATCTTAGTCATCTGTAAGTTGAAGTGGGTGCATAACTAACTAGCCCCCTCATCAAAATATTCTTACTATGACTGTTTGCTTGCATGAGTCTAATTTTATCATGATGCCAATTTTTCAAGCTGTCATATCATAAAAATCATGATAAAAAGTATTTTTAGTAATAAAATTGTAGTTATTATGTATTCTGATGACTGCTAAAACAGTTTTTATAATGATGGTGCTAGTTGTGCACCCATTTATTTTAGTAACTAAGTTTAGGTGTGAAAACAAAGTTGTTACCTACTCATATAAATATGTATAATATAATGTGATTATTTAAGAGTTGTGGCTTTTATTTATTATGGTACCTTTATAAGGGTGGGTTTTTTCACCCGTTGTTAAAGTAACCAATAAAAAATGCTAACAAATTCTAACTAATAGTTAAGATTTGTTAGAGGTTTTAACCATTGGTTACCTTGAAGTAGTGTCTGTGGTTTATTCCATCTGTGATAAGGATAATCACAGATTAGAGAAAACAACAAAAGGATAATAGCACAGGATAATATAATAATGTTCTGTGCACCACAGAGTATTTTTATAGCTGTGCATACCATAGAGTAGTATAAGTTGGTGCCACAGATTGTTTTTTTCTCTAATCTGTGGTTGGTGCACTATACAATGCAAAACACCATATTATTTTTTGTAATTTGTGAAAACACTATTGGCAAAAACAATGAGCAACTTCGTTTGATTTGATAGGCACGGAGCAAAGAGTATCAGTGTTGCCAGCGGTTTGACTAGCTCTCCACCAGATTCTACTTCTAAAACCACCAGAAAACCACTAACAAAAACGGCCCTATTTTCGATTTCGCTAAATTTTCCACTAAACTAATATTTATTAGTATTTACCAGTTTTTACGTAAGAAAATAATGTATAATAGCAATTGTAAACAGTAAATAAGCATAAAATTATTAGAATCAACAAGTCAATGTGAGTTTCGAGTGATCACTGACCACGTATCTTGTAGTTCTAGGCATGTATACGTACCCCATCGTAGGCCATGTCATTGCTTAACAACATCAGGCGAGACAGTGGTCAAATGCTTGAACCAACTGCAACTAGTAGTTGTGCGAACAGTAGCCTTACGACAGGCGCGGATTCAGAAATAGGTAACCTAAACCAAATCCTGGTTGTCCAAATAAAATAAAAATCCTGGTTGGTCCAAGTTTCTGAAACAACAGTGCGAGCGCAGCGATCGCGAAAATTAACCTAGTCAGCGCCATGGAAATAGTATATGTAGAAATGAACACTACTGTAACACAAGGCACATAAGGATTAACTAAATTGTAAAGCGCGAGTGGAGCGAGCGCGAAAAATTTTTCAATCACACCCAGACAGAATTTGGCAAAATAAATTTAGGAAGAACTCAAATGCTTGTGTGTTGAGCTTGACCACAAACCCCCTGAATCTGTCACAGCTCAGAAATATTTTTGTTTGAAACAACTTATTCCTTTCACGTAATTTTTATCAAAATCGAAACTTACACTTACCTACATTAGAGCCTTTGAGCTTAGATTATCAACCGTATTCACAAAAACAACTTTGCCATTTTCTAATCCATCTTTTCATTTTTTAACTAAGCCATTTTCACACTATGTTGCGCTAAATGTGGCTCTATGATTAGGTAATTTGAGCTACTCTGTTCAAACTAAAACTACATTATTTGACAACAACTAATGCCATGGAATTCCACCGCCATATTACCAACTAGCTGACCCGCCCCGGCTTCGCACGGGTTAATTAGTCTAACGCCTTATCTCCAAAAAAATTTGCAAAATATCTTCAATGTACAGAATTGGACCTGTTACAGTTTAATTGTAAGTATAGATAGTATCAGTAGTAAGTAGGTACATTTTTGTTAAGAAATCCTTGGGTCTGACTACACGCGATTTCAATAATTTGAATCGCGAAAGTTAATACCTAATTTAAAAAAAACAACGGCTAATGAATAATTTTTGTCTGTAATTTCGTCATCGTTGGTTTCAGATTGATACGATTCTTAGTACCGATTTCTTTGTTTGATTAGAACTACTATATAAAACACACAAAACACCACACCACCGCCACTAGAAAAAACCACCAGCCACTAAACGCAATTTTTCGCCACTAAACGAAAGGTCGAAACCACCAGTTCTAGTGGTAAAACCACTAAGGTGGCAACACTGAAGAGTATATAACACTTAGGGATGTTCCGATACTAGTGAATACGAGTATGTACTTGATATTTTTCTTTCAATACCAAGTACTTTTTACCATCGAATCATTCTTTCGATACTTACTTGGTATCGGAAAGAAAGTACTAATAGCGAATCGAATCAATGCTGCTAAGTCAAAACAGGATAGAACCACAGGATAAAAATTCAATGCCAAGCAGCTTTATTTCGCTATAATATGTTTTTCCTTAAAGAAACATAGTATGGCCTAACTTTAAGTCAAGTAGAATAAAAATGTGATATTTTAATGTATACTTAGGGTTAAAACAACCCTATTTTTAATTTAAGTAGGATTCAATGTAGTAGAAAATTAGTGTAAAGGTAAAAATACATGTAAAGGTAGAATGTAAGTAGGATTTAACTTAATTTAATTGTAATTCAAAGCGTTGAATACAGTTAATACACACAAATAGTACAGTTAAGGTAGTTGTTATACTTAATTAAAATAATAAAATAAAATAAAAACAAACCATTCTCACGATACCTATTTGGTATCGGAAAGAAAGAATTTGTATCGGAAAGAGTACTTTTATCAAATATCGCCAAATAACATATCCTTAGTGTTCAAATGTCCGATTCTTCGCGCCAAAACACTTGAAAATGTAGATCAGTCATAGAAACAACAAAACTTTGCTGCAATAAGGTAAAATTTGTTTATTTTTTCCGTATTGATAAATAAAAAAAAAATGTATCGATATGAGTGGGTATCGATACTTTTAGGGTATTCATATGAGTAGTACCTATCGAATCATGATTTGAGTACTACTCATATGAGTAGGTATCGATACTTTGGTGGTATCGGAACATCCCTAATAACGCTTGGCATGGCAAAAAGTATAACTATAACTTCTGTCGCCCAGACAAACTAACCAACGAAGAAAAAAGTAAAGAAAAGAAGAAAAAAGTAAGAAGACAAGAAAAGACAAGAAGAAAAAGAAAAGAAAGAAAAAACGAAAAGAAGAAGAAAAGTTTCCATGCCATTAGCTTCAATGTCAATAAAATGGCAACAAATGAGCCTAAAAGTAAAGGCAAAAGCGCGTCTCATGGTGGTCTCGACTGCCTCCGACCACACGAGACATCTCGTGCGCTAGCAATCGAAAATATCACAAATTTGAAGCTTGAGTCTCGAATTTCGAGATTTATTGTGAGATGACATTGCGTCTCGATTCCCTACGAGCCATCTCGTGCGCTAGTCAATCGAGAATATCATGAATTTTAAGCTTGGGAGTAGAGACAACTCGAGTCTCGAGATTTATTATGAGATGACATTGCATCTCGATTCGTGAGAATAGGGGTCCTGGACGCCTATTCTCACGAATCGAGATGAAATCTCGTCTGGGAATAAATCTCGAAACTCGAGTTTTCGGTATTCTCATGCAATATCTCGATTGCTAGCGCACGAGATGACTCGAGTGATGGAAGCATTAGCGTATAGTAGTCTGTGGATCGGAGGCAGTCGAGAGATCAGAACGAGATAACGCTATATGTAAGACAGCGACCACAAAGTTTATGCTCAGAATCAAGAACTTGAAAATTGACACTGGAACATGAATCAAACTATAGAATATAAAAGTAAGTTGAGTTGAGGTCATGGACCTACTAAAAAAAGAAGGACGGAGTCCCAATTGATCCCGAACCGAGGTACCCATAGGAAGTCGGGACGCTAATAAGTACGAGCGGACACGCACACACTCACATCATAGGAAGTCTATCGCCTGCCATTACTGCTCCGAACCTCGCCCAAGACGCATAGAAAAAAATATTATAAAATGCCGTCTTGCGTTGTGAAAAGTTGTCGGAATCATAGTGGTTTGATAAAAAAAAGTCAGGGGATCACTTTTCACAAATAAGCTTGTTAATATTTCGCTAATTTCTTGCTTTTTCGATAAAACTATTGAGATGCAATCAATACACAAAACCAGCTAGTGTTACCAACAATCAAACTTGCAAATTACCCGGAAGTGTGGGAGAATGACCAAATTATGTTCGAATACAACTTATTCACCTATATTGATCATAATTAGAGATCTGACTATATGCAAATGCATATTTCCATTATGCATATGCATGTGCTGGACTTTGCAGGTTAAAATAAATATTGTACCGGTAATGGACCTACTAATCGTACATATTTGTGCAGGTTTTCTATAATGTAGAAAAAGTAAAGTAACGTAGAAAAATACGATTTATGTGTTCATAAAACATTTTAAGCAACACCCTGGCTATAAATCTTTGTGCCAAGTTTTATTAACTGACTGGCTGACCCGACCCTGTCCAAAGGAAGAAAGAACTGGGAACTTCTCTCTTCGCTATAGCGTACAGGGTATATTCCCAGTTGCCCCCACATGCTTCGCCCCCGGGTGGCAACTGGGAACAAAATTCCCAGTTGCCACCCGGTGGAGACTGGGAAGCTATTGCTCCCATTTCATTCGCCGTACATTGCTGCGTAGATTGCCAACCCCTTAATTACTGTCCAAATGTAATCTATACATGGTTCTTGGGGGGAGGGGGGCAAGTGCGGGGGGAGGCAGGGCAAGTAGGGGGGTGGACTAAGTGAGGGGGGAGGTGGTGGCAAGTGCAGGGGGTGGCGAGGAAAGTGAGGGGGAGGTGGGGCAAGTGTGGGGGAGGGGAGATTGCAGATTCCTTTATTGTGCGTGCGGCTATGGAATGGAACTCACTCCCGGCGTCGGTATTTCCATTCACTTACAACTTAAGTGTCTTCAAATCAAAAGTAAATAGGTTAATTCTAGGTAGGCGTCCTCCACCTTCGACCTCATCATCACTTACCATCAGGTGAGATGTAGTCAAAAGCTAACCTATCGAAAGTAAAAAAAAAATAAGCCATTCAATTTTGACTACTCTGTTATAAGCTCGCGTAGCTTTTTGGTCATACGAAAAGTCACACCAACAACAGATTTTTTTTTTGTCGGTTTCGGGTAATTTTCTTCACATGGCAATCCTTTAATCAGTCACACATGTTTATGCGGCCGCCATTGCTGTACGTCAGTTCGATGTCAATCAAGATTCCATCCTGCTTTTTTTATAATTCTATGGTTGAGGTTATATTATTGTGATTTTCTTCTGTTCGTTATGGAAAAACGGTAAAACTGTGCAAAATGCTATAATGGTGCATCCGAAGATGTGAACGTGCGATTCCACAGGTTTTCTCTGCCTGGCAAACATGGATCTTTGAAGTAAGTAAGCCTAATAACCTACGCAAAATCCAAAAAGGTATAATGTACTACGTAGGTACATACATAAAAGAGAATACTTTCTCAAAATCACGCTGCTTACACCCGTATCTCGCTCTATAGATTAAATGTTTATTATTTAATTTTTTCAGGGCGTGATTATGGGCTGAATAATGGTATCCAGCTGGGAGCTAGACTTCTGAGGAATCACTGAAACAACTACACCAACAGCGTATAGGTATGCTATATGCAGAAGGCACCTGATTTATGGAAACAAATTTTATAATCCCAACCCCGATTGGAGCAGTAGATGTATTGTTGAAGTGCCGCCAAGAAAAATGTGCAACTTGTAACTTCACCTATGAATGTGTCAGGCTCAAACCTTCAAGTAAATTAATTTCAATTACCTGAATAAAAGTTTTCCCAGGCCGTGAGGCTATGGACCGAAGTTGATGGAAGTATTATGTTAAATCAGATAGATCCTGTGACCATGATCCTCAGTAATGAGGAACCAACCAGAGAGAGAGAGAAATAAAAGTATGTAAAAATCCAGTTCATACCAATGATATTGACACAGTTGCCTGTTGGATTTATTTTATACCAAAGGATAGGGGAATATGAGGGTTTTTCCCGTTTCTTGAGTAAGAAGCGAACCAACAACCTACAGCACAGTTGATGGAGCTGGCCTTAAGGCTATCTAAATAATATTTTCTTTTTTGCTTCAGGTACCTACTCAATGAAGGCTTCTAGGCTGGTGTTACTATTGCTACTGCAATAACTACATCTTACTTACTGTAAAGCTTCCGGAACAATTTTCTGAAAATGCTGTGAATGTGTGCTGTGATAATATAAAGTCACAGAAGAATCTTAAATCGCCACTTATTAGACAGTGAGTAACTGTCTATATTACCATCTTCGTCATCATCATTTCCATATGTGCCACTGTAACTATTACACCAGTGGCCCTGAGGCTGATTTCGTTGGTTTAAAATTATTGATGTAAAAAGTAAAAATAAAGTTAAAATAGCCATCTTTGCTTTACGGCATTGTTTTACAACATTTTTAATGATGGCAGGATTGTATTTTGAGACTGCATGTTTCTTCATTTTATGTATTTGATAATAATAACTTTAGAACTAAACTAGGCCCAAAGTTGTTACCTACTCATATAAATATGTATAATATAATGAAATTATATATGAGTTATGTGGCTTTTATTTATTATGGTACCTTTATAAGGGTGGGTTTTTTCACCCGTTGTTAAAGTAACCAATCAAAAATGCTAACAAATTCTAACTAATAGTCAAGATTTGTTAGAGGTTTTAACAATTGGTTACCTTGAAGTAGTGTTCTGTGGTTTATTCCATCTGTGATAAGGATAATCACAGATTAGAGAAAAAAACAAAAGGATAATATAATAGTGTTCTGTGCACCACAGAGTATTTTTATAGCTGTGCATACCATAGAGTAGTATAAGTTGGTGCCACACACAGAATTCCCACTAGCCACAGATTGTTTTTTTCTCTAATCTATGGTTGGTGCACTATACAATGCAAAACACCATATTATTTTTTCTAATTTGTGAAAACACTATTGGCAAACAATGAGCAACTTCGTTTGATTTGATAGGCACGGAGCAAAGAGTATATAACACTTAGGGATGTTCCGATACTAGTGAATACGAGTATGTACTTGATACTTTTCTTTCAATACCAAGTACTTTTTACCATCGAATCATTCTTTCGATACTTACTTGGTATCGGAAAGAAAGTACTAATAGCGAATCGAATCAATGCTGCTAAGTCAAAACAGGATTGAACCACAGGATAAAAATTCAATGCCAAGCAGCTTTATTTCGCTATAATATTTTTTTCCTTAAAGAAACATAGTATGGCCTAACTTTAAGTCAAGTAGAATAAAAATGTGATATTTTAATGTATACTTAGGGTTAAAACAGCCCTATTTTTAATTTAAGTAGGATTCAATGTAGTAGAAAATTAGTGTAAAGGTAAAAATACATGTAAAGGTAGAATGTGAGTAGGATTTAACTTAATTTAATTGTAATTCAAAGCGTTGAATACAGTTAATACACACAAATGGTACAGTTAAGGTAGTTGTTATACTTAATTAAAATAAAATAAAAACAAACCATTCTCGCGATACCTATTTGGTATCGGAAAGAAAGAATTTGTATCGGAAAGAGTACTTTTATCAAATATCGTCAAATAATATATCCTTAGTGTTCAAATGTCCGATTCTTCGCGCCAAAACACTTGAAAATGTAGATCATTCATAGAAACAACAAAACTTTGCTGCAATAAGGTAAAATTTGTTTATTTTTTCCGTATTGATAAATAAAAAAAAAATGTATCGATAGGAGTGGGTATGGATACTTTTAGGGTATTCATATGAGTAGTACCTATCGAATCATGATTTGAGTACTACTCATATGAGTAGGTATCGATACTTTGGTGGTATCGGAACATCCCTAATAACGCTTGGCATGGCAAAAAGTATAACTATAACTTCTGTCGCCCAGACAAACTAACCAACGAAGAAAAAAGTAAAGAAAAGAAGAAAAAAGTAAGAAGACAAGAAAAGACAAGAAGAAAAAGAAAAGAAAGAAAAAACGAAAAGAAGAAGAAAAGTTGCCATGCCATTAGCTTCAATGTCAATAAAATGGCAACAAATGAGCCTAAAAGTAAAGGCAAAAGCGCGTCTCATGGTGGTCTCGACTGCCTCCGACCACACGAGACATCTCGTGCGCTAGCAATCGAGAATATCACAAATTTGAAGCTTGAGTCTCGAATTTCGAGATTTATTGTGAGATGACATTGCGTCTCGATTCCCTACGAGCCATCTCGTGCGCTAGTCAATCGAGAATATCATGAATTTTAAGCTTGGGAGTAGAGATAACTCGAGTCTCGAGATTTATTATGAGATGACATTGCATCTCGATTCGTGAGAATAGGGGTCCAGAACTGACATTTTGGATTTTGGAAGCCGTGTGTTATGGTTTTTGGTAAATAATTACAAAATTAACATCTAATACTTTTGTGTGTTGAATTGTCGATCGAGGTTTGGTCTTTATTGATAATTCTATATTTCCACTTGCCAACAGGATGGTGAAAGATCTGCAATATCCTCACATTTATATATTCTGATGGGCGGGCACTAGGGCAGAATTCGAAACACTGATGTGGCCCAATCATGTGTTGTGTTGTTGATACGTTATCTAGTTAAATTTCAATCCGTGATTAAGTTGTATTGGAGATCTTCATCATAATGGCATATCAAACGTTTCTACAAGAGTATATGCTCATACCGCCTGTAACGAGGGCCTATACGACGGCTTGCGTTGTCACCACTTTGGCTGTGGTAAGATAAGTATTTGAACATACTAATTTCACACCTTGTCAAAAATACTGGCTAGTTGCTCATCGACTTGATTAATTTATGTTTCTGTTTCAGCAATTAGATCTAGTATCACCGTTTCAACTATACTTCAATCCCATACTCATACTGAAGAAATTTCAACTATGGAGGCTGATAACAACATTCCTCTTCTTTGGGAATTTAGGGTTTAACTTCTTTTTCAATATGATATTTACATATCGGTACTGCAGAATGCTGGAGGAGGGATCATTCAGAGGAAGGACAGCAGACTTTGTTGTGATGTTCATGTTTGGAGGAGTACTAATGATTGTATCCTTTTTAAAGATAATATTTCCCTCCTATAAGTATATATTTTTAGACAGTATCAAATATCCATCTTCTCACATCTTGATCCTAAAACCTATCATAGTCCAGTCAAATTAGCGATCAACTTCAGAATGAGATATAATAAGCTGACTTTTCATATATACCTTCATTTTGGCATTCTAAAACTTGTCACGAAAGTCTTATAATACCTTGTGTCTGCATTTACTAAGTAACATATTCAGTAATCTGTGTCTGTGTTGTAAGTAATTCAAGGTCAAAGGAAATAACAGTTTTTTGTGATTATTTCGGTTTCTATTGTTCCAATCACTTGACATACAGATTTAATGGTTCACTGTTGAAACTCATAAAATCGATTATCATAATTTTGTTTCATATCAAAATGTTACATAAAAACATCATTTCACATAATGTGACTTAACATACTTTTACTATATCTAATTTTGTTTATCATTTAATAAATCAAAAATAATAATCTTTGAAATTTATAAGGATTAAACTCATAAACCGTATAATACATAACAGTAAAAATTTATAATGTTTATAACCTTAACAAACATTATAAATCAATAATACTATAAACAAATGAAACTGAAACACTTTGTAATATGTAATTTTTTTATATGATCATAAGTGACTTCTGGCACTCACCAACCGCTACCGTGGCACACTTCACGTTACTCACTCGGCTCATGCGCAGTGTGGTCGCTGTTAACCTAACACTCCTCGCTTTGCTTGTCATCGCACCTGTATGTGACTTTGCCCTAGACTAGTATCCTAGTATCTTTAGGGTGTACAGTACAAATGTACATGCATAGGTATGTTATGAATTAATGATTGAACTACCTGAAAATTATTATTTTGTTACCTAATAATATGATAAAAAACCCATTCTAAACAATAAAATTAAGAAAGCTGTTTAATATGAAATTTAGAAATTAAACTTATAATCAAAAAAATATGATAATGAAATTCTTAACATTAACAATTATAACATAACATTGTATAAATCTCATGGAAATTATGTCAAAATAAACTGTTGGTTTTCCAATAAATTAATAAAACTGCAAAATTAGAGCACCCAATCTTAATGAAATGACTGACAAAAAAAGTAAATACCCGCCTTGGGTCAGCAAGCTTATTAGTTAGTTCAAAAGTAAATATTGTAAGTAGTTTTAATAAGTAGGTCTGAAATAGACAAGTAAAATACTATACTAATAACAAACAAACAAAAACAAAATAAATTCATTTTTCCAAATATACATATTACAAACATTCTTACCCTATGTTGGTTATATTATAATTAAATAAAATTAAAAAAACTATAATTAAATATCAATAAAAATATGTTTTAACAACCACACCTAGGAGAGTTGTTAGCGGCTGTACTAGGATGCCCTGTGTTACAGCCGCTAAAAACTATACTACTAATAGTAGTGTGTTCTGTTGTGTTCTTAAACTAACTTGTACTATTATTTATTTTGTGTCAAATAATAACAATCACATAGGTCAGGTATAGTGTGATTCAAACTCAATGGCAGGGACAGGGACAGAAATATCCAACTGATTACAATGTAGGAAGTGGCACTGCCAACAACTAACACTCTAGATTACGTAAAAATATACCTTTGTTTGCAACAACAAAGACATATTGTCACAATCACAAGCTCAGAGTAACTATTACTAAAGTAATAACAAGGCATGTGATAAAATTAAAATGGTATTTTTATCACCTGGCAGACTTGGCCAATCTCGTATCATGTATTTTAGGGTATCATATCCATAATACCAATGGTGTTCTTTGTTTGCAAACTTGGGGCTTTAATTTAAAATAAGTACTTAAATAATGCAGATATTTCCATATTGTTTATCTCATTATTAACCAAGCAATATGTTGCATATTGCCCAACAATAAACTTACAAAGTAATTTTTGGATCTCTATGAAAGGCTGAAGGGTGACCCCTATAGGGCCTACCTATAGAACTTTTACATAAGTTTGCGTGTCAAAAATCATATAAGAGATTTGTTACATTTGGGATATTCTATAATTATTATCTTATCAAACTTAGAGTTATATTGTTTTTGGTTGTTTGAAAAACTACTTTGTTTAATGCATATTTAATTTTCTTAACATATTTGTTCAGGTGTGTGCATTCTTTGTCAACTTGCTATTTTTAGGCCAAGCATTTACAATCATGATTGTGTACGTGTGGTCTCGCCGCAACATATTCATTAGGATGAACTTCTTTGGATTGATGAATTTCCAGGTAATTTGATATTTTCTCAGACTAGAAGAACAATTTTTTTTTTGACAGCCTCTGTGGCAAGTCGGCTCATAACCTCGAGGTGGCGGGTTCGATTACCGGCACAGGACATGTATTTGTGCACAGGAAAAAAGCGCTAATACTAGTTCTGTGTCTGGGTGTTGTTGGACCATGGACCTCGTACTTATTCCCTAGTTTTTTTTAGATACAGGGAAGCCTAGGGTCCAGGTTCTATGTACGTGATCGTTGAGCATTATTTATTTATATTGACTCAATGCTCAAATATAATGCTCATAACTGGAAAGTGAAGTTACCTTCATAACCTGAATACGAAATCGGAAAATCTATGCTTATAAATGATAATAATTCACCAGAAGTTATGTAAAAATGTTCACAGGCCCCATACCTGCCTTGGGTGTTACTCGGGTTCTCGGTACTTCTCGGGAACGCCGTTTCTGTTGACTTGGTTGGAATGGCTATTGGACACATTTACTTTTTCCTGGAAGATGTTCTGCCAAGACAAAGAGGAGGTCAGAAATTATTGAAGACACCCATGTTTCTGTAAGTATACTTTTCTATTACCACAGAATACTTTATAGTACTGCTGTGTTAGCATGGACGGTAGACAAATTTGTCTTTCCCCGTTTTATGTCACTTTCTTTATACTTGCTCACTCACACGTCAAGTGGAGTAAAACAGGGGACAGACAACATTGTCTACCGTCCGCGCTAACCCAGCAGGTACTACCAGGCTAGGTATAGGTGTTATGAAACTGTATATTGTGGGCTATTATCTTCTCTGGGCTAGCGACTGTAGCGACAAAACCAAAATCGGTTATTTTAAATTTCTCGCTTCAGACTAGACGATGCACTTTACATAAAGGCGTTTCAAATACAGAATAGGCTAGTTGCCTGCTATTTTTTTATTGCATATATTAATAATATTTCTCAAAAAATAAACAGTCTTATTCTTATTCTGAGTGGGAGCGATAAAGGCCTGCACTGACGTCCCACTTGGGGTGTATTGTGCATTTCCCCCTGCCAGATTCGTTACCCTACTAGTTAATAAACAGTCGTGAAAACTAAAGTTTTATATCTCAAAAAATTACAAACTTACAAGCATTTTAAAATACAGGAATAGAAAGAGACAGCTCAAAAATGCAGTGAGTTCTTGGTCCTTCATAATACCTTATTACTAAGCTGTGGTAGCTTTACACACAACCTCTTTGGCATGTTACGTCACAACACAACGTATGTTTTCATAGCAACTGCGGGGAAGCTCCACACGATCTCTGTTTTGCGAGAAAAGGACAGGCCACCTCCAGAAACATTAAAAGCTTATTAGTCCGTGATTGCCTGTTGCCTGTTGCCTCCGGCGAAACTCTGCAGCGGACGATTGATCTGGCCCAAGACCGCACAATTTGGAAATGCTTCTGTGCACATGGTCACGATCCTATCCGATATAAGTGCTAAAAATATCCAGATTTGCAACAAAATAATTGATTTTGACTTTGACGTATTCCAGAAGGAAGTTATTTGACGCGCCTGAAGACTACGAGCCTCTTCCCGAAGAGCTCGCTAACGTGCGACCCGGCGGGTTCGACTGGCGCGGCGACGACGACGATAACAGATAAACTCTACCAAACGTAAACGTACAAAGAGGTAGAGAGCCAAATTATTTATAAATATAAATATGTATTTTGAATATTTAGTACCTATCCCACAACTAGGGTCGTATCCTAGAACGGCGCTCAGTCGTAAATTGTAAGGTTTCTTTCATCAAATTTAATGTTAGTTTTGTGAATCACGACAGAGCATTGTTTTAGAATATGCGCCTAGCTTGATGTAAGAAAGAAGTGGTTTTATGAATTATTTTATTGGTTAATATGAATTGGTGAAAGTTTATTGTTTCTGTTTTACGAAATGCATAGGAAAATGAAGTTGTCGCTACTGAATGAGATGTTAGAATTTTTGGATACCTGTGTTGCACTTTGTTCTGTCTATATCATATCGTGTAGTTTATGTCGCGATATTGTATAATATGCATACCCTCTCAGCTCCTGTAATATTGTGCGAAATCATTTTATACAGGTTAATATAGTGCATAATATAATGTCGGCTTCGTAGAGCGTTGTCTCTTTCACTCGATGTATTATGTGACGTTTTGCCGCTCTAGTGTCCCGTGCGACAGAGGCGACGCTATACGACGCCGGTTATCTCCCTCTTTATCTGGATATGCATATTTAAAAGTGAGAAGTACATCCTCAAATCTCTTATGACAGAGCCACATATTTGTCAGCACGTAATCGCATTTCCCCACGCTCTATCCTTTTTTATAACACATGATCGCCGCCTCCCAGAGCGAGAAAGATAGCGTGTGATAGAGTGCTATAATTATCATTGGTGAAACCAAAGAGTATACAATCACTTCGTTCTAACTGAAGCTGTCGCGCGCGACAGCACTCCCGGCATCTCTCTCGCTCCGGGTAACGACAATTTTCAGCGATAGATAGGGAATAAAGGGATAGAGCACGAAAAACCACGATTCCGTGCTGGCTGATGTGGCTCAACCTAAATGCCGCAATTAAATTACACTAAATTCAGTCTCGTAGTTAGGATTCGGGAAAGGAAGCTTATTTGCTACCCAGTTAGTTGCTTAATTAGATAGCGGTTTAGGAAGCATTCAGTCGTCACTTACCATTTAGGTGAGACAGTAGTCAAATACTATGCCTATAAATTATATTAAAAAAAAAAACGAAATGCTATTGCAACTAACTGGGTAGCAAGTAAGCTTCCTTTCCTGAACCCCAACTGGGCGACTGAATTTATTGTAATGTAATTGGGGCATTAGTCGGATAATAGCCGTGCGTCACCCTCTACTTGCTTTAACTATTATTTATTCTGTGACACATGTTGCTATTTCCACAGAATAAAGAATAGTACAAGTATACTCTTGCCACACGAAAAATATTGCAATTTCTTTCTACTCACGAAAAATTTGCATGGAACCACTTTCGCGAAGCTAGTATTTATATCTTCCCTTTTTTAATTACATCTACCTATTGGTAACATTGAATTTTTAAAACATGATAATCAGTTTTGATATTGAATTTTGTTGCCAACTGTAATGTTGCAAAATTACTACGAGAACTGGCCCCAAGGTCTCAACCGACCCGCTTTTTTGCAAAAACTGAAACCGTATCTCCCTTACTAATAAACACTGTATAACAGTGGAATAGCTACTCAGTGTTAAAGAAAGAATAAAAAACACTAAATAACTAATCAACCGTTACACTATGTTTATTGGTAAAGGGGTATATAATTGGTATATCTTTAATTTACCCCGAGCCTATGTTGGTCTTGTCAGTGTAAGCAATCTGTGTGTAGAACTTCATCAAAATCGATTCAGCCATTTCGCGTAAAAGCAAGACTAACATAGACAAAGTTTCTCTTTTAAATATTACCTATACATATGATTTGGTACCAAAATTTTCAAGATTTTGTTAATATGTAAGCCGAAGGAATTTTATAAACTAATGAATATTAGGATAAAGATCATTTGTACAGTATAACTTTTACTGCAATGTGAGGCATAGGTTTATTTAAAAGTTGTGTTTATGGGTTATTCCCGTTTTCGCCCAGTGAAGGCGAAAAGTGCCCGAAGCGGGAATAACTTATGTTATTCTTTTGCTCATTTTAGTACAGTGTAGTAAATATGATCTAATCTTGAAATGGTGTATATTTGTCTTAACGTACTTTTATAATTATTTTAAACATGTTTAATAGTATTGTAATATTCAAAAACCTAAGTAAAAAACGCTTGTTGCAGTACGCAGTGCGAGATGTAGCACATTGAAAAAAGCGTTGGTAATGTAATGTACATAATTATGACCGTTGCTTTAATGACACTTTTAAGTAACAGCTCGCGCAGTAAAATTTTAAAACGAAAATTGATATTTTACTGGCAAAAAAAATGTAATAGGGAAGTGCTATTATATTTTGGTGCAAGTGTTTTTTCGATGTGTTATATCGAGGGCGTAGAAGGGAAATTAGATAACTAACACTTTTTGCGAAATCGACTTTTTGGCACGACGATAAAGCCCAAATCACGACGCATCTTTTGGTCTTACCCTAGCTCGAATATATTATTCCGTGCCATAATTATTCCAAAAAAGGTATTTCTGTAATAGGTATGAACCTTCAATAATAGCTGTAAAACTTGAGAGGAAGAAGTGAATAACTGACCAAATAATGTATAATTTCACAGTATCACCATTTATTTGGTCGTCACATAAAATGTATAAAGCTCGTAATTCAGTTTTACCTTTCCAGATTTTTAAAAAAATTATGTAAAGAGCTGCGGCATCCATGATGAACTCAAAAGTTGTATACTGAGCCATTACATAACATATAAAAACGCCCACAGTACTTTTACTCTACCAAAAATGTTTATTGCTAAATTTGTCGAAAAAAAAACTAAATCGTTGTTTTCTCGCGATAATGGTTTTGTTAGTTATCTAGTTTCCCTTCTACGCCCTCGATATATACTTTTGCCTGGTAATGTAACATAAGCATGCCTTGTACAAAACAAATCAGTGCTACGCACTAGGTGATGCTTGTTATCGCCAGTGTGGATGGTTGGATAAATGTTGTATTTTGTGTAAAAAGTTTACTGATAAGGGTCTAATTTGTGAATATTAAACGATGAAGAAAACAAGTTGAAGTCCTTCATACTTTATACTGATAACACCTTGCATTTTGTGGTAGATCATTTTGGCACATCCGTGGTAGTACTGTCACCACCACACTCAAGCCACAGCTCATCGGGAAGCTGCGGGTGCGATTCCTGCGACAGAACAAGTATTTTTGTACACAAAAAAAGTGCAAATACTTTTGTGTCTGGGTTTTGTGGGACCGTGGTCCTCGTAGTTCTTGGGTCCATAGATACCGTGAATACTTACCTAGTTGGGGTTATCCTAACTCACAGATAACCCCCAATAGATACCGCATTACGGGATTTTTGTTCGGATCTTAGCTCACCAAAACTGGCGGAAGGCGCGGGTTGCGGGGACTGGAGCCAATGCGCTATTATTGGCTGTTTTGAGTGACGCCCTAATAATGAACTCTAATAATTAGTCGAAACTAAGGCCGTGCTGCGAAGCGGCGATTTATATAGAACCATTTACGCCAATGCGTGGTGCGCGGTCGTCGTCTTTCATGCGGTATCTATTGGGGGTTATCTGTGTCCTAACTACATAAACAAAAGCACTACGAGGATGTAAGGGTGTTAAGTTATAAAACAAAATATAAATTATTCAGAATTGTTTATTCTATTTTCACGAAAGGTTAATCACAATGCATAGAATTTTAATAACTTACGATAGCTGCTGATTAAATGCCGAACAAAGTATCAATTTCCAAAATTCTCAACACCTTTAAACGTGAAAATAAACAGTTTATTTATGACTGAAATTCAAATGAAAATTGTGTATTTTATAGCAAAATAGAAATCTACAGAGAAAATATACATACAATAGTTATTTAAAGTACAAACAACACAGCCAGTTAGGTTTATCTTAGTTCTACCGACCTCACAGTTTCTAAGACAAGGCGAAGCGCACCAAGCAAAAGTAGACATTATTCCCAGAACCCAGGTTTATTTTTCGTATCAAAATTACACAGCTGTGTACAGTTTGCATATTACCAAGTCTCACCTTATATTATGTTGTTGATCAACTTCAGCCAATCTGTAAAATCTCTATTGATATTATGTCAGTCGAAGTCTAACCTATAAAAATAATAAATTGACCTATATCACAGAATATCTAATAACACTAAATACAGAATGGCAAAAAAAATTACAGATTACGAGACTTGGTTAGCTGGTTGGATATTTGATACGTTTAATTTCAAAACTTTTACTACCACATCGCCAGGCGAAACATGCCTTGTCTTTCACACAACACACAGTTTAACTGACAGTATTGCCAAATACTCAACAATTTACACACAGTCGTAAGAATATACAGTTTCAAATTCAAAAATATCTCTTAGCATCCGTAACAGCAGTTGAAGAAAAAATATACCATCAGCTAATTAAATAGGCACTTAATTTAAATACAAATTGTACGTAAAAAGCAAATAAAAAATGACAGGTGTGTAGAACCGTTAAATTATAAAAGATTGTTTCGAATGCGGTCATCAAACTATTAATTAATCTAGTAACAAGAAGTAAAACTATAATCAGTCTTCATTCAAACGTAAATTCCAAACACACGACATCGATCGTTGATTGATTTGCTTCGACCGTCTCACTAAACTTAATTTACAACTAGCTTTAGAGAAAAAAATATTTTATTTTTGTCGCTAACAAGAATAATGCAATTTATCTCAAGCTCTGCGCGATGTATCTAATAAAGACGGCGGCTATTTAAGGCGCGATCGACGACAAGCGTTTATATAATCTATCAAATTGGGCAATAGTTTTAGTTGCAAGAAACGCCACATTTCACTGCATTTAAAATTGAGAGCCGCTTGCGCAAGCCAACCTCTAACTCTAGTCACTGCTAGTTGACACATCGCGATCACACAAAATCTGTTTCAAGCACACACAAAACAAAACTCTTATAAGACAAATGAAACCGCTCAATTTCAATATTGAGACTAAAGTTCGTTATAATTTAGAAAATAAACTAGGAGCTAAAATCACAATAGTTTACAACAGGACATTCAGATCGCGTCGCTGCGTGAAATGTTTTGTTTGAATAAACAACTCCCTGTCGCAGACAAACAAAAAAGAGGAGGTATATCCCATTCCAGTAGTTTAAATTCACGATAGCAAAAACAAGAATAGTAAGTAGTGTTTTGAAAGTAGAATGAGAAATATTTTTGTCAGGAGTGGAATATGATAACCGTTGAGCTGGTAAATGTTTATACATTTTAAACCAACGCCATATTAGTTCTTTGTATTCTTTAAATGCATGAACTAGAAAAGCTTTAAAAAACAGTTATGAATTTGAAATAGAACACAGTGGGATAACTACTGAAAATGAAAACCTATTAAAAAGTAACTTCGATCCTTATTGCTTTGACATAAGATCGACGATTACAAAATGTTCGACCAGCAGACTATGTAAATAAATATAAAGGAAACGTGAATCAGCATTCACCAAGTTTACGATAACATCTATTAGTTTTCCAGCGAAATGGGATCACCTCAACAAACCAAAAAATTCCAAGCTTAAAAAAACAATTTCAAGTTTTTGGTGTCGTTGTTTATATCACTATTCTACTAATTTTGTTGTAATCGTGATCAAAAATGTGACTAAGGTATCTACATAAATCACATGACATTTTCATAGTGCTACGATTGCGAGTAGCACCGTTATGTCGTCTGGTTTTCCTCCTGCGGACAAACAAGAATATTATTTGTAATTAATTGCGAATTCAAAGTCGAAGGTTTCATAAAGTAGGTAGGTGGCGACGACGGGAGTTTCCCACATGCGGTCAGTGGACAATGACACCGACCGAATATAGCAGAGGAAAATGTCTTCGTATACAAATTGATCGCCAGTAATAAGTACGTGTATCGATACTACTTATGATACTACATACCTATACATATAATATTTTAAAGTAGAAATTAAATGGTGCATTTGGCCCGATTTAGAAGGCTTTAGTCCTTATAATACTAAAAATATATCCGTCTCTTACATTGCCGTCTATTTGACAAGGACAGCAACAGTTTTAGAAGTTTTAGATCTGTCAACTAAAGCCTTTAAAATTGGCCCCATTATTTATTTTAAAACTGCCACTACCTAAACACCGATAAATTGGAAAGTATTGGGTTGGCTCCAAAACTGTTAATTATTTTATTGTATGTAAGCTTCGATATTTTTAAATTATTAACTAAAATGTGTAAAAAACGCGAGGCGAACTAGTGTGATTCCAACTTAATGTTTTCCCGATCAATTTTAATTTTGCTACTGTGCAGCGTTTCGCGCCGACTTCACAGCCGCCATTAAGTTTGAATCACACTTGTCTATAGTTTAGTAACTCACCTATAGCATCGATGCCGTTCTGCCTCGCGCTTTTAGCGAACGGCGACATGTAGCATCCGTCGAAGGACAGATTCCGCGCCATCCACGCGATAGAGTTGGCGACTCCTTGCAGCTTCTGAGAGTCTCCCGAGACATCCTGCGCGCGGCGCATCTCCGCAACCAGCACCGGTTCGGGAACGTTGTCGAACACGCCGTCGGTCGCTACCAGGATCACGTCGCCGCATTCTACTGGGAACTCTGAGGTCTCCGCCGATTCTGGCCTGGAACAACGGGAATTATACGTTATTATTATCACACATAAAACATGTAATAGTAGATTGTGTCACAAGCGACCAAAATAATGTATTTAGGGCGAGAGCGGTTGTTTGAATCCAGAGCGAACGAAGGACTCTAGAGTAGAATCCTAAGCGTAGTGAGGGATTCAATGTACGTTACCATGTGGCCCATTCTGCTTTTCATCCCCCTCTACGAGAAGCGTCATTTTGTCACTGTTATTTAGTGCGCCTAAATTACCCATATTAGGCGCACTTATCGAGGAACCCTTCGCCTCTTTTCGAATAGATGGGGTGAAAACGAAATTACACGATCATTTATATCTTAAACTGGATTAATTTATGATTATTATGATCAAATTAGGTGTTTTTGATAAATTCTGTTACAACAGAATGGATAGTGTGCCGGCGCAGGGCAAGGACTAGTCTAGTAATTAAACATGTATATGGTGCGGACTACACTCGCACTGGTTTTCTTATTATATTTATTTGAATTGTGTTTATGGTGTCTGTTCACAAGTTACAATACAAAGGCGGATGGATAGCTGTTGAGGACGTCATCTGTCTTAAAGAGTTTAGAGCACGTCACAAATTCGTGGACGCACAGACCTGACTTACGACGCGACGTGAAAACAAAGATAAGCATTATTTAGGTTGGAATGAAAATTATTTAGACTTGAGAAAACGCATTGAATCCGTACTAAGCGTCCTTGACCCACATTACACTGGTGTGAAACTTCTTATCACTTGTTTTTGCGACACATCAGGATCTAATTAGTGTAGCGCGCACCTAATAATTAGCGCTATAACATTACTTGAGCAGCTTCGTACGTGTTGATAAGAGTATCTCAGCTGAGCTCTCCTCAGACCATCGGAATGTGACCTCGGTACTTCGGAGCAAATATTAAAAAAACACTCCATTACACTAATAGTCAGATATGTAACATAAGGCTTGGAATAAGAAATAACATTTAAATGAACTTTCTTCCACGTATCCATTTATGTATCACATTGAAGAGCTGAGTATCGGTTATTTATTTCATATTTATCTCGGTATTCAGTATGATGGATTATGTTCGTGGCCTCTATAGATAGAGAATAAATTGACCGCAATTATTTACAAAAACAAAATGTAATACCATAAAATTAAGAGACCACGTGAAAGTTTTAAGTATTGGCAAAAGTCCAATGCGCTAAAAATTCTATTATTAGTGCACACAGAAATACAACAGATGTGTTTGTGGAATGGGCACATGACCGCTGGTCCCGTGGTGTGTGACTGGATAATACCGAGACCGAAACGATAACACTAGTTTTCCATAATTTATTGGTGTCGACTAAAGATGAGCTAAGAAGTGTCTGGACTTTGACCCGATTGAAATCATTTCTCAATCCTTTCCGAATAAATCTTCTCGACTCGGGATTTGAATGCTAATATAGTATAGATCGACCCAAACGTCCTTCGAACCTAACATGATGTTTAGTCAAGTCAAGCACGCTGAACTGAATGCATGGCTAAAAGAATCTGATAGCTCTATGACGAGTGAAACAAAAAAAGCGTAACGATGCGCGGGCGCCTCGAATACCTATGATAGCTATAATAAAACCGGAAAATAGCGATAGGTACCTACAGAGTCAGAGTAAAATACTGTTGTCACTACTGTATGATAGCAGTCCTGCAGCTACATCATAAAGTTGCAAGTTGCAACTGATGATCACTTAAGTACTTGTAAATTTTATTATTTTACAACAACCCCAATTCTCAAAAGCCTATCCTGTCACGAAGTCGTGTCACCATCATACATGGTTCATCAGCCACCTCATGTTATTTATTATGCTTGCGCCATAAACTTTGAGCGCGGCAATCAAATCTCTATATAATTTTTATACTGAAATCAAACATGATTAGTTTACATCAGGAATTTTATCAATGTAAACACAACTTACAAACAAGATATCTTGTGATAAAAGAAGCTACGGCAATAATAAATAACAACTTTTTAAATCATAACAATGTGATTTACTGTATACTGTATACTCGTTAAGTGTTACTTTTTCGCTGGCCTAAGTATAAGTAATGTATGATGAATCACAATAACTACCTATCTATCGTAATGAAGAGTTATACATACAGTCGTTACAATAAATAACTGGGAATTGCAATAAGTAAGAGATTATGATGCAAGATGAAGTCTTATTAAATTAATATTTTTTAATTTCTTTATTTTGTCAACATGTTGACTTGGCATGGCACGCAATACTAAACTGGTTTATGGCCAAAGTCCGTTAGCTAAGGCTTAGCAGACTCGTATGGGTAGTTCCAAAGATTAACATCATTAAACTAGCTCATCCTCTTTATCAGACAAAGTGTAATTTATGTTAATCACGTTAGTCGTTATAGTGTGATTCAAACACAATGCCGGCTGTGAAGTGCGCTGCAAGCTCTGCTGCGCTCACCACTCACCTCTGCCCGCGCACATCTCATTTTTGCTACTGCGCAGCGTTTTGTGCCGACTTCACAGCCGCCATTGAGTTTGAATCACACTATAACGACTAATAATGAAATTACTGCCCAATTAAGTAATTTATACCTACAAATAAAATAAATAATAATATCAGCTATTTTCGTAATCGCCGATTATTTAATACAGTACTTGCGATAAACTCTATAATAGTAAGTTCTCAGATTCTTTACATTTATATCGTTTTTATTTAAAGACGACCCTGGCTTCTCTCCAAAGCAAAAAGTGTCAACAAATCCGTCGACATTGTTGTGAATAGTGCATGTAGGTACATACAATGTACCTAATGTGTATTTTGTGTACCTATGTGGGAGTTTTCAGCAAATTTAGGTAAACGGTTACTCTTGCAAACATTTAGAGGTCGACTTCTCAAAGAGTACCTACTTATTATTATAACTTTAACTTCATATGTAAATATTGGATATTCTAACAATGAAAGATGTACGTACGTTTTGGACATAGAATACCCGGTTATTTATGAAGCCTTGAGCGCAATGTTTACACAATTATCTCTATTGAAATGACCTTTCGCCCGATTCCAACATTAGACGCGGGCGCTAATGTACCTACAGACATGTAAAATATTGAACAACTATCGACATCTTCACAAATTTCACAATGTTATTTATAATCAAATCAATCATCACATTTTTTCAGGATTCAGTTGTAAATTCTGGAATAAACCACCTAGTTTGCATTGTTAATGTTAACTTTTCTTTGCTCCTCTCTCAATTGTCTTATTATACCTAGAAATTTTTTAAGTGCTAGGAAATCTGCTCAGATCTATAATATTTTTTCCTACTCTTTTTAATAATGCAGGGAAAGGCCTCGTTAAAGACAGACGACAGAGCATCCAACTGAACAAATAAGTTGCTGGTGGCTGTACGTTTGAAGAATCAAGACCGTTTCGATGAGGCTGTCAGACTTGTTGCACAGGATAATGTGATTACCAATTTTATACTACGTACTTGTGGTTAACTAAATCCAGTTTATATAATAGGGGTGCAGTGTGTACTAGAGTAATCTGGATTCTGGTTGCGTTTAGTGCCCAATTCACTATGCAAGGTCGGGTAATTTAATGCTTCAGGCGACGAAGTCACGGTACTATCAAGAGCAGGAATTTACAATAGTTCTAGCTATGAGTACTTGTATAACAATAATTATGAATCCCAGGCAATTATTGACGTAACAATCAATCAATCAAATCAAATGCATACACGTACTTTGTTTACAAACAAATTTTTGAAATTTTAAAGACTATCTTATCCATAATCATCATTGAACATTACTAGATGTTAAATCGCCGCGACCACATAATTCGATTGCAACCGATAAAAAACTATTCGACAGTTTGAAAACGCAGTTTTTGGTGTTACCTACTATGAAATAATTTCAAAAATCATCTGCATCCGAAGGTAATAAATAAATACGTGTGGACATTTCACACAGCGTCATCAAGCCACAAACGAAGCATAACTGATAGAAATACTTAGATACTTTTTTTGTTTGTAAATACATACATACAATATCCAGACACAGAACAAACACCTATGTTCAATTGTTCATCGCACCAATGTTCGTCCTGGATGGGGATCAAACCCACAACCTATGTTCAGAAAGCAAAGCTACTATTACCAACTGAGGTAACAGGTCAGTCTAGGTTGCTTAGCAGAAATCGCCCATTGATGTAATTCTTGTGAATCATTGCTATCTTCTATTATTCGGTTTGTTATCTATCTATGTAACCTACATGAAATCAAAAAAGGTATGACACCTCTAAATGATGCTCAGCTATTTGTTTATCAACTAAAACTCTGGTTTGACCAACAAAACCTTTTCTATTCGGTTGGAACCAACATGGTAGTTTTTGAGTTGTAACTTGTAAGGATACCAAAAAAAGTAGATGCAATCAAAATTATAGTTTACCGCACTTCAGTGTTTCTTACACAGGTGAGTTGTAAAGGGTAGCTTACCTGTCACTCAGTACGTTCCTATCGTGTCCTGGGGGCGGCAGACTGAGCTGGTACGGCGTGTTGAAGTAGTGTTGTTGTTCGTGCGAGCGATGCACCACTCTGCCGGCCCGCACGACCATGTACCCACTGTCGCCGATGTTTGCGGCCCGCATCACGCTTTCGTTGCGGTCCAGGATCATAACGCAGGCAGTGCTGCTGCCTGGAGGAAACATTACGCAATGGTAGCGGCATTGAGGAAAAAAGAGACCTACGGCTTAGTGCTGTAGGTATTACTGAAAGAGTCCGTGGTGAAGACTATTGAGTCAACTGCTATGTCACATTCTATCTTTGCAAGTTTTAAATATATTATACACTTTGTGCCACCAAACTAATTATACAAGGTGAGTTTGAATTGGTATGTTATCCAGAAAGGGGACTGGGACCATGATAGCCCACAAGCTGTGAGAGCCTTACTTGAAACTGCGTGTTTCCAAACCTCCATACTAAAAAATAAATCCACTCACAAAATTGCACGTGCGATCGCTACGAGAGACTATAAATTCATTTCTAAACATAGGTCGTTAAATTCTTTAAGTGCATTCGGTCAAGGACAAAGTTCAACCACCCAGCTGCCCTAGGGCTATCTTCGAATGTAAACTTTACATGCCATTTCTTCAATGAAAAACTATTAATTTAGATAAGTAGTAGAAGAAACATTGTCTACCTTGGGGAGTACATTTACCCCCATTCGGGATAATATACTAATTTAAACTCAGATAGTATGTGCACAGAAAAAAAATCTTAAGTATTTCTAATATGACACGCTGTTAACAGTAATGTGAGATGTATGTTTGCATTTATTTAATGATGCTTATACAACTTATACCCTATGTTCAACAGTGGACGTCTTCAGGCTGTTGATGATGATGATGATGATGATAAAACTTATAAAACATTATCACAACTATTTAATTGGATGGATGCAATATATATCTAGTTGTATGTTTCTGTTTTAACGGTGTAGGCACGATTTAATCTGTTTTGTATCTAAAGATAAGAACGTCGAACTTCACATGACGGCTTCGGGAGAATCTAAAGGCTGAGAAGTAACTAATACCCACCTAAAATAGGCTTTTTATGCTCCAATAGCTCATAGTAGGACTTGGCCAGCAGGTCCCCAGGCTCTGAGAGTTTGAAGTGTCCCATCTGGACGAGTCTCTCACATGTCTTCATGAGGTACGATGAGAACTCGCCCGGATCGATGCCGTATGCACGCCATCCACCAACTCCATCTGCAACCCCTGGCAACCAAATAATATATGAAAAAATGGGAACCGTTTGTAGGGCGGGACCTGTAAGAAAAATGAAAGGCAACATGGACGAATTACAAATTTACAAATTCATTTTAAAGCAGTCACTGGTACCAGTTATTACCGGTAATAATGGTGGTCAAATAGATTTTAGAGCCAGTCAGTAAATATCAGACCAGCCACAGAGTCAACCCCATTGAAAATGTACAAGCCCTAAAGATGATGGTAGTACTTAGTAGTTGCTAATCACAACAGAAACAAAACCAAAAAATCAAGTTCAAAAAGAAACATAGGTAGTTATGACAAATTGATTAATTTTATGCTGCAACGATGACAGGCTCTTACTGCACTACAAGGAACATGCCACTAGATTTGTATTAGAAGCTTTATTACTAAAATGTTATAAAAAGGAATGTGTGATTAAAGACTTAACTTTGAGTGATATTGGTTTAATATAGTCTTGGCCGTTATTAAAAAATGTGCGGAATATCAATGCCAGTACCCGATGCCGGCATCCGATTCCATAAATATAGAAAAACGGATGCGCACCGTACCCTGCTAGCGACCGCGGCACCGTGCAGCCAGTCTGCGTTGCGGTCTCGTTCGCACATCCGATACGAAACGGCCCATGTCGAATGACGTCGATCTCGACCGAATCAGCAAATAAGAGAAAAAACGGGTTGTTCCTGTTGTCCTCCACTAATATAATAGTCATATTAAAAATTATAATATGGTTTTTACCATATTATAATTTTTAATATGACTATTATACAATAGATATAGTTGCATTACTGTTCTGTTATAGTAATATCACACTTCACACTCTCTATATAAAGTTTATTAAACACCTAGATAGATAGAGATGTATGGTTGACACAATTATTGATCTCAGCCGTCAGGCGTGGTGGGTAAAAACCAAGTATGGGTGACGTGACCACCAGAAAAATCTAACATCATCAGAAAGTCGTCTCCGAGATGGAACTGCTCAATGGCTCTCTGAAACTACAAGTCGGATGGGTATCCTGTTTGAACTAAAGTTGTAGAAAACCCTGGGACGCTTCCAGAGAAATAAAAAAATTAGGGATGCCATACAAAAAAAAAGTTTCCATACAAAATGGAAACGCTTATAAATCGGAAACGGTAAGAGGTAGGTGGGGGAGGGTGTTAGACCAAATGTCATAAGGGACGATGAAAATCAGGCGGATCGGACCAACTTTCAAAACGGCCGCCATCTTGAATCTGCCATTTTGGATTTTCATGACCACCATCGGAAAGCCGCCATCGTCGGACAATGGGGGCTTTCCGATGGTGGTCATGAAAATCCAAGATGGCAGATTCAAGATGGCGGCCGTTTTGAAAGTTGGTCCGATCCGCCTGATTTTTTGCGTCAGGTGGTTTTTGAGGCCCCTGACTCCATATTTGAACAAAAAATTGGGTTCCGCCATTTTTAGACATAGCCGATACATTTTTTTATAAATATCATTTCATTAAATAAGTTGCACATATTATTTTAGTTATTCTTGGTTACTGTCATCATGCCTATTACAATTAATAGCAATGAAACACAAAACCATGATGCCATCATCTGCATGTATGTAAAATAAGGTAAAATTATAATTGGTAGATAGTTATGATTGGTTAGTGGTTGATATTTTGGTATTTTTCTAATTTTTTTTTTGGCTGGATGGCATTATGACATTTGGGTCAGACAATACGAAACGGGGCACTATGAAAGTGAGGACTTACAAAATTTTCATCGAAAAACAACGCCAAAACATACATTCAGGACTCAATGGGATGTAGGAGTATTAGGGTAGGGAACACCCACACGGGTTTTTGGGAGATCATTGACCTTGACCTCGAGGTCAAAAATTTGACTTTAACCACAAAGAAATTGACCTTGACCTCAAGCACAAAAAAATTACCTTGACCTCGAGCCAAAAAAAAATACCTATACCTCAAGTTCATTGACCTTAACCTTGACGTCAAAAAATGCACCTTGACCTCAAGAAATAAAATAATAAAGATGTAATAATCCTAATAATAATATCCCAATAATATATAATATCCTGATTGTAATATCTTAGGCACAATATTCTAAAAAATAAATTAATTTAAAGGTCAAATCACTACAATATGTAATTTTTTATATAAGCACAAGTGACTTCTGGCACTTCCCTGGCCGCTGCCACGGCGCACTCACTAAGCTTTGCTTTGCTTGCCTGGCACATGCATCGTGTGGTCACTGTTCACCTAACGCTCCTCCTCACTTCACTCGTCGTCGCACCTGTTTATGACTTTGCCCTAGACTAGTATCCTAGCACCTCTAAGGTACATGCATTAATAAAAAAGCTACTTTTGCCTTCTTACTCAAAGGTCATATGACCTTTTGAATTGATGACTCATACAGAATATTCTTCTTTTTGCACCACCTATCGAATGGCACCATAAAAAGTAGGGGTCATACTAACATACAAATTTCGATCAAAATTTATTTAAGTCCAAAATGCCTAGATGACGAAATATAGTTTTGACCCTCTAACTCAGAGGTCATTGAACTTTTTAATTAATGATCCTTACAAAATATCCTTCTTTTTACACTACCTATCAAATGGCATCATAAAAAGTAGGAGTCATACTGAAATAAAAATTTCCATCTAAATTTTTCTGTCTTTTTTCCTCAGTGCCCGTTTGCTACAGTCCAACCCACATTTGTTAGCACATGATTGTAGTCTTATAACTGATAGCAAACTTATTGTATGTTTATCAAATTATTGAATTCTAGGTACAAAAACATTAACTGACCTGGTGAAACATCATAATTATAATACATTTGCTTCTGTTTCTTTATTATGTTTATTTACTGTAATTTAATAGGATAAAAGCAGTAACATTCCTGTCTCAACTATAACTGATACCATTTATCTTTTATGTCAGAGCAGGATACCAGCAGAATTACGAAAATTAAAAAACTTTTAGGTATTCTACTGGACTGTTGTTGGACTGAAAACTTAAAAAATATCCACTTGCGAGGTCTACAGCTCACATAAAGCCACTAGTATAGTAAGTAGGCTTTCAGTAGGTGCATACAAAGCCACATGGTAATCAAAATGGATTATAATACTGCATGTCTCTGCGGTGCTGCTGCCTCGCATTGTTAGGGCAAAATAATAGGTAGAATATTTAACTACTGGGGACAGCAGGACAGACAGCCTGAAAGCAGGACTGTCCCGCCTAAAGCAGGACATATGGTCACGTTAGGTATACCCAATTCATCAAAAACTTTTCATTCAACATGCTGTACCAAACATAATGCAGAGTAGCTATACCTTTGATTAGAAGTTAGTATCACAATAAAACATAGCCTATAAAATTGGCAACATTGTAGTACTCATACTATCAGTATTTTTGTAGATCGTGGATACCCGTACAATTTTACAATCAAATAAACTTTACCTTTTCATAATAATGAATTTACTTTATTTCGTAATCTAAGGTCAGTGGTATATGCCATTCATTCATAATTATCATTAATATAATATTAGACAGTAAGGTTTACAATATTGTAAACCTTGAATTCCTCACCAATAACGTCTGCATTGTTGAAATTCGCCGAGAACCATGCGTCGTCACCAAACTGTCCTTTTTGAGTTCTTCCATTGGCAATGTCTTTGGGAAAACCACACACCACGGAAACTAAGTAGGGATGCTTCTTTCTTGTAACACTTAATTCAGCAGCACTTGAGAAATTCGATAGTCCATTTCTTAGAGCACGTGATATCAGTCTGCCTGTCCAGAAAATAGACTGCATCATTCATTTAGTTGAATCGTACTTTGACACCAGCCTTTCACATGCGGTTATCTCAATACATCAACGGGCTCATGGCTACTAAAACTATTCACATTTATCAATTCATAGCACGTACATGATGATCACCACAGAGTACCTTTTTATAAACTGAAATAGAGGCATGTTTCCTCTGTGCTACAGGGAAATTTAAAAAAGGCGAAGAAACTAATGCCATCTGTTCGGGGGTTTTGACGTTTAGACTCTCTACGCTAGTGTGCGTCTCTACGTTAGTGTGGGTGTACATATACGTATACACCTACATACATAAAATATTAAGTACCTATAGCATAGGTTCTAGATAAAAGGGTAATTTTGAATATGAATTATTGTATCATACTTATTAAAATTCTCATTATTGAATGACTAAGTATATTATGAACATCAATAAGAATCGCAATAAGTTAACGATACATATTTCATATTCTGCAAATTAAACATTCATTATGAAACTTCATATTCAATTATTTATTTCTTTAAATAAACTAGGTAGGACGATAATACCAACTTCACATCGCGGCGTAAGATCCAGATAAACGTATCTACATTTTTTCAATTTTACAGGAGACTTAAAAAACTGCATATTTTACTTCTTTGAACTTTGATGTGTTATTTATCGGATAATACATATTTGACGAATGAAAAAAGTATACAGAAATTTACTCATACTATTAGAGAATAACATTAAACATAAAAAATGTATTTTGCGCTATTATTATAGAAACTATTTATATTTTTTTACGATTTAGTTGACATACGTCGTTTTGGTTTTCCAATACCCACTCTAAAATATGTAATTTGAGTGCCTAAAAAGATGTTAACGGCATACTTTAATGTGGTTCGTTCATAAAGTTAACATTCACACGGAATATCACAGGGCCAGAATAACGTACTTTATTATGGCTCGCTTAAAATCGTCAACCAAGCAATAGTTTAAGATTCAAATAACGACTTATTGCTTATACGTTCTTTTTGCATTACCTAATATCAACTAATTTAAAAGTTTTTTTACCGGTATTCAACTTACGTTCTTCTAGTTCAATGAAAAATATTTTTTTAGCATTACGTTATTATTGAATTAGTTAAATATTGACAGTATAGTTACGTCGTTTTGGCACATTATAAAAGACCATATTTAAGAGCCATTTATGGAAAAAAACGATTTTTGAGTTTTGGGTAGTTCATCTGGTTCTTACACCGCGACATGACCCTCGGTAATCCTGTCTATGGCTAATCCAGCACCTTCTACAATCCGACATGTCTATTATTGGTGGGTGGCACTTCATATCGCTTTTTTGTATACCTACGCGTTTTTTATATTCGGCTAAGTATATTTTATATTAGTTTAGAAGTCCGAATAACACGAACACATCGTGAACAGCGAATACGTACTTAGGCCAAACATTCAAGAAGTTTAAGATTCAAGTCCGTCGCTGTCGCGCCACTGTACTCTTTGCTAAGCAAGCCAAGCAACTACAAAATCTACTAAACGAACTTATTCTGTATATTCGCAATCCTTTGGTATGTGAATAAAAACCAATAACCAGGCGGATATACGAGTGTTCATGTATTTGCGTATTCGTCTTATTCGTCAAAAATAGGCAATATAGGCGCATAAGTACCTACTTATAGTAAGAAAACTTATGTAAGAAAAGCTGTTGGTCGTCCTAACCAACGAGTACCTATATAATCACTGCGTTCTAGTCCTAACAACAAATGAATAAATAAATAACTTCACATGGTCGTTTTTGGACAAATAAGACGAATACGTGAACACGAACAGTGATGTGAAGTGCCACAACAGTAGGTACATACAAAGCACATCTTTGTAGGTATATGGTCTGTCATTATTAAAATTACAATTTTTTTGCAAGTGCTATAGTGAATGAGTCAACACAATGGGGTTTACTATGAAGTTAATGTTATTACATTTTAATAAATCCCACTGTGTTGTTTATTTCACATATCTCATAATATTTAGGTACTTAGTACCTACATATAAGCAGGATTGATATTATCACTTTTATAAGTAGGTAGGTATGTAATTTGTCGGATTACAAGATACTCCTTTCCAAAAAGTTGCGGACTACAATAGTCGTGACTACTCTATAGTCCGACAAATTCGATCATCCGACACCGCCTTACAAAACGTTTGTCGTATGCTACTAGCTAAACTAGCTTACACTAGGTACCTACCTACTACAAAATAGTTATTTGTGCAATAAGAGAGCACAGTCGATTTTTGCTTCGGGAATTCAAGGGCACGAGATGCATAAAACTTTGCTCTCGAGTAGCACATCACAACTTTTCACCTCAAGGTACTTACATACTTACAAAATAACTAAGTGTATATATTTTTTCTATCATTGGTCGGCTAGCATTAAAGATCACTGTTGTTTTCACTTGTAAACGGTCATGAGCACCTAAAGGTCTAGGTCTAGGTAATTTACCATTATTAACATAAGTTAAGTAAATACATAACATTAAATTACCACAGATAATAACTATAATAACTATATAATAAGTAGTTATTATATAGTAGGTATATAATACTATCGGAACATTTATGCATTCTCGCCAAAAGTGTGACTAAGATTTAAAACAAACAATGAAAAATTTGATGAAATGAAAATGAAAAAAATCACTATGAAATTAAATGATTAATTATATAAAAAAATCAATTTGGGACTTTGGGCCTACCACGGGACTACAAACGTATTTCTTTTCTTTTCTATGTCATAATCGTCAAAGAGTTTGTAACGCTATTCTATGACTACCAAAGAGTATGTAACTTATATATGAAATATAAGTAAAATAAAATAGTCAGCGTTTGGCTACCTCAGAATGGCAGCCTAACGAACATCACGAAGGCTATCAGTACTACCAACATAGAAAGAAGAATAGTGATGTGCAATATTTAAATATTACCGATATCGATAAACCTCGCACTCCTCGCTCCTCGCACTCGCTCGCGTTGTTCCGTACACCGCGCATGCGATGCACAACGCTCTAAGTCGCGCGATATAAAAAGCGCCAAGTGAGAGCCACGAAAGCGGGCGTTGTACGTTGTAGGCCAAAAGCGGACCCGCTTTGAACACTTTGTGCTTTTTTAATCACCGCTATGGTCCACTCAACTAAATTTGACATATCTTTGTAGATAGTCTATAGCTTGGAAAAAAAAGTGTAGTAAACGGAACTAAATTTTTTGTCTTCTGGTATCACTGTCATTAGAGTTACATACTCTTTGATTGTATACTTCCATGATGTAAACAAAGGCCAATAAAAATATTTTCTCGAGGAAAGCAGTTATTTATGTAGGTAAAAAGTGTTGAAATTATATAACAAACCTTCCAAGTTATGTCAAAGATGTGATTTACAAATTTTACAGTTGATGTGGAATGGAATACGAAGCAGAAAGTGATGTTTCGGATCTCGACAAAGTTTGCCATGAAATCGGTGGTATGAAGTTTCTTGTTGTTATTTTTTGTTGGATAAGGTGTTAATTGATTATCCCAAAGTGATTTTGAATCTCGTGAATACAGTTTATGTGAAATAATGTACGATAAACATCGATGTATAGGTTATGTTTACATTTTGTTCCGTGGTACTCTGGTATAGCGCGCTCAGCGGTATAGCGCGCACTCACAACACGTAGTGAAATAAAAAACATTGTGGACACTTCACACAGCGCCATCTAGTCCCTAACTAAGCAAAGCTTACATAATACAATTATATAATAATCAGAATGGAAATAAAAACTAATTCCATGGTAATTAGAACCTATTTAGTTTGAAGATTTGTTAGAATATTATTGAACTTGAATATTTTATCTTTGTTTTTCATATAATATTGTCCATTGGGGCATGCAAATACCAGATGGTCTAAAAAACCGAGTATTTTGGTTTTTGTTTTTAAAAACCTAACTAAACTGGGTTTTTCGAGGCTTTCGGGTTGATTGATTGTAATTAAATAATAATGCAGAACATAATAGAATTTCTTCCTTTTCTAATAAGTAATAAGTTAATGTTACGAAATTTCTAACTCCAACTCCCTCCTAATCATAAGAATTCGGTTTTTTTATGTTATTTTAATGAATGTTGGGTGTATTGATATGAGTTGAATACTGTAGTAAATAATTACCTACATTATGTATTTTTATTATAACTCGCATAAGTACTCCAATAGTTAGGGTGATACAGCAACCAATTGTTTGGTTTTGGTCAGTTTTTTTATGTAAATGAGTGACGTGACGAGCTCACCTGTCATTCACCGGATGTTAAGCGACACGGCTACCCATAAAAGATTGCAATATCACTTGGAACTCTAAATTAATAGTTATAGTTAAGTTAATGAGTTCTTGCACTCAGCCGAAGAAATAGTCTTGATACTTTTCGGTTTATATCTCTTTATCTGATCAGTTGCCTGCAAAGAAACTAGTTGGTTACATTTTTTAGACTTTTTTTTCCAAAATAATCAGCAAAGAATCAAAACGAGTTTGGTGTTCTATTATGGGTTACCATATAAACGGTATAGTGGCGCTGCTTTTATTTTCTACTCTTTTTTGCAAAGCTATAAGCATTTTCTCACAGATTAGAGAAAAACACAACTGACTATTTTCTTATGTTTAAACAACTCTGTGGTTTAAACCTTTCGCGTTCTTAAACGTCGCCACAGAGTACTTTGTATTTGACACAGATTAGAGAAAAAAAACAAGTTACTCTGTGGTATTTGGCAATATGGCAACGGCAACCGTATATATAATATTGTAGTTACATACTCTTTGACGGCAACACTGAGAAATGTTAAACAATGCACGGCATGGAAAAAGCATTTTGTCCGATTACGATAAAGACTACTTCTGAATGCACAGTTTTCGGAAAAATATTGATCCATAAACAAGAAATCCGTCCATTTCATCTGACGTTTATGGAATCTATGGAAAAAGGAAGGCGTTGTAGAACTTTTGGAGATAGCTAAAAGTTCACTTATCTTTTCGGTACCTATTTTGAGTAATGTAAGCCGATAATTATTGATCCATACGCCGAATCACTGTTTTACGCCTCCTAGAATAGTGCTAGTATTTCTAGGTCAGTTGTTTCCATCGGAAAGTAAAGGAACGGCATAAAACTGGTGTTCGATAAGTCACTTGGCAATATGCCTGCCGTTAGAGGTGATGGAATGCGAGGACTCGCAGTCTTCATATCTGATATAAGAAACTGTAAGAGCAAAGAAGCAGAAATAAAACGTATTAATAAGGAGCTGGCCAATATACGGAGCAAGTTCAAAGGCGACAAAACACTCGATGGCTACCAAAAGAAAAAGTATGTATGTAAACTTCTATTTATCTTTCTGCTGGGTCATGATATCGACTTCGGTCATATGGAGGCGGTCAATCTACTGTCTTCCAACAAGTATTCCGAAAAACAAATAGGGTACTTATTCATATCTGTACTGGTCAACACCAACAGTGACCTCATTAAACTTATCATCCAGAGCATAAAGAACGATCTGCAGTCCCGTAATCCGATCCACGTCAATTTGGCACTGCAGTGCATTGCTAACATAGGTAGCAAGGATATGGCAGAGGCATTTGGCACTGAGATACCAAAGCTTCTTGTTTCTGGAGACACTATGGATGTTGTTAAACAATCAGCAGCTCTCTGTCTTCTGAGACTGTTCCGAAAATCGCCAGAGATTATCCCTGGAGGTGAGTGGACTTCACGCATCATCCATCTTCTGAATGATCCACATATGGGTGTGGTAACTGCAGCAACATCTCTGATTGATGCTCTTGTAAAGAAGAACCCCGATGAATACAAAGGGTGTGTCACTCTAGCTGTTGCTAGACTTAGCAGGATTGTTACTGCTAGTTATACAGATCTGCAAGACTACACATACTATTTTGTGCCAGCCCCGTGGCTCTCTGTAAAGCTGTTGAGGCTTCTGCAAAACTACACACCACCATCAGAGGAACCAGGTGTGAGAGGCCGCTTGTCTGAATGCTTAGAAACTATTTTTAACAAAGCTCAGGAGCCTCCAAAATCAAAGAAAGTCCAGCACTCAAATGCTAAAAATGCTGTCCTGTTTGAAGCAATTAGCCTGATTATTCACAATGATAGTGAACCCAACCTCTTGGTCCGTGCATGCAACCAACTTGGTCAGTTTCTCAGTAACCGTGAGACAAACCTCCGTTACCTGGCTCTTGAATCTATGTGCCATCTTGCAACATCTGAATTTTCACATGAAGCAGTGAAGAAGCATCAAGAAGTTGTAATTCTCTCAATGAAAATGGAAAAAGATGTGTCAGTGCGTCAGCAAGCAGTAGACTTACTGTATGCTATGTGTGATAAGACCAATGCTGAGGAAATTGTACAGGAAATGCTGGCATACTTGGAAACAGCTGATTATTCCATTAGAGAAGAGATGGTGCTGAAAGTTGCTATTTTAGCTGAAAAGTATGCTACTGACTTCACATGGTATGTAGATGTTATTCTTAATCTTATCAGAATTGCAGGTGATTATGTATCTGAAGAAGTTTGGTACAGAGTTATTCAAATTGTCATTAACAGAGAAGAGGTGCAAGGATATGCAGCTAAAACTGTGTTTGAGGCTTTGCAGGCCCCTACTTGCCATGAGAATATGGTAAAAGTGGGTGGATACATTCTTGGAGAATTTGGAAATTTAATTGCAGGAGATACCAGATCATCCCCTCAAGTACAATTTGAATTGCTGCATTCTAAATATCATCTATGCTCTGCTGCTACAAGAGCCCTTCTGCTATCCACATACATCAAGCTTGTGAATCTCTTTCCAGAGATTAAAAATCGTGTTCAGGAAGTCTTTCGGGCTGATTCTAACTTGCGTTCTGCAGACGTTGAATTACAGCAAAGAGCATCTGAATACCTGCAACTCAGTATAGTGGCAAGTTCTGATGTTTTAGCTACTGTTCTGGAAGAGATGCCTGCTTTCCCAGAGAGAGAATCTTCTATACTGGCTGTATTGAAAAAGAAGAAACCTGGACGCATTCCTGATGATTCAGCAGTGAGGGACTCAAAAAGTCCTCAACCATCTTCTGTACCAGCACCTATTATAAACTCCACGAATAATACAAATAGTTCTAGTGCTGATCTACTTGGCTTGTCAACTCCACCAGGCACTACTGCTCCAGCCACGGGCAATGGATTACTTGATGTTCTTGGAGACCTATATACAACTCCTAAAATAAGTCCTGCCACTGTCCAACAAAACAACATCAAAAAGTTCTTGTTCAAAAATAATGGAGTCCTCTTTGAAAATGATTTAATTCAGATTGGAGTTAAAAGTGAATTTAGACAAAACTTGGGGAGGATTGGCTTATTCTATGGAAACAAAACACAATTTGCAATCCAAAATGTCCGTCCTGAACTGCATTGGGCAGATCTGCACAGGTTGAATGTCCAAATGAAACCAATGGAGCCAGTATTAGAAGCAGGTGCTCAAATACAGCAAATGCTTACAGCTGAATGTATTGAAGATTTTGCAGATGCCCCTAGTATGTCAGTTTCATTCATATATAACAATGTAAATCAGAAAATAACTATGAAATTACCACTTACATTGAACAAATTCTTTGAACCAACTGAGATGAATGGAGAATCATTCTTTGCCAGATGGAAAAATTTAGGTGGGGAACAGCAAAGGGCACAAAAAATATTTAAAGCTCAAGGGGCTATTGATATTGCAGCAGCTCGTACAAAGTTAAGTGGTTTTGGCATGCAACTATTAGATGGGATTGACCCTAACCCTGACAACTTTGTCTGTGCTGGCATAGTGCACACCAGGGTCCAGCAAGTAGGGTGCCTCATGAGATTGGAACCAAACAGGCAAGCTCAAATGTTTAGACTGACAGTAAGATCAAGTAAAGAAACTGTCTCACAAGAGATCTGCGATTTGTTGGCAGACCAATTCTGAATTGCTACTTTTGCTTGTTAACAAGGACCACTGTAATTGAATGTTACTGTTAAAAAATTCGATGTTATAGTTTCGTAGGAGTTTACAGTCACTGGTAGATTTGCTATTATGACTTACTACTTGACAGATATTATTTGGCAAACACTTATGAACTTTGCACCGATCCTGGGTTTAAAGGTAAATGTAATTACTTGTGTACTACTTGATTCAAATTAAATACAGTAAATATTTTGATTAAAGTAAAAGACAAACAAATATTAGGTAGGTATAAATTATTATTTCCATACCTACCTACTCTGTGTTATTATTTATCCGCTTGCTAAGTTCATCATGTGAAACATACCTAATTGTACAAGTACTTCCATTCATAATATCAGAAATGATATTACAGATTTCATGAATGTGTATATTAATTTATTTTACGTAAAGTAATTTTTAGGCAATGATGCATGATTCCAAAACATTGTTATACAGATTTTTATTTTATTTTGTAAATTTAATGATATTTTAAAAATGGTATAGCCTAAATGTACCAAAAATATTTATATTTGTATATATAGAATACAAGAACACCATACCTGCACTAAACATTTTTGATGTTTATTTTACTAGTGTACTTTACTATGGAACACTAAACATTAGGTATAACAAACACCTAACTTCTTTGCAATAAGTTTATAGATTAAATTAACTGATTGTATCTCTTGATAACTTAAGTCTAATTTATCAATATATTATACTAAAGTTTGGCTGTTAAACATTTATATGTATCAACATTTATATTGGATCGTAATGGATGTTGTATCTGGCAGTATGGAATAATACATAATGGTTATCATACTTGACCATTGTAGTCTAAAACTAAAAAATCACATCATTTCCATACTGTGAAGCATATATTGTTAAGTATACAGCAATTGTAAACACCTACTGTTTGGTGTTATATAATAGTTAACTTTAAATATATGTATCTATATCCTATATAATATTTTTACTGATGTTATCTACAACAATAAAATTATTATAGGTACTTGCTACTCAAAACTATTCTCATAAATATAATCTAATAAATGATGGTAAGAGTATGACATATTTGCATATTTTGTGCAACCATGGAAAATATGGAAGTTAGTTTATCTATTGCAAATAATTATAAAAAAAATATTATCTGAACTCTTAAAACCTTATTGGTAATCATTATATTGCTGATTTTTGAGCTAGTATTAATCAGGTTTAGGTTTTTAGACAGGAAATTATAACCAATCCTCCTGGTTAATGGGTTAAAAATCTCAGTAGCGCTTAGTTCCTTAATTGTACTAGGTGAATCTACTGTAAAATCTGTAAACTGTGGGCTTTGGGTCAGTATCTTTGTAACAAGAACCTTCAATGAGGTGATTATATTATTATTGTATTTGTATACACTCAAAAATACATTTTAAGCAAATGATATTGCTTATGTACAAATAATGTTAATTGTTGTTTTATATTATTAGCTACATATTCACAGACATTCCTGTGTACATTATTATTACTTATATATTTTGTAAACAAATAAGGTTATACAACTTAAAACAGTGAGAGTATTTTTAAATGCCATTGGCAATTTTTTTACGCCTGTTCTCCTAAAGGCAATGCTCATTTGATTTATTGAAAGTAATATCATTCCCGATTGCCACCCAAGGGCAATCAATGTGGGGGCAACGGGGAATATACCCTAATTTTTAGTAAAATACACTATTAATTTTATTCTTTTGGATATCGATAAAAGTTGGTGTGTGCTTTTTGTTTATAGGAATCTCACATCCTTAGATGATTTATTTTTCATGTTTCAATCTTTTCTAGGTATATTAGGTAATATAGTGTTATGGACATACAATGTTATATCAGTAGTACCTATAGCATGCTGAAGTTTTTTTGCATGGTAGTTATATAATAGTAATAATAATAAAGTAGGTAATATTAATATGTAAACTCTTCAAAACATGTATAACATATTATGTTCTTGTTAAGAATTGGGTTCATAACATATGTAGGTATAATATACTAATAAATTGTATAATATGAAATTTGCATAAAAAGTATACATGCTTCATCAGTAATGTGTACACTTATAATGTGTTTGCATATGTTAACAAATTAATGTAAAAATAAATAAATTTAAAGTGTGGTTCAGCAATAGGTATAAATGTTTGTTCTTAGGCTTCAAAACAACATTGTAATTGTCTCTAATAAAATATTTATCCAACACAACAATTTTTTTTTATTTCAAGGCTATGGGCAATGAATAAAACAGTATTTAGCAATATTTTATTTTGTAAGTACTTACCTACTATTTTGAACTTAACGTAATAAGTTACGTAACTTAGGACTAATTAAAAAATAATGTATTATTTACATGTGAATTAATCAAACCATTCTTCAACATTAGGTGAGTTCTCCAAAACATCATTTGACTCACTGAAAAAAAGAGCATGCATATCATGAATTTTACATGTAGGTAACTACTAAGTATATACAGAATCTTATAGAATTTAAAATGCGAAAAAGAGGGCTTAGTAGTTACGTAGATTTCATTACATAATAACCATAACCCTTCTAATGGTATGGAATAATTCAGTTATTCAAGTAAACTATGACTGAACAAAAAGAATCACCTGTCTAATGAAGGATCATTGCTGAACATTTCAGTAGGCACGGTAGGGGGTGCCCTCTCTGGCAGGAGTTCTAGGTAAGATTGGCGAGATTGCAAATGACGCTCAACTTCCTCTGGAGTCATGTGCCCATCTGTGGACAGCCCAAATCCAAGCACCGGAGATACTTTGGACATCATTGATCCACTGGCTTGGTGCTGAAATACAGAAAGAAGCATGCCTTAGAAATGATTTCATAATAAAAGGGATAGTGGACCATGTTGTGGTCATGGTCCACATGAATTTAATATTCTTACCACAGATAATTATGTTCTTACTAAACATAAGAGCAGCACTTACCAGCAGTTGCCCAGTATTTGGTGGTTTCTTTGGTACAACTGCCCTCTTCCTCTTAACTGCATTGGTATTTTTATTTGTGGCTGGAGTTGAGACATTCTGTTGGGAAACTTCAACTTTTTTCCTGTAAATATGAACATAAGTAATTATAATAAAATCAAGCTTGGTTCAATCAGAGTGCTACAATTGATTTTAATCGCTAAGGTACAGCTAGGTATCTTAACTTTCCAAACGTTCCAATATGTATACCCAGTTAAGTATTTTTTTCCATGGGGCCACTTGTACAATACACCACATTAGGTTAAATCAAGATTACAGTCCAGCCTCTAAAGAGAATGCATTTGACGGCTACAACAGCATTATCATTGTGAAAAGCAGATTGAAAATGGTAAATCTTGATAACCAAACCCCACAACAAAAACCCACCCACCCAGGTCTTGATAACCTTTTTTCTTTTAACTATTGCCTTTGGCAGGTCGTACATGGGTGATGGTTTTAATTTAGCCTTTTAAAATGTTATTGAAGTTATCAAACACATTCTCTCAGCAGCACTATACTTGCTAACAAAAGTCGAAATGTTTTATTTAATATAGCAAGACTCATGTAACATTCACTGTAATTATTATACCTAATGTACAATAATAAAAATAGTTGCCTGAATGGCTAACCTTTTCACTGCCTCTGCCCGGTTGTAGTCAGCAGTGTCATCAGATGACTCTGTGTCTTCACTCTCTGAAGTGGTACTGTCCTGCTTTTCATATTGCAGCAGTCTATCAAGCAAGAAGCTGCGATCTCTAGAGACTTTCAAAAGTCTTTTCTGACTATTACGCAGGGCATCTTGGAAACATTCATTTTCCTATGCAATTAAAGTAATATACAAATTATGTTGTTCTATATTATAACACCTAGAATGTCATGTTTAAAGCAGATCCCCTAAATAGTGAGGAGGTCCATACAAAGAAGAGTTATATTTTAATTAATATTTATGAAATTTGATGTGTGAAGCTGGGTGGTTCTCACAGATTACTTTAAAAGTAGCAAGTATATATAGTATGTTTCAAATCCCCAGAGAAACGTGTGCATTGCTCCCCCAGTATTATGTTAGCTCTGGAAAAAAGCAACAGTATCGCTTTCCAGACAAATAAGCATCGCTTCACTGTTGTTTATGCATCTGCTGCGTTTTGTGGCACAAGGAACTGTGCAAGACAAGGTCAATCAGTGGCGCTAAACCTGTTTTGACATGTTTCAATGTACGAGTTTCTCAGGGAATTTGAAAATATAAAGAACCCAGCAAAAAAATAGGTTGAGGGTTGCTGCAGTCCACTCAAAGGTCAATGTATGAGTTTCTCAGGGGATTTGAAATATACTATATTTAACTATACTTACATAAATGAGAAATTTAAGCTTTTTTTTTAATGAGAGGTATTGAGCGCGATAGTTAGGCTCGATGTCAGGCTCACTGCTGCTGTCACTGGAATACTCTTTCTGCGAAACGTGAGTTCCTGGAGGTTCAGATCCCGCCGACCCACTAGCACTAGCAGCCTCGCTGGCCTGCATGTTTGCTATAGACCGACAGTACCACCCATCCAGCATCTTCTAATAACATAACAATAAAGTTAAATAAAATATAATAGGTGTAGGTAGTAAACCATAGACTTAGTATCATGTAAATAGGGCGAATTCTGTGTAGTAAACATTTATGTAGGCATTTCGCAGATGAATTCTGTGGTGAAGGTGAAAACATTAAAAATGTGAATTACCCGAAGGTTACCTTACTGTAGTTATCAGATGCCAGTGCCTATAAAAGTGAACTTTGCGACAGGTACCGACAAAATACGTATTTAGTAAATTCTATCAATTCTATGAATAAAATTATACAAAATAAACACCATTTCACGTTCCCCGCAAAGACAGTATTGCCAACCCGTAAAAACATTTTTCCCTAAGATAATTTTAAAATCACCCTAAAAACCCCTGAATTTTTTTTGTTTAAATTTTCTTTTACGATATCTATTGTTTGTTTATATTTTTATGTAGTTAATAATTGTAATAATATATGGTTTCAAACCACATAAATAGTACAAATGATATTATTTGAATATATTATATCATGTTTGAAACGGCATCCTCATCGTTGTCAGTGATTTCAGAGTTGCTAGCTGCTAAGTCCGGTCTTTTAAATCATAATTTTCGACCAAATTACCGCAGAGCCTGAAAACAAAGGTTTCCAATCTATGTGTTTTCCAGTGATGGTTTATAAAGCTATAGCACTGAAACGAGGTCTCTTACTACTGTTGGTCTCATTTGTAGATGAGCTCAAAGATGTGCATCGAGCTATGGAGAGAGCTATGGTCATCGGGATTTTCTTGCGTGATAGCATCCAAATCAAAATGAGGAGATCCACAGTCCGCAGAGGCCGATAATAGGTTACAGAATTACCAAATTGAAAAGGCAGTGGGAAGGCTGCATCGCTCGCAGAACCGTAAATAGGTACCATAGGTCGGCCCTCTGCTAGGTAGACCGATGACCTGGTCAAAACCGTGGGGAGCCATTGGATGCAGGAATCGAACAGCTATGGGGGAGACCTATGTTCAGCAGTGGGTGTCTTCAGGCTGATGATTATGATGAAAGTATTCAGAATGACAAATAGACAGACATAATGAACTTAACTAATATGACAAATTTATAAGAGTCTCTTATACTTCGACACCCTAAAAAGCTATGAAGATGAAACAGACGTTCTAAAATAGACCACCTATTTGTTATGTTACAATACCTAAAAAAACATTCTTTCTTCTTCTAAATATCTTAATTATCATCTGAATGGATGAACAAATATCGGCCATTTGCGGCCGCGCTGATCAAGAAATGAAGTTGTTTGGTGGGACAGAGCAATTCACTGCATTTGAAAATATATTGGCACCATTCAGATATATATTACTGTTTTAATATACTTTAACACTAATGAGTTTCCCCCCAAAAAACCCCTAAAGAAATCATTGCCCTAAACTTCCCCCTTTTAACACTTCTTCCCCTTAAATTTAGGGGGAAAACCTCCAAGTTGGCAGCACCGCGCAAAGATAGAATTAAGGCTGTTCCGATACTAGTAAATACGAGTAAGTACTCGATACTTTTCTTTCGATACCAAGTACTTTTTAGCATCGAATCATTTTTTTTTTTGGCAACTGATCTCTCTTATAGAGCGTGAGAGATATTACTGCCAGTGTCGAGTAGCAATGTTCATGTGAAAATGTGAATTAATTGAATTTACAATATACGGTTTTTTGTTGCTGATACCTGTAATAAAACTAATTAGTTTTAATTATTTGTTACGTGTTAATGAAGCAAGAAAGGGAAGTTAGAGAAAGTTAGACATAGAAAGGGCTTGAAAGGAAGTTAGGGCAAAAAGAAGCTCAGGAGCTCCATAATCTCATCCCACCCTCTCCTTTCCGTCACAGAACAACTAGACGTGGTGAAGCCTTCCATCCTTATGTCGTTAACGTGCCCCATGTTTGCACAAATCGCTTCGGAAGTTCGTTTATAATCCGTACATCTAAGGAATGGAACTTACTGTCCGCAACAGTTTTCCCTTCCACTTACAATCTAGGCATATTCAAGAGCAGAGTGAATAGGTATCTTCTGGGTAAGCGTGTCCCACCTTAGGTTTCATTTACACTTACCATCAGGTGAGATGTGACCAAACGCTGACCCATTTGCAGTAAAAAAAAAATAAAAAATTATTGATAATATAATAAATAATTACAATAACAGCATCGAATCATTCTTTCGATACTTACTTGTTATGAGGAGTTTTATTTAAATAAAAGAAATGGTGTTTTATGTATGACTCAATAGATGGCGCCAGTTGTGGTTTCACCAAAATCTGTCACTGTCACTGTTTCAAGCATAGGCCACAGGTTATAGGAAATGTGTCATGATACTGACTGACAACTCTAAACTGTTTCGTTTGTCCTATTTTCGTTGCGCGATAGCTCGGCTTAATTTTGGATCATAATATTAACGTTTATCTGTCTCGCAGTTCTGCTGTACTTCAATTTACTTAAGAATAATGCACCACAGACTACTTAGGAGATACTACAGACAATGTACTCGTGGTCCACTCAACTGAATTTGACATTTCTTTGTAGGTAGTCTAAGCATTTTCTTATGTTTAAACTACTCTGTGGTTTGAAAGGTTTAAACTATGTACTTACAGCGCCATCTAGAAAAGAAGTGGAACTAGCGTTTTTTTTAAAATAAAAAGCCTTATTGGAAAGAAAGTACTAGTATCGAATCGAATCAATGCTGCTAAGTCAAAACAGGATAGCAAGCTTTATTTCGCCATAATATATATTATCTTTGAAGAAGCATAGCATGGTCTAACTTTAAATCAAGTAGCCTAAAAAGGTGTTTTTTTAATGTATATTTAGGGCTAAAACAACCCCATTTTTAATTTAAGCAGGATTAAGTCGAATGTAAATTTAATTCAAAGCGTTGTACAGTTAATACACACAAAACACACACCCACACAGAACAGTTATGGTAGTTGACATATAGTTGAAATAATTAAACAAGATAAAAACGAATCATTCCCACGATACCTACTCGGTATCGGAAAGAAAGTACTTGTATCGGAAAGAAAATGCTTGTATCAGAAAGAAAGTAGGTACTTGTATCGAATATTATCAAACAAAATATCCTAAACGCCTCCTTAGTGTTCGAATGTCTGATTCTTCACGCCAAAACACTAAGCAATGTAGTTCAGTGAAAGAAACAACAAAACTATGCTGCAGTAAGGTAACATTTGTTTATTATTTTGGTTTTGATAAATAATAAAAAATTGTATCGATATGGGTAGGTAGCGATACTTTTAGAGTATTCATATGAGTAAATGGGCGTACCCAGCTTTTAATCCAGGGGGGGCAAACACGAAATTTCTTATGCCGGGTTCCCAGCACTATTTTTTTAATACCACTACACGAAGAGACCAAAAGCCAAGTCATAACTACAAGACAACCCTCTGGCGGCGGCACCACCAACGTAAATTTAAAAGCATATCTCAGAGACGTGATGCTGAAGTAGATTTGGTCTCTTATCATGTCAGTACAAGCGAATTATTTATAAATTAAAATAAAGTAAGTGCAAAAAGAGCGCGAGCAAAGCGAGCGTGAAATTTTTTTTTACTAAAACATAGTACATCAATATGAAAAGCACGAGCGAAGCGAGCGCGAACAATTTTCAGTATTTGCCACATTTTATATTTCAGAAAATACGTAGGCAATATGAGCAATTGATTCCACAGTGCGCAATAAATCACCTTACTTATAATTTGTATTTCAGTTTACGTTAAGTAATTGATAATAATTACCAACTCTCGAAATAAACTTTATGTTAAAAGTTAATAATTATGATATTTAATTTAAAGTAGCCTCTAGGCTGAGCAGTGCTGCTGCTACGGGCATCAAATTATTGTATTATTTTTTTAAGTAAAATTATTATTTCAATTCAAGCGTGCTGATCATGTATCAAAACAAAGTATAAATATTAATAGCGCGACCGAAGCGAGCGCGAAAAAATTCGTTATTTTGCCATATTGTATTTTAGAAAATACGTGGCCATAAAAGCTTATGGCCAATTCAGCAATTGATTCCACAGTGTGCAATTAAATTAAAGTGCAAAACTAGCATTGCACCTTTTTTCTCCTATGTCTCTGGATATTCTGGAGCTGTTTCGAACGAACTAAGCAAAAAGCGAATAAAGTTGTAATGTAGCCTATGCTCTAACTAGGCCTTGTCTAACCATCATAAGGGTGGATTCGACCAAACGAGAATAAGAGTTATTCTTGGAATAAATCGCCAGTTATCCGAGAGTAAACCAATTTTACATTTTACCATGTACAATTCCGAGAATAGCAAGCCTATTCGAGAATAATTACTATACCACCGTTTTTGGTGGAGTAACGGAGTTATTCCGAGAATATTTTAATGGCGGCAGCGCGCCATATGATTTTTATGCTCTTTTGTATTGACTTTGACAATTGACATCACAGCACAGAGTACCTTGTTGTTTGATATTTCAACTCAACGCATGCACTTCGCCGTTTTTATTATTGGAATAAACATGCAACGCTTACGAAACATGATTGAAGAAGATAGTGATAGTGATGAGGAAGTTATACCCAGACGCTCAAGATGGATAAAGGAAAGGAAAGATTTATTTGAGTATTACGACGATTGTGATTTTGCCACCAGATTTCGCTTGAGCAAAGAAGCAACATTGAATTTGCTAACAAAAATAGAAAATAACTTGGAATACATTTCTGACCGGTACGTGCTCATTGCATTTCTAGCAGATAGCAGATAGGTTTACCTATTGATAATGACAAAGATCTCTTTGTACCCATGGTAGAAAAGATTTTGTTGGTCCAGTTTCTTCTGTTGTTGGTGATAGGGCAATCATAGGTGCTTAACCAATGATATTTTACCGGAACTCCCTGTGATATTTAACCTACCTGCTTAGGTACTAGTGTACCTACTTGTATTTGTTCTTAAAAACTAGGTAGGTACCTATTTGTGTCTAACTATAATGATTTTGTTCTTTTTTAGCAACTTTTCCATTTCACCAATCAATCAGTTGCTGGGGACCCTGAGATTTTACGCAACTAATTCCACTCAAACGGGTATTGGTGACTTCTGCGGTTGGAGTGCTCCTACTGCTAATAAAATAATCCACAGAGTCAGTGCTGCAATCGCTGCATTGCACAATGAATTTATTAAATTTCCTACAACTCAGCAGGAGATAAGGAGAGAACAAGATAAATTTTACCAAATAGCTCGCTTTCCACGAGTAATTGCTGCCATGGATTGCACACACATAAAGCTGTCATTTGTCCCTCTCCGATGTCGGGTAGGAGGTGACCAAGCAGAATTATACAGGAACAGAAAAGGATATTTTTCTTTAAACGTGCAGACCTTATGCAACGCCAACCTAGAAATTACTGACATAGTAGCAAGATGGCCAGGGTCCTGTCATGATAGCACAATATTTAATAATAGTGTCATCAAAGCAAAATTTGATGATGGCTGCTATGGTGATGCAATTCTGGTAGTTGACGGGGGATATGGCTCAACATCATACATGATGCCTCCATTAGAAAACCCAAGAACGCAGGCAGAGCAACTTTATAATGAGTCACAAATACGAACAAGAAATCCCATTGAAAGAAGTTATGGTGTATGGAAAAGACGATTTCCTGTCTTGGCTCTTGGAATGCGTGTCAAATTAGAAAAAGCAATGACAATAATAGTGGCCACCGCAGTTCTACACAATATTTTGCGCCGTAGAGGAGAGAGCTTACCTCCAGATGACCCAGAACTTGATGTACCATATCCATGGGAGCAAATTTTAAGTGATGGCCAAATACATGAAAGAGAGCAAATGCCTGCTCGACGGCATGGGGCTCGTGATGCACTTATTGCAAATTATTTTCAAAGTTTGGTCATTGAATAAAATAGAAATAAAAAGTATTTTAATGTATGTAATGTTTCTATTTATTATTAAACACAAATGAAATAGAACATTCTTATGGGTAATAAATAAGATAAGTTGCTAAAATGAAAAACAAAAAACACTGGAGAAAATATAAGAAATTTACCTACATTAATTAGCTTTTAATTCAGTTACTGCTTACTTATTTACTGACAACAAAATTACTTTTCATACACTTGTGTAGTACCTAGATATTACAGCTTTCATAGAATTTGTAATAGTTTTGTGCCAGGACAAAATGTCAGTCATGTTCAGTCTTACGGGGAAATGACTTCCACTGACAACCTAATGACAAGGAACATAATAATGGGATGGGTCGGGTAGATGCTGGCACCCACAAACGCACAATACACCCCGAGCGGGCTATCAATGCAGGACTTATCACCCCCACGTAAAATTAGAATTAGAATAAAGCAGGTAAATGACGAAACATAAAAACACGTAAGGACACGAGGAGCTAAACGAAGCATGCTCCGTCACAAACAAGATGGAGGTCTACATCAGCTAGCTTCAGTGTGCATCTAATTGTCACCTACCAGATATAAAACTTTGAATCAAATCAAAAATTTTATTGCAAATAGGCTATTTTTAGCACTTTTACAATTCAAATAAGATTAGGTATTTAAAATACTTACATTATTGTAAATACTGAGCATATAAAATCGCAAAGTGCGCAATGTCAAATATTATATATAGCAATCCTATTACAATAATGTGAGTTTGAAAAAAGTTCTCTTTTCGACTACAGGTGCAAGTAATCCAGCAAAATCTAGAATGGACAACTCAATTATAGATGCCACTTATCAAATTTTTACCCTTATACATTTAAAATTTATGGCATTTTTCTTTTTTTGGCAAAAAGGTTTCTTTGCCTGCACAACAGCATGTTTGTTTTAATTTTTTCTTGTTTCAGTATTTGTTTTTTGATTTGAACATCAAGCTCATGCAGAACTTTTGCTCTCTCCATTTCATCCACTGCGAGTTTTTTCTGCAGTTCTATAGCTTCCATCTTTTTTTTATGCAGCTGTTCTAAAGATGTGTTGGAATGGGCTGGTCTTCTCCTTGAAACCCATGGCCGATGAGTTGGTATCTGCTTTTCTACCTTTTTGTCTGGGTCAGTTTGGAGGGCTAGTGATACGGGAGTTCTTAACAATTGAGGTGTGTAATCGCCCCAATCCTAAAACAAAATTGATTAAATTAGTACATACATTGAGAGATGCTCCAAAACCAGTCCAGTATAGCGTTAACAAATAAACATACAGACATAAATTATCTTCAAATAAATGATACAAGGTAATTTTTCAAAAATATGGACATAGCCTTGTTACTGTTTTCTAGTATAATAGAAGAATTACCTTTCTCACAAATTCTTGTGTCTCACTCAACTCATCAATCTGGTCCCCTTCGATTAACACAGTTGAAGGCACTGAGATATCTGCAAACACAGGTAATAATGATTAGTAACTTTGCATAAAATATATTAATAATACATCAGGATAAGAATCAGGAAAACAATGTTTAAATAAGTTGTTAGTACCCATGCAGAGCTAAAAACCTAGGGAGCTTACCTAGCTTATGAAATGAGTAGTCATGAAGGTTAAAAGGGAATTATTTCTTATATAATACTTATAGATTAATAAAGTAAATTGCTTTTAAGCTTATAACAGGTATGTACATACTAAATAATGACAACAGATCCAATTAGTATATATCTATAGAGGCTTAACTAGAACAATCAAATTTTATTCTGAATTAACATTTAGCACCAACTTCTACACTATTTATTTCAAATTAAATGTACAAGAATTTGTTGCTGCCTTCCAGTGTTTGAAATGATAGCACTGCAGGTAACAAAACTGTTTTTAAAAAGATTGTTATTTTTATAAGAGAGTGGTCAGATTACATGAATTGTAAATACTGTTGGAAGATTAATTACTATGACTTGTGTAAGGGTTAAACTAACCTATATATTGTATTGGTGGTGGTTCCGGGTCATCCACCTCAATCTGAACAGCAGGAATTACTCCTTGGTCTTGCACCGGAGGAACAAGGCAGTCTCCATCATAGGGATTGAATAACCCAACAGCACTGGTGGATATTAGGCTAAGAATCCGCTGAAGAAAAGGGTCATCCTTTTTAGGGGGCATCGATGATCCACCTCCTAAATCAAAAGAATATGTTTTATGAAATAGTTTTTATAAAAATACAAAAGAATAACACAACCAACATGGATGTCTTTCAGCTGGTAATGCGAGTTTATCACATCCATCCCCCATACCAAGCATGGGTGGATTTCGCGAACTAGGTATATCCATGATGTTTACTTAAATAATGTTTGTTTACATATATACTCATATATATCGCATATAGTCGCCCAACAAGCTATGGAGAGAGCTACGCTTGGTGTTTCCCTGCGAGATAAGATCTGGAATGAGGGGATCTGCAGGAGAACTAAAGTGACCAATATAGCTCTTAGAATTAGCAAGTTGAAATAGCAATGGGTGGGCAAGCCACATCCCTCATAGAACTGACAACCGATGGGGAAGAAAGGTTCCCGAGTGGTGACCAGCGTAGGCCAGCCCCCGCTAGGTGGACCAATAGCCTGATTAAAACCACAGGAAGCTGACAGATGCAGAGGCCGAGCAGCCGCTCAGTGGCGCTGTGAGGAGGCCTATGTACAGCAGTGGACGTCGTCATGCTGTTGATGATGATGACTCGTATATATTACATATATATCCAAATAATAATAAATGATACTGACCTGTTTTGATGAGATGTTTCCTATTATTTGCTGCATCCTTTCTGGCCATCTTTTTCATGCTCTCCCACTGAGACTTTAACGTTTCTCCTGTGCGAGAACAGTTCGTGGTTTGGCTGTTATATTGATCAGCAATAATTTGCCATTGAGCCAGTTTAGCTTTTATGGTGACGCCATCAGTTTTTTTATTTTCAATGATACTATAGTGAATCTCCACTAGGCTCAATAGAAGTTCTTTCTCAGACTGCAGCCAATTAGGACTGCGTTTGCGCGCCTCACTCATCTTCAACTTAAAACTACGAAACAAACTTCAAAGACCACTAACAATAAACAGCAACAACAAATAACAAACTAAATAAGTAACAATAATATAAATAATTAACAACTAACTAACTTTCAAAATAAACCTCGTAGATACTCAAAGCTGAAAAGCGAAACAAATACCACGACGAAATTTAAAACAAATGCCTGCGAGTAGTTTCGACATCCGACGACATTACTTTGACATTTGACATTTACTTTTCTACACTGTAATACGACAAAAGCGAGTTGATATGACATAAGCTTGAACACCATGGCGTTGTAGAACAACATTTGTTAGCTGGGTAATAGATTCGTTCATCGTTCACTCCGCTATTCGCGTATAGCAATTCTAAGTATAGCTATACTTCGTATTGCGTGGTAAAACGACTAATGAATTATTCTAGTATAAGATCGTGGAATAGATTTATTCTGGAATAGTTACTCGCGCATAACTCTAAGTTTGGTCAAATCCACCCTAAATCGAATAGCATAAGGGTGGCATATTCTGTAAGAATAAACCCGCCCCTGCCCCCCCTGGGTACGCCCATGTATGAGTAGAATTGAATCGTGATTTTAGTACTACTCATATTAGTAAGTATCGATACTTTGGTGGTGTCGGAACATCCTTTAAGTCAAATCATTTTGAGATACCGAGTAGGTACTGGGAAATGTAGTTTAGTCAACCAAACAACAAAATTTTGCTTCAATAATGTACAATTTGTTTATTTTTTCCTGATAAATAATAAGAAAATGTATCGATATGAGTAGGTATCGATACTTTTAGGGTATTCATAGGAGTAGTATCGAATCATGATATTAGTACTACTCATATGAGTATGTATCGATACTTTGGTGGTATCGGAACATCCCTAAACCAGAGATTTCCTTTATGATTTTCTTTTTTTTTGTATGTGGTTATGACGGTTATGAGGAGTTCTATTAAAAAAAAGAAATGGTGTTTTATGTATGACCCAATAGATGACGCCAGTTGTGGTTTTACCAAAATATGTCACTCTTTCAAGCATAGACCACAGTTTATAGGAAATCTGTCACGATACTGACTGCCAACTCTAAACTATTTCGTTTGTTTTATTTCCGTTGCGCGATAGCTCGGCTTTATTTTGGATCGTAATATTAACGTTTATCTGTCTCGCAGTTCTGCTGCACTTCAATTTACTTAAGAAGAATTCACCACCAGCCTACATAGTGTGGGTTCCAGTAGCTGCTAAAAACGCCAAGAACGCTACGAAAATACGCCACTTTTTACCCAGACAAGGCCATATCACATATGATCGTTCCAGTCATGTGAACGAAAAAACGAAAATAACCATAATTTTGTTCAAGTGGGACCCGCTATTAGGAGATACTACAGACAATGTACTCGTGGTCCACTCAACCGAATTTGACATTTCTTTGTAGGTTGTCTAAGCATTTTTTTATGTTTCAACTACTCTGTGGTTTGAAAGGTTTAAACTATTACTACTACTGCGCCATCTAGTAAAAGAAGCGGTACTAGTTTTTTTTTTTTAAATAAAGCTCCTCATTATAACATTGTATAACAAAGTTGTAAACAATACTGTGTCAAGTTGGCACAGTATTGTTTTTTTTCTCTAATCTGTCACATAATGAGGAGTTTTATTTAAAAAAAAACATACTTCCGCTTCTTTTCTAGATGGCGCTGTAAGTACGTAATTTAAACCTTTCAAACCACAGAGTAGTTAAAACATAAGAAAATGCTTGGACTACCTACAAAGAAATGTCAAATCCAGTTGGGTGGACCACGAGTACATTGCCTGTAGTATCTCCTAAGTAGTCTGTGGTGCATTCTTATTAAGTAAATTGAAGTACAGTAGATCTGCGAGATAGATAAACGTTAATATTATGATCCAAAATTAAGCCGAGGTATCTCGCTACGAAACTAAATAAAAACGAAAGAATTTAAAGTTGTCAGACACATTTCCTCTAACCTGTGGTCTATGCTTGAAACAGTGACAGTGACAGCTTTTAGTAAAACCACAACTGGCGCCATCTATTGGGTCATGCATAAAATACATTTTTCTTTTAATAAAACGGCTCATTGTATTATAGAGGTCAGTGCTTCAGAATCACTAACGTATTAGTATTGCCGTATGAAAATGAATACTGTTTTTTTTATTTTGTGCCTCAAGATTCTGATAGACCTTCCACACTATCGTATTTCTTAACTTCGTCCAACTTCACAAATAGTGTAGAGGATACTTAAAGTCTAAATAAACCACGGAAATAGACGCAGATAATAGAATAAAATTGGTGGCGGTGCTGAATTATGAGCATGAGTGTGGGCAAGTGATATCATGTGGTGAAACGTGGTTTTTCGTGTTGCTTTCCAAAATTCCATAGAAGCTTCAATGCACAGATTAGAGAAAAAACAAATGACCATCTGTGCTTCAATACCACCACTTTACTAGGGCATGACTTAGACTGGACTATGACTTTCTGACTTAGACTGGACTTTGACTACCCAGACTGTGACTTGACTTTACGTGAAATATTCCTTAACCCGATGAAAAATTACAATACTTGACACTGGTTAAATACACTATATGTGAAGCCAAAATATAAGAAAAAAACCTCAGAGTACTTTTTTTATTTTGGGGTTTATTTTTTAGCCTGTGGTTTGAATGTAATTTTTGTTAGTCGAAATTGAACTCTAAATTAACCGCATGTGTTCTTTCAGCTGAGTGCGAGCCGTGTTTGTCGCGGTCAATCAGAATTCGATTGATTTGATTCCTCGTGTTGTGATGGCTCTCGGTAGTGAAGTGAGTGAAAATTCTTCCAAAAATGCGCCCCAGAAAGTGAAAAAAAATCCAGGGAGTAATGTGAGCGATAAAAGTGGCGTTGACAATACTATCAAGGGTAAGTTTTAGACGGACATGCCCACAGTTATGTAACATAAAAATTGTTTTGTAAGTAACCAGTAGGTATATACGTTTTTTTGTTTTAATCAACGTGCCGTTTTTTAACATCCATTTAATTTCATATCATGTGATGTGACCCAGCAGTCATGTGATCATCCAATTCACCATGCTCACTCATTGTTCGTTGACTGCATTGTCGTGATTGTGTCTTAAGACATTGCATTTATGGGTTCTAAATGGTTTCTGCTTAGTCGCTGGTGGTAATAAAGTATAAATTGTGCCAGTGCAGTAGTTAGTATATTACACAACTTCTTCCCAGATTACAACTATATTTTGTCCTACATGTTGAAACCCATTCATAACAATTATATTATAGGTACGTTGCGGCGGCGTCACGAGAGTTCAAGCCTATCACAGTCTGCTCCATTCAATTATACTTATTCATAAACATTCACTGCTTACTTATTCTACTCAAGTGGCATCTCTGCTCTGCACATACAAAACACCATAAAAATTTACAATTACATTATGACCTATAATGACCTCCATAGTTTAACAAATATGTTATTTCGCAAATAAAATATTTATCAACATACATACCAACATGGTGTAAGAATGCTGTCTCAAGTAGATTGAGTATTCACCATTATCATCATCAGCTGGAAGATGTTCACCTCTGAACTTAGACCTCCTCCATAGAGAGCCACTTTGACTGGCTTATGGATTGAATATTGGTCAATACTTTTTAATCCATAAAGAAACCATTTTGGAGTAAGTATACATTAATGCAAGGAAAATTATTCATACAGCAGTCATTCATTTTGTTCATCTATTATTATGCAAATCAATGGCATCCCATTAATAAGAGGCAGTAGTTTATCTAACTTTTATTCTGGCTAAAATATGCTTGGACAATAATTAGTGTTTGTAGTTTTGATCCCAATGTCTTTCTGGGATTGGATCAGAATCAGTAACTATCAAGGCTAAGGTCAGTATTAAATGTATATATGTAGGCATCACCTTGAGAAGATGAAATCAAGTATCCTTACATTATGCAAAGTCAATTCTTGTAACCATCCATACCATTGATATTATAATGCCTTTACAGTTTACACATGGGTGTGGTGTTTCCACTATATATTACACTTAGTTCTTAGTGTCACCTTCAAAACTATTCACAAGTGAAATACCACTCTTGAATTAATCACAAAATCTTGAAACTACAACACCTATATAAGGGTGATAAGGGGGTGAAAGTTTACATGCAAAAATATGCAGGTGGAGCAATATGGTGCAGCTAGTTTCTCTATATTCGTAAAAAACATAAATTGAATGCGTTATGTTTTTGTTCAATAGATATCATTCTGTAACTGACCTCAGCCAGTTCATTAAAGACTGGGTTATCACACTTTACATTGGCAATAGTAGAAGCTCCTAAACAAATATATTAAACATAGAAATAATAATTTACAAGTTGGTAAATAAAATAATAATCCAAAATTCAAAATAAATATTTTTAAATCTAAATAAACAACATATTAATATTTGGCCTGCTTGCTAATATGATTCTAATAAGTTTAATTTGTTTTCTTTGTAAGTATTCTCTATATTGGATTGCCATGTCTTAGAAAAAATTACATTTATGTCACCACCAAAGCCTATTATTCTAAAAATCAAATCATATACTCAAATCTAAAATTTTGTAGATAACACACCTATGCCTTTGTATCACCTGTCATCTTACTGCCATAATGTATTTAGATAGTTATAGTAAATTAACACATGCCCAAGTTCTTCTTATTATACATTATAATTATAGCATTACAGCTTGAGCTAAAAGGGTTCATTGTCCTGTTAGAAGACATATGCACTGAGAACAACCACATAATACATACTGTAATATAGTGTGTACAAGAACCGAGCCCTACAATTACTTGTACTATTATACATATATATATTCTGTACTACAGTATAAGGATTTAAAACCATAGACCATCCATATTTTTATTGTCAATTAATTATAAATACTAACATTAGATATTATAGAATTTTGATTTTGAATTTGGGTACCTTTGCCTCTTGAGTGTTAAGTAGAGTGTGAAATGGCAAGGGTAGTTTTGGACTAAAGCAATGTGGGGGTTGGGAGCATACCTCATCTTCATCCTTTTAAATACATTGGAACCCAAGATGCACAATGTAAATTAAAAGCTTGATCTTCAAGCATTGGGGAATTCTTTACATAACTGCTCCCTGCTTGGCCTCTGAGGATATTGAGATGATCTTTCAACTTGGACATTCTGCAAGCATATATTATATTACTGGAGATCTCTAACATTCTCCTCTGATATTAGATTGTCTGTGAATGGCAAGTATGGTGTTTCGCATCTTTTAAGTAGGTACATACTTGAAATTTTAGAAAACGTAAAGAACTCGGGCGAAGGTATCACCTTGTTAAACGCCTCGTTTGATGTGTATAAAGACTGTGAGCCTAATTTAATACATTAGCATCTGTAAATTAGATAGTGGTTTTGTACAGCTTTCGGAGTTTACAATACGCTTTCCGCTTGTTAGTTCCGCAATAAAGGAGTGGAATCTGAAACCCGGCCCGGTAGTTCAACATTGTCGTATGCTTTTTCCTTCGCATTTGTTTTCCTCACAGGATGCGCAGAAATGAGAGTATCACTATGAGGACATGTACCTACATATATATTCGTGGTCATACTGGTATGACAAACTAGTATGACAAACTAGTATGACCAAGAAGAAACAGTGGACAAAATACATGACTTCAAAATGATAATTTATTAAAAAAATATTAACATATTTTATAAACTTTATTTATAATGTTGTTGTTACCTACGCTTTTTTTTTGCGTCAAACTAATAAAATAACTATCTAAAGTGAGTTAGTTCTTCATTTACTCGAATCATAAACAAATGAATGACGGTCTATTTAAAAAAAAAAGCAATTTTTAGCCAAAATAACAACTAGGTACGTCTCTCTGTCTTTACATATCATACAGCTGAACAATCTTGGTAAAAAATGGCACCCTTAGAATAAGTACCATCGAAATAGTTTAAACCCTGCGGAAAAATATAGGGTACTCTACTTTTTCTCTTCATCGCGATAATACTCTATATTAATATTTGTTTGAAGGGGATATTTCTCTGGAACTGCATATTGGTCCGATTTTTAAAATTATATCGCTGATATAAAACTGCGCTATCGAGACTGGCATACATAGACTGATTTGTACGAGAGCGGGCCCGTGGGCCCTTTGCCTTCCTCTTTATGATTGCAGGCAGGCAAGCAGCTATATTTCAGATTTCGATAGTTGGTTTACGCCATTACTGTCCACCTTGTTGTGCGACGCGACGACGACGGTCGTTTGGTGTTTAGTATTCAATCTACTGATTGTATTGTAACTAACAAATATATATTGATCAATCAATATCGTCCGGGCACATCGTGTGGGCCAGATGTTTAACCGTACAAACGCGCATCATATCGTTGAATTGAAATTATATGTAGGTGCAAATTACATCGAAGAATCAGTCCGAGAATAACTTTCAAGCGTGATTAACAATGCATAGTCAGTCACAGACATTAGTCTTCCATTCATATACGGGAAAGATGTTTAACTCCGGGGCAAACGACTTTGAGTGAGTGACAAGTTGAAAAGGGAATCGGAACACGTGCATATCATGTGTTGTAATATTTAATAGAACCCCTATCACTCACTCCAGGGGGGCTTGATTCTAAAGTAATTCAAGTCGGTTTTTTGCCCGCCGACCTAAGTAATTATAATGTACAATTAGTATGTATTGGACGTTCTTTTAGAGCTTGTAAATGTGCACGTGCACGACACACGCCCGTACGTAAAAAATGTTTCAGTAAAATATTTTAATACAGGTCTACACTCATGTTAAGAGTCTACATTCTGTACACACATGTTTGACTTGTGGTTTAGTTAATTATGCAACGTTAACGTTAGGTTAGACTTCATGGTCGATGTCGATTGAAGAGTAAATGTTGCCTTTGCAAGACCTACATAGGGAGATATTTTGTCCATTTTATCATTAGCAGGTCTTTGAACGATCCACGATAACCAGTAGGTGCTGTACACAAGACGATAAGATTTATGGTTTATGTGATGTGATTTCTGTTAGAAGTCTGATAAGGACATTGGACTTTAGACTACCAGGCCCCTTTTTAGTATATTATTTTATTAAAAATATAAATAAGTTATCGTGCAGCAAAAATGTGATATTGCGAAGCTACTGTCTTATGATTTAATCCGATAATGTTGATAAAAATATTACCTACTTACCCAGTTTTAATAAAAACTTGATAGGTACCTACTTACTTGAAGATTATGTTCATCTCATAACTCCGAACCCAATTTCTGTTTTGGATATGCGCCACGTTTTGCACTGAACAATCGAACAGATTTTTATTTGAGTTACGCAGTTACGGAATTTGTTGGTCTCCGTGTCGCGCGTCGTGAGCATCCAATTTGAGCACGCACGTTACCTATGGTTGCTACCAGAGTGCACTCTGTTACCTAGTTACTACACAACTCCTGTCTTTTGACAGAAGTTGAGTTTATTTTAGCTTCATTTACACTAATCTCACGACCACGTGTTATTAGTTCTGAAGGCATTCTGTGATGTTTACTCCGCATTGTCGTGGAGACCTATTATTGTGACAAACATGTTTTTATGTGGTTTTAATAGCTGGTAATACGTATGTCGAGTAGATGTAAATAGATTTTTAAAGTTTACATTGTTCAGATTTATTTCAAGCAGCTGCTTTTGTACTTTTCTCTGTCGAGATTTTTACTGATCAGATGATAATTCGGAGAGCTTTGCCCCGTTCAACGTGATTATAATGATAACGTTTTAGAAGCATTTTTTCATCAATACTTAGACGAGTATATTATATATTTTCCAAATAAGTATATATATCCAGTTGATTACCTTGGTACCTATATGTTATCTAGAAGCATACAGGATATATTTCCATTCTCTACTAGTTAATAACAGGAACATATTAATTGCTGTAATTATCTGTAAATTAGAAGTAGTATGCTATGCATTTATACACGGTGGGTGTTCATTGTTGGAGTGGAGTTTTAGCGAAGAATACATACTTTTCTACATGTCAAGTTTTTCTAGTCTTTAAAACTACAGCGGGATTCATCGGTATCAGGATGGGGCTCATTCCAATTTAGAATAGCCGGAAGTACCGCTTTGTCATTAAACTGGAACGTTCAGGTTGGTCAAAAACATTGCTCAAAATTAGTCGTGTGTCTTTTTGTGTTTAACGAAATATTAAATTACCCAACAGCGGCTGTGGAACAACTCCTCATTAAATCAAATGCCGGAGGTAGGTAAATCGTATTACAAGCGCGGCGTCAAAGTGTCCAATTGGATCACTCTGTTGAGTTTCTAAATGCAAGCTTCATGGTTTCAGTAGTTGTTATAGGTACCCGGTTGCTATGCCAGGCGATTCTACCCATATTCAACCTGAACTTATTTACCTATATAGGTTTATCATTGTGTCTACAATAGCCAAGTTCATAAACCTTTTGGGGTTCCGTGTGACTTGATTTGCAATACAAATGAGGTGGTTATTGATAAGACATTTGGGTCTGATATACCTGCTCCTTGTGTGGGACCTTATTGGATTGCTGATATTAATATCGTAGTAATGATTAGTGAGTTAAGTCATGTCACGTTTATGTAAATATGACGAAAATATGTCAAAATTGTTAAAGTACCACGGGAGGAAGAAAAAGTGCAATAAGATTTAGAACAATTATTATTATCAAAGGTCTTGGACAAAAAACATATTACACCTACTAAAAGTTTGAGCACTCGTAGGAGCTATACTTCGAAATTATTATGTTGTGGTCGTACATAAGATACATTTATTATGACAATATGAGTGATTAGGTTTTATTGTACAAGAAAATATCGTAGGGTGCTTGGTAAGGATAAGGACCCTAGAAGGTTATTCTAAACGATCGTAACGCGTGTAATAAATAGCCTGAGTGTAGAGGGGAAATCACACAATAATCGGTAAGTTAAATGTTAAATATTCAGGGACCGTCGTCGCCGGCGCTGGCTTGTCATTGTTTGCATAATACCTACGTTCATTGATCGATACATTATGGTAGAGCCAGTCGCCCCTGTTAACAAAAGTAATGTCTATCTGAATTTATCAGTATTTGGAATTCTTCTTTACGTCAGTCTGATAAAAACTATGTAAATAGGGCGAATTCTGTGTAAAAACATAGTTTTCATAACGCTGGTTAATGCTAGTAGTAGATCTTAATAGTAGTATTTTGATATACTGTATACATTATAGAAAGTATACGTGTAATCATGGATTACATACGTGTAAAAATATAGTAAAATGACTTTACTGCTTGTCAATACGTGTACCAGGGCATCATCCAAAGCTTTGGCAATGTGGTAACTTTATCTTCTTACTTAAGAGTCGCAGGACTTGTCGGTGGGATAATCGCCATCGTTCTCTGTCTTCAGTGAATGCTTGTGATTTTCCCGTTCTTTTCTTTTATATTTTGGTATTTTTATGCCCTTCTAGGTCTGCATCTTCCTCTTTTTCCTTTTACCTGTCCTTCTATGATGTTTTTCATGAAATTATCAAATTTGATAAGGTGGCCAAACATTTTTCGTCTTCTTCCTTCTATTGCCGCTAGTATGTTCCGTTTTTCTTAAACCAGGGTAAGTAGGTACTTCCTGATTTATTTTTCGCTCAGTCCAGTGTAATGATAACTATATTAGTTTAGTTATAGATGACTACGTACGGCTTGTCTGCTAATGAGTATTGAGGTTATATCCCAGTCATCTGTCCATATTTATTTATGCACAAGGTTGTAAACAAGAACATTTATAGTTCATGCACGTCTACTTGCCGTCTCGTGAACTGTTAGCCCTGTGTTTGGTTAGAGTTAGGTAGAGATATTTTTTTTTATTTTTATTTTTTTATGCTATTGAATGATGTGACGAGCTAGTCGTGATATATTATATCTATGTTTACTAGTGAGCCTTTTTCGTCGCTTACCATTCCAGAAGTGTATACTTGTAAGGATGTCTCCATAAATTATCGGAATATGGGATTAAAAACTGTGTCAATGCTCTTTTTATCAAAATTCTGCTTTCCTACATAATTTATCTCGAGGCACACTAGGCGCCCAAGTATCTTATCATGTTTATTAAAGCAAGGAAGATAACATCAAACATTTTGGTGATAAACATTATCTTCCCAAGCATGAGGAATAACATTTTGAATTTTCTGCTTTTGAAAGATAGCTGGCTGCACGGATGTGCGCGGTCATTTAGCCAATCCTAACGCTTGCAATGCTTTGCTCACGCCCCTAGTTAGGCATATTGATATGTTGGTTTCGTTTTAATTTATCTCTCTATAGTGTCACTTTTGTACTTATACGTGTTATCTGGACTATAACTGTGTTTGACGATGATATTAAACTAGGTCAAGCTTCATTTCTCCATCTTACTCATTAGATTGATTGCTTGACTGACAAATAAGTAGCTACCTTAAGTGTCTGTGTAGTTGTGTACCTACAATACAGTTCAGTGTAATAAAGCTGTAATATGTTGAAAGTTATTTTGGGCCTCGTTAATGATACTGTTCAATTTCATTAATGATAATGATAATATTTATTCATAATTATAAAATTATAAGTCAATAACAGAAAATCATAGTAAATACATAACTAGAAAGCTTAAATAGGTACATTTTACCTAATAATTTAATAATAATTTCCACTTGCACTTTTAATGTCAACTACTCGCGCAGTGTCGTGATACTTGTCATATTTAGATTGTGATCTATAATTATGGTTTCACACTGATAACCCATTTTGTAGTTATGACGAAAAATGTTTGGTGGTTAGGGTTTGATATTATGTAAGTACATATTTTTATTATTAATACAGTCATTTGTAATTTTGAACCGACTTACTTTCTCAATCCTATTTAGCGAAGACGACGGACGGTTCCAAATAAAATATATTGTGTCTGAAAGTACTTCGTTGGTAAGTTGTTCAGTAGCTAATTTTGAAATCTGTTCAATCTTCTGAGTATAAACAAATTAAAAGAACATCGTTACATTGCACTGTAAGCTGCCTTTGGCTTATCGTGCAGGAGCGTTGTCGATGGCGTCTATTGTTGGCGGCATCCCGTTGCCGTCTATTATTGACTCGACGCTGGAGATCGTTGGCGGTGCGCCAGCGCAGAGTCGCAGACCACGTGCGCGCCCGTCACGGGACGAGACGTGCGTCCGACGGTTGTAACTAGGCCGGTGCCAGCAACTCCTAGACAGATACCAGAATCAGCTGAATTACACTGAAAAATAACTGTTTGGGGTCATATCTATTTGCCGGAATGCTTTACTGACTAGTGACTAGCTATCTGCTTTTCCGGGATGACGTTATCCCTATATGTTACTCGAGGACCCAACGTACCCACAAACCAAATTTCACCAAAATTCACCAAAATTTGTTCCGCCTTTTCATCGCTGAGTGTGAGCGGTGCTGGTGACTGATAAACACAATATACATAATACTTACACTATATAATTAATTATGCTTATGCACCCATGTATATTTCAATATTCGTTTGGCCACCAGCGTTGCGAGGCTGTGCTCGTAGCTACGCCTAGCCTAGTAGGTATTATTCCCTCTGTGGCTACGCCTGGAACGCAGAACGATTGAATAAACAAACCTCAGTTCTTGACTGTAGCATTTTCAACACGACCTTATTAGTCTTTTTAAGTATATGAATGATTATCTCTCAACACCCTGATGTCATAGCGCGATAGCTATCAAACACTGAAATCACGCAAAAACAAACATAATTAAACAAAATGTATCAAACAACAATTCTAAATCAATTGGGTTCAATCACCTTCAAATAGTATATACCAGTAAATTTTTGTACGAGTGACGACACGACGACCTTTTGCCTAAACACTATCAAACCAGTAAAGCGGCTGTTCAGTGCCAGTAGGCGTAATTTTAAAGACTCCTACTCAAATTTCGATGTTAGCTCCTCTTCTATCCCCAACGCTAAAAACTCCGATATGGGGTGTAACCGCGTGAACTGGTTCATTTGCACCAACACAACATGGAAACTCTAAACATACCTAGTGCTGAAAGGGCAATGCCCATTTTTCATATTGACTGCGTATTTTATTTCTGGTTTGCTGTAGTATGGACCAATATCTATTTCTGTTAATGTTATTAACGCATGGAATGGATGGAGCATACTTTTTTGTATTTATTACGGTTTCAGTGTAAAATTACCCTGATAAAATATTCAGATAGCGTAACGTAGCACTTGCACGAGTAAACTTCTTCTTATCTTTATGTATCCAATAAAAACTGTAGTAGGTAGATTATGCAATTCAGGACTTTAAACTGAGTTATCAGCACCAGTAATTTTTGCTTTTAATAATAATGGACTATGTACGTAGCAGCTGCTCTGGGTGCACCACGTGATTTTTTGGGATAACAATGATTACCTTATTGTGCTATCTGGTTATAACTATATAACTGTCCCTATGTGTTATTAGTAATTTAAATGATTTATTATACAGCCTTTTATTTCTTATCAATTTCAGTTGAAATGTTAAACCTACATTTTCTATTTGTATTAAGTCTATTTTTTTTGTTTCAGGAGAAAAACAAGAGAAGCCACCAAAAATGAAAAAGGTTGTCAGTGTAAAGCCCTTGACCGTGAGTAATGGCCATACGAGTACGCCAAACGGTCGCGCGGCTGACGAGGGCGGCGGCGCCACGCCGAGGGTCTCATATGCAGCAGCCGCGAGGAAACCGCCATCTCCACATGCCAACAGCACGGCTGCACCTTTCCCACTAAATACAGGTAAGTAATTCCAAGTAAATGAAGCAACAATCCGTGCTTTACCATAGGACCCCCGTTTTTGATTCACTAACCCCATAACCCACAACTCACACGGCAAGTTTATGAACAATTCTCTTACAGAAACCCCAAAAGGTAGAACTATCGATGACAATACATCACAAGAAAATTCAGCTACTAAAATCAACGGAGAGGAATCAATAACAAACGATAATGATATTAACGCAGATAAATTACCAACCAAAGAACCAGTACGGCTTAGTAACGGCTCAGAGACACCGGCTGAAAACATTGTTAATGGCGATCCTAAAAAAGATATAGATTGTGATATTAGTAGTAGTGATAGCGCTAAAGTAGTTTCTAATGGGATTAGCAGTGATTCCGATGACACAAAATCGAGTAAGTCTGATGAAGAACAAGTAGTTGTTGTACCTATTGTTTGTCCCAAAAAATCGTCTGAGGTCAAGCAGACTTCAGAAAAAAAGAAAGACAACAAAAAAACCAAAGCAACAGATAGTGATTCAGATAAGAAAAATGACTGTTCTGAATCCAAAAGTACAGAAAGTAAGAAAGACGTTGGAGAAGCCGTAGCAAACGCTGATTTAGCAGACAAAGTTAATGGAGACTCAAAGATTATGAATGGAGAAAAGGACAGAGAATCATCGCCTAGCGAAGATGGTGATGACAAAAAAAGAGATGCCGAAGTTGTGTTCATTCAAGACATGGGTTTCACTGTCAAGATTATGAGCCCCGGAGCCGAGCCACTTGATATACAGGTATACAATTCCGAAAATTTACATTACAAACCGATTAAAATTTACATTAACATGAATAATTTATTGTTTACATATGATTATATTACTGTCGATAGGTGTCTAGTATGGAGCTAGTGCAGGAAATACACCAGGTACTAATGGATCGAGAGGACACATGCCACAGAACTTGCTTCTCGTTGCAATTGGATGGTGTTACTTTGGACAACTTTGCCGAGTTGAAGAACATCGAGGGATTGAAAGAGGGGTCGGTTATAAAGGTACACAAGTCACCTTTTACACTATTATTATATATCTTCGTTATATCGACCTTTTGAATTACTTTTTTGGTACTAATTGTGTATGTATTTGTTTTCAGGTGGTTGAGGAACCGTACACAATGCGTGAGGCAAGGATTCATGTTCGGCATGTGCGAGATCTTCTAAAGTCCATCGATTATACCGATGCCTACGCTGGTCAGGAGTGCAGCTCTCTTGCATTTCTCAATGTTATTACACAGGGTGATATTTTAGGTAAGATTGTATTATAAATATGAGGAGGAGTAAGTATACAATATTAACCAGTAACTACAACAGATTATACTTAATATGCTGTACTTACTTTAACAGTTTACGGTGGTGTTTACGGTGTATTGGCAGTTTTCAAATTTAGAGGTTCTCTCTAAAATTAAAAGTGTAAATAAATAGTACTCATTCAATAAGTTGGCTCATTACGGGTTGCTCGATTTCACACAGACCTTAAAATTGAAATTATATTGTTTTCCACGTTTTTTTTTTTTTTACAATTTATAGGCATAGCATTTGACCACTGTCTCACCTGATGGTAAGTGATGACGCGGCCTACGATGGTGCATGCTTGCCTTGAAGATACCTGTTCACTCGTGACTTGAAGACTCCCAGGTTATAGTCAATGTTAGTTGTTGTTTCCGTTCCATTAAAGTTTTGAGTGATCCAATTTTCTTATTAAGCCGGTATTTTCTCGAAAAAGCAATTTGCTCATGATTTTCAGGCATGACATTTTATGCCATAAATATTTATTACCCATTATTACTGTATGCGGCAATAAATATTGATTGCTAAGAAGGACTTGTCTAACATTGTATTTTTAGCATGGACTTTGCTCTAGCAGTTTTCTTTTAATTTTTTAGAGAAAAAGAAGTCCCGCCCAGAGAGCGTGGATTGTACCCCGCCAGACTATATAATGCCTAACAGCACGGAGCGTCCCTTGTTGGCATTGCATCCTGGACTAACGAAGGAGAATAAAGCTCCTCAATGTCTGAAGGTAGTTACGCTGATTTTGTAAATTTGATTCATAGCTATCTTACATTTCAATCTGTAATATATGCCGAAATAGTTGTAACAATAGTCCTTATTTTCAGTGTTTTAACAAGATCGAAAAAGTATCTTCTTTTTTAATAAAAGTTAATGCTTATTTGTGACGTCCTAGCTCTATTTTAACATCTTTTCTGTAAATTGTGTTCTAGCGAATAAATATTTGATTTGATTTGATTTGATTTGATTTGATTTGATATGAATAGGGGTAGTGCTGTACCAAAATAGTAGCTTACTGTAGTGGTAGCGAGTATTATAAAGTGTAACCACCAGGTGCTGACCACCTCGGGTTGGAACCCGCCCCCCGGCCCGCGCAAGATGTGCGGCGACCTGCTTTACCTCCACGTGGTCACTTTTGAGGACAGACACTTCCACATCACGGCGTGTCCGAGAGGATTCTATCTCAACCAGTAATTATCCATACTAATTTATAGATTCTGAATTCTAAAGTAATGCACACTATAGGTATGCCTCTCTCTCTCTCTCTCTCTCTCTCTCTCTCTTTCTCTCTTGTTTCTCCTTTTGTCAGTCTGTTTTTTACTTCTTCATAACAATATGGCTGAACCAATCCTTGATAAAAGGAGGTAGGGCTCTGAGGAAGGATGCGAAGCCGTGGGCAGCAGCTAGTATGGTCATATTTCTAGCATGTGGATAACTTTTGTAGTATTTAGACGCTGCGTCATTGGAGAAGTGAGAGCGAGAAGATTTGCCTTACCTTCATATTTCAAAGAAGACGGCACCTGAGATAAAGATTGCGCATTACCGTTTTTACAATAGCAGCTTGTAGGTAGTTGTCGGCTAGTAACTAGATAACTAGCTCGGTCCAGTATTCAGCAAATCGCTTTATTTTATGTGACTTCTTTCAAGACATGCACTATAATGTTATGACGTTATATTATTATCTTGTCTCATAAGTCTCATAACAATGGAATGCATAAGTAAACTTAGAAAACATCAAACCATATCATATCATCATATCTAGTAAATCTTGTACCTTCTAGCAAGTACCTATCTATAGTACATAGTTTACGGGATTGTTCACCAACGATTTATCACTTAATTACGATTATTAAGTGTGTTATAATATAATTATAATCATGCATAATGAGTACACATGAAAAATGCGACATATAGATAAAACAACCACGTTGCGATAAGTAATGATGTAACATTGTTATAAAGCAGAACAATGCGCCTCTTTTGATCACAAAACCTCTTGAATCCCACTCCAAGTTTCTTATGGTTTTTTTTGTAAAATTTTCCATGAACGTGTCTCAATATAAACAAAAATTGACAAGGCAATATTGGTTTGATAACGTATTTGCGTATTATAGGTAGCGATAGTGTACAGATAGCATCGCAGATTTGCGCCTATTTTGTTTACGTAAAACTTACGTCAGTTGAATTTACATGACAACAATGCCGCAATCCCATACGCAGGAAATCGAATAAATTTTCATAATACCATTGTGTATTCACGGTTACTGCAATCGTTTATTTGGCTCTTTCTTTCTCGCTCTATCGTTGTAGATGACATAGATTAGAGCGAGAAATACATGCGGCCATAACAAAAATGCAACAGTTTATATTTCTTATTCATAACAGATCTACCGAAGACGTATTCAACCCCCGTCCAGCCAATCCGTCTCTGCTGTGCCACTCATTGATCGAGCTTCTAAGTATCGTCTCGCCGGCTTTCAAGCGCAACTTCGCTCTGGTGCAGAAGCGAAGAATGCAGAAGCATCCATTCGAACGAGTCGCCACGCCTTACCAAGTATATCAGTGGGCGTCACCGATGTTGGACCATACCGTAGATGCGATACGCGCTGAAGACAGTGAGTAAACATTATAAAAACATTATCGCCACGTTTTCACTATTATAACTTAAAAGTATACTTGAATTGTCTATCTCAAAAAGGTTAACTTTACAGCGGTCAAGACAGTCATTTTGGCCATGGGTACTTTACGTTATTACCTGATCAGGAAAAGTTTTTTCTTTGGTTATTTTTAATGTGACGGTAATCGTGATATATTTAGATTTGAACCACAACCTTCCGTCGATAATCAATCCGAAAAACTGGTTTCAATTTCCGGTCGGCTGATTTGTTCGATGTATATCGTATTTTTTATTTTTTCTCTATTTGTTACTGAGCTATTGATAGAACACACTTTTTTATGTTGATGTTGAGGTTAATACTTTATTTTTCTTTATTCAAATCTTTATTATATATTTTCGAAGAAGACTCAAAAAATATAATTTTGCTTTGCCAGTTGCCACTTACATTTGTATGATACTGTTTCTTGTAATCAACATTTTTTTTGTAGCGTTTTCATCGAAGCTGGGGTACGAAGAGCATATCCCAGGACAGACGCGCGACTGGAACGAAGAGTTGCAGACAACGCGCGAGCTGCCTCGTGGGACGCTGCCGGAAAGGTTGCTTAGAGAGCGAGCTATTTTTAAGGTACCTTAACTATAGATAGATGTATAAAACTCTATTGAAACACCACATTACAGGAACAATCGACAATCACAAACTTAATACTAAGTGTCACAATGGGCGGTCTTATCGCTTAAAGCGATCTCTTCCAGAGAACCCAGAAAAACAGCGAAAGAAACAATAATATTCAGTACAACTATAATTATAAAACTAATCTGTAATGAATTTTTTTTTGTAAATGAAGTAAGTACTTAAAACTCCAGAAAGGTGGGCAACTAGACATAAACTAAACATAGTACTTACAATAATAATAAAATAAATAAATAAATAAAAATGCATATATACAACTACTATTGTATGTTTATTACTTTCATCATCATCATCAACAGCCTGAAGACGTCCACTGCTGAACATAGGCCTCCCCCAGAGCACGCCACCTTGAGCGGCTGCTCGCCTCCTGCATCCATCGGCTCCCCGCGGCTTTCACCAGGTTTATTACTTTATACTATTTTAATTTATCTGCAAAGTTTTTCAGCTATATCAGTTAGCGTTAGAAGAGCTCTAAAAATGTAATGCTATTCTAAAGCTTACATATATAACCAGTACACATATTATTTAAAATACAAAGCCTTTTTAATGTACACTTCTATATAATCTTCATCATCATCATCATCATCATCATTAACAGCCTGAAGACGTCCACTGCTGAACATAGGCCTCCCCCAGAGCACGCCACCTTGAGCGGCTGCTCGCCTCCTGCATCCATCGGCTCCCCGCGGCTTTCACCAGGTCGTCGGTCCACCGAGTGGGGGGCCGGCCCACGCTGCGTCTTCCGGTTCGTGGTCGCCACTCGAGAACCTTTCTTCCCCATCGGTTGTCAGTTCTACGAGCGATGTGGCCTGCCCATTGCCACTTCAACTTACTAACTCTAAGAGCTATATCGGTCACTTTAGTTCTCCTGCGGATCTCCTCGTTCCGGAGCTTATCTCGCAGGGAAACACCGAGCATAGCTCGCTCCATAGCTCGCTGCGCGACTTTGAGCTTACTAATGAGGCCAACAGTAAGAGACCATGTCTCAGTTCCATAAGTCATCACTGGCAACACACACTGATTGAAAACTTTCGTTTTCAGGCTCTGCGGTATTTTGGACGAAAAGATAGGACGAAGCTTCCCGAACGCTGCCCAGCCGAGTTGGATTCTTCGCGCCACCTCTTTGTCGAAGTTGGACCTACCTAATTGGACAATCTGTCCTAGGTAGACATACTTGTCGACAACTTCGAGAGTATCGTTCCCAACAATTACCGGTATAGGTGGAACATGAGCATTAGACATGATCTTTGTCTTGTCCATATTCATCTTGAGACCAACCTGCTGGGAGACTCTACTGAGGTCGTTGAGCATGGTGCTAAGGTCCTCGAGCGATTCCGCCATTATGACTATATCATCGGCAAAACGAAGGTTAGTGATGTACTCGCCATTTATGTTGATGCCAGATCTTTTCCACTCCAAGAGCTTGAAAACATCCTCCAATGCGTTTGTGAACAGTTTCGGAGAAATAACGTCTCCCTGTCTCACGCCTCTTTGCAATGGAATTTGTTCCGTACTCTGGTCCTGTAGTCGGACTGACATAGTGGCCTTACTGTACAAACACTTCAAAACTTCGATATACCTATAGTCAATTTGGCATCGCTGCAAGGACTGCAGCACCGCCCAAGTCTCGATTGAATCGAAGGCTTTCTCATAGTCCACAAACGCTAGGCATAACGGCCGATTATACTCTTCGGTCTTCTGTATAATCTGGCGCAGCGTATGGATGTGGTCTATGGTGCTAAAGCCTTTTCGGAAACCGGCTTGTTCGGGAGGCTGGAATTCATCAAACCTGCGTGCGAGACGATTCGTAATGACTCTCGAAAACAGCTTATATACATGACTCAAGAGCGAGATGGGCCTATAGTTCTTCAATAAGGTGTTATCGCCTTTTTTGAAGAAGAGCACCACCACGCTCTTGTGCCATGCCTCTGGCGTTGTACCTTCAAGGATGACAGAATTAAATAACTTCTGGAGGACTAAAAGTACCGGTCTACCACCCGCTCTCAGAAGTTCAGTCGTAATTCCATCTTCACCTGGTGCCTTGTTGTTTTTAAGCTGTTTGAGGGCCATTCTAATCTCGTACAGGCTGACGTCCGGGATATCTTCGGTATAGTGTCGGACTAACTTGGCTCTGATGTCCTGAGCTGTGTTAGTAGCGGGCTTACGTGTCGAGGTGTATAACTGTCCATAGAAGTTCTCGATCTCTCTCAGAATCTCAGGCTTGGATGAAATGATGCTACCATTTTCGGTCTTCAGTTTTGTCATTTGGTGTTGCCCAATAGACGAATCCTTTGCGAACACTTTAGAGCCTTGGTTCCGCTCAATTGCGGCCTCAATACGTGAAGTACTAAGAGCACGCAAGTCGTGTCGCAAGGAACTCCAGATTCGTCTATTGAGTTCACCGTAGGCTGACATATCAACTGAAGACTGCAGCTTCATTTCGCTCCGGTCGGCCATTAGCTCAAGAGTTTTTTCTGAGAGCTTTTGAGTCTTCTTTCGGCGTTGGGTCTTAAAGAATTTCGATCCAACAGCTTGGACAGTTTCCACCAACCCGTCGTTTAGCTCGTCCACTGTGTTACAGTCGGCTAGGCACTGGAAGCGATTTTGGAGTTCCAGCTGAAAGCCTTCGGGGTTTTGGATTTGGACAGGATTTGGACGGAGCGTAGACTTCACCAGACGTGACCTTTCGAGCTTAACATTGATATTCAATGTGCCTCTAACAATACGGTGATCGCTACCGGTTTTCACCTTGCTGATCACAGAGACATCATCGAATATGTGCTTCTTGGTCGTCATGATGAAGTCTATCTCATTTTTAGTGGAACCGTCGGGACTTATCCACGTCCACTTCCTGGATGGCCGCTTCTCGTAGAAGGAGTTCATCATAAAGAGTTCCTCCTTCTCCATGAAGTCAGCCAGCCTCTGTCCTCGAGGGTTCCGCTGCCCGTATCCAAATGGCCCCACTCTCAGCTCATCGCTATTCCTTGTGCCCAACTTCGCATTGAAGTCTCCCATCACAACGGTGAAGTATGTTTCGGAAGTATGCATGGCTTCGGATATGTCCTCATACATAGCTTCTACTTCATCGTCTGAGTGTGCCGACGTCGGCGCGTATACCTGTATAACCTTCAACGAATACCGTTTGGTTATTCGGAGTACCAGGTACGCTACCCTGGCCGACACACTGTCGACTTTGACCACGTTGTTGACGAGAGACTTGCGGACGAGAAACCCGACACCTCCTTGGGAGAGTTGGTCTCCCTCCCGGTAGAAGAATAAGTTACCGGAATTTAGGATTATCGTGTCCTGTCCCTGTCTTCGGACTTCAGACAATCCCATTACATCCCAGCGTAACTTACCCATCTCCGCCTCTAGCTCGACCATCCTTTCGTCAGCCTTCAGTGTGCGCACGTTATGTGTTGCCAGGGCCAGGGGTCGTCGTTGGGGTTGGTAGCCGGGCGTCTGCCGGGGATTCTTCGCACCCCTTGCCCTGCCGTTACCGTGGCCGCTACCGTAGCCACGGGATAGCAGAGCTGCCGGGGACTGGGGGCCGTTTTTATTTGTGCTTGTCATTAGGGGGGGGGGGGGGGGGGGGGGGTTTGCCATAATCACCACGCTTGGCAGGCGGCTTGGTGATCGCAGTAGGTGAAGATTGATTGCCACCAAGACCGAGGGGAACGCTGCGACCCATTCCCTGGATATTCCCTTAGCCGCCTTCTACGGCACCCACGGGAAGAGATGGGGTGGTCCTATTCGTAACCGGGACCACACGGCATATATATAATCTTAATTTTCTGTTATTAGTTGCAATAAGCCTGTGTGCTTGCGTAATAATTTGTTATTGCATTATTTATATCACTAGGATAAAATGTACACTAGTGCGTATAAGATGTATATTTAATAGTACAATAAAGACCTTTGAAAATTGAATTGAATTGAGTTAGCGTTAGAAATTAACATCTCAATGGTTGAGGCGCTAATTGCTATTACTGAGTTAATGTTTATTTATTCATCTTGAGAGTGCATTATTGAAAAAAAGCGTTCACTCACGAAATTTTAGTCGAATAACTCGACCGTGAGCCGGTTCGTGAGTGCTAGCCGTTTACTAGTTGTGTTAATGAATACTACTCACGTTAGTGTCTATAATATTAAAAAAGAGTTTTGTAAAATTCATAAGTATGCATTTATAAATTGTTTGGAACTCTCGTCAAGATCAGTTTCACATATTATTAGTGTTTTATAAGTACGGTTTGATTTTCTAGTTTGCACTTTATTTATCCTACATCTCGTATAAAATTAGGTACGCATAAAATCTTTTTACTGATAGGTGGATAACGGGCCAAAATAAAACAAATAAATATGTGTGGACATTTCACACAGCGCCATCTAGCCCCAAACTAAACATAACTTGTACTATGGGAACCAGATAACTGTTACAATACTGAGATACTTTTTTTTTGTTTGTAAATACATACATAGAATACAATATAACACCCAGACACAGCAAACATCGATGTTCATCACACAAATGTTTGTCCTAGGTGGGAATCGAACCCACAACCAGTTCAATAGTTCAGAAGGCAGAGTTACTACCAACTGAGCTATCAGGCCAGTCATAATATTTTGTCATGAGTTAGCCACTTGCCCGTACGAGAAGACTTGCCCAAAGAGAATATAAAGTATGATGTTCGTTCCGCTAGGTCCACAGTGACTTCGTAGCGGCGGCCACTCGCGGTGCTGTAGCAGTCGTCGATGGTAACGTGATGGCCATCAACCCTGGCGAAGAGGCCAAGATGCAGATGTTTATATGGAACAATATATTCTTTTCGCTCGGCTTCGATGTACGCGACCATTATAAGGACCTGGGTGGCGATGCCGCTGCTTTTGTTGCTCCGGTGAGTTGGAAAGATTGGCGTCAAGGTTTCCGTCATTTTTTTCATTGTGTTACTAATGCATGGTTATTTCCTTAGAGTATAGACTAAAAGCATAGAGAGATCATCAAAACGACATTATATTTGTACTGCTCACACGTATCGCTACGTCAGTGGCGAAGGAAAGAAACAACATATAGTAATTAGCTACGCCTGCGAAAAGTCACCGTACCATTTTTCGACTGGAGTCAACTGTTTTTTCAATACAAATCTGTCAGACTCATTCACATCAAAGTGTCCACTTCATATAAAAAGTGTCCAAAAAATTGGTACGCTTGACAGAGTGAAGTTCTCTCTATTATTTCTATAGATTTAGGTTTCTATTAGAAATACTGACAAATCATGATGAAATTGTTTTCCCTGATTGGCATGTTTTTGACAGACTGTTGGTTTCCAAAACCAAAAGTTAGAACCACAAAGAACACTTAAAATTCACGAAATGATACAAGGAACAGGACAATCTTATTCCATTCGTTACAAAATAATGCAAAAAAAAAGACTAATGTTTCCTATCAACAAGACCAAAAGAAACATTCAACCGAGCCCGAGCTTATATAATGTAACTATTCCAGCGCAACGACTTACAAGGCGTGCGAGTATACAGTGCAGTCGACACCGCCGGCCTTCACACTCTGGGAACTGTGGTGGTCGACTATAGAGGGTACAGAGTCACCGCACAATCCATCATCCCCGGGATACTTGAGAAGGAGCAGGAGCAAAGCGTTGTGTATGGCAGCATCGACTTCGGAACCACAGTGCTGTCACACCCCAAGTATATGGAGCTGGTGAGTTAATCATCATCATCATCATCATCAGCAACAGCCTGAAGACGTCCGCTGCTGAACATAGGCCTCCTCCAGAGAGTGCCACTTTGAGCGGCTGCTCGCCCCCTGCGTCCATCGGGTCCCCGCAGTTTTCACCAGACCTATATAGCTCTTAGAGTAAGCAAGTTGAAATGACAATGGGCAGGCCACGTCGCTCGTAGAACTGACAACCGACGGGAAGAAAGGTTCTCGAGTGGTGACCACGAACCGGAAGACGTAGCGTAGGCCGGCCCCCCACTTCTAAGTTAATAATACTATGAAACGATGGAAACAGAATAAATGAATATCGGGTCGAACGGTAAGTGCGTCATATATGCCGATCGATATGGAGTTTGAATAGTAGTTTTTTGTTTTCTCTGGAACCTGCAAATCGGATACATGCATAAATACTTCATGATGAACCTGGTGCAGTTAGTATATTTCTATACTAACAACTACGATGATAAGGCTGACTGGCAGTCTTAAGTTATCTTTTAGATACTATTTTAAAATTATGAGTTGCAATTCCGTTATCTTGTAACGGGTTACAAAATACATCAGCACAAACCACACCGAGCAACTAAGTCACTATCATGACATGCATTTCTAAACTTATCTTTCGTGTTGTGTGAAACGTCCCACTAATATTTGTTCTAATTTATTCCAGCTAAGCAAAGCTGGGCAGCAGCTTAAGATCATGCCACACTCGGTTATTAGCGCCAACGGTGAAACCATAGAGCTGTGCTCCAGCGTCGAGTGTAAAGGAATCATTGGGAACGACGGACGGCATTACATACTTGATTTATTGCGCACCTTCCCGCCTGATGTCAACTTCTTGCAACGTAAGCATTGAAACTAATGAAGAAAAAAGTTGAGCTCTGCTGCCCCTAGCACGGACGGTAGGCAAAATTGTCTTTCTCCGTTTTATGTCACTCTTTATACTTGCTTACTTGTCAAGTGGAGTAAAACAGGGGACAGACCATTTTGTGTACCGTCCGTGCTAGGGCAGCTGTTGAGGTACCACGTGACCTGTGCAGGAGTAACGTATGTTGATCGTGTACTATGTAGGTCTTGCCAGTGCTTAACTTGTTTTCCCTTCCTATAATAATAGAATGTCAAACTATTACTCCTAAAAGAATTGGAAAGTTCTTCTTCTTTTTTGATTAATGTCATTTAAACGCTTTTTGGAGAAAATTCTTTAACTATCTACCGCTGTTAAAAAATAATTAGTAATCGAGAGCCGAGAGTGACCAGGTATCTTCTAGGCAAGCATGTACCATCGTAGACTGCGTCATCGCTTTCCACCAGGTGAGACAGTGGTCATATGCTTTGCCTATAAACAATTAAAAAAAAAACAAATATCATTCTATAATAGTTTCAGGGTAGAATAGCGCTGTAATACTTATATCAGTTTGGAAACAAATGTCATTTATGAAAATAAGAATGCAACAAGAATAACATGAAAATCTTCTTCTTCTTCTTCTTCTTCTTCTCGTGTAGGCAAGTGGTCAGCCCTGGTGTCAGAATTTTTAGGCCGCCAAAAGGCTTCTGACTTGGCTTAACGACTAACATGAAAAGAGAAACATGCTGTTCTGTCTATGTAATAAAGCCGTAGGCGAACTTTTGAATTGAACACTAATAAACCTAGGTAAATTTATGTGTGAGCATGGTAAACTGTGTTCTACAGAAACCGAAATGTTTCAGTGGAAAATGACGAGTTGCGAGAGGACATTAAATCATTGGGATTCCCTATTATCCACAAGCACAAACTTTGCTGCCTTAGACAGGAGTTAGTCGATAGTTTTGTTGAGTAAGTATCATTTTAGTCAGACAATTTCAGTTCTTCAAAAAAAGGTCACCAAAGGTCAACCTCAACTCTAGAACTATATGCCAACTCTGATACATCTAAACATTAAATTCTTGAGAATGGAGAGTCAAGGAACAACACTGTTCTCTATTCAGGTGTATGTCTTTTGTGTACGCTATACGATATCTCCACTTGTGAACTGATTTGGCCGTTTTTTAAATCCTTTAGGTACGTAAAGACCACTTCCCAAAAGGACCGCTTTTAATATTTATGTCAATTGCTCGATTTCTCATTATGACAACTTTTTATAAAGACTTCTTCTTATAATGACTGCTTCCCAAAAAATACTACAATTTAAGGTAGAACATTTCACTAGCGCGGCAAATTCAAATTTTCTTGTGTTCTTTTGCCAATAATAGCTTAATTACTAAACGTGATTACATTAAAACTGATTTAACGTAAAGAAATAGAATGTATCAACAAATTACGATGAAAAGTATCGCCTAGATATCATTGGTTTAGCGACAAATGGCAATAAATAAATTTCGTCTTAGTTTTTCAGTCTATTGCCATTTGTCGCTAAACCAATGATATGTAGGTGATACTTGTAATTGCAATTTATTGATACAATCTATTTGTTTGCGAAAAATTAGTTTCACGTAATCACGTTGAGTAATTAAGCTATTATTGCCAAAAGAACGCAAGAAAATTTGAATTTGCCGCGCTAGTGTAACGTTCCACCTTAAAATGCCTTTAAGTACTTAAACACCTTCCCAAAATATCCCTTTTTGTTTATCTGTCGATTACACTACTGGCAATTATTTTCTTTGCAATAAAGGACAATCGTATAATTCTTGGATGATGACGGCAACTCGGTACTTTATTATGTAGTGTACCGGGATAGTCCCATATAAATTTGGCAAAGATCTGATGATGATAAAACCCTCCTTGGATGTTCAATTAGGGCTAATCACTTGAGTTAGAGACTAAAAAAAACCTTTAAAACCAGCCCAATTATTGACCGACTTCAAATAAGGTAAATTACTTTTTAGAGCGCGTTACTTCATGTTCATCCGTTACGCTGCCTTCCACCTTCAACAATTAAGTGCGAAGCGCCAGCGCGACACCGAACAAAAATCAATCGAAGCGAACAAAGATGCCAAAGAACCAGAGTCTGACAAGAAAGAGACAAAGCGAGATACAAAGAGCCAAGAGAAAGAGACGAAAGATAAAAAGAAGAAGGACAGTGCCAAAAAAGCAGAGAGCAAGACGGAGACAGCTGAGAAAGACGCGCCTAAAATGGGGAAAGGAAAAGAAGATGATTTGCTTCTGAATGAGAACTACTCTGATATTGACACAGATGTCGCTAAGAAGATTGTTGAGAGTATAACTGATTCCATTTGCAGTGGAGACAAGCAGGAGAATGACAGTAAGTTGCCTGGAAGTTTAACTAATAAAATTTAGCGCGTACCATCAGCTACATCGTCACTTAGCATCATGCGACATATAGTGTGTGTAATAATAAGCCTTTTTACTCCCAACATTGAAAAATGTGTTGTTACAAGTTTGACGCGTGTCTGTCTGTCTATGACACTAAATAGCTCCTAAATGAATGGATCGATTCAGATTCTAGTTTTTTTCATTATAAAGCTGGTTTTATCGGGTGTTCATCTTCATCATAATTGGACGTATAATTTTAATTTTAGCAAAAAAATAATAATGGAAAATTTAAATGCTCTTAAAACACAATAGCCGGAAGACGCAGTGGAGCCGGCCCCCCGTAGGTGGACCGACGATCTGGTCAAAACCGCGGGGAGCCGATGGATGCAATATGCAAACAGTCGCTCAAAGTGGCGTTCTGTGGAGAGGTTCTGTGGATGTTCAGCATTGGACATCTTGAGATTGTTTACGTTGAAACCACTATTAAAATTATTGTTTTAATTTAATTTGTTCCAGCCGGTGAGCGTTCCCGTGCAGTAGTAGCGTCCGCGGCCCGCGCCGTCGCGTCACTAAAGGAGTCTGAGTTCGACGTCCGCTTCAACCCGGACGTGTACTCGGCGGGAATCAAACACGCGGCCGAGCCCGAGCAGCTCGCCAAGCAGCGCCACTTGGTCAAGGAAGCCGCCGCTTTCTTACTCACCACGCAGATACCCGCATTCGTGAGTGTTTATAAATCAGTGAAAATAAGAAAAAAAATCGCCCAATAAGTTGTGTGCATCCACTTTTTAAAAAAAATGTCCTTAGTTTGGCTTAAAGAAGTTCAGTAGTGCAAGCAGGTGATGCATTACACAATCAAAAATTACACAGGTTACTTTTAATCTTCGATATTTATTTAAAGTCTATTGTTTTTGACAAATATTAATATACTGTTATCATTCATTCATAGCAAAAGACGAACACCATGACTCGGTTTTTTCACATCTCAGTCTTAGTGTCTAGCTAGTCCAACTCGGCCCTTTCTTCTTATTAATGGAAACCAAACAGCAAGAAAACTACTACTGACGATCATCAGAATTATTTTTCATCTTCACAAGAACTCGTCAGAGTGGTTTTATTTTTTTACATCATGCATTCAGCCCAATGACAAAAGAGGTCGCTTCGCTATTCAGCCTTGTCTTCGTATGAGTATAATATTCATCAATTTTAAATATCGAACGGCGAAGCTCAATTTCGTTCTTGAAAAAAAAAAAAAAAAAAAAAAAGATGAAAAAAGGCGGGAATAGAAAACTTTTCCTTTAAAATGTTTTATTCTTGTAATGCCGGTTTTTTTCTACTTACCTCACAATCGAGATGTAAAGCAGAGTAGTTAGCTCGGGTGTAAGCATCAATTGCACCCTCGAATCTCGGGCTGCAATTGATGCCTTACAGCCCTTGGCTACTAATCTACTATTACCATAGACAGATAAAGCTATACGAAGGAAACGCACCGCTCGTTTCTGGGCGCATCTTCGTGAATAGCTTGACCCATCTCATCAGGCCAATGCATTCTCAATGCTGAGACACGGACCTTCTCGAATGGAATGCAGGCGATAATCCACCACATGACAAAAAAAATCCCTGAACTCGCATAACATGTGTACCAAGTTTCATCAAGATTCGTTACAAAATGCGACTTGTACGCGAGTATGTACATCCGGACAGACGAAAGCAAAAATTGCGAGTTGAGGCAGAGACTTTCGCTCACTTCGCTCTCTCAGTCAACAACTCAATCATAAGCCGAAAGACGTCTACTGCTGAACACAGGCCTCCCCCATAAAACTCCACTTTGGACGCTTATCATAGGGGGAGATTGCCATAATCACCACGCTTGGCAGGCGGCTTGGTGATCACAGATGATTTTGTACTGAGGAGAATGTTGCTGCCTGATCCCTGAGTATTCCCTTAGCCGGCTCTTATGGCACCCACGGAAAGAAATAGGGTGGTCCTATTCACAAACCGGGACCACACGGCCTACAACTCAATATTTCAATTAAATGCCACTTTTTGCATTCCAGGTCCGCGAATGCCTCGAGCACACGTCTGCTCCGATGGACGGCGCAGGTCTTACTGAGGCACTTCACGCGCGCGGCATCAATGTCCGCTACTTAGGTCGCGTCGCGCTCGCACTGAAGCCACACCCTCACCTGTCATATCTACACTCTATAGCGGTCGGAGAGCTAGTTCTACGAGCCGCGAAGCATATTTACACGGCGTACTTACAGGTTAGTCGTAGGTTAAACTTGCTGCTAAAGTGATTTTACAGAGATGGCTACCGCGTGGTGTTTAGTGTTCGATATCGCACATTGATCTCTATTATATTATACTAGCGTACTATCAGTGATATCGCAACTGCATTACGCTCATACTCAAGCCACGCCCATAGCTGTCATATCCTCACTATTACGATTAGTGCTTCTTTATAGAGGACGGGACGTTAGTTGTACGAGCCGTGAAGTATATTTTATTCGTGTTTACAGGTTTATGGTTGATTAGATTTGGTTTAGGTGTTTCACATGTGCCGGGGCGGGATGATTCGACTGCGAACTCGCCCCACCACGGCGGTAGACTGCTCATGGGGAGGTTTTTAGTGGGTTCGAGTCCCACATATCCCCTGCCTCCACCCCCGTGTTGACAAGGAAATGCGTGGGCATTTTCCTACCCAAAAAAAAGAAAAAAAGGTGTTTCATATATATTAATACCCTTTGCTTTGTCTGCGTCGAGCTCGCACGCAGTATTCATTTGAAATTAGCATCGTTGTCTTTAATGTACATTATTTTTACCGAATTTTCATACACATATTTAGAGAGACAAGAGCACGTGTTCAGGAAATGTTCATCATCATCATCATCCGGAAGACGTGCATTGCTGAACATAGGCCTCTCGTATAGAGCGCTGCTTTGCCCGCCTATTGTAAGACGACTAGCTGCTCCCCGTGGTTTCACCCGCGGATAAAAGTATCTTACGCGTTAATTTAGCTATCTCCATTCCTTTGATTCAAATCTGCTCAGCTACATACACTACACACACCAACTTTCGCATTGATAGTGTGATGGTGTCGCCTTCCTGATCTCACTAATTCAAATCAAATAAACAGTATTACTTTCCGAGAGTAGAACCATTATTTTATAATATGGACCCTTGCAACATAAAATAAAATGATGTTTGCACAGGGTTGCGAGCCGATGTGCATCGGCGCAGCGGTCGCCCACTTCCTCAACTGTCTGCTGGGGGCTTGCTCCGCCCCGGCGGTGGCGGCGGCCGCGGCGCCGGGCGGCGGCGCGCGCGGCCGCGGCGGGCGCGGGCGCCGCGCGCGCAGGCACAACCACTCCGCGCCCACTCCGCTGCCAGACTGGCAGAACCTTACGCCTAAAGCGCTCTTCTCGCAGATCAAACATGAGCTGAAGGTTAGTCACTGTGGCAGCTCTGTGGATAGAGGAGCTGTGTGACTGGCAGAAAGCCCTTCTGGCAAAAACTCACGGCTACGAGTAGTTGTGGTTAACACAGAATAGCTGATGATTGAAATAGGGGAATTTTGTAGAACAAAATGACTATTGCCTCGTTTTGCAATTTTTCTTGTACTTTCACGGATTGTTTTGGTAACTCTACTGATAAACGGTAGAATCAGAGAATATTTGACTTTGATACGAGTCTGATATTTCTGTGGTTTTGAAAACCTTTCATTAAAAAAAATTCTTTCTTTCAGGCGTACTGGGGCTATGAACTGAACGCGGAAAATATGGACGTTGTCATCGAGAAACGTGGCCTACAAAAGATATCACTCCTGAGGTATACTCTATTAAATTATCCGTTTACATTATAAAGTAGGTTGCAATATATTTATTTATCTATTTTTAATTTTTTAGGTCCTTCGCTCTCAAAGTGGGCCTTCAAGTGTTATTGCGCGAATATGACTTCGACAATAAGAATAAGGCACCATTCAGTGGATCTGACATTATGAATATTTTCCCAGTCGTCAAACATATTAACCCTAGGGTAAGTTGCGTGTAAAATTAATATTTTCTGCGCTTTAACAGTATGGAAAATGTTTTATTTTTACCAACTGTCGTATATAGAGCCAATAAACAATTTTCGTGACTATTTCCCTAAACTGCTTTTGTCCATTGGAATCCGTCACATCGAATAGCCGTGATGTAATCAACTCTTGAATTTAATGGATTCTACATACAATCAAGGGTATGTAGATTTGTTCCATCAAACGAGATGTTTTATGAAGATAAAAATGAATATGCTTTACTTTGTCCCAGTGGGAACATCATAACTTCTCATTTTAACTATAAATTCCATATACCTGATCAATTTAAAAAAAACTTGATTGTCGTACTAAAATGGTTTTTTTATCATTGACTGGTCTAGCGGTTGGCCACAATCTCATCTGATGGGAAGCGATGATGCGGTCGAAGGTGTAGCACGATGTCTAGTAATATATACCTCATCACTCATGACTTGAACAACCCCGGGTTAAAAACGTAGCTTTACATTTCGATCAATAAATATCTGTTATATTTTTTCAGGCATCAGACGCATACAACTTCTACACAACCGGACAGAACAAAATCCAAGCGGGCGCTGTATCTGAAGGCCACGAATTAATCGCTGAAGCGCTGAACTTGCTAAACAACGTGTACGGAGCGATGCACGGAGAGATCGCTCAATGTCTCCGCATGGTGGCGCGACTGTGCTATGTTACAGGCGAACATAGGGATGCTATGGCTTACCAGCAGAAAGCTGTACTCATGTCCGAGAGAGTCAATGGCATTGATCATCCTTATACCATCACTGAATATGTGAGTACCTCCTTATACCATCATTGAATATGTGAGTACCTCCTTATATCATCACTGAATATGTGAGTACCTCCTTATACCATCACTGAATATGTGAGTACCTCCTTATACCATCACTGAGTATGTGAGTACCTCCTTATACCATCATTGAATATGTGAGTACCTCCTTATACCATCACTGAATGTGTGAGTACCTCCTTATACCATCACTGAATATGTGAGTACCTCCTTATACCATCACTGAATGTGGGAGTACCTCCTTATACCATCACTGAATATGTGAATTACTCTTGACTAGAAATCTAGCATTGTGAATGTGAAGTAAAGACTTGTGATTTTACAGAAATTTTCAACTTATTTCTTCTTCGCAAATTGGAAGTAGCTCGCTGCAGTTGCAACTCCTTGAACAATGTTCCGGGATGAAAACCAGCCTATATACAGGGTGTGTGGTAATTGATGGTCAATCCGGCAGGTACTTATTGTAATGCTCAATAAGGTGTATTGTACATAGGCATCAAATTTGTATCAAAATTATTTAGTAAATATTTCTCTTTTCTGAGCAGCCATTGCACCACCTGTGAGTACCTGCCGGGTTGACCATTAATTATCTAGGACACCTGTATAAAGTGTAACTTTGTCTGTTTATATGGCGTTCATGCCAAAGCGGTAGAACAGATTTGAATGATTTTTTTACACTGATTGCTTTTACTACCAAAATCAACATAAGAAATACTTTTCATCCCGGTGATCTAAGTCTTTTATCCCGCGGGAAGACCGCTGTGCGGGCGGCTCTAGTTTTTCACATAAAGTTTTTGTGTTATTTTTTTTATATCGTTTGTTTACAGTCTCACTTGGCGCTGTATTGCTTTGCGAACGGTCAAGTGAGCACCGCACTGAAACTGTTGTACCGCGCTCGTTATCTAGCGCTTTTGGTCTGCGGAGAAAACCACCCGGAGATGGCGTTGCTTGACGTAAGTTATTTTAAGTTTTTATTTCTCTATTTCTTTATTCTGAATTTTAGGAACTATATATAAGTCTTACAAAGTACGGTGCCTGTACTAAGGATAAACATATGTCACAGGCGGCATAAGTGCTAGTACTCTGCAGTACGAGTACATTTGTGAAAAATTAAATTATTAACAATATTTTACATTAAAACTAAAAACATATTTACTGACAAGCTTATAATAATTATTTAATATACAAAAGTATTACCTAAAAATATATTTACCATAATTTATTTATCAATTACTTAAATCGAGTATATTCAATTTTAACAAAAGGAAAAAATACGTGATTTACTTATTTATCAAATTCATCAATCAATCAATGTAAATATATTACGTTACCGTGGTATAAAAGATTTTAGGATATATACGACGAGCCTGGCCACTACTTACCAAAATCGTGAAACAACGCAATAAAGCTTATGCAATCGCAAGGATTGCACAGAATTTTACAGAACAGAGTGGAGTTAAGACTGATTGATTTACCTTTTAGTTTTTATGTAGTTTGCATAGCGCGTATATTTCAGACAGATACACGCGAAAGGGTCAGTAATATGCTCCTGTTTTTACCCTTTGGACATGGAACTGTAAAAACAACGAGCTTGAGCGATTCGTTTACATCACAACTAGGTGGTAGGACTTTTCCACTAGGAGGTAGGACTTTTCTGCAAAGTTCGTCTAGGTAGGTACCACCGCTTTGCCAGTTATTCTGCCGCCAAGCTGTAGTGTGCAAGCACTACTGTGTTCCGGTTTGAAGGGCACTGTAGCTAGTGAAATTACTGGGCAAATGAGACTTTATGACCTGATCACTCAATCTAGTAATCTGATTACTAGACTGTGTGATGTCTCAGGATGACGTGCGCAGTGCAGTGTCACGCGAAACTTTATTGTTTTAAAGATCCGAGTGATACTGCAACTGTTATGGTTGGCCGTGTTGCTTAACATCAGGTGAACGACTAGCTCGTCACGTCATTCAATCGCATAAAAAAATAATCACAGAAAGTAGTATAACAATTATGTTCCCGCCCACACAGAAGCGCCTTGCTTCACACTTTAAAATACCGTTTTAGTTTCACCTCTATTATATACTTGCGCAGATGTCCAGATGACATTTAAATATTAAATAATAAAACATTAAATAACGCCCAACGATCACATACATATATCCTAGACCCTAACTAGGATTTCTTGTATCTAGGAACCCAGGAACTACGAGCACCATGGTCTCTCTACACCCTGACACAGAACAGGTGTTTGACCTTTTTTTCCTGCACAAATACTTTCTGTCGCGGGAATCGAATCCGCCGCCTCCGGGTTATGAGCCAACCTGCCCCCGTATTGTGTAACTCAATCGTAATCGATGAATGGGCTTCATTTGGTAATTTCCGGTTGTGTAAAATCCTCATCCATCGGTATTATGGTCTCTTAGGGTCAATTCACATAGAGCGGCAAAATGCTCGAGCAGTTTTAAGTGCTATTTGAATATAAACCTTATTCCATTTAGACAAAGCTGAAAACAGTATGCAATATTAAAATCTTACCTATTTTAACGTTGCATACTATTTTCAGCTTTGTCTAAATAGATTAAGGTTGATATTCATATAGCACTAAAAAACTGCTCGAGTATTTTGCTGCTCTGAATTGAGCCTTAGGCGGAGAACTGAATAGACAAAACATTGATTAACTATAATAATGAGAAATAGTGAGAAAATACTAATGGATGGAGATGTTACACAATGCAAACTTACCGGAAATGACGAAATGAAGCCCATTCATCGATTACGATTGGCTCAGACGGTAGCCCCGCTGCTCAACAAGCACAGCACAGAGGCGGCCAATGTACAGTGTATTTGCCCCCGCCAGAGCAACATAGCGTTGATCCTGCACGCGGTGGGCGAGTACGAGCTGTCGCTGCGGTTCGCGGAGCGCGCGCTGGCGGTGACGAGCGCGGCGCACGGCGCGCGCTCGCTGAAGGCGGCCGTGGCGCGCCATCTGCTCGCGCGCACGCTCTCCTGCCTCGGCGACTTCCGCGCCGCGCTCGCGCACGAGAAGGACACCTACTCCATCTACAAGCAGCTGGTAACTGCAATTAGTATACTATTCCCTGCAAATTCGGAGGTTTATTTCACATTTAGAGAAGATTTGGGAGGAAAGGCTCCATAGGGCGATTTTCAGGGGGAAATTTAGAAAAACAGACATCGATCACTCTAGTTTAAAGTTTGTATCTAATACATCACTACCTACCAAGAATTATAATTAAAACTTTGGAGAGTACATCGCGAACCATGCTTTGAAGCAAGGAGATGCGGCCTTGAATCATAGAGTTAGGATGTGCGAGACCAACAATGACAGTTTAAAGGCGGGGCTAGAAATTTAAGATATTTTTTATGTGAAAAATTGTTGTTTCTCTCGGGCAGCGTGTACCTACTTGATTGATTTGTACCTCTCGCTCCTACGCTGCGTGAGTTCTTTGAGAGTAGCGAAAATATCCTAGGTCTGTACCTTGAATGTTGCTTAAATGTTTTTCACCACATTGGAAAGGGACGAAAATTCCGTATCTATAACCTACCGATAGTATCAACAACCAAGCGCGATCACGATAATGCTTGGTTGTTGTCGTAAATGTCAAAATCTATTTTGGGTTTTTTTTTTTGTCAAAAGCCATTTTTTGGGGGTTTTAAAAAAGTTAGAGGAAATTTACACGGTCATCTGGCAACACTGCACACAGATATTGACAGAGACTCCAGGCTATATTTATGAATATGTTCCAGCTGGGGGAGAAGCACGAGAAGACGCGCGACTCGTCAGAGTGCCTGCGCCACCTGACGCAGCAAGCCGTGGTGCTGCAGAAGCGGCTGACGGAGGCCTACGCGCGCGCACCGCCGCACGCGCCGCCGCCCGCGCCGCTGCAGATACAGCCGCCAGGGATGGCCTCTGTCATCGATATGCTCAACTTGATTAACGGGATACTCTTCGTGCAGATCAGGTCAGGATCAATGTAGTGCATTACTGCCGCGGTCTGTATCTACTGCGTTGCTGGCAGAAACGATGATGGCTGAAACTGCAGGTCCAGGACATCACAACGCGGTCAGCATTGCAGCCCTTGCCTTGCCTTTATAGCGCGGCCAGCAAGAGCTGCAATGATGACCAAGCTTGAAGGCCGAGAGTGTAGCTAAGCTTAGCTCGACGCAGTCATAGCGTAGCCAGCAGCAGTAAAAAGCAATAAATAGAAGCAGTAAATTTATTGATTTATTTATTTTACCAACCAGAAACTACATTGTATGTTATATTTTATACCTATTAACTGTAATCTAATTTGGAGTATAATTTGGTATGTAAACATAATTATATTTTGGTCTCACATTGTTAAAGCAAGTATAACTTACGAAGGGACAGCAGCCTTGCTAAGTCGTACCTGTAAACAGCCTCCAAATTGCTGGCAGCTAAAGTTCACCAGCAAAGAAATTTCATGGCGCCTATTTGAGTAGCGCGGAAAGGTCTATTTTGCAAAATAATGACCACATTATAAGTATTTTAGAGTATTAGATAACATAGAAATGTGTCCAGTAACATTAATTTCTGTTCCATAGCCCACAAGACATCGAGCAGTTCAAGGCTGAGATAGAGAAGCGGCAGCTGAAAGACTTGCCCATCCCGGGCCTTACCGAGGTCAGCAAGTCGCCGGAGAAAGAAACCGCCGCCGTCGACGAGCCAAAAGAGACTTTAAAAGAACAGGTCGAGAGTTGAAGTTTCGGCGCACAGTTCTAACGCGGTGCCTCTGAACTTTGTGAGTGATAGTAGCATCATGTCCTACTGGACGTTACTATATGCGTTGTTACTTTAATATGATTATTGATTGATTGATATTGTTCCTTATCTATGAATGTATGCGGTAGTGAATAGTGTGCTAAGGTTTGATGTAGATTTTTTTGTTAGTCAAATTTTGAAGATATTATTTTGATCAAATTAAGTATCAAATGGATTCGTGCAGAGTGCTGCAATAGATTATGCACGCGCATATATTTATTTATATACTTCGCTCAAATCGCGCCCAGTTTAGGTTTAATTTTATGCTTCCGTTCTAAATTCACAATTTAATGAACGCCCAAAGTAGTGCAATTTCTTGTAGTGATAATAGCAATAAGTTTTGGTTGTGAACCTGAGGCCGCGCGTCGCTATTGTAATGGTACTTGGTGCTACTGCCATCTTCCCTTATACATGATTTTATTAATTGTTATTGTCGAGTATTATTATTATTTTTTGTGCGGGAATATATTGTTGCAACACATATGCATAGCAGTAGAAACTCGGTTATATTGTGATTGAAATGTAACAGATTCAGTTTTATAATATTCCATGCACATAACCAGTGGACAGTTCTATAATCTGTAGGTATTACAATTCTTATTTTATTACGATTCCTTATGAATATATAATGACTCGTTTTAATCAAACCGTTTATGATTAAATGCATTTGTTTTAGGATTTCAATTTCTTATTAGAAAATCTGAACACAGTTTGGTGAATGACCGTGTCTCGCTTACTTTAACACTGCCTTTTATTGTTATATTTTCGCGTCCGGTTTTAGTTATTAGTGCCATACATGTATGTAGTGAATGAATGTCGATGAATATTTTAGTTAGTCTGTGATATAGAAAGTTGAAGCATCGAGTCACTTGCCTTTTTGGACATGTTGAGGCCACATTCTTGTGAAGTGTTTGTGCAATAAAATGTTCCTTGATTACTAAATTGATGTAATAATTATAATGTGTATCAAAATTATCATAATATTAATTTCATGAACTCTGCGAGCTTAGGCAATATCAACAATAGATGCGAAGAAAAAGAAATTAGACATGTAAGTTCAATAAATTGTTGAAATAGTCTCTGAACAGTATCTGCAGAAGTTACTCTAGCTGTGGCCTCTCCGAAGACAATATTCTTGTATCCTATTTAACTCTTGAAGGGGTATAATCATTGCATTGTACTTATATATATAACAGTCAGATTTTAAATGTATGTGTACATCATTGTGTATTAAAGATATAATGTGTGCCTGTCAGTCTGGAAATGTTAACATTTTATAATGTAACCTGTAACATATGTATGTAAAATAACAATTAGGATTTTAACTTTGAAAGCAATATGTTGAGATAAATGTCGGGGCGTTTTTACTTGTTAGGTCAAAAGGAAATTGTATACAGCATGATCAAGTAACTAAATTTAGGGATTTTAACTTTCATAAGATGGTGAAACGCTATCCTGTCATAAACACAAAAAGGGGACACTACACGTCCCTACAATAGGCTAGTTGCCTGCTATTAAAAATTGACAAGTAAATATTATTTTCATAAAGTAGGTTAAAACTGAAAGCAAATAAATCACCAAGTAGTAAGCTTTTAAATTTATTGAAGGGGGCATCGCCTCGCCTGTCCCTTTCTCGCAAAAGAGAGATCATGTGGAACTTCTCCACAGTTACTATGAAAACACATGTTGAGACGTAACATGCCAAACAGATTGTATGTAAAGCTATCACAGCTTAGTAACGAGGTACTGTGAAGGAGCAAGAACTGATGTCACTGCATATTTGAGCTGTCTCTTTCTATTCCTGTATTTTAAAATGCTTGTAACTACCATTTTTTGAGATATTTATTTTTTGTTTTCTCGGCTGTTTAGTTTTTGAGGAATATTATAATTTATGCAATAAAAAAATAGCAGGCAACTAGCCTATTATCTCAAGGTGTTTCAGACTGAAGTCAATGAAAGGTGATGGTAATTTAATCAGCCGACTCTTTACTAGCTTTTGAGTCTGAGATATCTTGGGTTTACTAACATGAAGAGTAGCATCTGTGTTGTGTGAAAGGCCGTCGCAACCGCACACCATTATTAACTCGTCTTCAAGTAAAGCATTGATATGTGAGGTTTACTTGTGTCCCTTACCCGTACAACACATTTAACGGAATGGTCAAGTGAACGTGTCGTTGACGCGTGGATCGCGATTCATGTCTTGCCGAAAAGGCTTGTTCAACAAATGTTTAGAAAAACGTTCCATCTGCCACTTTTGCTGTACACATGTACTGATATTTTAAAGTTCACATTTCACAGCTTTTTGTTTTGAGTCAGTTTGATAAAATGTGCGGTACGGCAGCCCATTTTTATCCCGTGTTATTTACCTTAAAGCAAGTGTTTAAAACTGTTTGTCCCTAGTCCATGCTAAAAGGGCAGGTGTGTTATTTATTTCAAATAATTATTCCCGTGACACAGCCCTAGTAAACTACCCTAATGTATGTGCTTTCTGTAGCACACATGTATCACGATGTATCGATAAGTCAGAGATCATTGTAGTCCCTTCACTGTTACGCAGAATGTAGTTAAATATTTTAAGAATGTTGTTCTATGAAGTATGTGCCTAAAACAATAATCAAGTTGTTGTTGTTACATTTCTTTAACAATATGATGACCATGTAAATACGGCGCTGTTCGTAGTATGATAATAATAAAAACCGTTTTTAAAATTATTCGTTTTATTTACAAGCTGCTCAGTTTTAGAAATTAAATACATAGTCATAGTCTTATTTAAAATATAATAATTGAGTAAATATGTGTACTACACGGTACAAAGCCAGAATGCCCTAATGATCTAGTAATTATAGTTTAAGATTACTATAACGCAAATCACAATTAATCAGCAACCCAATTCAAAATTCGTTAGAAGGGCTGCCACTTTGAAATCTACATTCTGTGTCTTTCATGTATGTTCAGAATGAATGAGTCGAATCGGATCATACATACGATGCATACGATACATAATTGTGAAACACCACACTGATGTGCTATTCAGCCTTAGAATATTATATTCTAAGTATTCAGTGCTATACATTTTGTGCATGATATAATACTAATTGTATATGGCAGTTAATCATGATGGATTAATATGATGTACTATGTCACATATCTGTACCTGTAGATAGGTAATATGATTGTAAAGAAAAAGATGGTATGATACAAGAACGAAAAGGATACATGTATTTTTTGTCTCTACTTGCATGCATACAGACCTTCTGTGACTATAATAGTGTTAAACTGAACATTAGTCGAAAATGAAATTATGTGCATAAGGCTTAACTTTCCTTGTTAAAGAAATTGTAATGAATGTCTTGAGCTTGATCAAAAAAGAAGATGCAGGCCGGTTTTGTGTTTTTTCCTGGTTTCAACTCATCTACGGAAAACACGAAAATCACTGAGGAATCGTGAACACACAAGACCGTGTAAGCTTCATTGTGTTCAATTCACTTTCTGGGTCGTGATTGTGGTTCTGCACGGCAACTGTCCGCGCTCCAGCTGCGTAGTCACCAACTCGCCCAGGGCTCCGCGCTCATAATATCCTTGCAGATAAATTCGCTGTAGTTTCCGAAAAATACATGTCACAACGTATTAACGTCATGCGTCTTGTACCTAGGTGGATAGAGTTCACTTTCAAACACTTGGTACACACTACATAGTTCACTTCCTAGGCCGCGGTCGAGGCCGCGGGCGGGCGCGCGGGCGCGGGCGCGGGCGCCGGCGGCGCACTCGCGGCGACCGCCCGCGCTCCAGCTGTGCCGCTACCAGTTCACCTAGGGCTCCGCGCTCCGTCAACATAGACAGAAAAGTGCAGATGAACTCGTCGTAGTTGTGCGTACGGCGGCAATCGTCCACCTGATGACAGAAACATATCATTATTATACGTGGGGATATCGTTTTAGACGACATTAAGTCTAGACAAATTAACGGTAGTTTTTTACGTTATTATATCATTTGACCACAATCCTAAAATCAGCTGATATGTATGTTGCTTAATGTATTTTCAACTGACTTCAAAAAAGGAGGTGGTTCTCAATTCGGTCTCCATAGTTCCATTTTTATATACATTCATTTTATGACAGATAAAATAACCAACCTTATACATATCCCGTTTATCATTCTCATCATTGAGCGCTTGCTGGCATGACTGCACTTCACTGACGATGTTACTCATCAGCGCATTCAGTTCAGAATGCGTGAGCAAAAGCTTTGTAAACTTCAGCGGCTGTCCCGGCGTAACCTCACAACACGTGAGTACTGGACATTCATTACTTTTCAGTAGAGCAGTTGTCGATGTTGGGTACATCTGAAGTTCAGGTAAATCAATGTCAGTTCAAGCTTTATCAAATTAAACAAATTTTATATTTATCATTGTGAAATCCGTGTTAACAATGTTGAATGAAAATATTGAACAAGGTATGCTTATAAGTAGTTTTTACTCATAAACTCTTGTGTAAGTAAATTAACCAACATCAGTTCTGAGCAATACAAAAATGTAGTGCACAATTTTATTGTTATTCAATACTGAGAAGTGTTTATAAGTAATGCTGTTAGATTTTGTTAAAAGAAAATTAAATTAAGTACTTACATCCCCAATCACTTGATGACTTGATTCTCCAGTGATGGTAATAAACTTTACAGTGGCTCCTGGTTCCATTGGTTCAGCTGGAACAAAGGGACAAAGGATTAAGTATAACAATACATAAATTATTGTCTAAAATTATACTATTACCTACCATGGGTTTTTTTGGCTACTGTGTCCACCAAATGCAGTACAATTTTGCCTCGAATAGTAAAGGTATAAATGGTAATTTTCTGATCAACTCACCTAAAACAACACTCCTATCTTGATGGGGTCTATCATTCGCTCCTATTTCAATTGTGATGGGCATTGTGTAGTCTATGTCGTACATCGGAACCTGTGCTATGTCCAACCTGCTGAGAATACTCTCTTCGCTAACTGGCACAATGTGCAGAGGATTTTCATTAGCTTCTGGTAATCTACCATGTTCTGAAATAGATTTTTTATCCTTTATTTGTCACCACTTCCTTTTCTTCTTCAATTAGTATGTGCTATTATACAGTTATTGTACTACTTGTCAATGTACTGTATCAAATTTTAAAACATTTCAATATTGGTTTGCCAGACTTTTATATGGTGAATAAATACTGTTTGATTTAAAAAAAAATATTTAGGATTAAAATATAAACTACCTACTATAACATTTAGGTACTAATAACAGAATAAAGGACTCATGAGTCTCTGCTAATAATAAGTAAATATAAAAATAGCTGCCTGAAAAGTATGTATTTTTGACTTGTAATGTAAGAACAATGATGTTTTGTGTGTGTGTGTGTGTTTTTGATGTGTGTTGTGTTGTTGTTTGTTCTGTGTATTGAAGCAACATATGAAAATAATTTAATATTAGTACCTGAAAGCTCTCTAGTTTTAGCTAGCAAATGACGCAGGTGTTTTCCTATCTTAGATATTGCTTCTTTCACTCTCTTCTGATTTAACTCTAGAGCTGACAGTCTTTGGGTTATTGCAATCCTTCTATCAGGAACAACTGCCATCAAATTGAACCTGAAAGATAATATATAACATTGCTTATATTGGCTCTCTTGCTTGGACTCCATCATTAATTAGTTAAGTTACTTTCTCATCAAAATCTAACCTGATATCATGCACTTGTTCTCCACCATCACGGCCTAATCTTCCAGCCATAACTCTCCTAAACTTATCTGTCCAGCCCTCATCATTAGCCCAGGGTCCATGGTCTGTGGGGTATGGCTTCAGCCCATCCAGCTCAAACAGGTGTCCATTGATAGGGACAAAGCTTACAAAGTGATAAGCTTCACCTAAATATTAAAAATAGAAATAGATAACCCTTATTGCATATACCAACATGGAATTAAAAATTTTATTTGTATTTTTTGTTGTATTTTAAAACAAGAAATTTAAAGATCTATGGACTTATACAGACCTGTGAATCTACCAGTAGATACTCCAGCATTTTTATCCGTCTTTTTCCGAGCTTGTGGAATGGCATGAGAGTTGTGAGCACATGCCAGCTCTGGAGTGTTGCCTATTGCCCAGCCCTTGTTCTCAGGGTTCATGCCCAGAGTGTGATGCTGGAAATATAATATAGTTAATAGAATAATAATAAACCTTAACCAAAGCTTATTTTTTTTCTCAAAAACTATAAGTGTCCTGATTCCCTCCTTTTAGGAGGAGGTTTTCTCTCCCCCCCGCCTCCCCCTCCTAGCCCTTATATAACACTCACTAATAGGAAACCCCTTTCAAGGAGAAAAACATATTTCTGTGAGTTCAAATCACACAGATTTGTACCTTGAGCCTACTTAGTGTCTCTCCCAGATGAAGGTTCGGCCAGTTCAACAGTATAGAAAGTAAGGCATGAGTGGCGCAGCTATTGGGTACCATCTGCTGTGCAAAAAATATATTATTGATCGTTTCTTCATCACGTACGTAACTCTCTATTTGCTCTACGAACTTCCTACGCGAGCGTCTTTCTTCTATCCATCTAAAGAGGAAGATGAACCCATACACCGGGCTTTCCAAAGGCTTGTGCAAGTCGTAAATTTCCTCAACTTCAACACCTTTAACACCAAAATCTTCCAGTAACAAAGTAAACAATCCCGGGTCACTTTCCAGCTCGAGCCACCCTTCTGATAGACTGTTAAGCTCTACCGGCATGTTTTTCATAGATAATTATTTATATAGCGAGCTTATCGCCGGTGGAATTTCTTTTATCTTTCTTTTCCCTTTTTTCCCCAACGCCATAAGACCCAGAAAATTCAGAAATCAGAAGACAATGAAACAAATATATTTTAATATAATTCCCAGACACACTTTTTTGTTGCAGCAGCAGCTGTGAGCCAAAGAGTATATAATTTACTACTGTGAGCTGACACTGACATGACAGTGACAGCCGCGCACGCTGTGTTACTGTCAATTTTCAAGTTATTATCAATGTCATGAGCTTTTTTTTATTTTGTCAAGTCTGTGGTAGTTTTTCATAGTGTTTTTTTTTCTTTTGTTTTGGCTCCACATAATGTGTATTTAGCCAGTGTCAAGTATTGTAATTATTCATCGTGTTTAGAATATTTCACGTAAAGTCAAGTGTCAGTCTCAGTCTGGGTCAGCAGTGTGACCAGATTTAGCAGAATTCTGCGATTTTAGCAGAATTAGGTCCCCAATTTAGGGTTTAGCATATTGTGTCGCAGATCTGAAAGGACAGCAGATTTTAGCAGATTCTTAAAAAACCTCCTCAGAAAATTAGCAGGATTAGACATTGACAAATTACCTGTGTTCCATTTAGGTAGTAGTATCAGAATAATATATAGCATTCTTACTTTCTTTAAAAAATAACAGAATTTTCTTTCTGCACTGGTAACCCTCAAGTACATTATACGGGAATTCCCTTTGTAAATGTATATTTTGCTTTGGATTTATGTGTAGAGTATGTACTTATGTACATTTTCTGCACACAAAGTTGTCGTAAGTCAGTTGTATGATTGTATCGTGTGGTGTGCGTTAGTAAGTAAAAATGAAAAGAAAATACGACCATAGTTATCGTTCTGAGTGGGAGGACGATCCAATATTTTCATCTTGGTTGTTTAGATCCAAAGATGACAGCAATGCGGCATTTTGTAATGCATGTAATATGAAATTAGTGTCACTACTTTATTCTGAAAGACCATATAAATTAATAAATAGTCATGGTAATAATTAAGTTTGCGTTATTATTTAAACTTTCGTAAAAACTATGACTTCCCCCAGTAGCAAAATTTTGGCATTTGTTATATACAAAATATTTAGCAGATTTTAGCAGAACTTACACGAGTAGCTGGCAGAATGTTTGTATTAAATCTGGTCACACTGTGGGTCAGTCATAGTCCAGTCTAAGTCAGGTGGTTACAGTCCAGTCTATGTCATGCCCTAGTAAAGTGGTGGCAACCTTACTAGAAGCTTCTATGGAATTTTGGAAGCAACCCGATAAACCACGTTTCACCACATTATGTCACTTGCCTACACTCATACTCGTAATTCCATCAATTTTAAACATCTAATCTAGAAAAAGCACAACTTTTGAAAAATAATGCAACGCAACAACGCCGTGGAGTTTTGGCGGGAACGTGAAAAAGTTCACGTCGTTGCATTGTATTATTTCACAAAACTTATGCTTTTTCTAGTGTTAATGTTTAAAATTAGTGGCATTTTATGCATTAAGTGCTGAATTACGAGTATAAGTGTTGGCAAGTGATATAATGTAGTGAAACGTGGTTTTTCGTGTTGCTTCCAAAATTCCACAGAAGCCTCTAGTAAAGTTGCCACTACTTTACTAGGACATGACTTAGACTGGATTATGACTACCTGACTTAGACTGGACTATGACTACCCTGACAGACTTGACTTTACATGAAATATTTCATAATACGATGAAAAACTACAATACTTGACACTGGCTAAATACACTATGTGTGGAGCCAAAATATAAGAAAAAAAAAAAAAAAAAAAAACAACGCCGTGAACGTGAACTTTTCCGCGTTCCCGCCAAGCTTTAAGACTCATCGTGTCTCTATTTGTCCAACTATACCAAGAAGTTTTTTTATAACAAGGTTTTATAATAATAGGCTTACACAAGAAGGTGCAAGTGAAGAAGGTTACAAATTGCTTTATACCCTTACCGGTGCTGGTTAGCTCACAGAGTAAATAATAATAATAATTTTTTTTTTGTACTATCTGTGGTATGGTATGATTGGCCCACACCAGAAAAAGGCGGTAGCTTACGAGTTGGATTTGGAACCCTATAGAAGAAAAGAAGAGCAACATGAAAACTGGCGCAATACACAAACCGTGAAATGGCCAATGAAGAACAAAAAAAAGTTGGATTTGCTTTGCATAATTATTTTGCAATTTGCAACTTGGGAGTCTTTTGGGAGTTGAGACTTGGCAGCTTGGCACCACAGACTACTATACGCTAACGCTTCTTGGCACGGACTTGGGTTGGTCGTTGGAGGACAACTGACAAAGTAGTCGGTTTGGTGGTTTGGACTCCGAACCGACTAGGTACTTTGTCTCCCTTTCTAAAGACAAAGCTAACAATGTGGTCCTAGGTGTCAGATTCTATTAGGCGTCTGACTACCCGTGACGATTGCCATGGATGTTTTATGACGACCGCCCCCTAATTACCTAACTCGCAACAGGTTTGCGACAGGCGTAAATCTCGCGGTGATTGCTGTCATACATCATTAGTGGTGTCGAGAATGTATGCCTCGCTACTGCTGTCGCATTGCTGTTGCAAATTTTACGTAATTACCCGCGGGACCGACGGCTTAACGTGCTCTCTGAGGCACGGAGCGATGACATCGAAAACTGCACATAATTAAGCCATTGGAGCAGGGCCGAGGATCGAACCCGCCCCCTAATTAACTAACTCGCAACAGGTTTGCGACAGGCGTAAATCTCGTGGTGATTGCTGTCATACATCATTAGTGGTGTCGAGAATGTATGCTTCGCTACTGCTGTCGCATTGCTGTTGCAAATTTTACGTAATTACCCCGCCGCCCCCTAATTACCTAACTCGCAACAGGTTTGCGACAGGCGTAAATCTCGCGGTGATTGCTGTCACACATCATTAGTGGTGTCGAGAATGTATGCTTCGCTACTGCTGTTGCATTGCTACTGCTGTCGCATTGCTGTTGCAAATTTTACGTAATTACCCCGCCGGTGCCGTAAGATTGCGAAGCGCACATGCTACCGCTCGGCCATCATCGCTCCTCACCAGTAACTAGATGTAGGTACTTAAGAATATTAAAATAAAACTATTAATAATTTCTCAACATTTATTTTCTACGTACACTCATGACGTCCATTTTGTACAATGTACAAATAATAAATGCACAACTTCAGCATTGTAAAATCATCGTAAAGACTTACAGTCACGCCCCATTTATAAGTAATCAGTTAGCATAAAGCACACATCATTAATTAAGAATTACAATATGTTAGGTATTGGTCCCATTTATGTCCATTCGAAAGCTCACGGGTTTTATTCAAGACATTTAGTAAAATCTTTTTCTAGAGGTAAGTTGCTAGCATTCTGATTGCTATAAGTAGTTTAGGCCAAACTAATTACATAAAATAATTTTGGAGATCATTGACCATTAAGTATTTGAAGTAAAAATAGATAAGAAACTAAGTGATATACTTAGGCTGGGTTATTTTTGAGTTAAGGTAACCAATGGTTAAAAACTCTAACAAATTCTAACCAATGGTAAAAAATTCTTAGCATTTTTAACCATTGGTCACCTTAACTACGGGTCAAAAAATCCACGCTTAATTGCAGCGAAAAACGAGGGTAGTTCTGGTAGGTACTTCTGGTAATAATCTAGGTTCATTTATTTCAGGTTGAGCATCAAGTCACCTGCCGTTTCATGCGGCTAGTTTTAGTTAGCAAAGAGTAAAGTTTAGAGGTAGACAAAGGTTTCGGTACCTAGGTGCCTAGTAAATTCTACCAGAAAACTAAGTTTTGTCACTAGCGTACATCACTACATTTATGTTCAGAGACCATCAAGTTGTGCAATCAGAATGTGTACAAGTTACAAATTATTTGCATGCCTGTATGGAAACATTAAGTAAATACGCGTTACGTTATAGCCGTTAAATTCAAGACTAGAATAAAAACTGAACGGATATAATAAACTACAAAATGCGCTAACAATGAGGGCAGGTACAATGTCTATTTACAAAATAAATACAAAAATAATGACTTTGTAAACAAATAACTTTAAACGAAGAACTAACATTAGGTACCTGCCGCCAACTAGCAATGTACCGTGCCTGGTCACCGCAGGGTCGTGTCAAAAATAACGCTTATCAAACCAGCTACTTTGTCTTACGATTTACAAATAGTCCTACTAGATGCTAACACGCCCAAAGATGAGAGAACCATGATACGAATGGCACAGCTACAGCTACTGTTTTTACAAGATATGTACATTGTACACCAATCTTTGATACCGGATGGTGACTTAAATATCTACTTCATTTGGAACTACAAAGGTGCTCTGCTCCGGAACACACGTTACAAGTTCATGGGAAGAGATTTCTAACTTACAACTACGAAATATTTTATACAAAATCATATCTTACAAAACGTATTATGTACAGATTAACAGGTATAAGTAACATCCTCTCCATATCACATAAGTACGCATAGCTCTACTCATCGACAATCTACCGACTAAAGTTAAAATCGTTTCATGTATGGACAATGTACGCACATATATAAATATAATACCGAATCGTCGTCGAAGCGTCGACAACGTGGTCTATTACGAGTGTCATCACACGAAACTGCAGTCGACTGAAAGCGCCGGTCGCGGCGATGCTTTCACCTGATGGCGTGGGTCGGGTTGTACGGCGGGGGCGGCGTCTTGGGGACCTGCGCGCGGTGGACGGGGGCCACCGCCACGGGCGCGGGGGGCACCTCCTCGGGCTGGCCCGGGATCACGGCGGGCGGCAGCTGCGGCGCGCTGCACGTCGCCACCGGCAGCAGCCGCGCCGGGTTCAGCTTGATGGCGTCATCGTAGGTCGGAGGCGCCCCCGCCACCGTGTCGTAATCCGGCGGCTTCTGCTGCATCGTCTCCTCATCCGGCATCGAAATCACGTGGATCGGATCGTCGATCTGCAATAGGCAGTTCACAGTTACAGTGGAAGTCCTATCATGCACAAACACGGTGCCCGGCGAGGACTTTGTTCCAGCCATGAGAACTAATAAGAATCAATGGGCTAATTTAGCCAGTTGCTGTGATATCGTGAGGGGTCAATTGTCACATCGGCTTTGGCAATTGTTTTATGCGTCAAGGGCAATTAATTTCACCACGATCACTTTCAGTTGGTAACGTTAGAGGCAGCTATCAGATCACAGTGAGAGATACCATTCACAGTTCACACTATTCATCTGATTTCACAATTGTAAACTGGATCGCACTCCGTTAGATTTATTGTTTGGTTAACTGGATTCTGGCCATTTAAACCACCTCTCATTTATTTCGCGATTGAAATTGAATAATCAGGTGATATCTAATCGTCATTGACCATTGAACTAAAGCAGCGGCAATGATGGGTTAGGACCGACTTGGATTTTGGACTTCATATTACTTTGCACAGGTCTCAGGGCGAAGTGTGCACGAGCCATTCAGACAATAGATAGCGATAACAGTAAAATCTACACATGCAATTCATGAGTGAGTAGTTGGAGTTGTAATTTACCTGATGTGTATCAGGGGAGGCTCGGTCCGCTTGCGGCTGGCGCGCCGGCGACTGCAGCCAGCAGCACATGGCCGCGCAGATGAGCAGCGCGCCCGCCACGATGCAAGCCACGCCGACGTATCTCACAGGCTCCGCGTAGTCCTCAGCGAGCCCGAGCCAGTTGATCAACGCACCGGCGCATAGCAACACCATGCCATACCTGTACGGCCTCTGTGATTGTCTGCCTTCGTCTAGAGACATGCCTGCAAACAAAGAAAAAACACTTATCAGAACTGGGATTTCCATTCATACAAACTATCTGTAGTACCTACCGAATATGATTTATTGATTGATGGCTAAACTTTCTAGGGATTTACCAACACGATGAAGAATTTTTATTGTTGTTGGTACAGCAATGTGACAACATTCTGAACAAGGTCTATAAGACACCTTAGATCTTTTTTAAGTACGTTGGATGAGATATTCGTGGGCAGTTACAAAGGACAATTAGCAGGTAAGCCAATTGAGCGTGCCTAATTTGGCAGCTCAAAATGAAGCTGTGGGTGGTAAGGAATAAAGATGGACATTGAGTAGGTAGGTAAGTAGGTAAAGCCTACTTTTTACTGTGCTCCTTACAAGTGTAGCGTGATGGTAAACAGCTACTCGATTATGCACATCATTACTGACAATCGAGTGTTGCATAGTCATAAATCAATAATTTCACTTTTCCATTGATATGCTAAAGTTAGAAGCGGTTGATGCTCGGTGCGCGATAGAATTAACTCATCATAACGAGGAAAATGTAGTTTACTGGGGCAGCGGTGAGTAACGGGATTGTGTATTCACAAACCGGTGATCAAAAAAGAAAGCTGGGAAAGTGTACAATTAGATGACACGTAAGGTAATTGTGTCGTGTTTGTGTGCGCTGCTAGAGTACCTAGTTAGTCGTGAAAAGTATTGAGATGACGAGGAAGGTCGCGGACGATTGTTTTTCTGACCGTTATCTCGGAGCGCATTAAGACGAGTAATGGCAGAAGTAATGGCGGGTTGTAAGGCTGATCGAGGTTTGTGCAAGACAATGGACTCTCAGGATATGTGGGTCAAGTTCGCGGCGTGCGGTCGAGTGGCGCCGTTTGGTTGTCGACTCGGTCACGCGTCTCCAACACCCGTGAATACCCTTCTGAACACAAATATGCCGATAGTCAAATAGAAGTTCTGCGTAGACTGTTTGAAACAATATTACGACTAATGGATCAGATTTACCCATAAATTTTACTACAAATTGTTCCAAATTGAAAGGGGAAATGGAGTTTTCGTACCGAAAACTTTAGTAGATCGCGTGTCTCGTCTCTCGACTCCACGTTACGTAGGAAAAAAGGACGGAACCAGTGGGAAATCCGAATGATTCACCTGTGGAATATAATGCGGAATATAATGCCAATAGCGCAAAAATCTTGCTTTAGATTACGCAAACTGACGACATAGACCTTTACCTTACATAAAGAGTTACTTAGGTTACTTAGGTTAGAGCATAATTTTAGATATTTGTTGTCAAGGAAATAAGAGTCATGGATTTTTTATTCCGGAACATTTACGATTGTTACCGAGTGTTTTTATAACAATAGGTATGTACTTACTACGATACAATAGTCCCCTAGACGAAGTGTCGTATATTCGCGGATACATTATGGCCCAGGCCATATTCTTATTATGTGTTAGGTACCCTACAATCACAGACCACGTTACTGTACTAATACGCGCGCACCGATTAGATCAATTTAGACCGGCAGGTACTTAATTAAGAATGAAATAAGAAACAACTAGTGTGTTACAGTCATATCTGTATACTGACATCTCAATGTAGGCATGCCTATTTTTCCAATTCTATCTTATCGATTTTACAGTCTAGAAGAATCATCCGATACCCGATAACAGGTCAAATACGTCCCAAATCTTTGATAAATCTCCAAACAATACAATATTGACATTGTTACTGAAATGTGACGTAGCTTTTGAGTAATGTCCTCAAGAGTCCAAGGTAAAAGAAATAGCAGAGTTCATAAACTCCCAGTTACAATGCTGTAAAGTAATCGTTGAGCAGGTATCGGTGCGGATTATGATAATTATCCGCGATTTAGCCGGCCCACCACGGCCCGGTAATAAGCGGTCCGCAACCTGGTAGGGCTTCGCCACGCCACCGCCACCGCCACTGGTTTCGTTAAAGCGATAATATTCGTTAAATGGATTAAACCCACACGATGGCATTGTGTTTATTAGTTTCTCTAACTGTTAGAAACACCAATAAACACAATGCATAACTGAAATTTATATAGTTTTTAATTTTGTCTAACACTTCTTTTTCTTCTTCTCGTGTAGGCAAGTGGTCAGTCTAATACTGAAACTTATAAACCACTATACTCGGTAAAGTTCGAATAGGAATCAATATTATTTTAATTATGTACTATCTACATTAATATTGTTAATCTTGCAGGCTTATAATCGTTTTATGTCATGACTTATAATAATTATGTAAGTATGTAGATAAATAGATTCATGCCTATTAGGTTGGTCGTTCCTAATGGACAGACTTATCGAGTTATCAAATAATTTTTTTCTTGTACTTACGAACGAACTCTACCTAATTAATAGCAAAAAATCTTTGCTCTACCAGGTAAAGCACACACGTAATTCTTTGTCTACCGCAGATGAATGCTATGTAAATAGTTGTAAAACACATTTTCGAAAACAACATTTCTTATTGTCGTGATAAGAATTGTAGGAGGTCCACATAACATTCTTATCAAGACAATAAGTTACCTAAATACCAAACATACATCATGATAATAAAACTCGAAATACCTGGGACATGACAGTGTATTGACTATAATTTTGTTTTGCTAGTTCTCGGCTAGGTACCTATGGGATGATAAAATGTCATCAATTCTCTGAAATGTTATCAGTAAACAAGTAGCTCAGCAGATTTAAAGCGACCTACTTTTGTTTACATGGAGTAATACTTCATTTTGTTTATGGGTCTATTTAGTCTACAATCTACATAGCCTATTGGTCGCGCGGCCCTAGCGAAGGGAGAATAGGACCACCCCAACTCTTCCCGCGGATGCCGTAAAAGCCGGCTGGGATTATCCAGAGAAATGCGCACCAGCTTTCTCCTCGGTACATTAAAATCATCTGCGATCACCAAGCCGCCTGCTAAGCGTGGTGATTATAGCAAACCCCCCATGATAAGAACTTTTTAGGATGTAAATAATAAGAAACTCCCTAGCTTTATAGTTTTCAAGATTATACCGATAGTATTGAATTGTTATGTGCGATACCTACTTCAATACACTTATAATATTTAAATAAGAATCGCACATAAAAATATTAGGTAGGTAGGTACCTATTTAATGAAAAATAGACAGATCTAGCTCACTTTAATTGATTTACACAAGTTAGTAAATAAAGTAGACAAAGTCGTTAACAAAGGTTATACACGGTCGGTTTCGGGGGAGATTCCAGCTCTCAGAGACCAACGATCAAAGATAAATATTTATTTAACTAAAATACGTATAAATTTACTAATTATCAGATCCATTAACACGGTTAACCAGCTCTTGAGATGCAGGAGGAGTTAATTTACAGTGCATGTGTGTATGTGCTCATTTACAGTGCATGCATGTGTGATGTATGTTTAAGGTTTTAAGCAAAAAAGCGCACGGTTTATTTACTTATGAAGATAAGTACGTATATACCTACTTACCAATCTTACCAAGTTATATTTAAAAACGTACTACTTATATTGGAAAAAGTCTAGTTGTTCTTTACATACCTACTTACCTAAAAGTGCAAATAAAAACGTAATAACTCAGCAAAATAGCAAATCTCAAGGTATTATCAACATGGACTGATATTAAAACTTTGAAACCCTTACGTAGTTGAATATTATTTAATGTCGCCCTTATTAGGTAAGCACTTATCTTGTCATTGTCTCGGCTATTGAGCAGGTCTACCTTAGACAATCAAAGGTATGCCTATACCTAGTATTATAAGATCGATCAGATAATGTGTCTAAATGTAATGTACCCTTCAACCAAACTACAATGAAAACGAACATTATTCGCGCGCCTGCGTCATAACTAATACCATCTATAAAAATATAAAAATTTTATAGACTGACATTCATCATCATCATCAACAGCCTGAAGACGTCCACTGGTGAACACAGGCCTCCCCCAGAGCGCGCCACCTTGAGCGACTGCTCGCCTCCTGCATTCATCGGCTCCTCGCGGCACACATTCAGACTGACATTACTTTCTTTATAATATAACAGTAATACGGGACTATCGGATCCGCCACGTTTTCGCTTGATTTGTTTGCCGTTACCACTGTGTAATATAATTGAAATAAAATAAAATATGTATGTGGACATTTTACACAACGCCATCTAGCCCCAAACTAAGCATAGCTTGTTCTATGAGAACCAGATAACTGATAGAATACTTAGATAACTACTAGATACTTTTTTTGTAAATACATTTTTTTTATGTAAACGAATGACGTGACAAGTTAGTCGTTCACCTGATGTTAAGCGTCACGGCTGCCCATAACAGATTGCAGTGTCACTCGGAACTCTAAATTAATACAGTTTAGCGTGACACTGCACTGCGCACATCATCCTGAGACTTCTAACAGTATAGGAATAAGATTACTAGACTGTGTGATCAGATCATAGTCTCATTTGCCCAGTAATTTCACTAGCTACAATGCCCTTCAAATCGGAACACAGTAGTGCTTGCACACTACTGCTTGGCGGCAGAATAACTGGCAAGGCGGTGGTACCTACCTAGACGAACTTTGCAGAAAAGTCCTACCACCTAGTATAATACATACATACATAGAATACCTACAATATAACACCCAGACAGAATTTGAGACTACTATCTACCTATAATAGACAAGACAATGTGTATCTACTCGATAGAAAATATATCTACGATTTAACTAGGTACTTCCTATATTTTTTGAAGAGGTCAACGGCTCCTCTTTATCTCCGCTCGAGCCATTTGGTCTATTTAAAAGCAATAATATATTGGGAATTTAACTAAAATTGTGATAATATTCTGGAAACGATGTCGTCGGTCGGTATTCGGCATCGGCAGTGACCGCGAAGTTCACCGAACCGTTGCGAAAAAGTAGACTATTTTTAAATCAAGACCACAAAATCTACAAATATTTAAAGCTGCGAAATGTACGTGTCGATTGCCGATAAACCACATTGATATTGGCTAGCTCTGTTTTAAAATAACAAATCACGTATTCTATTCATAAATTTTGAGAAGTTTCAAGTTTTCGTCGTTGAAAATTACATTCATGATATTTAAAACAATACTGCCGTGCGAACTTTGCATGCGTAAAAATATACGAAGTAATATATATACGTCTATGTATGGTAGCAATATTCTTCAACTATAAACTCGCTATATATTATATGCTACAATGCAATAAAATAGTATACATACACAAATTGAAATAACATCTTCACGTACGACAAAATCTTTGAAATCAACCATACAAGACTATCTACAACTAAGTACATGGGTATGTATTTAAAAATTGAATTCGCAAATGCATTGTTAGGTTATTATAGATAAGTACTTAAAGCACCATTGTGTTGGGAGAATTGGCCTAGACCCTGCGTTACCGGCCCCCTAATTACCTAACTCGCAACAGGTTTGCGACAGGCGTAAATCTCGCGGTGATTGCTGTCATACATCATTAGTGGTGTCGAGAATGTATGCTTCGCTACTGCTGTCGCATTGCTATTGCTGTCGCATTGCTGTTGCAAATTTTACGTAATTACCCCGCGGGTCTAGGTCTAGTTTTCAGAACGAGCCGCGAGGAGACTTCTTCCATGATTACGTTGTACCATTGACACGCAAGAAGAAGACTTAAAACACGATTTTTTTTACTTATTTAATACACGCAAATTTATCTCGTCACGTCCGCCCTCATTCATTTCATTTATTTATGCTAATTAAGCCATCTACAACATGGCTTAACTAATACAGGAAGTAAGTAAGTAGGTAGGTACTTGAAATTATTTCGAGTACAACTTGCAGCCTTGAAGACTTATGCTACATAAATATTTTGGGTTATATTTAATCTGCTCAAACAATATGTAAGTGTGTTTGTCTACATACCCAAATATATAGCGGGAGATCTTAGCTCCCGGTTTAAAGGTACCTTGTATTTTTGAGACAAGAAGCCGCTTGGAACAGGTGTTCTCGTTAGCCCAACACGTTTCCACTACTGGGACACGGACCTTCTCTCACATGCATGGATGGAGAGGGTTAGGCCATAATCTACCACGTTGGCCAAGTGCGGGTTGGCTGATGACACATTTCGAATTTTGTGATGTTTTGCTTCACCGTTGTAAGAACAAGTGGAAATCTGCACATTAAACTTGAAATGTTTTTGGCAGGGCCGCGAGGGATCTGAACCTGGGTGCATCGGTTTGAAAGTAAAACGGGTTACTGCTGAGCCACACTCGCTCTTTAGTTACTAGCTATATAATACTCTCTAACAAATAATACTCTTTAGTATTAAAATTCCCATTAGTGTGATTCAACTAAAAAGATAATGTATGATTCTTCGTATTTCTTCTTGTGTGACTATTTAAATAATAGGTACTCTACTTGTATCATGTTCTAAGTAGGTACATAGATACGCCACAATGTCGCCACAAAGGTGGTTTCCCTCACCTATATCAAATTACAGGTCGTCAGGTGGTCAACCGAGTATACCAAGTCTCTACCGCTTTACATTTCATATAATATGCTACTAGTGTTGCATAGGGTCGTGCGGGGTGCTACAGTTATCTACCGTTTCCCGGTATGCCGGTATTCACGGCACACATGACCAGATAGCATACGTCATGCCTCAATATACCATACCATATGGTCTGTAATACTATTTGCTAAGTGGCATATGGTGTTGGTCAATGTGTCAATAGGCAATTACGTTATAGATACCATGACATCAAGTTTTTCTAGTTTAAGTATACTCTACTTAAATGACAGTATGCAGTTGTATTATTAATGTGTACCTCGTAACTATATTTGGTCTAAGGAAGGGTTTTTTGCAATTAAGGTAACCAAACAAACAACAACAAACAACTGTTATGGGCGGCCGTGTCACTTAACATCAGGTGAACGACTAGCTCGTCACGTCATTCAATCGCATAAAAAAACAAAAAACAAAAAAAAAATCAAAAGCCAAACAAAAAAAAACAAAAAAACAAAAAAAACCAAACACCGTGACAAATTTTGACCATTGGTTAGAATTTGTTAAAGTTTTTAACCATTGGTTAACTGCGGATCAAAAAACCCACCCTAACTACCCTAGTTACACATAGGTAGTGGGGTAGACATGGAGAAAAAAATGCAATTAAATCTAGACTCAAAAAAAAACAATCATTTCTATTAGCTATTGGGCATTATTAGGTACCTAAACAAAATTAATCCATAACAAAATCATAGTAGAAATAATCACTCATCTTGGAAAATTATACGTCGAATACCTAATACGGCATACCTGTTCTTTAAAAATATCCGTGTTAATTTAGTGTGATCTGTGTCACTAAAACTAATCCATTAGTGATTGGGTGCTACTAAATAGAGTGTGTTAATCAATAAAATAATCATCTACAAGGCCCGTAACTATGTTCCCATATCCCTATAGCCTCGATGAACAATCTAGTCGTGTGTTATCTACAAATTCTATAGTCTACTTTCAACGATCAATGAAGAACAAATACCACTAAATACACACTATACATAAGTAGAGTTTCTACTAATAAAATGTCTCTATACTTAATCAATACCATTGTCACTTTTACGAATAACAAATAATTCATAAGAACTTGAGGTGGAATGAATACGAATATCAAAATTGAATTGTTTAATATTTTCCGGTTAGAGTTGTTATTAAATGACTAACGACCTGCTAATGAACTACACATCAAAAGAGGTAAATAGGTAATTATATAGTCGTGTGTCTTACATAGGTAGATAGAATTGGTTTGTATTTAATCGTTCATATTAATTAATTATAAATCGTTAGGAAAACCCTAGGTTAGTTAGGTTTGTTAAAAGATCTAAAGAATAGGAACTTTACCCTTATAACACCATCACACTATATATATATAATATTATAAAGGCGAAAGTTTGTATGTGTGTACGTTTGTTACTCCTTCACGCTCAAACGTCTGGACAGATTTGGATGAAATTTCCAATAGAGATAGCTTATATACTGGATTAACACATAAGCTACTTTTTAGCTGCGGGTGAAACCGCGGAGCGCAGCTAGATGTTTATTACAATAATAATAATAATATACGGTATAATAATAGATATAGATATGTCGGTACACACGGTATTTTCAGATGATATTAATCGGCAAGCGGTGTATAAATCGGTGTATAAAACTTTACACCAACCGTGTAATGATAATGGATTTTCATAAAATGAGGATTTGAACATGTGGATTTGGTTTTAAAAGGAGATAAAGGTATCCACGGATCCACATTTGGAGCCGAGCTGTGGATGCAAGTGCGAGGATGCCTTTGCAAAAACTTACAAGACCTCGTTGGCATTTCTGCCCTCTTAATGAAGAACGCAGTAACTAACGTTTTTGGCAAAATTGAGTTAGATACATATTTGGAATCGCCAAAAAAATCTATATTTTGTTCTTTCTCACGTATTAAAATTCCAACTGGAATCCAAAAACTCAGGAAGTAAAAATGCAGCCACTCGACTACTCTCGATTACTCGCAACTTTTATTTTCGCGTTTTTCTCAAAAACATGTTTTACCTACTTACTGCATTTTTCATAAGGACGGCAGATTTTCAAGAATACTATTCTTAATGGCATACCAACTGCAACGAATTAGATTTGAATAAACTATTATTGTGTACTTGTACCTTAAAAAACACAAACCTTCAGATACAGTCCCACTCAACTCTCCTACGTTCAACGTTGATAGCTTGATTTTTTATGACAAAATATAAGCAAAATATGCAGTCTGCTCTGAGGTTATTTTTTTTAAATCCCGAAGAATGCGGCAGCAAACCTACAAATCCTGTTTATTCCAAACGCTGTGTATTTTACGAGGATGGTGTGAATGATTGATGCAACGGCATATAAATATTTATTCGCACTTCATTCCAACGTACGCGGAAGGAGTTATTTTTAAGAAATGGCGTCGCCAGCTTGCTTTCAAGATGGGGATGTTCAAGGAAGATTTTAAAGACTAATATCTCGGGTTGTAAATTCAAAATAGCGAAACTACAGAGAAATCTTCTTTCTGCTACTGGATTGGAACTTTGAACTGAAATAACTACACGGATTATATTTCTTTTTCATATTACGTACGGTACATACATCCTCAAAAATAAAACCTTACTAACGCATCATGTCGACGTGAGAGCAGAATACACTAGGTAGGTATCTACCTACTTGACGTGAGTTTTTCGTAGGCATAGGTTGTTTATTTCAAAGCTTTTCACAAGTTACAAGTGCGTGCTTTCTTAACGTGAAGGTTGAGCTTTAATTGGCAGTCTGTAAAGAGGTATTTAAACTGTATCCTAGTGTTTATTCGAATGTAAATTACTGTACCTACTCGATATCGAGTATCGTGAAATTATGTTTGTATGAAATCTTTAGTTACCTACGTATAGTACCCGCTAGGGGCGCTGTGCTCTTACTTCGTACTAGGGGTGCACAAATACTTGTCCTGTCGCAGGAATCGAACTCGCCGCCTCCGTGTTATGAGCCGACCTGCTCAACCACCACACCACAGAGGCTGTCCAAATATAGGTTTAGGTACACCAGATAGGGTGAAGGGAACTTTTGAAACCAGGTGGCGAGACTTACCGACCTATTGTGTTTATTCCTCTTCAGCTAATTTATAGCTACACGATATCCGACATAGGTATGTCAGTGTATAGGTTTCAACAGATATTATGTAAATAATGTTAGGCATGATCAATTTCTTTTTGTTGTCGTTTCTCGAACACCGAATCCGCATAAATCAAGCTGGCGTGTGTGATGGCTTACCTGTAACAAAACAATAGAGCTCGTTAATAAATGTTAGTATAAATTGTCATGGGTTAAATAACGGGATTGTATTGTTCAACTAATTTAATGATATAGGTACATAGTATAATAACTCTAAAATATTCATGACGAAGAAAATAACAAGGACAAATATTTACACGCCTACCGCCTTTCCTAGCAGTAATACTTTCTATAGTTTTATTACAGAAAAAAACTGCACGTAGTAATTATAAAGACGCGTACCTAATAACGAGTAAAAATCACAACTCTATAATTTATACGCAAATACCAAGACATATTAAAAATAAAAAGGGCACTAAAAAGGTTTTGTGGTGGTTGTATTGGCCACACACTCTGTATTAGGTAATTATTTCCTATACTTTATAATAATAAGAGGTTTCTAAACTGTACAGACATCCTCTGCAAATAAATCTTGTGTCAACATAATATCTACTATACTAATGATACCTAGTTATTTAGAATCAAATATATATACAATGATGAGCATACCTAGTAGGTAACCCTAAATGGTTTACAATTCCAACAACGAAAACGGAAGGAAAATATCACGAATAATTTTTATCGGTCATAGAACGCGGTCGCTCTCAATAGCGATGGCAACAAAATGAAAACTTAAAGAAGAAAATACACGAATCACAAAGATCCGCAATTCGAAGGTACGGGACCGTAAAACGACTATACCATAATTGCTGTTTTTCTATCTGACACGGCTTCTTGTTCCGTACAATGGTAGAACAGTAATTTGTGTTTAGAAGCATAAAGGGTTTCCGAGGGGTCGCGAGCGCAAGCGTGAAAAGTTACCGGTGCTCTTGCGCACAGCCTATGTACAGCTCTGGAGCGTGACTTGAACAATGCCGCTTTGTAAGCTCTATTGCTGTGGATTATTTCCTCTGTGGATTTATATCATTCAGTCGACTATTTAATGGCGTTCTACAGTTTACACAACACACGGTTATTTAGACACCCCCTGAATGCATCAATCCAAGTGGACCTGAGAATAATTTGTTGTACTTAAGGTGGAACGTTTTACTAGCGCGGCAAATTCAAATTCAAATTTTCTTGCGTTCTTTTGCCAATAATAGCTTAATTACTAAACGTGATTACATTAAAACTGATTTAACGAAAAGAAATAGAATGTATTAACAAATTGCGATTGAAACTATCTCCTAGAAATTATTGGTTTAGCGACAAATGGCAATAAACAAATTTCGTCTTAGTTTTTCAGTCTATTGCCATTTGTCGCTAAACCAATGATATGTTACTTTTAATTGTAATTTATTGATACATTCTATCTATTTGCGCAAAATTAGTTTTCATGTAATCACGTTGAGTAATTAAGCTATTATTGGCAAGAACGCAAGAAAATTTGAACTTGCCGCGTTAGTGAAACGTTCCATCTTAGAAAGCTTTTCCTTCGAAACGTTTTATCACTAACTGAAGTTTTTTTTTATTAATATGTTTGGACATTTCACACAGCGCCTGCATTTAACCTTGGCGCTAGATGCCTGCATCTAGCCCCAAGTACGCTGTGTGATAATTTACTGTAAGTATGTATAAAACATTTTGTTAGAGATAGTAAAGCATTGTCAGATAAGTTTTGCAATGTAACGCAATCCATATCGCCAGAAGGCTGCACTCGGCACGATGCGATATAAATTAATAGTTCAATGGTAATAGTACCTATATGTAATATATGATTTCATGAGTCATGCTTGTGCGTCTGTGCAATTATTATTGACAGGGTATTTGACTAATATAATTTTATTGCATAAATAAATAAAGTCCCCCAATAAATAAACAGTCGTGAAAACAAAAATTAAATATATCTAAAAATGGCAACGTTATAAGCATTTTAAAATAAAACATTAGACCGAGACTAGCTCAAATACGCAGTGAAGTCAGAAACGTTTTTTTCATTGTATCCCATTAATTAACTAAGCTGTGGTAGCTCTACATACGATATCCGTGTAAAAGTGCTAAATCCTATTTGCAATAAAAATGATTTGTATGTGATGTCACGGCCATACGATCTCCGTTTTGCGAGAAAAGGACTTGCGATGACCCCTCCAGAAACATTAAAAGCGCATTAATACGTGATTTATTAACCGATTTTACTTATTTTTTCAATTATTACATTATTAACCTATTTTAAGAAAATAATATTTACTCGTTAGTTTTTAGTAGTACGTCAAATAGCCTAATGAGGTGGGGTCTGATTACCATATAAATGCCGTGCACGACATAACGTCAAATCTTGACAGATATTTCTAGTTCATTATTCTAAACGTCATTCGACAAACTGACGTCATCTCGTTCACATCGACGCAACGGGCGCCTCTAGAAGTCTAGAGTTGCTTGGGGCGAACTTTATGCCTGATTGTCACTTGTTATATAAAAAAAGTATAAAATTTTGATCTGTAATATTTGAATCATGTTTTATATTATACGTTTAAAAATGTGACCCGCCGTAACTAATATTTCTGCATGTGTTCTGGTGTCTTTGAATCTGTGTTCATGTGTTGTTATCCAGTTGCAATACGCACAGGAAGTAGTGTATTTTGCATGTAACGTGCGCTTTGTAAAAACGCGGAAGTACCTACGGCTACGGCCTACCTAGTCAACTTTCAGAATATTACTTACCTCTTGGTGATTAGGATTAGTTAGCAGTAAGGAAATTAAGTAAGTATACTTTAATATAGTTAATTCTACAGCTACACACGCCTTTGCGAAGTATATCTATTGAGAACGTACATGAACATCTGTTTAAAAATTCTTTGTAATTTAACGTTTTCAGCCTGAATACATTAGTATTTGTTCAGATTGCTCTGTAACATTCCATTTTTACTGCCGATGTCGCAATTCAATGCCACAAGCAGATATTATTTGTGTTTATGATGTACAGCAGAGCCGCGGTGCTGAATAACAACTAGCAAACCAAATCCTTCAGCTTTGTGAGCACAAGTGTAAAATATCATTAACAAATATTTACATACACAGCGAGAGACAAAAGCAGATGTTAGTTCACTCTTTTATTGTCATCGACACAAGTGTATTCTGTCAGAAGTTATATAAAACATTTATTTGAACATCATTTGCATATAAATGATTATAGAATAATAATTAAAACGAGCAGGTTTTAAGTAGACGTGACGTCAGAAATCGATGAGATAAAAGACACAAAGACAGTTTGATCGAAGGCGTGCCGTTGACCTTTGGACCCGGAAGCAAAATGTTCTTAGCCTTCGAACGATCCGCTGCAGGCCTTTTACTGGATACAGCTGTAAGCACGCGGCACGCTGCGCCCGCGCCGCACGTCCGACTCTCAAGACAGTTTAGCAGGGTTGGCAATTTTTTTATTTTTACGTGGAACAGAATAGCATGTTGTTAGCTGTGTCAGCTGTGTGTATCTTGCCTGTAACCGAACGGTACATCACAATTTACATGATTTCAAATTCTAATTCTGTTTTTCTAAGTTCTACTGTCGTCTCGCTACTCGGAACGCACATACATAGCGCACATTTAAATATTTTATAATTTCTTGAGCTTTTTTGTACCCTTATTTTTATTACTTTTAATATTAGGTACAATAACACTGTCAGCCATAGCAAAATATGCGAGCAGCGAGCGTTTTTATTACGTATTCTTTTTTATTCTATGAATATTTGGACGTGCTTGGATTTGTTTTAAGTATGCAAATGCAAACGTAAAGACTGCTTCGCTTGGTAGCATAGCAGTGTGGCATTTAAGACATGTTTGACTTGGACGATAGATTCCTATAAATAAATACGGCATTAGGAGGTATGTTTTGGCAACTTATTATTTTCATCAAAACCAGTTATGGTTAACAACCATGTTTAAATGTCACAGAGTAACCACTATTTAAGTCTTCTGAACTTTAAATAATAAATTAATATACTTACTGTATATTTTTTATGTTATAAGTACATAGTTGTCTGTGCCATATTAAATCTAGATTTTCTAGATGTTATAGGAATAATCTTTATGCTCTCTAGGACTTGACTCAAATCCATAGGAGTCTCTCCCGACAAGGTTTGTGCATTAGCCCATGTGTGGCTATAGTTTCGAGTAAACTGTTCGCGCATATTATTTTAGCTATTTTACCTAAACATATAGCTACAACATATTATCAGGTAGACAGTATGAAAGCCCAGTCAGAACTTTGTCTCATAATGTAAAGGGGCACTCCACTTTTGGCTCTGCAGGGAATACCAATGGCATCATAAGCATAATGGGTTTAGGCATCATAAGCATAATGGGTTTAGGCTCCAGCATGCGTGCCAGTGCCATAAAAGAGGCCCGCTTTCACTCGAATTATGATGCTTAGCTTTTAAGGACTCGCAGAGGAGAAATTTTAAAAAGTAGTTAAGTATTCTAGGTGAATTACGCAACTTTATAGTGCTGTTTTTCTTTGGCTTACAAAGTTGGCACTTGCTACCCAGTGCCATAAAAGTGTAAAATTTAATGGAGATGCACGTCACATTAAAGTCTTTGTATGGGGTAATAAATAAAGAAAATAACATTAGGGGTAAGTTAATGTTCCTAAGATCCTTACGCGAGCTACGCGCAGCGTTTATTCGGCCGTTACTTGTGTAATTTGCAGTGAATCCAATATTATTCTTAAACATAACGCCCAACGATCACATACATAGATCCTGGGCCCTAACTAGGATTCCCTGTATCTACGGACCCGGGAACTACGAGGGCCATGGTCCCACAACACCCAGACACAGAACAAGTACTTGCGCTTTTTTTCTGTGCACAAATACTTGTCCTGTCGCGGGATTCGAACCCGCCGCCTCCGGGTTATGTGCCGACCTGCTCTACCACCACACCACAAAAGCTGTCAAAGGACCACGGAGGCTTTGTTTCATATGTTTCGCAACATATTGAAGTAGTATTTTATTGTAATGTTCTTTTTTATTGAAATTTAGGTAAGTATGTATAGAATGTATTTGTACAAGCCGGTTACGAGATGGTTTTACGATAAATATTTAGTAGGTACCTACCTAATAAATTTAATAATGTCAAAAAATTCTAGATGGCGACGCTGGCTGAAAATAGCTTTAGTCGGTCGGTATATACATACACAACTGTATTGTTTTTTTTTTATGGTAATGATCACGAATGAAGGTCAATAGCATCACCTTGAAGACTCGGGTCGGCGGGAGTGATCAGGAAAATTAGGATCCACAGTTGCCGTCTGTATATCTAGGTATATAATTAGATCATTGAATCATCGCTAGAATTAGACTATTGCATTTAGAACTAGAAACTACTTATCATTTTCTTATTCAAGATTATGATCTCTTTTAGAATAAACTGTCAAGCTGAAGAAACTTATTATATGAACATTGCACAGTAGCAGCACGAGTTAGGTATTATAGATTGACTTGATAATAACAACGATGCTGAACTACACCTAAAAGCAAAATGTGAAACAATAAGTAATTTTCATTACAATCATCCATCAATTATCATTGTATAATGATTACAGTATCATTGATGATACGTTGATTTCATGTTTCAAGGTCTGGGACATCGAAAATTATAATGCAATTACGTGAATGCTATCCCACGACCTCACCGAAAACCCTGAGCAGCGCTTAAAAACAACTGTCACGTCAGAACGCTGGCAGATGGCAGCAGTGAACAGCTGGCTGTTTACTTCTACTATAGTTAACAACTATAGTAGAAGTAAACGAGACGACATCGTTGAGGTGGCAGGCGTGGCATGGACCGGAATAGCACGAGATCGACAGGAATGGCATTGCATGGAGGAGGCCTATATCCATACTTGGGTGCCCAAATAAAATTAATTTATGTGTTGTTAAAAAGAGATATTTTATTAAGTTGTAAGTATTACGTGTTCTAATTGTATATAAGGACAATAAAGGCTATTTTATTTATTTATTGTAGTTAACACCTTAGAAGCCGCATCGCCCCGAACGAGTGGGCAACATCCGGCATGGCCCTCAAGGCGAACTTTCCACTAGACGTGGTGTCGACACGACACGCTACCCGTCGCGTCGGTCGCGATAATATCACGTTCATAAATTTAATCGTCGCGTCGGTCGTCATAATATATCATATCGCCAATACCTACCTAAACCAACGTGTTTGCGATGCTTTATCGTTATTGTTTTGACTGCTCTTTCTAAAGATTATAATATTACTAGTTGCGTATCGCGGTGTTACCCGTGCGTATAAATGTTAATCTAGCGCAGTCTGATGCATTCCAAATTTCATCAAAATCGGTTCAGTAGTTACGGAGATATAAGGTAACAAACATTCACACACACACAGACACACACAATCTTTCGCATTTATAATATTAGTAGGATTATGATGTATTTAGATGTTTTAATTTCAGTCTCCCGATTTTTATTTTTTTATTATTTAGTAATTATTGGGATTCCATAAGTGTTTATGCGATATAGATAGAGAATAATATTTTTGACGTTGGTAATGAAAATATCCATCAATAAACAATAATTGTTTACCACCAAATGGGTTTTTCCTGATAAGTATTTCGACCTAGTATTGAATAGTTTTCTTTAATTACCGAGGCATGATATATATGAAATTATCGAAACAATTAGCAATGAACAATAGATTACACTATTTTACCTGAGAAACTCGTGTAAGTAAACATTATATTTGTGATGTATTATGACTCGTTCGTGCCCTATCATCGCATTACGTCCTATTGTGTTCATTCAAGACAAATATCCAACAATAGTCTTGTATTGTGTAACTGTTTGTTTTTAATTCTCTTCTCTTATTATCATCATCATCTTCTTTGCCTTTTCGCATTTGTTATTGGGATCGGCTCCCAATCTAACCTGCAGCGGCAAGCTACCAGAATTACATGAGCGACTGCAATCTGACCTCGCAACCCATAAGGAACCAGTAACAGGAATGGTTAGACCAGGCGTCAGATTGTATCAGGTTTTTAACTAGGTACCCTTAACGATTGCCATAGATGTTGCATGACAACCGGGAGCGATGGCTTTACGTGCTCTCCGAGGCACGGAGCGATGGCATCGGAAACTTAGATAAGTCAATGGTGCAGGGCCGAGGATCGAACCCGGTGCCGAAAGATTGCGAAGCGCACATGCTACTGCTCGGCCAACATCGCTCCATTCTATAAAAATGCCATCTCACACGAGAAAAATAAGTCTATTTGATGATTTCCCTATAAGTAAGTTCCGGGTGACACTGCAACTGTTATGGGCGGCCGTGTCACTTAACATCAGGTGAACGACTTGCTCGTCACGTCATTCAATCACATAAAAAAAAAAAAAAAAGTAAGTAGACGTATGTAAAGAATTGTATTTGAGAGGCGTTCGGGAAGCTTCGACCTAAGTATCTTTTTTGTCTAAAATACCGCAAAGCCTGAAAACGAAAGTTTTTAAGTTATTGGAGAGAGTTATGCTTGGGAGTTTTCTTGCGAGATAAGATCCGAAATGAGGAGATCCGCAAGAGGACTAATAGTCACCCTCACCGATATAGCTTTTAGAATTAGCAAGTTGAAGTGGCAGTGGACAGGCCACATCGCTCGTAGAACTGACAACCGATGGGGAAGAAAGGTTCTCGAGTGGCGACCACGAACCGGAAGATGCAGCGTAGGGCGGCACCCCACTAGGTAGACCAACGAGCTGGTCAGAACCGCGGGAGCCGATGGATCCAGGAGGCAAGCAGCCGCTTAAAGTGGCACTCTATGGAAAAGACCTATGTTCAGCAGTGGACGTCTTCAGGCTGATAATGATGACCATGTACTTATTTGCGACGAAAAAATGTTATGATGAAATATTTTCCCCCTAAAATTTCCTCGTACCTAAATAGTAAATACCAAATGACTACAGCATTTTTTTTACGACGTATTGGCCCACACTATAAGCACAATATAAGCTGAAGAGGAAAACAGCGCAATCCCACATAAATATATTATGGGAAACGCCACTGTAGGAGCAAGCTCTACGAATTGGTATTATATAATTTTTAAATTTGTTTCGAGTCACCTATTATTTTCCTTGTTTCTACTGGAGTTTAAGTGCACTTCTAATAATATTTTACATATTTTTTATGCTTTTGGGTAAGTAAATGAAATGCGTATGCGTGACGCGATAAAGTGGATATTATTATAGCCTTCCAATTATTTTTTGAATCAAGAGTTGAAGTTGAAGTTCTTTTTTTGGTTACGATTACTATCGAGTTGTACTTAACTTGGTTGGTTTATATGTGACGATATATTTTTCTGCATTGGAATAACACTTGGCATTTTTCTCTATAATTATTATTTGCGGCAACTACTATAATTTGTTTCTTATCATCGTGTCTGAGGTCTCACCAACTTACCTGGTTGGCGCAAGTTCGGTTTTGAATATTTTGATCAAAAAAAGGAACAATTTTTTTAATTTGATTACATCTTGTATAACAATTATAATCCGCCTTAAGTGACAAAGAAATCGGTCGTTACGAATGAGGAGTTCTCCAAATAAAATACGAATAATAAATTATTTACAACAAATCTAACAAGGATGTTGATTGGCTTTAAATATTATTTCCATTTTGCAATCTTTATGAGATAGATAAAATATATATTTATAGCAATATCAAAAAGCCAAATAATTTCAATAGGAGTCGAGTAGGTAACAACCATAATATGACAAAACAAAGAAAACAAACATTAAACAAAGAAGTTTTTTCGCACAGAATATTTTTTTACTGTTAAGTAGGCCAATAGGACTAAAAATTATTTACCATTATTATCCATATTTAGGCAATTTATGTTAAATACATTCAATTACCACAGATAATATAAAGCTAACGAAACATTTTCGCGTTCATTTTCGGTCAAGACTCACAAAAAAATTCAAAATAAGTACCTATTTGAGTTTCACTTTGTCTCTCTTCTTAGCTACGAAAATAACGATAATAGATAGTATGTACAAGCTAATTCAAACAAAGGAAGAATTTAGTATATAGGAAAAACTAAACAATGAAACGTTCGTAAACGCTTAGTACTTAAATATAAGTAATAGGCAGTAAAAGTAAATACTAATTGGTAGAAAAGAAGTAGGCTAGCAATAACATATAAACGTTTTTTTTATTATAATTTTGGGCATTTTTTACCTGTAATTATGTTCTTATTTGCTGAGGTGAAAAGTAATGAAAAGTTGTATGTGCCGCTCGAGAGCAAAGGTTTTTGCATCTCGTGCCTTTCAATCCCTCTCTACGCTCAGGATTCAAACTTAGAATCACTCGCTACGCTCGGGATTCAATACTAAGATCCTTCGCTTGCTCGGAACTCAACATCAGCACTCGAAGCAAAAATCAACTTTGCTCTCTTGTTGCAAAATTAACTATTGTTGGCGATAAACCTATCGAATTTCTATCGTCAGCCCCATACGTGTCTTTTACCTACATGGAGAGGGTGTAGACCACAATCCACCACGCTGGCCAATGGCGGAGGTGACACAATAATATAATACCTATGTTCATGAATTTTGCGATTCTTGAACATGCCGGTTTCCTCACGATATTTTCTTTCACCGTTGTACATCAGTTTAACTATAAAGAACTGCCCTCTTCTCACGAATGAATGAACACTAATACTTATAATATATAATAACACTTTCACGTCGTGAATCCGGCGCGGTAGCTTGCCGTGACTCAGGAATCATCTCAATCTCAGACTCAGAGTAAATTAGCGTGAATCAGCGAACTTCGGAGAATCGCATTTACAAATTCAAAGGTTTCTCGTTTTTCTGAATGGGAGATTTACTTTGGAGTTTCCTCAGAATCGAGGTTTACCCATATTTTGATAAATGACTTTATAAGTTTCATTGACGTAAGTTTATAACACAGTGAGTAATACGTTCTATCTTATGCATTTATATTAATTATAGTTTTGCATATCCACGACGCAATGCATGCACTTTTCGACATTCGCGTTTATGTATTGAGATTTGCATTCATTCCATACATTCATCCTACGTGGGGGTTCATTTCAAAATAAAGGGGTCACAATTCGCAAAAATATAATTATGATGTCGATTTTCCGGAAGCTTTATTTTCTTTTTCCTGGACCAGGAATAATCCGACTCGGACACGCTGTATACGTTAGATTATCTTTGTAGTTTAGAATATAAATAGATAACACTGTTAATCTTAATAAGATCTTGCCATTATAATAATGAACCTACCTTTATACTTCCTCAACAAGGCAATAAATATACCGGGTCCCAAAAATCAGGCACGTTCAACTTCTAAGCACGATAGACGTCCGCACTAATCTTAGCACTTCACAATATTAAATGGCTCAACGAATTAGTTACTTGTATCGTGACGTCTGTGACGTCTAGCACAAACTTAACTTTGTTATTGTTATCAGTTTAGTTTAGTTTTTATTATTGTAGTAGTTAGCTTGAGTAATAAAGGCAATTTGCCCGTTAAAAAAAAAAATTGTTATCAGTTAATTGTACTGATAAAGGTTAGTTCAGACGAGCGCAAGCGGCAGTAACAGCGGTCGGAATACGTGTGGAGGCGTGCGAGCAAACATCGTATATTTATGTGACAAGGTGGTCAGCGGATGACGCGTCGACATCGACAGCTGTTGACCGACTGACGTCACTTTACCGTCGGAACCTATCCAGAGGCGTCAACGATCCAAAACCTTATCTAATTTATTGCTTAATTACGTAATAACATTACTAATTAAGAAATTAATTTAATTGTGTCTAAGAGCAACATTTTGTTATAGGCATCTGTTAATTCATTCATGGGCCGTGATGCCTGTCTGTTATATATTTGTTAGCATTTATTCTTACCTACGTGAGATTTTTGTAGACAGAGCTTATCGGCTTAAGTTATGTTGAACAGACGTATGCGTAAATGCTCGTACTTATGTATGTATTATAAATAGATTAAATAATATTTATGTCATTACACTTAGATAACATTGTTTTACTATTGGTGGGTTAAAAACCGTGTTGTCTTCATGTATCTGGTCACGTAGACGTAGGTATACTAACTCTAGTTTGTAGTGTATACTGATAACGAATGGTTGATCTATAATGTTCCATTATTGCAAGATAACAAGATAGCGTTAATAAGCTAAAGCCCGTCTACGATTCATCAATAAACATCCCAATTCCCTAATAAGTCGAATTTCTTTATTTATAAAATGTACCTACATGTAGAAGTGCTATTATAATTTCATGCTACGCCACTACGCTACGTAGCTGCGCGTAAGTATACCGAGGTTGTTACGGGGCGCTACTATAAACTGAGGTAACTACAGAATTTTTAAAATAATATAACGTGTTAGTACTTATATGTATGCATGCTTCTCGACATGACCGGTCTCATCATGATATACCTGATATTCTGTAGATCGGACCCCGACATATAAACAAAGCTATAAATAGGCAAGTGAAATTCGCTTCGGCCGTCTACGAAACCGGAGCTTCGTAACCAGTTACGAACGAATACTTTTTCATCCTTGTACGTAACCAGTTTCGATCAAAGACTTTTTAATCCATGTACGAAACCAGTTGCGATCAAACACTTTTTCGTCCTTATACGAAACCAGTTCAATAATATATGAAATAAATATGAGGTCTATAACATACATTATCTGACTGGCCTGTTAGCTCAGTTGGTAGTAGCTCTGCCTTCTGAACTATAGGTTGTGGATTCGATTCCTACCCGGGACAAACATTTGTGTGATGAACATCGATGTTTGTTCTGTGTCTGGGTGTTTTATTGTAATCTACGTAGGTATCTACGTAGGTCCCGTGTGGTCCCGGTTACGAATAGGACCACCCCATCTCTTCCCGTGGGTGCCGTAGAAGGCGGCTAAGGGAATATCCAGGGAATGGGTCGCAGCGTTCCCCTCGGTCTTGGTGGCAATCAATCTTCACCTACTGCGATCACCAAGCCGCCTGCCAAGCGTGGTGATTATGGCAAACCCCCCCCCCTAATGACAAGCACAAATAAAAACGGCCCCCAGTCCCCGGCAGCTCTGCTATCCCGTGGCTACGGTAGCGGCCACGGTAACGGCAGGGCAAGGGGTGCGAAGAATCCCCGGCAGACGCCCGGCTACCAACCCCAACGACGACCCCTGGCCCTGGCAACACATAACGTGCGCACACTGAAGGCTGACGAAAGGATGGTCGAGCTAGAGGCGGAGATGGGTAAGTTACGCTGGGATGTAATGGGATTGTCAGAAGTCCGAAGACAGGGACAGGACACGATAATCCTAAATTCCGGTAACTTATTCTTCTACCGGGAGGGAGACCAACTCTCCCAAGGGGGTGTCGGGTTTCTCGTCCGCAAGTCTCTCGTCAACAACGTGGTCAAAGTCGACAGTGTGTCGGCCAGGGTAGCGTACCTGGTACTCCGAATAACCAAACGGTATTCGTTGAAGGTTATACAGGTATACGCGCCGACATCGGCACACTCAGACGATGAAGTAGAAGCTATGTATGAGGACATATCCGAAGCCATGCATACTTCCGAAACATACTTCACCGTTGTGATGGGAGACTTCAATGCGAAGTTGGGCACAAGGAATAGCGATGAGCTGAGAGTGGGGCCATTTGGATACGGGCAGCGGAACCCTCGAGGACAGAGGCTGGCTGACTTCATGGAGAAGGAGGGACTCTTTATGATGAACTCCTTCTACGAGAAGCGGCCATCCAGGAAGTGGACGTGGATAAGTCCCGACGGTTCCACTAAAAATGAGATAGACTTCATCATGACGACCAAGAAGCACATATTCGATGATGTCTCTGTGATCAGCAAGGTGAAAACCGGTAGCGATCACCGTATTGTTAGAGGCACATTGAATATCAATGTTAAGCTCGAAAGGTCACGTCTGGTGAAGTCTACGCTCCGTCCAAATCCTGTCCAAATCCAAAACCCCGAAGGCTTTCAGCTGGAACTCCAAAATCGCTTCCAGTGCCTAGCCGACTGTAACACAGTGGACGAGCTAAACGACGGGTTGGTGGAAACTGTCCAAGCTGTTGGATCGAAATTCTTTAAGACCCAACGCCGAAAGAAGACTCAAAAGCTCTCAGAAAAAACTCTTGAGCTAATGGCCGACCGGAGCGAAATGAAGCTGCAGTCTTCAGTTGATATGTCAGCCTACGGTGAACTCAATAGACGAATCTGGAGTTCCTTGCGACACGACTTGCGTGCTCTTAGTACTTCACGTATTGAGGCCGCAATTGAGCGGAACCAAGGCTCTAAAGTGTTCGCAAAGGATTCGTCTATTGGGCAACACCAAATGACAAAACTGAAGACCGAAAATGGTAGCGTCATTTCATCCAAGCCTGAGATTCTGAGAGAGATCGAGAACTTCTATGGACAGTTATACACCTCGACACGTAAGCCCGCTACTAACACAGCTCAGGACATCAGAGCCAAGTTAGTCCGACACTATACCGAAGATATCCCGGACGTCAGCCTGTACGAGATTAGAATGGCCCTCAAACAGCTTAAAAACAACAAGGCACCAGGTGAAGATGGAATTACGACCGAACTTCTGAGAGCGGGTGGTAGACCGGTACTTTTAGTCCTCCAGAAGTTATTTAATTCTGTCATCCTTGAAGGTATAACGCCAGAGGCATGGCACAAGAGCGTGGTGGTGCTCTTCTTCAAAAAAGGCGATAACACCTTATTGAAGAACTATAGGCCCATCTCGCTCTTGAGTCATGTGTATAAGCTGTTTTCGAGAGTCATTACGAATCGTCTCGCACGCAGGTTTGATGAATTCCAGCCTCCCGAACAAGCCGGTTTCCGAAAAGGCTTTAGCACCATAGACCACATCCATACGCTGCGCCAGATTATACAGAAGACCGAAGAGTATAATCGGCCGTTATGCCTAGCGTTTGTGGACTATGAGAAAGCCTTCGATTCAATCGAGACTTGGGCGGTGCTGCAGTCCTTGCAGCGATGCCAAATTGACTATAGGTATATCGAAGTTTTGAAGTGTTTGTACAGTAAGGCCACTATGTCAGTCCGACTACAGGACCAGAGTACGGAACAAATTCCATTGCAAAGAGGCGTGAGACAGGGAGACGTTATTTCTCCGAAACTGTTCACAAACGCATTGGAGGATGTTTTCAAGCTCTTGGAGTGGAAAAGATCTGGCATCAACATAAATGGCGAGTACATCACTAACCTTCGTTTTGCCGATGATATAGTCATAATGGCGGAATCGCTCGAGGACCTTAGCACCATGCTCAACGACCTCAGTAGAGTCTCCCAGCAGGTTGGTCTTAAGATGAATATGGACAAGACAAAGATCATGTCTAATGCTCATGTTCCACCTATACCGGTAATTGTTGGGAACGATACTCTCGAAGTTGTCGACAAGTATGTCTACCTAGGACAGATTGTCCAATTAGGTAGGTCCAACTTCGACAAAGAGGTGGCGCGAAGAATCCAACTCGGCTGGGCAGCGTTCGGGAAGCTTCGTCCTATCTTTTCGTCCAAAATACCGCAGAGCCTGAAAACGAAAGTTTTCAATCAGTGTGTGTTGCCAGTGATGACTTATGGAACTGAGACATGGTCTCTTACTGTTGGCCTCATTAGTAAGCTCAAAGTCGCGCAGCGAGCTATGGAGCGAGCTATGCTCGGTGTTTCCCTGCGAGATAAGCTCCGGAACGAGGAGATCCGCAGGAGAACTAAAGTGACCGATATAGCTCTTAGAGTTAGTAAGTTGAAGTGGCAATGGGCAGGCCACATCGCTCGTAGAACTGACAACCGATGGGGAAGAAAGGTTCTCGAGTGGCGACCACGAACCGGAAGACGCAGCGTAGGCCGGCCCCCCACTCGGTGGACCGACGACCTGGTGAAAGCCGCGGGGAGCCGATGGATGCAGGAGGCGAGCAGCCGCTCAAGGTGGCGTGCTCTGGGGGAGGCCTATGTTCAGCAGTGGACGTCTTCAGGCTGTTGATGATGATGACGTAGGTATGTATTTACAAACAAACATATGTATTCTGTTAGTTATCTGGTTCCCATAGCACAAAATTTGCTTAGTTTGGGGCTAGATGGCGCTGTGTGAAATGTCCACATATATTTATTTATTATCTTCAGCCAATATCAGTGCAGGGTAAGAATAAAAGTGTAAATAATAGTGTAATATAAGTACTATTTCGTTTATTATCTATTCTTTGTTGAAGCTGTTAAGATTACATTTACAATTACAGTAAAGTATCACGTATGATATAAATCTGTTTAACCATAGATAACATTGAATCATAAACGACTTACATAATTTTCTAGAATAATTCTAAATGACGCAATGGGGAAAGAAAATTAGTCCAAAACAAGACTATAAGAAGGTTAATGGAAGGGACTGCAAACGAGGAATATTCCATAAAAGATACAACGCAAAATACGTGCCTAATTTAATAATTCGCGTTTCTATTAGATTAAACTATTCATTGTAGAACGCTAAACACTTATTAGCCTGTCACGATTCCATAGGATTAAATATAGAAAACACAATTACATGCTCTCTAATATAATTAACGCTTCATGTTCCGTGACTCTGAAAATAGCATCAATTTTTCATTCTAGATAGTACCACAGAACAGAATACTTATAATGCTACGAATGCCGTGAGTACAGTCTATTTTAATTGTCATTAAAGATGCGATTTGCTGTGACCATTCTGCGATAATGTCATTTCTCTACTCAGTAGGTATGCTAGAACGACCAATGCGATGTGACCGAAATGCTCAAATGGGTTTGAAAACTATAACACTGCAAAGTGCAAAAAATCTTCATCTTGCATAACGTTTTAGTGCGCAAGTTTCAAGGCAACTTTGTCGTATAATCCCTTGCGTGAGACACACCTTCAGGTCTGTTCAAGCTATTTCTGAACGGTTAATGACTTCATGCAGCCGCCGGTTGACATTTGGGTCGTTCTATTATGGTTCGCGATGTTTTTCCACCCAAATCCGTGACTTTATAACGTGTGAATTAATGTGCACACGTTTAAATGGGTGTCGTTAGCGCCTCCGCAGTGGTTGAACGTTCTCATTTTATATCTAATCGCAGGAGAGCATGTTTTTTTTGATATCACTATTATTAATTGATATGATAACTCATGAAAGAAAGAAAATATACATAACAAAAAAGTTAACAGGATATACCTAATCCAATGTTCAAACCCAGATTACTGAATCGTGCAATTTCTCTAATACAATGCTCAGTTGTTCAGTTATTATTAATATGTTTCCAATTCCTCTTCCAGGCTGTAATTTCATCGTGTCCAGTGAATCAAACCTTACAACAAAACACAGTAGGGCTTCGGCTTCCTAACATAAAAGGAGTCGTTAGGAACTTATTGTCGTACAAAAGAAGGCGAACAATTGCTCTGCTGGCCCAGTTCTTTTCGGAGATAATGGTAAATAGGACATACGAAAATTATTCCAAAATATTATAAAAATGTTTCAGGTGTTGCATATCTTCTGGATTAACATTTTTTTGGTACATAATTATTACTTGCCTTCCATTATTATTTTAAAATATATTTCATTCTTTAGAGGTATGTTACGTAGGTACATATTTTAATGACTTGAGTAATCACGATTAGAAACCAATTAATTATTATTATTAAATGTCATCGTAAAAATACAATTTATTTATGTAGGTAGTAGGTACCTACTATGTAGGTAATATACATCTCGGCCCTGTGCGGTACAAGTTTTAGTATCGGGGTTTATCGTAATCTATAATTAATTAAGGTTTAATTAAATATTGTCAAATTATTTAAGCTAAGTATATTATTATAATGGAATTATATGTTATATTGTGTAATCTTTACATTTATAAAGTAGTGCGAGTTTCGTAAACATGTCTGCATAGAGCATAGACCTATTGAGGGCATTGAAAATGTTCTAGGTCTGTGGCCTAGAGGGATGACATTACGTATGCATTATGCGGCTTATCGGTTGAGATATCCCGTTGAGGTGTCTCAGTCACGTGTCTCTCGAGGTGAGAATCATTGTACGTAAGACATCAGAGCGAAATACAGTCAAGATAGGCGCGGGACAGGAGCGACAATATATACAGTTTCAACGCGAAGACGCGGGCAGTAGCCTTGGATTATACCGATTGGTTATATATTACGACGGTAGCAGCTATATAATATGTTTAGTATCTAATAATAACATAATAAAGAGTGCTTAATACTTATTTCTATCTAATACACTATCCAAAGCAAAGTATTCATGAAAATAAGGCATTATATAAAAGTATTTTGTTATTTACTAGGGTATACTAATTAATTGAGTATAAATTTAATTTAATAAGATTAATACAACACCTGTGTCACCAGTTTGTGTAGGTAAGTAACTGAGTTGGATGATAAATGTAGTAGGTAGGTACATTACAAAATAGGACCTTAGTACATTGATATAATGATAAATGTAGTAGGTAGGTACATTAGAAAGTAGTACCATAATACATTGATATAAAATTCTAGATTTTAGATCTACATGCTATGTATAAAAAGGTCGAAAACTTCATGATACTACGCTTGACACGAAGCTTGGGTCAATCGATATATAGGTACATTAAAAATGTATCGGGTATTGCCACCGTATAATAACTTCTATATAGCTACAATATACGCCCCGAATAACCCGGATTTTGGACAAAAGTTTGTTATGTATTCACCGTATAGTTATGGCCTGACCTCATTATGTTTAATTTTTCATGGTGATTGAGTGTCAATAGTTTTATTTTTTAGCTATTTAGTTAATCGTAATCTATTGTTCAGTATTTTTTTAAAGATACAAATCAAATAATATGGATTCAGTAAAGCTTGTTTTTATAATTTATAGGCATAGCTTTGACCACCGTCTTGTTATGGCTGTCTTTTATGGGTTAAACCTGTAACTGATCGACTCCACTTTTGATAGAGACACCACGATGTCAGTTCATCGTAGATACTATTCCTACTACGTACTTATTTTAAAGTAATTTAAATAGATTAATTTGAGTTTCAGATGTCCACTATGTTTACTTTGTTTTAGCTTGATATTGATTTGTCTAGTTCTTACTGACGTGAATGTCACGCGTGTAAGCGAGACGAAAGTTTTAAATAATTTTAAACAATAGTTTCTGTTTAGTACTTCTGTCTCGTACAAACAGTTATTTAGCTTTATCGAGAGTTTATGATTAAGGGGGTAATTTGTAATGTTAATTTATTTTAATAAAAAAGCTGCCTTCATTTGCTTGCTAACGACATGAATTAATATACGAGTAAGTGCCTATAATTATGTTATATGGTGTGCTGCTATCAAAACTTATCGGTCCTCTAACAACTAGCAATATAAGTCCAACAACAGTTTATTTGGTACAATGTACGGTCACTCTGGCTCTAACTACTACTTGTCACGCCATCGCCACCATGAAACATTTATCCAGCACGAAAATCCAGGCGCAGTGTTGTTAATTTATGTTGTTACCTAATCAAAACGTTATATCTGAAAATTTAATTGAGGTGCAACGTTCCAAACTAATATTTAACTAATATTTTTATATTTAAACGCTAGGGATGGTTTGACCGATTGTGATCATGCAGTATGATGATCACGAACTTTAAAACATGCATGAATTTATCATAAATCTATAACAATATTATAAAGAGGAAAGATTTGATTGTTTGTTTGTTTGCATTGAATAGGCTCCGAAACTACTGAACCGATTTGAAAAATTCTTTCCCTGTTGGGAAGCTACACTATCTCCGGGTGACATAGGCTATATTATGTTTTTAAACAAAATAGAGATTCTTACTAAAACTCTAATAATGTAATACAAGGTGTAAAAAAATAACCTAAAATATTCTTTACATAGCGTGTGCTGCGAATACTATTATACCCGTGCGAAGCCGGAGCAAGCCACTAGTCATAAATATACTAGATGCGTCCCACCTCGCTCGCAACACACACGTTTTACCGAAATACCTCTTAATTTTCCGGAATGAAAAATATTATATTGATCTCGGTAGGGTAAGTAATCTGTGTGCAAAATTTCAGGCAAATAGGTTCAGCCATTTCAGCTATACAAATATATAAACAAACAGACAAGGTTTTTATCAAAAAGTAGGGAAGGGGTTTTACCAGAAATCACTGTTGGAAAAATCATAGTTATGTTCGAATTTCAAAAGCTCTATTTGTTATCAAAATGCTATTACAGAAAAACATGCTACTTATGTACATGGAATAAACCACAGACCTAGAATAATTTGGTACTCAAATACACAAAAACATTTCTACTATTCTGAGATTCATTAACGTTATTGTTATTTTGCTATGATGAGAACATCTAAACTCTAAACAAGTGAAAATACAAAACAACCTGGGTTTAATAATAGTTCGTGCTTCACACAGTTCCCACTAAACTAGGTTTATGGTGAAGTTTCTAGTAACAGTTAGATTAGAGACGAGTATAGTAACGACCGCCTTGATGCGCTCGACCCGGATCGCCGAAAGTGACTACGACCAAACCTCATAAAATTTTATTTATTGCACGCAAGGCAAGGTGTTTCCTGCGTTACTGTTGAAGCTGTAAGAGTTTATTGGCGGCTATTTCGGGAATTGCATATAAATTATTTTTATCATTTAAATATAGAGTATTGTATTTTTAATCTCAAATGAACTAATCAAAGATTTTGTTCGTAGGTACTGTTATGAACAAGAAGACATGACGTTTACGTTGGGTGTAATAATAGCTTGGTTATGAAAGTCTAACGTTGATGTTTCAGTCATAGACTTATTAAGAGTAACGAAAATATTCTAGGTCTGCGGTTTAGTCAAGAATGTTTTTTTTATGAGAACGAATGACGTGAGGAGCTAGTCGTTCACCTGATGTCTTTTGTTTTTCTTAAATAATTATTTTATTTTGCCTAATATTATTACTTTTATTGCTGTGTAAGTATATGTTTTAAAATGGAGTTTATTGGCGGCTATTTTGGAAATGATATAATTAATCTCTATGTACTTATTAAAACGGTTTTAAGTGAGCAGCCGCTAATTAAAACCAAAATTAGATATCTACTCCAAACGTATACTTCCACTCAAAGACTTTGTGAACCAGGCTAATGCTTAAACTGTATTTCAATTGCGGTTTAACTGTTATTGAAAGCGTTTCAAGAGACTTGTTACACGCATTTATCTTATATCTATTCAAATTGAATTGAAAATCTAACCGTTCTTCACGTTTCCATTTACCTACTTTTAATTAAGCAATTTGGTTCATTCAATTGCTTAAATAAAAGTAGGTAGTTAGATAGCAATTAGAAAGCTTAGCTATCTGCTGGGGCTTGGAGTCGAGTAACAGCATACTAGTATATTGCCTATGAGACTGTTAGTAAAGTATTACCTTATATCCAAGCGTTTTATGTTATCTTCAGCACAGATAATATAATACTATACAGTTAGCTTTTATTATTCGAGCTATACATAAACCGCTACTTTACAGTTAGCCTGGCTTGCAATTTCACCACACTTGCGTTTTATCGTTTGTCATGTATAACTAAGTCACCTATATCTAAGTACATTTTTTCTTTTACCACATCTTTTTAGAATTTAAAGCGGACAGTAACAACCGCATTCAACCTATTTATTAGGTTACTAATCAGTAAATAATAATGTACGTACTGAAAAATATTTAATTTAATAAAATTGTATCGCTGACTGTACCTATACTATATACGTTTAAAAATACATCAAGTAATTTTTTGTCCAATGTATTATTTAATTTTAATTACGATAAGTATTTCAGGAGGTATTTACGCGACTGCATTATTTGAAAAGGGCATCAAGCGTAACTAACCTGTATTAGTCTAGGCGCCGGAAAGCCCTTGTTCATTTATTTCCAACGGACTCCTTTTTGGGGCAGGGTGAGCTTGTGTGATTGATGCCTTTTCAAAGGTGAGCTGGATTGAACTGGTTCAAGCTAAAGGGTAGTTAATGGCGCCACTTGGACTACGACAGTTGACAGTTACGAGGGCCTAATTGCTCATTATTAATGTAGCACGATCCCGATGTCATGTCATGACATATTAAATGTGGAAAACCCCGACTCCTGTAGGTTAGCTCTCTGATTTCTATTTTCTATTAAACAGCCGTTGTATTTAAGGTTCGTTTTCGACTGTTTTCTAGATTGGGATTGAATCTTATTACCAACGCCGGGTGTTGTTATTGAATCCACTGTTCTCATCATAAATAAACAACCAGGGAAATAAGAACAAAACATCTATAAAATAGAAACGTACAATTCAGATTCAGGATTTCTCTGACAAGTACAAGTGTTGTGTAACTTGTGTATGACCATTTTTGATTGCTTTGAAACCTTAGTTTAGATTAAAGGATAACAAAAAATCAATCAGGGTTATTCTTTTGCAATTCCTGTTTTTAAAAACACACTAGGTATACCTACATGTCATAGCAACGTTTCTTATCATACCCATTTGCACAACACGACATAATATAATAAGAAACATTTTAAATGGCAATTTTCAAATGTTTCTGAGCAGCAGATGACCGGTACCACGTCATTCTACACTTAAAATAAGGAATGCAAATACAGGCCCATTAGAGCGTACAGTACATACACGGTGACCTGCTATAGGTAAAGCGATAACTACTATGAAGCAATCGATCGCACAAACAAAGCCGGTTTACCATGTCGCCCTTTAATGGCGTTTACTCTAGAAGGAGACATTAGCAAGCTCGTAGTAGGCTAGGTTTAGAGTAGGTACTATTAGCCCTTTTAGTCTTTACTCGTCATCAACTCTTTTGAACTACTATTTACCTTGTACAATTTTTTTAGAGGACTATCTATCATTTAACCATGGCCCGTTTTCTCGACGGAAAATGACAATATAATCGGAGGTGTAGCATGCTAGCTAAGTATGTACCTATGACCACTATATGTCGATCGACACCAAAATATTGTTTTACTTATGCTTATGCTTATTTATGCTAATATTATTCTTCTACTTCCTTCGATGGCGCATGGGTCGGCGACAAAATAATATGACTTTGTTTTTTTATTATACTGTCCAGTATCTTTCAAACCTCCTCACCTTTATATATACACTAGCTTTTGCCCGCGGCTTCGCACGCATGTATTATGTTATTTCTACGTTTAGGTAGTCTAATAATAGCTTAGTTCATGCATTTCCTCTATACCAAATCACAAAATCCACAAAAAAATTTCGAAGCTCAGCACGTATTACCAGATTAGGTAGCACACGTGTAAAAATGTTGTTTAGGTTGTAGGTAGGTATGGCTTTTCACGTGTCATCAGATCACGTACACATTGATAAAATAGTGGGTTAGAAACTGCAAATCATATGTATGTACCTACTTAGACCTACCTTATACTTAGCCGTTAGTTTTTTTTAATATACTGTAGATCTAGGCATCTAACGAATAAAAGTTCTATGGTATACATACATACCAGTGATACGTTCGATCTTTTCCTTGTCATTTTCACTTCAACAGATTGTTCTTGTGTTTTCACCATATAAACCGTTCAAGTCTTGATAAGAGGTTCCAGTAAATGTTGTTTAGGTAGTAGGTATACCTACTTAAGTACTTACCTATTATTTAGGCAGTTTAGAAAAACACAAAACAAACACACATTGGTCAGTTTTTCACATCCGCGCGCTTTTTATTACCATTTATTTACCACATATTTTTTTTACTTTCATAAGTTTGACTCCATACGAATTGAGTATTTAGCCAGTGTCAATAATAAGACGATGATGACTTTTTTTTAAAATATTTTATTTGTAACGCCTTAAACGCTTTTTTGTACTGTTATGTTACAAACTGTGAAATAAATTGAATTTGAATTTGAATTTGAGGTAAGATCACTTTGTTGTCCGTCTGTTTGTCTTTCTAAATATCTGTCGAGACCATTACTTATTTTAGGAATAACGAAAAGAATTAAGCTGAAATTGATATCTATGATCAATTAATTCAAATACGGCTATCATCATAATCATCATCATCATAATAATCATCATCATCAACAACAACATCCTGAAGACGTCCACTTTCAAAGACCTTTCTTCTTCTTGCCAAATTCTAATAAACTTTACAACTTGTCCGTAGAGCCAAGCAATTACCACTAATAAAGAAAAAAGAAGTTTAATTTCTGATTGCATATATACACCCAAAGATATAATTAACCTTCTTGGAGCAACCGAGTAACCAATAATTTTTACTCTAACCTGTGGTTTGTCCCAAATAGAATATAACTGCTTAGTTTGTTAATTGAAGCCCACAGGCCTAAAATATTTTAACTATTAAAACTCATTTACTTACGTGAAAGAAGAAGAAGAAATCAAAATCAAACGTTACACGCCCATGTTGCTAATTCGAGGATCTTACCATAAAGTATAATTATACTTACCTATATCTAAGTACCCGTAGAGTATAGACTAAAAGCATAGAGAGAACTTCATTATCTGTCAAGCGTACCACTTTTTTGGACACTTTTTATAAGAAGTGGACACTTTGATGTGAATGAGTCTGACAGATTTGTATAGAAAAACCTTAGAGTATAGACTAAAAGCAAAGAGGGATCATCAAAACGATAGTATATTTGTACTGCTCACACGTATCGCTACGTCAGTGGCGACGGAAAGAAACAAACATACGATATTAGCTACACTTGCAAAATTTCACCGTACCATTTTTTCGACTCGATTCAACTGTTTTTTTCTGTTTGACTTTTCGCAAGCGTAGCTAGTTACTTTATGTTTGTTTCTTTCCTTCGCCACTGACGTAGCGATACGTGTGAGCAATACAAATATAATATCGTTTTGATGGATATCTCTATGCTTTCAGTCTATACTCTAAGTAAGTACCCTTTTAAAACATTTTTCATAAAATATTTCGTATCATTGGCTAAGTACAAATGTCGTCTAATGCCAAAATAAAAAAAAACATCTACTTTCACACTATTAATATTTGTTGGTATATGTATCTATTTAATTAACTTCTAAAATGCTAAACAATCTGTAAAAATATAAATAGGAAACCTATAAAATGTTTTGATTCTCTTAGAGTAGCGGTACTAATATTACTCTTTGGTCATATCCATTCACAGAGACTTTTTCTTTAATCTTTGCATCCAGATAAACATGTGGCACAGAGTGTAGTCGATTGTTTTTTTTTTCTAATCTGTGACAATATGTGGTAACTTACAACCACAGCTTACAACTTAGCGTTATGGCTGAAACAGTAGCCAACTTAAAAAAAAACTTACCTAAAACCTTTACCTAAAAACCTAACTTAGTAACGTACCTAAAACCTTCCCATTCATTCAATAACGCATTTAAAAATATTGATAGACAGAGAAGAGTTAGTTGTATGAAACGTGAGCTACACTTATACATGTAGCGCACGTTTCATACAACAAACTCTTTTCTCTATGGGAGTCCCATCTCTTCAGCGTAAGCGGTTATTTTCTCTTTGCTTACTATAAGTAACCAAAAAAAAAAACCATCAATCGGCCATGTTGTTTAAAACTCCGATTCGTTCCGCAATGAAATCTTAATAATTGTCATCAATTTTTTTTGACGATATTGCAATTTTAATATATCCTATGTTAAGCGCCGGTTATTTCTAAGCATATTAGTAAAAACCGCATGAAAATCCGTTCAGTATTTTAGGAGTTCAGTCATAACAAACAAACAAACAAACAAATAAACAAACAAACAAACAGACAAAGTGTTTAAAAAGTGGCTTAACGTGATCAGCGGCTAATTTTAAGCCAACCTGTGTAATTTTTTTGTTGATATCTTGCAATTACAGACTTTTTTATCTCTACAGTTTTATTATATGTATAGATAAATATATACTAAACAAAAGGATCCAAAAGAGACAGTTAAAGTAGACTTACTGGTGCCCTACTGCCGCAGTACCAGTTAGTCTATATTATACGCAGTATCTAGCTAGGGTGTCAACCCCACACAAATTAGAGAGTATCAACCCTGAAGAGGGTCGCGTCCTTAAAATGTGTTTTTGATTCCTCTTTACATTGATAATGATGACAAAATCAATATAGTAAATGTAGATGTACAATTACATCTACTTTTAGTATATTAATTTTGTTTTGTCAGTACCGGGTCCTGACGTTCAATTTAAGTAATATAAACATTTTACGAAAATAAAATGTTAAAAATGTAAATTACTGTAACATTAATTTTGGTTGCTTGTCATTACAGACACTCTGTATAAGCAACATCATAATAATTATAATTTCATGCCTGCTATTCGCTTCTCTATCTGAGAATGCCTATGCATAGACCTACTTATGACACGTAATATTTGTACAAGAAAAGTTAGTAATTTTTATTAAATATAAAATGTGAAGAATTAAACAGGTTTTTAAAACATATTTCTTTATAGACTGGAGCATTTGGAATGGTGTATAAGGTCAGCGCAGCCAGTATTCAGTCCAAATGAGTTTGTAGTAGGTATAGTGCAGCTAGTACCATTTAGTAGAAATTTGTATGATTGTAAAAGAATAAAAAACACGCAGATAAATAGGTATTTTAGGTATGCAGTCAGGTATATCGTCCGTGACATTGAGCTTGATAACAACATGTCCCTAAACGAGGGCAGAAAGACGCAATTTTTAGCATTTTTAAAAGTCAAGATTAGATTAGTGATTAGGTAGTATTAAAATTAGGCTATTGTTACTTTTACTCGCGTCGCAACCGCATAGCTTGTTAACCTTAGTAGTTGTATTGAAATAGAATCTATTGAAAGCATGTGCCTGTACGTACGTGTCTATGAAAGAAATAAATCGATAGATAAATGAAAGTAGCCATGACGAGACGATTTCCTTCTACAATACGCCTTGGAATTCCGTATAGCGTCTATTAATCTAATTTGATGTAATTTAGGTAGCTACTTCAGGTCGTGGGTCAGACAGATGTATTATTAAGACCAGTTTAGAACAAAGGAGGGGATGGGAAGAAGCAACACTTTAGATTACTTACGAGGTGATTTAGAAGTTTTTAATATGATTCAAGACTGCCTACCTAAAGTACCGTTAAGTACATTAAATTATTTCTATAGGTACTTATATTGAAAAAAAAACAGGAGCACCTCTTAAACTTCTGTTTATTCTTCATTTTTCAATATACATTCTAACTTTTCACTAGCAAGAAAAAAGAGCAAGAGACGTGCACGAATCGCAAAGTTTTAATATACCTCGTATATAATTCGGGTCTCCATAGGACTAAGTGAATAGGGTCTTCATACACCTTTGACTGCATCGTCACCTAACATAAGGTGAGTATGTTGCGGTCAAGGATTAGCTAGCTATCTGTATACATATAAAAATATTGAAAACTCTAAGAAACTATATGTGTCCATTTTGAACCAAAAATGCAGTTCACCTTCAGTATATCTGAATCAAGACAACCTATATGCATACACACTCCACAGGTTCATTCTACAATCTAAATTGATTTTATCGATGTTTACATAAAACTTTAAATTGCCAAATTTAATATAAAGTCGATATTATAGATGATCACTGGTTTAACTTGATATGATAAATTGATAATTATGCGGATATACTTATCCCAGACCTTTTTTTGTACCAATAAGCGTGTGCTATAGAAACGTTTTTCTTGCTTTCGAATGTTAAATCTCGAGTTCGAAATATTATTTTATTTGGGCCATGGGCAAGACATGGGCGCCGATCTATGTACTTCGTATGCCACAATCAATATTTAACGTTCTCTCAAGTTCCACATTATCCTAGAATTTATCCTCCAGCTCGAGCAAAAAATTAATCAATGAAAGAACAGAAACAAGGATCAAATGACCAAAAACGGGACCAAGGAACTCTTCCAAGAAAACACTGAAGCGGAAAATGATTAGTAAAATCGATGAGATTTCCAATCAAGGTGAAGGCTACGATTAGCTGAGCACATGACCGTTGCAGACTGGCATTGACAGACACTTTCGGAGAGACTGCAACTAAATGTATTGACTGTTCAATAGGGATATACAACTATTGCGACGGCTCGCCGCTCGTCCCAGGATCAGAGCTACATCTTGTGTTTTCGGTTCTGTGAACCCGACTTACATTTTACAGTATAAGTACTTGTAGTGTTATATAGAAATCACCAAAATATAAGTAGGTACATTTTAGAACCCGACGGAGTGTCAACTATGCCATCTGCATAAATGGGAACAGTCTATTGCTAGTATCTAGATAATAATTATACGGGTATTGATAGTTGATGAAGAAAATTAAAAAGAAGATAGATAGATAAACTCTTTATTGAAACTCACAAATCATTAAAAACTAAGAGAACAAAACTTAACAAAAGTGTAACAATGGGTGGTTTTATCGCTCAAAGCGATCTCTTGCAGACTACCTACAAGAACCTAGAAGAGTATTCTGCTTTGTGATACTTACCTCTCTTAGCCTTCTGTAGGCCTATGGGCGAGTATTGTAGTAGTGTACTCGTGCATAACAAAAACTCGTCAAGCGATCATCACAAGACACGCATCTAGTACAATAAAAATTAATGGAATGGACAACGACGCCGACGTCTACGATAGAGTTCAACAGACTTTTATTCATTGTTACGAACTCAGTTACAATATTGATGGTGTCCCGCAGCTTTTAGCTCTCTAACAGACCTATAACTCAATGATTACTGTGGCGTGAGTAGAGTTTTGAGACGGTTCGGTGCAGTCACGAGAAAACCGCGCAGTGAGACGAATTCATTTACTTGGGGACGATTTCCAACGGAGCGATCGATCAGAAGTTCAGTAATAACAACTCTCGATAACGACTGCTTAGGGTTTTATGGGAATTTTATGTAATTCAGCATAGCAAAGAACACTTCATCTATATTTTAATGTTTTTGATTAAGTGTGGAACTAAATGTAGATAACACAAGCGAATGCATAGCTATTCACTTTAAGAAAACGAAAGTGGTATGTTAAAACTACACTCAAATAATACCTAGATTGTTCACTACCAAATCCAAGGTTTTTTTTTTTTACAGTTACAGGTACAGTCACAGTAAAATGATTCATTGTTATCAATTGTTCCAAGATGGATTTCTTAGAATAACTGATGTAATAATAGGTGCTTATCATAGATTTAAATCTTAGGCCTGTCCTTACGAAGTAATATATATGTCAATGGTCAACCTTTCACAGCACAACTGGACATGTTTTCTTTGTAACACTCGACCGATCTCGTCTAACTTACATCACAGACTGAGCGCTAGTGTATGCCAATCTGTGAACTTGGCTCACACTTTGAAGCGACGTTTTAACCTGTCATCAGGCCTGTCCTTACGAAGTAATATATTATGTCTACGGTGCTTATATATAGAATGTCTCTAAGTTATTATTATTTCTATAAGTCTTAATCAGTGTATGTATGACCTAATCGAAATTGTATCATTTTCTTATCTTTAAACAGGTGTATTTAGTGCTATTGTCTCTTCAGCAGTGCAATTAAGACAGTAAAAACCGAGAGGATAAGAGAAAAACCCGGACAAGGTCTGACAAGTGACAATGTTACAATACAATGTTACAATGAGTAGGTATCGCTCCGAATACCTCGTAAGCTATGAATACGGGCATGATCATCATCCACGTCGTAATATTGTAGGCAAACTATACCGTCTTTGGAAGAAAGTCGTTAGTGAAAAGTCTATTACGGAGTTTAAAGAATTTGGCCTAATCATTAATTTATTTGTCATTTGTCGTCATCAGTCATCACCCTTCTGAAAAGCCGTACTTTACGGTGCATATACTTGTAATTAATTACTATGAATCACAAATTTCAAGCGATGGCTAAAGTATTTCGTTATCCCTTCAATACCATTGACCTATTTCTAACGCTAGTTTAGTTAGGTATTGTCACGAACTGTTTTCCTTCCTCAACCGAACACTTGTTTTGTTATTTTGATATTTTGGGGAAAACAAATACAAGAAATTATGTTGGAAAATAAAATAAATATGGTAATATTTAAGCTACGGCGATGTTTTAAGAATATTTACAAAAACTCAGATACATGTTATTCTCGAAAAAAATACTCTACAAAGTGTAGGTACTTACATATACAAATTGTAAAAAAAATGATAAATTATAAAAATATTTCAAAGTTAGATGTGAGTATTGTAACGGTACGGGGTCCCGTTTACATTTATAAAATAGGTTTCTTTAACAGTAAATAATATTAAAAATAACTTACGTACTGTAGCTAATCGTTACTGAAGAAAACTATTCAAATAGTATGATTAATACACCACTATTCTTTAATTATTAGGAAAAATGTGAAAATAGTTATAAAAACATCATTATTTCTAATAAAGCTAAGTTACAGTCTATTAGCAGGATTAGAGGAATGGTTTAAACAAACTGATCGTCAATTGTTTATTCTAAGATCATATTTTCAGCTGAAGTCGAGTCCACGTGGAGTGGTCCACGTGGAGTGTGATCTCAGTACTTAGTAGTAGGAACTAGTTCGACCAATCAGAGAGAAGAATAGCAAATCTAGATGGTCATGAGATGTATGAGAAATGTAGGTCCACGTGGACTACGGAGGTTCTTGACCAATCAGGAAGGAGAATGAAGATTTTGAGATGTGACGAAGAGCTGTGATTGGTTGCTGGGAGCTGATGAAGGAGAGTTCCAGAGTTTAAAAAGCAGATGTAGGCGGGAAATCGGGATAGTCTCGGTCGCGCTTTCTTGGAGTAATTAACCAGGAAATTCTTTTAATTGTTTTAAGTAATTAACTAAAGAAATTGTCTTTAGTGGTTCGGTTTGGGATAGTAGTTCCCTTTACGGTTTCGGTAGTGCCTTTGGATTGCAGTGCTGATTGGATTGCAGTGTTTATTGGATTGCAGTGGTAAGGACTTGGATATTAATTCGTGAGTAAAGTAGACATTTTAGTAATTAATGAGATTTTAGCTAGGAAAGCTGCATTTACTAAATATTTTCAAAGGTTTTGCTCATATTAAGAATGTTCATATATTTCTTTGATTGAAATTTTATCAAATCGGTTAGAGTCGAATTATAGTATTTGATTCAAGGTTTTAATTTGACTAATTACTGGTAAAGAGGGAGCACCTGATTTCATATTGTATATTGATAACTTACTTCTTACGTGGTTTCTAGGTTTTATGAATGTCTGAATATAGACAATAATATTACTGGGTTTTATTATGCAATAATATAAGATTGATTTAGAGTAACACATATTTCTAAAGATATTCATCTATTTTTAATAGCTACTCAATGGCTTGGATAACCTAAGACTGCAACATTTGCAATTAATTAGATTTATTCCACGGTTGGAATATTTAACTGAGACAACAGTTATTATTTAGCTAATAGCTTTCAGTTGTCATTTGGAGCGGGAGTCTCCGAAAGAATACCTAAATTCCAAGGGGAATGCGGGATCTTTCAAATGCAGCTTGAGAGTTAATGGCTGGATCGACGGTTAATATTAGGAGCGAGAGACTCCGAAAGTATACTTAAATTCCAGAGGGAATGCGAGATCTTTCTTATACAGCTTAAGGGTTAATAGTTGTTTTCTTCTTCATCTGATAGAAATCAGTGATCAGTCTGGGATAGACAGATTAATGAAGTAGCGAGAGTCTACATTTTATATCATTATAACTATGTGTTGAACTAAATCAACTTATATGTAAATAATCTAGTTTGGAAAGTATTCCAAGCAGTCAAAAGAGGGAGTGTTCCCTGACTGCTATTTATTGAGTTATATACTTGTATAAATTATGAGATTTAATATAAACCGTTTTTGCTCACTCTATTTTAGAAGAGTTCATGTTTATTTATCTGTATTGAATTGTAGAGATATTGTGATTCTGGATTAATAGAGTCTAGGCACCCAGCCTTCAAACTTGGGACAGTGGAGGTACCCACCCTTCTAATATGGGACAGTTGAGGAATCCAGCCTTCTAACATGGAAGTTGAAGGGTGGTACGGAATGGTTATGAGGGGAGGTTTGGAGACCATTGGGGGAAACCCCTAAAACCTTTTGTGTAATCCAGCAATGTATTTTTACAATAAATACAGGAAATAAGGATGCTACATTGTTTATTATACATTCTCTATGTTTTCCAGAATAAATTCCGATATTTTCTATTTGGTAGAAAATGTAGGCCTTTAGGTCATCTTCAGTCTAGGTATTAGGTTAAGAACTAACTTATTTCGATGTTCAACTTATAGGTCGATTATATCGCAATTTTATGTATAGTGATTGGGTAAAGGGAATGTTTTAAATAGGGCGTAGCTAGGGTTACGAAACTCGTAGACAATTCGTAGCTCTTGGATTTATTTCTTACTGAATTATTTTAGGCATAATTTTATTTGTACTACTCTCAAGGTAGAACTTTAATATACATATTTATATCTAAATTCAAAGTGAAATATCGTTAAAGGTTGTACTATAATTGTTTACAAGAAATTCATACTAATTATTTAATCGGAAAAACATAATTTAATTACCATTTAAAAATACAATTGAAAATAGCTTTAATTACGATATTAAAATACAGGTATTGATAATTAGTCTTTTATTCAATCTATCACGTAGGGAATAGATTTATAGGTTCTTTATTATGCTTATACTTATTCGCTACTTGGGTATAATACGTTCACAGCGGAAGGTTTATCCACTAGACGATCATTTGGCCAAAATAAAACAGAAGCACATCGTTGCTAATTAGGTAAATTAGGATTAGTAGGTAATTGTAGGTATAGATTGGGGTAGGTAGTAGTTAGTTGTTGCATCCATTTAATTAAAGACAATTTTATATATTTATTTATATATATATATATATATTTGTAGATAGGAGGGGGGGTTACAATTTGGTATGCTGTTACCAGGATATGTTGGGGTACTACAGACTAAAACATAACATTTAAAAATTAAAAAGGGAAAGGTGTTTTAATTAGAGCAAGTTTTATAAAGTAGGTTAACATTTAAGAAGGTGCCTAGACTTTGTCTAGACACCAATTTGTTGTTCGTGAAAATGGACGAGAGTAAGTATAAGCATATCATTAGATTAAATTAAAATAACTACGAAACAATAGTACAAACGTAGGTAAAATAGATAACTTTAAATTTACTTTTATTTAGTTTAATACTTTTATATGAAAATCGTACGTCAATCTTTAGTTTAACCTAGGTGGATAAAACTATCATCAACGATGTCTGTCACTTTAGTTGTGGTTGGGTAATAGGATAATTATTTTAGAAAATTATAGAAAGTCATCAATAAATTTCCATTCAGCTATATCACTTTGAATCAGTTTCGGTGATAGGAAAATTAGTTTGGTTATTTACCTATTCCAATCTATCTCTATTGTTGGAAAAGGGGAAAGCGGTAAAAATTTTTAATTTAGCTCAATATCTAAGAGGTTTAAAGACTATTTATATTTTAAACTAGGTAGGGCAACATCTTAGTAACTTAAAAATATCCTTAAGGGGGTAAAAAACATATTTAAAGTATAGATACTATAAAATAAATTACCTTACATTACTCCAATATTATAAATGCAAAGGTGCAGGTGTATGTGTGCGGGTGTGTGTGTGAGTATGGTAGTTTGTATGAATTCATCTCTAACAGCTGAACGGATTTCGATGATTAGAAAGTATGTAGCTACTTATTTATAATTTTATTTTGGAAAAAGAATGAATATTTAGAACAGCAAGTGAAACCTCATGATGAAGCCAGTTAATTTATGTAAATTGTACATCTTTAGTATAGAAGGGTTTTAATAGGCATACTAAGTAGAAACAAATACGAATCTATAAGTAACTAAGCTTAGTAGTAAGTTAGGTCTAGGATTTCAGAATGATGCTAGGTTATTTAGGAATGCATAATTCATTATTCAGACTGGAAATTATGAATATTTTATTATGACAATAATCTAATTAAACTTGGTTCTATAGGATGTACTTACCAATGGTTAAAATTGGAAACTACCGATTAGAAAACGATTTAAATAATAAGGTTAGACAATTTTCAATAGCTGTGCTTTTAAAATGGAGTGAGTTGACACTTGACATACTTTATAAAAGGGAACTTAGTTTATTAAGTGCGATCAGCTATCATGTCGGTTCTTATTACCTATAGTGGTTTTAGGTTAATTATGTTTGTTTGTTTGTTAATATTTTAATCTAGCCATGATAAATAACATTTGTGTCTATTTTTTATAAGATTTCTAAATAAGCAATGTATATTTACGGGTTGCGAAAATAATAGTGTCAGGGAACAATATTGGATTCATTTTTATAACATGCCTTCGAATTATTCGAGACAGTTTCTTAGATGTTCAGGACGGTTTCATCTATCTAGGCAAGCGAACTCCATCTTAGGCTGCATCAATTACTTGATATCAGTCGGAATACCTAGCTTATAATAACATAAAAAGTAGATACTTATACAAATATTTAATTACTAAAATATAATATTTACATATTTACTAGTAAATTAACTAAGTTTTGTCACTATAGGTTCAATTGCAACAAAGTGGGTTACTCGTTACTAGAAAATAGTTTCGCCTGTTAGGTAAAATAGAAGTAATCGTGAATACATGGTAAAAGAAGTCACTATATTCAATGGTATCAGTTACATATTTTATGACAATAATAAGTATGCTAATCTTTTACCCACGTGAGACTAAACCTAACTGTAATTAAAATCTAATAAAATACAAAAAAAAAACTAAACGTATATCTTTCCTACGTATAGTATTACGTTGGGAATTGTAGTGCAGTTTAGGGAAAGATCACTTAGGACAGATACAAGTAGGTAGCACAGGGATGATGACGAACACTTTATTTATAATCACCTCTCGTAAGGGAGATACTACTAGAGTAACACAGGGATGATGATGATGAATATTTTATTTATAATCAACTCACATAAGAGAAGTACAAGTAGGTAGAGTAGCACGGGGATGATGATGAACATTCTATTTATAATCATCTCACACAAGGGATGTACAAGTAGGTAGAGTCATTTTGGGTTTTGTTAGTCCTAGTTAATCGGTTTAAAAAAATAAATAATGAGTAAGAAAGAATGTAACAAAGGAGCATTTTCAAAATTTTAGTTTACCTAGTGATATTAATTATTTTATGATATGACATGTTTGTTTTATGTAATAATTTGTATTAAATACAGATAGGTATTAGTCGTAAACAAAAATGAACGTAGACTCAACGTATTAACTACAGAATTGACGAATCATTTTAATACATGCTACATGTAATAACATGAAACAGTTATTAGTAAACAAATGACAAAAAGAAAAAAAAAAAAAACGTGAATTTTCTATTTTACTTGATTCTATGTATTTTATGAAAGTTATGCGAATTAGGCTTATTTAGGAATTGTTCTTTTAAATATAGGTGTATTTTAAGGTCTGGGGTCGAATACAAATCAACTAGGTTATGTTCTTAATAGATATTTCATTTTAGTTATACTGTAAGCAATTATTAGCTAAACTAAATGTAGGTATATAGGTGTTCAAACGAAACAAGCTTTACTGAGTTTTACATAGTAATCTTAAATGACTAAAATATGACGATGATAAATTAATGGTTGATGAATTTTATAGTTCAAAACAGATATAAGGCTATTAATTACGTAAACTGAGTAGTTGGACAAATTCATAGTTATACGAAATACAGGTATCACTAATTCTATCTCATAAACATTCAACCAAAGATACAAATTAATTCTTTTGTTCTCTAATCCCACAGAAAATTAAATAAAACGAGTTGAAAACTAAGATAAAATACAAGATCAATTGGGAATTGCTAAATTGCCAATCCTACTAATATTATAATTATAATGTGAAAGTTTGTGTGTGTACGAATGTTTGTTATCTTTTATCTCTGTAAGTTTCTACTGAATCGATTTTGATGAAATTTTAGCCTAACTGCGGAGGATTATCATATAGGACAAAGTTATATACAGGTGAAACTGTGGGGCGCTACCAGCCTATAATAAATGATAATAACAGAGTATTGGGGACAGTTGGTGATGATTAATAGGGTCGTTATCTATAGGGTTATTTGAGGCATTAATTTTGTAGTAATCACTTGTACACAAAAATGTTTATGATTTAATAGATCACAAACATTACAAAAATATAAGTATAAGGGGAAAATTTAATGTAATACATTCACACGTTTGTGGAAAGGGAAACGGACTAAACTGATTTGGGAAATGATAGTTAACTTAGGCTACTTGTAAGCTAAAGAAATTGTCTTAACCAATCTAATTATTACTGAAAGGAGTCGTAGGTATCTAAATAGGTATTTTATATTGGTTTGGAAGTAGAGGAAAACAATTTAAAATCTAAAAATCAACTTTTATTCATAAAGTAGTATTTTAAGTATGTATTTTAATAATAATAAAATATCTTGAATAAAAAAATAGAGTTTTAGTTATATTTATTTGAAATTAAATTTTTCCGTGCAAAAATCTGAAAAAGAGAATTAGATATTAAAAGATTTATAGGTAATTGTAATAAATATATTTTATGCAAAATTTCAGTTTAAAGTACTATAGAAAATTCAAGAAATTTAAAATCCAAGATCAGTCTAATAAATCAAATGAGAAACGAACATTGATGTGTTTATATATGACATAATAGAAAAAAACTTACTAATTTTGTAGGTCATCTAGGACATCTTCCAAGATAGAGTTAAGATCTGTTAGGTCCTAAAAATAAACAAAGTATTAAATAAAATAAGGAACAAACTAACGTATTAAATTGAAAAAAGTATAAAAGACATTATTTACCTCCGACAAAGTAAAGGTTGTAGATCTCGATACTGGAGTTGAAGGTGGGGGGCTAATAGGGCTCTGAAAATTTATAATTTAATAAATATTTGCAAAAATAAATAAATAATAATAATAATAATAAAACCACTTAAGGAAGGACTTACGTAGGAGGAAGTTGGAGGAGGTGAATGAGCTAATACATCAGATTCAGAAGATTGTGTCTGGCGGCTGGCATTTTCAGCATTTAATAGTAAATTTTCTATTTGATTTAACAAAGTGAGTTTAAGTTCTTTTGAAGTTGAAATTTGGTATAGGAATTGGATTTGCGCTTGTTGTAGGTGGGATCTATAAAAAAAGGGGTGAAAATTAATTTATGGAATGTTCAGATACGTTGGCACATGTACTACACTAAGAGATTATCTAGATAAAAAACGAACAAAATGTTTATAGCTACTTAGTAATGTTGACCTAGATAACATAAAGTGAGTAGAAAGGATTTAGGTGCCCAGATTGAATACCTACTTATATTAACTTTATATCGACCAACAAGTTTATAAACTATTTTTCATAAATAGTCTGAAGACTTCCACTGTTTAACATAGGCCTTTCAAACAGAGCACCACTTTGAGCGGCTGCTTACGACTTTCATCCATCGATTTCCCGCGATTTTCATCAGATCGTCGGTACAACTATTATGGGAGGATGGTCTGGTCTGATTCTTTTGGTTCATGATTAACTAATACAAATAAAACGTTTGGCCATATTGATGATAAACCGAGTTCCTTATCGACCAAATAATAAAAAGATACAATTAAAAGAAAGAAATATGTAAATTCAAATAGGTATTTAGGTATAGGGTACTAACCATAGGGGGCAGGAGAAAAGAGCGGTATTTGGTCACTTTTCTTTTAATATCGTTAATGCTTATGGTAAATTGAACTAGACCTTCGTACCGGGCCTTTAATCTATGTAGACACATACTAATAACTGTACATCATGAAATGGATGTTTGTCATCCTACAGTTGTGGATAATCTTTTAAAAGTTGTACGAATATGCTAGACATAATTATTATTTGTTTTGTTTTTTGTAAAGATGTTTTTCACTAATTTTACTTGAAAATTGCAAATCAACAGGACGGTATTGCCGCCAAAATTAAAAAAAAAGTAAATAATGGCCCAAGCAATTTGGTGTATTTAGCCACTATCAAATTTAGAATGTTCGTGTCAAATGAGTATATTACTAAGGAAAAGGTTTTAATCATAAATTAAGTAAATAAAATTGGAAAAGGGGTTTTCTTTGCAAGGATAGATAATGTATAATAGAAAACGTAGTTCTGGGAAAAATAAATTGAGTATTTAAGGATTAATGTTTATATTATTGAGAAAACTAATTTCATATTTTATGTTCCAGTAAAAGGGAAAATCACAACGCACAATGGAGCATGGAGTCGAAGAAAAGCACCGCGACAAATATTTTATTGTTTGTGATTAATATTTTCTTCTGTTTTCAGATTGATCGAGAGGTTATGGAAACAAGTAATATAAATAATAATTTAGAAAATCTTAGTTGTAGGTGTAATACAAGGAGGTTTTAAACTATCCATAACTAGTAATCAAAGAAGTTAAGGTTTCATGTTAACTAGTGTTTAAAAAGGTTCTAATGCTATATAAAAAAAAAACATATGTGATACCCCTATCACATATGTTTTGTCACATATGTCACAGGCCGTGCAGGTTTAATAGGACTTTTATTAGACTTACAATTTAAAATCTGGGGGTCGAATAAAAGCGGACTTATTAAATATTGCACTTGATTAGCTAATTACGATAAAGTCATATAAGTAGGAAATTGAATTCTTAAAATTCATGTAGGTAACTAAATGTGATGAATTTGATTTGTGATAAAACTTGGACAATATTAGGTATAGACGTAAACGGGGTCTTCGTACTAAGTGAGTAGATGAGTGGGTTTCATTTTAATAGCATACTCGTTCGCTATCATGAGCCGGTGGTTTTGATGTTTCCTGAGGTAGTAATGTATGACAATGAAAGAATGTTCTGTGAGTTACACGTTTAATATCTTTGTATGAATTGTGTGTGTATGTTTTATGTTCATTTGCTGGTTTACATGTGAAAGTTTCAAATAAACTCAAGGGCTGAGGGTAACAATAAAATCGAGACATGAAAGCGAGTTGTCAATTGCTGGGTTTTAACAACTACTCCACAAATGATTCAATATAAATAGGGATAAGGAGTTAGGTTAAGTCAGATGACATAATAGTCCCGTCAATAGTAAATATTGGGTTATATTGAATCTATACTTACACGCAACCTTCAGCGAATACGCAATTTTCCCCACACTTACATGCTCCAATCAAGACTTAGACTGATTTTAAAGTTAGCTTTAGTTGCTCAGACCCTGAGGAGTCATACGAGATTCTCAAAATTTGCTGAAAAGGGTTCAGGGTTAAGACTGACGCATGGATTAACGACCAGTCCTATTGATTTGCATGGAAGCTCATAGGTGGGAACGGTAGTTAATTGCTCTTCTAGCTGTTCGACTCACAACCGGATCCTGGATGTTCAGTTAATACCTTGTGAATATTGATTTCTTTTATGACGCACGGGCTTACTCTTCGTTGACTTTCTAAGATGTTTATTTTCTTGATTGGTTTAAATACACAGCACATATAGTAATGAGAGATTTAGGGCAAGCACACAGAGTGTAGTACACATAATTTATTTGTTGAAACTTGAATATTGACAACAGAGAATTAATTGCATTTTAGAGTAGCAAAGGGGATTAATTCAAAGAATACGTCATGTACAACGAAACGGTTGTGTTGATTATTAAATGTTTTGGTTAAATTTACTCCAATGCTGTCAACTAACAGCATCTTGTAAATTTAAGGGGTCGTCTGTAACGGTACGGGGTCCCGTTTACATTTATAAAATAGGTTTCTTTAACAGTAAATAATATTAAAAATAACTTACGTACTGTAGCTAATCGTTACTGAAGAAAACTATTCAAATAGTATGATTAATACACCACTATTCTTTAATTATTAGGAAAAATGTGAAAATAGTTATAAAAACATCATTATTTCTAATAAAGCTAAGTTACAGTCTATTAGCAGGATTAGAGGAATGGTTTAAACAAACTGATCGTCAATTGTTTATTCTAAGATCATATTTTCAGCTGAAGTCGAGTCCACGTGGAGTGGTCCACGTGGAGTGTGATCTCAGTACTTAGTAGTAGGAACTAGTTCGACCAATCAGAGAGAAGAATAGCAAATCTAGATGGTCATGAGATGTATGAGAAATGTAGGTCCACGTGGACTACGGAGGTTCTTGACCAATCAGGAAGGAGAATGAAGATTTTGAGATGTGACGAAGAGCTGTGATTGGTTGCTGGGAGCTGATGAAGGAGAGTTCCAGAGTTTAAAAAGCAGATGTAGGCGGGAAATCGGGATAGTCTCGGTCGCGCTTTCTTGGAGTAATTAACCAGGAAATTCTTTTAATTGTTTTAAGTAATTAACTAAAGAAATTGTCTTTAGTGGTTCGGTTTGGGATAGTAGTTCCCTTTACGGTTTCGGTAGTGCCTTTGGATTGCAGTGCTGATTGGATTGCAGTGTTTATTGGATTGCAGTGGTAAGGACTTGGATATTAATTCGTGAGTAAAGTAGACATTTTAGTAATTAATGAGATTTTAGCTAGGAAAGCTGCATTTACTAAATATTTTCAAAGGTTTTGCTCATATTAAGAATGTTCATATATTTCTTTGATTGAAATTTTATCAAATCGGTTAGAGTCGAATTATAGTATTTGATTCAAGGTTTTAATTTGACTAATTACTGGTAAAGAGGGAGCACCTGATTTCATATTGTATATTGATAACTTACTTCTTACGTGGTTTCTAGGTTTTATGAATGTCTGAATATAGACAATAATATTACTGGGTTTTATTATGCAATAATATAAGATTGATTTAGAGTAACACATATTTCTAAAGATATTCATCTATTTTTAATAGCTACTCAATGGCTTGGATAACCTAAGACTGCAACATTTGCAATTAATTAGATTTATTCCACGGTTGGAATATTTAACTGAGACAACAGTTATTATTTAGCTAATAGCTTTCAGTTGTCATTTGGAGCGGGAGTCTCCGAAAGAATACCTAAATTCCAAGGGGAATGCGGGATCTTTCAAATGCAGCTTGAGAGTTAATGGCTGGATCGACGGTTAATATTAGGAGCGAGAGACTCCGAAAGTATACTTAAATTCCAGAGGGAATGCGAGATCTTTCTTATACAGCTTAAGGGTTAATAGTTGTTTTCTTCTTCATCTGATAGAAATCAGTGATCAGTCTGGGATAGACAGATTAATGAAGTAGCGAGAGTCTACATTTTATATCATTATAACTATGTGTTGAACTAAATCAACTTATATGTAAATAATCTAGTTTGGAAAGTATTCCAAGCAGTCAAAAGAGGGAGTGTTCCCTGACTGCTATTTATTGAGTTATATACTTGTATAAATTATGAGATTTAATATAAACCGTTTTTGCTCACTCTATTTTAGAAGAGTTCATGTTTATTTATCTGTATTGAATTGTAGAGATATTGTGATTCTGGATTAATAGAGTCTAGGCACCCAGCCTTCAAACTTGGGACAGTGGAGGTACCCACCCTTCTAATATGGGACAGTTGAGGAATCCAGCCTTCTAACATGGAAGTTGAAGGGTGGTACGGAATGGTTATGAGGGGAGGTTTGGAGACCATTGGGGGAAACCCCTAAAACCTTTTGTGTAATCCAGCAATGTATTTTTACAATAAATACAGGAAATAAGGATGCTACATTGTTTATTATACATTCTCTATGTTTTCCAGAATAAATTCCGATATTTTCTATTTGGTAGAAAATGTAGGCCTTTAGGTCATCTTCAGTCTAGGTATTAGGTTAAGAACTAACTTATTTCGATGTTCAACTTATAGGTCGATTATATCGCAATTTTATGTATAGTGATTGGGTAAAGGGAATGTTTTAAATAGGGCGTAGCTAGGGTTACGAAACTCGTAGACAATTCGTAGCTCTTGGATTTATTTCTTACTGAATTATTTTAGGCATAATTTTATTTGTACTACTCTCAAGGTAGAACTTTAATATACATATTTATATCTAAATTCAAAGTGAAATATCGTTAAAGGTTGTACTATAATTGTTTACAAGAAATTCATACTAATTATTTAATCGGAAAAACATAATTTAATTACCATTTAAAAATACAATTGAAAATAGCTTTAATTACGATATTAAAATACAGGTATTGATAATTAGTCTTTTATTCAATCTATCACGTAGGGAATAGATTTATAGGTTCTTTATTATGCTTATACTTATTCGCTACTTGGGTATAATACGTTCACAGCGGAAGGTTTATCCACTAGACGATCATTTGGCCAAAATAAAACAGAAGCACATCGTTGCTAATTAGGTAAATTAGGATTAGTAGGTAATTGTAGGTATAGATTGGGGTAGGTAGTAGTTAGTTGTTGCATCCATTTAATTAAAGACAATTTTATATATTTATTTATATATATATATATATATTTGTAGATAGGAGGGGGGGTTACAGTATGACCTAAAATGTTTTAGGCAAATCAATAATAACCCTGTAACCTATAGCTTTACAGCTGACTGTACTTGTTTTTCAATTTTTCGGTGGCGCAATTTACCCTGGCAAATAGCAATAAAATGACGTCAAGAACCAAGTCATTACGTTATCTGAAATATGTTTATTAGTTTAGAGTTTAGCTCATCATACCTACACTTAATAGGTAAATTGCCTGTTGTACCTATACTGCGCACGAGTTTTTAATACCTACTACCTGTACCTATAGTAGTAAGTCACGATATTTCACAATATGTATTAAAGTTGTCGCCACGAAAAAGAAATTAGGTCTCAATGCCAATGCATTAGAAAATTTTCTACGATAGTTAATAGAAAAAATCACATTTATCCAGCTATTACGTATTGCGTCATCACTTACCATCAGGTGAGACAGTGGTCAAATGCTATGCCTATAAATTGTAAAAAAAATAAAAAAAATAGGTATTATAAATAAATAATATAGAGCAGCTATTTAACAAATACCCAAGACCTAACTAGAAAAATAATATAGTGAATACAAAAAGGAGTAGCGACGATTCACATGTTAAAACTAATAAACTAGCTTTTGTATCACAAAATGTTCGTTAAAACCGGTGCAAGGAAATCGGCTATTATATTTTCTCACTGCACACTCTCTCATGAGACTGTATGGAAGTAAACAGTCTCATACGTTATACCACTGTATAAAATATATGTATAATAGTACTTTATAGTACTACGTTAGTTATACTGAGTATTCCAAGAAACATAGATCAAAACGAAACTTTAACTAAGGAACCATCTATATGGAAAAATAGTTCCGCAAAAGCTAGAACCCAAAAAAGATGTTGTGTTAATACCCATTTTATTACCAGTGAAACAGGCTGTCAATACAAAATCACAGAATATACATACAAGGGGATGGTATTTAGCTTTGGTATATAGCTCTCAAGGTCCATTGCTTTCAGTTTCATTTCTTGGGGCAGCCTGTATATCTTCTTCAATATCCATTAGTTAAATTGGTTGGCAGTGGCACCAAGCAGTAAACAGGCAAGTTATCGGCTCCAGTAACGAACACTAATCAAATTAATGAACAAAGCACTGGTTATGTCATAACACTCAGAACGCTGTGTACAACGTCGGATCGCATATACATATAGAAACCTATACATTTCCAGATATCACACCATCAGCCGGAAGACATCCACTGCTGAACACAGGCCTCCCTCATAAAACGCCACTTTGGGCGCTTTACATAGGGTTTATCATAAATCACTACGTTTGTCAGGCGGCTTGGTGATCGCAGAAGATGTTAATACCAGAAGAATGCTGCTGCCCATTCCCTGGATATTCCCTTAGCCGGCTCGTACGGCACCCACGGTAAGAGATCCAGAGTTGGGGTTTCCAGATTGGTAATAATTTTATTTCAAAACTTAAGTAACATATAATAAGTATACTAAACTAAACTAGACCTAAAAACTAAGATATGTTTTGCATGAAATATCATATAAGAATTTTTTACCTCATTGGCAAAGTTCACTGTCTATAGCAGGATTAGGTATGGGTACATATTATAATTTCGTATAGATTCTTTACCTATTATTTATTGTCTTCCTTGAATATAATTCACGAGGAAATAACCTACAATTATTAAAATGTATATGCTGTAATTTTAACCTTATAAGCCTTCCTTACCCTCTGTTTCACTCGTTTAGATAAGAAGAAAGCAGCACCGAATTGAAACGAACAATCAACTATTCTTTTCTAGCCGTCGCGCGGAAAGGAAAACAACAATGACATGAGTATTTGTAAAAAACAATGAGGTCACTCGATGAGAGTCAATTGGCGATTATTAGGTTATTGGCACCTTGGGAACTACAATAAACAAATTGCTGAACAACCTTCAATGATAAGTGTTGAAACATCAAAAGACAAGCTTAACTTTAGCTTTGTTGATCTTGACTCTTGAAGGTTTAAAGACCATAGGTTTTTGAGTACATGATTGATAGTAATTGTTGTCTAACCAGAGGTTGTTAACAATATTTGTACGGAATTGGACATGACATTCGTATAATTGTTTAGCACTGACTAGACAAAGAGCACGTACGTAATACGTTGAAGCAGATACTTTAACGTTCTTCCTAACAGTTAAGAACATTAGACTAAGTCAACTGTGCAAAATCACAGAACAGATCAATACTAACGTAGCGGTAGTTACTTGATGAAATAAGTTATACTTACTTACAATAAAAGTTGTGCTTATTTTTCCCCTAACTATTCTGGCTGATTGAAATCTCTGGTATTCTGGTTTCATGGAATACACACCAAAACGTGCCTGATAATAAAGTGGAATAACTTGCTAACTATTAATTAGGCAAGATAGGTTTGTAAAAACAGTACCAATGATCACAGTGATGTAACAGTTGATCAGGAAACCGTTGTCAGCTGCGTACAGTGCGTACAATATGCATAAATGCAGACCGCGTTCTGGCGGTGGCATTGTACAATCTTATGCTAAGCATGCATGACCATTACCGCATCTTAACAATCTGTTTATATACCGCATCATCTGCATGTCCTTCTGTCTTTTTTAAATAGATATAAAATGCAGCAGTAATAATAAAATTTAAATACCAGCGATATACAAAGCTTTGTAGAGATGTTAGCTTCTGGAAACAATCGCTTTATCATTTACGTGAACGACCCACTTCTTTCACAGGGAAAAGTTGGCATAATGAGCGACTTGATAAATGGGGCTGTTTTGCAAAACAATCATTATAAAAGGCTGTTTTACAAAGTTTTACAGAAGCTACGGTAATTGATCATGATAACATGAATAATAAATGGATGGACCTTTATACTTACAGGTGGTAGGGTAGGAGCTAAATATTTTCCACAGACGATCCGTTTGGTTCTATCTACAACAACATTATCTATCATAACTATCCATATATCATTAAATTATTAAAACATTTATTTACTAAGGCCAATGTTTTGGGTTAACAAGTACTGCAAATACACATAAGCAAACGGGCTGGCTTTACGTAATTTAAGTGCAGTTTTCATGAATGCCTATAAAAGTCTGTACTCACGTTGGTCCCACCAGTTTTCAATTGTTCTAGTACCGGTTGGTGGATATTGTAAGGCCAGAATGCTTAATCACAGAAGGTTAATTACTCTTTTAATACATTTTTTATTCATTTAACGAGTTTTATTCATGCTACTATTGGAAGTTCTACCACGCTGGCGTAGTGCGGGTAGAAGTCATCCTTGAATTATGCATTTCTCGGACTGCACGTACGACGTTTAATTTTATTTTTACGCTACTTATTATATTTATTATTATAGATCGATTCAGACTTGGCTAGCTATGTACATTGTTCAATAACGACCGAGCCAACTAGGCTATCCTGAAATCAAGTTTGACCAGTTGTACAATTTTATAGCTAGCTAGTACCGACGCACTTGGTCTTAATCATGTTATTAACAACCCATAATAACATAATATTATGTTATGATTGTATTGGTTGTTAATAACATAATAAATAATAGACGCAAACTCGCCACTTGCCATAATTGTAGATATCAATCCACGTTTACCAAATTCATCAAAACAAATAAAAAAATATTATGTGGGTGAGATATCCTTTACGAAATTATTATTTAATCTTGGTAGACTTGTTATAAAGTTCACTTGTAACTAAATCGAAAATAGAACGGTATAGTACTATTACATTTACGTCCGCTTGGTAATGGCTTGGTACGTACCTACTACCTATATTTAAACAAGTTTTTCTGCTTTGTTTAGATTACTTCCGCTAATCAGCTCCTTGTAGCCTTTTAATACACATGCGAAACTGAGTAATCATGTGGGAAATAGAATATAATGCATATTGGATTACAGCTTGTAGCAACAAGGGTGTCAAGGTGTAATGTGAAACATGTAATATACATGCTATTATACTTAGGTTTACTAGTGTCACACGGTTTTTACTTAGCCGCAGTTTACACAATGCAAGGCTAGAGCTGATCGAAAAAATACATAAACGTCTGGAACCGGGCATTTAACGTATCAAAAGCCACGAGCTTCGTAAGTAGGTACCTTGAATGGCGTAGATATATCCAATCCAGCCGTAACCTTGGGCGAGACCGGATCAGACTAGCTTTCGATTGAGAACTGTGGAGAATCTCGTCCCTTCCTACGGTCGAGATCCTGTTTCGAATAAAACACAGGGAATCCACATTTATATTCCAACAGGATATCATGTTCATTCATGATTCTAACGACCTTGAATACCTCGAATGGGCCGAGCAAACACATTCTCCTCGCCAAATTGTAGAAGTTAGAGAACGCCAACGCTTCAAAGGACATTACTAATTAAAATTACTGCTAATTAACCGAACTGAACGTCATTGTAAAATTGTAAAGAATAAGCTAACAAGCTTGATGTGTGTCCAAATGTTTAGTTTGTAAAATAAATTCAAAGTGAAATGTTAATATTTTTCGAAGACAAGGCTATCCGCGCAGTTACATTCATAGTGCTAAATTCATTTACGTTATCAGTTATTTTCAGAGATGTGAGTGTGTGAAATATTAATTAGGGGGAAAAGGTGGAAAAACCAAGCAAGCTGGCAGGTTTGCATGATTGTTTATCTGCTCAACCTGTTTTATTTCAAACGAATATAAATGAGGTAGGTAGCTGGATATATTTATAATGCCCTCATCTCTCAGCAGGCAACGCCTTGACATTATAACTCTCATTCTTCTGATAACGTAAATTTAAATTAGCTGTCAATCTTTTCAGAGTTACTGGGCTTTGTTGGATGGTTGTTAGAAGCTCAGAAAGCTTTGTGCCTTTTCCCGACTCACTCCGAGACTTTCAGTTTTAGCGTTTTTAATTAGAAGTTTAATATTTAGAAACGCTTAATATTGTGTGATTGGATTATATTTATTTAGCAGTGGACACATCGTCATCGACTAATTTGATTAGATTTGGAACATGTTCTGGGCTTAAATAGAAAGGATTAAAGTACAGGGTTCCAGCATAGGTACAGTAGCATAACTACTATGTAGGTGCACCCACAACAGCGCAGCGTCGAGATCATTTAGAAAGTGCATAGAGAGCACGTCTTACCTGCGCCACATGAGTTCTTCCAAAAGTCGCAAAACTTGCTGCACGAACACATCTCGTTCAGACGTCACTCCGCACTAGTGCCAATGTATTTTTAAACTTCACTTGTACTGTTTCGCAATCCTTCAGCCGGTGCGCATTCACGCCGTGTCGGGCTAATGTCGACAGCCGAGAAAAACTTTGTTCATCTTATACGTAAACAGTGTAAACATGTCAGTGTAACGGATCAGAGCGCGAGTTCTGTGACTGCGGCGCGTAGAAAGCGATCTCGAGTGCACGGTCGCGGGAGAGCAGTCGTCATAGTACCGAGTGCTGGCGAGAGGACGTATCGGCGTCGGAGGTCGCGTGGCGAGAGGGGCAGAGCGCGACGCGACGTGCTACGGATGCGAGCGCCCTCGTACGACTGCCATCGGCGTCGGCAAGCCCATGCCAACCACCCACTTGCCTCGAGTATAAAAAAACCGAGGAAATGCACGAATTTCGCGATGAAATGACGTTATTATTGCCACCAAGTGATAGGTTCGAAGGTAAATTTTTAGCGACTCGGGAAAGCGGTCGTAAATAAGGTTATCACAATATTGACATTGGACGGTATCTCCCCATCAATCTACCGGAATCAAAGGGAAACCGCCAGCGTTATAAAAATGAGGTAAACTTTACCGGGTTCCAATCAACACCTAATTACGCGGTCTGAACTCTTAGATTAGACCTTCAGCTGCATAAAAAATGGAACTAATAATCTTTATTTTTTAGGGCTCCGTATTTATTTTCATAAAACGTTTTTTATAGACATTTCAGGAAAAGATGATTCTATGTTTTTGTAACGCTAAAATGGGGATAAAACAACATCTCACCTGATGGTAAGTGACGAAGCTGTCTAAGGTGGAGCACGTTTGCCCATGTACTATATATATTATTTTGTTAATTCAGCAGTTTTCTTGAAGCTAGGTTACGATATTTACTGTTGTTTTTTCAACAAAGATACATATTTACATTCAGTATTACCACTAAAACTGCTCTCAATGGAACAATAAATTACAAAATCATTAAAATTGTAACAATTAAAAGCTGCTTCTAACCGAAAAAGCTATAAGGTAATTCACCAAACATGTCGATACAAAAGAGTTCAACGCACTGCCTACGCTCGTAGCAGTACGTGGGCCCGGAACTACGTGTCTGGTATTGCTTTGCTTTGTATGTCATTGCCCACTTTTAGTATGATTTGAATATTTATCGATAACAAAATGTTTTTGGCATAAATTATTTATAAAGCACCTTTCTATACAGGGTCAGTGTGGACTTAACCTTTTTAGGGAGCAGTCTCGTAGCTCGCGTAGCACTCAAGCGGTGTCATCGTAGAAAAGTCATAGTAAAGTGAGTCGTGGTCTTGTGTAAAACTACTCATCGTAGGGTTATGTACTCTTTGGTAGTCATTTAACGTTTTCTTAATAAATTGAGCTTATGCATTTTTTATGGTAATATTTGTTTATCCAAAGAAAACTCTAATGAATTCGTACCTATGTATAATTATTTCTACATGATTGCTCGCTATCAGAAACAAGCACAAATTACTATTTTATGTTTTATTATTGTTGTGAAGTGCAAATATTTATGTAAACTCTCACAGATAAATAAGATAAAGACGACTATCTACAGCTATAATAACCACAGAATATTTTCGTTACAGATAATAATATTGTACAATCATGGAAGTATATTAATTGTTTACAGCTGACCCATGAAACATTGGCCAGTCCATTAAAAATCCCACAGAAAAAGAACGCTCGGTTTTGTCCCAATTATCCGGGAAACTTTTCCAATTTTTTGTTTCCAAAAAACCCACTGCAGACTATGTATTATACGAATATTTTGAAATAAATAATTGCCAGATCAGTCTATCATTCTGAAGTGATGCATTTAAAAAGCATTTAATTTTTATTTATAATAATACCTAATCATTTCATTGAGCTAATTATCTTGTATAATAAGCCACCCGAGATGATAATAATACCTACATTATAAATACATGATACAATGGTGGCATGCGAAGGTCACAAGCCTAATATAGAAATCGGGAAGTGACTGCAGTGACGTATTCTGCGTAACTATTCTGGTTCTATGACAGAATTAAACATTCAACTTGAGTTATGTATTCTAACTAGCTGTGCCACGCCACCGTGGTCTCATTCCGTAGCCTGCACTACAGCCCCTTGAAAAGTGACACGAACATAATGTGTAATATGGGCATAAAAAGTGACCTTAAATCTTTTTTGGCTTCTTTGGCAGAATTAAGGAAGCACTATGTACTTTTTGTTAACTAAGTATCACCAACTCATCCAGTGACAAACTTCCTTTTCTTCGGGCCATTTGGTCCGGATTTATACCGATACGTTCACAAACAGGTAAATATTATTATCTAACCAGTATAGGGAAATTCTAAAACTTACAGAGAGAAAAAAGGACCTGTGAGCTCAGTTTTGAAGAAAACAATAACCCACCAATAACCAACGAGCGAATGAAGTTTTAACTCACATAACTTTTTTTTTTTCTTATATTTTGGCTCCACACATAGTGTATTTAGCCAGTGTCAAGTATTGTAGTTTTTCATCGTATTATGAAATATTTCATGTAAAGTCAAGTCTTAGTCACAGTCAGTCAGGGTAGTCATAGTCCAGTCTAAGTCAGGTAGTCATAATCCAGTCTAAGTCATGTCCTAGTAAAGTAGTGGCAACTTTACTAGAGGCTTCTGTGGAATTTTGGAAGCAACACGAAAAACCACGTTTCACTACATTATATCACTTGCCAACACTTATACTCGTAATTCAGCACTTAATGCGTAAAATGCCACTAATTTTAAACATTAACACTAGAAAAAGCATAAGTTTTGTGAAATAATACAATGCAACGACGTGAACTATTTCACGTTCCCGCCAAAACTCCACATAACTTTACAGTCACATAACTTCTTACAACAATACAACTTTTTTAATAAACCTTTTTTATAGGTCTGTTATATTTTCTTCAAAATTGAACTCACGGTTCCTTTCAAGTTGTTCTCTATGACCTTAGTATATAGAAGTTCCCCATTTAGGTTAGAAAAATATTCAACCTGTATAATTAACAATTAAACCATTATTATCAGTCATCTATATTTTAGTTTTTGAACTGTGACATACTTAATTATAATGTTTATAGCATTTACTGATGAAGATTTGAAAAACAGGAAGTATCTTTGCGCTGGTAGGTATATATCAAAGTGAAATAGTTGAATCGTACATAGCTTTATTTTTAGGTATAAGGAAGTCTTATTTATTATTATCGATACGCGTCAATTCTCACAGTTACCTACTAAAATAGGTGCGGTTCATTTAGTCACAATAATTTATTATTTAATGGTGTATCATCATGATCAGGTAGTAAAACTTGAATCATTTATTGTGTCGGAAAATTTGCGTAGATCTAACAAAGATTACGTAATCATTATCCTCTTTGCCTTTTCCCATTTGTTATTGGGGTGGGCTCCCAATCTAACCTATAGCGGCGAGCTACCAGAATTACACGAGCGACTGCCATCTGACCTCGCAACCCATAAGGAACCAGTATCAGGGATGGTTAGAACAGGCGTCAGATTCTATCAGGCGCCTGACTACCCGTAATAATGGGCACAGATGTCCGCAATCTCACCTGATGAAAAGTGACGACGCGGTCTACGATGGTACATGCTTGCCTAGAAGATACCTATTCACTCGCGACTTGAAGTGCTCCAGATTGTACTTATCGGGAAATAAAGACGCTGGTAAAGTGTTGCATTCCTTCGCTGCTCAGATTATAAATGTCGAGTCAACCCGCTTTGCGCGAATCGAAGGAATATCAACCATAAATGGATGGCGTGTAGCTGTACGTCTTGTCGTCCGATGGTGAAATGGAGATGGTGGAATCAGATTGTGTACCTACTGTCATCAACCACGACCTTCACTATGTATGAATATTGTGTATTATGTATAAGAAATCATCATCATCATCATCAACAAGACGTCCACTGCTGAACATAGGCCTCCACAGAGCGCCACTTTGAGCGGCTGCTTGCCTCCTGCATCCATCAGCTCCCTGCGGTTTTCACCAGGTCGTCGGCCCACCTAGTGGGGGGCCGGCCTACGCTGCGTCTTCCGGTTCATGGTCGCCACTCGAGAACCTTTCTTCCCCATCGGTTGTCAGTTCTACGAGCGATGTGGCCTGCCCATTGCCATTTCAACTTGCTAATTCTAAGAGCTATATCGCTCACTTTAGTTCTCCTGCTGCCTGTTTAGTATAAGAAGTGCTTATCTAATATTTTTGAAACAATTGCTTATTTTTCATATGTCTCAAATTCACGGAACCCGGGTATAGTGGTGTTTGTAGTTACCTACTAGTTAGGTGGGTAGTTGTATTTATTGATTAGCTGTCTTCATATAGTCTAGATACGTGCATCGAGTACGACCGAGCATTACAAGCATACGAGTTCATTTAAACTGTAGAAAGTCCTACGGAAATTTAATAAAAAAAATACTCACAAAAGCATTTTCCTTTCTTGTTGGCACTCTAGGCAAGTGTCTACAAAACGACAAAACGTTTTATAGGTGTCATAGTTCAATCGGTCACGGTTAAACCTATGGCTGCACATTAATCAATCGATATTAAACTCTATGTGTTATGTATCTGGTCGTGTTTGCTGTGGCTCACTTAATAACAGTTCTGTAAGCAATGATATCAAAGAAAATAATACCCTAAAGACCACCTCAAATGTATCGATAACCTGAAGATTATGAGTTCATTGCCGTCATAATTATACATAATAGTAAACAAAATGTAATGGAATTCGATGCAATCTTCTGTTTTTCTTAAAAATTATAACCTGGATGTCTTCAAGGCCAGAGTGAACGGTACCTTCTAGATTTACGTGCTCCATTTTCGGTCATACCTTACCCTTACCATGAGGCAGTTGGTGTTCAATCGTAAAACTATTACAGCTAAAAAAAATGTATTTGGCTTTAAAAATATCCAAACTTGATGACTTCGATCAGGTATATTACCCCATGATGTCGCGATTTTCAGTGCATAGTATTAGCATAATATGGCGAATTCTGCGTGTCAGCTTTCACTGAAAAGACCAATATTTCTTTTACTTTAAAACTTTACTTTAATTAATATTTGTCCTTACAAACGGTTGACTATGTTCAGTAGATACGTCTTCAGTTATCACAATGATGGAGAAATTTTAAGCCTGTGAAAGAACGCTGGGTACACAGTCTACATAAAACGGCCATCGAAACTGTCTCGTGCTTTGTAGTGACGCGAAAAATAAAACGTGTAATCATCTGATAAGAAAAATTGATTTTCATGGTAATAGTGGTTACGTATACGCCTTACCCGGCTAGCATACGCACCGCGACAAAATTTTCTCGCTTCTATGGTACACACTAACACTATGCTATGCTATGCCTTCACTGTAACAGCGGCGAGATTTCTTGCGGTGCGCATGCTAGGCCATTGGTCAGTTGTTATTTAACCGATAGCACGCGACACCTACGTAAAATGAGGTATAAAACAAAAATATTGCAAGTATATTTATATACCAACGTATTAGGTCGAGTACGTGTTGTGTTGGTGATGCAATGAAGTTATGTCGTATATGAACAACGGCAATGGTATCAGGACTTTAGGTACCTGCATGCAACTAGAAGTATTAGGGCTCCTTCCACTTGGATCCACTGCTCGGCTCCACATGTGGATCCGCGGATACCTATGTGGGCGCGTAAAAACTTATCTTTCTAACTCAAAGTAAAAAAAGTACGTTTCTTGTTGTTTTTATCATTAGTGTGTCATAATTTCAGTATTTTGTACCTTTGTTTTGCTACTAAATGTATAATTAAGCAAACCGGTATGCGTAAGTATTCCATTTATATTTAAAAACAAGTTAAATTGATAATACGAGCTATAAATTTGCGATAAAATGTTAATTAACACTTAACTCAGACGAGTGCCTACGGTTTGTATCGTAGCATGGAACAAGTAGGATCGTAGACAGACATTCGTATACACCTATATAATAACAGTTATGTATATGTGTATGAATTTATTTTTATATTTTAGTATTACTTACTACGTTAAGTATTTAGAACAATTTTAAACACGGGAGAAAAATAATGTAGGTGTTATTAAAATTTATACAACAAAAATATAGTTTACTACTTATATATGTAGATGTACAGAAATTGCCCATAAGAGGTTATACTGTCATCTTTCACCATTAGTAATAGAAGTGCCTAATAACTTACATACCTATTCGAGATATATATATCTGAGGAGACGCCATCATTGTAGCCCGTTTCGAACTTCTCTACTTTCGCTGACTGGCTTGTTCAGCTTGTGACACTTACCTGAAACAATGGAAATTAAATTGAAACTTCAAAGTTATATTTAGAGGTATTATTAAATCAGTTACTATGGTACAAGTGAATGCGAGAAAGAGATACGTTTATAAAAATATAGGTATGATAACAAAAATGAAAAGGACATCCTTATAAGGATGTCGAAAACCAAACTACTGAACTGATTGTGATGTCTAAGGAACTAGTAAATATTTTGACTGAATTCAATCTTTCAATAGTTATATATTGTTTTTATTCTTATTTTTTTTTTTAGTTTCATGAGCTTCAGGAGCTTTGCGCAGAAGTAATACAGTTAAACCATAGAGTAAAAACCTGTTTGTTTCCGGAGTGTTTAACTGGTGGGGAAGCATTCCGTATTTTCATGTTTCCTGTAAGTTTTTTATCTTTTTAGGATGCATGTTTAGCGCTAGTGTTTAACGACAACGGTTTTTAAATCCATATCCATACAAAGCCATTATTTTTTTGGGTTCTGGGGGTTATAATTATTTGCCTTGTATTATGTTTTATTTTTAACTTTTTTATGGTCCCGTACCCCAAGGGTAAAACGGACCCTATTACTAAGGCTCCGCTGTCTGCCTGTCTGTCTGTCCGTCTGTCACCAGGCTGTATCTCATGAACCATGATAGTTATACAGTTGAAATTTTCACAGATGATACTGGGTGGCGCAAAAGTAAAGACCCTATTTGGTTCAGCTATAACATTTTTTCTAAATTAGAAAACTAGATTTAGGTTTTTTTAAATGTATATTTGTGCCATTAAATTTCGTACCATTAGGATTTAAAGATGATGTCTTTTAAATGGTGACCTCCAGAGTTGATACACATTTGAGCCCTATTTATGACATTTTGCAAGATGATTTTCCTTCAAAATTGGTTATGAGTGACGAAGCGCATTTCCATCTCTCAGGGCATGTCAATAAGCAGAATACTCGGTTCTGGGGCACTGATAATCCGCGCATTATTCAAGAAACACCTCTACACCCACTAAAAGTTACTGTATGGTGTGGCATCTGTGTTGACAGAGTGATCGGACCCTATTTTTTCGAAGACGCTGGAGGCAATGCGATAACTGTCACTGGAGAACGCTACAGAACCATGTTACGTGAGTTTTTGATACCCAGTTTGGACGAATTGGGGCTGGAGCACATCTGGTTTCAACAAGACGGCGCTACGGCACACACAGCGCGCGACACTATGGACTTAGTGAGGGACGCTTTTCCAAGCCGAGTTATCTCTCGTTTTGGCGATTTGCCTTGGCCTGCAAGATCACCCGATCTGACCAGTCCAGACTTCTTTCTTTGGGGTTTTTTGAAATCTCGGGTGTATGTGAACAAGCCACAGACTCTCGCAGCTCTAAAAGAAAACATTCGTCAAGAAATAACGAACATATCGCAGGAAGTGTTACGGCAAGTTATGCAAAATGTCATAAATAGGGCTCAAATGTGTATCAACTCTGGAGGTCACCATTTAAAAGACATCATCTTTAAATCCTAATGGTACGAAATTTAATGGCACAAATATACATTTAAAAAAACCTAAATCTAGTTTTCTAATTTAGAAAAAATGTTATAGCTGAACCAAATAGGGTCTTTACTTTTGCGCCACCCAGTATATTTATGTTGCCGCTATAACAACAAATACTAAAAAATAGCATAAAATAAATATTTAAGGGGGCTCCCATAGAACAAACATGGTTTTTTGCTCGTTTGCCAGATGAGTCATAGATGGGGCTGCTATAAATAGTACTGCTACACAACACCAGATGGCAGGGGTAGATAATGGTACGGAACCTTTCGTCCGCGAGTCCAACTTGCACTTTGCCGGTTATTTTATGGGGCAGACACTAATGCACTCACGATGCAACTGAAAGGATTATACCGTAATCAAATGTAAGCCTATCTATATGTTAAAAATGAATTACGGTTGTTACTGTATTTGTATGAATAATGAGCGATGGTGGCCGAGCGGTACCGTGGTGCGCTTCGCAATCTTACGGCACCGGGTTCGATCCTCGGCCCTGCACCAATGACTTATCTACTAAGTTATGTGCAGTTTTCGATGCCATCGCTCCGTACCTCAGAGAGCACGTTAAGCCGTCGGTCCCGGTTGTCATAAGAACATCTATGGCAATCGTTACGAGTAGTCAGACGCTTGATAGAATCTGACGTCTTTTTTTTGAGGGGTGAAATGCCTTCGCACTACCCTGCCACCAAGGGGGTCTAACCATTCCTGTTACTGGTTCCTTATGGGTTGCGAGGTCAGATGGCAGTCGAGTCGCTCGTGTAACTCTGGTAGCTCGCTGCTACAGGTTAGATCGGGAGCTGACCCCATGCAATAACAAATGGGAAAAAGCAAAGAGGATGATGACTGTATTTGTATGAAATCATAAATATTATCTTTCTACTCAAACGTGTTGAGAAAAACAAGTGAGTATAGGTAGAAATGGTAATTATTTGCATGGTACCTACATAGTAAAGAAAATACTGAGCAGGCGATACTGCTATAAAAATCATAAATATTGATTTGGGAGGCGTTATCTTTACAGCATTTGTGTTGATGTAACTTGACCGTGCTGGTTGGGATAATTCTTAAGAATTTCTCAATAGATGGCGCTGCCAACCCCGTAAGTTGTGTGGCGTTCGCTTTCTGAACGCACGACTTTGACTTTGACTTTGACACATGACAGATCGGTTCGCGCGCCAATTCAGAAAGGATTTTCCCGCGAGAACGAGGTCGCTAATTGGACTCCTGCATCAAAGTTTTCACTACTGTGACTATTGTAGCCAAATACTACCATATCGTTGTGAACCTTGATTATTGTTAGTAACCGGTGCAGTGCAACACGTGCGGACAATATACACCATCTACCTGTACTCGAAACAGTGGTTTGATTGAGAGATATCCTACACCCTACGAGTAGGTACTGCCCATCAGTCAAGAACAGACAACCAGGACCGCAATGGTCCTGCAATGGTGACCCCCAACTTCAACTACGCGACCTTCAGCTGCGAGTCTATCGTCATCTTATTGTTGGATGACCCTTCAACCGCGTAAACTTGTACGTGAGTCGTTCGTCTTCGTCGCCTCAATCAACGGTGCCAGCTCTCCAAGTCCATCGTTACCTCACAGTGACCTCTGCATCACTGCGGCAGCGACTACTCAACGAGCACGACGAGACTTGCACTTTCACTGTGGTGCTAACCAGGAAAGGCAACTGCATTCTGCACAGCTGTGGCACAAGCGGACCAGTGACCTGCACTGTCACATCGTGGCAACCGTGATCGGAAGCCTACAGCATCCTATGGACCTCCAACACACAGCGCAGCATCCTGCAGTACAGGCCTTATACACCTGCAACGGCATCCCACAGGCAGTCTTTCAACTCTAGTGTGGTATCCTGAGGACTCTCATCATCACCCGGACTGGTGCACGCACGTACAACTTTCTTTTACTTTCATAACAAAGACTTTTAATTCATATAACTTGGTGATTTGCTCACATTACTAATTTATAACATTTATTCTGTTTGAACATACTGACTTTCATTTTTGTTTGCATAATATGCACTTGCATAAATAGCAGCTGTGTCCAGCCTTGCTATACTAACAAGACTTTGGTAGTATTTACACAATTAAGAAGCATCATTGTTGCTCATACACTTGTTAAGGTGGTGCATTTGTTACTTTTTGTTAAGGTGGTGTGTTACCTTTTAAGTGACAACTTTCGCCACACTTTGCATTGGTTTTTGTTTTGGGGCATTGCTTCATCTAACAATATTGTATTGCTGGGGTATTTACTGGGAACATTTTTATTAGGGGCTGCTGATACATTATTTTTTTTTTAATTTAATATTTTTATTTCTTTGTGTGTTTTATTGTCTTGTGTTCTTTTTACTGTTTTTTGTGTTGCCATATTTTGTGTTTGTGTTTGTCTTACTGCAGCTATTTGCATTTATTGTTGCTAAAATTTATTTGTGTAACGGTGATCGGTTTTGTTTTAATTTTAAGATTTTATAATTTTAATTTGAAATGGAGCCTAACATGCAAGCTATGAATGAAGCGAATGCTTTGTTGCAGCAGCAAAACGCAATTTTGTTGGCCGAATTACATAAACTAAAAACTATGCACACAGACAGTACTGAGACTAACACACCCCCCACAGACCCCTTCCCTTCTTCTCAAGCTCCCTCTATATGCAGGGTGGCTCTCAAACTTCCCCCTTTCTGGCCTGACCGGCCCGCTATATGGTTTGCGCAGGTGGAGGCACAGTTTACCATTTCAGGCATCACCGCTGACCAGACAAAATTCAACTACGTTGTTGCTCAGTTGGATACCCGGGTTATTGGAGAAGTCGAAGACATTATTCTCCAACCGCCGCTTGAAGATAAATATGGTAGGCTAAAATCAGAGCTTATTCGCAGGCTTTCCACATCTGAGGAGCAACGCGTCCGACAGCTTGTTAGCGACGAGGAGCTGGGTGACCGCCGCCCTTCCCAGTTTTTAAGGCATCTTAGGTCTTTAGCTGGGACTGCTCTCACAGACGAAAATTTGCTCCGTCAGCTTTGGATGCGCCGCCTTCCACAACACCTGCAAGCGATTTTGGCCGCTCAGTCAGAGCTCTCCTTAAGCAAGATAGCAGAGCTAGCGGACAAAATTTTGGAAGTTTCGCCTGGCATAGCCGCTCCTCGCTCAACAGCTGTTTTCTCAGCAAGCACTCCTGCCGCCGCGCCTTCATCACTCGATGACATTACACGGCGCCTAGATGAGCTTACGCGCCAGGTCGCTGCACTTACAGCTGACCGCGGTAGGGACAGGTCACGGAACCGCTCAAACCAGCGTGACCGCTCGCAGACTCCAGGTAAATCTAAAATCTGTTTTTACCACCGGAAGTTTGGTACCGCAGCCGTTAAATGTGTAAAGCCTTGCACATGGACACCGCCGCCGCCGTCGGGAAACTCGAACAGCAGTCATTAGCGGCGACCACTGACTGCTTACCGGAGAGTCGCCGACTGTTTGTGACCGAGAACTTTTCCAAGCGCCGGTTCCTGATCGACACTGGCTCAGATCTCTCCTGCTATCCATATCAATGGTTAGCGAATAAGCCAACACGGTCGAACTACACACTGGCTGCCGCCAATGGTAGTGAGATCCGTACCTTTGGCCACATTCAGATGACACTAAATTTGGGACTGCGTCGCGCCTTTCAGTGGCACTTCATCGTCGCTGACGTCAGCACCGCCATTATCGGGTCCGATTTTTTGGCGCACTATCGGCTGATGCCAGATTGTGCCAACAAAAGGCTCGTCGACAGCAGTACCGGATTGTCATGCATTGCCGCCGTCGCAACTTTGGGTCAGACCAGCGTCAAAGTGGTTTCTGCTCCGTCGTCCGAATTCGGTGCGCTTCTGGCGGAATTTCCGTCCATAACCAAGCCGCCAGGACTCATTCGGGAGCCGAAGCATAGCACGGTCCATCACATTCTGACCACTGAGGGTGCCCCTGTCTCATGTCGTTCAAGACGTCTGGCACCTCAGAAGCTTCAGGAGACCAAGAAAGTTTTTGACGATATGGTACAGTGCGGGACAGCTAGACCTTCGAAAAGTTCGTGGTCCTCACCCCTCCATATGGTCCCTAAACGCGACGGCACCTGGCGACCCTGTGGGGACTATCGCGCGTTGAATTCGCGCACAGTACCCGACAGGTACCCGGTCCGCCACATTGGTGATGTTGGCCACAATATCTCCGGTTGTACTATATTTAGTACAATCGACCTCGTCAAGGCCTACCAACAGATTCCTGTTGCGCCTGAGGATATTTGTAAAACGGCCATCACCACACCCTTCGGACTCTACGAATTCAATTACATGACCTTTGGTCTGCGCAACGCAGGCCAAACTTTTCAAAGGTTCATTGATGAAGTCGTCCAAGGCCTTGAATTCTGCTTTGCTTATGTTGATGACATATTGGTCTACTCACGCGATGCTCGTCAGCACGCGCAGCACCTCCGCATACTCTTCAAACGTCTTGAAGAGTACGGAATTGTCATCAACGCAGGAAAATGCGTGTTTGGTGCTCCTGAGGTCACTTTCCTCGGAAACCGCATCTCCGCTGACGGAACGCGACCACCAACTGAGCGCATTCAAGCCTTGAAGGACTTTTCTCTACCCAAGACCGTACAGGGACTCCGCCGTTTCCTTGGGATGGTCAATTACTATCGACGATTTTTGCGTAATGCTGCAGAACTGCAAGCACCGCTAGTCAACGCGATCGTGGCCTCCCAAGGCAAAGGTTCCACTCCGGTCACCTGGACACCTGACCTTGAAGAATGCTTTAAGGCATGTAAAGACAGCTTGTCTTCTGCTGCACTTCTAGCTCACCCATTGCCAAATGCTGAGTTAGGACTTTTCACTGACGCTTCCAGCTCTCATGTCGGTGCCTGCCTTCAGCAGAAAGTTGGTGATGCCTGGGAACCTTTGGGTTTCTTCAGCAAAAAGCTGAACTCCCGACAGTCCCAATCGCCAGCATATTACCGAGAGCTCCTCGCGATATACGAGAGTGTGCAGCACTATCGGCACTTCCTGGCTGCGCAGCACGTCAGGATTTACACGGACCATAAGCCATTGGTTTACGCTTTCGCACAGCGTCGCGAAAGGCTGCCGCCGGTCCAGCTAAATCAGCTCTCGTTTATCTCACAATTCACCACGGACATTGTTCATGTGAAAGGGGTAGACAACACGGTAGCGGACGCCATGTCCCGCATCGAAGCTATCAGTTTCGATGCTGACCATTCTGCCCTTGCTTCTTGCCAAAAATATGACGACGAATTGAAGAAGTATCGTGACGATGCAAACTCTTCTCTAAAATTAGAGAACGTCGTCGTCCCTGGCACTGACACTACCTTGGTCTGTGACATGTCCACTGGACGACCGCGACCATTTGTCCCGGAGCCTATGCGGAAGAAGATCTTTGCCCAGTTGCATAATCTTAGTCACCCTGGCGCCAGAGCTACCATCCGGCTTGTCTCTGACCGCTTTGTGTGGCCCGGTGTTGCTAAAGATTGTCGCCATTGGTGTCAATCTTGCCTAGCTTGCCAGCGAAGCAAAGTGACTCGGCATACTCAAGCTCCACCCGGACATATTTCCAGCCCTTCATCTCGGCTCAAGCATGTCCACATCGACATCGTTGGACCTCTGCCATCTTGTTCTGGCTTCCAGTATTGCCTCACTGCTATTGACCGCTATACTCGGTGGCCTGAAGCGTGGCCTATGAGTGGCATTACCGCAGAAGAGGTGGCGAGCACCTTCGTGGCTGGCTGGATTTCCCGATTCGGAGTCCCTGCTGTCATCACTACTGACCAGGGACGACAATTCGAATCCGACCTTTTCAGACGCCTTACAGATATGTGCGGTGCGAAACGTATTCGCACTACCAGTTACCACCCTTGCGCCAATGGGCTCGTCGAGCGCATGCATAGGCAACTGAAGGCCTCTCTGATGTGTCACGATGATTTGTGGCTGAGTGCATTACCTCTAGTCTTGCTAGGAATGCGCTCCGCATTTAAAGAAGACTTGCAAGCGACAGTTGCGGAACTGCTTTATGGAGAAACGTTAACGCTTCCAGGAGAACTGTTGGTATCTCCCGGACCTACCGGCTACGACGATCCGTCGGATTTCGTCGTCAAATTAAGACGCCAAATGTCCAGGTTGCGACCCACTCCGGCTTCTCAACATGCCAAGCTTTCTCCTTTCGTTTTTAAGGACCTTGCCACAACGTCTCATGTCATGCTGAGAGACGACACTGTTCGGCGTTCTCTGCAACCTCCCTACTCCGGCCCTCATAAAGTCATTTCTAGAGCTGAGGACGGAAAGACATTGTCTCTAGAGGTTAAAGGCAAGCAGATGACGGTTAGTGTTGACAGACTCAAACCGGCCTTCGTCGAGCATCCAAATCCATCTGCTCATCCTGCTCTGGCACCTACACCACGTGCGTCTGTGCCTCAAACAGCGCAGCCGGGTCCTGCCCAAGTTCTTCCTTCTCCCTCCGTGCCTTCTGCACCTCCGCCAGTTGCTCCTTCTTCGCACACACCGCAGTATACCACCCGGTCAGGTCGTAGAGTCCACTTCTCTAAACCTTTTGACCTGTAATTTCCTTCTTTTTCTTTCTCTACGGATTCTCCTTCTCCGTAGGGGGGTGGTGTGGCGTTCGCTTTCTGAACGCACGACTTTGACTTTGACTTTGACACATGACAGATCGGTTCGCGCGCCAATTCAGAAAGGATTTTCCCGCGAGAACGAGGTCGCTAATTGGACTCCTGCATCAAAGTTTTCACTACTGTGACTATTGTAGCCAAATACTACCATATCGTTGTGAACCTTGATTATTGTTAGTAACCGGTGCAGTGCAACACGTGCGGACAATATACACCATCTACCTGTACTCGAAACAGTGGTTTGATTGAGAGATATCCTACACCCTACGAGTAGGTACTGCCCATCAGTCAAGAACAGACAACCAGGACCGCAATGGTCCTGCAGTTGGTTGTTAAAGGTGAAGGATAAACTCGGACATGAGACCACTTGTCACGGTAGCTTAAGTAAAGCATGTCCCGGCTTTAGGGACGAATGGAAGCGGGTTCAAGTCCCGCTCGTGTTTCAAATTTTTCCTTTACAAATTAATCTGTACATAATAATGAGTCCAGAGTTTACCTGCCGAGCTCTGAAAATAATTTAAAACAGAACACGAGCGTCAAACCATTAAAAGTTTTAAATGACTGGGGAATGTTGTTTATTCATAAATTGTTTTAGAACCGTTGCATACCGCGAGACCTTGACTCAGTCTCTAAATAAATCTATGAACTCTTGAACCACATTCGATCGCTCCAACGAGAAAAATAGTTTCCAATCATACAATTTCAAAACGTATTTCATCGGCATAGAGATAATTTTAACGAACTGCATTTGTAACATTTCCCGATCGTATTGTGTCGGTCGGCCATATGCTTGGTGTTAAAATTCGATTGAAGATTAACTGCCTGTTGGCATGTCTAGTTGATCAATGATTTAGTTATTCCTGGAAGTGTGAAAGTGCGAAATAATTTCCTTACTGTGCCGATGATAGACAAATGTTTCAGACCACAAACATTTCTTTATAGCAACAAATACAATACATGCATATAGCATTTAAGCAATTTGATGGTAGGAAGTAATCGGACTTTAATTATCTTTGGGCATGACATTTATTAGGTAAGCAAAGGTTAGTTAGTTAGTGAGTATTGGTAGTATTATAGTAAAACACTAACTATTTTTATAATAGTCAACATCATCAACGTTCTCAAACAATGAATGACTAATCATGTCATGTCAGTAGAAGTGAAACAGTCAATTTATAGACGCGGGCAAACCTTCTATGCCTGTCCTATGTGTGCATCGGACTAACTGAAATTGAATTCTCTTTGTTAGAACCTGACGTTTTTCAATTAAAAGATCTGCGCTCGAGGTAGCAAGGCTCTACGAGTAGCTCTGTAAGTATGATATAAAGGAATAAATTTAAATTGCCTGCCAAGAGACCTGTCTGTTTGCTCACGAGGGATATGAACGGAGCTTATAGCCTTATAGTGTCCTGACTGCCGGCTCGGTATGCTGATTTATTTAAATCGGGAATTCGTAGATTGTCTTTAGTGGTGTTCATTCTGTGTTGCATTCACTATAACTAAACGAAATTAGTGAAAACAACATATTTAAAATACATCCGCTTTTTCTTTTCCTCTTTATCAGAAGTCTTAATATATTATATCAAGTATATGTAAAGAATTTGCGACACAGAACTTGCATCGACACCAGTTATTGCGATTTGTATTCAGATTTTTCGATAGAGTATAGAGCACTATAGTAGCATGTTTAGTAATCTGTGACTTTACGTGCACTGACACAGATTATTAAATATGTATGTACTACATAGTAAGCACCTTTGATCTATTTTGATATGTTGTGGTTGTGCAGGTATCAAATAGCATAACAGTATACCTACCTACGTGATGATTATTAATTGGTCGTAGGTTCGAATAAGTAGCTTTTAATTACTTATAGGAAGTAAAGGAATAGTTATTTGTTATACTAGGCTGCAAAGTTGGTTTTTGGAGCGAGTACTTGAATTGAAACCTGAGCAAGCGAAGGATTCTAGGAGTGAAAAACGAGCGTAGCGAGTGGTTCAAATGAAGAATCTTGAGCGTAGCGAAGGTTTCAAAGGTACGAGACGCAGAAAAACTTTGCTACCGAGTGCAACACACAACTTTTCACCTCACTACAGCGAGGAAAATGCAAGAAAACCAGCTAAAAGGCTAAAAAAAGATTAGTTTTTAGCTTATTAATTTAGCTATGGGTGGCGGTAACGCTTAACATCAGGTAAACGACTAGCTCGTCACGTGATTCATGGAAAATTAAAGAAAAAGTGTTTTTCATCTATTTTCCATGCAGTCGCCGTGCTGGATAGCGTATTGGTTATATACTCTTTGGTGCTGGACAGTGCGATTATTCTAAAAATGAGGTTGGTTAACGAGAAAAGATTAGGAGGCTTTTAGGAGGTAGTCTGTGGTATTAATGAGTTTTCAGTAGAGTGGCGATATCAAGAAGGTTAAATTCGGGCAGATCTGTGATGAAATCCTCAATTATTGACGAGAAAATTATTGAATAGAAACGTTCGAATTTTGAAAACACTTTCCACGCTAGCGATCAAAATGCGTTTTTGCGCCCAGATTTTGAATGACAAAGATAACCTTTCCGAGCTAGTGAGGTGAAATATATTATGTTACAATATAACAATACTTATGGCAATCTAGGTTTTCTTGGCTCACCCTGGCACTGATACTATTTTGCTAGAAGGAGGCAGAGCAATCCATTTTTAATAGCATTTAAAAATGGTTAGTTGTCAGATGTAGCGCTCAAGTTAACCGTTAAAAATGGTCTAGCGAAAACTAAGGTAGAAACTGTATAGGAATTTTATTATCTTAGTTTGCCTTGGTGATGGCACAAATAATTATACTCTAACAGTGATAGTGTGGTAATTAACCCTTGCCATTATTTGTTTTCGTGTTCACTTAGATAGGTACATAAACAAAGAAATTAAAAACAAAGTCTTGTGATAGAGACACGAACAAACCTTTCGAGCGTTACCCTATTGTCAGGGGTCACGAACTGACCTGAATCGCCTTTATTCCCACGTTCAGTTGTTTCTATACATATAATATCTATGGAGGATGGAGGCACAAATGAAAAAGTAAGTATGTATATCAGTGTCTGCACGTTAAAGATTTTAATAAATACTGATTCTGAACATTTGGATTGAAGCCAGCTTTCGGAAATTGGCTTGATTTCTTTACTTTTATAAACCACGCAAAATTGAATGAAATGCAATGAATTCGAAGCTTTCGTAGAATTAGGTGTTCATGTGATTTAGTAATGTAGTACAACTATAATATATTCTATGGTATAAGTACCTATACCTCAAAACAACCTGGTAATTAATATAGAAAATTCAAAAAATACAATAATAATTAATACACCGTGGAATTGAATTTGATGTTTTCCTGATATGTATAATTGTATATACTCAGTCCAAGCTATAGAACAGTATTACAGCGTTAAATAAAAAAATAAAATAAATGCCCCAAATATAATTCGCCCTTAGCCGAAATGTCTATTACACGCTACATGCTGCGGCCAAATGTTTCGTAGGTATATAGCTAAAACACCTGCACCGCCCTCCCCGCTGTCCCGGAGTGCCAAATTATTACATGCCGTAAGTCTTTTCTTAAGAATTTGAATTTGGACTAATTTTATAGTATCTAGTTTTGCGTTTTAGGTTATAGGTAGGTACTTTTGTGTTCAGCTTTAAATAAAGATTCTAAAGCATAGACTGCGAGTGCGTACATACATTTTACGACAATATCGAATTAAATTCCACGGTGTATAGCCGCGGAATTATTTTTTGAATGGACTAAAGCTGATTTGTGTCTACCGACTTTTCCACCACCGCAGAGGCTGTTCTAAATTAATCATTTTAATTTAAACTTGTAAATTCTTATGAGATTATTGTTTTTTTTAGTAAGTAAGAAGGTACATATTGGCGAGAATTTTAATTCGGGTTGCCCAAAGTCATCCTTAAAATTAAAAATAGGGTAAAGGCCAAACCCAAACTAAATTTACTCATGTGCAAAACCGTGCAAGCATTGAGCTTTGAGAAAAAACTCTTTCGGAAAATCCCCCTCTGCTTTCCATTCGCTCTGGCGAAAATTGAAATTGCTACCCGGTAGGGATTTCTAAAATTATCCCCGCGCTAAATCGATACGGGCGGTTGTCCTGTCTAGACGGGCACAGACCGACCTACCAATTAACTGTAGATTATAAAGAGGATGCGTCCTCTTTGTAACTCTTGTGTCAGGGCAGTAAGAACATCACAGTTGTGTATGTTCATGTTTACTCAGTTAAGTGAACTTAATCACTTATGTTTTCATCTTTTCCTTTTTGTAAGAACTAGTGACGTATGTGTTTGTTTTTTGTAGTGATATTGCCGGTAGTTAGGTCTATGCACTCTTACAATGACAGTGACGTTCTATCTTGCGATACGTTTAGGTATATTAATAGATACAGGTATTATACAGATTCAAAGTGCTTATAAATTTTTTGTAAATATCCATAGATAATGTTCGTAGATTCTTCTATGGCAGAGTCAACATGCAAGGGCTCACGAACTTCATAAAATAGATATCTTTATATCAGTCGGAAGACTGATGCTAAATGAAGGTTTTTACCCCATTGAGTAGTCCAACAATGGCTTCCTGAGACTCAATAAGGTTCGTCCTATGTTTTTTATTTTATTTATTTTACTAGAGTCCGCATTAGGCCTACTACGGCGAAAACCTCTTTTTCGGAGTATGCTTAGTGAACCTGTTCGTGTTCATTGCTACTTTGGAGATGTAAATAAACATATATGTAGAGATACATACGGGTATAACGAATTGAGCATTGCAATGCCTAGTTTTAAAAGGTATCAAGTAGTAAATAAGTCTGATAACCGAGTGACTCTATACTCATAGACTGTACAGCAGTGCATTAACTGACAACACTAATTAGATTTGCGAAATATGCTATCTAATCTACCTACTTTGCACGTATCATCATATAGTGAATAGGGAGTGCTGTAGTAGTAGGTATAGTTACGGGTTAAGCCCCTTACCGATAAACACTGCACAGTGGAATAGTTACTCAGTGTTTTCTCTCGTATTATCTTTGCCTATTCTAAGATAGAGAAAAACAAAACACAAAATAACTATTCTTTCGCTACAAAATGTTTATTAGTAAGTAACTACCTATGTATGGGTATGCTTAAATTATAATTTCAGACGCAACGACGCAAGAGATTGTTTAAACTGTAGGTACACTCCCATTACTTTTTTCACGTATTTTTATTTTAGTTCTGTGGCCGCAGTTTTTGCGTAGCGGAAATTTACGTTTCTTTTTCATTTTCGTTTAGTGAAATAGAATAACGATATTATGTGAAAACAAAATTTCCTTCATATCCGTTCAGCCTTCCACCGTATCAGCGCTGAGGGTAACAAACATACATCCTTACACATACTTAGGACATGAGTTTAAACAAGTAGGTAGTGGTATCTACCTACTCTTTGATATACACACACATTATCGAGGTTATATTAGTGTTATACGATAGGTAACAGAACTCCTTAGATGATATTATAGTTCTTAAAATTTTAGCAACCAGCGGGATTTGAACCCGCGCCTTCTAACTCACCGGATTAGACGCCCTACCAATTAGGCTACTATGGTCGCATGACCGCTAGGAATCCTAAGGATTTTCGCAGCTAGCGGTCATGCGACCATAGCCTAATTGGTAGGGCGTCTAATCCGGTGAGTTAGAAGGCGCGGGTTCAAATCCCGCTGGTTGCTAAAAATTTTAAGAACTATAATATAATATAGATATACCTGAAGTGTGGTTTACACTTAAAAAAACAATCCATGATTCCTTAGATGGTAAAAAAACCTTTATTGAACAATTTATTCTGGAACACAAAACAGAATAAGTTTTTTTAATGTAATCGAATGACTTGAAGAGCTTGTCGTTTGCCTGGTGTTAAGCGTCACGGCCGCCCATAACAAATTGCAGTGTCACTCGGAACTCTAAATTAAAGTTTTGCGTGACACTGCGTACTGCGCACGTCAGCCTGAGACATCACACAGTCTAAAAAAGATTTCTAGACTGTGAGATCAGTTCGTAAGTCTCATTTTCCCAGTAATGTCACTAGCTACAATGCCCTTCAAACCGGAACACAGCAGTGCTTGCACACTACTGCTTGGAGGCAGAATAACTGGTAAAGCGGTGGTACCTACCTAGACGAACTTTGCAGAAAAGTTCTACCACCTAGTAAAATAGTATAACCAAATACAAACAAGAAAAAAATTTCATACACTTTGCCAGAAGTATCAATTGAGCTGTTTGGTGAAATTAATTATTATGAATAACTACCAAACCCAATTCAAATAACAAGCACATTCGATATTTAGTTTGTCTCGTCAGTAAATTAAATCAAATCAATTTCATGATCCCCTTACCATTGACGCGTCTGTCTGAAAGAGTGTCCTCTTCATCCCACCACGGCTGCTCATGGATCCGGCGCGCGACCGGCCGGTCGTAGTTCCCATAGTACTGAAACTCCATTCGCCACAGTTTGCCAACGAACAACTCAAGAACACACCACGAATTTTTGATAAAAAAAATCCTCGTTTGTTCGCACTCATTTGTTTACATAAACACCAGACGCCGCGCCGCGTTTAACGACAAAATGATACTGATTTGTGCTACCAGAGTCAGACGCACGAGATCGGCACTGTAACCATTAAATCACTATTCATTAACACGTAGGGTCATTATTGGTGTGATAGTACCTACAGATATCTACATTATAGCTGTTGACTGCGACCGATAAGTTTGTCAGTGTCTGGTGCATTACTATTCTGGAGGGTTTCTTAACCTTTTTTCACTACACTCCTTTGTTTGTATTATTAATAGCTCATCATAAATTCTTATTTACATGTAACTTTGGCAAAAACTATTAATGCACCACTACGCGGACGAAGCAATAAACTCACGTCCTACTGACACCAGTGTTTTAAAACGATTGTTCTACGTTTACAAAAACACACATTTTCAAGAGTTTCAAAAATAAATAGATGTGATATCAGCAGCATAGTGAGAAGGAACACTATGTCTGCGCTCTATTTCCAGCAAAACGTATTTACTTCGTGTAGGTAGGTAAACAGGCGTCCACAAACACTATAAGGTGGCTGGGCAAACAAACGTCTAGTTTTGACCGTTCCGAGATTGAAATACAACGTTGCCTTGCTTTGTTTACCGGCATTATCACCTAATATCAGAAGATCTATTTTGATAAAGAAATTGATTAAGATAACAGCTCAAGTACACATCGCACATAAAGGTAGATATATGTAGTAGGTGTTATTTTGTAAATTCAGTTAGCACTTCATCCCTCGTTTTCGCACTGTTCGCGACACCGTTCTAATTGTGTAGACGTGTCGTACGTAGTGGGCTATTTATTGAAAACGTCAATATTTATCTCAATAAGGAACCATACCAATAAGTGTGATATCAAGATGAGATTTTCCAGAATAAAAGTGTTCCGTTTATTCTTTTGTACTTAATGTTTTACTAAATAATACACGGAATAGATTACCTGCACTCATTTGAAATTGATAACCAGATATTTGTGTATTATTATATTATTATTACCTATAACATAATAATAGATATTTTTAAATTTATATTCCTACTAGTATATAAAAGTGAAACGATGTCTGTTTGTTAGTAACTGAACCGATATGGATGAAATTTTGTATGCAGATTGCTAATAATAGGTACTATTAAATTATTTACCAGATTAGGTACCTACAGGTACCTACTTATACAAGCAAGATTAATTAAGAATTTAGACTTTTTACCCCAAAAAATTAAAAATTCGCTAATAGCGGATCAAACCGCGCAGGGCGGCTCTAGGCTCTAGCAGGGTTATACCATAAAATACCCCTACCCTAAAATTTTAATGGTAAAATAATGAATTTGAAAATAAAATCTTACGAATTTAAAATGGCTATTAATGCTTTCTATCTCGGCACGTATACGACAACGTCCATGACGAAAACCGTTTGATGGCTATCTGCATAGCATCTCAATATCGCAAATATACATCTAGGTACGTTCTTATTACCTGCTTATTTTCTTTTCTTTTTTGAATACCTAAGTATGACTCATTTAACAACCATCTCATCATGTTAATAATACTGTTCGTTCAACTGCAATGAAGGAAAACTGATAACAAAATAAATGGTTAATAGCTGTAGGTAGGTAATTGCTAAATTGGCTGTTATTTTATTGTTATCTCAATTAAAGAAATATATTGACATTTAATGTCTTTGTTAATTAAAAATCCTATATATAGTGACTCTAGTGACGTTAACAAGGTCCACTGATTAAACATTACAGGTAATAAATAAATAATAAAACCCAACGGGAGGTCGTTGTAAAGAACCATTACACCGGTGGGTTAAATATGGGCCCTGCCTACCCCGCTGCTGATGGCACTCTAGGTTTCATCATCATCAACAGCCTGAAGATCGTGAGGTTTAGATTTTTTATAATATATTTTTGTGGGTATTTTTATAAAAATATATTGTAAATAACGGTAAATAAATGAATGAATAAACTTTAGAGTCGATTCAGGGACAGGCAGGAATTATTTTTTCTTGCTTGTCCCCGAATCTGAATTCAGTGACAATTCGGGGACAGACGGAAGTTTTTATTCTTGTCTGTCCCCTCGAGGGGACAGACGCGGGGACAAACAGGAACAACCCGATAATTAAAATAACGCCCAACGACCAACGAGCACATACAGTGATTCTGGACCCTAACAAGCATGCCCTCTGTGTATACAGGGACGACGAAATACGAGGAGTACCTATGGTCCCACAAGACCCAGACTCATCTATGCACAAAATTCTTGTCCTGTCGCGAATCGTTCATCACTGTTTAGCTGAAACGATTAGTTTCGTAATCGTCCGTTTAATGAAATGCGTTTTTAGGAGAGTTAAGACTCTAAAATCTAAAAGTTTGTGTTACAAAAAAAATACCTCCGGCGACATATTAATATTAAATAAATATAATATCTGACTGTTATTCACGAATAAACTAATAATAGTTTGTCGATTTCTCGACCAGCCCGCCTAGCGACAAAATTTGCACGAGAAAGTGTCGCGATGCGCATGCTAGGGGGTCAGGTTTCAAGCATATCCGATGCTTAAGCATTAAATGAATCACACTCATAAAAATTTTAATACTACAATATTAATATTAGCTGGGCCTAATTAATAAAACGATTAGTAAAGTAGGTTGCTAAGATAAATATAACATGAGTGTTTGTGTATTCAGTATTCACACAGGTGGCTTAAACTAAAAGGTCGTTTAAAATAAATTTATGAAGATAAAGGTACTAAGTACCTACCTAATTTCTTTTATAAAAACGTAAAAATTTTGTGTGATACCATGAGGCGCTTCATAAACGAAGTCCTGTAGGAAAAATTATAACAAAGAAACTAGAAAAATATTAAATTAATGATTCGAATAGAAAATGTATTTTTTTAAATATCCGACACAGACAAAGTATCTATGTATAGGGTACCTATATAGCTATGTACGTACCCTTTCACGCAGGACGCCATAGTATAGAGGCAGAGTAGTATGTCTATAATTCTCTAAATATTGGTACTTAGGCTTCATAATATGTGAAATAATAATTCAAACCTGTAATTGTTAACTTACACATCTTTATTAATAACTTCAGCATCAAATCAGTGATGGTCAAAGTCATAATATTAAGTCGAACAGGAGCCTGCTAATAGAATTTTAATAGAATAATGAATATCAAAAGAACTCTTTCGTAATAAGCACACAATCCTGGATACAGAATTGGGGCATGTCCAAAGTTATGTTTTATTGTGAAAGAAAAAGAACAACCCGTTTAACATTTAATGTCGACACCAATAAATGTTAAGGTGCACTAACTCGAGCTTTCGGTAAGTAGGTAGTTAAAATAAGAAAAATGTGTCTAATTTCTCATTGACATCAAAATTAAAGCAATAAATAATACAAGGAAGTAGGTACTCACAACGACACCCAGTTTCTATAGGATTTGTAATTACTTCGCTACAAAACCACCGACAAATATACCGAATTGGACCAGTAGGTAGTACGTATAATGAATTACGAATTATTATTTATTTAATTTTGGTTGACGGAATCGTTAAGCTTTTTTTCAGTAGCTTCAATTTGCAGTGTTTGATGCGCGTGAGTAAGACCGGGCGTGCGTGACCGAGGCAAGCGTACTGAATGACTGACTGATTCAAAGGCTTAATACAGAAAAGCCTTCAACAAATACCCATATCAGCCTAATTTTTGCCAGGTCGACGTGCTAAATGCCCAGCTTCAAGATAAAGGTAGTTTAATGCATGTAATTTTTATTTATTGCAGATCGCGTCTAAAGGTACATAGCCGTTGTTCCTTGAGTTTATTTTAATCGAAATTATCAGCTAATTTAGTAGGTCATTTTGTTGAAATGTAGGACTCATTTATGTGAAGCAGTGACGTTACCTACTTATTGTGCCGCTGCATAATCATCTTTATTTATTGTCAGCATTATTATTATTTAGTTTAGAGTTAGTATAAAATGACGTGTCATTTCAATTTGATATCATTGTGATATATAGATTAAATGTATATTAACTGAAGACTTATTTACAACTCGTGATGGACGTCATCATACCTTGTAACGTTCCAAGTTCCGTATGATATACCTAATGTAAATGTTGGAACAGTACCTACCATTTGCTCATAATTTTATTTCAACACGTAGTTATGATAAGATGTGAAGGTATAGTAACATTAACGAGTACCTTAGGTAAGGTTACTTCCTAATATTATACCGGAAAAGTAAACTAACCCCAATCCTTATAGTAAACAATCAGGGTGCCTATATAAATACATCTACGCGTGACAAGCTATGAGTTTGATAAAATTGCTCTAATTTTTAAAGGTCATCAACCATAGGTAGGTACTAGGGCTGTATTACGCATCTAGGTGGGACTTGGATAATGTTTCTGGACTGATTTTAAACCACCAACTTTTTTCATAATCAAGACTTTCTGACAAACATAAATTGAATGAAAAAAAAAACATTTATTTAATACTCAAGTACAGTATAATACTCAAGTATAAGTACCTAAGTAGTTACGTACCTACTTAATAAGAGGTTGTGAAAGGCAAATTATCAGATTATCACACATACCATTTCAACAGCCTCTTCAGATGAGAGGTATATAAATCACGGGTAGGGTACTCGTATAATAAATATGTCAACTTACTATAGAATAGAAAGAAATGTTGCGAGTACCTACTACCTAAGTACCTAGTATCTATATTATTATCTACTCGTGTCCGGTTTCCTTTGTAGTATTGTAAAAAAACATAAAAGCGTCCCGAGTTTCATCAGTTTTCCCGCGGGAAAGATATCCTAGCTGATCTCAATAGTATCAGAAGTCAGTGTGCTAAACATCCAAATCAATTTAGCCGTTTTGGCGTGAAAGCTAAACAAAAAAACAGATAATATTTAACTTTCGTTTAGTAGGGGTAGCGATTGAACGCAAACTAAAGAGCGCTCTTTCGAACGCGAGCTAAGGTTTGACAAAGTTGGCTCTATTTGTGCTATGTCTAGTGAGGGTTGGTCTGGCCTCAGGGCATACCGGGACTTTTTCCGGTGGGCCGGTCCCTCCTTGGGCCGGTCCAGATCTAGACCTAGAGCCAAACTCCGGTGCCAGACTGAGCTAATTATTGTCTAATTACTTGCCTATAACTAACTAAAAAATAACCAGATATCGCATATTAGAACTAACAAAAAAATCTGGTAAGTAATAAAAAATTCAGGGTTTTAAACATTGTTTTGAAAAGTTCAAAATTTGTCTCAATATGAGACGATAAGCACCATACAAGTTAAAGGAAAATAACCTAGAATTTTATTTGCGTTTATAGGTAGGTATTCCTTTAGTTTACTTTGTTGACCACCCATCCCATTGCATCACTTGAATGTTCTAAATTAACCAAAAAAAATCACAAATAAAAAGTGGTGTGGGCCGCATTTTCAGAACTTTTTCTCGGTATTTTTTTGGGACCCAGACCGACGCTGCTAGTCTAACCAAAAGGTTTAGACCAGATCGTTTACAGATTTTCAGAAATGTTATTTCCCATCAATTTAAATCAGCTGTGCCCGAGGTAAGAGTTCTTGACAGATAGACAGTAATCCTACAAGGATATTAACAAGTATTTTTTAGAACTCCGAGATACGGTACTCTAAAAAGCCCCTAATAAACCCTAAAAAGAAAAGTGTACTTACTCATATCTATATTTAAAAGAATATAATAATTTAGTTAAATCAGTTGCAAGAACCTACTTACTCTTAATACGAAACAAAACAATTGAATCTGTTATTTACCCAAGCTTTATCAGCATGTGGGCATTATTTTTACGTCAATCGTATCTTGAATGTGCTTAATTAAATATGTATGTAATTTAATGAGAAGCATTTACGTATATAATGGAGGTATTTTCCAAAGCATTTAATTCTTAGTACAATATAGAGTTGCTTTTGCTTCAGATAGTTTGAGTAAATAGTTGCCCGATAGCAAATTAAGTGCAGCACTTAGTTTTTTAGGGTTCCATATACCAGTTCAAAAAAAAGACTAAAAAGTAATACCCTAATTTATGCGCCGATTCATTGCAATTCGTTGCGCGCGTGATCCAAACAAATAGGGTACTTTTCGTTGACCTCTAAAAACGGTTTTATAGCACAAATAAAAAAACAATGAATTTATAGTCCTAGGCAAAATTAGCGCAAAATTACGTTAATTAGGGAGTTATAGTACACAACATGTATCATAAATAAATAAAAACAAAAACACAATTTTGTCGTGTAATACTCCCTGTGGATATTGTTTAGGTTAGGCGAGAAAGTATTTATGACGTACAGGAACCCTGAGGGCGCGAGTTGCACTCGCTACTGTCTGCTCAGTGCTCACTCAGCTGAAAGAAGATACTGGCTGACATAGATAAAGACAAGAAGGTAGGTATTCATTGTGATATTTTCTTTATGCTGTAGGAATAGGAGATTAACTATAGACACAATGTGTTATATATCTATTATAATTCTAGAAAGTATTCGCTGCACATACATTTAAAAAAATGGAAGCAAATCACGTTACGGGCTAGTCGTGCGCCTGATCTTAAGAGCCTATACAACGCCAAAATGCTTGAAATGGTTTAGCATGAGGCCGTGCCCTGTCAACAATATTGCAACAATGACTTTGAAATTAATCCAGGGTAAAGGTTCATGACTAATGCTAATGCTTGTGTATAGTGAAAACACGAATTAATAATTTCTCGATAGAAAAAAAATTACAAAGATACCTCCAAACCGTACAAATAAGTCGCGATTATTCAATGAATAGGGGGAATCCGGCCCCCTAATTACCTAACTCGCAACAGGTTTGCGACAGGCGTAAATCTCGCGGTGATTGCTGTCATACATCATTAGTGGTGTCGAGAATGTATGCTTCGCTACTGCTGTCGCATTGCTACTGCTGTCGCATTGCTGTTGCAAATTTTACGTAATTACCCCGCGGGAGAGTATACCCCCCTCCACTAAAATGCTCATAAAAAATGATATAACTACGTCTTGCTATTTTCGATGAATAGTATCATTAGCTGCATCATTTAGCTATATTTTCTCTTAAGAATGGTTGTTATAACTTTAATGATTCCTCACTTATTAACGAATTCTCCCAAAATGAGATCTGGCTAATTTCTTCCGCCTGGGTGGGAGACTTGACCCCTCAAGTAGGGAGCCTTTACCCAGATTTAAAGATAGGGGAAATAATCATTAAAAATATGAATTTTTATTTAAAACGTTTATATTAAAGACAAGATCCCACGTATTACATAGTAAAATGAGAATATGAGGTAATTTGAATATGTTTGATGTATATAAGAAATCAAGTAGGTATTCTCACACACATTTTGCGATAATAATAAAAGGCATTCTTTATCGCCGACATATCTAAATTACTTCTCGTTTCTTATTGTATCTTTTTTTATATTTGAAGGGCATTTTAGGTGTTCATTTGAAATAAATAATAGTTATTTGTTATACTAGGCTGCAAAGTTGGTTTTTGGCGCGAGTACTTGAATTGAAACCTGAGCAAGCGAAGGATTCTAGGATTGAACCACGAGCGTAGAGAGTGGTACAAACAAAGAATCCTGAGCGTAGCGAAGGTTTCAAAGGTACGAGACGCAGAAAAACTTTGTTGCCGAGTGCAACATACAACTTTTCACCTCACTACAGCGAGGGAAATGCTAGAAAACCAGCTAAAAGGCTAAGAAAAGATTAGTTTTTAGCTTATTAATTTATCTATGGGTGGCGGTAACGCTTAACATCAGGTAAACGACTAGCTCGTCACGTGATTCATAGAAAATTAAAGAAAAAGTGTTTTTCATCCATTTTCCATGCAGTCGCCGTGCTGGATAGCGTATTGGTTATATACTCTTTGGTGCTGGACAGTGCGATTATTCTAAAAATGAGGTTGGTGAACGAGAAAAAGATGGTATCTTTTAGGAGGTAGTCTGTGGTATGAATGAGTTTTCAGAGGACTGGCGATATCAAGAAGGTTAAAATCGGGCAGATCTGTGATTAATCCTCAATTCTTGACGAGAAAATTATTGAATAGAAACGTTCGAATTTTAAAAACACTTTCCACGCTAGCGAGCAAAATGCGTTTTTGCGCCCAGATTTTGAATGACAAAGAGAACCTTTCCGAGCTAGTGAGGTGAAAAAAAAAATTATACATAAAAGGAAATTTTGGTATAGAATACCCAAGGTAGTCTCCTTCCGACGAGTGGCTAATGTCTCCCACCGCACGCCTTAAGTTTGTATAACAATTAATTTATAAAACTATGACACGTAGGTAAAATCTATCTACCGTGGGTGTTACTAGGATAAACTCACTTGCGATTTACACAGGTGATATGTTTGAATCTACTCACACAAAACAACACTTACCAAATATCTAAAATCGAAAAGTCACTTTTAGGTTGCGAAAATACGTTATTACTTCTTACTTTTAAACCAAACTGCCGAACCCAATGGCGTCTCGTGAGCAAGACGGGACAGGTATGTAGTATCTAAAAAGTGTGACAACGTTGTAATACCAAGTTCCACAAAGATTTTATGAGCAGTGGCTTTTGTCTCCCCCCTGGTAAACTGTCCCGGACTCCCCCTACTAAGGCCCCCCTTTAAATAAGGCCATGAAACTTTGTGTAGTAGTTGAACTAAATATAATGGAGGTCTTATGTATAGTGTATTTTCAAAATAACCATTATAATAATTTACTTAAATTATTGCGCGTTGGAACCATTCTAACTTAGACCGCCCCTGCCGCGTGTCGCTCGCCCCCCCGACTCATCCCCGCTTTGGCCTAGTACTATATATCCATTCTGTGGCTTTGAGCCAAGCCCTTAAGAGTCACGGCATCCTATTTTTCACAGTTGCAATGGCACTCTGAACTCTAAATTATAAAGTTTCGCGTGACACTGCACTGCGGACGTAGGTAATCCTGTGAGACATCAGCAGTCTAGTAATAAGATTTCTAGACATAATTCCGACTATCTACTAATAAACAGTGTACTGTACTTATAACAGTGGAATGGATTCAAGACTCAATTATTTTCTATTCTTATAACTTTGCTCATATCTAATAGTACCTACTTAAGCAGAGAAACAGTAGCGCTCATAGCGAAGCACGACTAGCCGTCTCTAACCGATCGGTAAAGCTAATAAGCAACGTTCGCTGCGGTCACAACTCTGATGGGTGACCGCTACAGCAAAAAGTGGTATTTACAACTGAGCGCTACCGTGCTTCAAAGGGCACGCAATCCCGGCTGTTGTCGTTAGACAATAGTCGTTAAGCCAAGTCAGAAGCCTTTGGACGGCCTAAAAATTCTGACACCAGGGCTGACCACTTGTCTACACAAGAAGAAGAAGTAGAAAAACAAAACGATAAACCCTAGTACTTCATTAGCAATAAGGTAGGTACTCGCAAAAGTTTAATTTATTTTTTTAGTAGGAGTTTCCACCTATCACAACCCGTATATTAGATAGTGTTTTATTTTCCACTTATCCCTACGTAGGGATACCTTGGTAAGGAAAGGTGTACCAGGCGATTTTCTCACTATTTTCACTATTATTGATTTATCAGAACTTATCGAGGATTTCATTGGTGATATTTACTATTTTACTATGAGGTTAATATATTTATGTCTGCTTGCCAGATAGCTAGACATCAACCGATTGCTAGAACTAATAGAACAAGAATATAAAGTTCAAGTGTTACCTACCAATAAACTGACGTAAGTAAAACCTACGGCCGATGTTATACGAGGTAGTGGGATGTTACTGATAGCACTTTGTATTACTAGAACGCAATTTCTAAATAGACCTCAATAGGTACCTACGTTCCATAAGTATATAATACGAATCATCGTCAGGCTAAGGTAAGGACATACGAAAGAAAATGAAATAGGCGATAATTATCGACATAGACAAGCTCTATGTCTATACATATGTTGGTATATAAATATATTATACCTACCTATTTTTTGTTTGCGTATATAATGATAATGAGTAAAAAGGAGGCTTTAGAATGAGACATTTTACTAGGTGGCAGGACTTTTCTGCAAAGTTCGTCTAGGTAGGTACCACCGCTTTGCCAGTTATTCTGCCGCCAAGCAGTAGTGTGCAAGCACTACTGTGTTTCGGTTTGAAGGGCATTGTAGCTAGTGAAATTACTGGGCAAATGAGACTTTATGATCTGATCACTCAGTCTAGTAATCTGATTATTAGACTGGGTGATGTCTCAGGATGACGTGCGCAGTGCAGTGTCGCGCGAAACTATTGTTTTAAAGTTCAGGGTGACACTGCAACTGTTATGGGCGGCCGTGTCACTTAACATCAGGTGAACGACTAGCTCGTCACGTCATTCAATCACATAAAAAAAAAAAAAAAAAAAAAAAAAAAAAAAACATTAATGTCTGTAATCTAATCTGTTTATGTACGTACCTACTTATGTATATATGACCCGCTCATTATATCTATTACCTATACTTAAATACGTTACGTTAAGTGCGTTCTAAAAACTATGTTCCATTTTCAGAAAATTACTTATGAAAAGTCAAAAACCTCACACTAACTATTTACCTAATACCTATATATATATACAGGATGTTGATTTGCATTGTCTCCATATTTACAGAGGTAGGTATGCTACACTTATAGAACACGAATCAATGAAAAAATAAATACCTAAAATTTACACTTTATAAAAAAAACATTGCACAAAAATAAAACAGCACGTGTGTGCGTTCTCATTTAACAAACAACATGATTTTATAAAGTCAACCAGTGCGAGCGCAGAGTCATAAACTATCGCGCCGACAACACACAAAGGCACCCGCCACTTTCGGCAAAGTTCTACAAACGCTCGCCGCCGCCGTTTGTACTAGCCATGCGGGCGGGCTGCGGGGTGCCCTCTCTCACCCGCCCGCGCCCGCGCAGCGCACTTATGTCACGCGTGCAGATGCAGCGACCGATCAGTCACTTGCCCGCCACCGGCGCCGCGCCGAATTTGCGTAGGCACCTACTTTGCTTACGATCGCGTAACAAAAATGGAACACTTTACAAATGTTGAGCTTGTGGAGATGGTACGTTTGTATGCTATCAGCGGAAACAGCTTAACACAGTCTGTGCAAATGTTTCGCGATCAGTTTCCGAACAGCCATGTTCCAACACGTGAAGTGATGCTGGGTGCCACACAGAGACTAAGGGATTATGGACAATTCCAAGTCTCTCGTCACGCTCGCGCTCGTGGAAGTGTAGGTCTCTCGGCCGGCCTTCAAGAAGAGATCTTTGACTTTTTTGAAGAGGACCCACGTGCTAGCACCCGTGATGCTGGGCGGCGCTTCAACGTCCACCACACAACTGTATGGCGGCTACTGAAACGAGAACTTCAGCATCCGTTTCATTTTCAGAGAGTCCAAGAACTGCATCCACAAAATAATGCCTCACGCATAGCTTTTTCTCACTGGATTTTACAAAACAGGGATGTGAACATTTTGTGGACCGATGAATGCATGTTTTCACGTGTGGGGATTTACAACATTCACAACGAGCACTGGTGGGCACATCGCGACCATAACCCGCATAAAACCAAGAACGATTCGTTTCAGCATCGTTTTAGTATTAATGTCTGGGGTGGCATTATTGGAGAGCATGTGCTAGGTCCATACATCATCGAAGGTCATCTAACCAGCTCCAGTTACTTGGAGCTTCTGCATCACGTTGTTGACGAGATGCTCGACGATGTACCACTGGCCTTTCAACGAAACCTGTTTTTCCAACAGGATGGAGCTCCACCTCATTATGGACGCCAAGTGCGCGATTTTTTAAGTGAAGTGTTCAGAAGCCAGTGGATTGGACGTGGTGGTCCAGTACCCTGGCCCCCACGATCTCCGGACATGACCCCATGTGATTTTTTTTTATGGGGTGAAATAAAAAGACTAGTTTACACGGACGAAATTACTAGTGCTGTGCAATTAAAAGAAAAAATCATTGCTGCATTTGATCATGTGAGACTAAACGTGAATGTGCTAAAAAAACTATCACGAAACCTAAAACGTCGCGCTCACTTGTGCATCGAAAACGAAGGAGGACACTTTGAGCAGTATCTTAGGGTAACGTAACTTGTAAGTACATAATTTTGTAAATACTGTAACGCCCCAGTGGCAAGCTGCTGACACAGATTAAGTCATAGCTACCATGGGTTGTTTACTGCACCCCGCGCACATAGCCAAAACAATAGAGACCGAATACCTGAACCCTGTAGGTAATTAGACAATAGGACCTTCCTCGATGTAGCAATTTTCTAACAATGTTTTTATGATGTTTTGACTACAATACAATACAATAACTCTTTATTGACACCAAAATAATAATAACATAGAAATGAGAATCACATAATAAGATAGGTACAATGGGCGGAACAAAAACGCGGGCGGTCAATGGACTAATGATGAGACAAAAAGTGTTTACTTTATACTGAGTCATCGCGTGGGGTCCTACTATTGTCCTAGCCGAAACGAAGTTGAGGCTACTTGTGATTCACGACAAAAATGGTTTATCAAATATTCGGCTACTAAATAAATGTGGAATTTAAATTTTATTTTTATATGATTAAATATACACAGTACAATGGATTCTAAAAATATGGAGACAATGCAAATCAACATCCGGTATACCTACATGATCTAGAAACAAGACAAGTAAACAGACGAGATGAGTGAGACGACCAAATATTTGCCGTGGACAAAGAGCAGAAAAAGGACAAGAGTTTCAACTCCGTCATTCATAATTCATTACACTGGAGTTAGCAGGCAGAGGTGGTCATTTCATGAGATTTCCGTCATAGCAGAAATAAATCAGTGACTTGACAAAACATTTTGAGTAATTCTCAAATATAATCTTGTGCGGATGTTCTATATAATCAGTCTTAAATTAATTTATTACAGACTGTTACTCACGAATAGTGAGACCGACTTCAAAAAGAAGAGGTTCTCAATTCCGTTTTATTTTTTCCTTCGTTCTAAAGCGGTGGCGAAGTAAAAAACTGAATAAATGCCGAGATAAATGTAATTTAATTATTGCACTTTCTCAAAAGCTAAGCCCTAATTCCTAGAATATTATGTTACAAAAATGATATCGCACTATGTATGATTATCCATCCACAATCATAGGCTGTACATCCAAGGGCTTGTACACCTCAATATTTCAGAATCTCCTATAAATATGACAGTGTCAATATTTTACCGGTAAGTTATCCAATATTTTAGTGGCTTTCAGACATGTGAAAATAAATATGAAAAAATGCTTACCTTCGTCGTCTTTTCCTCCAACGCCGAGCACGAACGCGCTTCTCAAGAGGTGACCCATTCTTTTCAAAATCTTTACGATGCTGACTTTGTGCAAATTAAGTATACTCTACTAATATAACCATCTAATTCTAATCTACATAAACTGACTACGATACTAATCACTTTACGCGACTAAGGCCCGATAAAATGTAACAGGAAAACAATAACTAATGGTTAGAAACCGCCCTAGTCGGTGGACACCAAAACGGCTACATCTCTGCTAGAAATTGACGGTTAAGCACGCTTTCGTAATAGATGAAAGCCCTGTAATGTGTTAGGTATCGGCACCGATTTGCAAATGATGTGAATCGAGCGTTAACCGAAATTATAGGTAGAGTAAAGGAAGCGAGCAGCGAATGCGTAGACAGCAGCGTTATCTTTACAACTTTGTTATGTGCACAAGAAAGTAAACATTCTCGTATTGGCTGAGGTACTTCGAGATATTACACGTTTCTCGAGTCAGATCGATCATTGACATAACACGTAGCAAGAGGTAGGTACTACTTGCTTCGATGCTCCTAAACTTTTGAGATCAGCATGTAAAAATTAATGATTTAGATAAATAACGATCACATACATAGATCCTGAACCCTAACTAGGATTCCCTGATGTATCTATCTAGGTACCCAACCCAGGAAATACGAGGACCATGGTCTGAACACCCAAACACAGAACAAGCATTTGCGCAACAGTAAATACCCGGGCATTATTTCTCATTAAAACAAGGGCCCTTGTACGCTATGACCACGTAACGCGACGCGTTACGATATCTTGGTTGAATGGTTTTGGGTTTCAAAAGGCTATTCTATATGCCGTTGTCAAATTTGAAAAATGCAACTAGGCTCGTTATACGCACGTCGAAACATAAAAACACTGACCACAAACTACCTAATGCTTGGCATACAAATGAATACAATTTTTTCATTCCATGTCGTGGCGCGTTAAAGCACGTTATTGGCAGGGAATCTCATGTGGCACAGCGAATAAGGCCCAAGGGGTGATACCGTCCTCAATCGCTTTAATGTCATAATATTATTTTTCCAGTTATTTTAATTTAAAAACAAACTACTGAACCGTTTTTGATGAAAAATTATGAATGATACAAATAATCGTTAAAATCGTTTCTCATGTAACGAACATTTAAAAAACAAGGGGATTGAGAAACTCCTTTTTTAAAGTCGGATAAAAGCTTTTTCCGCCATTATTCTACGGTATCGATTCTACAAGTTCACCTACAACCTAAGTTATATATACTTCATAGGGCTTTAGCAACCACAAACTTATATTCCTCTTCATACCCTTGCCCCTTGGGAGCCGTTACCAACGTAATTACTAACGTTTAACTTCACGAAATCAAACCAATATTCAGCATAATAAACGGTTGGGCTAGAGAGAGCTATGATGTGTTTTTTTTTTAATTTAACCCTTAGGTAACCTTACAAAGGGTTAAATTAAAAAAAAACACTTGTTTGACAGTACTGTCATCTTCAACGTGTTAATATCTTGAAACTTATGTAGTAGACAGTATTATACATCGATATCGTAAACGTGCTTAGCGGAAAGTAAATTAGGCGTGAAATGATGACAGCCCGGCAGCCCGCAGGCACCGCCTTGCCGCTAGAATTTGGGTCAATTTTCGTCGCGGATCCCTTCCTTCAATCTATTTATATCTGTTAATGCCGGAAACCCTAAATTGATGTTGGAAAATGCGTTTCAGGTATGAAACAGCTGGAAAATGGTGATGAATAAATAAATAAATTATATTTAAAAGTTATTTCTTCCGGGGGAGTTGGCCATAGGGGAGAGATGGCCCATCGAATTAATTTCCGCATCCGCTCACTAAATGACACCTTGCACTAGAAAAATATGGCCAACCACCCCTAACTTACCTTACAGTTACGGCGTGCTTTGCTATAATGAATAAAAATAATTTAATGAAACTCAATTACCTACCTATAAGGACCAGGTAAGCATAATAATTATAATATAATGAAGTCATTATTAGAAAATATACCTAATAATATAAATCAAACAATGTGACCCATGGCGAAGTGCCCGAAATAATGTTGTGAAAACAACCGGTGTGAAGTTGGCAGCCAAAAGTTAGCAGCCTATAATCCGACCAAATTAAGATGGTAATTTTGTCACGGAAGAAGCAACAAATTTCATGCCTGTTTACTGTGATAACTGCTGAAATAAACATGTTTATGCAAATTCAAAGCGGCAGAAAGCCTATCTACATATAAAAAATATATGTAAATCTTGTAGACTCGTCGCAACTTTTGGCTGCTGGTGAATTACGACCTTAAATCCTCGGAAATGTGAAACAAAACCGACAGTTTCGTGAAAGTATGTTATCTAGGTATAATATCTATGCAATTTCAGAGCGGCAGAAAGCCTCTATACATATAAAAAAAATATGTAAATCTTGTAGACTCGTCGCAACTTTTGGCTGCTGGTGAATTACGACCTTAAATCCCCGGAAATGTGAAACAAAACCGACTGTTTCGTGAAGGTATGTAATCTAGGTATAATATCTATGCAATTTCAAAGCGGCAGAAAGCCTCTTTACATATAAAAAATATATCTAAATCTCGTATATTCGTCCCAACTTTTGGCTGCTGGTGAATTACGGCCTTAAATCCCCGGAAATGTGAAACAAAACCGACAGTTCCGTGAAGGTATGTTATCTAGGTATAATATCTATGCAATTTCAGAGCGGCAGAAAGCCTCTATACATATAAAAAAAATATGTAAATCTTGTAGACTCGTCGCAACTTTTGGCTGCTGGTGAATTACGACCTTAAATCCCCGGAAATGTGAAACAAAACCGACTGTTTCGTGAAGGTATGTAATCTAGGTATAATATCTATGCAATTTCAAAGCGGCAGAAAGCCTCTATACATATAAAAAATATATGTAAATCTTGTAGACTCGTCGCAACTTTTGGCTGCTGGTGAATTACGACCTTAAATCCCCGGAAATGTGAAACAAAACCGATTGTTTCGTGAAGGTATGTAATCTAGGTATAATATCTATGCAATTTCAAAGCGGCAGAAAGCCTCTATACATATAAAAAAAAATATGTAAATCTTGTAGACTCGTCGCAACTTTTGGCTGCTGGTGAATTACGACCTTAAATCCCCGGAAATGTGAAACAAAACCGACTGTTTCGTGAAGGTATGTAATCTAGGTATAATATCTATGCAATTTCAGAGCGGCAGAAAGCCTCTCTACATATAAAAAAAATATCTAAATCTCGTATATTCGTCCCAACTTTTGGCTGCTGGTGAATTACGACCTTAAATCCCCGGAAATGTGAAACAAAACCGACAGTTTCGTAAAGGTATGTAATCTAGGTATAATATCTATGCAATTTCAGAGCGGCAGAAAGCCTCTATACATATAAAAAAAATTATATTACATTATACCTAGAAATCTCATAGATTATACATTATACCTAGAAATCTCATAGCTCTGAAATCGCATAGATATTATACCTAGATTACATACCTTCACGAAACAGTCGGTTTTGTTTCACATTTCCGGGGATTTAAGGTCGTAATTCACCAGCAGCCAAAAGTTGCGACGAGTCTACAAGATTTACATATTTTTTTTATATGTATAGAGGCTTTCTGCCGCTCTGAAATTGCATAGATATTATACCTAGATTACATACCTTCACGAAACTGTTGGTTTTGTTTCACATTTCCGGGGATTTAAGGTCGTAATTCACCAGCAGCCAAAAGTTGCGACGAGTCTACAAGATTTACATATTTTTTTTATATGTATAGAGGCTTTCTGCCGCTCTGAAATTGCATAGATATTATACCTAGATTACATACATTCACGAAACTGTCGGTTTTGTTTCACATTTCCGGGGATTTAAGGTCGTAATTCACCAGCAGCCAAAAGTTGCGACGAGTCTACAAGATTTACATATTTTTTTTATATGTATAGAGGCTTTCTGCCGCTCTGAAATTGCATAGATATTATACCTAGATTACATACCTTCACGAAACTGTCGGTTTTGTTTCACATTTCCGGGGATTTAAGGTCGTAATTCACCAGCAGCCAAAAGTTGCCACGAGTCTACAAGATTTACATATTTTTTTTATATGTAGAGAGGCTTTCTGCCGCTTTGAAATTGCATAGATATTATACCTAGATTACATACCTTCACGAAACAGTCGGTTTTGTTTCACATTTCCGGGGATTTAAGGTCGTAATTCACCAGCAGCCAAAAGTTGCGACGAGTCTACAAGATTTACATATTTTTTTTATATGTATAGAGGCTTTCTGCCGCTCTGAAATTGCATAGATATTATACCTAGATTACATACCTTCACGAAACTGTCGGTTTTGTTTCACATTTCCGGGGATTTAAGGTCGTAATTCACCAGCAGCCAAAAGTTGCCACGAGTCTACAAGATTTACATATTTTTTTCATATGTATAGAGGCTTTCTGCCGCTCTGAAATTGCATAGATATTATACCTAGATTACATACCTTCACGAAACAATCGGTTTTGTTTCACATTTCCGGGGATTTAAGGTCGTAATTTACCAGCAGCCAAATGTTGCCAAAACTCAACGGGATTACTATATTTTTTATATGTAGATAGGCTTTCTGCCACTTTGAATTTGCATAAACATGTTTATTTCAGCAGTTATCACAGTAAACAGGCATGAAATTTGTTGCTTCTTCCGTGACAAAATTACCATCTTAATTTGGTCGGATTATAGGCTGCTAACTTTTGGCTGCCAACTTCACACCGGTGTGAAAACAGTCTCTCCAATTTTCGCGTCTTATGCCCAAAAGTCTACAGAAGTAAGATGGGTATTTTTACGTGCCTAGTCTAGTTAATAAAATACATAGAAAATTAGTCACAATAACTATTTTTAGCTACTGCAATAAAACGTAGGTATAAATGTAGGCCTGAAAGTTGCTACTACCAGCTGGGCCATGAGCATTACTTATTTATTACTTACCACCATGGGTAACATTGGGTAAGTTTAAGTGGGTAAGGTAGCTCTTATTTTACGTTCATAAATGCTCCATTGTTGTTATGAATAAGCGAGGCGTTTACTACGGAGCGAAAGAAATGCTCATTTAGGGTCTGTTTAAAAAAAATTTCAGGATGGAAAAGCTACAGAAAAATGTAAAAGATTAGTAATAACTAAAGGCTGCAGGCTGCAGTTAGCCAGCAATCCGCTCTCTTATCCCATTCAAAAACATAATGGCACCTAATAATGGCCATTACAACGATGAGGCAAGAATGGAAGTTTGCTAAGAAAGACATCTCAATAGAAATCGTGTCGCTAACGACATCTCGTAACGACAGCAGTGACGGTAACCAAAGTTATTTTGAGATTTGTTTGGCGTCAAGTTGCTAGGGCTACTAAGGGGTACTTAGATCGCTAGCCACTTTGTTACCGTGCCCGGGAACCTCGAATAGGTTTATGTAAATTCGCTTAACTAAAATCTGAAGGCCAGACCAAATTCAGGTGGAAATGTTACATGATTTATTTGGTAAACCTTTTTTTCATCTGCGAGATAGTTCTTTGCTAGCTTAACTGATTAATTTTAAGTAGAATAAAACTGATTCATAAGTTGATGTTAAAATAATTACTATGTTAGTTAAGTAGCTTAAGGTGACGTCTAATATATCACCAGTACAACGGTTCCTTATGGTTGATGCTGATATGGAGAAAAATCGCATAGCATGGTTCAGGTACATTTTTACTATGTTTTATAATGTAGGTCATCCCACCATTTTTAATGCCCGTGGGTGCCATAAGAGCCGGCTAAAGGAATATCCAGAGAATGGGCAGCAGCATTCTAATCGTTACTTACATTATTTCTGCGATCACTAAGCCGCCTGCCATGGGTGTTGATACTAGTGATTATGGCAAACAGCTTTTGGCTTATAGCTTATGATAAGCGTCCAAAGTGGCGTTTTATGGGGGAGGCCTAAATTCAGCAATAGACATCTTCTGGCTGATGATGATGATGATGATGAAGCTAAGCTATATTTATCATGCCAAGTTTCATCAAAATCTATCCAGAGTATATTATGTTTAAAAACACAAAAGAATGCTTTGGCTCCTTATATTGATAAAGAAGTGCACTTAACTAAAATTAAAAAAAAAAAGCTAACTTGGTTCAAATTCAGTGTCCAGTTAGTTTTACTATTGTAATGTAGTTAAATAATAAAACCAATTAATTTTATTTATATAAATATAATGACATGAAGATAAATAAATAAAATTAAAAGAAATACCACTACCTATGTGATTCCAGGTAACCCTACTTCAGCAAACAGATATGTGTAAGAATTGCAGTTGAAATAAGGTTCTAATTCCCATGATGACACATACATCTCAATTAACTTGTCGTCTCGGCAATGTGCCACATTTTCTAAAACAAAATTATTGTGTTATCAAAAACTTCAATCTGTCTCAATTTTTTACTTATTTTGAACATTTTGAGTTTTTGCTACCCACTAAATATAGTTTACATTAACACTTTAGTTATGGTAATTATTTGCTCTTAGACTGCAAATAAAGTTAACTGGGACTCCCAGTTAACTTTATTTGTAGAGCATTGAAATTTTTTTTAAATTATTTAGATCACATATAATAAGCATTTACAATTACATTAATATAACAATAAAGTGTTTTTTATATCATTCACAACTATTAAGGGTTTAAAGGCTTACCTGTGACCACCTGCTTTAATTGATATTCCTTTTGCAGGGAACTGAAGATGTCTTGAACATTATCGGAGATTTGTTTAGCATTCCAGGTGGAAATCACTGGTGTGTTGTTCTGCTGCAGCTTTGCAAGAGCTTGTAGTTGATTGTTAATTATTTGTACACCTGTAAATAAATAAGTTAAACTTTATACCTTATTTTTTTAGGGGGAGAAAGGTGCTCGCACTTCCCTGTCACCATGGGGGTGATGGGAGGGGGTATATGGGGCTCAAACCCACTAAACTACTATTACTCGAACACACTTCGCCCCAGCGGCGGTGGTGGTACAATACCTAGAATATTGCTACAAGTTTGCCAGAATTATATTTGCGCACTTCCTTTTATAATAAAAGGACAAAGTGGTGCCTTTTTAGAATTAACAACAGACATTGAAATAAAAAGTATAAAATCACCCAGATAAATTATTGTATCTGACTGCTTAGCATTCATAGTACTAGCACCATAATCCGTAATAAGGAAATATGTAAGTATAAACAAGACAGTTAAAAACTTAAAACAATATGATATAAAACCTGGTTTATGTAGTCAATTACATAAACCACATAAACCAGGCTACATGAACAAAGTGAGCAGCATCTCCTTCATTTTTTGGGATCACCAAGACACTTGCCAAGTGTGGTAATTGAGGCTATGATAAGCATCCAAAGTGGCATTTTATGGGGAGGCCTAAGTTCAGCAGTGGATGACATCCAGCTGATGATGTGTGTTGATGTGAACACAATTGTTGCAAAAACATTTGTGTTCACGAGATCTACCTTTTGCAGAACTACTAGTATAATATGGTATTACTATATACCTACACTTAGGTATTATATTGTCTGTGGCTACACTCTAGTGGTCTCAAAATATTAAAATTGCATACTAACCTTCCACAACATTCTTCAAACTGTCTTTTATGTCCACAACATTGTCCATAAGTGGCTTCATCTGATTAGGATAATAATCATCATTGCATTCCTGTAATTTTAGTGCTGAGACAGCTCTGAAAAGTCTTGTTCCTTTGTCTCTCATTCGAGCCCAATTAACAAGAAGGCCATGCAAATTGGATACATGAGAAAATACCGTCTTTGAAATACCTGGCTGGTCTTTACTTGGTGATAGGATTTCTAAAAATGTTTATCATCATTTTTATACATAGGTAAAATAATTTTAAGTGTACACTTATGCCCATCTGTCTGTGTTTGATTGCTCCTATTACATCTCTAGCCCCGGTTTCTAGTATATTAGTCAAACTCGTGTCAAGTCAACAAATAAAATACTGTACAAACATGAGTTGAAGACAGCCAATTATCAACAGGAAACCAGTGAGGGTTCAATGCAGGTACAGGTTAGTGGTTCAATGAGTATTAATTGGTGTGACAAGCTGACACCAACAATGAAGGAAAGAGAGATACATCCATGGTTGACACGAATTTAACAGACATATGAGAACCCAAGGGAAAGTGTTACTTAGCCAAGTTTTATTTCAATAGACTTTAGTAGAAAGATGGGAGAATCTACATATGTGCCTGTGATCTATGTGAATAGAGCAAATTTTGTACTATACATATGTAACAATTTAAAGGATTATAATATAAAAACTAGTGTTTTGGGGCAACAAGGAACATTGTGAAGGCCTAGAGTTGAGCTGGGTGTAAAATACTACAAAATCTAACCACTAATTCGTTGTAATTTATTATCTTTTTTGGTTTTATTTTAGAAAGAAATTATTTATTTTCGTATGTACATACCTTTTGGGCTAAATTGCGATACATCATTTTTGGAGGGGGTTTTGGACATACTATTCACAAAGTGGTTTGTTATATAGTGATACTATTTTTATATTTTAGGTGCTGGTAGAACACAAAAACATAAATAGGGTATGTACAATTGTACAGCAATAGCAAGCACTTTTATCTAAATCACACTAATATTATAAAGGCGAAAGTTTGTGTGTATGTGTGTATGTTTGTTACTCTTTCACGCTCTAACAGCTGGACGGATTTGGATGAAATTTGGTATGGAGGTAGCTTATACATAGGCTTTGCTTTTTATCCCGAAAACGGGAACGGTTCCTGGAGGAACGTGGGTGGAACCACGGGGCGCTGCTAGTATCAAATAAATAGCATTGCCTATAGTGCTACAAGGCTCTCTTGGCGCGTGGATGACATTGACAGAAGGGCGTGGGTGCGCTTTCAGGGCTACCAGTTAATAAAATGTCCTTGTTTTTACGGAAACATCACGATTAACAAAATCGATTGTTTTGTCTGATTTTGACGTCTTTGATTTATATGAATAATTTGTAATACCTACTTTAACAGAAAATAATAAATTAAAGGAAACAACATCTTCATCAGCCTGAAGACGTCCACTGCTGAACATAGGCCTCCCTCAAAGAGCGCCACTTTGAGTGGCTGCTTGCTTCCTTCATCCATCGGCTCCCCGCGGTTCTGACCAGGTCGTCGGTCCACCTAGTGGCGGGCCCTACGTCTTCCGGTTCGTGGTCGCCACTCGAGCACCTTTCTTCCCCATCGGTTGTCAGTTCTACGAGCGATGTGGCCTGCCCACTGCCACCAGGCATGCTCGAAGTTTCCTTGCGAGATAAGATCCAAAATGAGGAGATCCGCAAGAGAACTAAAGTCACCGATAGAGCTTTGAGAATTAGCAAGTTGATAAAAGGAATAATATTGGGAAATAGCGTGCTACTGAGAGGTCCTATTCAAGAAAACACTAAAACTTAAGATTTTTATATACTATAATTGTGTTCTGCAGGAACCATATCAAATGGTTGAAACTGTATATCGACAGAATTTTCATAACAATTATCATCATCAAAATCTTTATCACTGCCACTGCTTTCTTCATTTGAGCATACATCTATGATGAAAGATTTGTGTATATCCCCATCTTATGCCCGATAATGCCCTTGCTAGCCTTATTCACATGATGCATGCAGAAATTGCGCCGTTCATGTGCCCTGAACGCGTTTTTGACATTTTGTGGCATTGCGCTGGCTGGTTTTCCTGTAATAAATATTTTCTTTATTATCCACTTAAACGAATTACATACTAATGAATAGATACCCTCGTGATTTGCTGAAATCAAAATTAAACGACAGTGTATAAAAATTTCAATTTCGTCCTGAATAATCTAAATTATGAAAATATTGTGTGTGCGCGTTGTGGCAAGCGCTCTTAAATAAGCTGAGGCACATACAAGTAAACCAATGTATAATTTTAATGCGATTGGGGTAAGGGTAAGGGAGTCGAGATTTACGTGGATGGTATCACTTACCGGTAGCAGCGGCAACTCGCTTATTTATCCTTTCGAAGAGAATTAACGGGGCGCTATGTTCTTTTTCCTTTCTTAAAAAACTCTTACGAGTGTTGCCACTTTTTCATGAAAATTAAATAGTGGTGGGTAAAAAAGATAGAGTTCACTGATTTATTTCAGTTTAGTGATCTATTCCATTCTATTTTATTCTGAATATTTTCTAAAAATCGTGATTCCCGATTGATTTTGATTTACAGTAATTAGCGGCATGTGCAACAATGGAGTATACTTAAATAATAATTGTAGTTAAGTGTACGTTATCATTTTTATAATTTAATATTTTATTTAATATCGGAAGAATCATCTTCACTATCTAGCACCGAACCAAAAAAGTGTCGCGATAGTATTTAAAACTAAATAAGTGGCATGTTTTGTAGTGGAAAATTATAGTTCAGCTCTTTTGAACTGTATGAGCTGAATTAGATCATCACTGTGATTTAGAAGTTGGCAGCATTATTTTGACAAGTGACATTTCGATCTGTCAGTTTACTCCGTCTAATGCTCAGACCAAGGAAGTATTAGCTCAATGGTCTAATGAGTTTTATTTAAAAAAAACACTAGTTCCGCTTCTTTTCTAGATGGCGCTGTAAGTACGTAGTTTAAACATTTCAAACCACAGAGTAGTTTAAACATAAGAAAATGCTTAGACTACCTATAAAGAAATGTCAAATTCAGTTAGGTGGACCACGAGCACATTATCTGTAGTATCTCCTAAGTAGTCTGTGGTGCATTCTTATTAAGTAAATTGAAGTACGGTAGATCTGCGAGATAGATAAACGTTAATATGAGACGTTTTATTAAAAAAAAAAGAAATTGTATTTTCTGCATGACCCAATAGATGGCGTCAGTTGTGCTTTTTGCTAAAATCTGTCACTGTCACTGTTTCAAGCATAGACCACAGGTTAGAGGAAATGTGTCACGATACTGACTGACAACTCTAAACTCTTTCGTTTTTTTTTTAGTTTCGTTGCGGGAGACCTCGGCTTTATTTTGAATCATAATATTAACGTTTCTCTATCTCGCAGATCTACTGTACATCAATTTACTTAATAAGAATGCACCACAGACTACTTAGGAGACACTACAGACCCCTACAGACAATGTACTCGTGGTCAACTCACCTGAATTTGACATTTCTTTGCAGGTAGTCTAAGCAATTTCTTATGTTCAGACTACTCTGTGGTTTGAAAGGTTTAAACTATGTACTTACAGCGCCATCTAGAAAAGAAGCAGAACTAGTGTTTTTTTTAAAATAAAATGCCTCATTATGATCCAAAATTAAGCCGAGGTATCTCGCAACGAAACTAAATAAAAACGAAAAAGTTTAAAGTTGTCAGACACATTTCCTCTAACCTGTGGTCTATGCTTGAAACAGTGACAGTGACAGCTTTTAGTAAAACCACAACTGGCGCCATCTATTGGGTCATACATTAAATACAATTTTTTTTTTAATAAAATGGCGGGGTAATTACGTAAAATTTGCAACAGCAATGCGACAGCAGTAGCAAAGCAACAGCAGTAGCGAAGCATACATGCTCGACTCCACTAATGATGTATGACAGCAATCACCGCGAGATTTACGCCTGTCGCAAACCTGTTGCGAGTTAGGTAATTAGGGGGCCACTCATTAAAAAATAGACTGTATAATATAGTTATATGAGTTATATAAACGGAAGCCACAAAAAGAAAGAAGTTGTACGTAGTAAATTATATGCTCTTTGCTTGAAGTTCATGAAGCACAGAGTACCTTGTTAAGTGGAAGTCACAGATTAGAGAAAAAAACAAATGATACTGTGTGGTGGAAGCACAGTCATTTGTTTTTTTCTCTAATCTGTGACTTCCACTTAACAAGGTACTCTGTGCTTCATGAACTTCAAGCAAAGAGCATATAATTTACTACGTACAACTTCTTTCTTTTTGTGGCTTCCGTTTATATAACTCAAGTTATTAGTTAGAAGTTGTACGTAGTAAATTATATGCTCTTTGCTTGAAGTTCATGAAGCACAGAGTACCTTGTTAAGTGGAAGTCACAGATTAGAGAAAAAAACAAATGATACTGTGTGGTGGAAGCACAGTCATTTGTTTTTTTCTCTAATCTGTGGGTGGAAGTTGAAGAAGAAGAAAATGACGCTTGAGAAAATAAAATAAGTTTTCGGCGGGAACCTGAAAAGTGAAAAGGCGCGCTTTTAAACAAATATTTTTAAAAAACCCAAAATTATTGTAAATTTGTATATTTTTCGTGTATATAGTCTTGTATATATTTGTAAATAGAGCACAACCTTAGAGAGGGCCCAAGGATGGGCAAAAAACGTAAAAGAAAAGGAGATGACTCTCCACCTGATGAGCAGCAGCAGCGGCAGGTCTCATCCTTCGAGTCTTGCGATTCCGACTCGGACTCTCTGAAGTCGATCGCTGTAGAAACACCAAAAGCTAAAAACAAGGATAAGTATGACATCTTTAAGGTACGTGGATACTCGCGTAAGTACCCTGAAGACTCGAAAAAGACAGAGTTTATTGTGTTTCTTTCGCACGTGGAAGAAAACATTACTTTCAGCGACAAGGATCGTATGGCACTGTCCAAGGGTTTGCGGGAGCATGGTGTTTCAGGCGTCATGCACCTCAAGTCTATAAACAAGTACAAAGTAGGTATAACCTTCGATTTACCTAACAACGCCAACATGTTTCTGCAAAATAAAAAGTTACTGGAGCAACTGTCCCTGAAGGCAAATATACCGGCTGGAGACACCGAAGTGACGGGTGTACTCACCTCGGTGCCGACCGACATGTCTAATAAGCAGATATTCTCACTAATCGGAAGCTCTAAGAATGTTATACAGGTCAGGCGCTTTATGCGCAGAGTTAGAATTGACGGTGGCGCTGCTGGCGCGTCCTTCGTGCCCACGCAGGCAGTCGCAGTTACATTTGCGTCTACCAACCTTCCCGAGTACGTTTATCTTGACTCATGGCGTCATGAGGTGAAAATGTACATACCTCCCGTAAAACAGTGTCTGAAATGTATGTCTTACGGCCACATAGCCAAATTCTGTAGGAACACCGAGGTATGCTCAATCTGCTCAGAAAACCACAATTTCAAAACATGTCAAGTTGACTCCAAAAATGCTAAGTGTGTCAATTGCAAAGGTAATCACATAGCCATTTCATCAGCATGTCCCATGAAAAAACAAAAAGTCGAAGAAAACAAGATTAAGTCCCGAAATGCTACCTTCTCAGATTTGTTTGATTCAAAGTCATTCCCAGCACTAGCAGCACGAACACTTGATGTTCAAGTAAACAACCTTATGAAATCAGAAACATTTATTAACATTCTAATTGAAACAATAACCAAAATTATCAGTAACAAAGATGTACCTATAAACTCAGGGTCTATTCGAGAGACTCTTAAAAAAACCCTCAGTAATAAATTACCTCCTACTTCCTCATAATGGATCAGTTAAATATTATACAGTGGAACGCACAAAGTCTAAATAGTAACAAGCATATATTTATTAACTACCTCTACACAAATAATATACATATTGCAATCATTTCAGAAACATGGTTTAAAGCTAACCAAAATTTTAAAATTAAAAATTACAACATCGAACGCAATGATTGTGGAAATAGCCATAATGGAGTGGCCATAATCATTCATAAAAGCATCACATATTCAAATATCAACACATACTTTGATGATTCGATACAAAATATCTGTGTCAAAATCACAGTAAATAAACAGGATTTATGTATTGTCAGTTTTTATAGTCCTACTAATTGTAACCCAGCTTTTAATAAAGCTAAATTTGATACATTGGTAAAATCGATTCCTAGTCCTTTCATATTCGCAGGGGATTTCAATGCCCATCACACCTCTTGGGGTTGCGGTTCTGACTCTCCCCGTGGAAGGGAGGTGTTGGAAGTCATTGATGACAACAATTTAGTCTTGCTTAATGATGGTCAAGCAACAACAGTTGGTTCATTAACGTGGCGTCCAAACGCACTTGATTTGTCGTTGGTTTCCCCATCACTGGCTCTTCATTGTGAATGGTCTGTTCTTGATACTCCTCTTGGTACTAGTTACCACCTTCCTGTAATCATAAAAGTATTGCTTAGTAATAATAATGTAAATTCAGATGGAAACTACTGTAATGGCAAACACTTGCCCATCTACCCAAATTATAAACAGGTAGATTGGAAAGTGTTTAGTAGCTGTGTAGATGCATTATTGAATGATTTTGAATTGAATCTTTGGAGTCCTCAGGACGCATATTTGCTATTTTGTAAAATATTACAATCAGCAGCAAAATCCGCTTCGAATTTAAATAGTAGTTGTTCTAACAACATTAATCAATCCTGTCATAGGAATCTCGGTAAAAAACCTCACCTTCCATGGTGGAACCAAAAGTGCTCAGAAGCTGTTCTAAAATTCAAAGAAGCATATCTTAAGTTTAAGTACAACCCAACAGAAACCAACTACTTGGAATTTAAAAGACTTCGAGCTCTCAAAAAACTTATTATAAAAATAGAAAGACAGAACAGTTGGAAATCTCTCTGCGAAACTTTTAATCGTTGTACTCCTATGTCCATTATATGGAAATTTATGCGTAAATTTAATAAAACATTTGTTTCTAGCAATAATGCAGATGATTCCTGGATTTTAGATTTTCTACAGATGTATACCCCAGATTTTGTATCAAATGGTCTCAACACATCATATAGTAGCACTGGCAATATAAACTCCAGCAATAGTTACTTCCTTAGTCCATTTTCTATCAATGAATTAATATCTGCTGTCACATCTAGAAGAGATACTGCCTTTGGTCTTGATGGTATACCATATTCTTTTTTTAAAAATTTCAGCAGTAAGAGTATGGAAATCTTCCTAAAAATACTGAACTTACTCTGGGAAAACAATAATATACCCCACGATTGGAAAGTAGATTGTCTGGTACCAATTTTAAAACCTAACAAACCAAAATTGTGTCCTGATTCCTATCGCCCTATAGCGCTTACTTCATGTGTTGGAAAAATATTTGAACAATTGTTAAAGCAGCGTTTGGAGTTCTATATAGAACAAAATAAAATTTTACCTTCAAACCAATTTGGTTTCCGTAGAAATCGTTCAGCTAGGGAGAGTATCTGTCAGTTACAACTTGATATCCATAATGCTTTAGATGCACATAATCATCTCCTTGCTGTTTTCTTCGACATCACAGGGGCCTTTAATAGTGTGAATATTGATATACTTTGTCAGGAATTGTTGTTAACAGGAATACCTGGAAAGATTATACACTGGATTAAAATTTTTTTAAGTAGCCGTGAAGTCTTTGTTAAATATAATAGGCATCTATATGGTCCTAGACTTTCAACAAAAGGAGTTTGTCAAGGCGGCATTTTATCGCCATTAATTTTCATATTGTACATACGTCGTTTAAATATAATATTAGGCTCAAAAGTGAAAAATTTGCAGTTTGCAGATGACCTAGTTGTTTATGCATCAGGAAATAATATAAATCAACTGGTTGAAATTGTTAATGATGCATTGGCAAATCTCAATAATTATTTTTCTTACCTTGAACTTGATGTTAATCCTTCAAAGTCAAAGGTTGTTCTCTTTGGGAAAAGGTGTCCCAATATGCCTGTTGTTCATTATAAAGGTTCTTCTTTACCTGTTTCACTTGATGTTAAATTCTTGGGAGTATTGTTCTCCCACAATTTATCCTGGAACAATTATTTAAAACATTTAATAAACAAAGCTAACAAAGCTTTTAATGTATTAAAATCTTTGTCTGGTACATACTGGGGTGCAGACCCACAAATTCTACTATTATTGTACAAATCATTAGTTCGTAGTCATTTTGAATATGGTTTTTTATGCTTTGCTGCAGATGATAAAATTGTAAATAGTCTAGATGCTTTTCAAAACAAATGCATGCGAATAATAACAGGGGCATTTAGAAGCACACCTATAAATGCAATGCAGATTGAATGCAGTCTGCCCCCCATGACCATTCGTTTTAGGTATCTTAAAGAAAGATTTCTCCTTAAACTCTACAGTGTCTCTAACAATAGTCTTATAACTAATCTGTCTAATACATTAACCCAATCCACTGTTAAACCGTTTTATATGCTACAGGGATATGAAGGTTTCTTAGATTTTCTTCAAAATCTAAATATCTATCAATCAAATCATATTTTGCCTTGTTATGAAGGATCTTTTATTAGCAAATTTCCAGCAATGAATATAGTCATAAACAAAAAACTGTCAATAAAAGAAGAAGTATATACAATGTTGGCAGAGTGGACAGGTCACAAATTTGTTTACACAGATGGGTCGAAAAATGATAATGCTGTGTCTTATGCAATATTTGAACCCTCATTGAACATTGCTGTGGGATATAGAATTGATAAACATGCTAGCATTTTTACTGCTGAAGCTGTTGCTATTTTGAGTGCTTTGAAGCACATCAAAAACAAAAATCAGGGACACACAAGATGGGTTGTTGTTAGTGATAGCATGAGTGTTTTGAAAAACTTGGCAAATAACAAATTACATGCTAACACTAATTACATTATTTACTTTATAAAACAATTATGGGTGGAATTATCTGATTCAAACATACTAGTCAGCTTTGCGTGGGTACCTTCACACATAGGTGTTGATGGCAATGAAAAAGCTGACTATTTAGCCAGCACTATAGTTAAATTTTCAGATGTTATTTCCAGGTATGCCAATGATGCAGATGTTTCATTGCCATACACAGATATTGTAAGCCTCCTAAAACAAAGGATGGTTCAACTATGGGGGAAACATTCGTACCATTGTACACAAGTTGAAAACAAAGGTTCTTGGTATGCCGCTTTAGATGTTCAGATAAATTCAAAGCCATGGTTCTGCAAGGCCGGTACTTTTTTAAACAGAAAGTTTTATTCAACTGTTTGTCGTATGCGTTTTGGTCACTGTCGTTTGAACTTTCATCTCCATCGCCTTCGAATGGTGAATTCCCCATATTGTGATTATTGTCAGTCCTCGAATATCCAATCCTTAGATCACATTTTCTTTGAGTGTTCATCTTTCAGCATTCAGCGCCTTGTGTTGATAGACGAACTTCTACAAATCTATGATAAACCTGAACTGGTCCCGCGGTGCATTCAGGAGTTGCTTGAAAATGCCTCTGTTTTTACCTATTTGTATAAATTTATATTGTGTACTGTAAATGAGATTTAGAATAAGATATAAAATGATAATTTTATTATTACAATACATATTACAACGGGTTTTTTTTTAAAGTTTTTTTTTGTGTGTAAATATGTAAATGTAAATAAAGGTATTTGACTGAAAGTCTGACACTGGCAGTCTGACTGTCAGTGTCGGAGTGACGAAGTAAATGTCAACAATTGACGCTTGAAGTTATAAGGTACCTACTAATTGTAAGTGAAAAATTAAAATTGACTTTCATTATCTCGGAAATGAACAAAGGACGATGATCCTCTTACTTATGACAAAAATGATCCGGATTTGACTATGAAATTAATAAAACGAATGAAATTAATATCCTAACTATGACGAAAGAAGTAAATCCTACGAAAGACTAGGCGGTATGGTCTCATGACTTTAGCCTGCCCAACAGGGCGAACAAAAAAAAAAAAAAAAAAAAAAAGAAAATAAAATAACCATAAAATAAAACCAAAACAAATAGAATATTTTTCTAAAAATTGTGCTGAATAAAAAATATAATCATAGAAATACAAATAATCGTGTAAGTTGAGTGCCTGGCGCCTGTGGCATAGTAATAAATCATGGCTGGACCTATTCAAGACGTTATTGAAGAAGATGCTGCAGATTTGCAATTTCCAAAAGGTACGAACTGTGCACGATCAATAACTCAATCGATCGAAATTCTTTTCTGGTTATGTATTGTTAGGATTTTGAAAGAAATGCAGTTATCCATCCACAAGAACCGTTTATTGTTTGAAATAAAGCTGTATAAAATATAATCGGTAGCAACAAAAATCACACCATTTGTCTTCTCTTAACTTCAATCAAGTTGACGTTACATGACGTAGCAAGAGCATGGAGCCTATATACCACCGAGGCCTACATAAAATAGTTTATTGTCTGTACTCTCTACACATAGTTTCCAACATGTATCAATATCATGAATATAAATCTGTTCAATCTCAAATTTCAGAGTTTGAAAATGCTGAGACCCTGTTGATATCAGAAGTTGACATGTTGTTAGAACACCGAAAGGCACAGAATGAATCGGCAGAAGAGGAACAGGAGTTTTCTGAAGTATTTATGAAAACCCTCACTTACACTAATATGTTCAAAAAATTTAAAAACAAAGAAACTATAGCTGCAGTTAGAAAGTGAGTGATATTTGTTTGGCTTTGTTCTATATCTCTGGGTGGCATTAAAATAAATAATAAATTTATAACCAGTGATTGTAGTAGATAAACTTATTTTTGGTTCTGCTCTACTTGACCTATTACGTTTTCATAGTATTGACATGTCTGAGATGTATACATATCATATGGGTAATCACTAATATAGGCCATAGGTAGATGCTTAGTCTGTGGTTGATATCTAAACTTGGATAGATTGAATTGGATGAGGTTCACCCACATAAAATAAGCTTGTTCCTAAGCTCACAAGAAAAACTGGTTGCATGGCGTGTTCATAAATTAGGTTGGTTTTTTCTTGGTAAGGTTAGGCAAATGAAAATCTAAATCATTTTTTTTAAATCCTAGATTTTATTTTGTATGATGGAGTATGTCTATATCAACATATAAGTACACCAAATTAATAATTATGAAAAAAAATTGCCCAATGCAGTGAGTGAATAGACATTGTGAATATGCAGTCAACATTTTAGTATATCTAATGTATAGTTGAGTAGTGAGGTCATTGGCCAGAAATCTCTGTGTACCTCCAATCACTATAGGGCTCTTGCCCTTTAGAAAAGGGTCTGTGTGGGAATTAACCTTTTTAAGAAATGGACTTGGACAAGCAATTTAAGTAATATTACTTTCATGTTTCAGCCTTCTACAAAGTAAAAAGCTGCATAAGTTTGAAGTAGCAAGCCTAGCAAACCTATGTCCAGAAACACCTGAAGAAGCTAAAGCTCTCATACCTTCTCTAGAAGGGAGGTTTGAAGACGAAGAACTTAGAATATTGTTGGATGATATTCAAACCAAGCGCAGTTTACAATATTAGTTTAAATTTTAATTTGATAAGGCTGAGGTCAATATAACTTAGTGGTTTTAATATTGGTTTTATAAACGTTGTCATAGTAATTATAACACAAGTAATTAAAAATTTAAAAAAAATTTAAATAATATTTTACTTCTAAAATGCTAAACAACCTGTAAAAATATAAATAGGAAAATTAAAAATGAAAATCATGACATTTCCTTTTGGCTTGGTTTTCGTTTGCCGAGTACCTATATAGCTAGGTGTGTTGCTGAGAAGGGAAAATAGGTAATTTATTTTCTGCTCTTCAGTGTTATAATTATACTCTTTGTATGTAGGTAGGTATGACAATCCATTTACCCTTTGTTATTTTATATTGATCATTTGGTGGAATGTTTTACTAGCGCCGCAAATTCAAATTTTGCGTTCTTTTGCCAATAATAGCTTAATTACTCAACATGATTACATGAAAACTAATTTTGCGGAAATAAATAGAATGTATCAACAAATTACGATTAAAAGTATCTTCCATCCATTCATCCTTTTCCGCTATTTATTTCCCTTTCCCTTCGACAGGATGTGTATAATTAAGTCCATATAAATTAAGTCCATATTATTTTGTGCAACTCAAACTTGGCAGTTTTAGAAAGTATAAAGTATCCTACATGTTATTCTGAAAAATTAGCTACCTATAACCATACCAAACAGCGAAATCCGTATTCCGTTCAGTAGTTACAGCGTGATGCGTGTTCGAAGTTCGAAGGGACAGTCATTATTTTTCTCTATGGGACCGACAAACAAAAATTTCAAAAAAATTATTTCCTCATATCGATGAAGAAGTGTAATGCAATCAAAATTTCCAAAAAGTATATACCCTAAAAGTATCGATACCTACTCATATCGATACATTTTTTAATTATTTATCAAAACCGAAAAATAAATAAATTTTACTTTATTGCTGCAAAGTTTTGTTGTTTCTTTGGCTGAACTACATTTCCAAGTGCTTTGGCAAGAAAAATCAGCCATTCGAATACTATGGATGCGTTTAGGATATTTTATAAGACAATATTTGATACAAGTACTTTCTTTGCAATAACGAGTAGATATCGCGAGAATGATTCGTTTTTATTTAATTGAATTCTATTAATTATAAATATGACAACTACCTTAACTGTGTTTGTGTGTGTTAACTGTATTCAACGCTATGAATTTAAGGAGACATTTTTTACGCTTATGCTAACATTTTATTGAAGCACGGAACTGCACGGACAAGCAATATTTTAACGCATCGCCAATATATTGTCGCACCCATTCCGACCAGCACAGCCCCCACATGGGGGCACTGGGGGCTAGCAGATCTTGGTACAGCACGTGTGGATGGTTATGCAAGATCAGTAACAGCCGCCGCAGCATCCCCCACAGCATCCCTCACAGCATCCACCGCAACAACTGCCGCACATCTTGTATATGGAAATGAAGAGTACATTCGATGGAATCCTGCTTAAATTAAAAATAGGGTTGTTTTAGCCCCAAGTATACATTAAAAAATCATCTTTTTAAGCTACTTGATTTAAAGTTAGGCCATACTATGCTTCTTTAGAGAAAAAATATATTATGGCGAAATAAAGCTGGTTGGCATTGAATTTTTGGTGATTCTATCCTGTTTTGACTTAGCAGCGTTGATTCGATTCGATACTAGTACTTTCTTTCCGATACCAAGTAAGTATCGAAAGAATGATTTGATGCTAAAAAGATCGAAAGAAAAGTATCGAGTACTTACTCGTATTTACTGGTATCGGAACATCCCTAGTTACTGCCCCTCCAGTATAAAAATTTACTCTATGATACTGCCTGTTTTCTGCCTGTGTGCCTGGCTGGACTGCAGTGCTGCCAAATCAGCTCTTTTAGAGCTAAATTTAGCTCTTTTTTCACATCGGCAGCTCTAAAAATTGTATATAGCTCCTATATTTGGGATATTTGGCTTCTTTTATTAGGTACATAAATATATTTTTCTCGTGAATGTATGTTCTATTAACACATCTGAATTATTGTTTTCGCTTTGTGTATGATACTGTTACTTGTCCGGAAAATTAAGAATTCGTATAATTTCTAATTAGGAAATTAAAGAATGCAGAAAATTAAGAATATGGACTAATAAAATTGTGTATTACTAAGAAATCGGAAAATATAGAATGTGGAAAATCCTGAATGTGGAATTTATCGCTGACACCGCCATAATCATCCACTACTCGGTGGTCTTTTGGACCGATACAAATAAAAGTGTTGTGGCTAGTGTCTCTGTCTTTGACATTGTCTTAATTTTAACATTGACAACTCATATTAAAGGAAATTTTCCTAAAATTGTACATTTTTAACCGAACTCCGATACTTTGATCTCTTTTGTTCGTTTGTAAACAAACTAATTAAATTTTTATATATATCTGAATATTATCTGAGATGTGGTGTTGTATATTAGTCGAAATACAGCGCATTATTAAAAAATCCGTAATGAATGGCCTTCAGAGGCGCCTTTGCAAGATTGGTTGAACGTAGTAACTAATGAAAAGCTCAAAGCATTCCTACTTTAGTTATAATCGCTGCGAGTCAAACCTCGAGAGGGCTGATTTATTGAATCATTAAGTGCAAAAAGCATGTCAAACAAAGCTGCAGAACCGTTTTCATAGTGACAGAAATCGGTATTTTCTTGGCTTAGCTCCTTTTTTTTGATAGTTTTAGCTCTTTTTTTGGGACACTTTAGCACTCTTTGGCGAATCAGAGTTGGCAGCACTGCTGGGCTGCCTGTCATCCATTTTCATTTCGTTCACAGAGTACTTTTTTATGATTTCATATTTCATTCATCCATTTCCATTGTGCAGGAAAAATGTGACTCGCTCGCCTTGTACCTAATTTTGTTTTAAGTAATATCTGGTTTGTTAAATAAAATACTTGGTTTCGGTACCTTTTGCACAACTTCCGATTATCGTGTGTGGTTTGATCCGCAGAAGTCCCGTAAAATCCATGAATTCTTTACAAAGAGAATGTACAGCGTCCGCAAATAAAGTGTCTTATTTCTTTTGTTCAGCGAGTTGAGTGTTGGTGAAATAGGGATTTATGATAGTGGGGTCCTGTAGTTTGGAAAGATGTCTGGTCGAGTGCGGAAGCAGGTGGATTGCCCTGCCGGCAAACAGGGCCCGATGAGAGCGACCCTGCCGGTGTCGTCGGTGATGAAAGCCAGCGGCGGCCTCAAGAAGAACGTGAGCAACAGCCCCACGCTGTCGCCGCCCAACGTGTGGCGGATATCACCGGATCACGCCCTTTCCGGCCAGCGGAGCCCTGGAGCACTTAACTATAAAGGTGATTTCAAAGAAATAAGTCCTATTTTCATATACTTCAAACATTTTCAAGTGAATTTTTAAATTAGCTGGTATATTGTACCTGTCAGGTTATACATCAATGAATGTTGAAAATAATATCAACCTTTTGGCCCTTGAAAATATTGCCAATATGAATTCTTAGCCACACATAACTGAATATTATTAATTATGTCAATACCTGGCAGTCAATGGATTGAAGGGATTTTATTAGTTTTCAAGGTCATCACAATGGAAGCTAGCCAGGCAAATGAATTCGAGCAAATTATAAGGTTTGCTTATGATTTATCATTTAACACAAAGATCTAGAATGATGCTCATGCCTATGTCAATGCCATATACACAAATAGATACACCTGTAGATACAGATATATTGATTGGAAATCTGCATTTAGAGTTCCTTGTATTGTATTTTACTAAAATAAAATAATCACGTTCTCTTTTTTATTGAATTGAGCACATTAAACTATTTCTTTATTCATCAATCATTAATTATCATCTCAGATTATTGATTTAAGAATAATTTTTATATTATAAGCTTAGAATGAGTACCTATAGAACTCAAGTACATTTTCGAAATGTAAGCCTTTTAATTGGTGTCATATATGGCACCATATGGACGTTTGCACGGTCATATCTGTGTGAAGAGCTCCCAAAAAATTAGTTTGATTGACAGTTGCATAGTGAAATTGTGCCACAACACATCAGGGCCATAATTCTGTATGAAAACACAGATTCCACACGATAGAGAAACCACGTTGCTATTGTGTCTTGTTCAAATCGTGTCACAGCAAGAAATCCTCAATTTTTGTAATCTGTATAATCTAAGACAAATTATCAATGACAGGTTTTGGATCCCTCGAGTGTGTTCCGAATTAGAACTAAAGGATTTCTCAACCCAAAACCAGTAAAAAATTAAAATAAAGGAATGGCTTATATTTATGTTATGATATAACAAAGCCATAGGTAATTATTAAAAATCGACAGAAAACCTTTATAAATACCTTCACCTTACATTAAAATTAGTTTTATTTTGAATAATTAATAACAACATAAGTGGTGGTAACTTTTGAAGGGTTGATGTTTCAGAATGCGCCTCAGTGGAATATATGATTATTGACAGTTCAGATTGCACCAATCCCACGTAATTCCACATTCATTTCCCGCAGTTTCGTTCTCATTTCACAGAGAATAGATTTTTGCAGATTTCTTATGTAAGACAAGGAACTCGCATGGTTTTGAAGCAAGGAATTGTAAAGTGGTCATACAGAATTATGGCCCCAAAAAGCAACATAAGAGGTCTGGTGCGACTTTCCACTAGCAAGCTATTCATTTTCTTGCTTAAATCAACTAAAATACCAAAAAAATAGAGTGCATTTACAGAAGGTGTTATTTAGAAACTTACCTTCTATAGGTACTTATTCTAACTTTGTAAGGTAAACATACTATACTTTAAATTGGTTATCAATAAAATGGTATACAAATCTTTATAGTGTGGGTGTTTAGTTTAGTTGATCATCAAACATGTTTTTACTTGCACTGGAGTACTCACTCAACTTTAAGTTATATTCTCATTTAATCATGGAGTAGTAATGTACCTTCTTAAAATAATATTGTTATATTAATACATTAGCTTGTGTGGGTTTTATTAGAAAATGGCAGAATTCATTTGGATGAAACTTAGCACACAGGTTCCATATATTACTAGACAACATAGGATAGACCATAGTCCACACATTTTGTCCTGGAAAAGAGTTTCTGTGACTTATTTTCTTGAACTATCAAGTAAATTTTTGGTAAAGGCAATACCGCGAGGTGTTTCTACTATGTAGAAAAAAGGAGAACACTTAATGAAAATGCTATGAAAAAATAGGGAGAGTATTTACGTTGGTACAGTGGAAGTGGAACATGGTCCTTTAGTTATTAGGGAATCTGTTGGAAACAGAATTATTGTCTCTACTGTCTTTGTGATTATTGTTGGTTGTTAAATATATATACTATTATATTATGGCAGCTTATAATAAGCAACCTAATAGGCCCAATTTTAAAGACTTTAGTTGACAGTTCTTAGCTTACTAAAAATATAGCCATCTTGTACATTGCCATCTATTTGGCAAGAACAGCAACAGCGTTATGAGTTATAGATCTGTCAACTAAAGCCTTTAAAATTGGCTCCAATGTCTATCATGTAAAACATGCACCTGCAGGGCTAGCAGCATGAGGTATAAAAATCGACATCTCTCTAGAAAGTGTTTTTTAGCAATGAAAGCGCAGCAAAAGGCTTATGACATCCACATGGTCATTCATTGGTCAAATGCTTCTTGAGATAAGAGATATGACGATTTTTATAGCTCATGCTAGTTAGCCTTGCTGAAATAAAAGGCGCATTACTAACAGCAATATTCACCCCTCCAATAAGTTGTTCAAAAGATTTACTATTTTATTGAACTGACATAAGAAACTACTTACTTATTTATTAAAAGATTACAATGGTGTGGTTTTAGTCTGACAAGTTACATGTTAAATGTAAGTTGTATGCAACTTTGAACTGTGTCTGATTTGTATGCTGTTTTTTAGAATTAAATTTTAGTTTTTAAAAGAATTATAAAAAAATCAGAATCTTATATGGTTATTATTTTAATTTTGTAGTCAGCAGTTCGGTGGGCTGTAATAAATTGTTCCAGCCAATCAAAATTATTAGTTTTTAATATGTTACCTATTTATTTTTACTAAGATCAAAGGATTGTTGTGCTTACAGCGATGCCAATGCTCACAACAACCCACTTAAACATAACAGTTAAAACTACAAAAAAACAGTTAAGTAGCTTAAAAAATCTACAGTACTAAATTTATAAAATAAATAAATAAATGTGTGGACATTTCACACAACATCATCTAGCCCCAAACTAAGCATAGCTTGTACTATTGGAACCTGATAACTGATAGAATACTTAGATGCTTTTTGTTTGTAAATACATGTACATAGAATACAATATAACACCCAGACACAGAACAAACACTTATGTTTATCACACAAATGTTGTATACTTAGAAACATAATATATTAAAGTTAGCATAAAAAATATCTAGGTTTCGATTCCAACCAACCAAGCCCATGGATAGCCTTAATTAATTTTATAATTTATCAAACATAAAATAAAAACAATTGTAACCTACATAATATGAGATCAAATGGTTTTGCATTTGCAACTGATTTGTTATTTATAATTTACTTATAACTAATTATCAATAGGTAAATCATAAGACTGACTTAGTAAAGAAATGGCTAAATGGGGTTTAAGGTGTGCAGATACTTTAGGTCTTTAAATACATACAGAGGCTAGAATTTATTGAGGAAAATTCAAGCCAATTGAATTTTTACACACACACAACAAATGCCCTTGTCTGTAAGGATATCAACAACCAAACAGATACCTAGAGATGCTCCATGAGTTGCTGCATGTTCCAATATGCTATGGTACCACTAGCGCTAGAGTTACCTAGAGTATTTTTACTTTAAGTGACGTTTGTCTTCAAAATAAATATGATACCTACATATAATTATATGAGTTGTCTTTCATGTATTAAATAATGGGTTAAATTATTTATTTGCAAACGATAAATTTTTTGATAACAGATATAGTAAACTAGACCTATATAATTAAGTTAACAGGCCTTAACACTCATTTAATTTTTTTCCAAATTTCATCATGGTAAATGCCTAAATGGTAATTTTATGCTTGTTAGTGAACAAAAGTGGAGTCATGCAAATACCAGAGGAGGATATTTTGTAGTTAACATTCTCTCCCTCAAATATAGCTATATATTATCTTATCCAACAAGTTTATATTTTTTTTTCTATCAATTGATTATGATTGTAGCTCTCTTTATGTTCCAGGTAAAGGCCGGTTCGGGTCGAGTATTCGGCGCACTGCATCCCTCGACACGCTGTATCACAAAGGGCAATGGCCCAGGGACTACTATCTCCACGCCGGCCAGCTGCAAGTTGATAAGTCTACACAAGTATGTTGTCTGTTGACATTTCCTGTTTTAAACATATTTTTATGATTCCTAAAAGATTTAACAACCAGCTGAGTTTGGAACGGCGTCTTCCACCTCGGCATAAATGTCGCTACAGCTGCAAAGTCGCCTTGAAGATAATTTAAAAAATGTTTGTAGCCACAGAGAGTATGACCATTCACATCATCAGCCTGAATACGTCCACTGCTGTACATAGGCCTCCCTCATAAAACGCCACTTTGGACGCTTATCATACGGGGGTTTGCCATAATCACCATGCTTGGCAGGCGACTTGGTGATCGCAGAAGATTTTAAAATGAAGGAGAATATTGCTGCCCATTTCCTGGACCTGGTCTGACCATTGCTTAGTAGATACTCCCAGTGAGTTGGAAGACGAGGGTTTGTTCCCCTCTTTTTGGTAACAAAATATAATCATTGTAGACACTTAGAAATCCATTATGTGATATCATGTTTTACTATGAGCTTTTTAAATAATACTTTGATCAATGAATTAGCTGAATTAAAATACAGTTTTTCTATAAGGAGTTTTAAGGGCTATAATCACATAATATGTTAACCCCACAATTATTTTTTTATATATTTTAAAAACGACATTGATCATACAAAAAACTTTAAACCTAAACTGCTGCCAGCAGCGGGGAAGTAGTTACCGGTGGTTAGGGCTGCAGATATGACCAAACCCAACACTCAAAATTCTTTAGTATTAATTGCTAAGTCGATTTATTTTTCTGACACAACAGTTTAGTATAGTTATTATATTCACCCCCGCTTGTTGTATTGTATTTCAGACGGATGAAGGTGGTGGCACTTCAGGGCGCTCCTCCCGAGGCTCGGATGACGACAAGCTCGACCGTTTCCTGCGCAGCCGTCTGCAGAGGCCACACAAACCATCAGCTTCAGGAGATTACTCCACTCATACTTTGAGTTCAAATATGTGTAAGTACTGTTAATTCATTTCACTAAGTCATATCTTAAGCAAGTATACATTACTTTTAGAAAAAGTGCAAAAGGCTTTCCTGAGATATCTATATAAACGCATATATGGATGTTACCCATTTATGTACCCTACGCGTTTTCTTCTGGGTTCGTTAGGGACTCGCTAGAGGTCAGGAGATCTAAGGACCAACTGGTCACTATGTTTAAAATACTTCGTGGGGGAGTAGATGCTCCTGATCTCAGTGACCAGTTGTGTCGGATTTTCGTGCCGGACAACTACCGTCGGAGCAGGAAACATAGACTGTTTGCTGTTTCAACGTGTCGAACCGTCGCTCGAGCAAACTGTCCCATACCGCGAACCCTCACGGCATTTAATGCTCTGCTGGATGCCAACCCTGATTGCGATGTGTTTGCTGATGAATGGAAGGTAATATTATCGGAATGTTTGAGATACTGCGAGGTGAATGCATGATAGCGGTGTCTTAATTTTTAAGTTGACATGTGTTTATTTTAATTTTAATTATTGACAATCATTGTTCTGCGACTTATTGTAATTTGTTTTGATGATTTGTATTTTATTGTTTTTTTTTATGTAAGTAATTGTATGATTAGAGTAATTGGGTGTGTCATCCGTTCTAATTGTAATAAATAAATAAATAAATAAAACTTGCAAGGGAATTTTGATTATAATTTTTGTACGAGCAAGCGCGGAGTGTGATCCTAAGGGTCAATTCGGACAGAGCAGCAAAATGCCTGAGCACTTTTGAAGTGCTATTGGAACATCAACCTTATTTCATTTAGAGAAAGCTGAAAATAGTATGCAACATTAAAATCTTACCTATTTTCACGCGAGCACGTTTTAAGTGCTATTGGAATATCAACATATTCCAATAGCACTTAAAACGTGCTCGAGCATTTTGCTGCTCTGTCTGAATTGACTGTAACGGGTCCACTTTATTTTAGCTTAGGCAAAAATGATTTTGTATGTCTGTCTGGTGGATGTTCGGCTGCCTGCCTAGCACGGACGGTAGAGAAAATTGTCTTTCTGCAGTTTTACTTCACTCGCAAGTAAGCAAGTATGAAGTGAGTGGCATAAAACAGGGAAAGACAATTACCTCTACCGTCCGTGCTAGGTGGGCGTTATCTGCTACAGCCTGCCTAGTACTGGCGGTAGAGAAAATTGTCTTCCCCGTTTTATGTCGCTTTCTTCATACTTGCTTACTTGTCAAGAACAGGGGAAAGACAATTTTGTGTGTCCTTGCTAGGGCAGTGAGTAAGCAGTTGCGTTCGGTATATTCAGATTTCGAAAATTATTCAAAATGTGGGAGCCGTGGGAGTTGCAACCGTAAAAAAAAAATGTCTGTTTTGAGCTATGACAGACTCGCGAGGTCTACAGCTCACAGAGCCACTATTATAACGTGTGTATACATGTGTGTAGGTATAATGGTGAAGGAAAACCTAGTGAGAAAACCGGCATGTCCAAGAAATTAAAAAATAAGTAATCGGAGACACGCGATATTCTATAAAACCACTCTGGAAAGGTTTCGGATTACGATGTATTCTCCCTCTTTATGAAAGAAGGCATATCCCAGCACAGCAGTGGGAACATAATGGAATGATGATGGAATCTATATGATGCAATACCTAATTAGTTTGTGTGCCCCATTCCAGCTGGTTTTCGGTTCAGCAGTGGCAGTGTTCCCCTCAGAGCGGCGCGATCGTCCGTGGAAGGTCTCAACCAGGAGATAGAGAGACTCGTACTGTTCCCAGCCAGCGGCACGCAGACTCCGCATCTGGACCGGCTCAGAGATAAAGTGAGACGAAGATGAAAGAAGTAGGAGATTAAAATGAGAAGAAGTTAATCAACATTCTAATTACTTGGATGGGTGACCGCCAAAAAGGTGGTATCTCATTACAACTAAGCCCTACTTAGGGTGTAGCCGTGGCGTGTCCATTACAGTTGTTTTCGTAAGGGTTCTTTTATACACGTTTACCCTCTCCTTTTAAATGAAATCGTTTCTAAGCTGGATTACATAGGCTAGCATTTATGCTGGGTGAAAACGTAGGGCGCAGCTAGTAGAAGATATAAGTGAACCTAAACTAATTCAAAATCAACTGTCATTAGTGTTTAATCGTTTTAAAATCAGCTAAATAAAACGCAAATTTTGAAATAATCACCCAATAAAATTTGTAATAAAATAATTTCTGATCTTTGAATGTTTTTAATTGTCAGGTAACACCAGAAGGCCATCGCGCTCCGCTACCTGAGCTGTTGAGGCGCTCTGTCAACACGCAGACACCGCACGACTACTGCCACACGCATTCTTCAGGTATATACATCATCAATTTCATCATCATCACCACCAACTCTGTCATTCACGCCATTAAATAAGGTTTTTTTCCTTTTCCTAGAACGCCTATTTGAGCTCTCTACTTATATTGCGACCTAGCCATCCATGTGGCAATTGCAATTTAACTTAAACTTCTAAACGCCTAATTACTAAGAATATTCAATAACACTTATTGTTTCTATAAAGGCGAAGAAAAAAGTAATGATAACTTTTTTAAATGAATGGCTTTTACGGGGTTGCTGGCAAGGCAACCTTGCATCTTGTCATCTTGTCAATGTCAATGGCGATGGTAGAAAAACGATGGATGTTATTTTAAAAAGGCATTAACTGATCCTTTAAAATAATCACGTCAGTTCGGAAATTACCTTATAACTCGTTAGAAATTGCATCACTACAGCTGGACAGATTTTTAACAAATACAGCTAAGAACCATCCCGATTTAATTCACTTTCGATATCTAAAAACCGAATTGGAATCGGTACATTAGTATGAGAGCTACAGATTAAACTTTTAACCTTTCGTTTTTTAATGTAAGGGGCAAAAGGGTAAGAAAGAGTGGTCATTTCCATTGTAATTTTACTCTCACTACACTTAATACATAGTAATGAGAGTGAGAAAACTTTATTAGTTGCTTTTTGTCATAACTACTTCCTCAATGGTGTAAACAATGAAGAATTCAAATGCTTCTGGCCAGTTTTCTTTAAAATATCGAGTACAAGATTACTTCAATAAAGTGAAGATTATAATTTTTTGATAGCGTTATTCAACATGTTACACACGCAAAATTTATCAAGAGTTGCTCATAAAACTGGTCATTCTGGAAAGTTTGCCATAAAGTTTTGCATGCACTCTAAACTATAAGCACATTTATTTATTGAATGAATTCACCGTTTTCAATTTTGTTCATTTTTCCCTGTTCACTAACGTATTGTAGTAACTTACTTGTTTCTCAGTTTTTGGAAGAGATCGCATTGAGTGATTAGTTGTGCTCATTGTGTGCGAGTGTATGAGTGAGTGCCAGTTATAACTTAATGTAAAAGAAAAGATGGAAAAATCCATTTATTTGTACAAGATGCATTTATTTGTACAAGATATAACATACAAGAGTATTTGTACATACCTATTTTTTTACTAAATGGTGTATTATTGTTTATCTTTTATATTTGTTTAGTCAAATGTCTGTAGTCTCTAACTATGTTTGCTTCGTCTAAGGGTTAGACTCCAAAAGCTATATAAATAAAAATGAAATGCCATTCGTTGCTAATTGCATTACTCGAGAACGGCTAGACCGATTTGCCTATTTTTTGTTTCAAAATGTTGGTAATTGTCCGAAATAAGATTGGAAACTTTTTTATTTTTTATGTTATTGAAATGGCGTCACAAGCCTTGCCTGATGTTAAGCGACACGGCCGCCCATAACAGTTGCAGTGTCACTCGGAACTCTAAAATATAAAGTTTCACGTGACACTGCACTGCGCACGTCATCCTGAGACATCAGCACAGCCTAAGAATCAGATTACTACTAGACTGTGAGATCAGGTCATAAAGTCTGATTTGCCCAGTAACTACAGTGCTCTTTAAACTGGAACACAGTAGTTTTTACATACTACTGCTTGGCAGCACAATAACTGGCAAAGCGGTGGTACCTACCTAGACGAACTTTGCAGAAAAGTCCTACCACCTAATAAAAAAGTTTCATCGAAAATATTCAAATTCGGGAAAAACTGAACGTCCTTTTTACCATGGGATTTTGTATAGGAAATTTGGACAGGACAACGTCGGTCGTGTCAGCTAGTAATTTAATAAAATAAACAAACAAGATGCAATGGCAATGGGCAGGCCACATCGCTCGTAGAACTGACAACCGATGGGGAAGAAAGGTTCTCCAGTGGCGACCACGAACCGGAACACGCAGCGTAAGCCGGCCCTCGGTGGACCGACGATCTGGTGAAAACCGCGAGAAGCCGCTCAAGGTGGCGCTCTCTGGGGGAGGCCTATGTTCAGCAGTGAACGTCTTCATACTGTTGATGATGAAACAAACAAGATATTAATGACTCGTCATCAATAATCAAGTGCTCTTACACATCATGTTTTTAATCTACAATCGAGTGTTATGTTCTTAGCGAGTGCAAGGGCTACAAAATGTACCTTTCTTGAATCTAACTTGATTAATAATAATTTAATTTTACATTCTGTGGAGTCTTGCTCTTAGAAAGCATTTTATGTTATTTAAACTGCTTGGCGAAGGTATCGCTGGTGATTATTTAAGGTGTTAACTATAATTATGGGAATAGATCCACCGTCGCGAGGGTCCCTCTCCAGCATTGGGTCTTCAGAGCTGATGGTTGCAGGTCCATACCTACTTACAGCTTTTAGGGCGGCTTGCATTATGTACGGGGTGTTGTTACAAAACAAGACATGTGAAAATATAGGAAACGAATCTAAAAATGATTTACGGCCACACCTGCGTGTCAAGTGGCGTCAGTGAAACGTCAAAATTGGCCATTCGGCACCCATCGCTGGCCGTGTTCATAGACGGCTGCGCCGCGATCCCCGCGGGCAGCGATGGGTACCGAACAGTTTCGCGTCGCCGATGCTGCCGGTGGGGCCGCAGCTTAACAATATTGCAACAATGACTTTGAAATTAATCTTGGGTTCAGGACTAATGCTAAGGCTAATGTACAGTGAAAACACAAATTAATAAGCTTTTCTCTATAAAAAAAAACTACAAAGTTACCTCCAATCCAACAAATAAACCGCGATTATTCAACGAATACTTGAAATAATGTCATGAAACTTTGTGTAGTAGTTGAACATAATGAAGGTCTTATGTATAGTGAATTTTAAAAATACCCATTATATTCACTTTAATAATATATTACCTACATTATCACGCGTTGGAACCATTCTAACTTAGACCGCCCCTGCCGCTCGGCCTCCCGACTCATCCCCGCTTTGGCCTTAGTACTATATATCTATTCTGTGGCTTTGGCTTGGATTCGCGCTGGCCTACCACAAGCCCTTAAGTTTACAAAAATAACACTAAACACGACAAAACGATACAGAGAGAGAGAGAAAACAAAATAGTTAATCGCAGTCTCCAACTCAGTGCAATATGGCAGCTTTAGATATTTTGTGAAAATTGTAGAAGATTGCAGAAGAGATCGCTGTCAGCGATAAGACCGCCCGTTGTAACACTAGTTTATAAGGTTTATTTTATATCTTGTATAATTCAATGGTGAGACAAAAAAGAGTACTTTACCAAAATTGGAATACATGTTTCAAAGATACTACCAATGTGGAATGCCAGTTCAATTATTTTAGTTAGAATATGTTGGTACGTAAATGACTACTATGTCTGTTTTGTAACAACCAATGCAAGAGCGCCTCTAGCGCCAACCCTTCGCAACTTGGGTAGATAATGCACTGACCACACTAAGGATCTCACTTGCATCAACCAAGGCTAAACAACCGATTCAAATGGACATATTTTCATTTCATTCACGCATATACATGTTGTGTACACTCGTCCCTTTCTTTCCAAAGTTAATTATTCACTGTTACCTCGGTTGGTGCAAGTCATACTAAGAATTGAATGAAAATCCCCAGCATGATTGAAAAGGTTTCTTTTATTTTTGTTTGGCTTATTTCTAACTCGATAAGTAGCATTATTGGGAAATTAGATTTCAAAGTCGATAGTATTATCTGATTTGTCGCAGATATAGGGTTTCATTTGGATTTTGCTTAGCGTGTATCCTAATAAATAACTGATCTAGCATAGCAGACAGCTTAACAATGACACAACCTAGACCACAGATTATGTTGGTTGAATAATAACTTAGTTATATACTAGTATAGTTTTATATGATCTGTGGTTATATTATTTATGTAATTACAAACTATTGGACTACGTTATATAATGCTATATATTATGTACCTTCACTTGCAATAATTATAAATCCATTTGGAAATTTCTACTTTTCTGCGTCTATGTTGTTAAAATTGTTCCATAGATTACGTCTATAAAATCACAAGTGTGAAGACACAGAGCATATAAACATAGTTATAGATGAAATCGCTCGAGGACCTTAGCACCATGCTCGACGACCTCAGTAGAGTCTCCCAGCAGGTTGGTCTTAAGATGAATATGGACAAGACAAAGATCATGTCTAATGCTCATGTTCCACTTATACCGGTAATTGTTGGGAACGATACTCTCGAAGTTGTCGACAAGTATGTCTACCTAGGACAGACTGTCCAATTAGGTAGGTCCAACTTCGACAAAGAGGTGGCGCGAAGAATCCAACTCGGCTGGGCAGCGTCCGGGAAGCTTCGTCCTATCTTTTCGTCCAAAATACCGCAGAACCTGAAAACGAAAGTTTTCAATCAGTGTGTGTTGCCAGTGATGACTTATGGAACAGAGACATAGTCTCTTACTGTTGGCCTCATTAGTAAGCTCAAAGTCGCGCAGCGAGCTATGGAGAGAGCTATGCTCGGTGTTTCCCTGCGAGATAGGCTCCGGAACGAGGAGATCCGCAGGAGAACTAAAGTGACCGATATAGCTCTTAGAGTTAGTAAGTTGAAGTGGCAATGGGCAGGCCACATCGCTCGTAGAACTGACAACCGATGGGGAAGAAAGGTTCTCGAGTGGCGACCACGAACCGGAAGACGCAGCGTAGGCCGGCTCCCCCACTCGGTGGACCGACGACCTGGTGAAAGCCGCGGGGAGCCGATGGATGCAGGAGGCGAGCAGCCGCTCAAGGTGGCGTGCTCTGGGGGACGCCTATGTTCAGCAGTGGACGTCTTCAGGCTGTCAATGATGATGATGATGATAGATGCAATCGTTATGTGGCGTGCGTCGCTAGCCACAATATGGCCATTTAGTCGTGCGGCATCGAAATAACAATAGCCAATCTTGTCTGTGATGCTGTGCTGTGCGCGTTTTACGCTAGTCTTCGGCGGGACTAGCCGCCAATGGTACTCGGTATATTTTATATATACTAGAATGTACTCTGTGGGTTCTCGTACAGATGAGTCACCATACCATAACTCTTCTCAGTTGATAGCGGTCGTACAAGGGCAAGAGCGATGTCTCCGCTGGTTCGCCCTCTGCGCCACCTCAATGCACTCCGTGACGCCAACACTGATTTTGACTTTTTGACAAGTGGTTTGACATTGTTGCTACAGTATTGACATATTGTGAAAGCATGAGTGACCAATGGAGCAATACGGGTAATCCCGATAGTAGTGACAGTGAATAACATTTCTTATTATTATTATTTTTTTGTTTAATTCTGATTTTATTTTATTTGACGTAATAATCCATTGTACCTATTTTTTATTATTTAATACTTTGACATGTTTATTCTGTATGAAATGTTTTGTGGTAATTGTAATTGATTTTGTCGTTTTTATCACAATAAAATAAATAAAATAAAATAAATAAATACCAATTCCAACCCTAATCCATCCAACACTCACAATACTGAATTGTATGGACATTTTGTAAGCTGTTTGCTATGTGTGATGTTATTGGTATCGTCTTTTAGTAACACTTACGTCAACTGTGATCACCGTCCATGATACCGAGCTAAAACTAAGTACACATATTATGTACCGGGTAAAAGCTAGAGACAACGCTCTACGAAGCATTGAAAAAATAATTTTATTTTGTTTTATTCAGTTTGTAATTTATTAATAATAATCTCGTTTTTTAATTAATAATCTTTTATTAGGAACCATAACATTTTAACGTGCAGACAAATGAAGATCGATGACACCTGCAGAAGTAAGAGACTGTGTCCGCAGATATTAACGCTATTATTCGAATAACCTTTATCAAGCAATTGAGTAGTTACCCCTAAATCAAATATACTATAGATACACAGTCTTTATGCAAATCAAACCTCAAAAGTGTCCCCGCGCCAATGCTTACATATACAGCTATAGCAGATATACAACTCTCCAGCTAAATAGTTCACAAGCGGTTGTTTCATTTTAATAATGAACCATAGCACCCCGTAATAGCGTTGTAAAACAATATGTGAGTTATATCACTTTCATTAGGCACGGTCGCACGCGACTCAGAGAAAAAATATGCCTTGTTTAAACGGTGTCGTTTTCCAGGCGGCGAACGTGGATGTACCCTATATTTCATCGCAGTTAATATCTATTATACTCTATAGCGAGTACAGTCATGCCCGTCTGCACTAAAGTTTGAGAGCTCCTAAGTTCGAACTTATTGCTTTATGACGTACTGCAACGTTTGTAGGTACGTCGTAGAGAGGTATGTGTAAGCTTAGGGGCGGTCAAACTTAGTGCAGACGGCATGACGGGCATTAGTAGGTTGATCCTGAGAACATACACAACTTCAATAAATACGAGGGAGAAGAAGAAAAAAACGAATCACAGTTGACATAAGTGGTATTTAGTGATAATTTGCGAAACCGTCTCCTGAGTGCAAAATATGTTGCAGGTGGTAGCGTGTGCTCATCTCCAGATCTAGACGGCTCGAAACTGGGCACTTCGCCCCAAATAAACCGTTTCTTGGCTCGCGAACCCCCTGATGGCTGTGAAAAGGTATGTCTATCTTAGTAACTGTAAAAGAAAGGATTACGTGGCCAGGGCCGACGAAAACAACGCGAATATTTGAACATATTTTTGTTTGTGTTACGTATAAAAAGTAGTATCGATTTGGTATCTGAACATTAGATCTAGATAAACGGCCTCACTCTGATGAATTCCACAAATTGAGTCTTTATTTACGGAATCTTAAACCAATGATTTTTTGTTAATATTATAAATCTAATGCCCGTCTGCACTAAAGTTTGGCAGCTCCTAATTTCGCACTTATCCTTCTATGACGTACCTACTACAAAGCATTTGGGTATGTCCTAGAGAGATGTGTCAAACTTTAATGCAGACGAGCATAAATGTAACACATCCTGCTTAAAATTATTAAAAAAAAACCAGCTAATATTGTCCTGCTTACAACCGCGGCAGGGGTTTTTATACCCTTATTCCATTCTAGCATTGCAAGAATATAATAACTAATCTAATTCTCAAAATAGCAGTTTTCAAGTCGACGTATAATATTTTCAGGTGAACTTGAAAGCTGGGGAAGGCGCGTTCACGGAAACCCCAATGATGAAGCCGGCCGTGCCAGGGTTTACGCTGCGGCCTTCTCTAGGATCGGCCTTCCAGCCACTGCAGCCGCCGCAGCAGCCGCGCTCGCCCACTCACTGACCACTGGGCCCACCTGGTATGTCCGGCCCGCTCGCGTCCACAGACCACCTATCCACATCTGCTCAAAGACGCGTCAACACCTGACGCGAAAACTAAAACTAGTTTTCCATCACGACAATATAAACGTTTCTCATGTGTTTGTGGCTACACACTCTAATCTGTTGTGACAATAAATTTCATCGTTTAGTGACATTATGTATTAGTCCATGTATACTGGGAATGTGTTGATATTTGTCAATTTCCATCAAGTTATATGAGTGAGATTATAAATGTCTCGTGTATTATTAGCCGTCTTAGACGTGCGAACGTTTCGCGGAAATTATTGTCTTTTCGAAGTAACCAAAGCTTATATCACAATATGCCTTTCTACTGTGTGTATTGATATCATGCAAATATCTAACCTTGATCATTGTTATGACTAACATTTTCCCCATTTAACGATTGTAAATAGTCATCCAATTTGCTGCACCTAAAACTGTAACTCCCCGAGTAAGACAATTCTCCAGGTATTTTGCATGAATATTTAAACAAGTGACTATATCCAATACACAAATTAGAACTAGTAGATGGCGAAAGTAATCTTGTTATATTGACTTATTTTTATAAACAATCCCTTAGTCGTCTTAAGAATCATTACTCCAACTTAATTTTGATTTCATGACTGGATATGTATTTGATCTCATTTTATGTATTATTTGAGTAAAGTTTGTAATTGTAATGCTGCCCCTTTTCACACATGTTCACATTATATGGATCCTTCAATGTGAAAGTATAGATAACTCAGATCAGAAGGTTTTTTGTTGTTTTCAACATGTGTGGAAAAGGGCGAAGATTATGTTTAACTTTCGTTTGTTTTAACTTGGTTTTGGACCAAATAACTGGGCCAGAGCATCTTATGGTCATGGTCATATCGGTTGCGAGGACATTTGTAATGCAAAAGCTTTAAATTGTGGAATTTGGTAGGGGAGTGGAAGATAACAGACTGACTTAAATTTGACTCGTACTTTGATACAGGTAACTAGGCTTTATTTATGTAGTGTACTATCAAGTGCCTGTTATGATTTAAAATTTAAATGATCGTGCATTGTTTTGACTCGAATATAGCATTCTCCAACATGATTCTCCATCTGTGCAACTGTTAGTCAGTATCTGTATCAAGTACATGAGTTTATATTCGTTTTGTAAATGATGCATATTGGAAGAATGGACCAGTCGGTTTTTAAATTACTCATTTCGGCCAAAATGCATTTTTTATCATCGAGACTGATAAAATTAAATGTAGCATGTTGACAACTTACACATAAAACATAGGTAGATCTGCTTTTGGACATAACGCAATTATTTTTTTAATCTTTTGTAAATTTCGACGGCAGATATATATATTTTGGAAGGCTCACCTTTGGACATAATAATATAGTATTTTAAAACTTGACATTGCTCAAATCAAAATTTTTATTAAGAGCCATACTTATAATATACGCAGAATTTTGAAAAAATGAACTTAGTATGGTAATGTTTTCAGTCGCTAACGTAAACTAGTGTCTATTGATTATTCAATAACGAATGTGATAATGTAAGTGAAGTGATCGTTCGACGCTGAATGCTGATGAGCTCGGGCACTGCGGCGGCTGCAGTCGCCGGCAGTGCTGCGACCTGTGAAGGAGTATCGAAGGTGCTGCGTAGTGATTGTAAGTGTACAGAGTAACTGACTTGTGGCAGACCAACAGGGTGTTTTGGATGCGAATATTTTGTATACGCACTGTATGGCAGACGATAATCAATTGATTAAATTGACCATGAATATGACAACCGTAGCCCGATAATATGCTAATGAGCTAAATTCATTTTAGGTATGTACAAATAATTTTAATCATTTTTATACATCAAATACTAATCTCGAAGATTATGCTATGATGTAAATGCCACTCCAAAGTTAAATGTTTTCATTAGTAGTAATAAATGTATGTATTGTGCGAAACATTAACATGGAAGAAAAGCCGAGCCAGTATTTAAAATCCGGATTTCTGTGTAAAATGTTCTGAAGTAAGTGCAATATAAATGTAGCTGTAATGTTGATTAATTAAACAAGCAAACTGTTCGATGTAAACTCTGAATGTTACTATGAAACTCTTCATGACACGTTCTGTTGCCTCATTATTCGTCACATTCTAATGTAACTATGTATTGTATAATGTAAGCTTGGTGGTTATGTTTGCATCGCTTCCTAATTGCTTCCATGTCGCTTTTAGATCCCCAGCACACTTGGAATCCAAAACAATGTTATGCTTTACTAATAATAAATGTTAGACTTATGTCACAGGTCCAGGTTGTATTTTTAGGATTTTTATCGTAAGCCTCTCCCAATGTCGTTACCTAATTTAAGATTTAGTATACTTTAGTAAAGTGACCCGATAATTATTAACTGTTGATCAGTGTGTGCTATGAAAATGGTCCCCTTACTATTTAATTTAAAGTGAAACACTGGACTGCGGATTGTTTCCGAATAAAGATGTTTGTTATAACTTTCACCGAGGCTGCTGAGAAGACCTGCGAGCAGCTGAAACACCTTTGTTCAGAGTCTGCAATGTTTTTAAAAGTACATAAAGAGATATTTTTATATGTTCAGAGTAGGACGTGCGAGATGTAACATAAAAGTAACTCTGCTAGGGCCTTAGATTTGATAGTTCTTTTATAGATGGTTAATTTTATTTCAAGTTTGCTTTTAGATGGACGATGAGTTTGTAATTTTTATTACGATATTAGATTAAAATACTAACATTTAAACTAAACCAAAAGTGCCCATTGAGATAAGTTTATAATTCAAGCAAGCCTTTTGTTCGGCATTTTGTTAATGTTTAGGCAAACAAAATTAGAAATTAAGAAAATTATCAAAGGGTTGTTGAATTTAAGTTATCTAAATATGTTAAGGTGTATTGATGAGAAAATTCGTTTAGTTTTTTTACAATTGGATGCTCAACAAAGGGCTTGTTTAGTTAGAGGCATTAATTAACATCAATATGAATAGTATCTACTTTAAGTAATAAACTAAGAATGGTTTTATTATAGTTTTGTTTCAGAGAAGAAATTCTAATTACTATTTTTGTTTCCAATATTTTATCACTTATCTGTTTTCACTGTAATGTATCTTGCTGTATTGCAGACATATCCAATATACAGACTGATTTAAAAATATAATTTTTATTAAACACCCAGAAAACCATACCCTGCATACATTGTTTCAAACTATCTAACCTTTCAATGTCTAAAAGTGCAGCATAGATAAAAAAATTGCTGATATCTACACCGTGAAATTGAATAACATACTTACTTATAATAAAATTGTAACTGGGCGAAATCTGTACATTGAACATTTTTTGAAATTTTTTGTCTGTCTGTCTGTCCCTTTGAACACGCATCACGCTGAAACTACTGAACGAATTTCGCTGGAATTTGGTATGGTTATTGCTAACTTTTCAGAATAAAATTTAGGATACTTTGTTTTCAAAAACGGCCAAAAAAAATTTAAAATTATTTGCATGGTGTAAGTTATCTTTATCTTGCATAATGAAAATGATCCCTCTTCCCATGAACAAGGTTAGAGCGTAAAAGTGATTAAGCCGTGCGAAGCCGGGGCGAGTCAGCTAGTACAGAGTATTTTATAAAATAAAAATCCCATTGGTATTTTGAGAAATATATTACTCAAATCTATAATATACATAAATACATACATTCTATTGCATTTAAAATAAAATAAATTATCACAATTGAAAGGGCGGATCCCCAACATTTAAAACAGAACAATGCACCAAGAGCATATAATTTATAACTAACAGAATTGAAATAATTTAACTATTTTGACAATTAATTTCGATTTGTACAAATTATTAGCAAAAAAGTTGAAAGTTTTTCGAACATATTGAATGCTATCTGCAACCCTCGTGTGCAATAATGTTTTAAAAAAAATAATTCATACGAGTTTTCGAAAAAATGGCATTATGTCAAAATATTTTATTTACAACTATGTGATTACGGTGGTCACGATTTAAGTTTAAAACAATTTAGTATTATAGATAACATTCATATGCTGTTTAAATTTAACTGAGCAATCATCACCAAACAAAAATTGGTCCAAAATTGAGATTTTTAATATTCTTTTGTTTCATTAGGTTACCGTGGGGACAGACAACAACAACCCCAAAATTTAAGTTAGTACAGGTTAACGAGGCAGCGGACCTTAATATTATTTGATATCCATTTCAAACTAATACCTTTAGCAGAGAACTAAAGTGACCAATATAGCTTTTAGAATTAGCAAGCTGAAATGGCAATGGGCAGGCCACATCGCTCGTAGAACTGACAACCGATAGGGAAGAAAGGTTCTCAAGTGGCGACCACGAACCGGAAGACGCAGCGTAGGCAGGCCCCCTACTAGGTGGACTGACGATCTGGTGAAAACCGCAGGGAGCTGATGGATGCATGAGGCGAGCAGCCGCTCAAAGTGGCGCTCTGTGGGGGAGGCCTATGTTCAGCAGTGGACTTCTTCAGACTGTTGATGATACTCTCCTCGTTATTTGCTGAATTCAAAAACCATACGTTAAATCAATAATTAATTTACGTTAAAATTAAAAGTTACTGCGGGCACATACCGGGTGAAAAGATGAAACCGAGGGGCGCCTTTGTAAAATAAAATCCATTTCTACTAACCTGATAAAGTCTAGGCTGAATCGTACAACTACTGACTGCACTGGCATCAAGAACACGCTTGGTTCATCACCCAAGTATAAAACTATATTATGACGTACTTACAGTATGAAATCTACGTACTTATTGTACTAGTTACCCTAATAACTCTTAGATGCAAGTGTTATTCGTTATTAGCTGCACTTGGAGCAAACTTCGCCTTTTGTTCCGCTATCCACGTGTGAATCTTTTCTTTGAGCTCCGTGTTGGATTTCACTTGGTCCATTGATAGTGGGGAGCGGTTGAACGGATCCGATTGGTCACTGAGCAGATGCCTGGAACAAAATATACAAATAATGAGGTTTATGCATTGGTAAGGCATAAGGTCTAAATTATGTCAGTTTACCACAGTTTTATTGTGATAAACAGAAATATAGTCACAACGCAATGTAGGCAAACGCGCTTGTTAGTTATTGGGCGTTATAGGCAATATGCTACAGTGGTATCTGTCTTAGGGCAATCCGCTCAAAACCGGCTTAGGATTTTTGTTGTAAAAACTATGAAAATACCGAAAAGTAATGAGCTGTTATTTTTTTGGATATCTTTCAAATGAATGATTACTATTAATAAAGCGGCCAACAGACCTTGTAATTAAATTAGATGCGCGCCGCATTGTTACATGAAAACAATCAACACGCGTTTGTGCATTGTTAAATTGGACTCTTAAAGACTTATACAATCTCTGCTATACTTCAATCACAGGCTGCACGCGTAAAACGAAGTACAAGAAGCTCATTTTGACATCATTAGAACAGCGTGAAAACCTGCGGATCAACATGTTCGCTCTTACCGATAATGCCCTCCTTTCCCACTTAAATTCAGCATCATCTTTCAAGCTGGGAGAAACCAGGTGACCCAGTGATGGACCCCTCTTTGCTCACACAGGTTTCATTTTCAAATCGAAACGCCAGGTTTCTCGTATGTTTGTCAAACTCATGTTAACATAGCAAATCCTATACGCTCATTGGTTGACGCCAGCCGATGATCAACGGACGACCAATGAGCGTTCAGTATTTTTAAGTTGACATGAGTCAAACTTTAAACAAAGGTTCAAGAAACCGGGGGTAAGTGTTTAAATAAATAAAAAATGTCTGCTTTTTATAAAAGGTGATCCAATTTAAGTTTCCTAGCTTTCATTAAAAGAAAAACACGTACTATGCAAAATTGTACTCGTTATTTATTTGCTACTGAAATATTTAGCGTTTTTTCATTAAATATGAAAAATTACAGCTGTCAAATGGCCGCCCCTGCACATTCTACAGGAGTTGATTCGTCTAAGGTAGTTTTCTATGAAATCTGGGTCTTCGGCCACACTATCGCTCACAGCAGCAATATTCTCGGCTGCACGCACGCCACGATGATGCACACGGCTCACCCTATCTCCAATGCTTCCAGTTTATTAAAAAATTTTCACAATGTTGCGAATTGTTCGCTCAGTAGTCAGTAGGACGATTGTTTTGACCATAATCTTCCCGTAAAACTCTATACACTTTTCTTACAAAATTGTTATTTCTGTAGATAACTGAACAATAACACGTTGCGCTGTAGTTAAGTGATTCATATCGTAAATGTTATATCTTAAACTAGCATTTGACGTTTCAAATACGCGCCATTATCTACAACTTTTTTTTACAGTGTTTTAATATAGGAAACTCAATTTGGATCACCCTATATTATTTTCCTTGGTTACTAACCTCGCGATAGTGGTCCTGTCGATGGTGGTCCGAGAGCTGGGCAGTATGACGGGGTCGAGCATGACGGTGCTCATGATGGGGTCAAGGAACTCGTCGGGTGCGTTCGCTAACATCTCCTCGTCCCTCTGCCTTTGCTCCGCGAGCCGCGCCACCCGCGCCGACACCTCTTGTAGTGAGCCGATCAAAGACCCACCGCCGATACGCACTGGAATCGTAAAAAAATTGTGTCATAAAGTTTACAATTGACGATTTTTAAGGTTCTGTTTTAGTTTTCGTTATTGTTAATGTCAGTGAAGTCCATTCACGCTGAAATTGCACGTTATTTTCTTTACAAGTATACCAGGCGATCTGCAGCGCGTTCTGTTATTGTAGTAGCCACCGGGGTTAGTTCCTCGATGCCACCAAGCATTTAGCCATTTTATGGTTTATTGCAGATGCGATTTTAACTTATAGACTAAATAAGTAAAGTATGTGTCTAAATCCTGGCCTTTTTTATGTTAATATGGCGTGACACGCTAGTCGTTCGCCTGATGTTAAGCGACACGGCTGCTCATAACAGTTACAGTGCCGCTCGGAACTCTAAAATATAAAGTTTTGCGTGACACTGCACTTCGCATGTCATCCTGAGACATCAGCACAGTCTAGTGCTATTAAATTACTACGCTGTGAGATCAAGTCATAAAGTCTCACTTGCCCGGTAATTTCACACTACATCCCTTCAAACCGAAACACAGTAGTCGTGCACACTACTGCTTGGCGGCAGAATAATTGACAAAGCGGTAGTACCTACCTAGACTTTGCAGAAAAGACCTACCACCTAGTGCCCTTAGTTTATATAAAAAAGCATTATAACTAACCTAGCACAGCCTCAGCTAAAGTAAACAGCTGTGGGGAATAGCATCGTCCATCATCGGAGACAGCTTGGCAGAAGCGAGCGTTGTTTCCAAGTTCCACGTACATTCGACAGATGTCTAACACCGTCCGCGCCGGATCAAACTCAAACTCCTTCATGTCTTTCACCTGAAAATTGAAAGTAAGTCGCATTTGTATCTACTCTTTTGCGTCTGATATTGCCCATCCAAAGGTTGTTTGGAAGAGATCGCTGTCAGCGATAAGACCGATCTTTGTAACACTAGTTTGTAAGGTTTATTTTATACTCGTATATTGCATTGGTGAGACTATAAACATTTCTCTGTTTATTTAGATTGAGATGTTTCATTATATGATTTGACATAGAGACCATTTACATTTTTTTTTGTTGTGTTGTTTTAGTCATTCTCGTTACACTCGTGGTTGTTATATTCCGTTGTATTTTTTTTTTATGTACGAATAGGCCAACGTTTTTGATTTTGGCTTCAAAAAGTATACTCATTATAAAATTCGTTAATATTAATAAATGAATGAAAATATCCATGTCAAACTTTGTCCCAGTTATTCATTTTGGTGGGCCAAATTAAATTTAAATTCAAATGTTTATTTCATTCCACAATGTTACAAAAGATGTAGGTATATGGTAGGGCTTAAGATCAATAAGGACCCTTTTGGGCACAACAATATTATGATAGAGGAGAGGAGGACATTAATAAGTACTTAACTAACTCCAAAAATTATTTACAATAGATAATTACACGTTCAACTCTTTTTTCTTTGTTGTAATCCAATATACCTGCGTTCAGATAGCCTACTGGTGGCAAAACTAACAGTTAAAAACGACAAAAATGGTCACATGCACCGTTCGTTTTGGGAATGTGTGAGCAAAAGTTGCGTTTTTAACTGTTTTCATTCACCGTTCGGATAGCTCAGAAACAGTTAAAAATGCCATCATGAACTGCCAATTTTGACCCACCTGCGGAGGTGGGTTAAAAGTGATCGTTTTCTGACATTAGAAATTGACAAAAAAATTATTGATTTTTATTGTGAAAATTGTAGTTATCGTAATGAGACATTTGAGATAACAAACCGCATTTGGTTATTTTGCGTTCATTTTGGGTAGTGAGTAAAAGTGATAAAAGTGGCATTATTGGCGAAATTCTCAAACCGAACGGTTTACAAAAACGCTAATTTTGCAAATGCCAAAAACGATACTGATCCCAATCCGAACGCCCCTTTTGTCGACTACTAACCTTGAAATTTTTCTTGTTAGGTCCAACCAAGTGCAGCAAGAAATAGTTAAGCATCGACGCAATTCTTTCCACTAGAGTAGGATGGCAGAAGACGTAAGGCGCGTGTGACGACAGTCGCACTAAAGTCTTGACTGTGTCTCGGCCAAGGATGTTGTCGAATCGCGCCATCATGCCGATGTGGGAAAGATTTGAAAGGTTCTGCGTACGCTCTTGAGCTGTTAAGTTCGCCCAATCGCCGTTGTCTCTGTATTGAAGATAATAATAAATATTTCATATTACTTTATAAAAACAACATTGTTATAATCTCTAAGCTGCTAATTAAAATGCAGTGATTACTATGACAATGTTGATATTTATATATTTTACTAAATTAAGTAGTTATAAAAGACATTCATGGAAAAAAGTCTACCTTGTCTCAGTCGACTGCATTGCCCACTTCCACGCAAACTTTTCAAAAAATATTATTTTCTCTATTTCATTTATTTTTCAGTGTTTGCAAAATTGACTGGGGTTGAAATATCTGAACCCATATCTATTATTTTTAGGTTTTTTGTCTGTTTCTAATATTTACCGGCTCAGTAATACTGGAAGGATTGTAGGGAATTGTAGTTATTGAAATTACTGGGCAAATGAGACTTCACAATCTGATCTCAGTCTAGAAAACTTTTTTTAGACTGTGTGATGTCTCAGGATGACGTGCGCAGTGCGCGGTATCACGCGAAACTTTAATTTAGAGTTCCGAGTGACGCTGCAATCTGTTATGGGCGGCCGTGTCGCTTAACACCAGGCGAACGACTAGCTCGTCACGTCATTCATTTTAAAAATAAATGGATTGCAACTTTCAGTGTTTGATAGCTAAAGGTCTAAACTCCAACCCGTAGTTTCAAATAACTATGTTTAAAAAACTATAGTTTGTACAAGTATATAATAAGGTGATAAATACTGTGCAGTCTGCAGTGTCCGTATCTGCGCCATGTTCCCGAAAGCCTCGTCGAGTAGATAGATAGCGTCGTTGATGAGCAGGTTGATGAAACGCAGGAATATCGGAGGGTGGACCGCTTCCATGTTAGACTCCGCTTCACGAGCCAGTAGTCTGGTGTACGGGATAAATAAAATATGAATCAATGCAGTATTCATTTATCAAAACTTGGCCTAATACCATAAATGTATAAAAGCTGCGGATAGGATAACAGGGAAAATTCTTCCGCAGCTAATGTCATAGCTAATGTCATTCCCTTACATTTGGAGTTATCGTTGGAAAGGTATCTTTGCTAGACCCCCAGATCGGATATGTCAAAAAATATAATAATTCATGATATTTCCATGGAAAAAGTAACCGAAACATATGCGATAACGTTTAAAAAATATACGTCTATATAAAACTGCCATTGAGTTTTTTCCCATACTAAACATGAAAATAAAGGTTTTTACTTTAATTTTGAACAAAGTAGGTATACATGTGTAAATGACTTCCTTGCACAACTTAAATATTATGACAATAAAATATGTGCACGCCCTTTCGTATTGCTACGGTCGTCGCGTAAGGCCGGCCCTACACAGTTCAATTTGATTGATCAATTGTATTGATCGTGTAGGGTTAGTATTGTAATGTTATTCGGTTTACTGTATGGACTGTACGCCAGAGGCATGGCACAAGAGCGTGGTGGTGCTCTTCTTCAAAAAAGGCGATAACACCTTATTGAAGAACTATAGGCCCATCTCGCTCTTGAGTCATGTGTATAAGCTGTTTTCGAGAGTCATTACGAATCGTCTCGCACGCAGGTTTGATGAATTCCAGCCTCCCGAACAAGCCGGTTTCCGAAAAGGCTTTAGCACCATAGACCACATTCATACGCTGCGCCAGATTATACAGAAGACCGAAGAGTATAATCGGCCGTTATGCCTAGCGTTTGTGGACTATGAGAAAGCCTTCGATTCAATCGAGACTTGGGCGGTGCTGCAGTCCTTGCAGCGATGCCAAATTGACTATAGGTATATCGAAGTTTTGAAGTGTTTGTACAGTAAGGCCACTATGTCAGTCCGACTACAGGACCAGAGTACGGAACAAATTCCATTGCAAAGAGGCGTGAGACAGGGAGACGTTATTTCTCCGAAACTGTTCACAAACGCATTGGAGGATGTTTTCAAGCTCTTGGAGTGGAAAAGATCTGGCATCAACATAAATGGCGAGTACATCACTAACCTTCGTTTTGCCGATGATATAGTCATAATGGCGGAATCGCTCGAGGACCTTAGCACCATGCTCAACGACCTCAGTAGAGTCTCCCAGCAGGTTGGTCTTAAGATGAATATGGACAAGACAAAGATCATGTCTAATGCTCATGTTCCACCTATACCGGTAATTGTTGGGAACGATACTCTCGAAGTTGTCGACAAGTATGTCTACCTAGGACAGATTGTCCAATTAGGTAGGTCCAACTTCGACAAAGAGGTGGCGCGAAGAATCCAACTCGGCTGGGCAGCGTTCGGGAAGCTTCGTCCTATCTTTTCGTCCAAAATACCGCAGAGCCTGAAAACGAAAGTTTTCAATCAGTGTGTGTTGCCAGTGATGACTTATGGAACTGAGACATGGTCTCTTACTGTTGGCCTCATTAGTAAGCTCAAAGTCGCGCAGCGAGCTATGGAGCGAGCTATGCTCGGTGTTTCCCTGCGAGATAAGCTCCGGAACGAGGAGATCCGCAGGAGAACTAAAGTGACCGATATAGCTCTTAGAGTTAGTAAGTTGAAGTGGCAATGGGCAGGCCACATCGCTCGTAGAACTGACAACCGATGGGGAAGAAAGGTTCTCGAGTGGCGACCACGAACCGGAAGACGCAGCGTGGGCCGGCCCCCCACTCGGTGGACCGACGACCTGGTGAAAGCCGCGGGGGGCCGATGGATGCAGGAGGCGAGCGGCCGCTCAAGGTGGCGTGCTCTGGGGGAGGCCTATGTTCAGCAGTGGACGTCTTCAGGCTGTTAATGATGTATGGAGAAAACATTGACGGAAATGGATTCGTCAATTTTATTGATCAATAAAACTGAACGTGTATGGGCCGCCTAACACATAGTATTTTTCTAAATATCGTCTGTTACCGTTACATTACTATAAAATGTATATACAGGTACTATTAATTTTAACCATACACATCAGTAAATCAACTCACGTCAAAGCGTCCCGATGCTCTTCTATGGCCCACAGGAAATCCATAACGAGATGCATGGGTCGCCGGTAGTTGAACTTCTGTTCAAACTGCACACTACTGCCCGTCATCTCAATGCCCACGAATACGTCAAGGAGGCAGCGCATCAGCTGAAATTAGCGTAAAATGTTATCATTAAAATGAAATTTAGATGTTAAAAAGTGTTAAGTAATGTCAAATGACCGAAACTGATGACATCATTGTATGTAATTGTAATTATCGCCACATTAGACGCTTATCATAAGGTTCAAATACAGCATATCGTTCAACTAAACCTGAACGTTTTCTTTGGGTCATAACTGCACTCATCTCCTGAACAAGAAGCGAATCAACGGAGGGACCACCAGACGCTTCGCCCACCATAGTCCGAGGTCCCCCAAAGGGGGTTTGCCAAAATCACTACGCTTGGCAGGCGGCTTGGTGATCCCAGAAGATTTTAATGTACCGAGTAGAATGCTGCTGCCCATTCTATGGACTTACGGCACCCGCAGGAAGAGATGGGGTGGTCTTATTCTTACATGATCGGAACCACAACGCCAATAGTAATTTGATTACTTAGTCAATAGATTTTAACTGAAAATATATGTTATTGTAATATAATTACAACTTCGTTGAATTTTTCCCTCATCACCATCATTAACAGCCGGTAATGATCATATTAATCAACCGGTTAATTTACTGGCCAACAAAGTTATTTGAAAATTATTTATTAATTTAAATTGACTGATTTAGTACATTTTTATTGTAGTAAATAAATAAATTAAATAAATAAAATTTTGTTTTCATGAATATCTCTCCGAACTGTTTTTGCCACACCCAGTTAGATAATTTAGATTTACCCAGTACTAATTTAACACTAATTTACTCATTCAACATTTAAAAAAACTTGCCTGCAATCTATGCGGGTGTTCCTTGAACATCTGTTCTCTGTAGAAGGAAGCTAAACTGCTCAACGGCTGCTGATCATCCGCATGGTTTGGCAGCATTGCTTCCAAACATTCCGCTAGACGAGCTCTGTAATCATAAATACATTACACATTGAAATTCTGTTAAAAAATATAGCCAGGGTTTTTTTTTTCTCTTGTTTTGGCTCCACACATAGTGTATTTAGCCAGTGTCAAGTATTGTAATTTTTCATAATGATAGAATATTTCACGTAAAGTCAAGTCTTAGTCACAGTCTGCGTAGTCATAGTCCAGTCTAAGTCAGGTAGTCTCAGTCCAGTCTAAGTCATGCCTTAGTAAAGTGGTGGCAACTTTACTAGAAGCTTCTATAGAATTTTGGAAGCAACACGAAAAACCACGTTTCACCACATTATATCACTTGCCCACACTCATGCTCGTAATTCAGCACTTAATGCGTAAAACGCCACCGACTTTAAACATTAACACTGGAAAAAGCACGAGTTTTGAAAAATAATACAATGCAACGACGTGAACTTTTGCGCGTTCCCGCCAAAACCATAGCCAGGGTTACTCATACCCACAGAGCAGGAATCACAGATTAAAGAAAAAACAACTGACTATGATCATGATAGAGTCGCCATACTTTAATTTAAAAAAATGTATAAAAAAGGCGTCTCTGTCGGGGAGAAGCGTAGTTTCTTTTCTGTGCTCATATCGATATGCGATTAATGCTTTTAAAACTTGATTTAAGCCTTTTTTATTTTATTGGATTCCATATAGACTTGTGTAACTCTTGAACAAATCGTTCCCAAGAACTGCTCAGTTGTGGTGAACGAAAGGAACTCGTTCACCTCCACGGACTGTTTTCGTTCAGTCGTTCACAGTTTCCAGTTCTAACTCGGTGAACTCAAACTCGGGAGCGGCGGGACTGGGGCTGACATTCACAAACGTTATATGAAATATGAAATAAAAATAAATTATGAAATAAAATTGAGTAGGTCAAAAAAGGTGTAGGTAAATTGGGTAGGTTGTTATAATCAAAATAACAATGAAACACCCTAAAATAAATATACCAGATACTCATTGTTGGCAGATAAGTTACTGTGTGTTTTCTTTGTTGTAGATATTCATTGACATAATCATATAAATTTACTTCATAGTTTTATTATATACAACTGCTGTATACACGTTAAATTTAACTCGTTTCTTTAATATTTAGGTACATAACATAGTAATTTAGAATAATTTTAACATTGAAAAACAAACAAAGAGAACAGCGCGCTTTCCTGAATAGGCTACGTACCTACAGAATAATAATCTGAAATGGCGCGCTTTTTAAAGTTTCCTGCAAAGAGTATATCACTACGAAATTTGGTCTCCTGTTTCAGTTTTTCATACAATATTTGCTATTTTTTCTCTCTTTTTAGCATAATACTGCCAGATAAAAAAGAAAACGTGAATAAAGCATTGCTCACTAATGTCAAACTACGCTTGTCTATGGCTGGAGTCGAACTTCACGGAGTTATCGTTTGGTCTCGTCTCTGAATTTAACGACGCGGAGTATACTCCCCCGAGCCCGGAGTTCGATCTCACGTGAGACCGGTGGGAGTAAACTCGATGCATTGACTCTGAATGTCAGCCTGGGAGTTGCGTCCGCCCGCAACATAACTCCCAATCCCAGGAGTGATTTCGTTCAGTTTGTATAAAGAACATTGTTAATCGTTCCGCAGTTCGCAGTTCAATGAATTCAGTAAATCCGAACGAGATGAACGATTGAATGATGAACGAGTTCACCAAGGTGTAAGATTTTGCCCAAGCCTCCATATCTGTATAAGACGGAACCCTAAATACTTAGCAGGATCGCTTGTTTGCTTGTCTATCTGTCTATCTTATACACAGAAACAAGTTATAACAAGGCCGAAATAAAGACGTTTAAGTTTAAAAAAAAGTATTAGAAACATCAGGGGGCAAGTTGAACTTAATTTGTTACGAAACTATCTGACATTTCCAAACAAGAACCAATACAGATAAAGATTAAATAAAGGACTTTTTTAATAACAAACGCTTTGTGTTTCCAATTTTTCCTATACATTAAAATTAGGGTAGGTCTCAACGGATCCCACCAAACGGATACCATCTAATATTTTTTGCAACTGCTTCCCACAAGATATAATTTTGAATTCCCATGATCCCATTCAAAAAGTTTAGACGTAAAACAAACGATAAACGCTGCCAGAACACGATATTTGTAGTTGAAGATATTTTCGATGACTGAAGAACCTGATGATTACGCTACGCAGAATGATGCAGTACATAAAACTTAAGAGCAAATATTACCTCAAGTGTGGATTGTTGGTCCTTTCCGAGTCTCCCATAAAGGTCAGAACGAGTGTGAGTGCAGGTTTGAGTAGCCCAGCGATATCTGTCTCGTCACTCGACGTACCAACGATACGTCGAGCCATCGTTATCAACACCACTATGTTCTCAAGGACAAACTCTGGAATGCATCTGTAAAATGCAACAAAGTAAAGAAATTGGTTTAAGAGTGGGCTTTTCGATCTATAGTTAAGGTAAACAATGGATGAAAACTCTTAACAAATTTTGACCATAGGTTAGAATATTTCACTTTTTAATTATTGGTCACTTTAACTACAGATCAAAAAACCTACTCTGACCCCCGGTTTCTGGAACGTTTGTTAAAGTTAAACTCTTGTCAACCTTGAAATGCTGAACGCTCATTGGTTGACGATAAACAGGCAACCAATGAGCGTTCAGTATTTCAAAGTTGACAAGAGTTTAACATTAACATACGTTCCAGAAACTGGGGGTTAGGCTCCTATATCTCGCTTCCACATTGCGAATTTTTTGAAGATATTAAATAACTGAATTTACATACGAAATATCTGGCTAAACTATGTTCTCATGAATAACACTGCAAATGTTCAACAAAAATATCATATAAATCTAAACAACATTAACCTGGTCAGTTGCAGTCAAACGTTGGCTTATTCATACACAAAAAAAGGGTGTAAAGTGGGGGTTTTTCACAAAAAACTTACCTTAAAGTATCCGGCGGAGGTGTAGTGACAGGCAAGTCAACCGGCATCAGCTCTAACGGTGCATACGTCGCCTGCAGCCCCGGCACTGTGGGTCGAATGGCCACTTGTACCAGCCAAGTGCAAGTCATCGCTTGCAAGCGGTGTAGGTTTGTTAGCATGTCCTTCTCAAGGAGTGCACACCGGAGGCTTATGAATCTGAGGACAGAAAAATCTTGGGTAATGGGAGGGGAAAAATACAATACAAAACAGTAACACAAAAGAAACATACATTAAAACATAGTTATCCAATGCGGTAATACAACGGGGCTAGTCGGTTAGAGTGATCAGTTCCAGACAATCGTTGCATTTAAAATAGTGAAGATATAGATATTTTTTCCTTCAGACTGTAATTTTACTAGGTGGTAGAACTTTTCTGCATAGTTCGTCTAGGTAGTACCACCGCTTTACCAGTTATTCTGCCGCCAAGCAGTAGTGTGCTAGCACTACTGTGTTACGGTTTGAAGGGCATTGTAGCTAGTGAAATTACTGGGCAAATGAGACTTTATGATCGGATCACACAGTCTAGTAATCTTATTGCTATACTGTGTGAAGTCTCAGGATGACGTGCCCAGTGCAGTGTCACGCGGAACTATTTTAATTTAGAGTTCCGAGTGATACTGCAATCTGTTATGGGCAGCCGTGACGCTAACATCAGGCGAACGACTAGCTCGTCACGTCATTCAGTAACATAAAAAGAAAGATGTTTTCTAAATAAATAAGTATTTTATTTCAGGTTGTTCACCCATAAATCCAATCCACACTGCTTAAATACTCTGCAACAGGCTTAAAGGCCACTGAGGTCACCCGTATCTGTGTAAATGTGCATGGGATTCTTTTTGTGTTTTATCAGAGGGTCACCTTCTTCAGCCACTTACCGTCAGCTGAACCATCTGCTTATTTGCCACTCATAACACAAGAAACTCTACTATCTACTCTCTCTACTTACCTCGTCAAGGAAAAGTTTTACCTCTCACACTGAAAATAAAAATACTTTTTTTTTTAATAAACGATAGGCTAACATTTGACCACGGTCTCACCTGGACCCCAATTCTGTATGACCAATTTACGATTCCTTGCTTCGAAACCACGCGAATTCCTTGTCTTACATAAGAAATCTGCAAAAATCTATTCTCTATGAAATGAGAACGAAACCGCGCGAAATTAATGTGGAATTAACTGGGATTGGCGCGATTTGAACTGTCAAAAATCATAAGGTCCACTGAGGCGCGTTCCGAAACATCGACCCGTTAAAAGTTACCACCACTTATGCCAATATTAATTATTCAAAATAAAACGAATTTTAATGTAAAGTGAAGGTATTTCTAAAGATTTTCTGACAATTTTTAATAATTACCCATGGCTTCGTTACATCACATAAATATAAGCCATTCCTTTATTTTATTTTTTTTAGTGGTTTTGGGATGAGAAATCCTTTAGTTCTAATTCGGAACGCACTCGAGGTATCCAAAACCTGTCATAGATAATTTGTCTTAGATTATACAGAATACAAAAATTGTCGATTCCTTGCTGTGACACGATTTGAACAAGACACGATAACGACGTGGTTTCTGTATCGTGTGGAATCTGAGTTTTCATACAGAAGTATGGCCCTGATGGTAAGGTAAGTGACGACGCGGTCGACGATGGAGCATGCTTGCCTAGAAGATACCGGTTCACTCTAGCCTTAAATACTTATGTTCCCTCGTCCAGTAAACCGTGTTACCTCGTCATTAATTGTTGTGTTCGCTGCTGCAAACGCTCCAACAGATGATGCGCCCCTACAGATGCGTCCGTTAGTGTGCGCTGAGCTTGTCCCAACTCTTGCCCGCAGCGCCATAACTTCTCAGCGCATACTCTCACACCTGGAATTATTTCACGAGGTATTACTTACAAGTATCATAAGCCGGAAAAGTCACTACTGAGTTTTACGCCTTATCTCAGTCTAAAGGAAAAGAGAAGGAAGACGGAAAAGATAAGGGAAAAGGATGAATGCATGAAATGGCGTATGTTTCGGCGTTCACCTTCATCCATTCATCCTTTTCCCTTATCTTTTCCCCCCTCCCTTCTCTCTTTCCCATAGTACAGGATAGGAGTGGCTTTGGACCTAATAGTGAAGGTTGAATGTCTGTAATTTCTGAACCACAAAACCGACGTTCTTGAAATATTTACGGGACAATATTTAAAACACCCCCTTTTCAACAAAAAAAGAATGAATGAAATCGGACCACACGTTAATGAATTACAAATAAGTACATATTTTTATTTTCATCCCATCTCTCGCTGGAACCGTGCTGAATTTAAGTATCCTATAGCCTACCTCGTAATATGAACTCAAATCATGCCAAGTTTCATTAGAATCCATTTAGTAGTTTCGGCGTGATGCTCAGCCAAGATACAGACACAGACAAAAATGAAATAAAATATAGTTTTGGCGTTAATATCGATTATAGAGCAATCCAATAAATTTTTCAAAATCTTTAATGTAGAGAATTGTCCTTGTTACAGTTTTATTATAAGCACAGATAAATAGTACTTGGGTGTTTACCGTGATTGGATTCATTTCCGAGTATACATGTAACTGCGCCGCAATATCAAGAACTCAAATACGATTCTAATTCGCAAAAATAGTAACACAAAATTTAATGTAGTAAAGCTTAAAATAATGACAAAAAAATCCAGAGAAAGATTAAAACAGTGTTTTATGTAGTATAAATTACCCAAATCAATGCATTTCTGCGTCATGAAGAAGCACTCTGTGACGAAGTTGTATGCTGCATCAGCGATAGGCCTGCTCAAAGGTTGGTCGTTTTCATCTGTGAGTGCAGGCAGCAAACATGTCTCGTCGTGGAGACACACCAGATGTACCGACTTCAACTTGCATTGATCACGCTGTGAACACGTAAATATTTATGAAATCATCATCATTAACAGCCTGAAGACGTCCACTGCTGAACATAGGCCTCCCCCAGAGCGCGCCATCTTGAGCGGCTGCTCGCCTCCTGCATCCATCGGCTCCCCACCGCTTTCACCATATCGTCGGTCCACCGAGTGGGCGGGCCGGCCTACGCTGCGTCTTCCGGTTCGTGGTCGCCACTCGAGAACCTTTCTTCCCCATCGGTTGTCAGTTCTACGAGCGATGTGGCCTGCCCATTGCCATTTCAACTTACTAATTCTAAGAGCTGTATCGGTCACTTTAGTTCTCCTGCGAATCTCCTCATTACGGATATTATCTCGCAGGGAAACACCAAGCATAGCTCTCTCCATAGCTCGCTGCGCAACTTTGAGCTTACTAATGAGGCCAACAGTATGAGATCATGTCTCAGTTCCATAAGTCATCACTGAACTAAATCATTATTTTATGAACCAAATAATATTAAATATGTTATGTTATGTAGTGTCGTGAATTTATTAATTTGTTCCTATTTTTCGAATATAATTATGTTGGTAGAATTATTTTTTCTGGATGGCAACACTGTTCGGCGCGTGATTGGATGAGAGAAGAGAGTTAGGTGGTTCAGCAGAAAAAGCGACCATCAGTACCTTAGCCTAGGGGGCGTTGTCACAATCACCACGCTTGGCAGGCGGCTCGGTGATCGCAATTTTAATGTACTGAGGAGTATAGTGCTGCCTATTCCCTGGATATTCCCTTAGCCAACTCTTACGAAGACATGGGGTGGTTCTATTTTCAAACCGGGACCACACGGCCGATATTTTTTAGCTGTTTGGGCTCTGTGATAATATGGTACATCATTGGAATACATCTCTACCTACACAGTCGTTAAGTTCCCTACCCTCTCGTGCGCAAACAATATTTTTTCCCCAGCAATAACAAACACCTCTCGCTAAAACACAAACATACATACCTACACCTTGCGCAAATCGACCTACATAATTAGTCATAACTCATATTCCATGCCTAATCGTAGTTTTACCTTTTTGTGTGATGATTTTTCTTTTGTTGTTTCCTACGTACATTTATGTTTTATTTTTACTTATACCAATACACAGATATCAGCTTGTACTTTAAACAAATTATTACCTGTTTTGGGGGGAGGGCGTTGGTATGCCATGCCACAGGTTTTATCCTAGTTTGGGTGCCAACAACCCTTCAAGGATTTATAACAATTATTTAAGTTTTACTACTATAATTATTGTGTAAAAGTTTGTTATAGACAATAAATCATTTCATCTCTCCTTCCAGCTGCGCCCTGACGTCATCAGCTCAGGTGCCAAGGTAGCGCGACTGGGGTTTATAATACCAAAAGCTATATACTAATACTAATACTAAGGTTCTATGTATTTGTATATATCAAACTTACCGGTACTGCAGCATAAGTAGGGTCAATTCTAAGCGACTTTGGGTCTTCTGCTGTTGTGCAGAATGGCTGACACAGTTGCAGTAGCACTGCTCCCAGGTTGAGCATGAAACCGTCAGATACACAGCTCATACTTGTGTCACTCACATCTGCTGCCTGAAATATTTATATAAGGAATGGATTATATGGACTTTGTGTAATTACCTCATAATGTATGTAAAGTTTTATTTTATATCAAATATTATTAGAACCATAATAACTAAGTCAGTGATTAGAACTGTTTGTTTGTACATTTATTTTTAGATTAATGATGGATGGGTATAATTTTAATTGACTGGCCTGATAGCTCAGTTGGTAGTAGCTCGCCTTCTGAACTATAGGCTGTGGGTTTGATGCCCGCCCGGGACACACATTTGTGTGATGAACATAGGTGTTTGTTCTGTCTGGGTGTTATATTGTATTCTATATGTATGTATTTACAAACAAAAAGCATCTATGTATTGTATCAGTTATCTGGTTCCCATAGTATGAGCTATGCTTAATTTGGGGCTAGATGGCGCTGTGTGAAATGTAAAAAAAATATGGATGTGTTTTTTACCAACTACTAAACAGTGTTTTACCAAATAACAATGTGTATAGTTTTTATGTGTTTACTACTTGAACAAAATAGAAACACAACTGTCAAATCTGCCAGCATTTTTTTTTTGGTTTTTCTTTAGTTACATTTGCATTAAATCTCATTATCAGAAAATATTTTTGAAATAAAAAGAACCAATCTAGTGAGATCAGTTTATCCACATCTATTATATCAAACAATGCATCCAAAATTTAATCTAATCATGTATTTCATATAGCATTCATTATCATTTTTATAGATTATGGACTAATCCTTGATTTTAGATCAAAATTTACTATATGTCAGCTTATCTCTTTGATTATTCACTGCTTTTATGTTATTGTAAGCTTATTAACTGTGAAAATTCATCCAGTATGCCACACAAACAAACAAACATTCACTTTTATTAAGATAATTAGTAAATGAAATAAATAGTAGTGGACATTTCACATAGCGCTCTAGCCCCAAACTAAGCAAAGCTATTGGCATGTACAACATACTTAAAGGCCTATTACATTACACTAAAATCACTCCCTAGCCTCTAGTTAGGATCCTAAATTAGATTCGATTAGAAATTTCTTAGATTATGATCCTAGAAGCGGTGGGATAAGAGCCACTTTACAAGCAACTGTGATGAAAAAGCTTTTTCGATTTCTACAGCTGCTGCTACCTGTGCTGATAACTGATAGAATACTTAGATACTTTTTAGCAATGAGTAGGGATGAAACCATTTACAATAATTGATTGCATACCTGTACATTCCAAAGTGTCCCCCTTGCAGTATTTGCCTTCAGACAACTGCCAATCCATGTTAACAGATGGTTCCTCATATCCGGACCTCCTTTCAACAATGAAAGGAAGATTTTGTGCAGGTTGTTTATCAAATGTGATGATGCATTCCAGATTGAAGACTCCTCTAATGCAGTTGACGCCTGTAATACGAGTAGTATTATGGTAAGAAAGTGTAGGTAAGTTGAATGGAAAACAAGTGGCCCTCAATCCACCAGGATCTACTGTCTCGATGCACCAGTGGATGGTGGCCCCAGCTTATGATGAAAACATATCCGAGGTATATAGTACTATATGTATTCTGTTGCATCAAGTATGGTTATACACAGTTTTACATTATGGATTGTAAAACAGTGATCTCACCCTTAGGGTGTTGTTAGTCGCTAGTATACATTGGTTAAAGTTGATTGCCCACTGTTATTAAACAAGGTTGTTACCATCCTTTATGATCAGACTATCAGAATGAATGATTGTATTTTGATAAGGTTTTTGTCCATAGTTTATAGCTAGGTATTGGAACTTTTTTGACCATGTAAAGTACCTGCTGTCCTTGCCTAGTTTATCAGTCTCTGGTGTCCTTCTTGAAGTTTCAAACTATCTTGATATCTAATCAAGATTAATTCAGCGATTTATTTGAGAAAAGGTAAACAATAGTATAAGAATAAGAAGCTAAACAAACAGAGATGCTTTAGAATTAAGAATAAATAAATAAATAATATAACAAACTTGAGTAACAGTGGTATAAAATTTCATTGTCTATGTTAGTAAAGTAACCATAGATATAAAAAAGGAAACTCTTAACTCAACAACTGACCTTGCATCACTCTTCCTGTCACTCAGCCCTTATTACTATCTCTTTTTTAAGTTAAGTGGTACTTTAAAGAATTTATGGCTTCATCTTGCCTCTTTTATTTACATCTATGTGGTGTCTAAGATACTGGTAATACAATGCTGTGTTCAATAAGATCATACCTGGTCAGTTGGGTTGTCAAAAAACTCATGCAGTATTGACCCTGGCCTCGGTAAGACCGAGAGATTCAACAAACCGCCAAGCACAGAGTCTTGATACAGTCTGCCATTATTTGCAATCTTCGGCTTACAAGTCTCCATCAGTATTGTTGCCAAATATTGATTACCTGTGTACCAATCAAATGTATATCAATCAATGTACCAAATCAAAATGACAAATTGACTATGAGACAAAAAAGATGAAGAAGAGCAAGATTGTTTCTTTAAAAAAGAGATTGACTATCTAGATGTGTATTTCTTACCAGCAAAGATCTGTAATGATGGCAATACATAAATAGGCAAATTTATCAGGTTTGCCTTGTTGATATCTGTGTGAATGAGTCTTAGTACTGGAATCATTGTGTCTTGTAGCTGCTCTTTGTCTCCTTCATAACCTGAATAAAAAGTACAAATTAATTCAAGGCACTCACACCCTTGTTGTCATGTTATGTGAGCAGCTGGAAATTACTGCTAAGTCATAGTTATGAAAATATCTTTGGTCCACTGGTTAAAAAGCTTAGCTAGGTAATGATTTATCCATACATCAAATGACACATTTAAAAGAAATTTCAAAATGGATTTTAAAATCGTATGACTTTTGATTAATAAATATTGTCTGACAGATTCCAAACTTTTAAGTAACTTTGGAAAAAAGAAATAAAATTCTATGAAACTGTTTGGCTGTTGTTCAACACTTAGTAAATACTGTGTAGCAATAAACTAAGTACTCACCATCAGCCATAAATGCTTTCACAATGTCTGTGAAAAAGGTTTGACTTTGGGGATCAACATGCTTCAATAGTTCCACCAGCTGTACTGAGAAGTCCTGGCCTTCAAACAATGCAGGCTGCTTCAAAGCTGTCACAGCATTTCTAAATATTAGATCCCGCATCTTCTCCAGCCCAATCTTGACAAATGGTGCTGTCATAGATTCATAACCCTGTAGGTTCTGTATTGAACTAAATAAATATGGGAATACCTGTTTCTGTATCACATGTTCTTTGAAATTTCTCGAAGTTTTGGGAATCACACATGATTCAGTGTTAACTAAAAGAAGCCGTTCAAAAAGTCCTTGTTCTAAAGCATCCAAATCTATTTGCAACTGTGGTTTGGTTGCCTCTGCTAGTTCCTCTAAGTATACCAGCTGGCGCTCAGAAGAGCCTTCGACAGCTTTAGGGTTGATTGTAAAATGAAAAACATTTTCAACTATGTTGTTGATTGTTTCTACTTCTTCATACTCTTTAGATTTCACAGAAGAACTTTGCAATGGTGAAATCTGGTCAATACATGTAGTGTTATTAGCCTCAGATACTCCTATCAACCCAGCAAAGGGATTATTTGGATCCGACATCACTTTATTTCTAAAACTCTTGCAGCATCAGCGTTGCACGAGTAATCAATGTTTTGAGTGAACACTTTGTATCGTAGACATTTATACGTCCTTTTTAAAACTGGCTACCAATAACAGTAGGTATGCTTTTAAAACTATCTGCCATTCGATATAATAACAATGAATTTTGCTGAGTTAGCACAAGCACAATGACGAAAGCTGAAACTGAAAATGAAAACTCATCACCACCAGCATCACTCACACTGACTGTAGGGATGTTTCTGATACTAGTAAATACGAGTAAGTACTTGATAGTTTTCTTTCGATACCAAGTACGCTTAAAAGTACTTTTGAGAGAAAGTACTAGTATTGTATCGAATCAGCATCATCATCATCATCATCAACAGCCTGAAGACGTCCACTGCTGAACATAGGCCTCACCCCCAGAGAGTGCCACCTTGAGTGGCTAATCGCCACCTTCATCCATCGGCTCCCTGTGGTTTCGCGGTTCAAATCCAACCAACTTAACATACCAAATAAGTACTATACACTCATTAGTAGACGATAGCCGATGATCAGAAGCCAACCAATAAGCGTTCAGTATTTTTAAGTTGACACGAGTTTAACTTTTACAAACGTACCAGAAACCGGGGGTTAGTATGATTTTTCTTTAAAGTAGCCCAATATTGCCTAATTTTAGTCAGGTAGCCTAATAAGCTGATTTTGAACATATACATCGGCCTAAAACAACCCAATTTTTAATGCTAGCAGGATTCAATTGAATGCTAAGTTACTATTATAATATATCATTATCCTACTCGGCATCGGAGAGAAAATACGACTTGTATCGAAAAGAAAGTACTTGTATCGAATAATATCAAATAAAATATCCTAGCACGTATCGTAGTAATCGAATGTCTGATTAACTGCGCCAAAACACTTGGAAATGTAGCTAGTTGAGTCAAAGAAAAGACAAAACTTTGCTTCAATGAGGTAAACTTGGTTAATTTCACGGGTTTTATTAATAACGAAATGAGTCGATATGAGTAGGTATCGATACTATTAGGGTATTCATATGAGTAGTATCGAACATAGATTTGAGTACTAGTCATATGGATGGGTATCAATACTTTGGTGGTATCGGAACATCCAAACTTACTATAGACTTTGTGTGGTCTCATCTTCTTCTTTTTTGATTAGTAGCTTTTAAACGCTGTTTGTGGTGTTGTGATTTTTTTTGACAATAATGTCAAAATGTCAATACAAAAGTCAAATGACACTGATTATTTTTGACACTGACAAAAGCTGAAAACTGGAAAATTATTGTAAATAGCCTAGTGAGTGGTAAGAATATTAGAAAAATATTAGGTGTTATATATAGGTTATAACTATATAAGGGTGCATCGGACTGTGGGACGTTTCATACCACCCACAACACAAGAGCAACACATTAAAAACAAAGATGATTTATATATTTTTCATAGTTCTTTATGGCAACATTGTGTACTATAGTTTCAAGACATGTTGTGACTAATAAATTAATTTGACAAATGACGCAATAAATAAGCCTCAAAAATAACTAATTTAGTATAAAAATTACTTTAAATATAATGTTACATAAACTACGCTAAGTGTAAATTCGAAATAATTTTAATAAGCTCTGAACGTTAGCCGGATGTGAAGTTCATGTTGTCAAAAGTTACTGGTGAGGGCGCAAGAGGGCGTGTCACGCGGGATGCCAGATACTGCTTCTTCGGTTTCCCTAAATCAACAAATATGTTCCTGCAATATTCATGAAAATAAACAGATGTACAGCAAGCGATATTATAATCGTATACGGATGTTTTAATAGAAATAAAACCATTCCAGATCTATAATGTTTGCTCCCAAAGGAAATTGAAAGGTATGGGTAGTTATAAAATTAAAAGCGCAAATACTTGTTCTGTGTCTGCGTGTTGTGGGAGTGGGATCATGGTCTCGTAGTTCCTACCCAGGAATTCTAGTAAGGGCCCAGGATCTATGTATGTGATCAGTGAGCGTTATTTATTTATTTATATATTTTTATATGAATTTTATATTCGGAAGCATTGTATGTATCTATGTACAGCTACGAGCAGTAAATAATGCACATCAAACTAGAGGGAAATAAACGGCAAGTATCGTCTTTGTAGAGCGTCGTCTCTGTTACTCCGTATAATATTATGTGACGTTTTGTCGCCCAAAGTTCCGTGTGACACTCTGTCAGAACGTTGCTCTAGAAAAAATGAATAGTTAGGTATTAAAAGATATATGATAATATGATTACCATAACGGCATAGAAGTAGGTATATTTAAACAAACAAGAAAATCTGAATAGCGTTCTTTTGTGACATGATGTGATTTAGTAACTTAATTAGTACCAATTTAAAGTAGTTTTTCGGGCAAATACTTATACTGTATTCTAATAAATAGTCAAATCAACCTGAGAACTATTATTTGAATTCAATGGAATGCATACACACACGTAATCTGCATTTTTAATGATTTCCATAGATCTCATGATCTTTACATCTCAATATATCCCATGAACAGAGTTGGAACATAAAACTAATTAATCCGTCTGAAGCTGGGGCGGATGAACTAGTAATAATATTCTAATAATCATCATCAATAGCCTGAAGACGTCTACTGCTGAACATACGGGAACCTTGGAGCGTCACTTTGCTGCTCGCCTCCTACATCCAATAGATCTCCGTGGTTTTAACCTGATTGTTAGTCCACATACCTAGTTGGGGCTAGCCTACGCTGCATAGTCAGTTCTACGAGCGATGTGGCATTGCCATTTCAACTTGCTAATAATAGGTCTAAGAGCTATATCAGTCACTTAAGTTCTCCTGCGGATTTCCTCATTTCGGATTTTTTCTCACAGGGAAACACGGAGAAAAGCTGTCTCCATAGCTGGAAAATATCTAATATATAATATAACCAATAAAATTAAATGTCTTAATAATATAAATACTACATTCATTTGGTGTTATAAATTACAAAAACAATGATCTGAAGACAATAGACGCAAGAACTAGAAAACTATTAGCAATAAAAAGGCATATCAGCAGAAGGCGGAAGTAGAAAGGCTATACTTGCCGGTAAATCAAGGAGGAAGAGGCCTATTGAATGTAGAATACATGTATAAGACACAAATAGTCAATTATAAGCAAAATCTAGAACCAAAAAGCGACTATCTCACTGAAGCAATAGTACAACACGCACGACTTACATAGAGATATATATTCAATCATGAAATGAGCTCAAGAGTAGGGAATAACAGTTAGCAGTTGATAGCAGACACACCGATGAAGAAATTAAAAAAGCAATAGTTAAAAGGCGCAATGAAGCATGGAAAAATAAACAGTTACATGGAAAGTTTCCTAAAAAAAGTATTAGATCAAGCCAACATGGATAAGGAGCTCTCGTTCAGGTGGATCAAAAAGCAACAAATATCTCCAAGCATAGAGTCGTCAATATTCGCAATACCGGATTAAGCCGTCATGACACAACAACATCAACGCGACTTACTGAAAGAACCAGTTGATGGAAAATGTCGCCGATGTGCCTGCATAGATGAAACCACGCAGCACATCATATCAGCGTGCAAAAATCTGGCGGGGACCTATTATGTTAAGCGTCATAATAAACTTATCCAGTACGTCTACTGGCGTCTAGCCAAAAAACATAAAATAGAAGTTGCTAACTTATGGTGGAAAGAAACACTCGTGCAACCACAGGTAAAGAAAATGAATCAAATAAAATTTTATGGGAAATCCCCATTCAAACTGATGTCACCGTAATGTAAAAGACCAGATTTAATATACATTGAAAAAACAAACAATAATACGTTTTTAATTATAGTCATAACAGTACCGTCAGATTACCATATATCGTCGCTTGTTTTACTAAGTGACTTATCTGACATTTTTCCTATAAATACGTTGATTAGACGGTTCGACGCGTCTTTGAAAGTAGATAAAAGCTACATTTAAAATTTCAGATGCGTAAAAATGTCAGATACGTCACTTAGTCAAACAAGCGACGATATGAGCTAAGGAGATTGAAAAATTAAGCAAATACCATCTACTAAAAACTGAAATCAGTTTGTTTTGGCATACACAAGCGACTGTTAGGCCAGCTCTACACGTTCTATTTTATTGATTAATCTTTGTTATTGGTCAATGTTATTGACCATGTAGGGTTAGTATTGATTGCGTAATGTTTTTTGGGTTACAGTATGGAGATAACATTGACGGAAATGGACTCGTCAATTTAATTGATCAATAAAATTGAACGTGTAGAGCCCGCCTAATACCGATAGTAATAGGTGCAACAGGGATAGTAGCTAAAAGCATAAAAAATACATAGATAAATTAGACGCCACCATCGATATTAGCATTCTTAAAAAACAAGCAGCCATACACACAACAACTATACTCAGTAAAGTGCTAGGAGATACAGTATTCATACACAACATACCGACAGATCAAAACGTACTTAATATGCAACAGTCATCAACCACACAACAGTCACCTGACATACCAGACCCATCCAACTTAACTCAAACATCGAACACACAACAACCATCAACCACACAACAGTCATCTGACATACCAGACCCATCCCACTTAACTCAAATATCGAATAAACAACAATCATCAACCACACAACAGTCATCTGACACACCAGATCTATCCAACATAACTCAAACATCGAACACACAACAGAGAAGAGAACAAAGACAAGGTAGAGGAAGGAGAAGGAGAATAAATAAATAATAATGGGAACTTAAATACATTTTTTCCTTTGGGCTACGGGACGAGATATTTATTAAAACCAACGTAAACTCGAGAATTCTGTTAACACTATAATAATATTTTATAAAAATAAAATCAATATTAACTTATTATTCATCTTCAGCTATAAAATAACGAACATCATTATGTTTTACCTATGATATGGTTTCCCCGATATTTCCCCAATAACTACCAATTTATTCTTCTTCCTGAATGGTGAATAATTTCCCCGACCTAGTAACCCTGGTTGATTCACTAGCGACATCCGGAATGGTGGTTAAATCTGGAACTAAACAATTTCGGATTGCCTCATTGTTTCGCTGCAGTCGTCGTTCGAAATCATTATAGCGTACTCGATTCGTTACGTCTCCATATGCAGCAATGCTATGAAAATTATCCATTTTTTATGGCGTAGTCGCACATAGTGAATCGTTCATTAATGTAAGATTGGTAACACTTGATATTATTTACTCGCTAGGCCACATGAATGCGTGCCCCCTATAAATAGTGCTTGATCAGCTAAATAGAGGTATACCAAAACACGTCCAACATCAATTTGCTGCATATTTCGGTACCTACATAATAATTTCTTCGCGATGCAAATACTTGGTACAATAGCAGGTACATAAAGATTAAAATCAGTATCGATGTGTGCAGTCTTGCATATGCATACACACTCGATTTGATCGCCTAGACACGCCAAAATGGCGGCGGGCAAGGCAAGACCTTGATAATTTTTGTGTTAAAAGTGGAGCTATCGGCTAATCCCATCATAGCTGTACAAAAACAGAAATTGTGAATTCTGTTATTTTTTACTTACATATTATTTTGATCATGCATGCATGTTTACCTATACCTTCAATACTAGCTATATCTAGATATTATTTATTTTTAATAATTTTATGAAAATGTGTACCTATATTCAAAACCTAATCTGGGATTTAATGGTGTTGGTGATGTAGTTTTTAACGTTACATTATATATGTACTCGTCCATCTTAATTTATGTCGTGATTTTAAAATCTATAGGTACTTTTATTTATATAGGTACGTATACACACCTACATTACATTCACGTTTTAATTCGGTCATTGTATAATACGGCCACGTAAAGACGGTCTGCGCAGGGGTAGGTACTCTGCATACGCGCCATCTACGACCAAGTAGTATGCGCTGGTGTGAGTGAGCGTAGTACGACTCGTGACCTCGATGAAGGAAAGGACACATAGATATCAAGTCGTTCTAGAAGGCTGACGTCATTCAAACCGTGGCCAGCCAGAGCGCAACGCGGCGCACACCAGCAAGACATTGTGAAATGTGAACGGCCACCTGCAGCCTGCTTAGCTCTGCTAAATCACCTAAATTATTATTGGAAAGTAGTGGCTATGCACAGTTACTATACTGACTTCTGCCTTACATGTTGAATTTTAACTGCGCAACATCTAAGTAATTTGTGTTTCTTGGAGAACTTATTCCAAATGCTAATTGTTTCTACGAATTTTAGGTACAGTATTTATGAAACAAAGACGAGATTTTGATCTCATTTTGTAAAAGTTATCTTTTACACTTATCTACCATTTTCTATTCTAACCATTTAAATGATATTAATTTTTACTTAATTAGATTTTCTCTCATTTTCGTAATTACGCAGTATACATATGTAAAGCTCTTCTAACTAGAAGGGTGTTTGTGAAAGAAAAGAAGTGATTTTGGTTAAATATGACGAAATCTTATTCTTAAATGTACATGTTAGGTTATATTTTTTTGTGAGAATCCAGTTTTATTATCTTGTGACGTTTCATAATCGTTCTAAATTCGATTTTCTGTGTGGTATTTTTCTGCCTACCTATTAGATTTGTCCGAGTTATACCAAAATGGCGGCCATATTCTGTAGAATTCATTAGGTTTCTTTTTGCATGACACATCAATTTGTTTCGTAAACAGATGCATAGCTAACTTCAGTTAGATTCTATTTTTAACTATTTTGATCCATGTACCTTTTCTAAATCTATTGTACAAAGTACCTAGTAACCTGTAGGTACTTATTACGTCTAAAATATTTTACTAATTTATAATTTATAATTTTACCTAGTGGCATGCTTTAAGTCTTGTAGGGCTGGGTACTGTTGTCGTGTTGCATTTTTTCATATATTTAAACGTATAAAATATACATACTCATCGCTTGGGCTATTTGTTTGAGGGGCGCGTGTAGTTGCGTAGTACATGTATAAAATATATACGAAAATAATTATGCTCAGGCTGTTTAAGTATATCGTACGGTCACGTTATGGTCTCGAGCCTGGTAATAATGTTTTAATTTTACTAGCGTGGTTTTTGGGATAAGTATTAAGTACTGTGTTCTCTTTTACAATTGATGACGCGTAGCATTGCCCATCTATAATAGGATATCGTCAAAAATATGCGACCAATGATTACAATACCTACCTATTCATTTTCTTTTTTGTCGGCAAAATGTTATCTACTTACAAAAATGACAAAAATTTGATTGTAACAAGTTGTAGATAAAACCTTAATAGCATTCAATGACAACATGACCGCTATCATCAAGCCATCAAACACATACACGTATCTTAAGATAATTTTTTATTTGCTCCTTGTATCTAGCTACATAGAGAGGAAAAATACCACATAATGTTCTTATCGTGAAAATACAAAAGTAGGTACAATGAAGTGTTTAAATAGGTGCATACTGCAAAAATATTGCAACTAAGTACATGAGAAGTTGATTACATTCATACTTTGTAAATACTATTACCTACTCCATATAAAAGACATCAACGCGGGAGGTTTCTCGAATCTCGTAACCTTTGCGATAGTTAGACAAAGTTTGTTTATGTTTTATACAACCTTCACTTTTTCGACTTCTAATAAAACCATTTAGCCAATAATTAGCCAAACCTCCCAGAATCGTTGATTTCACTTTATCACGCTATTTCAAGAAAGTACTAAGTGCGCGATTGCGCATCGCTTATTTGCTATAGGAACGAATAAAATCGACAAACTATGACAATATTTTTTCTCCGTCACACTCACAATGCCTTGTTGAGTACAAATTGGTACCTACAAACTTATTTTTGATGCTGTGTTTGGTTATAATTTATAATGCATGACTCATTAATAACAATAAGATAGATGTTACGTAGGTACGTACTTACCCCTATAATAGGTCCGGTACGCATTTCTTGAAGTTGTACCTACGTGCGTACGTAGGTAACGTAGACCGGCTATATTTATTATTTATTATGTTATTATATTGCAAGCAAAATAAACATTTATCTAAATAATGCGATATTTAAGAAAATATTTATTTTCTAAGTGAGATTATGTTTATAATGAATACAAAAATATGACTTACTGACCCATACAGAAATAAATTCCCATGTTTTGGCGGTTCAGCAAAGCCTAAACGTCCCAAAAAGCATAAATAGCCACACGCCTTGTTATCCTAGCATAAATATTCAGCAAATTATGTTCTAAACCACAACACAAAATAAAGTATGCCTATCTCAAGGAACTTTTAGGCCCGTATGACAGAACTGACAGAACGATGCTCAGTCGTCGATGAATGCTCAAGTCGAGATTTCATTTCACAAATTGATCATTTTGTGAATGAAATCTCGATTTGAGCACCGATCGATGACTGAGCATCGTTCTGTAATACGGGCCTTAAAGTATATTTCTATACTAGAACTACCTTGACCTATCTATGCGACTTTCGCAACTCTTGATATTTTCGTACAAAAACCAGGCTTAGGTTTCATGTGCAATAATGTTTATTTTCTCGTATTCCAGTGATACGTTCAAGATGGCAGAGCCTACAGCAAATATCGAAGATCTTGAAGACGGGGAAATTGAGAGTGGAGATGAAGATGTACATCCAAATGAAGAGAAGAAAGAAGAAGCAACCACAAATATTGAAGAATCTGTACCCCTAGTTAAAATAGAAAATCAAGAAGTGCATTATTCAAAACCAGGTAAGAAAAAGAAAAAATCTAAAAAGTCTAAAGATCAAAAGTTTAAAGAAAAACATAACATAAATCGCAAATATTCTAGTCCTACTGAAGATGACTTTGCTAGTAACATTGAAAAAGCTATTCGTAAGGCAATGAACAAAAACGATAATGGTGAAGCTCATTTTGAAGATGACCTTGATGAACGCCGTAAACACAAGAAACGAAAGAAGTATGAAGGTAAAGATGGTCCTAGCAAAAAAAGAAAGAAACAAGACTATAATGATGAAATGGATGAAAGTGAGATGATGTGTGTAAGAGGTGCGTCACCTGTTCAGAAAAACTCTCCTGTGGAAATGTACCCAGACGATGATAGAGAATCTTACACATCTGAAAGCAGTGAGGAGTCACGTGGGCATCAGCATCATCGTAATCAGAGACATCGACCTCCACAACGCGAGCGAAATAAGAACAATAAAAATGATCGAAGAAGAGGCGCTCATCCAATGCAAGACCCTGATGGAGTTTGTTTATATTATATGCAAGGTAAATGCCATAAAGGAGATGACTGCATTTATTCTCATGATGCTTGTCCTCCTCGAAAAATGGAGTTATGTAAGTTTTATTTAATGGATTGCTGTGCAAAAAGAGATAAGTGTTTATACATGCATGCTGATTTTCCTTGTAAATATTATCACACTGGGCTTCCTTGTATTTACAAAGATGAATGTAAATTTGCACACGGAAAACCTCTTACAGACAGTTTAAGAAATATTCTTTTAAAACATATAGAATCTGCTCCGAAAGAAATACTAGGAGATTTTCCAAGGTTAAACAGAGAAGGCGCAATAAAAATGATTCAAAACACTCAAGCAAAACTAATGCAACAATTTCCCGAAGGTTCGGAAAATCAAGACAAGAATATACCATCACTTTTTGAATTAAGTATACCTAATCCTTCAAATTCATCAGATTCGGTAAATAATACTAACGACAGACAAAATAAAATATCTCCTAAAACCCGTCAATCAAGGTGGCAGAATGAAAACTCAAATCAAAATTATAATATGAATTTGTCACCGAACAGTGGTAACAATACTAATGTATTGAGCATTAAAAATCTTACTGGAGTACTAACACCACGGCAGATATCAGACCTGTCGAAATCAGGAATCGAAAACTTAGACCAGTTGGGTCAATTAACCGTTTTGCAGTTAAATAGTATGGGGCTCACATTAAAACAAATCACAGAAATACAATTAAATACAATGAGCATCCAAAAACTAGGATTAATAAATAATGAACAGCATCCCCAACCATTTCCTGGACCAACCGGATCACAGGATTTGGATTTAAGAGTCCCACCTGCAATGGCACTTGCCAATAACTTACCAGTTTCGTCTGACTTGCCAGGGCAAGATGTTGATATGCGGTTTCAGCCCGTAGCTAGTATAGTAATAGATGAAGATAACACACACCATAAAGCGATTCAGAGGGAACATCAACCAAATAAAGATTTGATTGATATTGATCAATATACAAAAGATGCGTTGAAGTTTGCCACAAAAGATAAAGAAAATATAGACATCTCAAATGAAAGTTTTGAGAATGAGAAGCCTATAGCGTCTAATGAAATCAAAGATATAGATCATAGAATACTGCCATTTTCAGAAGACACCATTAAAGTTGAACCTGTAGATGTGAATCATATAAAGAAAGAATGTGATACAGATATACGCTTTCTTCAGCCGGAACCGATTTTTAAAAACCCTGAAAAACGGCATCGCCGGTCTACTACAGATGACGAAGATAATAATTTGCTTATCGATGAAAAATGGTACTCTAGTGATGAAGAAAAAGGAAATAAGATTAAGAAATCTCCAGTCTCATCGCCACGTCAAACATTACTTTCGCCTCCGACACTTGCACCACATGTTATTGAACCGTCGACCGTGCTGAGCAGACTCGGTGATCTCTCTAAAATAGACATAAGTGAAGAAGTAACAAAATTACTTTATACAATGAAAAATAACTTGAATGAAAATAAAGGTGAAAATAGTTCTGAAAATAATGATTCCCGAAAGTCTAAGGATCCTAGAAGATTATCTCAAGACAAAGTAGCTGATACAACAAAACTTCACAGTCATAAAAGACCTCCTAGGGTTTCCATTTATGAATGTGTAGATGGAGAACCAACAGATGGTCGTCGAAGAACAGACGTAGATTTACGTAAAGCTGATTTCACCGTGCCTGCCTTTGGTGACACGGATTTACGACAAAATACCAGTGGAGACATAGATTTTAGATTGGGTTTACCTTTTAAAGCTATACCAAACTATACTCCTGCTTCAGAAATTGATGGATCTATCAACAGTCATCCGCCTATTCCTTACAAGGTAGTGCTTATTGATATACCGCGTCCTGACTACACGGACATTAGAAATAGTACAGCAAAATCGCAAGCTTTGTCTGACCCCAGGTTGAGAAAAGTATTTCGATTATCTGTTGAGGACTCTAACAGCGACAATGAAAAGTCTTCTAAAGCTATAACCCCAGCAGGTCCTCGGATAGATCCCAGAAGAAAACCAAAGGATGCACTTGAAGGCTTCCCACAAGATAGTAAGTCTAACCTGTTAGATTTGCAAACAGTTTTACAAAATTCTAATTGGTATAAAGAATTAAGTTCCACACAAAAAATTTTCGTTAGCCAACATTTAACCCCAGTAACGCAATCGATTAAACAATATCATCAGGAAAAAATACTGGGTAAAAAATTCGATCTCACAGCTATTCAAACTAATACGATATTATGTAATATTTTTACTAATCTAGGCATTTCTTTAGATGAAAATGGAGAATTTGCATATCTGCCTAAACCTAAAGAGGCATTACTCAAGACTCCAGCTAATTTTAACCAAAGTCCTGGTCATTTTGGCATAAATAGCAATATAGGTCCTTCAGGTCCTATGGATGCCAGCAATATGAATATGATGAACATGGCACCGATGGGAATGGGCGGAATGAATAACATGAACATGGGTAACATGCACGGTTTTAACCCTTCCATGCCGGACCACCGTGGCGGCCCTACGCCTGGGTTGCTGGGTGTAGCTCCCAACATTCCTCATAACTTTAATAATTTTGGTGCTCCAAATAACTTTGGAAACATGCCTTTTAACGGCCCCGGCCCCGGAAACGACTTTAACTTTATGGATGGCGAACAGAACTTTCCTAGGTTTCCAAATCGAGGAGGCCATCGAGGTCGTGGAAACGAACGCTGGAACCGTGGTGGTAGAGGAAATAGAAATCAAAAAAACTTTAATGAGCGAGGTAATTGGAAAAATGATAGAAATTAGATTAGATGTAGGTAAATTCATTAGTTTTGTTAGATTAACATAAATCATCCATCATAATAGGTACTTATGTAATTTATTGTAGAGAAGCCCTTCCACGTGTTACTGGTGTGATCAAGGTGATAATTAAATTAATGACAGACTTATGTAATTAGTAGTTACGCTTACGCGTTTTTATAAACTTTATTAATATTATTATGGTAGATTTTAGCCTTTGAATTCAGTCTTAATAACCTGTTGTAAATATTTTTTTATTAGTAGGTGATCAATTTCCCTATCATAATTTAAAAAATCGTAGCTAAGTAATTAAGTAATTATGTTAAAGGTTTAAGAGGAAAGTACTCATTATAAGAGCCAAATTTTTTAAGACTGAGCGAAAGTTCATGACCGCATGTACGTTTATGTTTCAATACAAAATTATAGGGCATTTGATAAAGTAAACCTATAGGATGACTGCGTTCTAGTGTAAATGATATGACATTAATTAAATGTATTTGTCACGAATGACTTTCTGAAGCTATTGTATTGAAATGTAATGACGTTTCCCCGTGGTCACAATGTAAAAGCAATAACAGATTTACTTCGTTTATCAACGTTAATGTACATAAAATATTTTGGCTGTATAAGGATATCGTTAAGGCCTACCTACTCAAGCTTAAAATAAACTCGTTTATATTATTTAATACAGTATTCTATTAATTTCATATCCAAACAACACACAATCTCAGCAATATATAGATTTTAAATACTTAAAGCTGAAAATCGGAAAGCAATTAGGTTTACCTACCTGTATATTTTACAGAATATTCCGTTAGTAGATATTTATTGTACTGAGTGCAATAAATATCAATAGTAATGTAGTAGTAATAGTAATATGGTACTTATTATCAATTTAATACAAAGTACTTATAATAGAACATTATCTTCTTTTAGGACTTTAGGTGGTACTATTGTTGTTTACGTTAGTTATACGTAATGATCTCTATCTATTTTTGAATATTATTTGTTTATTACAGAAACAAAATATGAAATGGATGATTTTCAGATAATAACTACTTTTAAACGAATGCTAGAAATGGAGTAAGATGACCTTTATTGTACATATGGTAAGTATTAGGCTGCCGTCTATATTGTCGTAGTAAGTATTGATGAATATAGAAAATGAAATAGTTTTAATTATCTTTATTTATTGACTGCAAAACAGATGTAATGTAATTGGAAAAATCAATCTTCAGACGGTTTCTTCCAGACTTGAGGTTGATGGTGACACGAGAAACTTTCGAAAATGTCGGAGCTGAAATAAAATTAATATTGGATTGTTAGGCAAACGGGTACCTACCTTATTAGCTAGGTATAATTATTATTAGTCGTTGCCATTGAATGTTCAACCGTGTGGATCAATGGTAACCACGACATGTTTCATGAACTTCATGATACTGCGGTAGTGTGGCCACTACCGTGATACGCCAATAGTTATGCCCATAATTAAGAAAAAATGTAGGTGTAGCCGCGATTTATGGCCATAATTATTGGCATATCACGGTAGTGTAGCCGTAGCATGACAAAGCAGTGGGTGACGGCAATCGGGATTTCACAATTTAATACCTAAATAAATAATGAGGATGAATAAACTCATGGTTTAAGCTTAGGTACATTATTATTTATTTTGTGGGTTAAGCTAAGCACACAGATTGCACTGCTTGACCAAAAAAACCACTTTGTACAGTAGATAAACAAATCTCGTGGAAAAAATTCTTACATAGCGTCAAAGAGTCCATGTCATCCTGATCATCAGAATCCGTACAGTTGTAGAATAGAACGCACTGCTTTGCAGACAACTTTGACTGCGACACGAAGTAGTTGTAAAGCAGTTCCATCTCTCGCGTTGCTGCTTGCAATGTGTTAGGAGAACAGACTAGAATCACCCCATGCACTCCAACTCTGAGGGCTGGCCAGCATGACTCAAATCTGTAATTGTTGAACATGAAATCGAGACATAGGTAATATTTGAATCCTTTCATCCTATATCATCATTATCAACAGCCTGAAGACGTCCACTGCTGAACATAGGCCTCCCCCAGAGCGCGCCACCTTGAGCGGCTGCTCGCCTCCTGCATCCATCGGCTCCCCGCGGCTTTCACCAGATCGTCGGTCCACCTAGTGGGGGGGCGGCCTACGCTGCGTCTTCCGGTTCGTGGTCGCCACTTATCCTACATATATACCTACATAGCGAAAGTACTTACCTACACAAAATAGAGAGAGCTGTTTTGTGGTAGGTAGGTAAAACAAAACTTAGGTGTAAGTATAATAATGGATTTATGCATTTTAGCTTGTATACTACATCCATTATTGGTTGGTATACCTACCATTTTTTTTATTGATTGATGTAACGCGCTTGCCTAGAAGACACCTGTTAATGCTCGATTTGAAGACTCCAAGATTGTTGTTTTCAGGAAATACAGACGCCGGGCAAAGCGTTCCACTCTTCTGTTCGCATGATAAAGGTGAAAACAAATCGCTTTGTTCGCACATGCGGGACGTTAACCATGTAGGTACCTACCTTCCTACCTATAAGTAGGTAGTAAATAAATGTGCTACAATAACATCTCATTTTGTACCTCTGTACCTAATTAGCTTTTTTTTTATTGTTTACTAGCTGACCCACCCCGGCTGCGCACGGTTTAAATTTTTCTCACCTTTTAAACCTTCCCTAGACCTATACGAACATTTCAAGGCCAAGATAAGATAAATCCGTTCAACCGTTCTCGAGTTTTAGCGAGACTAACGAACAGCAATTGATTTTTATATATATAGATAGATAGAGAGATAAGCAAAGTGTTTGACCACTGTCTCACCTGATGGAAAGCGATGACGTTTAAGTAAAACATTTTTGGTAAACTTGCTCTTGCAGTTTGTATAGTAGAGGTAGGTACTACCGTACTATCTATTTATCGAAATTTGGTAATAGTAGGTACATTGAATAACAATTCATAATGACATATTAAGCCTCGTTGTTCTCCTAATTGTTATTTCTGTTAATTATTCTGTAATGGGCTAGTTCATCGGGTTCTGATAAGTTTTAAGGTAGAACAAAGTGGATTAAGTGTAACTCATGTATAACTATTTAAAAACAGTATTTAAGGTTCCTATATTCGTATATCATAAATAGTTTAGGATCCTAACTACCTATTAGGCAATTAGGTAGGAAGGTAGCTACTATTGGATTTTTATCATAGAGTGCGTTTCGAAAGTAGGTAGGTACCTTCCTACCTAATTGCCTAGTAGGTAGTTAGGATTAAAATTTAGTTGGAAATCAACAGACATGTAAATATTACTTTTTTTTGTTTTAGATGCAACATATGCCTATGTATGTGATCGTTGGGCGTTTTTTATTTATTTATTTATTTAAATTTTAATACCTTAAAATTTTGCCTATTGTAAGGGCAAACAAGCATAACTATTACCTACGGGCCAACGTTTGACATAATTCATTCAAATTTTTATATAATTTGCATCAAAAACAAAAAAAAAAGAAATACTACTAAGGCGTTACTTTTTTATGCTACAAGCAAAAAAAAAAATTTAACGCCTTTGTTTCGAAATCATTTTTTATGGCAGTATTTGAAACAATTTAGGCTTTACACGTAACGACGCGTCGTTTATCACTTAGCCTCACTTTGTTTTTTAATAATAACTTGAGAAATGCTGAATATGAAAATCTGATATTTTTTCATTGAGGTAGGATTATACCTAAATGTAATTTTTATATGAGCTAGACTACAGACCTCATATAAAAATCAAATATAGAATTTCGGTATCTTCCATAAAACTAAATGTTGTCCAGTGCTTTCCCTCTCTGTGGGTACCTACTTAGCAGCTTGATGGACTTGGATGAAATTTTTAAGAGAAGTTCTATTTTTAAAGAGGATTACTAGCCTGGAGCATAATAATTAGTTTAGTTATGAGGCAAAGAGCTCAACTCAATGCAAAATGCCAAACTATCAAGTGAATAGGTAAGTACAATATGAAATAGGTAGGCACCTAAATTAAGTGACTCACGCAGGAGGGCGCTGTTAACATTACCAGCTTTATACCAATACCTACCGTTATACCCACTTGAGGTTCTTCCTCCTTGTCGTAGAGTAGACCGATCAGATTATCTCGAACAACCATTTTCTATTGAAGCAAAATTATAAAAGCTCAATGCAAAAACCCAAACTAATGAAATAAGTGAAGTAACTCTCGCAGGAGGGCGCTGTTATCAACATTAACTTTTATATGATATTTTGTCTTCTATCTATTATATTTATGCAGTGCCATTGTACAAATCGTACAAAATAAATTTTTGCTTACTTATGATCTCCACTGCAGTCCCATAGTTCAATATCAACGTTAGTGGTCTTCCCGTTAACATTCAGATTGGAAAGTTCAAATTCAACAATTCTTACGCCTTGAGTAGGTTTCGGAGCTCCTGCTTCTTCGATGTTCAACGACTCTGATATGAAATTTGCTATCTGAGTTTTACCGCACTGTAACCAAACGAAATATTTTTGTTTTTATTTGAATATGTATTACAAAATACAGATGCAAGTACAACAACCGTAAGAAATAGGTTGTTACATACTTCGGTAGGCCCGATCATTAATATTTTTAGTTTATTTGGCTGCATAGTGCTGAAATATCAAATTTATTTAGAACAATCTGAATTTTGAACAGTATAGATTGCACTTTATTCCATAGAGTACTTTTTTATTTACGGGAAATGACAGCGTTTTATTTACAGGGTTATTGCCGAGGCAACGGTATCGGTCTGCTATGCTAATGCCCGCTACACACTTGCAATTATAACTCTATCTGTAGGTACAGGCGAACTACAGGAAAACTAATCGTAAGGTGCGTAGTCCATAAAATAACTTCCTGTGGCAAAACTGACGAAACTGCCGCAGCTTTTCTGCTACACACTCTCAGTTCAAACTACACAGTTTATCTACGATTACTAATGCTATTTTGATAAGATTTCAGTGAAACTTAGCAGATATACCTATATACTGACTGATTGCTGTAAACACACTTACGATTTATCTGCATGTGCAGTCAGACTGTACCTAGGTACTACAGACAAATGCTGAAAATGTGTAGCGGGCTTAGCCATGGGCACAGATAATATGATACTATACTAGTAGCCATGGCGGGTCATGAAGATAGCCACAGAGCAGGAAACAAATTACGCTCGGGGCTTTTTTTCTGCTATTTAAATTTTTATACGGTTCCTAAATCTAGCTTCAAAACATTATTATTTCGTACTTACCTATTTTGAGTTTAGATTGCGCGGTACTAGGTCTACACAAAAAGCTAGATAATGGAGGAGAAAATAACTATAGCAAAAAGTACAGGTTCCACCGAGATTTGAACTCGGATCGCTGGATTCAGAGTCCAGAGTGCTAACCATTACACCATGGAACCGTTGATAGAACCGTCGAAATACATGTATACCAAATCAACAGGCTACGTAAACGGGCTATTTGGCTTTGGTTTCATTTTCTTGGTAAGTAATTAATTAATTAGGTAATTTTGTAAGTCATAGTTATTTTTTTTTAGAAAGTGCTATATATATATAATCTTTATAGCTAAAACTATCGATGTGAGTGTTTTTGAAATATTCCTAATACATACTTATTATGATTTAAAATTAGGTCTCTGAAAACAATATTGCCAATGATTAATTTTTCGGAAAATTTTCATCATTCATCATCAAATCATCGGGAAAAACTAGACGTCGTCGGTCGCCGTCGTTTGAACAGCAGAACATAGGTTGGGTCAGCTAGTAGTAGGTACCTACATAAATAGTTTTATACATAGTAAAGTGTTCCATTCTCTATAAAACTCTACTTATTTAAACTTTCTTAAACTAATTTTGACAGGTCACAGTCATTATATTTTTTGACCGTTTATAATTTTGTAACAAATCTAAATAACTATTAGTAGGTACACACACATGCGCTGGGAATTTAAATAGGTACCGGTTGTCAAATAGGTCATTCCTGTCCTGATTGTAATCTTTACCAATATTATAAAGAGGAAATATTAGATTTTTTTTTTTATGTGATTGAATGACGTGACGAGCTAGTCGTTCACCTGATGTTAAGTGACACGGCCGCCCATAACAGTTGCAGTGTCACCCGGAACTTTAAAACAATAGTTTCGCGCGACACTGCACTGCGCACGCCATCCTGAGACATCACCCAGTCTAATAATCAGATTACTAGACTGAGTGATCAGATCATAAAGTCTCATTTGCCCAGTAATTTGTAGTTTTAGTGATTGATTGTTTGTTTGTTTGTTTGCATTGAATAGGCTCCGAAACTACTGAACGGATTTGAAAAATTCTTTCACTGTTGGGAAGTTACACTATCCCCGGATGACATAGGCTATATTATATTTTCAAATAAATTAGTGATCCTTACTAAAACTCCAATAGTGTGACCCAAGGTGTAAAAAAGTTACCTAAAATATTCTTTATACATCGCGTGCGCTGCGCAAACTATTATACCCGTGCGAAGCCGCTAGTTCAGCATATACCTACGTCTGCGAATGGTAACCCCTATTGATGCCTTTGCCAGCACGCGTAATAAATCCCTCGCGATCGACCAACAGAAACTCGCAAGGTCTTTTCAAGTCTTCACTAACAAGAAACAAACTAGTTCCCTCTAACTGAAGTCTTATGAGGTACTGGGATGTCTAGACTATAAGATGGTTCAGGTAACGGTCCTATTAGACCTAGTAACTCTAAAATAAAAAGCTAGTTATGTCACCAGGTCCAGCATGTTAGGAAAAAATGCCGTTACATAGGTACGTAACTCACATAAATGATGGTTACTGTAAAATTGTAATAGGAAAGGATTGCCTTTGGTACTAACGTTCTAGCTCTAGCATACCTAAGGGGGGGGGGGGGGGTTTAATCCATAGTTAAGGTAACCAATGGTTAAAAATTCTAATAAAATTTGACCATTGGTTACCGTAACTATGGAGAAAAAAACCTACCTTTAAGTATGCTAGAGCTAGAGGCGTTAGAACCAAAGTTAATCCTTTCCTATTACAATATAGTCGTATAGGTATAAAAATTGGTAGCGGCATATCGATTTGGGTATTAGGTGTGATATTTTTCTAGAATATTTGTAATGTTATTCATGAGAATATAGTTAGCCAGATTTTGCGTAAGTAAATTCAGTTATAAAATGTCGCAATGCGCGAGCGAGATAGTGGATCTGCGTATACAGCAGCCTTAAGGTTAATGGTTAAAAACTCTAACAAATTCTAAACAATGGTCAAAATTTGCTAGAGTTTTTAATTAACCATTAGTTACTAACTACGAAGCAATAAACCCACCCTAAGTAAACCCCTTTTTTGTTGTTGAATGTACAAAACTGGGAATATAATATGACTATTTATACCTACTAAAAAAACCTTCCGGTGATATTCCCTACTAGATAATAGCCCTTGATGATAAGATAGGTACCAATAACTACTGTAGATATACCTAGGTAAGTATATAACGCCCAATGATCACAAACATAGATCTCCAGGATCTATGCTAACTAGGATTCCCTGTAGGGTCCCAGGAACTACGAGGACCAGGCATAATATGCATAATATACCTTTAGGTATTTCGAACATAGAGCCTATTTCTTTTACCAACCGTACCTACTTGGATTAGTGTGGAAATCCCCCATTTACCATCATGAGGGCCACTAAAAATGTAAACGGCATAAGTATTAAATATTTGACCTTTTGGTAATTTTTGCGTTTTAGCATTTTTATACACTTTATACAGCAGCACTTACTTTGCAGCTTAATTATAACAGTAATATTAAAGTTAAAGGTTTATTTTCATTATTTCACAACCACTTCCATATACAGGTATGCAACGGTAAGACCTAATCTAGACTGATGCTAGGTACCTATATAAAAGTTACCTGCGCAGTTGTGTAACGGTATATGACCTTGTGACTACCGTAAGATCAGTGAAAGCTAATGCCTTACATAATCCTGGGGAGTGGGTACTATCATTAGCATCCCGTTATCACCTTCTTGATGTTTCTAACAGTATCTGCTAGCACTTAGGTACCTAGATGTATCCGTGTGTTAGAAAACAGAGATCCTCTTAATTCTTTAAAACCAAAGTTGTTTAAAACGTGTATTTCCCGGTTAAGGTTCAAGCACGGAACCTGAAAAATGCGCATGAAAATCAACAAATTTTCTTATTTATTGTCATCATATTTAATATCAAATGTTTACAATACATGTTTTTAATAGTAAATTTTTATATAAGTGTAATGATCAATGCTCACGCATGTCAAATGACGTTTTTGATTACAGTTGCGAGGAAAAAAACAGAGTTGTACTGTTAATTAACTATGTGAAAAATGTCGTGCAGGCTTCTTATTTTCACGCGCCGTCAGAGAAAAACCGTGTTGATTGCGCGAACAAAATCGACATCGACCAAAACGAAACGAAACGAAAACTGGAACTGGAACTAGAACGGGAACTGGAACTGGAACTAGAACGGGAACTGGAACTGTAACTGGAGTTAGAACTAGAACGAGAATTGGAATGTGAACGTGAACTGGAACTAGAACGGGAACTGGAACTGGAACTAGAACGGGAACTGGAACTGTAACTGGAGTTGGAACTAGAACGAGAATTGGAATGTGAACGTGAACTGGAACTGGAACTGGAACGTGAACTGGAACTGGAACGTGAACTGGAACGTGAACTGGAACGAGAACTGGAACGTGAACTGGAACGAGAACTGGAACGTGAACTGAAACGTGAACTGGAATGTGAACTGGAACGTGAACTGGAACGTGAACTGGAACGTGAACTGGAACGTGAACTGGAACTTGGACTGGAACTGGAACTAGAACGAAACGAAACGACGAAAATGTACATACATAACTTGCAGTGAGATACAAACTTAACTGAATCGTGCTGTAATGTAAATTAAAAAGCTCGCGTTGGTCTTGCATTATGATCGTAAAAGCGGCGGGATAAGAACCACTTTAAAAGCAACTGTGATGAAAAACAATTTATTACAGAAAAAATAATTCAGTCAACTTTTTGAAATAAATCAAGATTTTGGCCAGGGTCAGCATTTTAAAGAAAAAAAAGTATTCTGCGTTTGAACGCTGTTTTTAAAAACTGTGGTTAATTATGATTAAAAACTGTCAATGGAGTTAGAGGTTCTTTTATGTAATTAAAATCAAAAACTTAATTAGTATGCAGTTACAGGCGCGGATACAGAAATGTGAGCTTCTATAACTGCGCCCTTGTTTTTTTTAGACATTATAGGTACCGTAGACAGGGCCGTAGCCAGGGATTCCTTTATACATCTACTAAAGGCACATTAAATACGCGAGCGAAGCGAGCGCGAATATTTTTATATTTGCCGAAGTGTATTTCAAAAAACGCGTATGGCGATTCAAACATGAATTCCGTGGCAGTCAGTACAAACGCGCTTGCTATAAAACAAAATACAGAAAAACATCAAATACGCGAGCGAAGCGAGCGCGAAATTTTTTATATTTGCTATATTGTATTTCAGAAAACGTGTATAGAAATTCAAACATGAATTACATGTCAGACAGTACAAACACGCTTGCTATAAAACAAAATACAGGAAAAACATAAAATACGCAAGCAAAGCGAGTGCGAAATTCGCGCCCCCTGCGCCCCCCCCTGTATCCGCGCCTGTGTAGTTATAATATAATACCCGTACTTTCATAAATCTGTGATTTAAAGTCGAAAACGGGGAATTTTTCAAATATTTACAAAATTAGCAATTTTTTTTATTATTGAGTTAAGTATTCAACTCAATAATAAAAAAAATCGCTGAACTAATGTTACGTTTAAAAGATAGCCTAAGATCTGTTTAATTAAACACACCCTGAAAGGATATACGGTCTACGAACCAATCCCTGTGGCGCGGCAGGGCACGGCGGCATTTCATGTATCTACCTAATTCTATGGTCAAGCTAGCCTCAGACTAACTATGGATGATAGAGGGAGAAGGAGAGTCCATCTAACCTTAAATTCTGTAGATTTCGGTTATTCCTTGTAGCCGAACTATTTTACGAGAGTAGTGAAAATATTGTATAGGTCTGTGATCTGCCTTAGCCATGAGAAAATAACATTTCTTTCCTGGCATTAATCTAAACTAAATAACACTAACGTCTCCTGAAAGCATATCCTACTAATATCATAAATGCGAAATAAGTAATACTTTTACTACTTTACTTTTTTTACTAGGTGGTAGGGCTTTTCTGCAAAGTTCTTCTAGGTAGGTACCACCGCTTTGCCAGTTATTCTGCCGCCAAGCAGTAGTGTGCGAGCACTACTGTGTTCCGGTTTGAAGGGCATTGTAGCTAGTGAAATTACTGGGCAAATGAGACTTAAGAACTGATCGCACAGTCTAGAAATCCTTTTTAGACTGTGTGATGTCTCTGGATGACGTGCGCAGTGCCCAGTAGTGTCACGCGAAACTTTAATTTAGATCCGAGTGACACTGCAATCTGTAATGGGCGGCCGTGACGCTTAACACCAGGCGAACAACTAGCTCGTCACGTCATTCGTTTACATAAAAAAAAACTACGCACTCGATCATAATTATGCAATTATAATATGCGCAGGTAGGAGTTTCTGAACTCAGTTCTTTCTTGTTTTAGCCTGAGACTCTCTAACACAGAATTACCATCATTACATGAATGAATCGCCGTGAAATATTGTTATAGCATGGCGCACCTATTGACTGTCAGGAACTTTGATATAGTATTTGATACTTATCAATTTATTGCAATTTAACATCTGCAGTGAATAGACCTTAGGTCTATAGGTATCGAGAGCAGCGCATTCAATTTGTTCTTTGTTTTTTTAGGCCACTTTTCTTTTTGCAGATAATTTCTATGACACCTCATCTCACTGCTTATAGGAGTCCACGTAAAAGCGCGATCGATATGCATTGAGCTGAGTCGACGTAGCGGGTATTCGTCGTGGAAGGAACTCATCGTGGAGTGAACTCGACGTGAAAGTAATCGACTTCAGAGGACTCGAAGTTCTGGGAAGTCGACGGCAACTGAACGTACCGTAAAATAGCAAGGTTAATTCATTCAATCAAAGACCTCTAGTACATTATACATCTTTGATTTCAATGGGCATTTTTACTTATGTTAAGGTGGAACGTTACACTAGCGCGGGAAATTCAAATTTTCTTGCGTTCTTGTGCCAATAATAGCTTAATTCTTCAACGTGATTACATGAAAACTAATTTTGCGCAAATAAATATGTATCAATAAATTACAATTAAAAGTATCACCTAGATATCATTGGTTTAGCGACAAATGGCAATAGACTGAAAAACTAAGAAGAAACTTGTTTATTGCCATTTGTCGCTAAACCAATGATATCTAGGAGATACTTTTGATCGTAATTTGTTGATACATTCTATTTATTTCCGCAAAACTAGTGATCATGTAATCACGTTGAGTAATTAAGCTATTATCGGCAAAAGAACGCAAGAAAATTTGAATTTCCCGCGCTAGTGTAACGGTCCACCTTAAATTTCGTTTGACTGTGCTACGACTTTTTAAATACATACCTATTCTATATTATTATGGCGGAGGTTAATAGTTACTGAAAGGTTAACGCTTGCTTTATAAAACCTAAGTAAAACCTACCTAAGTAAAATAATATTGATATCTAAAATTAATAAAAGAAATAAAACGTATTAATGTACGGATCTTAAGTGACGACATTTACGTAGGTAGATATTAGGCTTCATACAATAAGGAATCCAATGGAATTGAATAATTTTATGTTTTACCATAACAAAGTGCCTACTTTCAATAAATGCAAAGGCATCCGGGTTCGACGTTCTATCCAGCCTGCGCACCTTAAACCTAGGTACCTATGTGGCCTAACTGCCCTAACGCTGTTCCTAGGTCGTCGACCGCCTGCAGCCATGGAGGCGATTTGCAGGATACGATAAATTTCAATAGTGCATTGACTTCGTGCACTTAGGTCCCAAAGACAACATAAAGTTTGATATTGGTTATTAATAGCGTATTTTTTTTTCAGTTTTTGTGAAATTCATACTAAGTTGTTTCGTACCTACCCGTTGTGCTGGTTCTAATTCTAGTATTTATTCTATGGTTCAACATAAACTGGACAAACAAAGTTATAAGGTTATAAACTGGACATACATAAAGTTATAGTACCTAGAAGATGATATAAATAGATAGGTTAAACTTATATACTGATCACAGAAGTCGTTGACCTTTTTGGCCAAAGTGGCGAATTGATGCTAAAGTAGCCAATTAGGGAAAGCATCCAAATGTTACATAAATAAGTAATTAATAGCTAAACCATGAAATTCTTTTGAGAAAGTCATTCTTAGCCAAAGAGGTATATGTACTACGTACTAGAGAAGCTATTCGAAGCACAAATAGTTGTCATTTTTTGTATAATTAAACTAAAATCCGCTACAGCGCTTGACGAGATTAAATCGTCTAACCAACGATCACAACACGCAGCGCTAGTGCAATGGCACATTCGGATCATAATTTTTACTGCTATTCACTGCTGCACGTGCAGTCGCTTTGAGTGCTGAGCATCGTATGAGCGAGAAGATGCTCATAGGCATATTTGCAGTGGTTGACAGTACAAGTTAGAGATGTCCTGTCTGGTGTATACATAGAAGTCTTTGTTCTTAGGTTCGGTTTTTTGATGCGTACCGTGGCGCTATCTTTAACCACGATCATCAAGCAACATTGGATGATATTTAGATGTGGCTAAGTTCCCTTTTAAAGTAAAATGTTTTGTTAGGACTCGTAGGTATCCAACAAACAACATAATAATTCACAATAAGTATTAAAATTCATTCAATGATCTCCCTTTATCTGATCTGGGGTAAAACGATGATGGATGTTTCCAACCTTCAATGATTCATGATAAATGCATTGTATGTACCTACTCCGACAGACGGGCGCGGCAAGTTTATTTTACAAATTTTTGTCTGCTAGTGGGAGGTCTTAAGGCTGCTGTATAAGCAGATCCACTGCCTCGCATTTTTGAAGATATTATATAACTGAATTTACTTCCGCAAAATCTGGCTAAACTATGATGATGAATAACATTAATACTGTTCAACAAAAATATCATATTAATCCAAACAATATTTCATAAATACAACGGTAACAAAGTTTTTTTTCATTCGTAACCGTTTTTATGTATGAAAACTTATTTGGATTAATATTTTTGTTGAACATTTGTAATGTTAGTCATGATCATAAGTTTAGCCAGATTTTGCGTAAGGAAATTCGAGAATCTACCTTAGGTGACTTCCTTATCGTTGATAGATATACAATACAATACAATAATACTTTTTTGAACACTAATAAATAAAAATGCACATAAAAATTTACTATGAATGGCAGAACAACGGGCGGCCTTATCGCATTAAGCGATTTCTTTCAGGCTACCTTTGGATGTACAGGAATAAAAGATACAAAAATTAGGGTATACCTAGGTACGTTAGCCTATACCGAGACCGTTTGTAAAGTGCGCTTCAGAAGGTACCATTTTTTCTGCATAGGTAACCTACAATAATTTTACCTCATTTTTTGGATGAATGTAAAGAAAACAATTTGACGATAAAAATTAAAAATATATATTTCTCAGAAATCTGTTGCTGCAAATAGTAATGGCTTTGTCTACAAACTTTGTGCTCTAAATAATACATGCTCAAACTGAGTTTTTCTACTTTTATAATTTAACATTTGGTTGCGGTTTTTCAGTCTCGTACCATGTCTGGCCGAGTGTGATATCGCCCTCGCATTCCCGTATTCCATCCGTGATTGGTATACCATTGTAAACGCACCTTTATTTCTGCTATAGGAATTTAATGTGTCTTCAAACAGATTTTACTGCGCACCCGCAGTTCAACAATAAAAGCTTATTGCCCGCTCTAAATGGTAAGAGCGCAATATAACCACATATAACTCCGTGCATTTGTATAGTAGATATAAAATAAGGGCATCGTAGTGTACCAGACTATTGTGGTTTTTCTCTGTAGCTTCGTAGGGGCTATTCATTCTCTGTAATTGGCCGGAGTGATGTTGTTTGCCTGTAACAAGTGGCTTTACCCAGTATCAGCTAATACTGACCGCAACCACGTTGCTCATAGTACTTACAACCGATAAACTTGAAGACTCGATTGCATCCATCAAAACGATAAAACGATGAAATAAAGATGGAAGCTTAAAGTAAAATTGATATTATAGACCCCTCTCCCCACCTAAGTGTCCAAAGTGGCGTTTTATGGGGGAGGGCGTTGTTCAGCAGTGAACGTATTCCGGCTGTTGATGATGTTTCACGCGTCACCTACTCAAGAATAAATATTATTATTAGTGTAAATTAGCCAATTAGTTAAAGTACAGTAATCGGTATATTATCACAGGATACTGATTAGGTACTTATTGATTATCAATGCAAAGACCCCAACCCCAGTTGACGCAATTATGGTTATAACGTTAATTCATGTCATCATCTTCTTCATCATCATCAACAGCCTGAAGTCATCTACTGCTGAACATAGGCCTCCCCCACAGATCACCACTTTGAGCGGCTGCTTGTCAGCTCCCCGCGGTTTTCACCAGGTTGTCGGTCCACCGAGTGGGGAGCCAGCCTACGCTGCGTCTTCCGGTTCGTTGTCGCCACTCGAAAACCCATCTTTCCCATCGGTTGTCAGTTGCCCATTGCCATTTCAACTTGCTTATTCTAAGAGCCGGTCAGTTCATGTCATTTTAATCTAATTTGCATTTTACTCCATACTAAGGAAAACATGAGCATCGCGAGTACTAAGTACAATTAGGTACGTACGAGTAATTATTAACATAGGTAGTGTGCGAGATGAGGGACAGAATTAGATAATTGTTGAGTAAAGAATGGTAATGCCACGGTATGGTAGGAACTTGGCAGGCGGGAAGCATTCTCGAGAAATAGCGGTGGACGCGTTGCGTCATGTTGATAGGACATTGAATTTTCCAAGTTACTGTCCACATTATTATTTTTATAAAGACGTGCGCATAATCTAATCCTCCCTTTACTCATCGTATCAGGTAGGTAGTAGTTCCTACTTACCTATGTTTATAAATAAATATTCCTACTTACCATGTGAAGTTATCATTCATATAGGCATCGCTATTGTAATCGTGACCAAGGTCCGTAAGTTGACATAAGACATGATTTATGCGCCTGACTTCCTTTGCTCTGAAAGCTTCCAATACAAAGCTCCTATTTATCATGCATGTATGATCTACCAAGTCTGAGATCGCTGGCAGTCAGCTAGTGCTTGTCTCGCATGTCATTTGTATAATTTAGTGCCCGCTACTTGGATGTAAGTGCACTACTAGTCTACGAACGATGAAGCTTTTTCATATTGGATCATGAGTCTTAAACACCCGCGAATATGAGTTAAAATTGCTAGTTTAATATGTCTATTACTCCAAGAAGTTGGCAAGCGCGAGTGGGCGGAGTAACATGACTGAAGGACCTCTAAGTGGCGACCACAAAACTGTAACAAAGTTATACGTTAGATACCAACTAGTGAATAAACGAATTTTTTAAATAATTTGTGCTAATTTTAGCGTTTTATTACCATTAAATTAACTTTTGTTTTACTTATTACTTACATTTAAATCACGAACTGTGGTAGTTTCCACTTCTGTAAACAAAACTATCTAAATAAGGATTACCTTCACAGCAATTTAAATAAGAGTACAAAAAAATTGCCTCTTCACTGTGAGTTAGCTTGCGTAAGTAATGCTCTAAAATATAGTAATTATTGAACAAAGTGACCTCTTATTTGGGTTATTTATTTTAAGTACCACTCTGCTATAATCTCGTGATACTCTACAATAATTTAAGAATAGGTATGTTTTCAATTTAATGTTATTGATTCTTGTAAGGCATGAATAAAGCAGATCGCCTGTATAATTTGATGTACCTACCTGCTCCCAACACTTTTAACAATATGTAATACCTAAACACTGTGCTGTCCACTTGATGGCGACTGACCCATACCCAGTATCTTTACTCGACCATAATCAGCCATAAGGAGGAGATAAAACATAAAGTATAAAAACATTTCTTATTTAATTAAAGGCGATTGTCCCAGCGTGGTCCTAAATAAACAATGTAATGTATTGCTTTATTTGTTTAAATACAATCGCATTTATCTCCGATCGGTGGATGTAACGAGTGTTTAATTTTCGCGATGGGTGCAGCAATAAAAACGTATTGCTATTCAATAGCCCCAAAAAAAGTATTGTGGAGCGTGTAGGTAGGCGATAGTAATTGATTACCGTGGCGAGCACCGTATCAGCCTATCTGAGATCAGGACGTAGCACAATGTCCAATAAAGTAGCTGATCGTATCAGACATTGTAAATGAATCAGTGCAAGCTCAACCGAGACTTCTACCACCGAACGTTGGCGAAACCACACATCTCGAATGCCATGAAAATTGAATAGTATTAAACAAAACGTAAATATTGGATTTCATGGAATTATAAGTAAACGCATAAAAATACCTAAAAAATCCTTTAGTTATTTTGCTTCGTAACATCGACTTCATATCTCAAAAATAATTTAAGTATTTTAAACTCAAGTTACTCTCCATCAGGTCATCCAGTGAAACGCTAGACGTGAAACTGCAGATAGAAGTGTGCAAGTAAAATAACAACTGATAACTTGTAATGCAGCGCTCAGATTCTTTACGTGACACTTCACTGTATTTTTAGCCTGAGCCTCCACATCTACTTAAATATACAGAGCTTTTGGCTCTGCTGTCCTCCTACACATACAATTTATGCCCTCAGATTTTGCTTTTTCCAATTTGTGAGAAATGTAAAGGGTACGCCCGGTCGATGCAACGATGTATGTGGTCAAAATCCTTTTACTTATATTTTGGCACTTGAATCAGCACTTCAGTGACGCATCCTGCAGGGTATTGAAGAGAATACAAATACTACAATATTTACCTATAATATAATATGTATAACGATGTATAATACATCAATCATGCAGCACTGCCGTCTGGTCATCAAGCTTAAGCTTTTTTTTTTTGAACAGGCTAATGCTGTTGGTCTCTACCGACCTTTATAGCGTTACCGGGCGGGAGGGCAGGCGTCAAAAGTGGGAGGCAACCAGCTCAAAGGCACCCCTGGTATAAGAGGATCGAGAAGGCTACGTCCACTGGAAGAGTGGACCCTATGGAAAGTTGCGACCGTTCTAGCTAGCCTACGAGGGGTACGTCGACCTCGCCAGCGGGGTCGGTGTCTGATTGTGTTACGCTGGTATCCTATATCGGTGCCGAAAGCGGTACCTGAGCCAGAAGGGCTAGATTGATCCGGTGATCCTAGCGCAGCCGACACAACGGGTTCACTGTCGAAACTCATAAAATCGTTTATCATAATTTTGTTACAAATAAAAATGTTACTTATAATCATCATTTCACATAATGTGATTTAATATACTTTCACTACATCTAATTTTATTTATTATAAATCAAAATTAATAATAATCCAAATTTATAAGAATGAAACTCATAAGGCGTATATAATATAATAGTACAAATTTATAATGTTCTTTTACCATAACTAACTTAAATCATAAAACAAAATATCAATACTGTAAATTAATGTGACTGGAACTGTTGATTGTTATATTTAACGTAATCAGTTATAAAAACGTAGTACGGAAAGCCAATTTGCTCTTCAATCTATGCAGGCACTTCATCCAGTCAAAACAAACAAGATTAACGTGTGGACCGTGTGCGGGTAATTGTAAAATAACTTATATTTTCTCATGTCATGTTGGTTTTGGTTTTGTTGGTGAACTTTGTGCATTATTTTAATAAATAACTTGAAATGTCTATAAAAACACGTGTAAAATATTTAAATCAAATACAGGTAATCTGAAACTTAATATAGATGGTTTCTGTAATTTTTTATGTATTTTTTATATAAGCATAAGTGACTTCTGGCACTTCGCCGGCCGCTGCCGCGGCATGCTCGCTACGCTTCGCTTCGCTCGCTCGGCTCGTGCGATGTATGGTCACAGTTAACCTAACGCTCCTCCTCGCTTCGCTCGTCGTCGCACCTATTTATGACTTTGCCTTAGACTAGTATCTTAGTATCTTTAGGGTATACATGCATATCTATATAATGATTTAACTACTTCAAAATTATTATTAAGTTAACTAAAAAAATATGAAAAAAGAACATTATAAACAATACAATTATGAATGCTGATTATTATGAAATTATAAGTAATGAAATTTATAATAAACAAAAATATGATAAAAAAATTCTTAACATTAACATTATAACATAAAATTTTATAAATTTAAACATTATTTGAATAAATTGTATAAGAAAAGATCAATATAAAAAGTAACTATTATGAACAAAGCTATTTATAAATAACCACCATTATAAATTTCATCATTATTAAAAATGAGGTATATGAAATGAAATTATGAATAATGAAATTATTAGTACAGACGGTATCCCGACACAACGGCTGCTATAGGATCATCCGAGTCGCTCAAGACGTGTCTTGGGCGGCGCGACGGGGTGATCAAGCTTGAGCATGGACTGGTCTAATTGTGGGCTGGCAGCAGCCAATGTCCTAAATTTATGTACCTATCTAAGTAGTTTCTACATCCATGAGTTAACCTACATAATAACTAGAAATCTGCTAGAAATAGTTAACATTATTAAAATATTGTTCATTAACGGGATATGTAATTTATTTGTTTCAAGTTACAATTCTCGTTGGTCAGTGAAGGCAATATAATTGGCGATGATTTAAAAATATTTATCATCTGCAAGTGCCATCTTCTTTTTGAAACTAGTGTTCAGTTAAGCGTGAGAAATATAAAGGTGTGGTCAATATGGTAAACAGTGTTAACGTAATTTTTTGGTCATGTTTCAGATATCTAGTAGAATCTTTTCCTTGCTCGAGCGTTGAGATTTTACTGGGAGTTCACTTTTGGTGCGAGAGCCCACTGCACAAAAACCTACGTCATAGGGTACCCCAATAAACTATCTTTAGATCGTTAACTGACACTTAAACATGTAAAAAAAACAGGTCTGCTAGTGTCCATCCTGCGGGGTCATAGAAATAATCCACCTCCACCAACTTCAAATGCCTTGAATACTAAGTTTCGCCAAGTTTAGACCTGGCAGACCTTTTAATCTATTATCACGGGCATCTTGGCTATTATTGGGCGTAGGTTTCATCGGGGTATTCGCTGAGGTAGGTAAAGGGTGTGAAGGGCATATTTTTAGGGGTCTGCCAGGTACTTCCGGCAGGGTGCGCAATGGCAGACCAATTTTTTTTTACATAATTAATCAATGGTTAACTGTTGCCAGCACTTTCATTCGGGTAATGACGTAATTTTGACAAAAAACATCGCCAAAAAATTTCAATTATTTCCATGACCCGGCAGGATTGGCACTGGCAGACCTGATTTTTTTTACATATTTAGGTGTCGGTTAACGATCTGAAGATAGTACTCGATGACGTAGATTTTTGTGCAGTGGGCTCTCGCACCATTTGCATGATTGTACTCGGAACGCAAACATGACAATAATGCGCAGTATATTTGCTCGCCCGAGACAGGGCGAGGTGCGTAAAATGTAATCATTGAGACAACTACGAGCTCATTACTTCCAATGCTACGTCTTTAAAAAAGTATGAAACCGACAAAAAGAGCTTTTAACGCCTAGGTACTTATCGAACTAAAATACGATGTATTCAGACCCGATAAGGTTGTCGGAGACAGTTCACAATAAAATAGGTCGACTTGGTATTTGCTAGCCGTTTTTTGTACATATTAGGTACCTATTTGAATAATTTTATGATCATGTACCTATAGCTCTTAGGATGCCATACAACTGACTATGCTTTTATGAAGTGGTTCTTTTTTTAAGCTATGGTAGAAATTTTCCGATGAATAAATTAATGACACTTCACTTACATATTATTCTGTCAGAATTTTATTTTTATGGAACTATTACACTGACCCCCTGCGGCAAGAGTTGCCTTAGGTACCTACATTATGTGTAAAATATTCTAGGTTTGTGGTCAGTAGAGTTGGGTTATTGACATTTTCTTTCAGAGTGTCTGTTACTGTATCTACCATGGAACTACATCATCATCATCATCATCAACAGCCCTAAAACGTCCACTGCTGCACAAAGATCTCCCCCAGAGTGCCACTTTGAGCGGCTGCTCGCCTCCTGCATCCTACGGCTCTTCACTATTCAGATTTAACCCCGCGGGTTTCTCCAAATTGTCGGTTCACCTAGTGGGGGCCGGCGTACGAAGCGTCTTCCGCTTCGTGGTCGCCACTCGAGAAGTTTTCTTCCCCATCGGTTGTCAGTTCTACGAGCGATGTGGCCTGCCCATTGCCATTTCAACTTACTAATTCTAAGAGCTGTATCGGTCACTTTAGTTCTCCTGCGGATCTCCTCAATCCGGATCTTATCTTGCAGGGAAACACCGAGCATAGCTCTCTCCATAGCTCGTAGCGCGGATGGAACTACAACCTTTTTTTTTTTTTTATTTTTTATTTATGTGATTGAATGACGTGACGAGCTAGTCGTTCACCTGATGTTAAGTGACACGGCCGCCCATAACAGTTGCAGTGTCACCCGGAACTTTAAAACAATAGTTTCGCGCGACACTGCACTGCGCACGTCATCCTGAGACATCACCCAGTCTAATAATCAGATTACTAGACTGAGTGATCAGATCATAAAGTCTCATTTGCCCAGTAATTTCACTAGCTACAATGCCCTTCAAACCGGAACACAGTAGTGCTCTGCTCACTACTGCTTGGCGGCAGAATAACTGGCAAAGCGGTGGTACCTAACTAGACGAACTTTGCAGAAAAGTCCTACCACCTAGTAAACCTACCCCTGATTTCCAAAAACTGGACTTGTTAGTAAGTAATGCATCTTGAATTCATTTAGCAACTTTTGTCGTTGTCTGTTGTTGTATGTATATGTACCTATACATGGTTTCGTATGGTAATTGCGAATATAATTTTTAACCGCTTTAGTGATTCGTGACGGTGATGATTCTTCATGTAAGTAGTATGGAAATGTACGACGCTCCATTATAATAACATTACCGATTTATTTTGTTACACACCATTAGCTTCGCAGTAAACTGTTGTGGACAGACTTATTAAAGGCTGATTGTGATTTCTTATTCAAGTCAATTGCTCAATATGACATGGTTGCGGTATGTTGATCACCTATTTCCATAACCATGATGCCAATCACTGGGTACGATCACTTCATACATTTTCTTTCTTTTATAATGTTTTATAACTTAAGATCAAATAGCATATGCACGGTGACATTAGTTTAAGTAGATCACCTAGGGTTGCTACTTGCTAGTTGGGTTTACTTATACCTACAACATAAAGTATAACTTACCACAGTAGGATTTTACATGAAACAGCAACAAGCTGATGCATTTGACCGCTGACAATCCATCACTCTTTGAATGATGGTTCTGGTCATACTTGACTCATAAATATTTAAAACTTTTTTTTTGCGCTTACATCGCACGTGCCTTTCAAGAGCCTTTACAAAAAGTTATAATATCTTTTTATGGAAATTCTTATCTCAATCTGCATCATAATTTTGCATGCAAACTTTTGTTTTCTGAGTGTATATTATACTGATACGTAGTTGTATGTAGACGTAATTACAAAGTGCTATCTGATCAGATGGATCGTAAAGATTTTGGTTAGGACTCTTTTCGTCATCATAATATTAAATACGATAAAAAAGCAATGCATATAAAGATCTTGGCAGTTTAGACTGACTGGTGATACTTAGGTTATGCTTTCTCGACGAGTAGGTAGTTTATGGTGATCTTCTTCTTCGTGGAAGCAAGTGGTCAGGTGGTGTCAGATTTTTTAGGCCGCCTTGACTTGGCTTAACGATTATAGTCCTCCGACTTGTGAATTTCTGGTGAACCCGATGGCGTCACTTCGAACGGCTACTTGCCTTGGCTCCTCCTCACGGAGAACCTTTCTTCCCTATCAGTTGTCGGTTCCACGAGTGATGTGGCCTGCCCATTTCTATTTTAACTTTAAAACCTAGGGTGACTTTATTTTTCCTCTTTCCGGATTTTATCACACAAGGAAAGCCAAAGCATAGCCCTCTTTAAGCTCGTTGCGCAACTTTGAGCTTCATTTTACTTAAGTACTTACCTAATACGTATTATTGTATTGAACTTGATTATAAAATGAAATGATAGGTAGATAGCTGAGCCTTGCACTTTCAGCCCGTGGACATAACTTTTCCAGAATAAGGTACTTAGGTACTTACTACACGGGGCTTCACTATCTTTCTGAATTCATTTACCAGATTTATCACTCCTTTTGGAAACCTTAGTCAGTTCAGTCCTTTTTGATTGTAACAAACATTATATAAACACAGAATTTTCACTTTTATTACATTGTTGAACGAAGTAGAATAGAAATGTGTTTCGACTCAGAGGTAATATTCATTTATTATGTAGTCATTCAGTATGTAGGTACCTACCTATTCAAGGAAACTATATAAAGAAACGAAAGTGGACGGAGAGGGAAATATTGTAATGTTAGAAAAACAAACCCAGTTTTAATTATTAACGTATAATCCAGTACACAAGGTATCATTAAGAGCCGATATTAGTCGATGATAGAAACGAAGAGCTGATGTGTCGATTTGAGCACTCGAGCCGTACACCGAGCATTCCGGAATAACTGTTACGTTGCACGACTCCTGCCAAAAAGAAAATATACGGTTTATTTTACAAGAAAAACACAATAGGTGTATTTAAAATAAAAAACCAACTAAAGACGAAGGTATATTGTCGAAGTTTTAAGCCAATCTTGTTATTCCCGATCTCAAACCTAAATCAAATAAAAAAGAAAGTAAGAAGAGAAGTAGAGATAAATTTTATTATAATCAACACCGAAATTGAATTGAATTCTTCTCGTGTAAGTGGTTGACAGCCAGAACTCATAATTCAAAACGTTGAAATACGTTTGAATCTTATCTTTCTCTCAAAAAGTCAAACATTTTGTGCGTTGCTCAAAAAATATTCTGTTATAAACTTTAAGAGTAAAGATGACGGTAAACAAATTGAAATAATATTAAGATGATAATATAAGTACCCCTACAAAACCAAGTTATAATTCCCAGTTTTTTTAAATGGGCTATATGCCTTTATTCCTCAAACCAACTATGTACTAAGATCTACTAGATACACTATCTACTACCAAGAACATTTGGACTGTATTCTAGCCGTGATGGCCTATAGCCAGTCCAAATACTCCAGCCCACTACCAGTAGGTAGCGTACCCCAGATGCTGGCAGCATTGCCCCGTTGAATTGAAATGCTGATTCGTTAAGCCAAATAAGAGGCAGCATTTTGGTCACGCGTCGTGTAGACCAGGCGCTCTGATATACTTATTAAGTACCAGAATTACCTGTCTGGTGTCAGAAATTGAGTTAGTTCACTAGGTATTCCATATAGCCAAGATACAAAACAACACAACGACATCAATAAACACAGCATACATACAATACATAAATGTTTATACCTTGTAATGGTTAAGCTGGACCTCGCTAAACGGGGCTGCCCACCCATCAAACCCAGTAGCGGCACTCAAACTGGCTAACGGATAGTGGTTAAAAGCAGTCAGCACTTTTTTAGTCACCATCAGACTTTTGGTATAGAACCCTATGGGACTCACTACTGCTGAACTCATAATGTGCTTTGCTAGCTTTGGAACTGGCACATCAATTCCACATTCAGATTTTTGATAAGGTTTATCTGCAATGTTAACATCTATGAGTTTATTGCTTCCGTCACTAGCATCATCTATTAATTCTGTTTCACCTACATCTAAGTTTTTCAATTCTTTTATTCGAACGTCATCTCGTTTGATATATATTTTGCTCTTGCTTCTGAGATTCTTCTTTCTGTTTTTATTTGTTCCTTGCATAAAGTCAAAGAAAAATACATTTCGTATCATTATCGCAGAACTTTTAGATGAATTCCATCCTTGTGTGACGAGACGATTCAGTAATTCTGGTAAGTTCATTGCGATTTTTGGTAAAATAATTTCATCTACGTCTAATGGAATTATAAATTCTGATTCATCTATATTTCTGTATAAACAATCATTGTATGTGATAATGTGATCTCTTCTCCTTTGCCATAAAGATCTATCTTGCTTATTTGTAATAGGAACGTTAAATAATCTAATAAATCCCTTATCTCGATAGTGTCGCAGTAAATCTTCTGTTTCTTTGCTTATTTTACCAACGTACATGTCTATTAAATCTACTCCAAGTATTTTGTTAGTCTCTACCCATTCTAAGACTTTTTGGGAAATGTCTTTATCAAAATTCATGTCTTTCACGCAGATAGTAAAGTTGCGTTTATGTTTATGGCTTTGACGATTTGGATTTAATGGAAATGCATTTGTGGGATCATCACACGGTTGAGTGACAACTGATACTATTGAAGGCTTTACTAATGATTCCGTTAGAGGACAGGACAGCAGTAGTGGTGTGTCAACTTCCAATGAAGTAGCATCCCATTCATGCCACCATATCTCAAGAGGCCTTGCTACAACTACCTCTACCGAATCTTCGTAAGGGCTTAATGATCTTGTTTGGCAGTACAAGGTGTCCTCAGACGACAAGTTGCGACCTGTAACAAAAACAGTAAGGCTTCAATTATATTCAAACAAATAATTTTACGTCCACTGCTGAACATAGGCCTCCCCACAAAACCCACCCTTAGAGTGATTTAATTGAAAACCTAAAGTGCATAGCTACAGTGCAAATTGTATTGTAGCGATTTACTTTAGGTCAGAAGAAATTATCTTGAAAGAGCTCCTAGACAGAACTTAGAAACCATTTATTCTAAGGTAGAATTACCAAGAATGTTACTGTACAAACTAGAATAAAGTGTAGTTGGAACAGTTAAATTGTTACGAGTACACCGTGTTAACCATATCTGCAGTACTGTCATTTCATATCGAGATTCTATTGCCGGGCTTATATAATAGTAATTTTCCCAAGCCATTTCCTCGAGTACCATCGCAGCGGTGCTTTCAAGGAAGCACCATTAAAACGGGGCTTGGATTGCAGACCTTCCAACAGGATGGGTAAATGGGTACTTCTTCCTATTAGATACAACTGTTTAAATTACAAATTGATTTCGCATTTGTAACTTTATAAATTACACTTTCTACTGTTAATAGATCTTGGGAAACTTTTTTAAAGTATGTTGGAAACTAATAATTACTCAGGTTTTCTTACATTGTAGCATGAGAGCAACGCTGTCAGCATACTATATAGCTATAAGCATAGTAAAGTTATACTTTGTAAGTACTCATTTGATTTTACATATTTTACTTTTAGGCACTTAATTTTATTTTAACCTCGTGTTTATCACGGAAGTAGTTCTAAAGGTGTCTAAAATGTCTCTAAATAAATAAGTAGATATTTATAAAAACTGATTTATTGTATAATTGGAACAATCCAATACTAGAGATTATTTTAAAATTATTTGTTAGTATGTGTATTCAGTTTTTAAGTACCTAATATTTACGTCGCTTCTGTAAAATAATAATAACATTCCTATTTGTAACAATACTTTATAATCCACTCCGGTATTATGAACCTGAAGCGTTTGGATTTATACTGTAAGCTTTTTGTGTAATTCAAATAAATAAATAATAAAAGGGCTTTATTTTTTCTAAATACACAAGTAATTTTCTTGCCAATAACCTAACCAGTAACCAAATACTCGACTTACAAATAGAAAATGTATCGGAAACGTAGGGCGTTTTAATCCCTCATTCCACACCACAATATAAGTTGGGTGGTTTTATCTCGCTGCAAGGAATTTACACGACACGTACGCTCGCCTCGAGTGACAAATGAGGGCGAGCTTATCGGCGCGCGAGTGTTGCCGGCCGCGCACTTTCCTTCCACACTTTGGTTTATTCCCCGATAAAATATACCTTTTAAATCGACAACTTAAAATATATTTAATGCTGCCTGTCTTTAATGAGACACCGACCACGTGACTTACTGCAACAAGCTATACAAATAAAAAGAGAAATGACCGTGATTAAGTTGCGAACGTAATACCCGTTTTTTTCGCCAGAGAAAATGCGCTGCGATCGGGTATCACGCTCGAATAATTATGGTGTTGTTTTATCAGCACTTGAGATTTCATGGACGTCTGTATTGACCTGAGATTGTTGTGTTTACATAAAACCTTTTATTATTTTTTGAGCCGCAATTAGCCGTTTCTTTCTGTGTAGTGTTTATTACATCTAAGCACGTATCATACTGACCACTCTGGTTTAACTTTTGGCTGGTTGATTTGGTCTGTTTCAGTTGTCCCGATTCATGATTACAACGATACGAAGGACGTTTTTGCTAAACTATATGAGATAGATCTTAACTAATTTGGTACCTGAGTAGGTATAAACAGAATTTGAACGCACCCTAATAATAATAAGGGATTATGGGGCTTTATTATGAGATGTATGAGTTGGTTGCTTAGGTATTTGTATACTTAATTTTATAATCTTTACAAGTTAACACACTAAACTACACTAAAGGTTGTCTGGAAGATATCGCTGTCAGCGACAAGACCACCCATTGCTACACTAGTTCGTAAGATTTATTCTATCCCTGTTTGTATATTTTATTGGTGAAAGAATAAAGAGTTCTCTATCTATCTACACTGTTGCACTACCGCATAAGACTTCCGCAATACACTGGGGTTAACTGAACGACAATGCTCTAAATACAGCATCAATTTCGCCTATGTATACCTACTTATTATTCCTGTTTGTAGCACAAACTTTGTGCAATAAAGAACTTCCTATAACTATCTATCTAACACCCTCGCCTTTTGTCTAACCTTAATATGAAATGGTCTCAGAAATGGAAAATAATATTGGGTTTCTATGTATAGACGATGCGCCTCCTTGTTTGTATTCTTAAAAAGAAAGTGTTTTAAAATCTACTATGGCTTAATTATACAATCTACTTTGACTTTCTTGATATACACCTCTTAAATGTTTTCTTTTAATTTTGCTTCTAAAACTAAGATTTCCTGAAGCCATAACCCAATATCGCTGATACCTACTATCTATTGAAAGAACAAGAAGTTTTGGATAATAAATAAACAAATGATTTATTTACCAAATGGAACACAATTATGTAAATGTTCATATGTAGGTAAATTTTTCAATAGAAATACAATTTTAGAGATGCGGGAAAACATGTCTGTCTGTCTCCCAGACGCACGCTGTGAAGCTGTAATTACTTACCTACACGTATCACAAATGTGCTTGCGGCGACGCGTGCATATGCCTTCATTCAAATATAACTTAATTGCTGATTAAATTGCGTTTAAAGCTTTATAAAACCTTTTACAGCGCTCGAAACGTTTTATTTCGAGATCGTTAAACCAAAAATCTCATTACAAGCTACACTTATTACCCAGTTGGATGTCCGAGAAATACTTGTAATCGGTTTCGTATTTGGAATTATCTGGCTGGTACCGATATTCAAATTTTTTTACAGTTTATTTGGATTAGTGTTTATGTTTGCGTTTAATCTTGGCGACTGAAGTGGTAGTCGCGCAAACGTAAAGTAGTATAGGCCACGGTTATAGCCTAAAACGTATAATAATTTAAAACTAAATAGATACAGCATCATCCTTCTTGTTTCCTTATCCTACCAAGTACCATGTGACCTTCGTGCAGCATGTCATACTGGTAATATTGTGAACAAGTGAAAATATTTGACTGTATCTTTATGACCTGACGGCAAGTCTCCTCAGAAGTATGAAACAAACAAAACTTGAATAACCATTGGAGTCAAGTTTTTTCATGTACGTGACGTGACGAGCTAGTCGTTCGTCTGATGTTAAACGTCACTGCTGTCCATAACAACAGATTGCAGTATCTCGGAACGGTAATATTGGAACCCTAAATTAATTTATTTTTACGTGACACGTGCACTGGCACGTCATCCTGAGACTTCACACATTTTAGTAATAAGATTACTAGACTGTGTGATCAGATCATAAAGACTCATTTGCCTAGTAATTTCACTAGCTACAATGCCATTCAAACCGGAACACAGTAGTGCTTGCACACTACTGCTTGGCGGCTGAATAACTGGCAAAGCGGTGGTACCTACCTACCTGGACGAACTTTGCAGAAAAGTCCTACCACCTAGTAAACAATTCAATTATTTTTCATTAGAATTACAGCGCCCTTTAAACCGGAACACAATAGTACTTGCACACTACTGTTTGGCTGCAGAATATCTGGCAAAGCGGTGGTACCTACGTAGAAATCCTTATGCACAGACCTATATGCTGGCGAAGGGACCTATAATATGCCTTATGCTATGCCACCAGGCTATGAACTTTTAGACTTTGGCAGAATGTTGAGTGATGTTTTATACCTACTGAATTGTCATAAAATTTACACATGTCGAAATCGTGTGGTTCTTTTTTAAATTAAGTATTCAGTGAATGTTAAAACAGCTCATGATGCCACCTGTGACGAGGATCAAGTACGTGCGTATTTATAAATGCTAAAGCTGTCAATTAACCACCTTGGCATGGCACGATGCTCATTACATGGATCAGTGACATGATGATGCAGGAAAGTGCTAAATTATTCTTGATAATAAGTATGCAACAAAAATAAATATTCTATAGAACTCGAGCGCGTGATTAGATGAAAGGAATTAATGCAATTATAAAGTCATGAAAGAGGTTTCGAAAGGCTTTGATTAGACGTGAACCTATTCAATAATCTCGTTAAGTTTAGTGTTACCAATTACTAACCATGAAAAGTTGCCAAGATCCTTACGTAGCGCTGTGGAGTCCGCTCATCATAGAAGGCTGCAAAAAGTGACACCCCCGTCCCTGCTACATGCTGCCAAGTCTGCTGCTCCAAGTCCGGGGACCACGAGTGGTTCTAGAATGATAAATTTCATAAGTATACCTTAGAGCTTTTTAGGGTGGGTTTTTTGATCCGTGTTAGTTAAGGTAGGTAACCAATGGTTAAAACTCTAACAAATTCTAACCAATGGTCAAAACTTTTTAGAGTTTAACCATTGGTTCTCTTAACTACCCATCAAAAAACTCACCCTTAGCTATCATAACTTTACTACAAAATGCAAAAATATAGAAAAAGCCTATTATTTAAAAAATCCAAGACCATTTAAATTATTTTTTTTAACGGGCAGTGTGCCTTAATACTCAAACTGTGACTACAATACTAAATACTAAACTAGCTACAAAGAACACTTATGGACTTATAATAGCCGCGATGACCAATGATAAAAATCTGCATTAGGTATAATATATCTCATAGAAAACGATTATTCATATTACTACTAAAAATTACGGTAGTACCAATACTTGGTGGTAGCTAACAAGTAGAAGATACCAGTACTCTCTGGAACTCGTCTAAAAATAATATAGTTATGGCCAAAAAACATGGTATGAATAGCATTGTAAGGAGGCAAAACATCTTTTTAGCGAATCACGTGTCACCTGCCAAGTCTACAGCCGCCAGGTGTAATCGTAGAATAATACCCAACTAATAAGTAGTTTAATTGGTCCAAGCATCGTCCTGGCTAATTGGGTCATTTGCATTTATTAAACGCAATCCTTTAGCTTCTCGCTAAAAATGCGATTCAAAAGCTATTAATTACCAGCTTGCTTAATATGCTCATGTTTTTGTGGTGAGAGTCATGTCAAAAACATAATTATATTGTATAAAGGCACAAAGGGTATATTACTATTATTAGGTACACAGTTTTTATACAGGTATTATTGTTTCTCTTTTGTTTATTGAATAGAGGCAGCCTGCGGAATCATCCGATTTTTTCATACAATCTTTAATACTACTAATTTTATCTGATTAATTTTCAAATTTATACTGTGTGGGTATTTTCATTCCATTCAAGGATTCTCTGACATCCCACATTATCAGAATAACAAGTTGCGAACATAGAAAGAATGAATATTGGTACGAAAAATCGGCAATGATTTCGGAAAATGATGGAGCGCGTTGAAGTCTTTTAGTGCTAAAACAACATGAGTGATTGATTTATATTATTATTTAATGAATTATCTAAGAATGTTTTCAATCCAACTTCAAGTTAATCGTAATACTTATTCTAGATGTGTTATAACATACCTACTTACTTAGTATAATGGAACATACAGGGTTTTTTTTAGATAACCTAAAACCGTTTATGCAATATTCTAACAACTTTTGTTGTTTTTGAATTATATATTTTCATCAATATATAAGTTTGTACTCAAAAAACGATCTACGCAACTTCTCTGCAGAGTTTTATTGAAGAATGGTCAGTAAAGTTATTATTATTGTCTCGTATTCGTGGTAAAGGTACGTTTATAAATAACGCGGAAAACGGGCTCTTTTTTTAAAATCCATAAAATATATAAAATATAAAATATATAAAACTGTAACTAGCTTCGCCTGCCTCCCTCCCTCCTATCCTTTCCTATATTTTTCGTATTCTTTTCCCATATCTTTTCCCTTTCGCGTCCCTTTTCCCATGAACAGGGTCAGGGCGTAAAACTAATTAACCCGTGCGAAGCCGGGGCGGGTATAGTATTAACATATACCTAAAATGGTAAGACAGTTTTCCGCTTCTTAATGTAAATTTCCATTAGGATCACAGAACCAGCACACAGATATCTGATTCAATCTTAAAGTACCTTCTGACATACAATAATGTTCATACAAAATGAGGATAACCATCGCACCAATTATAATAAACATTCCTAATTAGCGAACTCGAGCAACGGTATTAAAAACAACCAACAAAATGTAAAAATTGCATGTATTATTTTTCCAAACTTGTGCTTTTTCAGTGTTCATGTTTAATTGGTGGTGTTTTACGCATTACTGCTGAATTACGAGCATGAGTGTGGGCAAGTGATATAGAATAGAATAGAATAATACTAATAAAATAAAAAAAAAACAACATGTGGTTAAACATGATTTTTCGTGTTTGTTCCAAAACTCCATAAGTAGAAGCTTCTAGAAAAATTGCCACCACTTTACTACGGCATGACTTGGACTGGATTATGACTACCTGACTTAGACTGAACTTTGACTACCCAGACTGTGACTTAGACTTGACTTTACGTGAAATATTCTATAACACGATGAGAAATTACAATACTTGACACTGGCTAAATACAGTACGTGTGGAGCCAAAATATAAGAAAGAAAAAAGAAGCTATAGCTCTTAGAAGTAGCAAGTTGAAATGGCAATGGGCAGGCCACATCGCTCGTAGAACTGATAACCGATGGGGAAGAAAGGTTCTCGAGTGGCGACCACGAACCGGAAGACGCAGTGTAGGCCGGCCCCCCACTCGGTGGACCGACGATCTGGTGAACTGGGGAGCCGATGGATGCAGGAGGCGAGCAGCTGCTCAAGGTGGCGCGCTCTGGGAGAGGTCTATGTTCAGCAGTGGATGACATCAGGCTGTTGATGATGAACTTCATTCTAAAATATGTTAAGTATGTTTATGTGTTCAGAGTAATTAGAACTGTTTTGCGGTGACCACGTAGATACCAAATCACCGTTAAACAGAACTTACTAAACCAGTGTTAAACTTACGACCGTAATTAGACGGCCGAAGTTGATAGAGCGTTCCTATTACAAAGAGTAATCGTTTTGTTGTTAGATCTTCATAAACACCTACACAGTACAACAACACCGCAGTTCAATTGCACAGCATTTCAAAGTCCTGTTAATGCTAAATAATTAAAAATAAATATTGTATCTCTGTCAATTGTTTGACGTTGATAGAGACAAAAGTACTCCATAAGTATTAATCGTTAATCAGTGATGGAAGAGAAACACTTTTTAACGTGCTGTTTGTAAAACTTCTTCATTTAAAACACTTTAAAATTCATTTCACGGTAACGTAATATGTATAGTATTCTAAACAAAATACATGCCGTAGCTTTTACGGATAAAGGTGTTTTTATCAGGTTCATAGACATCGCTAATAACAGATATGAAGTAAACATGGAAAGGGAGGAATAATCCATTCTTAAAACAACAAAAAAACCTGATCAATTTGTTGATCATGGTTCTCAAGGATTGACTCATCACGTATGGATGTAGGTACCTATTCAGTGTATGTTTGTGCTTGGATATCCACCAACGGCTGGTGATTACATGGCAATTATTGCGTGACATGGTTAGTTAGCCCCAGGCCTATTAACTTATAGCTTTAATTACTCATCTCTTGTGTTAACACTTTAGTTGGTGTTAATGGTAACACTATATGATTTTCACACATTGTTGATTGTTATTATTATTGATATTGTTCGGATAGCAACATTGTAACCATTGATATTTAATAGGGGATTTTTGGCGGGAACGCGAAAAAGTTCACGTCGTTGCATTGTATTATTTTTCAAAACTTGTGTTTTTCCAGTGTTAATGTTTAAACATTAAGTGCTGAATTACGAGCATGAGTGTTGGCAAGTGATATAATGTGGTGAAACGTGGTTTTTCGTGTTGCTTCCAAAACTCCATGGAAGCCTCTAGTAAAGTTGCCACCACTTTACTGGGGCATGACTTTGACTGGACTTTGACTACCTGACTTGGACTGGACTATGACTGTGACTATGACTAAGTAAAATATAATATATTATAATGCAGACTTTGTAGACTTTTTAATATTGCGACTGAAGGACTTTGTATCCAGGTCAAGAACTAATTCTAAAAAAAAAGAAGATATTTAATAGAGTTTTATGTTGTAGGTACATACCGCCAATAAATATAGAAAAGCAGTGCTTTATCATGCACGCACGTACGTGCGTGCACGTTATCATTCTGTTAGTAGCGATCTCTTCCAGACAACCTTATAACTTAGCACAGATTGCAAAATATGTAACTTATATATTATAGTAAGTTAGTAACGCCTAACGATAGATAACATGCCATCCTTGACCCTAATTAGGATTCCCTGTATCTATCTAGGAATCCAGGAATACGAGGACCATGGATAACACCTAGGCACAGAACAAGTCTTTATACTTTTTTCCCTGTTCCCAAATATTTACTTGTTCTGTCGCGAGAATTGAAGCTGCAACCTCGGGGTTATGAGCCGACCACCACACCAGACCAGAGGGTGTTAAATAAGTAGCACCTACTTGAATTATCCACAGCAGTATTTGTACATAAATTACTCCTACGTATACCTACTAATGCATATCAAGAGATACTGAGAAATACTTGTAAAAGCGTTTATATGTCTTAGCTGGCCTGGCCCGTGCATAATGGATGCCTCAGTCGTGTACCATTGTGTAGAGGAAATATGTTCCTATAATATAGTACGCAAGTACATATAAATCTGTCTCACGTTTTCCATTGTCAGTATTGTACGCCATTCTAATGACTTTTGCCAAGTCCTTTCTACGTAGAAACAAGTATAATTGATTTAAAAGCTTGTCAAGTCCAAAGAAGCTATGCATCGGGCATTCAATTTGCATAAGTCTAAGCTTGTTCTATCCCACGAGAGAGCAGTTTTACTACGTTGATTTATAAGCGGCCGTGCAACTAGTGATTCCAATCCTAAATGAACAAATGCAGGACTGAGTCACTGGATTTATATTAGTTATGTTAGTCACTCCAAAATTTCCAGAAAAAGAACCCGCTTCCGTGGTTTTAGTCTTTCTTACGAGAACGTTAGGGGCTGAAAACTTAAGATTTTAGTTTACGATACTTTTTTTTAAATTAAATATCTAATGTATAAAAAAAACGAGGGAAATGAACGATTTGTATAAAAGTGAAGTTAATTCATCCTAAATCGTCATTAAAGTAGTCCAATATGGAACCTAACAAACCAATCAAATCTATATTCCGAAAGCCTATACCTAAATATGATCTAGGTCCATCAAGCATTGTAACTTCTTATTACGCGATACTGGTCAAATGATTATAAAAAATATAGATTGCGAAGGAAAAATCTAGTCGACAGCACAGCTGGCCACTCTATGAAAACGTCGTGCAAGATTAGACGTTCGTGCATGGATCGCGCCTAAAAAGGCAGCTCTGCTCTTTTTGCTAGCGCGGTGGGCAAGGACTGGATAGAACGTGTAAAAAAGAAGATTAATTAGATTTTAAATGAGAGTTAAAAAGGTACACGTGTCGACTGCTGATAGCGAGTGATGTAGGACGTCTGATTTGAAAGAGAGAGTTGTTTGTTGAATGTCATTGAGTAGTTGTTACCAAAGCAGGAAAAAAAAAGAAAACTATTGAGTAAGTGGTATTGTTGAAAAGTCTGAGAACGTACCTATTCCTATTTTTATCCTTTATGATGATAAGTTTTCTTTTAGGAATATAGTATACATTTCAGGTTATGCACGTCCAGCAACAAAGACCATGAGTCACGTGAGCTTCTAACGGCACCAAACATTAAATCCCACGCTTTTCTGCGAGGCGGCTACAATTCCATTTCAGTATTGCACGACATGCGAATTTTGCACTCGCTGCAATTTATTGCTGACGAGTGAATTTCACTTCCCGTAAAAAATAGAACTGGTAATTTTTTTTACTGGCATTGACAACAAATCATAAGCTAAACATACGATAAGTGATTGCATTTCATAAAAGTAAACCTATGATTGATTCATCCTGGGTGCGATATAGTGACTAAAAGTTTGATAAGAAAAATCCAAACCAATAACCTAACTGACTAACCTCCGTGCGTTTTAAACAATATAGTCAAAAATGTATAGATTTACTGAATATGTAGGTGTAGATGAGAGAGTTGTAACAGTTTAGCTTACGATCTTTTTTAATGATGCAATTATATGCGTGGATTACCACAATAATATGACACGAAGTGGACGTTACCACTTTCCTGGAATAGAGACATCATACTAAAGTTTAAAATTAGCAGTTAAATTAGTGTTTCTCTAGAAATCATGCCATTGTAGGCGTGTGACAAAAGATAATGGTTAAGTGCATTGGATACATACTTTTATAAGCAATTTTCCGTTCAATGATGAGACTACTCCGAAGAATGACTTAAATTAATACAATTAAAAAGCTTAGTAGCACCTCTTATTGTATAGCTGTAGTAATCTGCCTAAAAAAGGTCAAGAGGTGAGGGTTAAGCACTACACGGAATCATAATTCATAATCATTATTCCAAGTTTAAATAAAAAGCATAGCTTAAGATTCAATTCGTAAGATCTGGATTAATATAAAAATGGCTCCGATACAATATCTTTTTGTTACATTCAATAATGACTCGAAGTGCGTCAGAAAAAAATAATGATACCAATAGTGTGTAATAATCCGCGATCGCGAAATACGTGTGCTCATTTCACACGAACCAAAATATCACTTACTACAAGGTACCATAATAATTCTATCTATAGCAATAATAACATATAATCAAAACAGTCAGCCGTTTCTTTTTTCCTATTTTTTACAGGGATACCTAATGGCAATGTACCAATAAATCTCTTTGGCTCAAGCTGCCTATGTTTTATAATGTAGTTACCGAAATTTAATGCCATTATAATAGTTTTTGCGGTATTATAATATGAGATTCGTTTGACTTCGTCTTGCCCCATAAAACCATTAGGCGGCTTCGTGCCATAAATGCGAAGAGCATAATCATCGTTGGAGCTCCTTCAATTTTATACTTAGAAAATTGAATTCGAAATGTGCTATACCTACCATAGTATCTATACATTGTCGTTACTTACGGACTGACTGACTGACCGACCATCGTATAACCACAACGCTAGATCTAGAGCCATAATTTGGAAGATTTTCATTTTATTATGGCGTATAGGGCTGTATTAAGAAAGGGGTTTTTAAAAAGTCAATCAGAAAAAAGTATTACAAAATTAACTTTTTTATTTTCACAGTGTTTTGTTTTATCCAATGAATAACTTTTACAAGAGTAGTATTAAAACTATCATGAGTGTGATTCATTTTATTGTAGCTTTTAAATCTAATGATTGAAACACCCGGTTAAGAAAGTGCAATCTCTGCATGGTTTTATAAAGATTAAATATTTTAAAGAGCCATTCTGAACTTTATACGGAGTCTATAGTAAATAATATTAGTCTAGTTTTTAGGCATGACTCGATGATGCTGACCTGAGATAATTACGATAATAAAATGTCTTGTTAGGATATGCAAAAGCTATGTAACCCGTAACGATAATAAAAGTTCACTCAGCCGTTCAACTTCCCCAGTCTTTCATCAGATTAGACAAGACTTCAAGAGAGATCTGGACATTTTTATTTTAGTCACGTCGCGTATGCAGCTTGCATGTCATAAACTTACCTACCTGAGCGCCGCCGGCCGCCCCGATCGTAATCAGTAGTCGGATTGTTATCTCTCTATAAAACATGCCAATCATGTGTGGAATTATTATATTATATAGTGGTGGTGACTAGTTTTATGTGCTCATGTTAAAATATTTTTTGAAGCTTCGTCATGCATCTTATATATTGGTTTGCTGGAATAAAGGCTTTTCTTCTTGGATGACTTGATAGAGATGTCAAGCGCACTAAAATTTTGGATTTTCGCTAATGATTTAAATATTGATTTTCTGGAAAAAGACTTTAAAGAGTTATTTTTAGTGTGCTTCATGCAATAACCACGTCAAGGCCTGAACCTATAAACGGATTATAGCAGGGGATGCCTAAGCAATTTTATAAATAGGTTTAATACATGTTCTGCATTCGTTAGCAGTATGCTAGTCTTAGTTATAGGGAATCATCTTGTCAAAGAAACACCTTCCAGTTTCCATTTAATGTAGGCATTACCTGACATTTGCGCAGTTGCGTTGCGTTTCATGCAACGATGAGGCAGAACCACTAAGAGTTAGTGCCCTTGGCTATTTACCGGAAATAGCTTTATATTTTTATACTTATATGCAAATGTGGTTGGTTATTTCTATATCTATGCAGTTATGTGCAAACTCGATACTTGTAGATACCACAGGGTACCTACTTGCTTTTTATAAGCTATCTACAGTGGCGGCACGCTATTAGAATGCCCGTAGAGGATATTGATATCGATTTATTTTCCATTCGTGACTAGCATCGGAATAGATTATCTGAAACAAAGCGAGGTAAAGAGAAACTATTCGAGGCTTGCACAAAGCAGGGTAAGATCGCGTCGGGATTGTCGCGTTCGAGAACTTCGAGATGGGCAAAGATTTTTATTTGCGTGTTCTGTGACAAGTCATTTGTATGCACAGAACATACCTATTCGTCGTGCCTTTAAATGTTTTGAGTTGTATAATTTAATTTCCATGTCATGGAAATAAGTAAATGGTTCCTCGTTAGAAACTCCTGTTTGACTTCGAAGTAAGTTTATACCATAACTTTTTCTCGTTCACTTTGAAAGTTTCCCAAGTCTGTAACGTGCGGTAGGTCCCTAAACTTTATAAAAACTTCGGCAGAGTACAAGAAAGTAATACAACCGTGACCGAGTTTCGAACAAAAAGTAGAGGCTTATATAAAAAGAGGTTGATTTTACAAAAATGTTAGGAGAAAGTAGAACCGTTTAAAAATGCACCCGAAAAAGTAGGTATAAGTAAAATGTAATTAAGTCATGGTTTTTTTATTTGTTGTTAAGCACCAGTTTAATTCGGGATCTAGAGGGAACTGTATAGAACAAAAAAGGAAATTTATAACACTCTTAGAGAATTTAGTGTTTAGTATTAAGTCTTAGATAACGCCGCACAGAAATAAGCGAATACTTCTGAGACACTGCACTCGTCGGAGATTTCGCTTCAGCCGCACCACACGCTGCGCCGCGCCGCAGAGGTATTAGTCGATGCAATGATACAATTTATTAAAAAGACCTGAATATAAAATGTCTCCCATGAAAAACTAAATCCAAGAAACTGTTATAACACTTCAATTAATTTGTTCATTAAACTATCTAAAATAATACTGTTGGAAACATAAGCAAATACGAAGGTATGTAAATTTTAAGTGGATCAACAAAAATTAGACATTGGGAGACCTTTATACAATTATCTGTATCGATTTAACCACTATGAGTGGTTCCTATTACATAAATGTCTACGTGTGAGACCACAAACAATATAATATAGTTACTGATACTGTAGCATCGGTGTTATACGTGCAATTTGCAGTTACCAACGCTTCTCGCCAGGAAGTGCAGCCCACGAGCCCAGCGACAATAGATCGTATATTACCGAGGGTGTCGCTTTCTCATCATTCTTGTCTGCTGAATTTGCATACTATACCGATAGTGTTTTAACCGGTTACGGTTTGCAAATTTATGATAAGTAATGTAAAAACCAACTTGAAAAGAGTTGGATTTTTTAATGTTTATTGAATAAAATCTTTTTATTACAAACTATAGCGGACGCAACCTGGCTTCGCTAGGTTATTTTTACGCTGTAACACTAGACTGCCCTCTATTCGTCATTATTCTACCCTTCCTTCGTTTCCCTGTTCCTTCTCTCCTTTCGCCATGACCTCGTCCTTCGTCTTACCCCTTTTACAAACATAATTATTTTTTTATCCAGCCCCTGCGTCACGGACGAAACCTCGTCGTTTAAGAAGGTACACAGGTTTATATCGTAGATGCACCTTTTCCTTAGAAAAATTAGATAGTGATCCGAGTATAAATTTTCGGGTAGAAGTCAATCGGTTATTTTTTTAGTGTTATCTGTGGTGTGGTGGTAGTTGTGTGAAACGAATTCGCAGTTGTCCGTACCCAGCGCAGTTGTACGGTGCGGATGAAATGAGTGGCAAACAAGCAGGCGTCTTACCTGATGGTAAGTGGTCACCGCCGCCTATGGATATCTCACTCAGACTCCCAAGGACATAAATTACATTAAGTTGGACACACAGAGAGACAAGAGTTCTAAAAACAATATTTTTGACTAGGTACTGATAAATACAAAAAGTTATTTCCTAATTCCTTTCTATATACAGATTTTACCTTGAACCAAGATAAGAAAAAGGTTTTTGTATTTTAAATAAAATATTCATAAAAAATAAAGACCAATATTTACGTATAATTTTGGGTTCAATGTCCTGTCGCATAGATTATAAAATATCAGGGTGTTCTGCTGTTTTGTTCTCTAGCAGCACAATACAAATAACTTATTCCACTTCCACACCACGACATCTCTGTTTATTATTAGGTATATTAGTATACACGGGCATAGTGCGCGCACGCGAGCTCATCGGTGGTCATATCCCGACGATTTGCTAGGAAGCAGCCTCATTTACATGTCCGAGGGACTCGCGATCGATGACGACGTTATGAATAACAATTTTGTATGGTAAAGAGACATTGTCTCGCGTAAAAAAAGCTTACGACCAATTCTAGCTCTCGATCCTATAAGCATGGTTATTAAAATTAATAATATGTCACTTTACTCCACGGCAAAACGAGTTTGTATAATTTATAGAGATGATAAAATTATAAAGCGGATGTTGCCCCTCTTGACTTGTTTTTAGGAAAGCGAATAATTGATTTATAAAATATAAAATGAGCTAACGATGTGCGGTACATCCGGGAAGGCCGGCAGGTTGTCGCAAGCGACGGGCGATGGCCGCTCCAGCTCGGCCTGCTTGCCCTCGGAGTAGGCGATGATGGTCCTCATGGTTGGGAGCCCCCGGCTGCGGGCACTGCTCCTGCTACTCCAGCGGAACCCCGGGTGCCACTCGTTCACAAGGGCTATCCAGCTCACACAGAACAAAGTCACACCAGCCAGCAAAAACTTTATCACACGCACGAATTTTTTTGCTTTTCCCGGCATCGTAGGTGATTATGCCATTTGAATGATTATCGCATTGAAGTCATCGAGGTGGTGGAGGAAGGTATCCCGAGTGCGCCTGCGGCGGCGACAACGTCGTCGCGTGGTGTAGGCGGTCAAGATGCAGTGTCGCTGCGCGCGCATGCGCACCGAGCGCGCTACCATGCCGGACTGCGGCACATCAGCTGATAGCGTATCAACAATGCGCGGCTAATCATTCTAAACGCTAGAGAACGTGGAAATCTAGTTTTCTATACCAGTTTTACTCCTATCCTTCTTTCGAGAGCGGGAGAAGCGAACGCGGCGTGAACCTCCTCCTCCTCCTTATCGCGACGGGTTATCTATAAAAAGCGTAGATTGTGGTAATCTCACACGGAACAAGAAATTTATAGCAAGGCTAGGACTCGTTCATCTGGTAATTTGTGTAATTGCGTAAGATCGATTATAAACGGCTCGCTGTGTAATTATTGGGTTAGGTTTATGACACCGCGGCTGCAGTTTACACGGATGTGGTGCATTATCTCAGTTCAATCAACTAAATCCCCCAATCAGCCGCATCATTGGCCTGCATTACAAACTAGTTCCAACTGGATAATCAGTTGCATACTAAGTTTATAATCGTCGTTATTATGGAGGAATAAGATAGTACCTATACGTTAAGTCAGTTTCGATTTTTGCAAAGTTAAAGACCCATCGATAAGTAAATCAACAGGTTGCCCATTCCCTGCTTGTTGATCGGCATTCGCAATCGTACTTCACTTTTACAAGTGAAGACAAATAAGAGCAAGCGCGCACCCTATGATTACATTAAATACACAAGTTGTTCTTCCATCGTAAATTACTTAAGACAATTTAATAGACACATCAAGCTTTAAACGCTTTTTCAATAGCTTCTGATTATATCTACAGTATTAATTTGACATGTCGTATGGCTACCGCGGTCATAATTGTATGTGTTGTGCTTACGAGCGAGAAATCCACGGCGGAATCTTTACGTTTGTTGGCCGATGTGTAATTAGCAAACTATAAAAAATGATTTCGCTGATTATTTTATTTACGTAACTACGGGTATCGCAATAAAATAACTGTCAAGGTTATGAAGGTTAAATTTTTTTTTATGTGTTGCATTATGAATTGTTGAGAAATATTGGACTGATGGATTAGACAGAGAGGTTTATAAAAATGTGTTGGGAAAATTTCTGATGTAGCCTGCGGCGTCTATGGGCGTGTAATCAAGTGAAGCATAAAATTATTTCCTGTGTGTTAGCAACTGGTCTTCCCACAACATTTAAAATTGCTTTCCATCGAACTGCGTAAAAAGGGCTACACTCATCTTGTGGTTTAAATGGGGTTTCGAAATATTTATTGCCGTGGAAAAAGTGTAATGTTTGAAAATGTTATGTTATTATTTTGCTATTAATATTAAAATGAACGTAGAGTCAGTACTGGGAATCAAACTTGCTTGCTTGTAAAATATGTGGGTGAGCTTTTTGAGAATGGCGAGCGGTTCGATAGAAAAATTGGGAAGCAGGGATCAAAGCAAGTCAAAAAGCTCATGATACCACTCCCTATTATGCAGTCGTTAAAACACACATAGCAAAGCAAAGTCTCCTCGCTCTTGTTTGTTAGAAAGGTTGATCGTGGCTCTTCGCTGTAGGCAGCCAAGCCAACAATCTCTTGGTGAAATGGAGCATTCCGATATAATTTATACTTAATAGTAATAGCAGTTTACGTTGTGCTTTTAAATATTCTATTAGTTTCTATTGGTGATTCGTATTGGCTGTAGATTATACAGCATTACAGGACTAAAGTCCGGCAATGTAGTATTGAAATGCAGCTTTATCTGCGCCCGCGCATCTGGTTCGTTAGGTGCGCTCGGGCGCTGGCTGTTGAACCCGCTATCGGCGTTAGAGAGCCAATAGCCGGGATGTTCCTGTTAGACTGAGATCCCCTGCTTTTATGTTAGTCATGAGAGAAACAGAAAAGTGAACAGTAACTATTGTACAGAGACTGGAATGAGAAAAAAATTGAGGTCTAGATTATAGAAATTTTTATACGTAATTATTAAAATTATAACAGCGCGTCTCATAATAGAAAGTATTTCGTTATGTTAGCTAAAATAGATTCTAATATGATTCATTTTTACTAAACCAGATTTTGCCCAATTTTAGTGCATTGTTTTATTTCGTTAGAGCGAGTGTGGCCGAACGGTAGCATGTGCGTTTCGCAATTTTAAAGCACCGGGTTCGATCCTGGGCCCTGCACCAATGACTTATCTAGAAAGTTATGTGCAGTTTTTGATGCCATCGCTCCGTGCCTTAGAGCACGTTAAGCCGCCGCCGGTCCCGGCTGTCATAAAAACATCTATGGAAATAATTACGAACGGGTAGTCACTAGTCGGAAGCCCGATAGAACCTGACGCCTGATCTAACCATCTCTGTTACTGGTCCCTTATGGGTTGCGAGGTCAGATGGCAGTCGCTCGTGTAATTCTGGTAGCTTGCCGCTACAGGTAAGACTGGCAGCCAGACCCAATAACAAATGGGAAGAAGGTAAAGAGGATGTTTTATTTCGTTGGAACCTGCGTAACAGCTTAATCTTTTGTTGTTTTATCACATACAAGAGGCAACAATGATAATACTATATAGCATATTATATAATGTACACATTTATTTCGAGTCCAATAATCTTTTCCTACATTACCATCACATGGTCCACAAGCGTAGGCTACCATAAACATATTATAGTGGGGTTTTAAACAAAATTTCTAGTAGGTAATTAGATCCACCATGAGCTGTTAGACTATTCTTTCACTCTTTTTATTTGTGTAAAGCTGCAATAAAATCACGCTTCATACAATTTAAAGTGCAATGCGTGAGCCCAACAGCAGTAAAGTATCACGTTAAAGGAATAGTAAACTTTGGTATCTGACACCTTTTAGCCCAATGGCGGGTAAATTACCCATCTATATGAATAGGGATACCGCTTGATAGTATGTATGGATTAGGTACGGAAATGATTGCTAATTTAAAATCATTGACAGATCATCATATGATTTATTTTAGTCACTGTGATTTCACCTGTGATTTTTCACAGCCTTTGATTTTTCATAAGCCTAATAAATTTATGATCAATGGCGATTGGCTGTGCTTTATGAAATGGAACAGAGATGTGATTTAGGAGCAACCTAGTGAAGTTGCGACCTGCTTCAAATGATTACAGTAATCTCTTAAGTTAAACAAGATCAAAGTTCACCGCGACACCACAATGTTAATAAAATTTTACTCTTTAGGTATGTCTCAGTTTGTTTACTGGAGCATAAATAAAGTTATATGATTTGATATTCACCGCTTATGCTACTCTCGTATAATGAAATCCGAAGCCACGGTTCAATTAAGTGTGATTATCACACTGTGATTTGTAGCAGAGTGTCTGAGAAAAAGTAGCAGAGTGGTTTATGAAAAATAAAATCATATGATTTTTCACCTGCTCCTTGTGATTTGATCCATGCCTAGTATGGAGTGTCATTGAACGTCTTCGACTTACATGATTCTATAATACCTGTATAAAAGATGTGTATGTTTGTTTGTTGTATCTTATTTGACCGTGCACGCCTCAAAAATACAGCCACAAAATTATTTGCATTTTGACATCATTTGTTCATTATTTTTTTAACAATTATTATTAATAATGATTATCATGAGGAATTTTACATTTATTGCCTACTACAAATGAAATATGATTTGCCCAAATGACATTTTGCGTATTGGACTTTCTGCGAATTGGACGTTTTACAAATTCGACAGCTTGTGTAATTGACTTTCTCATCATTGGTCGGTCACTTCGCAAATGCTGAACATTTTGCAAACGCTTACCATTGTACGTATTGATAATTATGTGACTAAACGATATTAGTACCTATTATATTGTGGGTGGTGGTGTTTAGGTCTTAAAAAGCATCACGTAGATTCTTCAACTAGATGGTTGACGGCATCACACAAAGTGTCAATTTTTTGGACCCAAAGTTTCTTAAATTTTTAGATGCTTGTCTTTTATAGTATGACCGTCACGTGACACGTTATTTTGTCTTCTTCACTGGACTCCAGTCAGGTTTTCTCTAAGCAAAAGCATCAACGTTAGGTCAAAGAATTCACAGGGCATCTATAGGAATCGTGGCCAAGTAAAGTGTTAAGGCTTTAATTGGCCGTTGTCGTGGCTGCGAATAGTTGCGCCGCGCACGAACTTCTAATTCCAGTGCTGTTTTGCTAATAATATATTTACCGAGCTGTTTATAATTTACTTACTGAACGTGCTTAGGAACATCATTAGATTTGTAGTGAGGCCAGATCATTATTATATCCACGTGTCTTTAATACTCATTATCAGGGGTGTCAAAGGCTTATATTTGTGAAACAAGAGAGCAAAGTTGATTTGTGCTTCGAGTGCTGGTTGAATCCCAAGCAAGCGAAAGATTTAGTATTTATATAAATAAAATGCTGGAATGTGTTAGACTTAAATTTAGGAACGACCTTGAGGAACTGGCAGACCTGATTTTTTTAAATATTTATATGTCGGTTAACGATCTAAAGATGGGATATTGGGGTACCCGATGACGTAGGTATTTGTGCAGTGGGCTCTCGCACCATTACATAAAGTAGTGATTACAGCTTGATTATGGTGTTTAGAGAAGAAAAAGAAAAGACACTGGTAGCTAGCTATATAATAGAGTGGTGGGTTCATGCCCAGCCTCGGTTGCAATCTCAATAAACCAATTTGCGACGGTTCCCAATGCCGGCCGCTGTGATGCTAGTTTATGTGCCTTTGTTTCTGTCCAGAGACATGGTATAGGGCCCAGGGCCTTCTATGGCGGCCGCTTTAAATGACCATTTCTTTTCAACCAAGAGTTGTCGCTGTTATAGATAAGTTCTTTTAGTAAAAGATGCAAAAGGTGAATTTTTGTAATAAGCTTACAATAAAATACGAAAATTTCGTTATGCTATAACTGCCTTGTCGGGTTCAAAAAAAAGTAGTTAACCAAAATGAATCTATAAAATTAAAGAGATTGGAAAAATTAACGGGTAGTGAATTTGTACCCAATTTGTCGATTCAAAATCAAACAAACCAAACCAATTTGAAAAATAACAAATGTTTGAATGCAATTTTGACAGACTTTCCAACTTTAACAGTAGCAAAAACACGTTGCTGTTATTTTTACAACTCTTGGCTCGTGCTTTAGATATTTTCAGTTTTTTTTTTTTAAATACTCAGGTAGGTAATTGAGTTTCCATGTTTCGCACTCAATGTGCTCCGTTTAGTTCGTGGGCAAGTGCATGGATTGCTAACTGTTTTCACACGTCATAGATTACTGCGAATAATAGGCCAGTCGTTCAATACGTTCACATACCTAGTTAGTTTTCATTTTCACAACACAATGCGTGAGTTATTAGAAACCAAGCAATGGCATGTCGATGCGATCTCACGCTTATTGGTGCTTAAGTATAGTTAATTTTAACTATATTTAATTCCACTATTAATGTAACTCCTAGGTATTCATTATTCATAATAATGAATAATTCATTTATTTGCATTCTAAGTGTCAGGTCTCTAGGTGTCGGATTTCAAAGCAGTAGAAAACTAGAGAGAAACAAAGTATCAATACCTAAATACATATTCCTAACACCATTAAACTGTTACTTTAGTTCGAATTATGCTTATAGTGTATGAATACAGATTCCCATTAGCTACTACATAGGTACCGAAACACTAGATTATCATTCACATAATATGAAAATAGTAAGTACTTAAACGAATTGTTAAAATTTCACTCCACTAATCACGTTACAAATGAACACCCAACAAAAAATAGGACAAATAGTAGAATGCCAGCATAGTTAGTTACAATTGAGTACTGATTGCAATTAGAATATTATACAAAATGTATTCAATTGCGTAGCAATTTGCTGCAAAAATAACAACGAAAAGGTGATAAGTGATAACTGATGAGGTAAGTGTAAGGCCGGGTTTCCACTTGCAAGAAAACTTCTGCAAGATGAGTCCGACCGCGACCGTCTGTCACACTGTCAAATGTAAACTTGTGTAAACTAAAATAAAAATTTCAAGCTACTTTCAGTCTGATAGACGGTTGGACACACAGACCTAGTAATGGTCGGACATTTATTGCAGAAGGTTTCTGGCAGGTGTAAATGCGGCCTAACATAGGCGGTTGTATAATGAATATACCAATTGATAGATGTAAAAAACAAAAGAATGTTTTTGAAACGCGCTAACATAATTAGACGTGATCTTGATGGATTGCCCAAAGAAATGACTTATTGAACTAGCATCTTACTTCGGGAAAGCTTTTTTGTTATTCCACTTGCATTAGTATTACGACATTGAGCAAGAAGTTATTATGCACTCACGGCTGCATAATATTACGGTTAGTTTGCCAGTTTAAACAAAATGGCGTAAGTAAGTACATTGTAAACTTACTGAAAAGGCCAAAATAATATTTTTATTACTTTAAACTTTTGTACCGCAAAGCCTGAAAACAAATGTTTTGAATTATCGGAGTGCGCTACCAGCAAGGAAGTTTTAAAGTATAGTTATATATTAGAGCTTCTCCCTGCTGACTCCTCCCTAGGTTATTAAAACCTGTCAACTAACCAACAAGGTAATTTAAATTTAATAACATACCTACTTACTTTATAACTGCTTACGCGGAAAAGCTCTCCGTTCAAAGCATTCTCGGAGAGCTTGTTAAAAATAGATTTAAATTCTGCGATAGAAGTTTATGGTGATTGCGGATACCAGTCTCATAAAAATGACGTTAGGTTGTTGTTAGCTCGTCCAAGTTAGACAATAATAGTAGCTATAATCACTGACAGCAGCGATAGTAAACAATGCCTTTGCTGCATCACTTTGCAGCTTTGAGGAGGGAAAGGTATCCTGTATCAGAGCTATGCAAAATTTTTCATAGATTAAAATCTATGAAAAATTTTGCTACAACACCCTACAAATGTCAGTTCGGGCATGCTGCATTTATACAAATGGCAAATGGCACTTTTTTATTAATTTTTTAATTGTTTTTGTGATGTAAATGGAGTTAGGTTAGGGTTTCCATCTTCCGGGGCGAGATGGTGAATGCTAACGCGACCCTATCTCGCCCCATCCCGGCGGCGGACGGATCACGGGGGGTTTTAGTGGGTTCGAGCCCCCCTCAAAAAAAAAGAAAAAAGGGTTTCCATCTTGTATTTAATACATGAAATAATATTGCAAAAAATTTAATTTTTATGTAGATAAATAAATGTAATAGGTGAGATTGCGGTCAAATGCGGGCCTATTTAGTGATATATATATTATACTACCTGAGTTTGAATTGGTATATTATCCCGAAAGAGGTAAATCTACTCCCCAAGGTAGACAATGTTTTTTGGACGACTTTTCTAAATTAATAGGTCTTCATTGAAGAAATGCCATGTAAAGTTTACGTTCGAAGATAGCCCTAGTGCAGCTGGTTGGTTGAACTTCGTCCTTGACCGAATGCACTTAGATGAGTTTAACGACCTGTGTTTAGAAATGAATGTATAGTATCTTGTTAACTCTCGTAGCGATCACACGTACAATTTTGTAAGTGAATTTATTTTCTAGATATGGAGGTTTGAAAACGCGCTGTTTTAAGTAAGGCTTTCACAACTTGTGGGCTATCAGGGTCTCAGTCCTCCCCTTGCGGGATAACATACCAATTCAAACTTACCTTGTATTATAAAAAAGTAGATATTAACCATACCAGGTTTTGTTGGATTACACGAACTCCACAATGAAATTACTCTTGATGATGACAATGAAATTCTTGTTTTGTAAAGCTAAACAATAATAATAAATTATATATATTGTTTCAATGCACCTATGCTTATATTATTATCAGTGACTTTATTGGAAGTGACAACTTCCAATAAAGTCAGTAGAATAGATTGTTTTACATCAACAACAATTAGCATACCTAATATTGGGTTTATTGAACTTACAATGAAGAAAAAAAGGCAAAGATAATTCTGATTTTTTACGCTTTTTCAAATTTTAATAATTAAGAAAAAATAAATTATATATTTTATTTGTGGTTTAAGTAAAACTTTAGGCTAAATTCCGCTATATTGCTGTAAAAAGTAAAAGCATGGAAACGCATGGCATTTCTGTAGGGTTACATTTACTATGATACTATGATGATGTCACAAAAGTAGTCTCACAAAATCTCCTATATTTTATCTATTTAAGTACTTACTTGAATAAATCTTTTAAAATAATGAAATAAGTTTGTGTTGTCTCATACATATAGTAAGTATAGCAAGGGTAACCAAAGAATACTGATGCGATGGGGCCTTATTCCATAAATACAGCACACTGGCACCTAAAAAATGATTTAAATGACACTTAAAGTCAAACTTATTACCTTTACTCAGAGCTGAACGTATTAAAATTTTAATTGTTTTCAAGTCTGCAGCGAGGCTTCTCTCATACTCTTTATAAATTACTGCTTTAATTTAAATAGCTTTTAAAATGCAATAACTCTTGAGGTTTATAAAGATGGGTCATTTGCAATAAGCGTAACTCATCTTGGTGCTGAAAATATGACTCGAACTGACACGAACTTTATTGTGACAAGGGCTATACAAGTACCTGAAGTATTTTTAAGCTAAATCACAGGTTAGATAATAGTTGCAACGTAAGTTAAGGTACTTGAATTGGCGCAATGTGGGCACAACAAACATCGATTAACAAAAGCAAAATAGCAATTTAACTGTTACCTAAAATAGCTGCTGGTTGGTAGTTTGAAGCTCATTACCAGTTGGACCTGACACAGCTCTCTCTGTAGTCTCAACCACCTTCTTGTACCAAAAGATGCAATCTGCGCCCACCTACAGTTCTGTCAACCATTATTTACCTCCACTGTACCGATGTCGCCATTCATACGTCCCAAATGATAAATTGTCCTCGATTAGCATATAAAGGTACGAAATTAAAAGTCAGCGCCTAACGTTGTCGTTACTGTCCTTTTGTAGAGCCGTGATAACGTTTATCGCTAAATCTGACGTTGTTTTGAATGGTGATGACAGTGCGCGTTAAAAATTGCTTGCAATGGGGCTAATATTTCATAAGTTCATGGTTGTGAAACGTAGCTTTTTTGAAGTAGATAATAAAGGACAACGGTGGACGAAGACTGTGATGCCGTGGAAGGGTCCTCATGGCTACAGACGCAGAAGGAGACCGGAGGCGAGGTGGAAAGACGTACTAGAGTCCATCACAGGTGTGAGCTGGTCAAACACCGATAGAGGAACATGCAATACCCTGGAAGAGGCCTTTACCCGAAAAGGGGTCCACGTAGCAAGTAATAAAACATAGACATAAGACATAATAATATTGTTACTGGAATAAAGAGGCTTTTTTATTTTTATTATTTTAATTTATTTAATAGGTAGTAAATAATGCACATTGAAATAATCAACTTCTTAGAGCGTCGTCTCTGTCACTCAGAGGGAGATAGTAGGCTTCGTAGAAAGCGTTGTCTTTTTAGCCTATGTCACGGTAAAAAAAATTACTACTCACGTGGCTGGCCTCGGCTTCGCACGGGTATAGTAGCTTTCGCAGCGCACGCAATGTAAAGAATATTTTAGGCAATTATTGTACACCTTGGGTTACATGATTGGAATTTTAGTGAGGATCTCTATTTTTTTGAAAATATAATATAACCTATGCCATCCGGGGATAGTGTAGCTTCCCAACAGTAAAAGAATTTTTCAAATCGGTTCAGTAGCTTCGGAGCCTATTCAATGCAAACAAACAAACAATCAAATCAAAAAAGGGTATCAAAAAAAGCCTTACTGAGCTGGCAACGCGTCGACAACGCCCCTAGTGTTGCAGATGTCCATAGGCTACGGTTGCCGCTTTCCATCAGGCGGGCCGTATGCTTGTTTGTCGCTCTTAACATATAAAAAAAAAATATCATTCCTCTTTATAATATTGTTATAGATGTTACAGATACAATATTGTTGGCTTGTTTTGGCTAAGCCAAGATGTTCAATCTTGCCACGCTAATATAATATTCAGCTGTATCGGCCTATTATAGAAACCTATACGTATAATTATAATTATAGATTTTCTTTCCGGTTTCTTCCCAAGGGTGGTTGAACTTCCTATCATATGAAAGGGAAAACCTTTTTTGCTACGGTCCACTCTTGCGTAACTCGTTACAAGATGATTCCACTTTTTGTCCTAATACCTTGATAAGCGAGTTTCTCAATTATGCGGCAACTGGCTTGTATAAATAACTATATCTCTTATTTCATAGGTTAGAGAGTTTAAAATATATTTAGTATTTTCTTGAAGATAGAGCAGAGAGCCCATGTGTCATTAATATGCACCCGTCTCACCATCCTTAAGTACCTATAGTGTATCTACTTATAAAAAAACTGCGAGCCACAGCCATGGGTTATGGATCAAGTAGGATGTAAGTATGTTAGTGTCATTGAATTTTTCAAACTTCAACTTTGGGACAACAAAATGTTTATGAACATAAAATTGGCCCCCATGGGGCCGAAGACGTGGAAGACAACAGGAACAACCCAAAATAGTTTCCGACACTAATTCAAGGGATTTTTATAACTATAATTAAACCTCCCAACAGTCCCAACCTCAAACCAACCAAACTCAACCTTGTGAAAAATAAAAATAATACATCAATGATGAACCCTTGAGGTGAGATCACGAGATTAAAATTACCGTAAAAAAGTTTAGTAATATTTGTGGGGTTTTAGTCGCTCGTAAATTGTAATTGTATATCCAACCAATTTTTGTTGCAGAGCACTGCCGTAGATCCAATGAGGTTTTGACTTCTAACCTTTAAAGAGTTTCTAAAAATATTATTTGTAGATTTAAAAAAGTTTTTTTTATTTTTTGATGGTTTTGGGTAAGTGGTACTTACACACAGTATTATTTACCTCTTATGACGGGTGACTTAGGGCAAATTCTATGGACTGACTGGTTGATCTAATTCTGCCAACACGGGGCAGGTTGACATGAGGCAGGTGGTCAAACTTTTCTTTAGGGCCAATTTTTTAGCTTCGTTTTTTACAAATACATATGCTGCTCTACTTTATGGGATAAGGGAAGGCGGATGTTCGGGATGATGATGACTGACGATAATGATACAATTGCAAAAATACATTTTCTAATTTCTAAGAGAATCTACGTTATCATGTTCATGTTTAAAATAAGCTTTGAAATGTCTCAACTGGCCAGTAGGCGTATACTAGGTAGTGCAATCGGGAAAAAATATTCCTTATTACTGGCATACTGGTACTATAGTGCCGTGTGTAATGACCGGAATCTTTTAGAACAATTACCACTAACATAAACTGAATTTCCATTAATTAATTGTACCTATTATTGTGTGTATACTGTCTACTAGTTTTAAAACAGGGATTTAAAGAAATTCATCTTAGTAAAATATTTCACTTGCAAGCTTTTGTAGACGAACCTGATTATGACTCGAAATTTTTAGAATACTCATACATATTTGAGGTACATCATACACACACATATATATATACAACGTGATACAGCAATAAAACGATTATTATAACTAACTTAAAGGTTTAAAAATAAACAAACACTTCAGGTAATGAATAAGAAATATGTATAATTTTAGCTTTATTAAAGTTCTAGCGTATAAACATGTAACTCAAATCACGTTCGACGCGACGACGCCACCGACGACGTGGACGCTTCAGGCGATGCGCACGCGTCGTTGAAATACGCGACCATTGTGCACCAATCGTTGAATAAATATTGAATATAAACATTCAACAAAAGTTAGCGTAGGTACCGCCTTCGTGCCACCCAGAGCGGCTCGCACAAAGCGGCATTTTAGCATTCACACTAAAGCGATCAACAGAACTGCGAAATGACAAGTGATAATTTAAGGGATTCGTATGGACACGATGATGTGAATTTTCACAGTTACACGCTATGCGGTATTTTTTCTTTCTTTACAAAAAGCTGTAACGTCCCTATAGCATATGTAGGTACCTATAGATTGAGCTGTAACATGATAAATAGTAATACCTATTTATAGTGTCGTGGAAAATTAATTGTCGACTCCAATAAAGGATCATTCCAATCGTCGATTTTTTTAATGTAAATGAATGACGTGACGAGCTAGTCGTTCACCTGATGTTAAGTGACACACGGCTGCCCATAACAGTTGCAGTGTCACCCGGAACTTGAAAACAATAAAGTTTCGCGTGACACTGCACTGCGCACGTCATCCTGAGACATCACCCAGTCTAGTAATCAGATTACTAGATATTTATATATGGAAAATAGATATGTGTGTGGGTTGTTATTGCATAACCATATGAGTTAATATTCATCAACAGCCTAAAGACGTCCACTGCTGAATATAGGCTATATTAGTATATAGGCCTCGCCATAGAGCGCCACTTTGAGTGGGCTGCTGCCTTCTGCATCAATCGGCTCCTCATGGTCCACCTTCAGTGGGGGGCCGGCCTACGCTGCGTAGGTATATTTCCAATTCGTGGTTGCCACTTGTGAACTTTTCTTCCACATTTGGTGTCGGCTCTGCGACCAATGTACCCTGCCCACTGCCACTTTAACTTGCTAATTCTAAGAGCTATATTGGTGCCTTTATTGGTTCTCCCTTCTCCTGGATAATTTAGCAAAAACTACCGTAATTAATAAGGCATATTTTGACCTACCTAGTACTTGATTTGAAAGGTGTACTCATTTAAATGAAAATTATGTCACTGTAAAAATAACTTCATAAAGATTGAAAACTGACTTTATTTTGACAATAGGTACCTTATGTATATCTATTTCAGTACTTACTTATTTTATTCATATTTGCTTTCACAGATACCTTCCAAAGCTAAATGATCTAAGCGCCCTTGTTTATTTTTGTCGCTCAGGTATATCCAGCTTCACTGGGTCACTCGGACCACATACGTGATTGATCCTTGAAAGGCAGCATAATATCAATACCTCTTTCAGACGTTATTTGCTTTTGTTGGAATCACTTGTTCCTAGCAGCCATTCACTGGACAATGCGCAACGTACGTCTGTGATTAACTGCTTAATTGGACTGAATTACCTATTCAGATGTAGGTAAATCTTTTACAAAGCGGTAGGCTGAATAAATATTTCTGACTAGCTGACCCGCCCCGGCTTCGCATGGGTTAAGTTTTTCTCACCTTTTAACCTTCCCTAGACCTCCACGAACATTTCAAGACCAAGATAAGATAAATCCGTTCAGCCGTTCTCGAGTTTTAGCGAGACTAACGAACAGCTATTGATTTTTATATATATATAAGAATAATAGTAAACGTATGGCGCAATTAATTCCCTACCATAAAGTTAGCATTAGTGTTCATTATGTCCTTTATAGGTATTATTGTCTGCTGTTTGGAATAAACTTTAGAGAATATAATTTCAAAGTTTAGAATCTAATGCATTTTACAAAATTACATTTTCATATTGCTATGTCCCATTAAATATTGGATACAACTGGTACCTACTTACTCGCTTTATGTAGATTAGCAGTTTGGTGCCATATATTAAAGTAACTATATTACAATAACTAGCTGACCCACCCGGCTTCACACGGGCTAATTAGTATTCCGCCTTATCCCAATCCAAAAAAGAGAAGGAAAAGGGGAAAAGATAAGGGAAAGGATGAATGGTTGAAACGGCAAAGAGTTGACTTTGTTTTTCAAACATTAGTATTTTCTAGGTAGGTACCACCGCTTTGCCATTATTCTACCGCCAAGCAGTAGTGTGCAAGCACTACTGTGTTCCAGTTTGAAGGGCATTGTAGCTAGTGAAATTACTGGGCAAATGAGACTTAAGAACTGACCTCACAGTCTAGAAATTTAGACTGTGTGATGTCTCAGGATGACGTGCGTAACTGCGCAGTGCGCGGTGTCACGCGAAACTTTAATTTTTTCCGAGTGACACTGCAATCTGTAATGGGCGGCCGTCACGCTTAACAACAGGCGAACGCCTAGCTCGTCACGTCATTCGTTTACATAAAAAAAATGTTGATTATTTACTTAAAATCGAGTAGATATCACATCACCCATCATCGCACATCAGCAGCCCGAAGACGTTCACTGCTATACACAGGCTTTCCCCGTAAGACGCCTCTTTGGACGCTTATCATAGATGACCTGCTTGGGAGGCGGCTTGGTGATCGCAGAAGATTTTATAGAGGAGAATGATGCTGTTTATTCTCTGGATATTTCCATAGCCGGCTCTTACGGCACCCATGGGAAGAGATGGTGTGGTTATACTCACATCGCCAGGACCACACGGCCAACGTCAAGAATAATATAAATATTTATTTTGTTGGTTCTATTTATAACGATGATATTATTATCTTGTACAATCAGAGGTCTAGAGAGGCCTTTGGATGTCAATCAAAGAGCCTAGACGGGACAACTATCACGAGGTTTTTGTCCTGCAATGCAAGGCTCCTGATTGCACATCATAAATTCATAACGATGACAACTTGACATGACTTTGCGTTATTATGGAACTGGGTAAATAATGAGAGATTTACATGTACCATTTAGGTACACAAGACATGTTTCGAACATATCTGTAACTTTCATGGAGTTGATTTTAAAGTGTAAACCATGCTTGAAGTATATCTATAAGGATATTTATTTTATTTATTTTTATTTTTATTTACATGGAAAACTAACAGCTGCTTAGAAGCTAATAAATAATGATTATAAACAAAAGAGAAAGCCTTAAATAGTTTCCGCTTGTAGTTATAGAGCTTACAATGTTTACGGTGTCCTAACACATAACGGTGATAGATAAAAACCAGGTGAAAAGAAAAATATAAATATAAATCTAAACCTTGAGCACAATAGTCATATTAGTCAAAGCCATATAAAATATATTACAACGCGATTGCACAAAATTATTAATTATTGATAAAGAATTGATTATTGATAAGTAATTTGAAAAAATTCCGCCTCACTGTGAACAAATCCACATTTTCAGAATAGTTAGAGTTAAAAAGATTGACAGTCCGTATGAAGAAAGCGTTTTGCCGGTAATTAGTAGAACAAAAAGGAGTATACAGCTTCAGATAATTTCTACGACAAATTGTTCTAGTTGGAGTTACAAGTTTGATTTTTGTTAGCAAAGATGGAGAGTCAAACAAATTCAAGACAATACTATGTAGAAAAGTAAGATCTGCCGCTTCCCTTCTCTTGAAGAGAGGTAGCAAGTGGTGACGTTTACAACTGTCCTCATAATCGAGGTTAAGAATTTTGTGCTTGAAATTAACATGTTTTAAGAACTTTTTCTGTGGTTTTTCCAAGATGTTAATATACTTATCATATCGTGGATTCCAAACCTGCGAAGCGTATTCAAGGTTACTACGGACTAAAGAACAGAAATTTTTAACGTTTTAACTGATTGGAAATCTTTAGTAACTCGAAATATGAAGCCTAAGGTTATCATAGCTTTAGTTGAAATATTCTCAATGTGCTTATCGAATAGTAGTTTGGAATCGAGAGTTACGCCCAAATCAACCACAGTATCTGTCCTTACAAAAGATTGACCATCGATTTTGGAATCGTATGTTAGAATTTTAGTCGATCTACTAAAACTGATGCAACAACATTTAAAAATGTTGAGCTCGAGTTTGTTTAAAATACAATACTTGAGCAGGTTATCAAGATCCAGTTGAAGAAGTATATTACTTATATTTCTTAAAATTTTAGACAACCAGCGAGATTTGAGGCCTTGCCTTCCAACAGTTCCAACTCACCGAATTAGACGACGACTGCTTAGTCGGTGAACATAGAACATAGTCCTAAAGATTCTTGCAGTTAGCGGTCATGTGACCATAGCTCAGTTGGCAGAGCGTCTAATCCGGTCAGTTGGAAGGCGCGCGTTCAAATCCCGCTGGTTACTAAAATTTTAAGATACATAATATCTTTATAGAAAAGTAGCTGTAACTTATCAAAGAATATCATAAATCATGAATACGTTTGTGACAGATTGTTTAGCTGTGATAGATTTACGTTTTACCACCAACTCGCCTGATGGTAACCGATAGTGTGCTATTTCATAGTTTAATTTGTGATCCATTATTTCCTCACGATGTTTTCGTTCACCGTTGTAAACTCCATACATAACTTGAAAAGTCATCGATACAGGTCGAGCGGGGTTAGAACTAGAGTGTATCGGTTTGTAACCAGAGTGTCTCGGCCTCAAGCGAGTGTGGATCAGTCACCACTGATCCACACTCGCTTGAGGATATTTATGGAGCATGTAAATTTGGAAGGTACCTAGTTATCTGGAAGGCCGAGGTAAGTTTCATATCAATTAATACTACAGGTATTTATTATTATAAAACACTTATACATAATATCATCATCCTCTTTGCCGTTTCCCATTTGTTATTGGGGTTGGCTCCCAATCTAACCTGTAGCGGCGTACTACCAGAATTACACCAGCGACTGCCATTTGACCTCGCAACCGATAAGGAACCAGTAACAGGGATGGTTAGACCAGGTGTCAGATTCTATCAGGCTTTCGACTACATGTAACGATTGCCATAGATGTTCTTATGACAACCAGGCTTAACGTGCTTTCCGAAGCACGGGGCGATGGCATCGAAAACTGTACATAACTTACTAGATAAGTCATTGGTGCAGGGCCGAGGATCGAACCCGGTGCCGTAAGATTGTCAAGCGCACGTGCTACCTCTCGGCCACCATCGCTCTCGTTCATAATATAATTTTACTATGTGTTTATATTCTATATAGGTAGGTACCTACTTACTATACATGAATCAAATACTTAGGTTCGGTGTCTGTGCAATTTATACAGCAAGATTTGCATTACAGCAAAGGTTAAAGCGCTTTATGAAGCATAACGCTTTGAGGAAGAAATATGGGCATCGGAAGGCCATAAAAGTATATTGGAGATGACGCACGGGGCTGCCTGATTTAGCGGCTGTATTTTATATAAACTTTTATAACAAGTACCTAATACCTATATTCTCAATCTTTATTCGAATAAGCCTTTATGTTTATAGGTTTACGAATCTATAAATCGATGAGTCGTAGACTATAGTTCTACCTATGTCAGACGCAATCGGTGCCATAAAGGCCCTTTTGCGATTATTTGTATCGGGTATCGATGGCGTATTTTATTATGAGTATATCAATCCTGATTTATGGTTGCAGATAGTAAGAAATCTGTTGCTAAGCTGCTATGTATTGTAAAGTTTGAATTTCAAATTTAAAAAAATTAGCATTGGAACATAAACTCTTTGGATGACGTATAGATAGGTAAGTAGGTAGGTACATACTTATAAGCAACAAAAATTAGATATATAAAAGTTATGCAGGTCAGGTAAAGTAAAAAGATTAATCATCATCCACAGCATAGGTTTCTAGTAAAGCCTAATATGGAAAATGGAATGGGCTTCATTGATTCAAAGCGTCTTGAAAATAAACCACTATATAATCTACAATGTTTTTTTTTAATAATACCCAATTTTCATTACGAAATTTTTTAAATACTTTATTCTTGACAAATTCAATTCAATATTCATCATCATCATCAACAGCCTGAAGACGTCTACTGCTGAACATAGGCTTGCCCGCAGAGCACCACTTTGAGCGGCTATGCTTGCCTCCTGTATGCATCCACCTACTCCCCGCGTTTTTGAACAAGTATAAGCATAAACTTTAGCTCGCAATTGTTTAGGTGCTTCGATATCTACATTACGGAAGTCTTATTGTTATCCTATAATTATATCCCAAACTCTTTATTGATCAACGTCTCTCAACAAAGTTTACTTACTCCAGTTTATTCCGTAATAGCGGTCATATCATTTACAATTCTTATAAACCTAATTAAATACGTAGTTAAGTGTGTATTAATAAATTATAAATTATAAACTTTTCAAAATACAACATCTTGAACGGTTACTTGCACACTTTATGAATAAATACAAAGTATCCCTGAGATAAGCTGGGATAATTTGACATCCTGACGCCTGAGTCGGCCTGGCTTGCTTATCCTGTGTCAGCTACAGAAATATAGCATTAATCATGGATGACAGCTCAATTACCAATCTTTTGAGCCCTTAGGTAACGACCAGGCATACTGTGATAGACACAGTATACTCTTCAAAATCAGTAAGGTACAGGGTGCAAAGCTTTTTTTCAATTACATAATAGATGAAAGGCAAAAAACAATATAATAGGTATACTTAATTGGACTGGTAGTATATAAGTGTAAGTACACTATAATCGCTCACACGCCACACACACACCACATCGCTCGTAGAACTGACAACCGATGAGGAAGAAAGGTTCTCGAGTGGCGACCACGAACCGGAAGACGCAGCGTAGGCCGGCCCCCCACTCGGTGGACCGACGACCTGGTGAAAGCCGCGGGGAGCCGATGGATGCAGGAGGCGAGCAGCCGCTCAAGGTGGCGTGCTCTGGGGGAGGCCTATGTTTAGCAGTGGACGTCTTCAGGCTGTTAATGATGATGATGACACTATAATAAAAAAATAGCATAATAAAAAACAAATGGTACTTACCAACCTCAATATTCATTAGGTATAAAAATATCCCTCTAAATTCCCAAAATGATAGGGTCCAAAAAGCTGTTTAAATAAAATAATTTTCTCAATTTTCAAATCCTATAAGTACACACATAGGTAATTCGGGTAGGTAAGTGACTTTTCAGTGCAAAGGTACCTACTTACTTACATAACCGTTTTCGGTAGGTACATCTGTAGGTACTTATCTGCAACACTAGAGACGTTGTCGATGAGTTGCCAGCTCAGTAAGGCTTTTTTGGATAACTCTTAAAGCTTAAATAAATATATCTAGTAAATCAGCCTGTATGTAGCAGGCATTTATATTTTAAATGAGCATAACACACCGCCTTACAGCAGTTCAACTCGTCTCTCACGTCGACCTTTCATAAACGTCGGTTGTGGCAGCCTCTATCGGCTTGTTGGTTATTGTGTTAGTATATAATTGCATTTCTATAAGCAGGTTATTATTTTATATACCTATTCGTATTATGTACCCATATTGATGTTGTTGTTTTCTGTTTTGATCCCCATTTGTTTATCTCTTTGACGGCTTTCATCATAAAACTCGAAAAAAAAATACGCTTCGTCTAGGTGCGAACGAAGCGTAATTTTTTTAATGATCGGTGGCTTTATGATGGTTTTTTTCTCTAATCTGTGTGGTGAACACATAACGAAGATATTATAGGTCTGTGGGTGAACATGCCATGGAAGCGCGATCTGTGCATGGAAGCATTAGAAGCTTCCTGCGTTTATTTATATAAAAATAACCCCTCCATTACCATCACCCCTCACACAAAGCTAGACAGGTTTAAAAAACAAAATAAGTAAATTATTATACATCTAGGATAATTTGTGAAATACTTACATCCAGTAATTCTATAATAGTTCATAATTTATAGTAAAAACTTCTTTTTTAAACGCCATCTGACGTGTTTCAGTCGAAGCTTTTGCCTCGCTCGACTCATCCCGTTGGAGAAGAATTTAGAAGAATTCTCGCTTCAAGCTCGTTGAATAACGACGCGACGGCGACGTTTCAGCGCTCTGTGGCTATGTTCCTGATCTGACTTATAAATATTTCAGTTCATAATTCACAGTGCAGATGGCGCTGTTTTAAAAAAGACATCACAATAATAAAATTATATTGTATATCAGTAGCTAGCAGTAATGTACTTATTCTTTCATACTTTATCTGCTATCCTACCTACCTTTTGAAATACTTTGATTGGGCGCCATCATGTGAACACTATCAACAGCAATATTTTCATTTACATTTGTTCATGACCCCCATAAAATGAAATTCCAGCTGCAGCACATTTGCTCATTGAGGCATTAAACTTTCTTTCTGTGTAGGTATTTATTTATCAGCATTGCAGGTATTAAAATACTAGTAGAATAAATGATGTTTAATTAAACCTGTTATTACCCAGTGGAACGAAGCGAACCATGCAATCTTTGCGATTTCAAATTATATAGCTAGAGGAGAGGAGCTACCTGTTGTATTCAATTACTGATTGAAATTGCAGTGATTTAATAAATCCCAATAAAAGTACTTACGTTAGTACTTCTGTACGTAGAAAATAATTAGATATTAGCTGTGTTTTCATTTTACTTTAAGTGGGCGGCATTACCCGATCTTACCTTATACCTTCTCATGTACAATTTCCTGAGAACTTCGTCATTCATTTTTCGCTCTAGAGAACGATACCTTTTTTTAAGATTCGAAAAAGGACAGAGTTTCGAAAAGCCTAATACGTAAGCTATTATATAAAAACCTTCTTGCAATACATTAGCCTCCTTACTAATAAATACTGGCCTATTTACTTAAAACTATAATCGGTTCTGAATACGAAGTAATTGGATAACAATAAGGAACAAAATCAGTCATGCATCATATTTTCCTGAAGTGTACCTACGCCACTGTGAAATAGGTTTTGTTTTTCGTAAATAAGTACCTACGTAAACTCGAACCTCTTATATGTATAAAATCATAATAAATAAATAACGCCTGACGATCACATACATAGATCCTGGACCCTAACTAGGATTCCCTCCCTGCATCTAGGGACCCAGGAACTACAAGACCATGGTCCCACAACATCCAGATACCGAACAAGTATTTGCGCTTTTTTCTTTTTTGTGCACAAATACTTGTCCTGTCGCGGGAACCGAACCCGCAGCCTCCAGGTTATGAGGCGACCTGCTCAACCACCACACCACGGAGGCTGTCAAATAATAAGTCAAGGGTAATATAATGAAACTTTGTCTCCATCGCGCCGAGCTATCTGCAAATCGCGCAAGTGAAATTTTGTTATATCTTAGTGTCAATAATGAGTTATTTTATTGCATAGTAATTATAATACTCACTATCGAGGCCGCAATCGTTGCAGCTGAAATCAAATCAAAATGACGGTCATTATGCGGTTTTGTATTGGAGAAAAACTTGAGAACTAACTAAATTGTCTAACACAATTTTGCATCAAACATTTCGTTTTGCGAAAAGGACGGGTTTCTCGTCGATTCATAATGAATTACTGTAATTAGTTACGCCAGCGTCACCCAGTCTACAGCCAGCTTGCAACTCACGTACAGCGCTCAAAGAACACGCCTTGTTTATTCGCGGGAATACCGGGAGAGCGCGCAAATGAAAATATTTCTATGATATATTTTGCACAAAACAGCGTTTGCTAGCACTGAAAAGAAATGGCAAAGGACGGTCGTGTTTAGAGTCGGTAGTTGAACAATTTTGTGCGATGAAAGAACGCGCAATGCCCCAAACATAATACATACAACCCCAAATATAATATACCTAACGATGGTATAGGTACCTACTGCCGAGTTGTTTAGCTTGAATTCCATGTAAATATTAAAATGTAATCTTGTATGAGGATTTTGCTTTGTTATTCTACTGAATGTGTGTCAAAAAAAGCAGTGTTGCGTTCAATGGCTACAACTACGAGTATAAAGGCTCTATAACAGTATTCACAATTACAAGTTTTAATTACTACAACTGAAGTACAAATTGTACATCAGGTGATTCTGGTACAGTAGGTACATACGACTGTATGGTACACTCACACACAGCTCTAATTATAGATTTCGCACAAACGACCCTTTCAAATCGTCAAATGGCTGAATAGGGGGATATGATCGAATCAATAGCTTCTGTCGGCTTCGGTTTTCGGCCTATCTGCTCTATCGGCTGTCATACACGGACCATTTCATTGGCACTTTTATCGACAAGGGTATAGTTCATTATTTTGTGACCTAAACTACTTACCAATATTATCCCCGGTTTCTTGTAACTCATGTAAACTTAAAAATACTGAACGGTGAACGCTCATTGGTTGCCGCTTGATCATCGGCTGTCTTCAACCAATGAGCGTTCCGTATTGTAAACCGGGGGTATATTTAACAATAATTGTATTATTAATTGTAACATAGAAAAAATAAAATACGTTTACATGACTTTACGTGTCGAGTAGACCATTTCATTCATGATTCCATTGCAGCGCCTCGATGTTCCTATAAGCACAATAATAAAATACACCTACCTTTTGTTAATGAGATTTACATTGAGCTTAATTTCCCCAGCGAGGAGAAATAGAGCAAGCACTACGAAAGTAGTACATCCATCTGAAAAGAGAAAGATATCAAATGAGGTAACATGAAGACTTTATTGATGATAAAAAAAAACACTGAGATTTTATAACGCTGTAGATATAACTTACGTGGTTTTCTGAGTCCATGTCATCTTTGGTGTACCTCCAATCCGCACTAAGCTTTTTGCTTAGTCATTCATCATCCGAACGGAATTGAACGCATTTCCCAGATTATACATACATTACCTAGAGGAAATACTGATTACTGATGTTGCAACATCAGTATTTCCTCTAGGTAATGTATGATTTGAGTGTCTACAAGTCAAGAAGGCATCTCATGGATAAACGTGCTCTATCATCACTTCCCATCAGGTGAGATGTCGTTAAAAGTAGGTACCTTGGCCGGTTTTAAGACTGTTTTAAAACTATGACTCCCTTTGGCTCAAATATGTCTAAGATCCTCACCAGAACGAACCATAAAACATATATTCCTCTAATTGCCTCCGGGATACATTACCCCAGTAAAGTTAAAACATAATTCATTCCCATTGCGAACTGGGTCACGAGCCCGCTTCATAAATTAGCAAATAGCTAATTACAAGGCGTGCGTGCAAAAAGTGCCAGTGTCGAATACCTCCACACTTAATTATGCACCAGCAAGGGCTTCAAAATATCTGAAACGTCTGACGGAGGCGATTACCCATTAAATAATTCATGAGCTTTCGGGAGCCGTGTCACAGCTGCCACTACTGAGATACTTCCGGGAAACTTAGAGAAAACGCGCTCTTTGATTTCATTTCCCTTCGCGAATTATGCCGCGATTATTTGTATAAAAGGAGAACCATCAAACGGGTTCGTAACAAACTTGGAATGGAATCTCAACTTGGAGGTAAGTATAATTTTGAGGCTGATTTGTGAAGCTTTTAATTCGCATTTAATTAAGTAGGTAAGAGATATCCGTCATTCTGAAAAATAATTTAAAAATGTTACTTTGATACTTAGTACCTATCTTTAAGTTTCAAAGGCGTGGTATTATCCCAAACATTACATGCGTCGTTTTAATAATGTATAAAGTTTTAGTCAACGTCATTAATTATATTGTACTTCATACAATTATCTGAAGTCTATGACTTCGTACTAATATTGGAAATCAGAAGTTAACTCTGTTTGTCTCTTTGTCTGTGTTTTTTCACATTTTCACGACACAACTTTGTAAAAGCGAACATATTAATATAGCTTGAACACTAGGGAAAGACAGTGTACTGTTTTACCTGAATTTAACACGTAGGTACGAAGCCGCAATTGTTTTCCGTGTAAAGTTATTTATTTTTTGCAAATATAATGAACATTGTTCTTAAGCTTAATTAGGTTTAAGTGGAGTGTTGTTAATGCCAACATAAACTGTTTACTGCGGGTAGTTCCACTTTTGTGTTAATACTACCAGTAAAGAAGGTGGCCTGCAGAAGAACCTATAAATCCTCAATAAGTACCCAATTAACTTCTTTGTAGTGGCTCAGAGCACGTAATGAAATTGATGTTTCACCTCTCCCTCTGAAAGGCTTTTTATATCGATTTTCATTGCTTTTAAACTGATGCGACAGTTTAACGATTCTTTTAGAAATAGGGGTGAAATCGTCTTTACTAATTCATTTCGTACTGAGAAGTTGTATGTCGGTATTTCTAAAGCCCATAATATAATTATTGTCAGTTCAACTGTCTACTGATATTACCATAAATGGCTCTATTTTCGATCGGTCTCCAATATAGTTGTTATCATCATCATCAGCGGCCTTCCAGTCTATTACAGACTATTTAAGCAGTGTGTTGGAAATTTGGAAGACACTTCTTTTGGTGGCTGTATAAGTCAATACGAGTTGTTATATAGTTGTTATATATATTGTATTCTATGTAGGTATGTATGTACAAAACAAATAGTAGGTATATAATGTATTCTAACATCAGGTAGTAGGTACAACCGTTGCTCAGTTTAGGGCTAGATGGCGCTGTGAATATTGCGATGCGTTTGCTGTCTATTGGAAAGGTTCTGGACTCTTTCTTCCTGGACCTACTCCTTCCTCAGATCCTTACCAAACTTATATGAGAACACACTGAAGCTATATAATATACGCTATAAGTCTATAAAATACAAAGAAATCATCAATTTAGGCTAACAGTTGGATATCACCTAACACACAACTAAAATAAAACCTACAGCTAAATTGAGATGCATCTCGTGTCTCTGTGAAATGTGTAATGAAGTCGCGTGCGTCCTGTGCTCTGCTGGCTTTCTTTACATAAGCATGGAGTTAAAATTTCACTCGAAAAGCGTTTCGTTTAAAGCTCTTAAACAATTTGCTTGCATACGGAAGTGAAGTTCATTTAAGCAGGTGTTATTTGAATTAAGATAGGTAAAAGTGGAGAGGCGTTGAGGGGTTTACGAGAGGAGTGCGTAGGCTTTCTCGAGAGACTCCACACATGCTGGTGATAAAATCAGCATATATTTCTGTCGGCTACGCGCCTCCACTTTACTCGTATGTTGTTTATCTACATACACTTAGGCTGTATCTTCTTTTGAATATATTTATGGTATAAGTGTATCAGTTTTGACTCAGTCCTTGGGTTTTCCAGTATCGAGAAAAACCGTTTTTGTATATAAATAAAATAATAAATAAATAAATATGTGTGGACATTTTACACAGCGCTATCTAACCCCAAACTAAGCATAGCTTGTACTATGCCAGAACCAGATAACTGATACAATACTTGGATAGTTTTTGTTTTTAAATACATACATAGAATACAATATGTAACACCCAGACACAGAACAAACATCGATGTTCATCACACAAATGTTTGTCCCAGGTGGGAATAGAAACCACAACCTATAAGTTCAGAAGGCAGAGCTACTACCAACTGAGCTAACAGGCCAGTCCCTATAAGAAGTCCATATAAGAACATACCTACCAATAGAACACATTGAGCTTAAGAGCAATGATGCAGGAATATTGAGTTTAACATACTTACCTGATCGAACTGAACAAAATCACATTATAAAGGCAGTTTGAAAAGTCAGAAATAAAAGTTGACAATAATTAGGTATCACATATCGTCCTTTATATCGTCGTTTCCTTTTGTTCTTTTCCTTTTCTCGAAATTGTGTTCATTCCTCTTCGGTGTTTATTATATTTATATGTTAATAATAGGTACGCTATTACTATGTTAAAATGTATAGTATTGTATGTATAATATTTAGGGTATTTATTAGTTATAATTATTAGTGGAAACTTGTAATTGGCCTAGCTACCTGTTACCTAGCTGTTAGTCTTCCAAAAATTGAAAAATAAAATAAAATAAATAAAATAAAATAAATAAATAAATATAATAGTATGCGCAGAATATGTTGAATTTCTGCATTTGTACGGAAAGTACAGCGTGAGCAGGCCCCCGCTAGGTGGACTGACAATCTGGTCAAAACCACGGGGAGCCGATGGATGCAGGAGGGAAGCAACCGCTCAAAGTGGCGTTCTGTGGGAGAGGCCTATTGAGCAGTGAACGTCAGGCTAATGATGATGATGGAAAGTACGAATCGCATCTACTTTTGAGACACAACTATTGATACAGTCAACTCGTTTGAGATCTATTTACTGTACTCGGTACCTATGTATTCGCCGCAATCACAAGTATTATTGTCAACTAGTGTTATTGGGTACCCAAGATATAGGCTTAGCCTAGTTTAGAGCCCGTTGTAATAGGTACATATCATATAGTATTATTTAATCTTATATTGAACATAATTATGTACCTATATGCTTCATTGTAATGGTTCTGGAAAATAAATTTTCTTATTATTATTCGCGTTTTCCAAAGTCTATCAGAGCGCCTGGTCGATGCGACGCGTGACCAAAATGCTGGCACTTATTTGACCCAACGCATCAGCATTGCAATTCAACGAGGCAATGCTGCCAGCATGTTGGGTACGCTACCTACCGGTAGTGGGCTGGAGCACTTGGACTGTCTATAGGCCATCGCGGCTAGTATACAGTTCACATGTTCTTTGTAGTAGATAGTGTAGCTAGTTTAGTTTAGTTTAGTTTTTATTATTGTAGTAGTTAGCTTGAGTAATAAAGGCACATTGTCCGTTAAAAAAAAACTTATTTTCATTGCTGGCTGTACATGTAAATTGTACAATGGCGCACCTATAGATACAACATACAGGTGTGTTAGTAATAGCATCGAGTTATGCTAATGCAGTGCTCACGTCTTCGCTATGAGGTGGGCGATCGATCATACAGAGTGAAAAATAACGCTAAGTAATGTTCCACCCTCGTAATCTTGGTAAACATATTTTCAGTCATTATTTGAGTCCCACGTGGTGAAAAGTTACTAAGCGCAGTGTTGTTGAACTCTTATTTCATTTTTATATTTATAGCTATTGAAAGTAGGTACTTATGATATGTAGTTAGGATATTTTTGAATGTGAAGGAACTGATGAATCTTTATACAGTGCATGTCAACTCTGCTGCTCATCTAAACACGTGCTCTACAACTATGGTGCTCTATTAATCTGGTGCTTTATAACACTCTGATACTTTACAACTTCCGAGCTCTATAATTCTGGTGCTCATGGTGGTATAGAAATAACACTTTGATGCTCTACTACGCCGATGCTCTTTAATTCACAACAACTCAGGTGCTCTAAAACTTTGGCGCTTTATAAGCCTGGTATGCTTTAACACTCTGGTGGTCAACAATTCCAATGTCTATAAGTCTAGTTACTACAACTCCTATGCTCTATGACTCTAGTGCTCTACAGTGCTGGTGCTATACAAATCTGGTGTTCTATAATACTCTGATGCTCTACAACTCTGGTGCTCTATAATTCTGGTGCTCAACAACTCGTATGCTCTAATACTTTTGTGCTCTATAAGCCTGGTAATATATACGCTTTGACACTAAACTTCGATGCTTTATAACTGTGGTGCTCTACAACTCTGGTGCTATACAAATCTGATGCTTTATAACACCCTGGAGCTCTATAACTCCGATGCTCCACAACTCCGGTGCTTTGCAACTCCGATGCTCTACAACTCCGGTGCTCTATAACTCTTACACTCTGCAATCTTTCCTCATAAAATAGGTACTTGATGGAAAATAGGTTGGTACTTTATTTTTGCGGCAACGTAGAAGACAACTTCATTTGACAGCCTCTGTGGTGTGGTGGTTGAGCAGGTCGGCTCATAACCCACAGGCGACGGGTTCGGTTCCCGCGACAGGAAAAGTATTTGTACACATGAAAAAAAGCGCAGATATACTTGTTCTGGTTCTGGGTGTTGTGGGACCATGGTCACAGAATAGATATATCGGAACTACAAGGACCATATACGTAGTAATGTGTACAAGTACACATATTTACACACACTTGTTGTTGTTTTTTTTTTGTAGTGTATATTTATTTATGAAAAAGATGTAGAAAATAAACTTGTATGAATCAAGTTTATACCACGTCTTATTGCAATTGTTATGTGTGTATATAGTTTTGATTTAACTTGTATACATGTTATGCATATAATTATGCCCAATCTGAGAGTAAGTAGTAAGCGCATATCTATGAATCTACGTTTTAATACTGCGACATTATTTTGGAACTACTAAAGTAGTATCATTGCAGGCCGCGTGTGGTTACTTATTATTGATGATTATAATGTAACCATTTTTCTGACCAATAGTCTCGTTTACATTGTTTATTGACTATGTATACATAGTTGCGCCACAAGTTGTTGGATAAATAGTTGTTGAGTGCATGCTGAGTACATTTTTGAGAAATTTAATATGATGACATTATTTTAAAAATTATGAATTTTATACTTATTAGTGCAGGCGGCTGTACATAGTCCTCGTAGTTCTTGGGTCCCTAGATATAAGGAATCCTTGTAGGATCCAGGATCTATGTATGTGATCGTTGGGTGTTACGTTATATTATTATTATATTATATTAAACTCACAATTAAGATTCAGGGTGATTTAGGACAGAACAGTATTTAATACGCAGGTAAACCTACGACAAACGCATCAGTTGATCTATTTCTAGATACCTAGCAATCAGCAAAGATGACGGCTATACGTAATTCCTAATACCCGTTAAACCGCTCTGCCACTTTCCGATACCTACTCGATAAATCCTCTTATGTATCTAGTTGTTAACTCTAATCCCAATAGTTGTTTGCGGCTGTATACCTTCAATCCCACAGCTATCTTAGTTCTATAGGTGTAAATTGCTATCCAGATAACAGGTGTGTAATCAGGGAGGTAGTTTTGGGGGCTCACACCGAGCACCATAAAGTACATAAAGAAAGTAATGTGTACTAAAGGCAGAGCGGAGGTGTGTAATGTGATAGCACAGAATAAACAGTAGTAATAACACTATTGAATTCACAGCTGTTCACCAAGATAAGAAAAAAAAAATCTAGAATTACGTTAAAAGATCAAGGTCGGTTTTATTATGCTAGTTTAATAAAACCCTTATGAAACGAAGACATCTATAACAATATTATAAAGAGGAATGATTTGATCGTTTGTTTGTTTGCATTGAATAGGCTCCGAAACTACTGAACCGATTTGAAAAATTCTTTCACTGTTGGGAAGCTACACTATTCCCGGATGAGATAGACTATATTATATTTTCAAAAAACTTAGGGATCTTTACTAAAATTCCAATAATGTAACCCAAGGTGTAAAAAAAATACCTAAAATATTCGTGTTCATCGCGTGCGCTTTGAAAACTATTATACCCGTGCGAAGCCGGGGTTCGCCGCTAGTTTTTTATATTAGGTATCATGGAGATTTCTTCCAAAGCCCCTGCGCCTACAGTACTATATATAGGTACCTATTAGTACAGTAGCAGTAGAACCTGCGTTGTATCCAGTGCCCAAATTGCTGACATTCAATCGAAGCGACAAACGTATCGTGGTCGAATCAATCTCGAATTCCAATCGCGCGCTGAATGGAATAATTCCATATTGAGGTCACCCCCAGAGCCGGTATAGTGCATTGGTGTTGTTGTAGTGATGGACGTCCCTATTCCATGTCTAGAACGCTTAGTATCGGTACTAGTATACGTATATAGTATTATATTATTGGTGGTATACAAAATTAAATGTCAATTCTAAAGAATTTTTAGGTGGAACCTTCTTTGGATATTAGAAAACTGTTCTGGTTTAATTTTTTTTTCCTGTATATATAAAGTGTATTTACACTCAATCACGCCACCACAATGACAAGTTGAAGGTTTGGGCGGAAGAGGGTTCATTCATGTTTTACAACAAAGTTCTGTGCGATAAAAACGGTTTTAAGCTACACCATAAACTTAAATCAGATATTACTACCGAAATAAGCCATTCTAAACCCCATAAAACTAACGTGCGATAAAGCTGCAAGTCACAATCTTTTTCATTTTACGACGTTCACACTTAACGACGAATTCGAATACTAAAAAAGCAGTGTTCTTGCATTAAACATAATAAAAAACATAATAAGAAGTGGCTTTTAGAACGGAGACGCTATCGTGCTTCGGAGGCTTGCGAGGGCCGTCGTCCGTCCATCGCAGGGCTATGGTAATTATAATTCCGACACCATGGATGGCATTGCTACATAGAAAACATTTCACATCATCACATCAACACGTCCACTGCTCGTAGACCCCCCATAAAGCGCCACTTGGGGCGCTTACCATAAGGGGGAGGGGGTTACAAAATCACCACGCTTCGCGGGCGGCTTGCTGATTGTAGAAATTTTAATGTACCTACATGGACCATGTAACTTAGCTGGTTCTTACATTACCCACGGAAAGAGATCGGGTGGTCCTATTCTCACGCCGCTGCCGCCGGGGCCACACGCCCAAGAATATATTTTAAATAGCAGATTATATTGTCATAAAAGCAAATGGATCTGCAGCCCCCGCCGGTTGACAATCCTTTACCGGATATTATACCAATAATCCGATGATCTCCCTTAATCTGTAATATGATGTTAACCGATATGCCAATCAGATTCATTCGCATTACATTGTTGGTTACTTAGAATTGAGAAAAAGTCCGCGGATTGTAAGTAAAAAAAATGTTTAATAAACTTTGTTTTTTGAATAGGTAGGGTATATTTTTTATGTCTTTCTGCACCTAATGGTAAGTGATGATGCGGCTTACGGTAGCGCCTGCTTGCCTAGAAGAATAAGTAGGTAGTCATTTCAAAATAAACACCTATAAATGATTGAGTTATTTTGCCTAACTCTCGTAACGCAATGTAACAGAAGTTATATCGTTCAGCACTTCATAGTGTGAACAGCCAATGAGTGGAACACCTTGCCGGCGTCCTTGTTTTCAGCTAACTATGATCTGGGTATCTTCAAGTCGAAAATGAACAGGTATCTTCTAGGCAAACATGCACCATCGTAGACTGCGTCATCACTTTCCATCAGGTGAGAAAGAAAAAAAGAAAAAAAGAGAAAAAAGTGGTTCAACGAATTATACGCTGATCCAATCTAACCGACGAACTCGTAGATTAGAGTCGACAAACAAAGGCTTACATGTCTACCTATCGTTTTTAATGCATACTTGCGTATATACTTTACAATACAATAACAAAACATTATTAACTTAGCTTTCCTAAATGAATTGTCGCCTTATTAATGTTCGTAATATAAACAGTTGTTCGTAGTCAGGGCACGAGTTTCCGCGCAGAGATGGCTGACATTCCGGGATGAATTGGGGTCGTCGTCAGTAGCCGGCAGCAGCAGCGCATTCTCTTCTGGATTATTACGAAATCCTCAATACCCTGTCATAACAGTTGTTGCTGTTGGCTGTACTACTGGAATGCAATATACTAATAGCTTACTAAAAAGTCCCTTAGTTCTGGTCACAGGCCTGCACATTTTAATTTCAAAGTAGAGTAATAATTACTTATATCATGGTTGTTTTCTGTTATTTTTATATTCATATTCTTTTAATTTATTAGTGCAAAATTGCAACTGATTCTAATAGTGTAATTTTGAGTTTGCCTACTTAGGTATAAAAAATAGGCCATAATGCCTAATAACTGTTGGTTAGGATCGTCTCGATGAAATCGTTACCGACCACAATACATACACCACCCACTGTTTACACTAGATTTTTGTTACGGTATTTATTCTTCATGGACGACATACAGACCTAGAATATTTGCGCTCCGCTATGTACAACACCAGGAAGAAAAATAAGCTCGACGCGACGACGCGAAGAGAAAAAGCAGGTACAATAAAAACTACATAAATTAAGTCATAAAAGGTAATAAATTGCATCCAGGAGAGCCGTTCATCAAAGTCGGTGCAACCGTCCACAAATGAACTCCTCAGCCGCGAGACGTTTGCGATGATTTATTGCACTCGGGAGGCCGCGCGGTGCAATTCCAGATTTTAATGAAAATTTTCGCAGCTTGATGCTCGAATAAGTTTCGCTGTAAAATTTTGTACGACAGCTTTGTCTTCCATTTAAGTAAAACGTTGTAATTTAAGCTTTAAGCTTTTCTTTAAAGTGCTAAAAGTAATATAACGAAATAAAATTTATTGAAAATTCTCAAATGTCATGTATAGCAATCCAACAATATACTAAAGCACCTGAAGCTTACCTGAGGTTTCATCACGAAATCCTTAGAATATTCAACGGCTAACGGATCAGTGGTCAATATCACCACTGGAACAGCTCGTCAAATTTCAAAATTGAGCTGTGTAGTAACAATGGTTTAAAAAACATTAAAAATATTTGAGCCTAAAAATATAGAGCGCGTTACATTCAATCACGTCATGTAATTGCAGCCCCGAGTGAGAGCCATGGGAACGACCGTTTGCGCCTAATTCTAATTAGTTCCAGGTCGTCGGTACATCAAAGTTGGGATAAGTTCTTTCGTTTAATTGACCGTAAACGCGGGACGACACGGATAAATTCACCTGGAAGGGCCCAGCATGAAGGGCCCCGAGACCCCTCTGATAAATGTGCTTCATTTTTACCCACTTCGTCTTATTTAATGTCTAAAATCTTAATTCAGCAACTGCCAGAGCCTTGTTAAAAGCTTTCAAACATTTGAAAGATAAAATTTATTTTCAATCAATCATGAGCGCTTAAAAGCGAAGTTCTAAATGGACGTTTAAAAGTTTTTCAGAAAGCTTTTGTTTTAATTCATGCAGCTCATTGCAGCCCTCATTTGAAGGCACGTGTATTTATGTAGATAATTATCTTAGATTTCAACTAATATTTTTGTGTTTTTTATATTCATGTTTCTAATAAGTACCTAAATATTAAAAAGAAAAGGCCAATAGTATATATAAAAATACCTGGCTGCCGAAAAAGAAAGAAAGCTGAATATAGTCACATTTTTCAGTCGTCAGCCGTCATATATGTAAGTACCTACTAAAATAACTTTTTTTCTTCCTGGCTTATATATTATGTATATTCAAATTCCACAGTACCTACCTAAATGTCTAGGATTGTTCTGTGGAAAGCGGGTGAGCCCTTAGCGAATAGTTAAACTTAATGAGGCCGCCGGCAATGTTACATGCTCTTCGGTTGTATACTCGTGGGAAGCAAGCGAGCTGGAAGACTGCAAGGGGCTTGTAAATAGTTATTTTTATATTATTTATTCAGTGCCTTTGTTTGTGAGGCTATGTAGGTGCCTCTATCTCAAGCCGCATCAGGCATTACGAAACAATTAAAAACTATATCGGCAATGCTGAACCAGAGTAACTATATTATATATATTTTGTGTCTAGACTACTTGACAGCAGTTATTTCAATGTAAACTTTTATATATACATAAGTAAATAATAGATAATAAAAGCACAATGCCCGTTAAAAAAAGTACATAATATATTTTTGTATAATTATGTCTTTTTAAAGATATATAGATATACTCTCTATTAACACCAAAGATAACAAAAATAAAATGATATAGGAATATTAAATATTATATTATAATACTATATTCTTTCATAGTTTAGTAAATTTTTTTTTCTAACCTGAAATTCATACATACAAAGACGAAAGAATACCTACCTCTACGGATATTGTGTATATATTTACCCTATGTCATTTCTGTTTTTTAGTATTTGTTGTTATAGCGGCAACAGAAATACATCATCTGTGAAAATTTCAACTGTCTAACTATCACGGTTCATGAGATACAGCCTGGTGACAGACAGACAGACAGCGGAGCCTTAGTAATTGGTCCGTTTTACCTGTTGGGTACGGAACCCTAAAAAAATTACCTTCGTAAGTAGGTACAGAGCCTCGATGGAACCTTGCTATAGACGCCACATCGCGGCATCGGCAGCGGAATTAGCAGCCAGATTGGTGTTTTAAAATTCTAACAGAATATTGCCATTAAGGTACTGGCCAACATTCTTTGCATATTTTTGGGTACTGGGATATTTACAGATTCTACCCTTTGTACTTTGTACACCTACATTTTTTTCTGCTTATTAAATAATATTTTTAAATTAGCTAACGTAATGAAAAACGCCTAAGCCATTTATTATTTGTAAAACCGTAGATAATTAATTACATTATAACTATAGCATTAATTACATTATAACATTTCCTTCACAAAAATACATACTTCATAATTATTTTGAATAAAGCACACCAGGGTATTTTAATTAAGTTTAGGTGACATTTAAAATGCAGCTCTTTTTACTTTTAATAATATCCCACCCACAGACTCATCAAGCCGTTTATTTACATCGAAAACTTAAACAAATTATTACAAAATGACGTTATTTTAATATTAAATCTCGCAAAGTATAAAACACGCTGTAGGTACGTTGTTATTACGTAGGTATATTCTAGTAAACGGGGAAGGTACAAATTAAACGACAAACACCTGGCTTTCAGCTAAGTTTATTACAGGGTGTCTGCTAGACGTGAAATATTTTTCTGTATAAAATGACGGGAAACGGGAGGTGTCGTAAACTCCCGACATTTATTACTTTTGATGCCGTCTGTGCCGTCTTTACTACAGCAGCAAGGCCCTGTTTAACAAAGCTCAGTTAAGCTCACCTAAACAACTATTTTATTTTGAAAATTTACACATACAAGATCAATTAATCAAAGAGTAAATATGGTTTGTTAATATTTATGAAATAAGTACTTACCTACTAAACGTAATATAACTATGCTGAGTAAGCAAGTATAGCATAGCTTGTAAGTTGTATTTTTGAAATGCCAGAACCCTAGAGCACAAGGGATCAAAGAGTTGATAAAGCTATACGGTTGTCCAGCCGCCACGATGACGACCACTTCTAAGCAGTGTGTAATTAAAAGTTTGTATGGTTAACGGAATTTTAACCAGCACTCATCCATCCTTAAAGTTGGGACATGCTTTTGCATGTCCAAAATCAATCCAAAACATTTGTAAATTTTTAGTTCTCCTAGTTTTAAGGTTTTTTTTAAATATGTGGTGTATTAATAAAAAGTTAACCAGGTATAGTAGGTACTCAAAAGTAGAAATGGTATTGTTATTCTTTATCAAAAATTAAACTTGTGTATTATAACACCCACTTGTATTTTTGTAATAACAGGGCTCTAGTTCACAAGGGATTCCATCTCTTTAAGGATATGACGGACGCGGGTGGCAACAAGTTGTCATGTGAAGAATATTGTGGCCACATAATAAAAATAAATTGGTGACGGGTGTCCTACATTGAGTGTAATATTGGCGTTCAAAAACCTAATAAGTTAACATTTTGGGATAATATAAAGAATGTATAGTTTACATCATTCGCAAGAGATCAATAGATGATTCTTCTTCTCCTGTATATAGGCATGTGGTCAGCCCAGTTGTCAGAATTTTTTGGCCGCCCAAAGGCTTGGCTTAACGACTATCTTACTTGGGTGTGCACTCCGAAGCATGGTAGCGCTCAGTTGTAAATACCATTTTTGCTGTAGCGGTCACTACTTTGATGGGTGACCACCCATTAAAGTAGTGACCGCAGCGAACGTTGCTTAACTTTACCGATCGGTTAGAAACGGCTAGTCGTGCTTCACTATGAGCGCTACTAATAGGTGGTTAACTTAATAGCCATCCACGTACGTACAGTCCTTTCAGTCGTTGTAATTAAACATAAAGTACAACATAACTTCCTATTTCCCTTATCTAGGTCAGAAACTTTTCTTTCCATCATGAAGCTATCAGTGAAAATGCCATCTCATGACTTCCCGCAATTCTTTAAGAATGTTATAAATATGCATCATAATATTTTTTTTACTATAAGCACTTTGCACAATGATAATAAAGGTGACAAATAATGATTTACGAAGAGATGATCCGATGGATGCAGGAGGTGAGCAGCCACTCAAAGTGGCGCTCTCTGGGAGAGGCCTATGTTCAACAGTGGACGTCTTCAGGCTGTTGATGATGATGGTGAACTATGAATCTGTCTGCATCTAAGCTATTCTATAAGTTTCGAGTGTGTTTGCATTTATTAGAATTTATATTAAGTGTGGCAATAACACAGAAAAAATTCTCTCAAATCCGATTTACTTATACAGAAATCCTTATCAATAAAGTAGACACTTGAATACCGACCTAATGATATAATCAGAATCAATCTGATTGAAAAATCAACATACAATCGAACAAAGGCATCACTGAGTATTTTAAGCGAGGCGGGAACGTCAAAGCGAGTGGCGGCCTTTCAAAAGCGGCTTATATAAAAGAAAACAAAATTTCCCAGGATTTTCATGTCAGTCACGTACTGAAATTTTTTTGCGTCGTGGTATAATGAATTCTACCCGACAAACAAATCATCGCAAATCCAATCAAAAGCAGTGACAGCTTATGTAATATTTTATAACATGGCTACATATTGCACATATGTACGAGTATATTTAATTTTAGTTTTCTATCAAAACTGAAGGCTCATTGTTTCAGTTTAATAACATATTTTGTTGTTTTATGATTTACACGTACTATGCTTCTGTCATTTCTCATTCTCTTTGCCTTTTTCCCATTATTATTGGGGTCGGCTCCCAATCACAGAATTCGCCCTAATTTACATTCCAAAACCACCGGCAACAACCAGTAACTACCAGAAACCACCACCAGAAACACGAACCAGAAACCACCAGACCAGACCACATCGCCAGAATCCACCAACCAGAACCAGAACCACCACCACCACCACACGAAACACCAGAACACACCAGAATACACGAGCGATTGCCATCTGACCTCGCATACCATAACCAGTGACAGGGATGGTTAGATCAGGCGTCAGATTCTATCACATATGCTTCTTTAATTTGTTTTATTTATTATCAAATCATAAGTATAGCACAATGGTTTCACATTTCATGTAATAAATAAAGAGATTGTTGGCGAGATCTCTATTTTAATTAAAACTCCATCACGAAATTATTTTACCAACAATATTTCAGGTAAATCACGAACTAAAAGCTTTGTGAACACAATTTTGTGAATCTCATAACATTTTATGTTAAAGCGTGCGTTACGGACATTCCCCTGGAACAATATCATCGCAAAGTATTTCTAAATGTATGTTAGTGTACGTACTTCCACTTTATTTTTATTGCTCGGCAACATGAAAGCGATACATATTTTAGTGGATACCAATCTGCGATAGATAGTTATAGTTTTGGGGTATAGACATTTTTGTCTGTGTTATGGGGACATATAAGTACCTGCTTATTTTTTTGTGTCACTGAATTTCTAAGCGATGGAGCAAATCATAATAAAAAATTTTGTGCGTTCGAGCGAGTCCCTGGATGGTTAAGATAACTCGTGGGAAGCTGGAGAGAAGCTGCTAAATGATTATAAATCTATCCCAAGACAAGCCCATTCACCTCCTATAAAGCTGAGATTGGTGCAGCATGCAAATCTTTTTCTTCTAATGTCCCCTGTCCCTATCACAGCTGTCACGTCATCTCAACATCGAAATTGCCAATTCGGATTCTTGTATTTCCTACGATTTCTAAATGATTATTCTCATCTGTCAATCGTCACTCGTTCACCTGCGAGGCTTTGAATTTCCCACTATAGAGCAGTTCGTTAAAACAAAGACTTCAAAAGGACGCGAAGAGCACGTTACTATTATAACAAAGACCAAGTAACCACCGATAATATAATACCTCTATACAAGGTCTGTATCTATACTCTATAATTGTTAAATTCATTCTATAGCTTTGAGACAGGAAGGATGATTAATTAAAATATAATACTTATTTAAAGAGTAAGTATTAGTTATAGCCGAACTAAACTGCGGTAAAAACTAACTGGAAGCCGCCTATACATACCTACGCATGTTTATTATGAAGTTTGTGAAGAATATGAAAGACTATATTACGCCACATCTTTTATTAAAAAGAGACAAACATTAAATGTTTGTTTCGACATAATTAACTACTCGTTGATTGGCTTTTTATTTGCGGCCACCGCCCTAAGCTGCACAAAGTTCTAAAAATGAGTCTTATAAGTGTAATGCTCCACTAAAACTTGCATAGCGAAAAAAAATTTAATTCTTGCAAAAAATATATAAAATCACAGTACTTACGTAAGCTATTAATTAAATATTTCATCTATAAGTTTTATATAAGCGCTGAAGCTTGCAAAACGTGCATAATTAAACTTCTTGTCGCTCCTAGGATAATAATGTACACTAGGAATGTGCAACGATGTAATTATTATTCTTATCAATAAAGACATTTTAAATTGAATTGATTGATTGATTGGCCAGAGCGCCGGTCAGCATCATGTGTATCGTTCAGATAAAACAAATTACTATTTTTATTTCAATGGAAAATATTGTGCTTAACGCGTGAAATGGAGTTATTTTCGACATCTGTGTAGTTTGTGCAGTGTCTAAATAAATATACAGAACCATTTTATGACAATGTTTTTGTTAAAAAATACACCTACCCTCCAAACATCATACCGACTCACACAGTTTCAAATTCCACTTGGCCACGAACCAATGACTTACTAAATAAAAAATTTGCACGCGCTTACAACGACGAAGGAAAACACCGGAGGAAACTGGCATGTTCAAGAATCACAACATTCAAGAACATGTTTTTGTCATCCACCAATCCACACTTACCTATTAGCATATGTGTAATAAATACTACTAGTGAGTCAACTCGGCGGCTAGACGGAGCAACGATGGGGTGCGGTATGAAGGAGAGCGGAGGTCCCCCCTGCCCGCGACGTCTGCGGTAGTACCGACCGGCTTCGCTTGCGGTCGGTACGCCCGTTCAGGCATACCTAAGCTCAAAGATGCGCAGCGAGCATTTATATGCTCGGTGTTTCCCTACGAGATGAGATTGTGACGTAAGGAGATATACAGGAGAACTAAAGTGACCGCTATATCTCTTAAAATTAGCAAGTTGAAATGGAAATGACAACCCACATCGCTCGTAAAATCTGGTGAAAACTGCGGGGAGCCGATAGATACAGGCGAGTAGCTGCTCAAAGTGGCGCTCTGTGGGGGAGTCCTATGTTCAGCAGTGGGCGTCTTCAGGCTGATCATGATGATACTACGTAGTCTACGTATAACTTGCAGTAAAATACTGAGAACTTAACTGAATCGAGATATCATCATAAAACAGTAGTGTGGTAATGTAAAGTAAAAAGCACGCGTCCGTAATATCTTGGATTATGAACCTAAAAGCGGTGTGATAAGAGCCACTGTACGAACAACTGTGACAAAAATAAATTAAAACGAAACACAAAATTATTATCTCAGAAAATGTTTTTCTGACAACCCTTGCTTATTTTTAGGGACTAGACGTCGAGATGGTCTTGTAGGTATTTTGCGGTATAACAAAGGAGTTGACCCACTATTAGTATTTATTACACATATGCTATTAGCGTGGTGGATAATGTATTGGTCTTAAAGACTTATGTATACACTAGACAGCACATCTCTAACTTGCACTGTCGACCACTGCAAATAAGCTGGCCAGCGTCTTCTCGCTCATGCGAACCTCGGCACTCAAACTGACTGCACGTGTATAGCGATAAAAATTATGATCCAAAAAAGCCATCGTGCGAGCTTAGATACTACAAAACCAATTGGGTAAAACAAACAAACGCGATTCACAACAAAATACACCTAAATAAAATATTATTTTGTCGATTTATAATGGCGCCAGAGCGCGCCATATTGGCAGAGTAAACGAACACTGACCAAACAACACAACCTAGAAGCACTAGCACTGCGTGTTGGGATCGTTTGGTGAAAAGATTTGATCTCTTAAACCGCTGCAGCGGGTTTTAGTTTAATTGTACCAAAAATGGAAACTATTTGTGCTTCCCATAGCTTGTCTAGTACATAGTACATTATACCTCTTTTATTGGTCTACACTCTTCTCATGTGAGATAAGGCCCGTGTCCCAGGGCTGATAACAATAGTGTATACCTACATAAGGTCCTACAATTATACGTCCCGCACTGTAAATAATTAAACGTATCAATTTTATCTTAGTACTGACTAGACTGAAATAAGCTCAGCTTAGTCTAACGCGTTTTTAGTCGAATGCATTGCCATAGTGCTACCGGTTGACATCAAAGGAAACTAAGTACCTACGTAGAGCAGCCTCCCACAAATACCTAACCAGTCTATTTGAAGCCTGCTCTCTGTAAACAGCTCGAAATTGATTTTGAAGCTTATCGAACTGGTGCCGCCCGGGGCTCCGCTCGCTACATTGATGGAATTTTGTAATTCCGACATAAGTACTTTTACTGGTATATGCGGGATTTATCATTTTGCTATCGGGTATTAAGCACTTACCCACGGTATTGTCGCAAAGCTGATAATGAATAAAATTTAACAGTAAATAAAACTTAAATGTTATATATTACTAAAGTCAGATTTAGTTATATATATTATAGAAAAAGTAGGGTGAGTGTATGAAATTTTGGGAATCAAAACTTTGAGTCAAAAGGTTTAAAAACATTAAAATTGCTAACTGCCATTTCAATTTCTGAAGCCACGAATGTTTCCCAAAGTTTGCTAAAACGTAAGTCTTTAATTACACCTTCGACACTTGGCAGACTTAAAACTCTCTTCGGAATCGAAGTGGGAGCAGTAATTCTTGAAAAGTTTTATGGCATGTTCATCAGAGAAAACCTTCCAAATGAACTTGCTTCTTAAACGCGTCTTAACAGCCCCTAGGCTTCGCGGATCATTAAACAAGGGATTAGTTTCCAGCTTCGACGAATAAAAAGAGATGTAATAGTTGCAAGATTGAGGTGAGTTGGCTAACTACGGTAACTGAGAACAGCTATTTGCGAGAACTTAACGCTCCCTCTTCTGAGCTCCCTTCGTCACATCGATGTAATGAACTCAGTGGGAACTGGGAACTACTTTGTAGACCGTTCTAATACGTGCTAATGATTCCGCCTAGCCTTGGTTTATTCTGCCGTTCTTATAAAAAATGCAGTAAGAAAACATGTTTTCGAGAAAAATGCGGAAACAAAAGTTGCGAGTAGCCGAGAGTAGGTAGGAGTAGCTGCATTCTTACCTACTTCCTGAGTTTTCCTGGGTTCCTGGTGGAATATTGATCCGTGAGAAAGAACAGAATATAGTTTTTTTTTGTGATTCCGAATATGTATCTAACTCAATTTTGCCAAAAACGTTAGTTACTGCGTTCTTCACTATGTGGGCAGTATTTGATAAGTCACGAAGAATATTTATAATAACCAGTACGAAATTCATAAAATGGTCTTAATGGCGGACAGGCCGAGAAATGCATAGTTGGTTTGTCCATTCCTTACAAATCGTCAGTCATCGATATCATTATTCATTTTACTAGAGCTATTATACGTTCCAATTTTTTTTGTCTTTGATAGTTTAGCTAGATAGGTATATAATTTTACTAAATAACTATGAACATTTAATGTGTAACGAATTAAATTACAACCACCTAAAAAAATAAAAAATATACTTATGTAATTTATCTCGTTTATGTATAAAAAAATATATATAAAATTAGTTAGCTAGTTGCGTTTAGTGCTTATTAAGTAAGTACATATTTGGTATGAGATTGTAAAGAAACTTTTTCAAAAAAAAAAAGAAACCTAAAATCTTTACCTACTTACTTATTTTTTTTTACAAATATCTAAATTTTTGTGGACCCAAGAAATGGTTCGAAGATGGCTTATATCGAGATAGTTATCCATGCCAAAATGTAAACACCAGTTTTTTTAACGAAACCTACTTTAAACTTATACAGGGAAACTGTATATCAGCCAGTTTGTAGTCATTCCATGGTGAACCTAATTAGGTTCACCATCGAATGATTATTTATGGTAACTGATTTCATAGCTCAAGTTGTAGTTTTATAAAGCTCCTTCGGGCAAGTTCGTATGAACAATGCACAGGCTGGTGTGAGATTGCGGCTACATAAAAGAGCAGGCAATCTTTTCTGCAGACGGTTAATTAACAGCCACGTAGCGCCTGGAGCGGGACAAGGCGCTAGCCATAGATTTAAATTAAGGATATGCCCGAACTAACATTTTTTTAATCAAAAGGGTAGAAAAAAATTCATCGCTTTCAAAACATTAACTTAATTATGGTAAAATATGCTGTAATTATTGTTAGTGTAACAATAATTGCAGCATATTTTAGACAAAAATAGTTCGTACAACCTTTCACAGCACAACAGGGCATGTTCTCTTTGTAGCACTCGACCGATCTCGTCTAACATAACGCTAGTGGTTGCCAATCTGTGAATTTGGCTCAATCTTTCGTGTCAGCTATCTACGTTAGGCGCCGCGGTAATCTTCATAATTTTCAATAAAAATATTTTCATTTGCACTCTTGTATCACCTCAAACGACGCAAATATGGAAAACTTGACAGAGGATGACATGTTTACGTGACATTTGGGGTAGAAACCACGGGACCGTGGGACAGGTGCTTTGGAAATATACTGGGACTTGGCAAAAGTTTTAGTGAAGGCGACTGGTGACCAGAGGGCTGGCTCTTATTTTGCCCTAAAAATAGTTATTTGTTATACAAGGCTGCAAAGTTGGTTTTTGGTGCGAGTACTTGAATTGAATTCAAAGGTACGAGATGCAGAAAAACTTTGCTGCCGAGTGCAACACACAACTTTTCACCTCACTACAGCGAGGAAAATGCAAGAAAAACAGCTAAAAGGCTATGAAAAGATTAGTTTTTAGCTTATTAATTTAGCTATGGGTGGCGGTAACGCTTAACATCAGGTAAACGACTAGCTCGTCACGTGATTCATGGAAAATTAAAGAAAAAATGTTTTTCATCCATTTTCCATGCAGTCGCCGTACTGGATAGCGTATTGGTTATATACTCTTTGGTGCTGGACATTGCGATTATTCTAAAAATGAGGTTGGTGAATGACACAGAATTCCCACTAGTAGAAATCTATTTCGCGTGGCCGCCTAGTTGTTTCTTGCTCCCACACGAGGTGCTGACTGAATAAGAACGTCTCCCAAAATTTTGGGTAGAAAATGAGCGATTTCGTTAGCTCTATCTATAGAGTAATTTACCTTGATACCTAGAATTTATGTTTTACCAGTGATTACTGCTTCTTTATTGTAAAAACAAAAATGTAAGGTCAGGTGGGGTAAGTGAAACGAAGGAGTACCTAAGTGAAACCCTATCGTTATCAATAAATCACGCAGTTTAGCTCTATGCTATGTGGCGAAATGGTTTCAATGCTCTAGCACACGCGTCACACAATCTTTCTGCAAGGTCATAAAATAAAAAGAAATCAGCTATCTTTAAGTTTACAAAACACATGTCGGCTGATGCCATGAAGCAATTTAATAGTGTTTATGTACATTTTTACAGGAAAATAATGCATGAAACGGCGCGTAATGTGGGGTTAGTATTTGCAGTCACAGACGACACAGGTAATAAAATCAATCAAATACCTACTACATTAAAAATGTCATTGTAAATGTCCCATGGGCGAAAATAACGTATTTCACATCAACAGCTGGAAAACGTCTAGTGCTGAACACAGGCATGCCCATAAAACGCCATTTTAGGCGTTAATTATAGGGAGGTTTGCCATAATCACCTCACTTAGCAAGTAGCTTGTCATCGCAGAAGATTATAATGTACCAAGGGAATGCTACTGCCCATTCTCTGGATAGTCCCTTAGTCTGTTCTTATACGGCACCCAAAGAAAGAGATGGAGATTCTGCGCTAATAAAGTGATACCTGGCAGCTATTATTATATGAGTACGTACATAATATAATGACTGCGGGTAACAGATAATAAAAACAAAACTGTCAATATAGTCAACTGCAAAATAGTCAAACGCCAATGTCAACCTACCGTCAGAGTATTGAATCGGAACGTTTCTGTCAAAACCGTGAACCATTTTTGAAGTGATGTTTCGTTCACGCAAATTGAATTTTCAAAAATTATTTTCTTGAAAAGTATTTATTGCCGTCATTTGCCATGTCAGATTTAGGCTTTCTATGTGTAAAAAAAATTAGCGTCCTAACAGAATTCACAAAGTGGATAGATGTGTAAGTATATTTCACTTACCCCACCTGACCTTAAATATAAAATGATATATTTTACTAAGTTAAATCAAGCAAAATAATTAGCTAATATACCTACAAAAGGATTTTTTCTGACTTATAAACATTTGCAAATCAACATGGTACCTAGCTGGTTTTATGGGAAATTAAAAATCATAAACTGGCAGTACCTTGACAATGAAATTTTTTGGTTAGGTATGGTTATTTTATCCATTAATTAATCATTTAGCTGTTTTTCTGTTTAGCTGAGGACTTGTTATTACATGAAATGTAACGCTGTATTTATATTTTTCACAATAAACACTTCTAAAAAGGGAAAATAGACAAAATAATGGCTACTTACTTGTGAAATCCCCCCCCACTCCGGCCCCGGCCCCCCACTCGGTGGACCGACGACCTGGTGAAAGCCGCGGGGAGCCGATGGATGCAGGAGGCGAGCAGCCGCTCAAGGTGGCGTGCTCTGGGGGAGGCCTATGTTCAGCAGTGGACGTCTTCAGGCTGTTGATGATGATGATGACTTGTGAAATGTTATTCCTTCATATTTACGCCTCAGTGCGACTTCTGTTGCTTAAAATGCTGCAACCACCCACTGCACACACATTATTTCTCAAATATTTATTGCCTAGATCACCATTTAAATAGGATTATTTCACAAAAAACAACCCAACGCATATATAACAACGCATATATTTACGCCTCAGTGCGACTTCTGTTGCTTAAAATGCTGCAACCACCCACTGCACACACATTATTTCTCAAATATTTATTGCCTAGATCACCATTTAAATAGGATTATTTCACAAAAAACAACAATTTCAAAAAATTGTTAACCTGTTTGGCTTAGATCAAACGAAGCCAAATAAAAAAACCCGGTAACGGTGACAAGGACCAAAGATATTACGTTCGTCTTTTTTTTGCTTAGTACCGAATGTATAGCGCTCTCCTTGTTGTCCATGAATGACGTCATATACTACGGTTCTACTCGTACATATTCAAAGGTGAATGAGAAAAAGATGGTATCTATTAGGATGTAGTCTGTGGTATTAATGAGTTTTCAGTGGACTGGAAATATCAAGGAGGTTAAATTCAGGCAGATCTGTGATTAAATCCTCAATTCTTGACGAGAAAATTATTGAATAGAAACGTTTGAATTTTAAAAACACTTTCCACGCTAGCGATTAAAATGCGTTTTTGAGCCCAGATTTTGAATGAAAAAGAGAATCTTCTCTGAGCTAGTGAGGTGAAAACAGCATTGCCATAGAGCGTAGCAATGCAGCCAGCGTTCTGGGCGCTTTTCGCTCCACCAAAGGTCTTTTGAATTCAATTACACCCTGTATACATATTATAGAATCAAATACAACTTCTATGAACAAAGTAATCGACCGCCAACAGTAAAAACAACTACCTCCATCGTATATCGAACACCGGCCCAATACAAACAATGTAAACTTAATAAAACCGACAGAGTTGCAATCAAACTGGCGGGGAAACTACGCCGTAATTCCTTGCCTAGTACCACAGAATACATAAAAGTATACATACTATATGGGTGAACCAACATACGTTCTGTAGGAGGTACGTTTTTATGTTGGAGAGTTTGCGTTGTTTTAATTTGAAGTTACATTTATTAGATCAATTCAAAAATCAAAGCAAACAAGTCCTTTTGTCGCCAAGGCCAAGGCAAGCTGATAATCTTCAACTGGCGCGCTTCGTCAATGCTCGAACAGCTGTAGATTGTGGGGTACTAGTAGAGTACCTTCAATAGTAATTTAACACGTTCACATTTTCCATTTATATTTTGGAAAAAAATCTCACTTATTTTTTTTTTAATACGCTTTTGAAAACAATAATAAGTCGTACGTACAACCAATTACCATCGAGGCCACAGATTAGAGAAAAAAACAATTCTGTGATCAAGGCACAGCTTAGAAGTTGTACTTGGCCTATTATAAGTCGAGTAGGTATATAACCTTTTAATTTAGCTCCACGTAAAGCTAAAGCTCAGGAGGAATAAATAATAAGAAAAAAAAAACAGGCCAAACCGCAAAATTTGAGTATTAATTCAGAACAAACAAAAACATAATAATATTTTCACATTATTTACTACGTTACTTTGTTATTCATTAATCGTGCCTGTTATTTAACAAATTAATTTTAATTTTTATATACATTACACATACAAATACAACTTTCGTTATGGTTTGAAATGCATGGCACAGAGAATAAGATACACCACTGCGCCTTGCAACACAAGCCTCAACGTCAGTATAAACTGTGTTGCAGGGTGCAACCCTAATTTAATAGAACATAGGTACATTATATACTTGTAATGCTCGGTATTCACTGCGGAAAAATTATACATTCTTATTTTCACAAATCACGCAAATGCTTGCAGAGCTTTTATGTCTGCTATGTTTTGTATCCTAAGAAATCATCATCATCATCATCAACAGCATGAAGACGTCCACAGCTAAACATAGGCCTCCCCCACAGAGCGCCCTTTGAGCGGCTGCTTGCCTCCTGCATCCACCGGCTGCCCGCGGTTTTTACCTGGTCGTCTGTCCACCGAGTGGGGGGCTGGCCTACGCCACCTCTTCTGGTTCGTGGTTGCCACTCGAGAACCTTTCTTCCCCATTGGTTGTCAGTTCTACGAGTGATGTGGCCTGCCCATTCATTCATTTCAACTTGCTAATTCTAAAAGCTATATCGGTCACTTTAGTTCTCCTGTGGATCAATCAGTATGATATATCTCATACCTATTGGTAGATGTACCTAGGTAGCTAACAAAAGTGCAGTCTCATCTAAACATCGTATACTCAGTGACTTGCACAATTCGTCATTCTGAGGGGGTCGTAGATTGTGAAAGTCTTACGTGCGAGTAATTTATCTGGTTTCATTGTCACTCTTGATGGAACATGAAACATGTACCAAGCACAGAATAGATATTTAGTACTACGTAACAAGTGAATTTTCGTATAACAGTCAATTTTCCTTTATCAGCTACAACGAATTTTTAATATAATTTTATTTAATTTTAAGTACCTGTTATAATAGAGTCTTACCTACCACAAAAAACCAAGCTTTCGGTAAGACTGTTATCATGTACTGTTAAACCATTGTTAAACCTTTGTCTAAGCCTTCTTTAAGTTTTTATGACATTAAGATCTCGTAAGAAATGTATATGTTAGTTGCACTCTAAAATCGCTGGGCTTTTTTTTTTTTTTTTTTCTTATATTTTGGCTCCACACATAGTGTATTTAGCCAGTGTCAAGTATTGTAATTTTTCATCGTAGTTATAGAATATTTCACGTAAAGTCAAGTCTTAGTCATAGTCTTGTTAGTCATAGTCGATTCTAAGTCAGGTAGTCATAGTCCATTCTAAGTCATGCCCTAGTAAAGTGGTGGCAACTTTACTAGAAGCTTATTCTATGGAATTTTGGAAACAACACGAAAAACCACGTTTCACTACATTATATCACTTGCCCACACTCATGCTTGTAATTCAGCACTTAATGCGTAAAACGCCACCAATTTTAAACATTAACACTAGAAAAAGCACAAGTTTTGGAAAATAATACAATGCAACGATGTGAAATTTTCCGCGTTCCCGCCAAAAAACCCATCGCTGGGGTTTAGGATCGAACCAGTCAAATTAATCTAGCGAAGTGATAAAATATTGTTAAAAACAAATGAACGATATATTTTTCCTCTACTATGCTGAACTGTCAATATTAAACATTGTCGAAAAAGTATTTTTTTTTTTTTTGTTTGCGCATCAAGCGGAAAGGTTCAAGGCTTCATGTAAGTTTGTAGATGGTGGTTTGATGGAACGAATATCCATGTTCAAACATCGAATAGCTTTCTAGTGCTTGAATATAAAATGCTCTCTGTGATCAGAAAAACGTTTTAAAGACATGTAGGTACTTTTATTTCGTAGAATTTTAAAATTCATACTGGTTTCAGAGGCTTATTTGTGTTTATTTTACTGTGAATATTTATTATGTTTCTCAAGTCACACAAACTCAAGTCTTTGAGCAATTTATATATTTAATTTATGGCAGTAGCTACCTATACAAGCATCATCTTTGACTTAGATGTACATTTTGTCAATTTCGAGTATTCCCCAGATAATGGGATGTTTTCCCATCGTCCATGAATATTATAATGGATAGAAGCGAAGGGTCTTTGCGTCACGATGACCATGCCGAAATTTGTGCTTTTGCCACAATCTTATGAATATTTTATTTGAAATATGATCAGGGGAGGACAAATTGCATTGCTACTTATTTTTATATTGATCCAATGCCACAAAAGTAATGGTAGAAGACAACGCGCCTCTACTACTTCATCTCAATGGCTCACGGTTGTGATGAATGTAGCTGAAGGTAAATCACGTTGGTCTATCAAGGGCCTATCAACCCTCGTCTCAAAAACACTAAAATTACGTGTACCACTGCATAAGTAATTGCTACTTGCAACCATTTGACCAAAAAAATGTTGTACGAATCCGGCCGAACACATATTGTAAATGCAGGGAATAAATTATTGCGATGGATTAAATATTGCAAATGGTGAAACATGACAGATAGGTATGTGATGGTTGATAATCAGATTACTCTACGTCCTCTGTTTGCAGGTGCAGCGCCGACAGACCACGAACTCGTTACATTTCGATTCCCCGAGTTTTCCATGACAAACATTTGCCTATCTACAGTGTGGTTCGCTGGATTGAATTTACCACTGGATTGTCATAAATTTGTTGTAGAGTTGAGCTCTTAATTTCAATGCCAGTATGGGCTGTGAACTCTTAGACATCATAGAGTAATAAAATAAAAAATATTGATTAGACAGATATTACAGTTTTGTTATTACGTCACAGCATGTTCATCATCATCTTCATAATTAGCCTCTTTTAGTCCACTGCTGGACATTGGCCTCTTCTAAGGTACGCTACGAACAAGATCTTCAAGCTCTTCTTTTCCAGTCATTATTCAGATGGATTACCATCCATCCTACATATTCGTCGCACCGTTGAGTTGCAGGGCGTCTTACACTACGTTACAAACACAGCATGCTACTTAACTTTCTCATAGATAAGGCTAAGCTATCATGATAAAGATAAAATAACTAACAATTAGCTTTTCTGAATCACCACTAATACACTCCAACTTTTCAAGAGAAAAAGCAAATTTGTAAGCTGAAGTTTACTTTCGAGTAGTACCAGCGCGAATTTCCAGCGCCATACCAACTCTTTCCTTTAACAAAAAGGGTGCAGCAACGTTAAAAATCAACCAACAAAGATTTCATTCAGGCGAGGGTGTAGAGCGCTAGCAGCTGAATGCAGCACCCGCTCATTCCCCACAATTGAAATGGTAATACGACCTCGAGTCTCGTTCTAATTGCTATGCAAATAATGCAAGATCTGTAAGTTCCTATTGCAAAGGGCGCTTACCACTTTATAATCGTGCCACATAGTTTTAATAGCGGGTAATTGTGCCCAAACACCTTTAATACCTTCAGCTCGTTATCGTCCTGCTAACTTACGTGACGTGAGCACAACTTCCACGGAAACTAGGAGTTTGTTCAGTTTGTTTAGTCGAACTTGATCGGTTGAGATATGAAGTTGATACAGCTTACAGCTGACAAGTCAACGGAGGCGAGCTCGTGAGCTGAATCTTAATAGCCGGCGAGTGCACAGAAGTTTGTATAATCTCGAGTTTTCTAGGTAGAGTTAATAGCTGGCGGCATGAGTGTAAAATGAAAATGTAAAATGAAAACTGTAGTTGTGAAACAGTGAACATGGAAAACACTGTTGGCGGGTTGCATATAGTACAAGTACAAACAAGTCACGTATACAAATAAACTGGTGGTTGTGCAGAGCAGCAAATATCCAACTGAATTCAGTTATAGCTTCTGTATCTGTAATCAAATAAAACTGTAAACTCTCGTTTGGATTTTTATATTACCTCTGCCACGGGAACTTAATGTAAATCTACATAAGTACGTACTTTGATTTTTCGCGGCTAACGTGTGTCTGGACGGTGTGGCGGAGGCATAAATCTATTTATAATATGTCATAGTTTTTATAAGAAAAGATATATGTTGGGCTGTATTTTAACATCTACATTATACTTCTATTTTAGTAACATATTCATGTAGCCTAATATATTTTTATTTCTATATGTAAGTCTGAACTGTGCCTGTTACATCACCAGCACAAATGAAACGTACTGATATGTGCGTTACATAAATTTTCAGCGCTCACGGTAACATTTTTACGTGTTTCCTTTTCCCTGGAGTCGTTTCACTCCCGTTTCCCTATTGAATTTGCGCCTATTGATGTAGATGGCACAAAATGTGTGGAATCCACACGAGCGAAGAAAATAAACTATGTTACTAAAATAAATATTGTGTTTAATGTAATTTATAGTAAAATTTAATTTTTAAAATTTCCATTGCGGCTCTATGGATCATATATAAATTAGATAAGTTCATAGAAAAATTGATAACTCTTTATTGCTATGTCATGAAATACTGAATTTCTTAACTTTCAGTTCTCGGTTCAGACCACTTGCCTACACGAGAAGAAGAAAAAGTTCTCGGTTTTAAATTGAAAAGAATAGTTGGATAATAAGTTGGGTTAGAGTCCTGCTAGGTGCGGACTTTAACGGCACATTTTACTGAGCAAAAAAGTTTTGCGGGAAGCCCGCACTTTCTTAGCTCCACACCAATGCTAGCGGTAAATAAGTGTGCCGATGAATTGAAAACGTTGAAACTTCTTAATATATAAAATAATAAATAAATTTTTATTTTACACAAAAAGCTTAAGCCGAAACTTACAATTCGGTTACATCTAACTATTGTACAAGGTATTACATTCTAAGTTAAGGTAAATTCCAACGCTTATACTAGGATGAACCTATGTTACAAAAAAGATATTTGTATTTGTATTTTAACAGAGAAGAGAAAGAGAGAGAGCTTATTTGCCTCTTCTCTATTTTTCCTATCTTTTAACGTGACAGATTACTGAATGTTACTAAGTAACCCAAGTACCGTCAGAGGCATATTGCGTGTACCTACTAGGTTTTTTTTAGGTGAGACGTTTCGTATTTCAGCCAGATAAAATAAATTATGTATGACAGGTTGTTCTGTGAACTGAATAAACATTTTATTCTTTCCCTCTTTTATTTATGGCTACGATAAACAGTCTTTGAATAAACATATACTTAGGTATCTAAAGATATAAGAAATTATACAAGCTCTTATATGTTTGAATAAGCTCTGCTGTGATATAAAATAGACAAACAATAAGATATTGTTTGTTTATTTTATTTAGAACGCGATATGTTCATATATACTAACTTTTCATGTTACTTTTATATTTTAGTTATAAAGTTTTTAGGTGTAGTTTAGTTTTTAGGTCTAGTTTAGTTTAGTATACTTTTCATATTGAGATATGTATAATTTACCTTCATTTGACGAATAAAAGTTTCATCATCTTAGAGTCGACTTTTGCTTGTACGAGTATCAAAATTCTGTTTTACTGACTCCATCTTCTCAATGTTATACCACCTTGAATACTACCAAACTAATAATCACCTACTCAAACCATTTAAAAGTCGGTAAGTATTGCATATGCAATATCTTTGTCAAAGCAACAGTTAGGTACCTTTCTAACAACTCGGCGGGCGGCGCATCGCGTCGTTGGCGTCGAAGCCAGATGCAGCACAGAGGTAAAGAGTGAGAGATATAGAAAGAGAGACACAGAGAGAAAACTTGAAAGCTTAGACAATGATATGAAATGAAATATTCTCTAACATCCTCTGTGACATTATTAATTTTCCAGCACGTAAGAATACTCCAAAATAGAGCTACAAATCCTCGCAGAGACGGTCCTATAAGCAGATATAATAAAAATATCAATATCAGTCGTATTTACGCAGCGGGCTATAAACCAGTAGGATAATGGGCAGTCCGGCTTATCGAGTCGTATCACGCACTTCGCAGGACAATATCGGCCCTCGCTCGCGTTATTAGGAGCTGGAATGGAAGCTGATGTGCTTTGGTTATTTTTCAATATGCGTTGAGTGTCGTGACGAATATTACTCGATGGAGTATGTGGCTGTTTGGACCTACTTTATAGATAGAGGGTTCAAGTGTTTGGTGAATTGTCATAAAAGTAAAAAACCTAAACAAGGTAGAAAACGGTAAAACGGACCCTCTATTACTATGGCTCCGCTGTCTGTCGGCCTGTCCGTCTGTCACTAGGTTGTATCTCATGAACCGTGATATTTAGACAGTTGAAATTTTCCCAGATGATGTATTTCTGTTGCCGCTATAACAACAAGTACTAAAAACAGAATTAAATAAATATTTAAGGGGGCTCCCATACAACAAACGTGATTTTTTTTGCTCGTTTTTATAGATAATGGTACGAAACCATTCGTGCGCGAGTCCGACTCGCAGTTGGCAAGTTATTTAAAGTATTTAGTATTGTGAATGAAATCTTGACAATGACTGAGCGTCGTTCTTGCTTACCTATTTATACCTACCATACAAGCCGTACCTATACACAATCCGTAGGTATATTTTAAAAATACCTATACTTAGTTGGATATCCTATGAATATCCGTTAGGTAGAAATATTTGAAGTTCCAGCATCAACTAACGCCGCCAGTGTTAGTTAGGAGCAGTTCCACTTCCGGCCTCGTCGCTACGGCCGGCCGGCGTGTCGGAAATGAAATCCTTCGCTTGCGCTGCATTCAACATAGAAACGGCGATGAAACTTGCTGAACACGCCGAGTGTAATTGCTATATTTTATATGTTTGAAGGTAACTTTTTTTTTATGCGATTGAATGACGTGACGAGCTAGTCGTTCACCTGATGTTAAGCAACACGGCCGCCCATAACTAAATTGCTTCTCGAAATTGGTCCGCTTGAATTAGGTGTAACGCACACAGTTTGCTTGATAAATAAATAGATAAAAACCTAAAACTTTTTAGAAAACGCTTAAAGGTCAATAGCTTAAAATGACGACACATTAAATCATGGTGTTTTTTTTAAATATACCATAGCATAGTAGCTTGCCTATCGTACTCCTAGTTTTCCAGGTTAAATGATATTTATAGTACAATCTAGAGCTCTTCAAGTCGCGAGTGAATAGGTATCTTCTAGGCAAGCATGTACCATCGCAGACCGCATCGTCACTTTCCACCAGGTGAGATTGCGGTCAAATGCGGGCCTATTTAGTTATAAAAAAGCAGATAACTACTTAAGCTTCACATAATATTGTTGCACTTTGCATGGACGTCCTACGCGTAGTAAATAAATAGTACCTAATACTTTCAGGAACACGTTACGGCTGCCCCATTTTTGTAGTGCATCAGGGATATATATACCTAAATGCGCAATTTCACGGCTATTACGCTATCATCCGTAAAAAACTGCATCCCTGATCCACAAAGTGACAGGCCGCATCGTAGTATCCTGATGACTGTAGCAGATATAATAGCTGTCCTTCTCTACACTAGAAGTGTCTGGTGTGGAGAGTAGACAGCTAATTACCTACCTATTGAAACAGTATTATACAGTAAAAAATAGTATTGACAATTATATTTAATACTCACCATTAAAAGGTCTTTTTATTTTCTACTAATAAAAAGCCAATGATAGCATTTTCAAGTCTCTAACTTTTGCTAAACCTTACAACTAAAATGTTTATTTTGATGAAACATCAAAGGGAATCCTACGTTTACTCCATTGTTATTCCCAAAAACTTAAAGACCCAATTTCTTTTATCACAGCCTCTCTTGTAGATCCCTCGAAATGAGCTTTAAAATAAATAGCTAGTGGCCACAACAGATAAAAGAAAACGGCCCTTTTCTATCTCGGAGAATGTTCAGAATAAGTACTTGGGGATTGAAAAAACATTATACCATTTCTTGTTTGGCAGCTCATCTTTATATAGATATATTTCTGTCTATAAACCTTATTCCCGTATACCTAAGTATATTTTTGAAAGGTAGAAATGAAATACGGAGGTTTTTCAAAAAGTTTTATTTCCAAAGTAGATACCTATTTTAAAAGTATTGGTAACTCAAATATCACAAAATAAAAACACAAAGTAAACTCAAACATAACACAGTAAACCTAACAAAAATAAACAATTATAGCCACATAAATAAAAAATAACAACTAATAAAAAAAAATCGTTAGAATTAATATAAATAAAGATTTTTCTAAATAAACGATTAAAAGTTTTAAAAGCTCGCGGGAATGTATGGTATATTATGACTATTATTTATTAAATAGAGTTTTTAATCCTTGTTCATCAAATAACTTAACGAAACCAACAGGTCTTTTTATATATTGTTTTCTAACAACCTACTTACGCGTGGTTTGTATTTATTAAACTAAAACCACTGAGGCCCGATTTTACCAAAGTTGAATAAATTTTATTTTAAGTATAACTTTCCGAGAATAACCGAGATAACCCTTATAGTACCTATTTTGAAGGAATAAGAAGCTTATTCCTTGGATACAATCAAAATGGCGTCATTTTAATTGTCATTTCATTTGTAAATCAGCTGTATCCGAGAGTAACCAGTAGCATTATACTTGGAATAAAATTTATTCTACTTTGGTAAAATTAGGCCTTTAAAAACCTTCATGTTCTGAATGCCTGAAATATAACCGTGTATAAAGGGAAAAATATATGGATGTATAACGCATAGTTTTATTGTACCGTCTTATCAGTCAATAAAAGTTTCTGATATCAATGCGTGGGAATTAGTATGCAACAATATATTTAGTAACTATCGTGATTAAGTTTTTTGATGAACTTGAATTGTTTTAAATTAATATTACGTATCATAACGAAGCTCTTAAACTGCGTGAGATTCTTTGTATCACAGTGTTGGGCACATAAATACAGCGGTAAATTAATATAAAACACCCATTTACTTAGAAAGGGTTGCTAATTAAATTATTTCCAAACCACAAAGTTCAATAACGTTCACAAGGTTCTCGAGAACTTATTTCAAAACCAATTAAAATTACTCTAAAATATGTAAAATGGAATACGATATCATAATACCGTTAATTGAAATCGAAAACTGTATAATTAAAATTGTGTTGTTTTCAGTCTGTTGTTTCACAGTGCCTAATTGATTTGGAAGTAATATGATATGAGACTTTACACAATCGAATGGAAACTATGATATCTTGTTCCCTATTTAATTCAAAACACATTTTCTACTTAAATAATGAATGATAGGCTTGCATGTACAATACACGAGTTATTAGACTATGACAGTATCTTCAAGTTTGTTTACACTCTTGAATATTTAGTACAAAGTATTACTATAGAGTATACAGCCTCTGTTTAAAGTTTAAAGACAGTCTACTTACATGTAATGGTATAAAACTTAAAATAACTCGGAAGACCGTCAGTTTACAGGCTTCTAAGCACCCTTTATTACTATTAAGGTATGAAAAGTTTACACGCTAGAATTTGCTGTAGAATTGTGTTCTGTATATTTTTATTCATTCTAGATTTCAATAAGTTTAGACGTCCTAATGATAAAACTTTTAAACAACAAAGGTTTTTAAAGAAATATCTTTGGTTATAATATTAAACAGAAGTTTTGCTACATGCGTTGATGTCTCCAATGCTTTTGACTCTTCTATGCCTCTTCTGCTTTACCATCGAGTCGTCCACCGACTTGGCAGGCAGAGGCGAACTTACCCTGTGAGAGTGATCTGCTCTTGATCCGTACCTGTAGAGAAAAGTGAGATATTGATGAGCCATTGATGATAGCTTATGGACTTTATAGTTAAGTGTTATCACACATTCGAGCAAGAATAATTGTGTCTTGAGCTTTTGGTAAAGAAAATCTCAGTGGAACCTCAGCATGCAAGTCTATCACCCCCGTAGAGTTTCTTGGTCCCTGTAAAAGTTTTTATTCCCGGTTTATTTTACAGGACTCTAATGAAGTTACGGATAGGAGCTTAAATTTCATGCGTTGTGCCAGCATGCTAAATCACAAATAGAAACGTGAACATTTTTGAGATACATTTTTTATACAGCTTAAAGTATGCTTAATTTAAAATTCTGAAATTTAACATACTTTTTGAATAAACTTCAGTAAACGACGATGCTCTTGAGACCTTTTAATTTAACAGAAAACTAGCACACTAGATTATTTTAATGATTTTTCAAAAAAGTATATGTAAGTACCTAATTTAAATTGATAACAAGATCTATCATTTCTGTATATAAAGGTTGAAGGAAATTCTTAAATTAATGAATAGGTTATTTTGTATATTCCGCGCCATTACTGCAGTAAACAATACAATATAATGACAAGGCTGAGTTATCGTAAACCAGTATAATTAATAGGAAAAGTTAATTACAGAAATCGAGGAATCCATACTGTAATGAGGTTGATTAATTAGTACGGCTAGTGAACAATGCTAGATGTTATTGACAACGTTAGAATTATTAGAACCAAACCCATTCCTTAAAAGTTTGTCAATATTGTGAATATTTTAAATAGGAAATGTAATTCGGTTAACCGCAAAGTTAGGGCTTCCATCAAACTTTCGTGAGCGAACTAACAAACCCAATTAAAGCAATGAGAGTTTAAATTTTATTACATAAATAAACGATGTTTGTTTTGGTGGCGGGAATACAATTTTGTAAGATTACGTTTAGGAAGGGATTATCCCGTTGCCTTTGGTAATAGCCGTTTAAACGGTAATTTGACGACGGCTTCACTTCGATTGAAAACAAATTAGCGTTTACAATATTTACTATTAAATGAACAGATTTGTTAATTATTTTTGGTTTTAAATTTTCTTTTCAATCAAATAGAAATAATTTTATCTGGTGTTGACTTTTCCCCAGTATCTACAAGGTAGGTTTGAATTGGTATGTTATGCCGAAACGGGGGACCGTGATAGCCCACAAGTTGTGAGAGCCTTACTTGAAACTGCGTGTTTCCAAACCTCCATACTAAAATAAATCCACTCACAAAATTGCACGTGCGATCGCTACGAGAGTTAACAAGATACAAAAAAAAACAAATTCATATCTAAACACAGGTCGTCAAACTCATTTAAGTGCATTCGGTCAAGGACAAAGTTCAACCACCCAGCTGCACTAGGGCTATCTTCAAACGTAAACTTTACATGCCATTTCTTCAATGAAAAACTATTAGTTTAGAAAAGTCGTAGAAGAAACATTGTCTACCTTGGAGAGTACATTTACCACCTTACGGGATAATATACCAATTCAAACTCAGATAGTATATGAATTGAAGGAAGTATTTCACTGATGTTGTAGGTATTAATTAATATTTATTATTAATTAACTGATATATAAATATATGATTAGGCGCTGTTTTTTCAATAACCAGATAAAAGTTATTCATTGGATATACACAATACAGTGAAATTAAAAAGTTAGTTTTGTTAAAGGAATTTTGAAAACATTGAAAAAATAATGTTATTTTGTTTTCGTCAGATGTAATTTATTAGTCGAATAACCTTTATCCAGCCATTGAAAAATCACCCCTTAGACATACTATAAGCTTTTAAATTGTTGTTGTTTGTTTTAACATCCCTTAGATAGGTACTATCGGTACGCCCCCCACTAGGTAGACCGACGTTCTGGTAAAAACCGCAGGGAGCCGGTGGATGCAGGAGACAAGCAGCCGCTCAAAGTGGCGCTCTCTGGTGGAGGCCCATGTTCAGCAGTGGACGTCTGTTTATGATGTTGATGATGATGAGATAGGTACTTTAACAAGTAACATCCTCATCACCCTAGATAATTGTCACTTACCTATGAGTGATTCCACTGTTTTCTTTAATTTCGTTCAGTCTTGTCATACTATCCCTGGTAGAGACGCTCGATTGAGAGTAAAGACTGAGCGGCGTATAGATCGGCTCGTACTCTTGTAACGTCGGCGGTGGTGCATATGTCATGCTTAGTTGGGACAATGTTCTGTGGAGTAAAATATAATTATCACAAACAAAGCCAATATAGACAGTGCGCTCAACATTGGGAAGGGAATATGAAACCGCAAACTCATATACAGTTCCACCCGCATAATTTTAGAACCTATCGGCAACAAAATGACGTTTAATACTTAGATGTGTGTGTGTGCGAGTGTGCGACTGATGTCTCAGGATGACGAGCGCAGTACACAGCATCACGCGAACACTTTAATTTAAGTTCCAAGTGACACTGCAACCTGTTATGGGCGGCCGTGACGCTTAATACCAGACGAACGGCTAGCTCGTCACGTCATTCGTTTATATAAAAAAAGAGAATAGAAATATGTGTATGATTTTACTATTTCTTATCATTATAAGTCTAAAACTGTTTTCCAGTCCAGAACTAGAATATATTCGTTATTATAAGTCTATGGCTTAAAAATCCATTAAGCATAAAGATCCTCTTTCGTTTTGACGGACCATTTTTTAATTAATCTACAGAGCAAATCTTTTTGCATTAGCATATCATACAAAAGGCGTACGGTTTGCTCAAACTGTGCATACCCTAATAATAAGTGTAAAGTACCGATTTTACGCGTGAAATCTTTCGCTGTAATCTTTTGAAATCAATAAAAACACTGTGTCGCTAATATTCTAGGGTGATTTCAACTCGATGGCACGTAAAGTTGAAATCACACGAAAGCTTGTTCGAGGGTCCCCTATAGCATTAACAAAGTCACAACCCGGATTTTTCATTGCGAAAATTTCATGGGATACCGTAATTAGAAAAGTTCTGTTATAAACGTTGTTTTCTGTAAAAAAAAACCTGTGGGATGAGGATTCAAGTTCTGTTCGTAGTCTATATGTTTCCTTTACATTAAAATAAATTTGTGAAACCTGTGCATAGGGATTTGTGAACTGTTGGTCTACTACTTATCCCCTTAATCATTAAACTAGGGATTTCATAAGCTTTGCTTAGTTTGGGGCTAGATGGCGCTGTGAGAAATGTTTACAAATATTTATTTATTATGTATTTTATCTTTAATTTACCTGACTGCTATGGGAGGCGAGTACGACATTTGGTACGGCGTTGTCAAGCTTAGGACACTGGAGCTTTCGCTGGAACTCGACGGCGACGACCGCTCGTGCTTCGGCTTGAGCACCCCCAGCGCCCGCGTTATTGATCCCTGAAACAATCTCGTCATTATTTCTCACCCGCTACTGGGACTTAGATATAAAGTAAATCCATTAAAGATTGCACTTTTTACTTGTGAAAACAACTTCTAGATCCAGGCATAGGAATGCTATGATTGGTCAGTTTCGTAGTTGCACTAAAAATATAACTTTTTACGCATTGAAAGGTAAATAAGCTGTAGGTATTATATGACTTTATTGGAATGCACGTAATATGACGTTAAAGGGTCGTACCTTTCTTAGATGTACGGCCCTAATGTCCGTAATCTATAGGTAACAAACAATGGGCCAGGGCGTATTAGAGATGCCAAATTCCCTTGAATTTGGTGGTTTATTAATGTCGATGTTTAAACGACCGTTCCTTGATACACATCTATAGTGTTGTACCATTCGAAAAGCTTGTCGATTATCCTTCATAGCATGATTGAGATGCTAATAAAAAAGTTTTCATCACGGATATGCATAGCACCTGACCACGTTAAATATTGTAGAAAACCATGACTTCTCTAAATCGATTTGTAAATATAGTGACGTTTATCTTTTGGAAGTAAATAGATTTGAGATCTGAAAACTTTACACTATAATTATTTTAGTTAATATAATGGCATATTTTATCTGAAAGCATAATAATTTCGTCAGTGAAGTAGGTTATTGAAATAGATAACTTACCCTCAAGCTGTGTCTTCTAGAATCTCCACTGAAATCAATGCCCGGCAATCCAGTAGCAACGGACCTTGAAAACGGTCTACCCAACATTCTTATTTGGTGACCAAACATATTCCTGAAAGTTGAATTAGTCTTTAATCCGCCGCTCTGACAGCAAATCTAAGGTTTCACGTAAGCCAGGCAGAGCATTTGCTTTTAGTTTAACTCAATTTAGTTGTTTATTTAGCACTAGTTTAAATTTTAATTAAATTTTTAACTGCTAACACAGAAAGCTCATGCAACTCCTGTATTCATAATTAGATTGGTTCATTACGGAGCTCTTAACATGGTATTCCAACATGTTACCTAGAGAACACTATTACGTAGTTATAACAATATTCATATTCACAGAGTTACGTTCATTGAAAGCTACAGAGACAAGAACAAAGTGACTTTAATTTAATTAAATTTGCATAGACATCAAAAGCATGATGCACTTTGCCGGAAACGAATCATGCTGTGTACGAATTATGGTTTTAAATAAAGAATTTATGAATAAACATTAAAAATCGTTATGACAAAGAAAAGTACTGACATAAGCGTTATCATATATCATGAAATCAACGATATATTACGTCTAGTACTTCTCCCTGCTCGCACGAATCAAAATGACGACAATAATAAAATGTTGGATGTAAATTAACTAGAGAAGCACTTGATGTGGCGTTGAAATCATTGTAAAATGTATTTACTGAAGAAGAAGAGTGAAGAACTCGATTATGGTGTGAGCTAGTGATGTAACAGAAAGGCATACATGAAGTATCGATGTATAAAATGGTCGTACCGTTCTGTCTCGATGCAAGGATCGCCAAGTTTAGGGTGATGGATACGTTAAATAAACTGACTTGATGCCCTTCATGTTTCATCGTTTTATCAGGATTTATTCACATTTAAAGAATCAATATCATTACAGGTGAACCTAATATACAATGTATTCAACTTTACAGTATGAATGTATACAAGTCAAAAACATAGTTATCTTACAATTATTAATAAACGCTATTATTGTTATTATCCTAAAGCTATTGTGAATGGTTCCGTTTTTATTACTAGGGATATTAAATTCTTTTTAATAGTTGTTAAATCTGTTACTATTACAAATACTTTAAAAAATCCTCGTTAAATTGAAAAGTTTCAATAGATTTAATGATTGCATGTAATGGGATACGATTTACCCACTATGATTTAGGAAGCATTTCATGCTTTATTGAATATCAACTAAGTTGTATACATTTACTAAGTTACCAATTGATCAATCTCGAACGAACATTAACGTGACGAATCTAAACTACGGCAAGATCGGGGACTCTATGGGTAGTGTTGACATCGAATCTAACATTGACGAAGGCGAAGGTACAAAAACATTGTGAAGGTTTCCGATCGCGAGAACTTCCGAGAATCTTGCGCTAACAAACCCGATCCCTACGATATCTTATCAGTCTTCACCGCTCGTAAAGTTTTCGATCAAAAAAGTTTCACAAACGAGCGAGCTTTGACAGTAGACAGGTACAAAAGTATATATTAGCAAAGAAAATACCTTTCGTAAAAATAGCAACTTTACAAACTTTTTGATACAGGAAATTTTACATACAATATACAGGGATTTGGGATTTGGGCTCGAAGCGTTTTACTTTTTGAAGGAGAGTTTTTTAACTTTTGTCGATTTATCTTTGTTTTGTGGACAACATGGATGCTCGGGCAGCCTCCACTTGCAGTTCTTCCACCTGGCAAAATATCGTATACCTGCAGGATTGCACCTCACATTATAATCAACTACAGCTTGCTCCCCTACGGACATAGCTCGTGAGAACTACTCATGCAGTGCGCCCTTTCACTCACTCAGCCAATCATCTCTCGGACTCAACGATATAGTTATACGCTAAACACTTGGTTATAGAGCTTTATCACCAAACATTCTGGGTATATCATGGATATAATTATAATTTCATCAAAAAGCAAACGAAATATTTGCCGTCCCTCAATCACTAGCAAATATGACATTTTCATATCAAAATACAACAACAGTGATAACTCACCTTGCAGGAATAATGAGAGCATCGAATTCCGCAACTAGATGCCTCCTGATAATGCTTTTGGAGGGAGGTATGCCGAGAGCCGTAGCCATTGTCTCTCCGGTGAATGACGGTTCTAAAACCACTAAGCCACCGTGGACTCCGCTATCTGAATAATTGGACATTTTATAGTTAATAAAAGAATTCATTATCAGTTTATTCACGCTTAATAAAGACGAAATACGCACCTTTGAGATTGTCGGCAAACTCCCCTAAGTCGATGTTATGGGCCCACCGCATAAATCTCTGGTTGGTCCAGACTAATGGATCAGCGTCGACGTTTTCGCACTGGTGCCGCCTTACGGCTAAAGCCTACAATAAACAACGCCTTTGTTATGCCGTGATTGATCACGAACACAATGTAAATTGTAATAAAATGATTGAGCGGAGAGCCGCTTGTCACTTTGAGTAGGGTGCTTTAACAAGCCTAGAACGAATGCTATGAATATTGTATGTATGTATTCAAGCACGATAATATTAATATTAATCAATGGAGATCGAGCATATCAAGTTACAAAAAGCACAGAAATTCTTCATAGATAAATTAACCATCTCAATCCGTAATACACAAATAGTAAAGAGTAAAGATTAACGATTAAACATTGACGCAATGAATTACGCCTTGTCCGAAATCTAAATACCCTTCGCAAAACAACAGTCATCTCTTTATCTATTAAGGATACAATAATAAACGAGGCGTAACAGGTCAAATTCAGCTGCCGGGTAAAGAATGAGAAGAGCACACAAATGATTAATGGGTGTAAATAGCGGAGGTCATGGTAGATGAAACATTTGGCACAGTACTATGAAGTCAGAAGAGTAAATTGGGTATTTTAAATCATGTGGCACGGCAAGAGTGTATGCAATAATATTTCTTTAACTATTTTCTCCAACATAAATGAGGTGCAGTTAGTATCGGTGTGAACTCTCTATCGCTTATAAAACGTAGGTTGGTACCATCATCTATAGAGAACCCGTCATATTCGTTACTGTTTGCTCAATGTACTGTGTATTTGATACCGTTTGGAGGATAATCGCTCATTTGCTTCTGCCTATCTCGTCCCCTTATTGGGAAGGGGCGCGGAAAGGATTCTCTCATTATTACATACATATTTTGTTAAAGAGATGAACTGGAAAATTTCAGATACTTTCTCTTTATCGAAATGTCTGATGTAGCCGTTAAATAAATATGAATCGTTATCTGTTATTGTATTAAAGTCCGGGCCGGATGCTTTGGTGATTTATTAAAGTCTTGTCAGAAATATGACTTGGATATTAAATAGGCTGTCGCGGTGCCGTTAAGTAAGCTAGTGGGTGATAAGCTTGTTTAGTATAATTTGTCTTTGAAGTCGTTTCTTGCGAATAGTGCTTCGTTTAATACTGTATTTTTGTTATCAAGAGATTTCTAGTCAAATAAATAATGAGAAATGCTTTAAATGAAGATCTAAGTTTTAAGAGCTATAATGATTTTGATACACGTTTGAATATCACTTACTTGTCTATCGTACTTCATTATCCTGAGCAAATGGATGCCATGCACGATTGATGCTTGGTGAAACTTCCGAGTGACTCCCAAATATTTCTCTAGTTCTTTCTTGCTGATAGTGTCGAGCATACGTGCGTCCACCAGGCTTGAGAGGAAGGATTCGGCATACTGGTGAAGAAATAAAGATGTTTTGATTGTGGTGACAGTTTTGACTATCAGTTGGACCAGGCTATGATTAGATAATACACTCTTGTCCTCCCACACCCACAACTGCATCCATTTTGAGAAGAGCTTGAATCAACAAAACTTTACTCATCTGATAAAATCTCAATGTTGGTTGCCGGTTTCTGGTGACCTATAGATCTGCATAATTTTCCGTAACCACCCACATGTACCTACCACAAAGTTTGATTGTACTGATCGCAAATGTAACCATGGGTCTTTGCTGTGATAACCCTGTATTGTTAAATCCAGAAACTGAAGTGACAGAACGCTGTTTCTCACCTGTGACAAGCCCAGGTCTGGCAGCCACTCGGCTGCTACCCACGCGTGAGTCAGTTGTCCGATGGTGGGGTTCCTCACGAGGTCCGGCCTCCTCCTCTCCTCGATGGCGAGGCGCAGCTTCTTCCTGTGCATTGGCTGCGAGATGCCAAGCCCCACCTCCAGGTCCGCATCCGTTAACTCGAGCAGAACCTGCCCATTCAAAGCACGGATCTAGAACCAACCAGAACACAATATTTGACGCTTTTTTGCGTCAGTGCTTACTATGCGTGTTGTGGTGGTGATGGCTGATAGAATGATATAGAAAGTAACACTATAGGATAGTATCATATGAATGAATAGCATAAACATGTTGCGGAACGTAGAAAAAAGTTGTCGAAAGTCAGAAAATATATTACGAAAGTATGATGGAAGATCTAGAAACTACAGCACTGAATAAGTGACCAAAAAAGAGCGATTTTAAAGTGAAACAATTCGGTGCTAATAAACAAAATTCAGGACGAATTTATCAAGAAATTCCGTGTACTTATTGGGTCCCAATTTCCATACAAATGTAATAAAAAGTCCGAATTCCGAATAATGAATGGATACAAGGGTAATGAAAATGGGTTTTTATGCCATTCGTTACATTCGATAAATAATTCCCGCTGTTATGTTGAGAATTACGGTCTTTCCAATATTATGGATTCACACCTGCAGTTAACAGAACACGGAAATATTTTAGCATTGTGACAAATTTGCCTTTGGGTGCTTTATGCATCCCAATAAGAGTATCCATCCATTGCAATTTGAAGCTACGGCAAAAACATGATAAAAATATTAAAAACAGCGAAGCAGCTACGGTAGTTGCCTACCCATACCTTTACTCATTCATCCTGTGGAAGTGAGGTTAAACCTTAGTTTAGAAGAAGATTTTGCCATGCTATTTTATGGACTATTTTCATCTGTGCAGATTTTATTGCCTGCACATAAAATTGAATAAGAAAGCCCCACGCAGAGCTTACCTTGCCACTCTTGACGTTGTCAGCGACAGCAGCAGCATATTGTGGCATGCCCAACGCCAATTCAAGCCAGGCGATGATGGCCGGTGCTCGCCATCTTGCTAGAGGCAAGGACGCTGCCTCCCTTAAAGCTGCCTCGCTGCCGAGAGGTGACCAAGCTCGGGCGCTGCCAGTACCCGCGTAGATTGGCTCTGCTTGAAGGAGGAAATGTTATTAAACAGCTGGAAATAATAACCATACTCGGGAGTACTGCAAGTGCGGATAATTTGTATAATATATACCTATTTTGCAGCTTAGATTACCTACTTAAATTTGAATCACCTATGTGATATTTTTATCAGATTTGTAACGGAACGGAAATGAATTATAAAAATTTTGGAAAGTTACTTTTTAGCTATAAATCAAATTACTTATGGATTTCCTAAACTGCTCAAGGGTTGCAACAAACTTGCGTGGTCTGCCACGCTAGATTTTACAAATAGTGCCATTAATGCTAGGGGAACTATTGATTAGTGGCAGAACATCTTGTATCTCAGGAACTTAAGCAGTCGGAAATAATGACATATCGCCTACATTCTGGAATGACCATTATTATTTACAACTACCTATTTAACATCTACCTGCATGCCATGGTAAATTTAAAAAGCACTGTACTCTTGTTATTACCACTCTCATGGCCGCTTGCAGTAGCACTTCCAGATTTGGTGCGGTGTCGGCTGCGCGCGAAGACTCGCGATATAGATCCCCAGGCGGAGCCCCGGCCACGTGCGCCCTTGCCCCCGCCCGTGCCGCCCACCCGGCCTCGCATGCTCCCGAGGAGAGCCACTTCACACTCACCAGGGCTAGAGAGCTGTTCCACGGACCTACATCGACAGAAAAATCTGTTCTTATCGAATACACGAGGTCGTCAAATTTTTATTTCCATTGTACCTAGTTTGCGATATTTAACGAAGAAGGAAAACATAACGGTATGTATAAGTATGTAATTTTATATTTATGTATAGGTATATATTATTTTGTATTTATAATATATTTAAACATATATTTATTCATGTTATTCTAAGCATGTATTTAAGACCGCCCATTGTACTAAGCTTCGTAATGTTTTTTTCTGATGTTGTCTTTATTTTTGATTTGGTGTGCAATAAAGAGTTGTTGTATTGTATTGTATTGTATTGTATTGTATTGTATTGTATTGTATTGTATTGTATTGTATTGTATTGTATTGTATTGTATTGTATTGTATTAAATTGTGTTGTATTGATGGAAAACATCGTGAGGAAACCATTATCCTTCATCCATCAACCCGCCCTTGGCCAGCGTGATGCGCTCTGTCCATCTAAGACAATACCTGCGTTCCAGCAAGGGGAACGTAAGGCTGTAGACGTAGGTACACCATTAGTAGTACACGCATTTAAAATTCTTCGTGATACTGTCAGTGTTACGATGATATACGGCTGTCGCTGGCAATTGGGTAAGTGATATTTAGTCGTGGCATCACTTCAAAGTACAAAAATATTTAACTTGAATAAAAGGTAAACGGAGGTTAAACTGCTTGGAGCAACCATTGCGCAGTTGCACAGAAACGTAATCCACAGATCCAATATCCATTCGGTGCTGCATAAGGTCCAATCAAACACAGTTTTAATCAATTTAAAGAAAACTTTAATACTGCTGAAAACGATATCAAGTGAAGCAACAAAAGAAACTGGGTCCGAACTGATGTAATCTATACCTGGATAGCGAGCCAGCATCGATGGAGCGCGTGAACGGCGAAGCGCTGTTGTGGGGCGATAGGGTCGGCGGACTGCAATCTCTTGGAGTGCTCACTGGTACAGAAAGAAAATGTAATGTAGCGAAATGTATAAAACTAGGTCATGTTTTGCTAAGATAACGATTCACTTGTGCTCTGGATCAACAACAAACCAAGCCATTTTGTTCATTAAAAAAACCCCCGACTTTTGCTTTATCAACTAGAAAATAGCTGAAACCTTCAAATGGCTGCAGATTTTCTTAAATCATAACTAAGAATACTCTCGAAGAATTATCAAAAATGATTCATTCTTTCCGTTTGGCAGCTACGATGCCAAAGACAGACCAAATACACACGTTAAACTTATAACGCTCCTCTGCTTTGGTCATGGCTAAAAATATAGTGACTCACTTATTTCTCATGAAACATTTCATTTTCTTGGAATGGCTCACTAATTAGATATCACTCATCGCTATGATTCAGAAGGTGCCTTGTGTGTTACTTATAGGTATTCAATAAGTCGGGTAAAACTTTACTTTTATTAAAACGAAATGAACGAACCATAAGCCGGTGTGACACGATCAGAGTCTCCTCGGGCCGAGTGGACTCGTAGGGATAAGCTTCGTACGAGTGTACTAGGATATAGGTTTACATTATCATAGTTCACTCGGATAGTTTTCTTCATACTTTTCATTGCTGCTCTTAGTCAATGTCGAAACTTTTTTTTGGGTTTTGTATCTAACTTTCACTACTCGTACACGAGCTAGCTCGGTCAAGTAGAGCGCGGTCCGAGTCTACTCTGCTCGGATACAGTAGTCCGAGTGCGCTCGGATTATCGGTGTCAAAGTGTCAACGATACGAGTTGTGTCCAAGTAGCTATCCGATTCCACTCGGTCCGAGGAGACTCTAATCGTGTCACTGCGGCTATAATACTCTATTTTTGCACTTTGACATGAATCTAATTCATCATCCTGTTTGCCTTTTCCCATTTGTTACTAGGGAGTGGGGTCGGCTCTCAATCTAACCTGTAGCGGCGAGCCACCAGAACTACACGAGCGACTGCTATCTGACCTCGCAACCCATATGGGACCAGTAACAGGGATGGTTAGATCAGGCGTCAGATTCTATCAGGCGTCTGACTACCCGTAACGATTGCCATAGATGTTCTCATGACAACCGAGACCGACGCTTAACGTGCTCTCCGAGGCACGGAGCGATGGCATCGAAAACTGCACATAACTTACTAGATAAGTCATTGGTGCAGGGCCGAGGATCGAACTCGGTGCCGTAAGATTGCGAAGCGCACATGCTACCGCTCGGCCACCATCGCTCTAACACATTAATCTAATTAAATCCATATAATATATAAGGTAACTACATCAGTTTATTACTACTCCAATGTCTTACAAAAATACACATGTAATGGAAACGATAATCTATCTCCGAATAACGTTAACTCATCTGATTTGATCTGATTAACAATATCATGACTGGCTGGTTTTATTACAGTAACCTATTGATATTTAATTAGTCAGACCGTACTGACAGCGACTTTTCATCATAGATATTCCGCTCTTTGAAGAAGTTGTGTACCTGCAAGTCGGTATTACAATTATGGGTACGTCAAATTTTGCCGCAGTTTAAGCTCTTAGAATTAGCAAGACTAGCAAGTTGAAATGACAAAGGGCAGGCCACATTCATCGCTCGCAGAACTGGCAACCGATGGGGAAGAAAGGTTCTCAAGTGGCGACCCCGAACCGGAAGACTCAGCGTAGGCCAGCCCCTCACTAGGTGGACCGACGATCCGGTGAAATCCGCAGGAAACTGATGGATGCAGGAGGCGAGCAGCCGTTCAAAGTGGCACTCCCTGGGGGAGGCCTATGTTCAGCAGTGGACGTCTTCAGACTGTTGATGATGAAGATGATGATGATGGAATTATAATAATATACTTGTTCTGCGTCTGGGTATTGTGGGGAAGTATTTCAAAATCAGCTCAGTAATTATTAGTTTATGAAACTACTAGTTACTATGTTTCACCCGCAGATAAAAATTATCCTAGCTATCTGAATTCCAAATTTCATCAAAATCGGTTTAGTAGTTACTGAGATAGCATTAGAAGGTAACAAACATTCACAATCAGAAGCTTTCGCATTTATATTATTATAAATATTAGTATCTCTAATAGGTACTCGTATCGTATGACATCTAATTGTTAGTTAAATAGATATATTTTGAAATTGTAAAAATGCTCGTAATCGAATCGAAAATCGTATGAAATCGATTCCTGAAAATGTATTTCTTTTTTATATTTTCAGGAAGCTTCGCATTTAGTTTACGTATAAAAAGCAATGAACTATAGACATTATGAAAAAACGATTGTCAATAACTAACAAACAACTGTAATAACCTAGAACCATAAATACATAACGAACTGGACTTCTGGTTTCCTTTAGCATTAAGTTCCGAAATGCAAAGGCATCATGGTCCATTAAGCGTCCAAAGTTATCCAGTCCCCACATTGAATTCAATTTTTATAGAACACAGTATAAAGAAAACTTCATAAAACGCGAACTTTGCTCTCACAAGGAAACTCGAAGTAATTTGCTTCAAAGTTTATTTCAGCGAAAATAAACAGGGCTATAGTTAAAGGATATACCTATACCTACGCATATTATTGTTCGTTATTACAGAGTAGTTTTCAGCACAAACGGTTTGCAATCCGTTTTTCTCGTATTTCCATTTGAATAACAGAAATCGCATAATTTGCTTCGAAGCTATAAAGTCCCGGATGCACTCAATCAAATCATAATTTTAAAAGCTATTTCGCTTTCATATTTTTTGCGAGCGTATAGTAAAAACTAGTTGACGGCAATTCGTTGTGTTAAGTGCAACCAGCTCTATTTATTTTATTATTCCGTGGTCACAGTAAAACATGATGGACATATTTAAGTTCTACGTTTGGGACACAGAAAATAATGTACCTAAACATAGGCAATATAGGGGTTCATAATCAGAATATTCACTTAACACTCGCGAAAATATAAATAAAAAAATTAATGTATTGAATTTGGACATGCCAAATATAACGTACTATGTTATAAGATGATGAATTATAAATAAATAATTAAATAAATTAACTATCCTCCAAAGCTGAAAAACTCTACTTGCTGAAAACATGCAAATAAAATTGTTAGTGAATAAATAAAGGCACCTAAGCATAATCAAAAATAGTTACAAACTTATCTAGTAACTTTTAAATAAAATAGGACTCCAGACTGCGATAGGAATCGCACTAAGCATTGTTCAAAGGGCGCGAACGGGCAGACTGTTACTTCGACCCGCAGCAGGGGTAACCTTGGTGCGACTCTATTGACACTACTTGAGTCTTGAACTGAGTTAAAGAGTTAAATGGGAGACACTATTTAAACTAAAGAAACAGATGTTTAACGTTAAGGTGGAACGTTACACTAGCGCGGGAAATTCAAATTTTCTTGCGTTCTTTTGCCAATAATAGATAGATAGATAAACTCTTTATTGACACCGAAGATAATAAAAAAAAAAAGAAAGGAAAACTTGCTTAATTACTAAACGTGATTACATGAAAACTAATTTTGCGGAAATAAACAATTTTCTTCTTAGTTTTTCAGTCTATTGCCATTTGTCGCTAAACCAATGATAAGTAGGTGATACTTTTAACTGTAATTTATTGATACATTATATTAATTTGCGCAAAATTAGTTTTCATGTAATCACGTTGAGTAATTTAGCTATTATTGGCAAAAGAGCGCAAGAAAATTTGAATTTCCCGCGCTAGTGTAACGTTCCATCTTAACGTTCTGTCTGTAGACGCCGACGAAAACATTTTGACACCGTAAATCAGCAAGAATGGTCGTCATTTTCCGTAGCGTCCACCAATGAGAATATAACCGCTTACGGTGAGCGTCCACCACTCCATTGAACGTGAACTTCCGTAAACACCTCTTTCTTCAGGAATCCCTGACATCCTGCAGTTAAAAGTTACACCAGTGCTGATGTAAGTTGTAACTTTTTTTTTTTATGTAATCGAATGACGTGACGAGCTAGTCTTTCACCTGGTGTTAAGCGACACGGCCGCCCACAACAGATTGCAATGTCACTCGGAACTCTAAATTAAAGTTTCGCGTAACACTGCGCACTGCGCACGTCATCCTGAGACATCTCACAGTCTAAAAAAAGTTTTCTAGAGTGTGAGATCAGTTCTTAAAGTCTCATTTGCCCAGTAATTTCACTAGCTACAATGCCCTTCAAACCGGAACACAGTAGTGCTTGCACACTACTGCTTGGCGGCAGAATAACTGGCAAAGCGGTGGTACCTACCTAGACGAACTTTGCAGAAAAGTCCGCAAGCCGAGACCAACCAAGAACCAAGACCGAAACTGCTGCTATTTCGAAAGCCTGAGCCGAAAGTATAGCCGTGCGATCGTATCTTAGCCGCTAAGACTCCGGTGGCGTTATTATAAATGATCATCACATTAGTAGAGGTATCTAGAATGGTGACGGCGATCCGTGGGTAGACCAATGATAAAACGTATAGATATTTAACTACTTACATTGGTAGATATGATGAGCCGATGACACGAGTGAAGTAGCGTCTGTGTCATACGCGTCCATTGTAGGAGGCACGCCTTCTGCCGTCGAGTCAGAAAGGTTGCCACCACACACAGAGGTCGCGCCGCCGTCGCTGCTTCCTGCAGGGAAGTCTAATGAAATTAGACGTTCATTTCAAACGTGCTGGGAATCTAGGATAGACATTCCATTAACGATGTGAGGGATTGAAATGATTGTACTTAAAAAACTTATGCGGGAACTGTCATTACAAAATAAGAAGGTTGATAAATATGATTTTCTTTGAAATGCTCATAAAATGGAAAATTAAGAATAATCAAAGATTAATATTCTTTAAATCATATATTCGTTAAGTTATACATTTACAAAAACTTTATAAAAAAATGGCAAATGCTAGAAAGCATAACTATTCAATAACATTTTCTAGCTTTCATCAAAAACATAAATGATAAAATTTTCTTTTTATACAGTTAAATTATTTTTGGTTTCCCTTTGTGATGTTTTTCTAGGTTGTATGGTTTTCTTGGATAACATTTTTTGACGTCCCTCAGGATTGCAGAAAGTAAATATTTTTGCTTAGTAATTATGGTTATTTAGTACTTAGCTAAATAAGTATGTTATTTCCGAAATGAGTAAAACGTTGTGTAGCGGAGAAATAATTATTTTGTGTTTTGTTTTTTCTGTCTAAAGAGTTTGAAATTGACAAAGACAAAACAAGTGAAAACACTGAGTAGCTATTCGACTGTTACAATGTGTTTATTAGTAAAAGAATCGACTGTGGCACTAAACTCACACATAAAGAGTCCCAGTGCCTACATTAGTTTATGTTATAGGCTCACCTCTAACACCGGAGTCGGCGCTGCAGCTGCCCCTGTCTCCGATGAGGCCGGATGGTCCCAGCCCCATCATAGGAGGCCCGATGCCGAGAGACGCGACGCTTTCACCTTCAGAAAGGCACCCGGCTGCTTGGAGCTGCCGTCTCGCCTGTGAGAATACGCACACACGTATAAATAATACATACCAGTAGACTAGAAGAGGTGTGCAGAGAGAACTAAAGTTTAAAAAATGCTAATAGATTTTGAATAACCTCAAATTATCCCCAGTCATCTGTCCGCTTTGCAGCTATACTATATAGAAGCTATTATAGAAACAATGAGTTTACTTGCAAATAAGCAAATAGGTTTTCTAATTTAAAAAATAAACTAAAACAAGTGTAGTGAAGTGTAGTGTAGTGTGTGAAGTGTAGTATCTATAATATATCACAGTATTTGTTTGTGTCGAAATAGGCACATAAATAAACAAATATGGAAAATAGAGACAGATAAACTCTACTTGTATTAAAACACCACACAAAAAAGTAAGAAAACAAAACTTCACAAAAGTGTAGCAATGATGATAGAATATAAAGAATAATTAAATTTCTTATGCATCAGATGCACATTTTTATTTCAGTAACCTTCGTTGTTGACTGTACCACAGTAAGTATACATACAGCAGAGCAGACATACACTGCAGGGCTGCAGCATAGTGCCTTAATATGTTGGTGCAATGAATATTGCACCAACCAAAATTCATTTATCCTCGATTAAGGTAAACATCTCCATGATCAAGAAATGCCCTATATGTTTGTACATGCAACAAACATGATTTGTAGTACCGATTCCAATTAATGGAGGGTCGGATATACGATTTCCAGTATTTGACAGTTTAGAAGATGAAGGTTTGGCGCTTGATGTGGGACTAAATTGAGATCCAGTTTATGCATAGAACCTTTTGGCCCTTGAAAAGCTTTTCCAGTTTGAAACTCAATTATAGCTACCCGCCAATGTATGTATCCTTCAGGATTACCTAGTGATGAATTATTCAGCTGAGCTTTGCCTATGGCTCAACGTAATCATAATTTGATTGGGTTCCCTGTGGGGCTGGATCGGTTAAGTTGTATTGCTGGATTTACAGACACGATTAAGAGTAGGTAGGTACGGTTCATACGCGTAACATTTCGGTAACTTACCATTACCTACAGTAAAGCCCATCAGGTATTATAAACTACATGTGTTCCGCGGCTTCACCCGATATTTACCCCGATAATTTTAAGTACCTTCTTCTTCTTTCATTTAAGGCGACGACGGGTAGACCAAACAAAGTGTTTTTTGGCACGTTTCCTGGCGTAATTAGAACATGTGAAACTTTGAATTGAATATATCATATACTCCATTTCATTAAGTCGTTTGTGATGACCGCAAATACAAGATTAATAAATATAGCTCTATAGAAAAAAATTGCAAACCTCGCTCAAAAAATTTGAATGTTTCCATTTTACTAAGCTTCTACTGAATATATTTTTACAAAAAATAAATTATTAGTCTTTGTCGTAAGCGCCACGCTGAAGTGCAGACTGAATTGATATTTAAGACTACGACGTTAAGGTTGATGTTTCTTTGAACGGATTTGGACCTGCTTATCTGGCTCTACCCGTCACCTTAAGAGCTAAACTCTTGTCTGTGGAGTTTCATCCATTCTTCACGATTTTCTGCGAGCCTTTTCAGCTCTTGATACGACATGACATTAGCCTTTTCTTTTAGTTGATCCACGAATGTTCTTCTCGGTCGTCCTCTTCCTCTCTTTCCTTCTACTTTTCCTTCCATGATGGTTTTTATGAATTCATCATGTCGTACTAAGTGGCCAAACATCTTTCTTCTTCTACCTACCTACAATTGCTGATGTTAGAGTGTAACCAGTCTGTGTGCAAAATTTCAAATTTGATATTGGTATATATCATAATGGATAATGGAAAATTGAATATGTCATGTATGTTCGGTACCTACGTAATTGTCTTTGAAATGAAATACTTCTTCTACTAAACAAAGGAAGGTTTTTTAGGAATTTTGCCTGCGTAGTGAATTAAATAGATTAGTTTGTAAATTGTAATCACTAGCAGGATTTGAACCCACCTTTATCCGCCCCTTTAGCTGAGACATGCTTTTCTAAAACTACAGTGACAAGACAAGTGATCTCAAGTCCAAAGCCCTGATCGTGATTCTTATTCTTCCTTTACTCAATAAATTAATCAGCCACAAAACATCTTCATCATTATGGTCATGTCATGCATACAATTTATTAAAAGCGTTCGAGAATCCATTGTATCCATTGTACCGCAGAAGTTTTTCTTCCGTGAAAGAAATCTGCTTTATAAACCATCAGACCCTGTAAGCCTTTCCACGTGAATAGCATTTTAAAAGAGTTTTTTAACCTATTTTATAAATTTCTACTGATACATAATAGTACCTTTACACCTTTCATCATCAACAGCCTGAAGACGTCCACTGCTGAACATAGGCCTCCCCCAGAGAGTGCCACTTTGAGCGGCTGCTCGCTCTCCTCACGGCTTTCATCAGATCGTCGGTCCACCGAGCGGGGGGCCGGCCTACGCTGCGTCTTCCAGTTCATGGTCGCCACTCGAGAACCTTCCTTCCCCGTCGGTTGTCAGTTCTACGAGCAATGTGGCCTGTCCATTGCTATTCCAACTTGCTTTTTCTTAGAGCTATATCGGTCATTTCAGCTCTCCTGCGGATGTCCTCGCTCCGGAGCTTATTTCGCAGGGAAACACCGAGCATAGCTCTCTCCATAGCTCGTTGCGCAACTTTGAGCTTACTAATGACTAATATTTTTCACCGTTAGTTTCAGAATATAACCAAATAATCGTTTTTTCTTTAATAGGTAAGTAATCTAATCTTTAGTGTCAACGATCCAAACCAATATCATGAAACATTCTTGTCACAAAGCGAGCTAACCCCAAATGTTATTCTAGTTTTAGACGGTGCCATCAAACACAATGGACTATGATGGAATACTGAATCACATTCAGTCCAAACATCATAATCTATTTCTCACAGGACAATCCGTCCTACTGTGGTATCACATGTAAAATTCACGTGACCACGGAAGCCGTTCCCATTACAGCCGGTAACGTGTCGGAAGCCGCCATCTGCCCAGTTTCATGGCTCAATTAATTTCGATTGGTGATTTAATTTGCACAGGGTTTGACCTCTTGAATCGGTCGTTTCAACAAGCCTGTTTAATGAGACCAAACGGCCGCGGTTGCGGCCCGCAATGATACGGATTAAAAATATATTATTTGCAAGTGATGAAAATAATAAATATCCATAAAAGATTTGAAATAATGTAATTAAACATGATATAGACCTGCTGTACAATAATAATGATGAACAATCTACAGAATACAATTCTTCAGTTCTATTGTCCATACATTTTAAATTTTTTTCAACGAAACTCTACGCCTAGCTATTTACATCTAGACATTGATTTGTTAATTTATTTCAATAAAACTTGAGATCGGAAGTATCGCTTCTTGACAGTAGTAAGGACAATTTTATTACAGTTGACTGGATTTTGGTACAATAATATGTAAGTACTTGTCTCCTAATAATCTCTCCCTGTAGTTGTTGTTCAATATATTCACGAGCTATGGAGAGAGCTATGCACGGTGTTTCCCTACGGGATAAGATCCGCAGGACTAAAGTGACCAATATAGCTCTTAGAATTAGCAAGTTGAAATGGGAATAGGCAGGCCACATCGCTCGTAGTACTGACAATCGATGGGTAAGAAAGGTTCTCGAGTGGTGACCACGAACCGGAAGACGCAGCGTAGGCCCGCCTCGCCCCCTACTAGGTGGACCGACAAAACTGCGGGGATCCGATGGATGCAAGAGGCAAGCAGCCGCTCAACGAGGCGCTCTGTGAAAGAGGCCTATGTTCAGCAGTGGACGTCTTTAGGCTGTTGATGATGATGATGATGATGATATTCACGTGAAAAACATTGCTCATTAGTTCGCAATTCAAGCGAAAGAAGCAATTTGAAATTGTAATTAACACACAGCATTAATGATTGATAGGCTCAGCTGGGCGGCATCAAGTTGGTCATTCATCATCCTGTCGATAGCTATAAATACATATATACAGGTTTGCTATGTTTTATGTTTTCGAAATACTTCATCAGCAACACGCTGTAATAGGGAAATGTTCGCTTTTGCGTTGATCGATCGAGGAAAACGAAGATTTGCATAAAAGAACCGTGATGGTGAATCTATTAACGTCCTGAGATTAAATATTTAATATCTATTGTTTTATGACTTAATTCACTGTACAAGTTTGGTTTAGGCAGTTGAGAGTCACCATATTTAGCATATACATATTTCAGCAGAATAATAGTTAAATACGCATACTCAATCTACCTTACGTGTGATAAAAATGTTTAGCTGAATTTTTACGCATCATTGGTTGGTCTAGGACCTGAAACCTTTTAATGCCTTCTTTAATCCGCGTTATACACATTGCTATACAAAAAAGTAAATTGAATTTCTGTTTTATGTTTATCAGTCCTTTCGTTCTCTTATAACGACTACGGCCTACCACAGCGCGGTAGGGCTCAGGGGTCTTACTGTCACCTAATAGCGCGATTCAACTATAGACCTAAAGTGAATCGCTACAATACGACTTGTACCGTAGCGATTCAATTTAGGTCCTCATAGACACCCATCCAAGTACAGACCGCAGCGAATGTTATCTAACTTTATGAAGTCGAGCTATGCCGTGAGCGCTACGTTATGCTTATGCATCGAGCGCTATGTAGAATTATGTAGTGTAGTGATGTGACAAAATACTTATGCGATGAAGATTATATTATGTGTAGAGATTTACCTCAAACAGCTGTTCTCGCGCATGCCTGAGCTGCGTGTCTCTGGCGCTGAGAGCGGCGGCGAGCTGCAGCGATCGCTCAGCTTCGTCCCGCGCGTGACGTAACAGCGCCGCACGCTCCCTCTCACGCTCCGCTCGCTCCGCTCCCAGCGCGGACGACGCACCACCTCTTGACCGCATCTACAAGGGAAACCGTCACACTAACGTCCTTTGCAAGAACGCACCATCTACGCGCTTCAGATTCAACTAAATATTAATATGCGCAATATCCATAACATTGCGCAATATTATGGAATACATTCGGAAAGAATTTGCTATGTACGTGCTCGTAGCGCGTATGGCATATACATTATACAGCGTGTTATTTAAAAAATGTCGAAACTTTTTATTCAAAGCCATAGGACGTTAACGAGCTCATTAAAACTACTGGGACAGTTCTCAAAGCATTCGTTAACTTAAGCGTTATTTTCTTAAGCGTTCACGTCAAAAAAGCTGAAACATAAATTTATTTTTTATACGCTCTAGACTCTAGATATTCAATGATACGGTAAAACGAATTTCATTCTAAAGTGAATCTCAATAGTGTTATTAGAAACAATGTCGTGAACGCAGCGAGAATTTGATGCCAAATCATGCGTTAATAGAGCAAAATCGAAGCTTAGTTCTCGTATTTGAGTTTCCAAATTAGTTCAGCAATGTACACTATGAATCCGTAGCATGAACTCGGGATCACGATTAAGTCCAATAGTACAGTACAATACCGTATATAGGTACATCGGTGTTAAGTAATCCTGCGCGCGTGATCTACACGACTAGAACGTGTTTGTTTTCCATTTGAATGTTTACTCGGTAAGTACAGAGTATGTCTTGAAACTGAAACGAGATGTTACCTGTTCGTAATTTCTGATAAAGTCTCGTAGTTCCTTCTCTTTGTCCTCGAGCGTCGCGTAAAGCTGTTTCATCTGGTTCAGTAAATCAAATTTCTCCGCTTTCAACCTCTTCTTGTCCGCTTTCAAAGCTGCAAGAAAAGGTCTATTTACCGCCTGTAAAATGAAATCGCTGTTTTATATTCAAAGCAACGTAGTTGTCGGTGTATAAAATATTGATGTTCGCAGCGATAGCGTCAACAAACATTTCAAAGTAGGTTTATGCAGTGTGTGTCAGCACAAATCTGAATAACGCGAACTCATCGCGGGCTATTCGAAAAGCTTTGAGCGCATGTTGCTCGCAGCGGAGGCTTGTGTCCTTTGTCGGCTCTATGCAGATCTCTCCATTCGGACATGTGTACTATTTGGAACGCTGATGTGATAGAAAGTGCATCGAGAATTGATCCGCATTTTGCTGTGAATATCGTCGCTTTTAAAATAGATGCCTCTTCAAGAACTCCATCCCAAAGCCGTTGTTGAAAAATTATATACAGCTCGCTTTGGCCCGCTTTACCCGCGTGGAACCAATTTCCGGGATAAAAGTATCCTAATATTAATTACAGGGTCAAAAGCACATAACAAAACATACATAAATAATACCATTAGGTTTATATAATACGTACAAACTTTTGCATTTATAATATTATTCGTATGATGGTGTTATCTATACATATAATAAAACTGTAACTGAACTAAATCAGTACATTGAATATTTTTTGAAAATATTGATTGCATTACATTTATTTATCGATATAGATATGGATATATTTTTTTTGAATTTTTTGTGTCTGTCCCTTTGCACACGCACCACGTTGTAACTACTGAACGGATTTTGCTGATATTTGGCATGGTTATAACTATTTTTTTAGAATAACATTTAGGATACTTTATGTATTCTAAAAGGGCCAAGTGCGGGTTGCACGAAGCAGTAAAGATCTAATTTTCATGCAAGAAATTTTGTATAAGTACAGTATGTTATTTTTTTTGTTCATACTCATCCTGTCGAAGGGAAGAAAGAACTCTTACGCATGAACCGGGTTAGGACGCAAAACTAATCACCCGTGGGAAGCCGGGGCGGGTAAACTAGTAGTATTAATATGATAGGATTAGGATATGACAATTGAGACGGTATATAATATTAAGTAATTGTTATTGAATACTGTAATACTGTTATTGTACACGTCTGCGCGTCCGATACAGAGATTATTGGCTCCAGTGGATGGAGTAAACGGTCTTTGATCGATATTAATTGAGAATGTTTGATGCTAATACCTCAACGTCTATCTACGGTGCTCTGTCAGCGTTTCCAAACCTAATTGTTAAAGCAATGTTGGATGTTTTAATATACTACTACCTTATAATAATAGAAGAAAAAAGAACGTTTCAATAACTACAAATAAAATAACTCTAAATTCACTAGGTATAGATAGTATCTAAATATTTAGTTCTGCAGAAACAAACTGAATTATTCTGAAGTACTTTTTACTTCATCCCTATATGTGATAAACTAGAGATAGATAGATAAGTCTTCTTTAAAAATGAATGCATATATAAGTAAAATTCATTTTTTTTTCTAGATACTTAAAAGCTTATTGGTGACGATAGCTTTGATGCTTCTAATTTATTCCCTTTAACTAGAGCAAAATTCTTTGGTATATTATAATGATACAATTCAAATTCAAACTATTTATTCATTATAGATTTTTTAATCAAACATATCTTAATGCAATCTAATCAACTTAAATAAGATATCCTTCAACAACTCCGCGGTGTAAAATCTTTGATTTTGGCAAACACCGCTATAATGATAATAAGACAACGGTTCTGAGAAGTCTTTGCTAATCACTAGAACTAGGCAGTTTGAATATCATTCGATATGTCTATACAGGTTTCAGTAGTTATACATTTTGCACTCGGTTAATCCTTCTGCTTATCAAGTATATAAACTTCACCTACTTATATGCGTGAGCGACATCACGTATGCCTCCAAAGTTAGTCAAGGTAATGGCATTAGCCAAAATACCAGGGAAGTTACCTACAGTTCCTGGCTTCTGAGGACGTGTTTCGTTTGCTGATTCTGCTCAAAGTTAGGGCAGGTACCGCTTGAATGTTATGAGTATAGTTTATCAAAAAGTCCAGATGGCAGGTGCCAGCCCTAATGGAGGGCTTGAAGTTTTTCTTCAGAAACTTTTAACAGCAATTCCTACAGAAGTTTTACCAGAAATGTTTATAATGTGTATTTTGTATACGTTGCCGTACCAGCCGAGCTCCCATGTTACAACGTACAAATCCAATTGCCTCGGGCGTGACCTCGCGGAAGTTCATCTTTCATAAAAAACGATACAAGAATTACAAAGAATATCTATTTTATATTTATTTATTTATTTATTACCATTTAACATAAAACATAACATGTTTCGTTTGCTATCTAGTGTCATCATCAACAGAAGACGTCCACTGCTGATCACAAGCCTCCCCCATAAAATGGGACTTTAGACGCTTATCATAGGGGGGTATTTTCCATAATCACCACGCTTGGCAGGCGGCTTGGTGCGATACCCAGTGTGACTCCATTAAAATACCGCGGAGTTACAATAGATAATCCAGTATCTTTTTGTATATAGAAAGTAGGTACCTATGTAATCATTTTGACTACTTTAGTCTGCCGACAAACAATATTTAAATGAATTAAAAATATTAAAATGCCGTGTTAGCTGGTTCAGTTAGGTATTATTATAGTTTGTTATTAGTCTCGCAACTTTAGTAATAATTAGTTTTCGAACTGTTATTAGCTTTTATCGTATTTGTTAGGTATAGGTACAATGGTATAATTAAGTCATGTTTAGTTTGGGTCAATTTATCCACCCAATAGTTGTTTCCAAACTTTCTAATAGTTCAACCCATCAATGGTTAAATGTTTATCCATGTTTATCCAAGTATATAATAATCTGTGCTTATTTCTTTTATTCATTGCCAACAACTGCAACATTATTTGTATTATTATTATCCTTTTTTTTATCACATAACCATTTGTAGTTTATCTTATTCTTTCAAGTGTTTTTATTGTTATTATTTTTTTTTTATACGTTTCTTGTGTATATTATATATGTAACTATATATTATAAATTTTATTTTGTGTTTGTTTTTATTATGGTCACCTGACAACTATACCTTACCCGTCGACCAAAGGGTTTAACTGAAAATCAGCGCCAGGTGTTGAGTACACCGGCATGAATGCTGAGTTAAGCCCTTTTCAACACCACTTTATCTATGTATATAATATCTACACTTCTTATTATTCTTCTCATAACTACTATTCTTACTTAATTGTGTATATTATACTTGTACTTATCTAATTTTTGTTTGTGTTGAATAAATATTTTTTCTTTCTTTTTCTTTCTTTTCTTTCAATCGAATATTTAAAGCGTCTAATGACATGATTGGACAATACCAACGCCAAGCAATGAAGGTAGATGGAGTTCCAGGTAGATTTTATGGCAAATATGTATTGGAACTCTCAATATAATATAATATTTGCCGTGAAATCTACCTATATAAGAAGCGTAGAAGTCAGTAAGAACGCCTCTCATATCTCGGACGGCACTCAACAAATTGGCCACTTTCGCGGGATCTTCAGATTATTGTGTGAAGAAGCGAGCATAAGTTACAAATTGTGATTTAAGGTAATATTCCCTTTCCCGAGGGCTGGGGTGGGTTCTGAGGTCAGCCTTGTTGTAACAATTTTCGATATAACATACTTAATGCGTACAGTTGTGTTTTCGTGTTTGAATTGGTTACCCAATCGAAAGTCAACTCCGCGTAGAATCTTCTTGATGCTTTGCTTATTTTCCTTCTCAGCGTGCATTTGACATTTTTGTCACTCATCTCAACCACAGAATTCCCACTAGATCTCAACAGATATATGAAACAAAAGAGGTTTAGAAATATCTTCAGGGGCTGCATAATTTGTTTGAACTTAAAAAAACCTGTAATTTCCTTATTTGCATGTTAGGCAATAATAGAAGCTACAGAGCTTATTATTATGTTTAATTGAGTATTAACCCGTTTTGTGATTAAATTTTTGGGATCTACTAACGCCAAAATAAAAAAAGTACTTAACAAAATTTTTTTTTGTGAAAAAAAAACTTTAATTTTGAAAGTTGTAGAACAAAAGTTGTTTTTTTGAGTGATGTGGGTTACAGCATAAAAGGTCTTTGGTAAATTAAAATTAACCCTGGATATAGTTATCAACCGCAAACTTATCAAACTATAAAAAAAACATTACTTCAACCTAATTTTTGTTCGGACCCATGGACGTACGTCCATGTTTGGACCCGTTGTATAGTAAACAAATTATGTACACAGCCTACACAAATATTAACTCTTTGAGTACCCACAGTTGACAGCTTCTCTCGCCAGCAACAGTTCTTTCTCCAGTAGCTGAGGATCCAGTGGAGTTGAGTCGGCATCTTCTCCTTTGCTTCGTTCTATGAGTGCGGTTCCAGCTTCGCCTCGCTCAGCCGCAGCCACCAGGAGTCGGCGGACTCGGGTTAGTTCCGCCTTAGAATAAACAAGCAAGGGGGTCGTAAACTATTGATATTATTAGTCAAATTTTTAACTACTCGCAAGAGGTTCCTGGGTAGCCTATAAGCATACAGCCTTCCTATTAGAAAAAAGGACCTACTGTGAGTATTATGGAATGTTTACTTTTCGATACATTGAACGTTTAACTATCAGTTTTCAGGTTGTGTTGAACCACATTTTAGCAATAACACAGCTAATAGAAAAAATATCTCAAATATCAAAATATACCGATTTATTGATACAATTTCCGAACAATTCATAATCATACTAACCAAAATTTGATTTACTTCCGATCGGCATAATAACCATCCGGACTATCAAATAAATACTTCGGTATCCGGCACTCCCGAATGACCCATTAGGTCCCCACAGAAACCAATTTTATACGAACCTTAGTAATATTTAGGAGTATTTATTGAGGGCAGTAAAGTGAAACCAAGCGTAGACCTGACTCACTTACTAGATGTCGATAGAAAGTAATGAACTTGAGCATCTGACTTAGGAGGGTAGTAAAAATCCTCGAGTTTGATCGAGTGGAAAACGGTTGAGCGGCGATAAGTCTAGAACTTTGCGAAGTTTATCAAGTTAACTAGTTAATAGTGCGTTTAAGTTACTCCACAGAAAAAAATAATTGACGACCTCTGAGTGTTACTTGGTATAAAAACAAAAGACACCAGTACTGCAAATAGATTTATATCTTCAAACCACTTCACTTCTGTCTTTAGAGCAGTTTGAGCGCTGTACGAGAACTGTTATTTTTGTGGCGGTTTATTGTTCTCAATTTGAAGCTTTGACTGCAACGTTGAATGGTCAAAGATTTAAAGAAATAGTTTTATGAATACTCAATACCGTTTTTTTACTATATCCTTTAAAAAATTGGCTTATAAAAAGGTGGTATATTTGTCTAGACTATAAAAAGTCATTACTCCGAGACGGTCGGCTCCAGTCATGCAAAGTTGCAATCAAAGGTTATACGCTTGCTTAACCCCAACAATTCATAAAAACGTAAAAACATCTATGTCAATTTTGTTAACACGTTTGTTTTAATTTAAAGAGCCAAATTAACATGTAAAGCGTAATACAAACAAAATCTTTGGCTCTAATTAAACCCACATTAAAGGGTAAGGGTGGAGAAGTATTTCATGTTTATGTTCCATCTATCTATGTACCTACAGCATAGCTACTTATTACTAAGTACCTACCATTAGCTTTTTAAAGGATTCATTAACCCCTCCATGACGTAACTTTTCAGAAATTATTCAATTCTTATCTTATCTTCTAGATAAGCATGCTCCGTCATTGACCGCGTCGTCACTTACCATCAGGTGAGACCGTGGTCAAACGTTAGCCTAATATCGTTGATAAAAAAAAAACAACTAATTCATTACATAGTAAATTATAATATGGAAATTTACAGACCTTTTTCTAATCGTCATTACTTGTTTTTTTATATGGAACATATTTAATTATATAACTAACTACTCGTAAAAGTTACAACACACTAGAGCGTGGTCTGTGGCGCGATTTATACAGCAGCCCTAGATCACAAAGCAATTTATTAATACTGTCAGTTGACCTCCACTCCATAATAAATGTGTTACCTGGAGCCTCTCATTCTCCAACCGCAGCCTTCTGGCGAGCTGTGCCGCGCTGAGCATCCCTGGAGACGCCGGCACTTCCTCCTGCCGCGACCGATCCGATCGACCCCCCGGAGATGCCGCTTCTGCTACAACACAGAGTAGTTAATACCCCCCATTGACTTTCCCCATCAATGTGAATTTGTGGAGTCTTTGCCTAAAGTGATGGATTGAGTTTAGATTTTCGTATCTAGTTAAGAAAACGTCACATGGGGAAGTTCACAAATTCCCATGCCTTAACTACCTATTTGTGTTAACTAGTATAATTATTGTTGTCTATTTATTGGGTTTTAACCATTTGATGCATTTCTAGAGTACACATTACCAGGATACCAGAAATACTGAGGAATTTAGAGTTACATATCCCTTACATTTCCTTACATTAAACGCCCCGATAGAAAGAAACACGAAAAGAGGATGAAATGAACAAACGGGAAAATATCCCACAAAAGACAAATAATCGCTCAAACAAAATGCAAAGGCACGCCCATAAATTTATTTCAACTCGACTACCTAATTCACAATTTGTTTACTTTCCGGCATTGTCTCGTTAATAGCTTTACTTCGACAAAGTTTTGTCCTTGTTTAGCATTCAAGGGCTCACGTTAGGACCCTCATTATTAGCTGTCATGCTATAATATGAAAAGTTAAGCAAAGTACGGTGCCGCTAGTCGTATAAAACGGAATCGGTTATGGCAATGTAAGCGTATATAACGTGAAAGTTGTGCGAGTCACGAAAGCCGCGGCTGGCCGCCTGGTCCAGACAAATCGATTGCCGAATGTTACACGCATCAGGCGGCCGCAGGTGTGTGCGACTCCTGCTTTATTGTGCCATCCGCTTGAAGACGCATTGCCTTCGCCGCTGATATTACCGCCCTTGTATAACCCATAATTGTTGCCAGACACCCGTCAATTCTATGGAACGAATACAGAGAGAACCGGCCGGAAATTCAATATAGCATTATTAGCGAATAAATCTTGCTCGAAGTCAATGAGTCCCCGAAGAAACAATAAACTAAGTTACAAATGAGCTGACAGCAATTTGCTCGCGGCGTAATTCAGGTCCTATTATTGTGACTGGGGCAATAGTCATGGTAGATAAATTATGCGGTGGCAGACAATTGCGCTATGAGACTATTATTCCACTAGCTCTGATAGCTCAATGCGGTAAAGTATGGCTGGATTGTGTTCCGTTCTATGAATAAAATAGTAAGTATAGGCGTCCAAGAACTCTTGATGCGATCAATATATGAAAATCAATCTCTGTCTACCCCCTTGCCGTGCGTATGCACAAAAAACATAAGGCTGCGATTTGTTGCGCGAAGTAAATCTCATATAATTTCTATTGAGAGTTTCAACAAAAGCATGTGAGTATAGGTTGCGCGATATTTACAGGTACGTGTATAAACGTATAAATATACAAGTAAATGTTTTATTGAGGTTTCGTTCCGTAAAGGTAACTCTTTTTTCATGGTTTGTGTAGAAAATTATCATGATCACCGCTACATACTTAGTATGAATTTTGTACGTCGAGGTAGGTACCTACTTACGTATTTATTAGTATTTCTTATATATGAATTTAGTCTGGACGTGACTTTGATTCTAAATATTACGAATAAATATATAAGTCTTACGAGTATTTTATATCAAATACAATGTTTTCAAGCAATATGATCTGACTGCAACTATAAGCAGCAAATGGGCCTATTCCCTGCAGGCCCCTAGTTCATTAGCGGAGGATAGGTATTCTGCAGTAAAATTCGCAATGGTTATGTCATCTCAGTTGGAAAAAGGACGTGGCAGTAATAACACTGCAACATCAGTGCATTATTTCTTGCAGAGTCACCGGATTGCAGGTTCGTTAGTAGGTAACAGTCGAGCAAGGCATGTTTCACAAAGAGACTAATTAAATTAATCATTATTTTGTGGTAATATGAGCAAATATATCTACAGCTATGGTGAAACGTTTGTTTCTTTGTGTCGCTTTCTCACAGAAACGGGTGCAGAAATGCAAACATAATTTTTGCTTACACTATCGAGATCAACACCTCTAGTCTATAATAAAAGGTTTTTTTATTACTTGTTGTATCAGTAGTATACACTACTTATAATAGCTCAACTGCTGTTAAAACTCTGTCAGAAGTTGATGTATTGAAACTTCCAAACTAACTTCTGTGAAGCTCGCTTCATCAGTAAAACAAACATACCGCCCGACTAGTTACGAACTATTATCTCTCAGATTACAGACTCTTAAGACAAACGTAAACAGAACAACTTTACCTGCAGCCATTATACTAACATTTATTATGGCAAACATTTGTGTGGGAGAACCTTCAGTATATTCTTCATTATTTAAAAGGTCACAGGCTATTACGAGTATATGTATATCTAGATTCTATAAAACTACAATAAAGATTAGTTCACACCTGACATGCCTCCATCAAGAGTTGCCGTAATATCTGCTCTCGGTTCTGGGCCATCACTACTCCGTCCGGGTGACGTAGCATCTGGAAGAGGCACCTCCTCTTCAGAACTGTCATCTGGATCCAGAATATTTCTTTCACTAGTGTTACTGTTCCCTCCGGTGCCAATCTCGGCGTACGTGCCACTGTCACTGCCATTTTGATTCCATTTCACTGGGGATTCTAACTTACCGTTTGCCTGGTTCTCTTTGTTGTCGTCATCTGCAGGAAAAAGAGGTATATTAATCGAGATAGTGGTAGTCGTCTGTAGAGGATTGTTTTCATCGAGCGATACAAAGCCGACCTATCAGGTCATCAGAACGATCAAAGTGCATGGTTAATGAAAGTGGATTCAACCAGGCTTTATTCTTTTAAAGCGCAATCCATTCTATTAGTTATCCAAATACTGTCACGTCATTTGGCAGCAGTGGCAAAGGGCCAGGAATTTTTTCAATTCTGGTCACGCTATAGATGGATTTCCGATCGGATCGAAGGCCCTTTCGTAGAGTACGGCCCATTTATCTTCATTTAGGGAAATATTTTCCTATTTGGATGGCGTACCTGCTACTAAGGATCCAGTTATGCTCACATTCCTGAATAGCGTATGTGTATCGGAATATTATTGCCAGTTGAGGGATGATATAAATGTTAGGCATGTTTTATTACATAAGTCAATACTTACGATATAGAGTGCGCTACGATTTAGGGCATAATTTTTCTCTTCTATTCAGATCAAGTTAGGTAGGTATATGAATTTTATTATGAACTGACTGATGTGATTTTGATCTGTAGAACATATTTTGAGAAGCTTGCTTAAGATCACGGAGAAATTCGTATTGTTTTATCGATCTAGAGTTGTCACTGGTTTGTTTTCTCTAATCTGTGAGAGTCGTAAAGGATCCAACCATTTAACAACACTCAATCATATTCATAGGAAAAAATATCTAAAGCACCTACCTACATAAATTCTATAGTTAAAATATTTGTGAATAGCATGGTAAAACGGTACCTATGCAGAAAGGATTATCCTTCCCATTCCGTATTGCTAGCCTAGCCGTTCTGTTTAACGTCGCCTCCTTATCTCCATTCAAGGGCCCATTTCGAGGCTTGTCTAGTGTCCCGATGAGTAGACGACGCTCCGGTGGAACAGGTCGAGGTTCGAAGTCGGGTCGGTCGAGCACCGAGGTGGCCGGCGTGATGAGAGGGTCGGCCGGCTCAGGCTCAATGTCCTCGACCCTGGCTCCGACCGAGACCTGCTCGTCCACCATCTTCCGTAGTTTCGCCTGGTGTGATGTAAGAAAATTAAGGCGTAAAGTCACAGTAGCATTAACAATAATTTGCCATAAAAGTGCTACTGGCACTATCATAAGCACTCATGCATATATAAAATCATCGCAATAAGTTGGAAATCATAACTAAAGCAACAACTACTGGCGTGTAAACTTTAGAGGCAACATTACCACACTCTATCTTGAAAATGAAAAGGCGCTGAAACCTACATAAAATACGAACTAACAAGCTCATTAAAACTGGTTTCATGATAACAGCAGTGCTATTTTGGCCATCCGACGCTACCATATCTCTGGCCATTAATCTAAAGCTATACCTCCACCCATTTAGTTAATTCACCTGCCACCGTTTGATGTAATAGACGTTTAAGTCTGCTCGCTTAATAGCTGCGTTTTAGGGTTCGGACCGATTCCATAGCAACTTTGTAATTAATGGTATTACCTCCATTTAACTAAGCGACAAGCATTTACCAGATATCTATGGTGGTAACAGAAATTACAGTGGAAAATGCAGTTTCAAAGTGTTGTGAAGTAGGGCGAGCTCAAGCGTGCACGCGCGCTTGTCACGCTGCGGTATGTTGTCAAGAGTTAGTCCGTGAAGCGACAGCTTAGGCGTAAAGTCCGACAGCGTGCTAATCATGCATGCGAGAGGGTGCTCACCTGGGCGTCGCCTAGTATGCGGCGCACTAGCGCCATCAGGCCGCCGTGGCAGGCGCTGTCATGCTATCCCCCGCCCCCGCCGCGCCTCATGGTCCCCACTCGTGACACCTGCCGCACGTTCGTTACACTTCCTATTCACCTATAAACTTGCGATACAAATTGAAACTATTCCACTTTGTAACGCTCCCCTTCCGCTTTCGCGATAACACCGTGGAATGTGAGAGTCCCGTCGCGTCGCTTCTTGAAAACTGAAACAAAAGAAATTGAACCAGTTATTACATGACACGCAAACTTTGAGAGACTTCCGATACGAGTTATATATTGTTAAACGGGAAGAAATAAAATAGTTTTTTATGAATACTTATATATCAAATTATAAGTAGGTACCTAGGTACGTAAATTATAAAGCCTATTAATATCTGATAAAAAGGTCGACTAATATAAACATTTTCTTATAATAAATATTCGTTACCCATTGGTTTATGAATATTACTCTCATACCATGATATTCAATGTTTTCTTACAAAACATTATGTTCTGGGCGTTCATTGTGGAAAACAATGCCGCAACATATTTATCGACGATAAAAAATCCTCTATATAAGTCACGTTACTATGGCAGTGCCATTATATTCATGCATAAATAAAGGGTGAATAAATGTCGCTTAATTCAATAAAAATATTCAGTCAGTATGACAATGTCACTGCTGGAGGTATTTAAATAAATTAAAATTATCAACACATCCCTTCGTTATGTTGAAAAAATATTGTAGAAAACGCTTCACCTTGTATTTAAACTTCGCCTTTCCTATTTAATCGTCATAAGAATGCTTCTCTACGTAACCGCTTTGAATTGCCGCATGAACTAATTAACACGTCTCGAAAGAAAAATATTAAAGCTCTTAATTGCCTGCTAAGTAGTAACCGTAATAAAGATCCTTCGAAATTCTTGTGAAACTCATTATTCAGGGCGCCCGGGGCGACTCCGACCATACAAACGGATCTTGTCTTTGACTTCACGATATTTCCTATGCTTCTTTCTGTCGTCTTTCTGAAAGCGCTGCGGAATAAAAACGAAGGGTTCTCTCTCCACCGTTTGAAGAAAACTTTTGCAGAGTAAAAATACTGTTTATGTAATGTAGATGTAACAGCTGTTATCTAAAGCCAGCGCAATTAGTGAAATCGGATAGTTAAAACAAACGTGACCATAATTTTTTATGTGATCGGTCCTGTTATGCAAATATGGTAAACGAAGTTGGTCTTTTTAATTTAAGAGCTTTAATCCCGACGAACATTGAGCGAACGCTTTAAGGCGGTAATTTGTGAAGTGAGGCTCGTTGAGCCGCCAGCTCCAGTTATTGGCCACAAAATTGATTAAAATTCCAGCTGCGTAAGGGAGTCTCATCTACTTTTTTATTAGATTGCGTTGCCTGAAGACCATTTCGCTTCAGTGAGTTTCTGGTTTCGTCTCTTTCCGTTTGATTTTACCGAGTGCCTAACAAGTTTGTATTGGTTGAGAGAGGTCAATCAATGAATTGAAACTGTGTTTAATCAAATTCGAAAGGTAGGGTAGATAGAGTTGGTAGATATTCCGATTCCAAAGCAAAGCCTATGTTTCTTATTGTATAATAAGCGTGGGTCTCTGCCGCTGCCATCCTTGGAACTCACTACCTACATAAATTACGATGAGAGTTACTGAACTAAATTTAGTTGTCATGAGGCGACTCATGAGCAGTATTTTAAAATTAAATTACTGTCAGCAAAGGTAACCTTAGAGAGAAGCTATCTTTATACCTACGTATGAAAACCACTAAGTAAGCATCTACCTTAACATTTTGCCCCCTGTGACGCCTATACAAACTTGAATCAATTGCGGGACCTTTAATTTAGATTAAACCACCCTCTGACCTCGTAAGTGTTTACACTGTCGACGACACGTCACGAATGCGGTGTACATCAAAGTAATTGCGCAGTTTCATTAAAAATCCCAGCACAGCATCTTTCAAGAAACACAAAACGGTCTCAAGGTTTGTATAGAGTTAGTACTGTACCTACTCTTGTTTAATTTAAAAGTTTTTTTTCTCAAGCCATTGTTTGCAGAATTTTTGGATGTATAGTCACAGTAAGTTTTGAGCCAACTATGAGATTTACTTATTTGATTTATTTGCATTTTAGCTAATGCGCAGGTCATGCATTGCAAGGCCCCCAATGCAACATTTTTGCTGGACGCTAATACAATCAATGCATGCATCAAATCACACAACTCAAAAACTTGCAAGAATGACAGAGCTGTGCTGCAAAAACCCTGCCCGGTAACAGACCAACATCAACACTAACCCGTTCAAAAACGCTGAACACAACACAACACACACACAACATGTGTGTGAACATGTTAGGTATACGTACGTGCGTAACATTTTAACGATGACACCAATAAAGCACATTGGTACCTAATCAACTGCGTCAAAGAGTAAGCTACGCTAAGAAACTAGCAAGGAACATAAATAACCAAACATATACCTAATTCATGATAATATATAGAGAGGCTAGACACATACAGATGTATAAGAGAAACCTCTAGACAAAGTTAGAAATAGGTGTTATCAATACTTTGATGTTAGAAAGAGAAGAAAGAAAGAAAAGGATAGCAATAAGTAAGCTGCGATTGGCTGAAAGGGTTAGCTTATATCAAACAATTTTAATTTTTATGCAAGTAGTACCAAAAAATGTTAAAAATCTTGAGGGGATCCTCCCGGAATAGTAAAATAATAAAATATTTGAATTTTGTAATGATCCCTTAGTGGTGAAACCGGAAAGAAAAATTAATTGTTAAACATTTTTGATCCCTCAAGGGATCGTTTCAGGGGCTCAAACTGGAAAAGACCATATGATCAATTCTATTTATTTTAAAATAAGTTGACATTATCCACGTAAATCTTCAACTTTATTCCAATAAGGGCAAGTTTCTATAACTATCAAATTCAATTAATTAAGTGTTTAACTTCAGCACTTCTAATTTACGAGCAGCCCAATAGTTTCAGTTTCACATCCGTTATTCATACAAAACTTTTGTACACTTCGCTGCAATAGTTAGAAAGTTTATGCAACTGATAAAAAGCTAGCTAGCTCAAAGTTTTCTCTTTCATTCTCTTTCTCTTGCTCTCTTTTTTCAAGCTTCCCGCGTTTCTTTTTTGCTCTTAATGGTCATTATTTCAATTTTGCCTTACTGCTTGCTAACGTATACTTATACAGTACCTGTAAACCGAAGCTCTAAGCTACTGATATCCTTCAATGGAAGGGTTGTCTGGAAGAGATCGCTCTAAGCGATAAGACCGCCTATTGTACTAGTATAAGTTAATCAAGTTTTTTCTATTTGTAAATTTTGTTATTTTACGGTATACAATAAAGAGTTGATCTATCTATCTAATAATATGAACCACACTTGCTTAAAGAAGGCATTTTATATTTTATTTTTGATTTAGATTTTTTAACTTTTGTTTTAACTATCCCGTGAATTGGTTAGATAACTGGGTCGATCAAGCTTTCTGTTTATTATATCGTTTGTTTGTTTTTCTCTTATAATTTTCTGATAATTAACCAGCACTACTGTGTTCCGGTTTGAAGGGCATTGTAGCTAGTGAAATTACTGGGCAAATGAGACTTTATGATCTGATCACTCAGTCTAGTAATCTTGTTACTAGACTGTGTGATGTCTCAGGATGACGTGCGCAGTGCAGTGTCACGCAAAACCTTATTGTTTTAAAGTTCCGAGTGACACTGCAACTGTTATCGGCGGCCGTGTTGCTTAACATCAGGTGAACGACTAGCTCGTCACGTCATTCAATCGCATAAAAAAATTAAATTTAGTTTAACAGAAAATAGCATCATTTGTTATTCCATATGCATAATAAAAGATACCTTTATAGACCACCACGGATGGTCGCACTCTTTAAAGTAGTTATTATGTCAAGCAGGGCATTTATGTGGTAGACTGTACTCCCGGTCATAATTCACGTGAACTCCTCTGCGCTCGTTATTACAGCCTTTGAATACTTCATGTTTTAATTAAAACTGAGTCACAATCACAAGGATTTTATATTAATACGTTGCGGAATATTAAAGATGGCGGTACGTAATGAAATAACTTGATTATAGTGTCGCTTAGGATCAAGCTAGAAAATCTAATAACGTTGTATTAGACTGGATTAGATTAAATTTTATGTCGGTACTTTCTTATAAATGATGAAATTGTAACAAAATTAAGCCAAGTAAAAGATAATCAAGTAGGTAAAAATGAAATGTTTTTTGTGAGCTGCAGACATTTTTTTTGTTAATTTTTTTTACGTAGTTTTTCGCCAGTGCCTATAAGTTTTTTGTGCTTTGATTAAAAGAAAATATAATCACGACTTATTTGAGACTGACACCTTTGCTAGTTGATTCAGTGAAGTAGTGCAAACCTATTTGAATTTTTAACCATATTAATAACACAATAGGGCTGGAAATAGAATGGTGGCTCGTTTGTATGAGAACCTTTGTCTGCCGCTAAAATCATTACCTAATGTAAAATGAAGTTAGCTCAACGCGAATAATTTATCAACAATGTTTTACGTAATTATGTTTATGCAAATTAGCATATACCTACTTATGATTATTATAGCAGTATCGCCTGCTAACCATGATCAACAGATTAATTTTTCGTACACGTGATTCAAATTAATAATTACATTTATACTTGCTCTGCATTAAATGATAAAGACAGACATCCTGTGTAGTGCGGTGGTTGAACAGGTCAGCTCACAACCTGGAAGCGGCAGGTTCGATTCAGGCGACCGGACAAGTAGGCATTAATTTTTAAATATACAAATTGCGATCTAGCGATGGTAGCCGAGCGATAGAATGTGCGCTTCACAATCTTACGGCACCGGGTTCGATCCTCGGCGGTACACCAATGAGTTACTTATCTAGTAAGTTATGTGCAGTTTTCGATGCCATCGCTCCGTGCCTCGGAGAGCACGTTAAACCGTCGGTCCCGGTTGTCATAAGAACATCTATGGTAATCGTTAGGTCAGACGCCTGATAGAATCTGACGCCTGATCTAACCATCCCTGTTACTGGTTCCTTATGGGTTGCGAGGTCAAGTGGCAGTCGCTCGTGTGATTCTGGTAGCTTGCCGCTACAGGTTAGGTTGGGACCCTAATAACATATAGAAAAAGGCAAAGAGGATGATGATGATGACAAATTGGAATCACAAGCGGGATTAGAACCCCGCATCCATCCGTCCCTAAGCCGGTACAGCTACCGTGACAAGTGATCTCATGTCCAATCCTTCATTTTTTACAACCCAACTTACGGGGTTGCCGGTTAGTAGCGTCATCTATTGATTGGTTCTTGAGACCACCACCACCGACAGCATGGTGAAGTATTGCATATTATCTCTGCCTATTTATACAATTCATTTATATAAGTCACTATAAAATCATACTATAAATACTAGTCTAAAAGTTAGTAGGTATAACATATAAATTAGGGCGCAGGTGACAAGAATCATCCAGCTACTACGGGGCCGCTATTTACGAGTAAACTTGTGAGTCTCCACCGTCTATATATTTACAGCTGTTCAATTTACAGTGTGTCTAGCCCAAGTTTAATCCTTTGAAGACGACGATTATTATTAATGATATAAATTAATGCAAGCGAGAGTAATTTAGATACACTCGAGACTTGGAGATTTCAAATGGTATAGCCTCTCTAGGAATATGATAAATTAATAAATACATTTTCATACAAAGCCCAAACTAAGCAAAGCTTGTACTATGGCAACCAGTTAACAGTGAGAATAATTAGATGCTTTATATCTGTGAATACAAACTTATAATACATTAGGTATAACACCTAGACAGAACAAACATCTTGTTCGTCACACAAATGTTTGTCTTAGGTGGGATTTGAGTTCACAACCCACGGTTCAGAAGGTAGAGCCAATTGAGCTATCAGCTAGTATTCAACATTCAAATGCGGGCAAGCCCACATTCCATAAAAAAAGTATTTCGGCCGCCACTCTCTATTTGAATTAATAGGTCTATACTTGCTTCATGAGTATACGATGTATTTTTTCTAGTTTCAGCCTACTCTATTGAGCTGTTGTAAATTTTTGTCTAATTGTCATAAGATAATAAATATAAAGTATAATAAAATAACACTGCTGTTCCTTCGTCCAATATTGGAACACTTTTGGATAATTCAAGTTTTTCTATTGCAGTGGGCCTACGTCTGGGCATCTCCAGGACAGAACCGCATCTCTGTCACTGTGGGGGTGAGGTGGACCGTTTGGGCCACCATGGCCTATCTTGCCGCCGCAGTGCGGGACGTCTGTCGCGCCATGCCGCTTTAAATGACGTCATTCGTCGGGCCCTTGCCACCGTCAACGTGCCGGCTATCTTAGAGCCGAACGGTATTTCACGTGACGATGGTAAGAGGCCTGACGGCATGACGTTAATTCCGTGGTGTCGTGGAAGGCCGCTAGTGTGGGATGCTACCTGCGTTGACACACTGGCGCCTTCCCACATTAACAACTCAGCTCGGGCGGCATGCGCAGCGGCAGAAGCTGCAGAAAACCTCAAACGGAGGAAATATGAATCCCTAGGTGAGGGTTACATATTTGTTCCGTTTGGGGTTGAGACAATGGGTCCCTGGGGCCCACAGGCACGACTTCTAGTCAGGGAGCTGTCCAGACGTTTAGTCGAGCTGACGCGTGACCAAAGGGCTGGCACATACCTCGGCCAACGAATTAGCCTGGCAATTCAACGAGGGAATGTCGCCAGCTTTTTGGGCACGCTACCCGCAGATAGTGACCTAAATTCTGTTTTTTATTTATAACTTTTTATTACTCACTTATTTTGTTTTCTTAGGCTTAGTGTACATAGATATACGTAGTATAATTTTGAATAGTGCATTAGATGGCTAATTTAATTATCTAATTTAATTTAAGTATCTTCCATGAGTAAATAAAAATAACACTAAAATCAAAAAAATCAAACCATAGATAAAATTGTATAAGAGAAAGATTTATTTACGTTTGAGAATCTGTATATATGAGATCTTTATGCGAATAAAGGACAAATTACTTTATTACATTTGCAAAAACTGACGTCATACCAAACTAAAGCTAAGCTAATCCTTTGACCGGTCGTAGCCACTGCCACAGTCTTTGCCCAGGATTTGGACTGTCTGTGGTCTGAAGCTTTACGTTCGGTCAAACTAGTAGGTATTCTGTGTAACCGCAAGCTCCGCTCTGGAAATAAGCGATTATGCAACTTGATTGAAACTGACCATTGTTCAAAGTATGGATATTACAGATTCATGATCAAAATTTAATATGAAGGAGAGAATTTTGTATGCCTATAAGCCAGTACTAGCCTGGAAACTATTGATATTTATGATTTTTATAGCAGTATCGCCTGCTCTGCGTAATCTACATATTAATTTGTAAAGGAAACATTTTTGAATGTCCCGCTAGTGATTCAAACATTTTTCCATTACAAATTAATCTGTGGAAACTATTGAGTTTTATTTATGAGCTCCAGAAAATAAACTGTTTTATCATTCATCAAAACCACGCAAATAGGGCAACCACGCATGTCTGTTATTTTATTCCAGGATCTAAAGTATAAAGGTATTTATTTTTAAACAAAATTGAACGTTAGAAAACATAATATAACCGAGATTGTAAAATGTAGATTATTGAAGCCGACATGTAAATTATCCTATATTTTTGTATAGTATGTTTCAAATCCCCAGAGAAACTCGTGCATTGCTGCCTCGGTATTATGTTAGCCCTGAAAAAAGCGACAATATCGCTTTCCACAGAATTATGCATCGCTTCACTGTCGTTTACGCGCTCTACCGCATTTCGTGGTACAAGGAAGTGTGCGAGACAAGTTCAATCAGTGGCGCTAAACCTGTTTTGACATGTTCCAATGTCGAGTTTCTCAGAGGATTTGAAAATATAAAGTGACCCGCCAAAAAAATAGGTTGAGAGTTGCTGCGGTCCGCTCAAAGGTTAATGTACGAGTTTCTCAAGGGATTTGAAACATACTATAGTATAGGTACTCGAGTTACATGTATAAAACGTCTAATATTCATGGCTCCAGTGGGTATAGTTAATTACAACTTTCCTTTGATGTTTTACAATAGAAAGATTCAAAGGAAAACTTCTGACAGTTTGACGTTACAATTTATAAAGAACAGTAACGACCCGGTTGTACGTCTGAAATAATGCGCTGCTCGTAGACACACGTCAGCGAAAAGTAGCTACAAGTTTCGTAGCTGCAAGCTACGAACTACGAACTACGTTCTACAAGCTACGGTGAACGTAATGGCTGGGAATTGATAAATGTAAACAGTATCATATCTTACTAGATTTCTAATAATCGACCGCATTTGTTTATTTAATGTGTTTTATGCCAGTTAAACAACTCTAAAGTGACCACAATATTCTTTAAAAGAATTATATTGACAAGTGGGCATGGAAATGTCAACAGTTATGTCAATCATGATGTGTACACATGTTTTGGGATATAATCTAGCTCAAAATGTATGTATTTTTTTTTCTTTCTGCTTGTTCTTTCATTTGGTTATATTCTGTATTGTGTGCCAAATAAAATAAATAAATAAATAAATGATTGCTACTTTAAAATCATTGTCATTTCATCATATGATTTATTTTAGTCACTGTGATTTCACCTGTGATTTTTCATATGCCATGCGAATTTATGACCAATGGTGATTGGCGGTGCTTTATGAAATAGAACAGAGATGTGATTTAGGAGCAATCTAGCGAAATTGCGACCTGCTACAAATGGTTACTAAGAAATCTAACGCTACTCTCTAAATCAAAGTTTATCGCTACGGCACAGGCATTCAGTGTTTATAAAATTATACTCTACAGGTCTCAGTTTGCTTACTAAAGCATAAACAAAACTATATGTTTTGATACTTTTGATATTCACCGCTGATTTGCTACTCTCGTACTATGAAATCCGAAGCCACGATTCATTAAATGTGATTATCAATCACACTGTGATTTGTAGCAGAGTGTTTGATAAAAAGTATCAGAGTGATTTACGAAAAATAAAATCATATGATTTTTCACCTGCTCCTTATGAAATGACCCATGCCTACTGACAAGTAATTATTGGATGAGAGCGATGGTGGCCGAGCGGTAGCATGTGCGCTTCGCAATCTTACGGCACCGGGTTCGATCCTCGGCTCTGCACCAATGACTTATCTAGTAAGTTATGTGCAGTTTTCGATGCCATCGCTCCGTGCCTCGAAGAGCACGTTAAGCCGTCGGTCCCGGTTGCATGTCATAAGAACATCTATGGCAATCGTTACGGGTAGTCAAAACCCTGATAGACTCTGACGCCTGGTCTAACCATCCTTGTTACTGATCTCTTATGGGTTGCGAGGTCAGATGGCAGTCGCTCGTGTAATTCTGATAGCTCGCCGCTACAGGTTAGTTTGGGAGCCGACCCCAATAACAAATGGGAAAAGGCAAAGAGGATGACAAGTAATTAGATGACATATTTTTTGCAGCTATTTTGATTTCTAAGTCGATTTATAAATGACGGAGTTCTGGGTGACAAACATAAAAAACACCCTAATTGAAAAACTCCCCCGTTTTTGAAGTTGTTAGAAAACAAAAATAATTAATAATTAGCGTCAGAGATATTAGAGGGCAAACTATATAATAGCTTAGTTTTTCTTTTATTTCTAAGTGCGTATTTGTGCTTTTTTTTATCTGTAAGAGGCTTGTATTGACCAATGTCTTTATGGTAAATGATGACGCGGTCAAGAATAGTGCATACTTGTCTAAAAGATACCGTTATCTCATGCCTTGAAAAAAATCTCAGATTATATTTTTCAGGAAACAACGACGCTGGTAAGGTGTTTCAGTATTTTGTCGTCCACGTCATAAATTTTGAAGCAAATTCAGTATAGTTGTGATACTGGTACTCATGCATCCACGAACTACAAGTTGGTGTTTCTGTACAAACTCACTAACTAGATAGAGGCTGAACTTCTGCTTTAGTTAAATATACATATAATGAATGACTACCCTCACAAAATTTCAAGTTTCAAATGAGTAACCATAAAGTGTTCTTGCAGCATGTCATTTACATTTCGTGTAGGCTCTATAGTACTTTTCTTTCTAAAACAGTACCTAAAACAACTCTTTTTTTTGAAAACCAGTTGATTACAATACGAACTTATGTAACACATAATAAAAAGGATGTTAGAAAAATGTGTTGTGACTTGATGGTGATGGTGATGATGATTATGATGATTGTAGATAAAAAAAAATGTGTTGTGATGTGATGGTTGTCGTGTGTATTGTTGTTGTGATGGTGATGGTTGTTGTGATGATTGTTGTGTGTTATGATGTTGTGGCTTATCCGAACCGGTAAACGACCTGTAGAAACAATTTCACGTCGTATTTCTAATGCAAATGAGTCTTTAAAAGATTACGTCGACTTAACAAAACTAAACTAAACCACTTTGAATAATGGTCTGAATAAAAATCACTTCAAGCTCCCCTTTATAATCCTCAATACAATATATATGACCGTGACTGTTCCGTCATGGAATAAAACAATTAAGTATTTTGACAAAGTAAAAAAAATACAATAGGACGTTCGTAAATAAGAGTATTAATAATTGAGAGCGTTGATAATCATCATCATCATCATCATCAACAGCCTGAAGACGTCTACTGCCTCCCCCACAGAGCACCACTTTGACCGGCTGCTTGCCTCCTGCATCCATCGGCTCCCCGCGGTTTTCACCAACGGGCTGGCCTACGCTATGTCTTCCGATTCGTGGTCGCCACTCGAGAACAATTCTTCCCAAGCAGTTGTCAGTTCTACGAGCGATGTGGTCTGCCCATTGCCATTTCAACTTGCTAATTCTAAGGGCTATATCGGTCACTTAAGTCCTCCTGCGGACCTCCTCGTTTCGGATCTATATTAAGTTGATAATCACTATGATTCTATATAATTATCCTATATATAGAATAATTCCATTACTGACAGTTTTTATATTTTACACAATATTAAAATTGTTAGTTTGTTTGAAAAACGACTTTACCAATTTGGATAAAATTTTCATACATATTTTTAGCACGACCCAATTTTATTGATTTGTTGTACTATTTAAATTGATTCAGATTATGTTTTTTTTTCATAGATGGTATATAACATTAATTAAGTAAGAGCACGCTCATTATGGACCCCGTCGGGCGTAGAACATTTAAAGAGAAGAGGGCGAGGGTGGAAGAGGGAGGAGAGAAGAGAGGAGAACGACCTCATAAAATAATCAAAATGTAGGTAAAACATATTTTGCTTCATAAAAAAATCAGCTTGATTATCAATCGTATATTTTTAATTATAATTATTAATTGATTTAATGTCAATGGTAAATATTAAAAATGTTTACCTACTATTAGATGTCATACATATTAATTCTCAATTATTAATATTAAATCAATTTTTTTATTGCCTTATAGCTTGTATCGCATGCTAGTCATGCTATAATATATTATTTCATCACAGTTGCTCATAAAGTGGCTCTTCTGCCACCGCTTTTAGAACCAAAATCCAACAAACTTCACACCACACACGTTATAATATGATAACCCGATTCAGGTTTGTATCTTAGTGCAAGTTATACATTTTCGTCGTTTTGTTTCAGTTCCAATTTTCATTTCGTTTCGTTTTGGTCGATGATGATTTTGTTCACGCCATCAACACGGTTTTCAAGATAAGAAGCCTGCACGACAATTTTCACAAACTAACAATACAACTCTGTTTTTTTCTGGCAACTGTGATGAAAAACGTTGTATGACATGCGTGTGCATTGATCATTAGACTTGTATCATAATGTACTATTGTAGGCCCTTCTCAAGTCTCAGGTACTATAATTGAAATGTCAAGTAGGATTTCCGCACGATTTAATAAGCGGCTCCTTTCATGTTATCCCCATACTTACATGACACACAAACAACGAGGTTGTGCGTGCTTTTCTCTCATTAAAAGATAAGTACGGAGAAAAACATAAGGACGTACGAGAAACTCAAGAAATGTAAGGTAAAAATAAAGCCAGGAGTGTAGGCAGCCCATTGAGACGATTGCTCAATCTTTGTTTTTCTTCACGCACGCATAAATAATAACTCCTTGTACGAAAAGAGAAAAAAAGTTTGCCCGAGACGTCATATGCCCATTTTAGAATTTAAAAAACTAATATGCATTTTTAAATAGAATTTATTTATAGTTACAGGTACTTTAAAGACTTTTAAAACTAATAGATATTTTTAACTGTTTTAATATTGAGGTCTTAAACGAGTAAACTGAGACGTATGCATACTATAAATATAATTTTATGTAGTTTTGCAAGAACTAACGTCACAATAATTTTATATTCCACAAAATAATTGTAGTCTGCACCTTCTTCAACACGTCGTATTAGCTAAATCCGCCATTATCAATTTACAGTTCAAAATTGGGTTAATAATTTTACAAGGGATGTTCCGTATAAGTTGAACAGTTAACGAGGGCTGAAATCACGATAATTATCGAAGTTATATAATGGAGAACTAACTTACGACATTAACGAACTTTTTGATACATTAATCCGCTTAAGTCAACCCATGCGGTGCGTGGAACGGTATATTGAATAGATAAAATCAGGTGGTGAAATATTAGGCGGTATCGAAATGGAGCTAACGAAATATGAGCAGACTGAGAAGATATAATTGTGTTGGTTTTTTATATCTGAATGATTTAAAAAGACTAAAAAATGGTTTTGGTTTCTTTTTAAAGCGGTGCTGGTGGTCCAATATGCACTAGCTATTCAAAAGAATTTTTAAATTGATAGCAAAATAACGACAGTGGATTCCTGTCATAGCTACTGAATAGCTCTAAAACATGAGTGAGTTACTGATGAGTGCGATACCATTCATTGAATATGACCCGTTCGGTCACGATAGACACATTCCTAATGAGTTCACTATTATATACCCAAACAACAAAAGTCCATGCCATTATAGAACATGCAAAGTCACTTCAAATTAAATATTATCACGTATCATAGGTATACATTTTCATGTCATTCATGCATGTGTCGCACGAAACTTACCAGCTATTACTAAAAAATAATTGATTATTGTAATTAACACCTCAACATCTTTTTATTCTTCTTTCTTGAATTTACATAGTAGTATACGTATCGTAATAAAACAAAAGCTAAGAGACTGATCGTTTTTCCATTGGTTTTTCTTACTCAACGCGTCTGCTCGCTCTCGTCCAATCACGCGCCAGTCAGTGTTACCAAAAGAAAAAAATTAAATTCACCCAACTTAATCTTCAAAAATTGGAACATATTAATAAATTCACTACATTATTAAACAAAACGTGTAAATATCTAGCACTAGCCAGGCTCCGAGCAATTTCAATACCCTCGGCAGCCTCGCATTCACCGGTACGGGACCGTATTGAAATAGACAGAGTAGTTAATTTCCTGTGCAAACCCGTGCTACTCAGACTCAGGTGCTTGCTATGAATATTACGTAGCTTTTACAATTTGTCGGTGTTGCCATGTCATTTAACTGAGTGCTTGAGTCATATTTATGACCAACTTTATGATGTAATATTTATGATACTAATTACAGTAATGGGATGCTGTATCTTATTCCCAATACAATCAAAGACGTTTCTAAAGAACAAACGACTCGATGAAAAGCAGATTCAGAAGTAGGAAGTGAACTGTAGAGAGAGTCGTAATATATAAATAAAGCATATTTCTCTTTATCCCTTTACGACTGAGAGTACAGTCTCCGCTCCCTTTGAGAATAATATCGAAGTAACTGAAGGCTGTACTTGATATGATTCCGATGCGATGATGACCTTTCTTGATATTTATATTTTTACAACACCTTGTTTTGATTTCGATACTTAGTTTAAAACATTTCTGAGATCAATATAGGACTTTCCCAGAAAATTCAAGCGTTCCGAAAGAAAACGGGTAAACTACGGGCTAAACCATAGCATTTAGTAGAATAATGATAATAATATCTCTGTGCTTAATTTTTTTATGCAGTCTGTGTTATGTGGACATATAACAAAAAGACAACGTGCGAACGACTAGTTCGTCACGTCATTCGTGTACATAAAAAAAATTAACAAAGTGTTTATAAAGATATTATAGTTTTTAAAATTTTAGCAAGCAAAAATTAAGGACAAAAATTTTTTTTTAAGAACTATAATACCTTTATAGATATACCTGAAGCGTGATTTACACTTAAAAAATCAATCCATGAAAGTGTTTATACTATACTATACTATACTATATTATGTACATAAACCATATAAAAATTAAAGTTTAAATATAAAAAATGAATTTATTTTCAACATTTATCACAAATATTAAATGAAGTCCGCAAAAAACGTTCGCCCGGTCCATTTCAATTTCACGTTATATCCTTTTTTCAATCTCGACGCAAGTGCGCCCGTATAGATTACAGAGTTTGCGATATAGGTAATTAAATGTGGTATATTTATATTCATTTTGAAAAGGATCCTGATTCCTACACTGAACGAGTCTGAACGACTGTATATTACTGAATTTAATACTCCCGGCCATACACCCTTGAACCTTGACTACGACCCTTATATCTGCAGCTAATTGCTTTAGTATTGTGTTTAAGAGGTCTTGTTCTTTGGCCTGAAGAATAGAATAGAAGAATACTAAATTACATACCAAAATACCTTTACAAAAGATACCTACATGAGTACCTAACGATAATAAACATGAATGACAAGATAGTAGGTACAATGGCCGGTCTTTAACACTTAGAGTGAGCTTTTCCAGACAATGTTTGAATGGGAATAAATATATATATGAACTAAGGAGGTCGGAGGTATACCACTACTGTACATTTTTAACACTGCTTCCATCCGTCATCAACATCTAACTCTCAAACAAAAACGTATCAAGAGGATGCATTATTAAAAAAGTAGGTAAACGTAATTTTAGCACTGAACTTACTCTGTTTCTGTTACTTAAAAGCATAGTAAAAATGTTACAGCTGTTTCAACTGTACAATATTCAGCACATAAAATGCACTTTAACACAACTTAAATAGATATTGCATTCTAAATGTTAATAACATAGATACTTATGCAAATGGTATTTAAGTTCCATTGAGGTCCCTGGACCTTTGTGTGCATCTGTTATCCATACTTATAATAAAATTAGCCAAGGCCAATTCTGTACATTAAAGATATTTGAAAATTTTTGTTGGAGGGATCTCTATAATCGATAATAAAGCCGAAAGTATATTTTTTTCATTTTTGTCTGTCTGTCTGTCTGTCTATCTGTGTGTCTGTCTGTATCTTGGCTGAGCATCACGCCGAAACTACTAAATGGATTCAAATGAATCTTGGCATGATTTGAGTACATGTTACAAGGTAGGCTATAGGATACTTTTAATCTTAAAGTTCAGCACGGTTCCTGCGGGAGAGGTGATGAAAGTAAAAATATGTACTTATTTGTAATTCATTAACGCGTGGTCCGATTTCATTCGTTCTTTTTTTGTGTTGAAAAGGGGGTGTTTTAAATACTGTCCCATAAATATTTTAAGGTCGTCGGTAACGTTTGTTGTTTAGAAATTACAGACATTCAACCTTTTAGGTCCTATCCTGTACTATGGGAAAGACATAAGGGAGGGGGGAAAAGATAAGGGAAATGGATGAAAGTGAAAGGAGGCAGGCGCGCCAGCACCTCCTTTTACCTTCTCATCCATTCATCCTTTTCCCTTATCTTTTTCCCCTCTTCCTTCTCTCTTCCTTTAGACTGAGATAAGGCGTAAAACTAATTAATCCGTGCGAAGCCCGGGCGGGTCAGCTAGTAAATTATAAATCTATAGATAGGTACTTACATATATAATGTACCTATCTATTTTAATTCATCGCACGCTAACCAAAACGCAATGCGAACATACCATAGGTAAGTACTACTTACTATGTATAATATACCTACCATGATAGGTGTTAGGATTTTGAAAGAAATGCAGTTATCCATCCACAAGAACCGTTTATTGTTTGAAATAAAGCTGTATAAAATATAATCGGTAGCAACAAAAATCACACCATTTGTCTTCTCTTAACTTCAATCAAGTTGACGTTATATGACGTAGCAAGAGCATGGAGCCTATACACCACCGAGGTCTACATAAAATAGTTTATTGTCTGTACTCTACACATAGTTTCCAACAATAGGTCATACCTTCCTAGAATGCCTAGCTATGTAGATACCGTATAAGCAGTGTCTGTAACTTCTATTATTTAGGTAGTTCAAGATTACAAGACTTAGTTTGTGCGTTTATGTGGCTAATTAATAGGTACCTACTCAGCAATTTTCGAAGCGGAGCCCTATTTACTGTTAGAATAATAATTCTTTATGTGACGAAACACGATATATACGTTTGTTATAAGCCCGAGAGCTCCTACAAAGAAGTACAAGAGAGTCCGTTGAATTTTGTTCGTTTAGGCACATTTAAGGAACAGGTATATCTACTTTAATTCGTCTTAGCACTTTTAGACTACGTAACGTCTTTTAAAGTCCTCAAATAAAATCAGTTTTATTAATTCCTTTATTTTCCGTAGTAGGTACCTAATTTTATATAGGGGGGTTTCAACAAGGACGAGCCGATGTTGAAATTGAATAAAACAAGCTGTGTGTGAAATATAAACGTACTTTTTTTTGTAGTATTACTAATATATACTATTTCAATTTTCTACTGCTGCAGCTACGGTAGCTGCGGTATTTTAGGGCAGGGCTAACAATTTGCATGTTAAAATGGGAGAAATAATATCCGAATTCAATTATATTACTGACCCAATTAGACCACAAGTCACCCAACCGGTTAAAACACTAACTTCTTTAGATTTACTCGTATAATAATTACTATATTAAAATCATTATATATTTAACACTCCTACAGACGTGCGTCAAAGACAGTTAAACCCGTAAGTTAATAACAGAAATTTCAAGGATACGGGCAATATTATAAACACACTTTGACGGTAGATTGCCAGAGGGATGGGGGGTTACCAAACAAACTCTGTAGCTGTGTTGTGATTCGGCGACGTAAGCTTAGTATGTCTACATACTACTACTGTCTACATACCTACACAGCAGTCTGAAGAAATAAGATGAAATCTTTGCATAAAAGTGTCTCTATAGACATAGGTACACAGACGTCTAGGGAGATCAAACCTTAGCATAAGTATAAAAAAAGAGTGGAAAAAAATTTAAGTAAAAAACCTTTTACGACAAGATTTTAAAGGACTCGATAGTCGCTCATCTTACAGCTTCATGTCAAAGTAGTAGCTTGGCGGGTAAAAGTGCTAAGTACATCTATGTGTTTTATTCTGCTTCCAAAAACGTAATATTTAGGCAAACATATCATTCTCCTCTGTGTCTACATACCTAATTGCTACCTACAAAACAGTGCAGTAACGACAAAAGGTTTCCAATAAAAGGAAGCGTAATCCACCTCCCATCTGGCACCTGCGACCCACCATCATGTTTCTTTTTACCTTTACAAAACATCGTTAGTTAAGTTCTACTGTTCATTACATAGCTTTCGCTATACCTTGGATTTTGCGAAATAATATAAAACTTCAATAAAACGTCAGTACTTTATAGGTAAAGTTGGCAGTAAATAAGTTTTTACGCTCCCATCGACGTAAAAGTGCTAAAAGTGAGCATAAGAATCACTTACTTTGTTTATTTTGAGTGCGTAATGAACGAAAGCCAAAATTACTTTCTGCAAACCGTAATAAAAACTTTTGTATAACATCCTTTGTAAAAATAATAATGGATAAATTTAAAACGTATTTTTATGTTTTAACCTAAATACCAATATCCTATCCATATAAGACGTTATGGCCACTTAGGCAGCCACCTCATATTTATTATTATTTCATTAGAAAAATATCAAATACTGTAATAAACATGGAGCTATTGCTAATAAAACCTCCTTGTAGCAATTCGTCAACAAATTACCTACCGACACACATTTCGGCCGTAAAATCCAAGCGGTCCAACAAACGCCTCTCCTTTGTCCCAAAAGCAGCCGCGTTGAGCATTTTTTTTAATTTATCGTCACCGTGCCGTAATAAAGTTTATTGTCATACGAAACATTAATTTCCTCTGGGAGGGAGAGGAAAGTGTCAGTAATTTACACACCTACGCTACGTCTATAGGTATCGGAATACAAGACCGCATTGCTCTGTGTAAATACTAATTTTAAATTATTTGCAGGCACAATAAATCGCATAGTACTTGTTCGTAATAAAAATAAGCATAAGAGCGTTACGTTACTATTTGCACAATGAAAATGGTCGAAACCACCATTTTTAACGGCTTTAATAAAATAGCGTGGGTTTATAATATACAACTTAGGTATTTATTTGTAATCGTCTGCTCAATAATTAGAGTCATTAGAGTCACTAAACATAATTTTTATAACTTAATTATGACTATAACATTTAATTTATTAAAAAAATGTACAATCTCCTTTCACCTTTCTCTTTCCTCTTTAGGAAATAAATCTTGGTATCGCCCACGCGTTTTAGACCAACCCTACCGGTCTGCCACTACGTACCAGGCTACAACACTATTATGTATCTATGTGTATAGGTAACTAAATCCATTTTGCGTGCCTCGGCGTTGCACTATAAAGCAAACTGCCTTACCCAAACAGGGTCCCTCAGGCGAGTACCTAAGCGGGCCCTTTTGTCAAGTACCTACATACCGTTCTGGTTATGATGCCCTATTAGGGATCACTACTTCTGTTAAGCTTTTTAATTAAACTGGGGCTGTAGACTTAAATCTGATAACTTTATAATCATAATGCGTTGTTGCGAGGCCTTCAATTGCTTTCACATCTAAATTATTGTTACCCAAGTTATTTTACTAAAAACATGAAGGATAAAGTTCATTAAACCGAACACTAATCGTAACATTTGTAACTTCTAGCGTTCTGTTGTTATTGATAAAGTTTTGTTAGCTTATGGTTCAACATTCGGTGTAACAAAATATGAAATTACCAGGCATATTTTCATAAACCTATAAAATGAATTTCCTCGGTATCCTGATCGAATTCTAATAAGTGAGTTTGGTGCAGTTTGTTTATTTTCTTGGAATCGACGTCCACAATTTTGTTTTCCTTGCTAGTAAATATTTACCGTATCCAAATAAGTTCCTGTTTTCCGTGAAACCTTCAGCTGTCATAAACAAAGGACCCTTACCTGGTAAAATTCCCTCACTTTAAGTAAAAGTTTTTCTTTTATCTTCAGCTTCGCTCCAGATTCTCATATATTTTTATGATTTTCCGTGACCCCATCAGTAGCATTCGTGTTAGCATGTATTGTACTGCAGATTTTAATAAAAAATATTTATGTTTATATGGAAATATACGTGGCTATAAAGCAATAGGTTCTAAACCCTGTAATATTTTAAAAGGGTTTCAAATAGTAATTCAAGAGGTGATAATCCAAATGTTTTTAGGGTAAGCTTGTACTTATGACAAAATCTAGCTTGCAATTGTTGATGTTGAGTTATTTTACCCAGGGGGAAGAAATCAGAAAAAGAATTTCACGCAAAAAAGACCTACATTCAATTTGAATCCTAGACATTATCATACAAAACAAAACTGCTTATCATTTTATACAAAAAAAAACACAGCTAGTATTGCTATTATTCTGAATAACAACAGTTGAACAATTAATAAAACACACACGACAATCGTATGAATAACATTCATTGAAAAAAGTATAAATTGTATGGAAAATTATTTGTTTCATAAATTATTTATTTGCGGATTTTGGTTATCAATACCGAACGGTTGTTGCTCCACACACGAACGGTCTTCAAAAAGAAAATATCTACAAAAATATATCGTAATCCCGTCTCCGGTAAGTTCACATATCACAAACTTTATTTACCAATATTTTTCGATAGAATAGCAGCATCACGATGCGGACCTTCCACACAAAAGCGTTTTTAGCACCTCATGGCAACACTAAACCGTGGAATTCTTTGTGATCGTAAAAGGGAAAGCTTATGAATACTCCTGTTATGACCTCGAGCTCACCCATCGTGGAAAATAAATAAAACTATGCTCTTATGAATTTGCGTAACGACAACAACTTTGAAGGTATATACCATGTAGGTCACGTACCTACATGGTATATATATACCCCGAGAGTGGAGGGAGAAATAAATTTTACTAACTATAAACAGTAATTTTTCATAGTCCTCGAGGTCCTGTAGCAGTTCTATTAACCATAGTGCTGTGAACCACGACCCTCGTAGCCAAGATTTACTTAAATAGGTACTGGGAATCCTAGCCAGAGTCAGGACCTATATACACATGTGGTCGTTGGGCATGATTTATTTATTTATTCAGGGCCGATTTAATCAAATATTACTCTTAAACTACTTAGCAATATTGGACTATCAATTTAATGTCATGACAAACCAGATGGACTGTTTTATTTTAATTGTATGAAGCCATATTTAAAATAAGCTGCCCTTTTCCCACCCGAAATGCAATCCTGCCAACAGCATTTACATAATAGGGCTGACACGCCTGCCAAGCGGTTACGGCAAACCCCCGCCCTAATGGTAAGATCTATGTTTAGCAGTGGACAAAAAAAGGCTGATGAATGATGTGATGAGGGATGATAAAGAAAGGCATGATTGAAATATAATTGAGATGAACCTGAATGTCGTCTAGCTGGGTTAGCATGGACGGTAGACAAAATTGTCTTTCCCCGTTTTACGTCACTTTCTTCATACTTGATTGGAGTAAAACAGGTGAAAGACAGTTGTGTCTACCGGCTTTGCTAACTCTACTGGTAATTATGAAATCCATAGGCTCACCAAGCCCCGAAAGGTTGAACACTTTTATGTACCTACCTATATGTACTGTATGGAGTAGTTTTAATAGCCTCATTAGTTTGGCTCACGTTTTGTACATATTGTTTGTTCTGTGTCTATGGTACCTAACTTAGGTGTAGCATCGTCTATTTCCTCAAGTCTGACCTTACAACACTTGATTTTACTAATACCTGTAGTCTCAAGTGAAATTGCTTTTTTAAGTTGCGACCCTCTGCTCTTCGGGATTTAATTAAAGCTCCTGAACATTTTACATCGGTAATAATTGCGACCGGGATGATTACAAATCTGTTTGTAGCAATTAATTGGAATTACTTAGTTGCAACGAGCACTTAAAGGGGTACGCCCTGCGTAATTGTCCTTTTCAATTAAAGGAGTCAAAGGGGAACCACGAAGTTCGGTTAATTAACAAATTTTGCAGTAAAATTATTAAGAAAGATTGGTTTGGGTATTAATATAGGTAAATATACCTATAGAAATATTAGGTACCATATGTGCTTTATTACATAGAAAGTATGGGAAGATGACAATAGTTATTTGTTATGCAAGGCTGCAAAGTTGGTTTTTAGCGCGAGTACTTGTATATCAATACAAGTACTCGCGCCAAAAACCAACTTGAGCTAGCGATGGATTCTAGGATTGAACCACGAGGGTAGCGTGTGGTTCTAACATTGAATACTGAGCATAGTGAAGGTTTCCAAGGTATGAGCCGCAGAATGACTTTGCTGCCGAGCGAAACACAACTTTTCACCTCACTACAGCGGAGAAATGAAAGAAAAACAGCTTCAATAATAATATTAATTTAGTTATGGGTGGTCGAAACGCTTAACATCAGGCGAAAACCTAGCTCTTCATGTAATTCATTAAAACATTTTAAAAAAAGTGTTCTTCGTGCTGTCGTCGGGCTGGATAGCGTAGTGGTTAAATCTTTTTGGTGCTGGACATGGACAGAGCGATTATTATACCCACCTATTCTATAAAAATGAGGTTGGCGCCAAAAAGGTTTCCTCAACAATCAAGGTTACCGCACTGACATGAAGTAAGAAGATTTTCTTTGGACTGGTGGTATATAGAAAATTATTAACAGGGATGGTTCGAATTTTAAAAACTCTTTTCACGCTAGCGGGTAAAATGCGCTTTTGCACGCAGATTTCGAATAACAAAAAGAATCTTCTTGAGCTAGTGAGGTGAAAAAAAAATTACTACGGTTTTCATTTATAAAAATTGGCACTATTAGCGGCTCATAGTCATCAAAGTATTGTTGCAAATAGGTACATTTATAAACATTTATACACCGAGTTATTAATGAACGTCTTTTTAACTCCCGACACAAACAGAGGTGTATTATATTATAAAGTTTAAGTGTGTGTCTGTGTGTCTGTACCTATAAATATCTGTCTCGTATATCGTATTGTAGCTCCCCAACAGTTAAACTGGTGACTATTTAAACTTCAGTAATCACGAGCTTTTAACTTTCGTTGAAAAGCACACCGTCACTTTTATGCTCTTGACAACAGAGCCAAGGAAATGGAGGCCCACAAGCCTCGCCTATCTTAATTCACCTCTCGAGCACTCCTGCCATGAATGGAAGATGAAGTGTTTGCGGGCGCTTCTTACAAGTGCCTCCAATTCTCCCTCAGGCCGGAACTAGTGAGGCGAGATATCGGCCTTCAATAGCTTGGCTCTGGTACTATAAAACTTCTATCCTTACTTCTCTTATATTGGCCAGGAATCAGATGTAAAGCGAAACTACCCGAAAGACAGACATGGATATCACGACTGATATCTTACGAATAGATATACGACATATTCGACGCGCCCTCTGAAGCACGGAGATCTGAAAGGGAACTTAAGGTGGCTATTACATTTTGGCGAGCTCAGTACCGCGTGCGCGGTACCGAGCTTGCCGCGTACGTCGGTTTGACCAAATATTTCTAGTTTCATTTATCGATATATAAATAAGAGCATTATTTAAAATTATAAAATAATTTGTAATAGTTACGAAAAATGATGAACTTTATTTTGGTAACAATATTTTGTCGATTTTATATAAAACTCCGGAGATATTTGACCTTTTGTTGAAGCCTTTTTTAATAAAAATCAAATTCAATTTAATATTTTTTTAATTACTAGAAATGCAAAAATCAAAAATCTGTTCTGTCATTATGGAAGTACGGGATGTATTTAGTGGAGTATAATTTAGTTTGGAGACTTATGTTACACAGAATTTTCAAATTAGAGCTCTCAAATCGGGTCTCTGTCTGTTTTTGCCAAACGGAACACCATACCAGGAGAATGATGAATATTAAATAAATAGGTAAGTTACCTAAAATTCGCTCTGTCATTATCGAATAAGATGAAATGAAGGGTATTTTTCATATAATGGCCTTGCATAATGACCTTGCGTGGCCGTATAATATTATAACAGCAGCCTTAAGAAGAGAGTAGGTATATTACCCCGTTGACCATACAAAAAGCGCCAACGTCTTTCCACCTCTAATTTTAAGTTATTTGACTGGCCTGATAGCTCAGTTAATAGTAACCCTGCCTTCTGAATTTTAGGTTGTGGGTTCGGTTCCCATCCAGGATAAACATTTGTGTGATGAACATCGACGTTTGTTCTGTGTCTGGGTGTTATATTGTATTCTATGTTATTTTTATGTATTTACAAACAAAAAGTATCTAAGTATTGTAACACTTATCTGGTACCCATAGCTTAGTTTACGGCTATTAGATGGCGCTGTGTGAAACGTCCAGTAATATTTATTAATATTATTTATTTAGTATTTCGATGATTTTTTTTAATGTCTAAACAATGAAAACAATGCTCGTACGTCTCCTTTTTTGAGTTTTCGCAATATATTTGCAGTTACAGCCAACTAAAGTAAGAAATTTTTTGCGTCAAAATTATAACGAAGATAAGTTAAGTACTTAATTGTAATAATTAGAATACAAAACATATTTTCAAAAAAATCAAAACGTATCTCATAGGCATAGTTAGACTATAATCTATTCAAACGATTGACCCCAATAACAAAAGGTTTTGTTAAGACTTAGAGGGTGAAAACCATTTTCCCGAGCTCTATTGTTTGTATCACACGTGCAGATAGCAGAGCAACGGCAATAACATTTTCAAATACCAGGGCGATCCTTTTAATTTTATAATGTAGCTCTGAATTCTAGAAATACTAGTTGGTAATAAATAAATTTAAGCTAAGTAAGTAAACCTATAAATAACATTTTTATAATCTATTGCTTTTACATGAGCACACACAAAACCTAAGCACAATTTGTTTGACCCAATATTATTATTTTTTCACAACCTATGGTTAGGTTTTCATATTAGAATAGAAAATAAATTGGTATAAAGGCGTGTATGCATCATGCAAACAATGCTGTTTACTGGACAGAGCTGTTGCTGTTGCTGTTTGGTGTTCACTGGTATTGCTCTGTCAGGAACAATCACGTCAGTAAAAATGAAAATAAGTTAACTCTTTAATGACATTGTTGTACTCAAAATATTTATGATTTATATTAGTATCCTGAAAACAAAGGTTTTACCAATGGAACTGAAACGTGGTCTGTTACTGTTGGCCTCATTAGTAAGCTCTCGGTCTTTAGGCTGTTGATGATGATGATATCGCCTCCCATTCGTGATTCTTTAATACCTTCCACCTCCTTTCAACATAAAAAAAAATCTATTGTTGTATTGAGTCACGAAGTCAGCTGCAGCTATATGCTGAACTCAAGTTAGGTGTTAAACACAGAATAAATAATAGTACAAATAGTGTTAGCCATAGTGTAGTGTTAGTGTTGTTCATCCAGCCAAGCCAACAATCCACCGATTGTTAGGTTAGTGCACACTCACCTTTATTTTGCAAGGATCTTGCCCGGAGCTAATGGAATATTCATTTGTTTTGATGTTTACTTTAGCACAGAACAGTCTGGTATAAGTACCTACACAGCTATTAGTGAATAGCAAAGCAACGTAGTTTTATGTTCATGAAACTACGCATAAATTACGATTGCCGTTTATTTAGAGTTATGGTACCCAAATGGCACTGAGTAGATTGCAGTCTAAAAATAAACACAATGCTACATTTTCAGTATAATGAAATATTACTGACTTTGTGTACTTGATCTAGAACAATTACATTACAAACATTACATGGAAATCGTTACATAAGTAAATGGAGAACTCCGCATTACAATTTATACCTAAACACTCGTTTTTGCTGGTAATTGTATTGACTTAAATCAACAAATGACCTTAAAATAAGTCATCGATGCACTTTTATTAAACAGCTAACTGATAGCTACAACTATTACAGATTATAAATGTTTTATTATATGAATAGTGATACTTATTAGGCAACATCAAGTAATGAGTATGTAAAGACGGAAGTGTCTAAGCACCAGTGACCCAAAATAATTAATCATCCATTAAACGTACCTAGTTAGTAATTACCTGATGCCTAGATTGTTCACCGATTCATTAATCTCGATAATCCGTGGCGGCCCGACCTGTCTGCCACCAAGATAAACGTCGGCTACATTAAACTAAATCCTCAAAGGCTTACGAGTTTAAGTTTCCTTTCGATGGATTAGCCCGGACATCCATTAGAAATATAGATTTAAAAAGCGCGATTTAATGGTTTTCAAAATACAGAGCCGTAGAACAAACATCGGTGGCGCGACGACGCAAATGTTCCATCGCAGTCAGACCAGGTACTTAAGCACATGGGCGTATCCCGCTTTTAGTCCAGGGGGGGGGCAATCCCGAAATTTCTTATGCCAAGTTCCCACGATTTTTTTAATACCACTAAGGAGACCTAAAGCCAAGTCACAACTTCAAATCAACCCTCTGGCGGCGGCGCCACTAATTTAAATTTAAAAGCATATCTTGGAAACGTGATGCTGGAGTAGATTTTGTCTCTTATTAAGTCAGTACAAGCGTGCTGTTTATAAATTAAAATAAAGTAAGTATAAATAGTGATAGCGCGACTAAAGCGATCGCGAAATTATTCTCTACTAAAAGGAAGAACCTACATAAACATGAAAAGCGCGAGCGAAGCGAGCGCGATAATTTTTCTGTAGTTGCCACATTTTATATTTCAGAAAATACGTGCAACGTGCGCTCAAGCATGCTGGTCATGTATTAAAACAAAGTAGAAACATTAATAGCGCGAGCAAAGCGAGCGCGAAAAATATTCTGTATTTGCCACATTTTATATTTCAGAAAATACGTACAGCATACGTTCAAGCGTGCTGGTCATGTATTAAAACAAAGGATAAATAGTAAAAGCACGAGCGAAGCGAGTGCGACAAATTTTCTGTTTTTGCCACATTTTATATTGGAGAAAATACGTGCAACATATGTCCAAGCGCGCTGGCTATGTATTAAAACAAAGTATAAATATTAATAGCGCGAGCGAAGTGAAATGATAAAAAAATTCAATGTTTTGCCACCTATTTTAGAAAGTACGTATAGCAATGCTACTTGAGCAATTGATCCCACAGTTTGCAATTAAAGCGCAAAACTTGCATTGTAGCTTTTTTCTCCCATGTCTCTGGATATTCCAAAGCAGCCTCGAACTAGGCAAAAAGTGGCTAAAGTTGTAATGTAGTCGATACTCTAACTCAGCCTTGTCTTACTATCATAAATCAAATAACAGTAAGCACGAACAGAGCGCTAAAGTTAAATACAATTCAGCAATTTTATAACCTATCAATCAAGTAAAAAAGAAGCACCGTTTAAATTTATTTGCTTAAATTAATTAGAATCGTTTTTTAGTCATTTTAATCCTACTCAACCTATCCTATCAACTCTACCTACAACTACCTAGGTACTCTAAAAATCCTATTCTCATCATCAAAATTATCTCAGCACTAACGAAACGAGCGCGATAAATCACCACTTTTATCTGCGCTCCTTGCACAACCGGGTAGATAGATACCTGGCAGTTTTTGTTACCCATAAAAATTAGAGGCAACGCTGCTGACTTGGCTGACTACATAAACAGCGTAAGTGCATTTCAATAGGGTCATCAAAATTTAATTTTTCATATTGATTACATAATGGGTTTTACCTTTTTTATATATTTTTCGACATCGATAGGTAATCATTCGGATCCAAGGGGGGCAGCTGCCCCCCCCCCCCTGCCCTCCCCCGTGGGTACGCCCATGCCTAAGCACACTTAATGAATGCCATTTCTGATTGCAATACTTAAATAAAATTTCAATTGACTACAAAAATTGACCAATTTAAACATCAAAAACAACATTTTAACTCAGTATAAGCCTTCCTGGATTTCTGTAGTTTTCCAAATACCTAATCAATCCTTTTATTGATCGATATCGCTCGCCACCAAACCTACAAAATAATGAGTTAACCCACACTAATACATAATATTGCCGTAAGTAAATAACTAGGAAAAAGCATATACCTAGGTAAGTACCTAAGCTACGTTTCAAAATCAGACTCCAACTCATTTATTTTAATTGAGAGCTCTTTACCAATAAATAAATAATGATGTCAATAAAAATATATCGTGAAAAAGTCCATACTACTTAACGAAAGTTTAGTTGAAGTTCTATCAACATCTGGCGCAAATTGGGAGGACTGCCAAAACTAACAGATAAAGTTGGAGAAAATCCGATACCAACTTTGTAGGAAGCGAACCTCGGTGTAAAACATAAGTGTGTAGACACCTTACTCCTACGCTTATTGCTGGTTGTATATATATAAACTGCTCTTATGAAAGTTCTCACTTTGCTTTGTTATTTTAATTTATATATTACTTCGGCTTTTTGTCTTGGCGCGTTTGACATATTATTGGTTAATCGACATAATATATTCCCTCGATTGACCAATGAAAGCAACAAAAGGTTTATGGCGTGATTCGCATGCCCGTTCATTGGTCAAACGCTTTCTCGAGAGAAGAGATGTCGATGTTCACAGCTCATGCTATTAGCGCAGTTTATTTTGACCTTATTCAACTCTCCCTGTCTCTTCACTTCCTCTCTATTTTGCTCTTTTTGTTTTTCTATTTTTGCATTTATTATTATTATTATCACATTTTTAACTGGAAAACAAATAAATAAATTAAGTATGAATAATAGAATTGGCACATTTTGTCGCCACGATGACTTTCGATAGAACCTTTTGGACTATCAGTAAAAATGCCTAATGGATTTTCCTAAACCTAAAGCGTTTCTATTGAAAATTTTCTGACTGAATAAGTAAAACTCTGCACTGATCCGAAGTTTTGCCTGAAAATACTGGTTTCTTATAAGGACAAAAAAGTCTTCAATCGCAACTGGTTACGAAAAATATTACGAAATCTTTGATCGCAACTGGTTACGTCCAAAGACGAAAAAGTCTTCGTTCGTAACTGGTTACGAAGCGCCGGTTTCGTAGACGGCCAAAGCGGCAACTTGACACAACTTGTAAATTCATAAACAAAATGTAATCTAATTTTCTCTCTAGAACTCTCAAGAGATTTTCAGAGATCAAATACCTACAACTTTTTCCCGAAACTATATAAGAGATACTGAACTGAATACTACAATAATATACAAATACTACTACACTACCCACGTAGTGTATGAAGTTAGGTGGAACAAAGAAACTTGCGTAAGTTTTGTCAATCAAAAGCGACGCTGACGTATTCTTTTGATGTGTTTTTGTTTACGTTGTATTGGACAGAAAATGCTCATAATTATGCAAAAACTACAAGACTGTTGTGCTGTGTTGTGTCTTGTAGTTTTTGCATATATAAGTATAACAACATGACCGGAGTACTAGGCATTTGCTATATGTATTCCAAAAAGAGCACCAATATCTAAGGCCCATTATTACAGAACTATGCTCAGTCGTCAATATAGGTTTGTGTCCTGCTATTTTTTTATTGCATAAATTAGTAATATTCCTCATAAAATAAACAGTCCTGAAAACAAAAATTAAATATCTCAAAAGATTACAAAGTTTAAAATACAGGAATAGAAAGAGGCAGCTCAAACATGCAGTGATGTGATGCAGTGGTGTGTGAGTGTGTGACTCTTGCTCCTTCATAGTACCTCATTGCTAAGCTGTGGTAGCTTTACATAGTCTTTTTGGCATGTGACTTCACAACGTGCGTTTTCATAGTAACTGTGGGGAATCTCGCCTATTACGAAATAAAATAAGTCAAATCGGTAAATAAATCAAGGAGTAATCCTTGATTTATTTACCGATTTGACTTATTTTTTTCAATTATTGCTTTCAGTTGCTTACTTTACGAAAATAATATTTACTTGTTAATTTTTAATAGCAGGCGACTAGCCTTTGATGCTCAAATAGAGGTTTCATTCCTATTTGATAATTTTGTGAATGAAATCTCGTCTTGAGCAGTGATTCACGGCTGAGCGTAGTTCTTAATACGGGCATAAGACGTTTTGCTTACATAGTCTTTCTACACGCAGTCTTTATGCAACTAATACGACATCTTGCCTACATAGATTCAGCAACTAAGACATTTTGTTTACTCAGACGTTTTACCTAGATAGTCTTTCTGTAATCCAGACTTTGTGCAACGACGACGTTTTGCCTATTTAGTCATTCTGCAACTAAGACGTTGTGTATGCATAGACTTTTTACAACCCTGACCACTTGACCCTAACCCATTTAAATAGCATCGAAAATATTCCCACGATAGCAACTACATCACGAAATAGGTATTTTGTGGCTACATACATCAATAAGTAATAAGAATTCACATGTTTTTCTTAGAAAATTCATCACCAAAAATATTGTGTTTTCAGTTCTACTATGAAACTTTGATATTTGTGGTCGCACGTGTATTCATCATTTATCCTGGTTTAATTTAATCTTGTTTGTAATATAGTTTCGATCCTTGTTCAAGACAATTTAGATCTGAGCTCACGGCCTGAAATCTAATTTAGAAAGGAGTGTCTCACGGCGGGAGTCTCAGCAGCGGATTATTGATGTCGCAAGTGATGTATCCCCACAGATTGCTTGCTTTAATTCCACTTTAATTATGAGCCGAATGTCTGTTATTTAGCGCAATGGTTCTCAAAGTTGAATTTTTGCCAATGTGAAAGTGAAAGTCCAATGTTTTCTAAAAGCAAAGCCATCCGACACAAAATATTACAAAAATCCGATCTTGTGAGCTTTAATAATAATTACACCTGTAGAAAAGCAACTAGAAATGGTATGAGATAAAACAATAAGAGCCTGTACACACGACTGTTTCAAAACGGTTCAGTTCCTATTCAATCGCCGCGGACCGGCGAAGCCGGCCACCTTTACATGAGATGCTTTCTACTACACGTTTCTGATCTACACTGTGCGCCCACGCCAGGCGTAGACACGGCCAGTATACTAATAGTGTTCTGTGGACACGGCGCGCGCAGGTACCATAGCGCTAATGACAGCTGCCATCCCTAGCGCTGGCTTCGTACAAAGACTTCTATGTATGACCTCCTTGGCTTCATGTGCTTCGTGTGAGTGGCTTCATGTGGTGAATCATACCATATCCAGAATGGCAGCCGGATAGTGTTGAAACCGTCTCGTGTGTAAGGGTTCTAATAGTTCAAGAACAAGCAAAGGGGTGTTCTTGAACAACTAATATTTAACTTTGGGGATGGAAAATACATGGAAGGACCTAGCCACATTATAATGTTTTTTGTCATCTTATAATCAAAAAGTTTATAACGGTAAGATATTGACGGGCGTTTCCAGCTAATTTTTGTTACTAAAGTTTTCGTAACCTTTGAACGAGCGAAGCTAAATAACTTGATTGAATGCGTGACTCGTGATAGCCACATAATAACGAGCGTAAACTACAATATGACTGTTTGTTCACTTAACGAAGATAAATAGAGGGCAAGCGACTAGTATTTTAACCTATAAAAGGGGCTAGGGCCTACAAAAGTTTGGGAAGCAGTGATTTAGGCCAGGCTCCGCAGAGTGGTGCTTCAAGTTGATCGGTTGTCGGTGGTTAAAACAGATGTTATTGACTACTCAGGAAAATACGGTCCGTGTTATTGGTTTTCTGCTTTTAGAGAAATCATTTTATTTTACGGCGTGAACTAAACTAAGTATATGTATAGTAAATCGGTTTTTGTCACTGCGATGCATATTATTATTAGGTATACTGCACGACACTGATGTGCAAATACATGCAATAATTTACCCCTTAATTTTGTCAAATACTTTCAGTAAAATATGAAAATAGTATTGAATAACAGCACAATAAATTAAAAATATACAAGTTACACGTGATAATAATGTGAGTCAGACCCGTGGACTGAGAGTTCCGTTTCTTATCAATTGCATGCACGTGCATAATACAAAAAACTATAATATAATTAAAATTTCAGCAAGGAACTCTCAGTAGAGACCATTCTTCATTATTTTTCATACTACAGTAAGAGTCTACATAAAACCACACGATCATAGATGCACTAAAATCGCACTAAGTTTGACGTTCATCTTTCATATCATTATAACGCTGTACTAGACTTGAGAGTAACGAAAAAATCCTAGGACTGTTCTAGACGAACTGCGTTCTTATCAGACAAACGGCTGACAAACAATGGCAGCCTCCGTAGTGCGGTGGTTGAGCAGGTCGGCTCATAACCCGGAGGCGGCGGGTTCAATTCCCGCGACAGGACAAGTATTTGTGCACAGGAAAGAAATGCCCAATACTTGTTCTGTATCCGGGTGTTGTAGGACCATGGTCCTCGTAGTTCCTGGGTCCCTAGATACAAGGAATCCTTTATCCTAGGGTCCAGGATCTATACATAGATCACATACATGTGATCGTTGGGCGTTATTATGATGATACTGTTATTTATATGAACTGTCTATCTATTAGCCCTTTACATGTATGATGGACGTATATGAACAATCCGCTGTGGTATTATAGTAATAATAGGCTCCCGTTGGCACCTTTTGGATATAGGAACCCTAAAAATGAACATTTAAATTGGTAGTTGGTAGACATGGCACATACCTTCAGAGTTAGTGGCAGTCTCACGGTGGAAAACGTTTCCACTGACTCAGATTATCGCAAAGATTTTCTCTCTCAGATTTTTATTAACACACTGCATTGTACGTATTATTGGCCTCTTTGGTGGTACAAACGTTATTTACAGCGGCGCAGGATAGCTTTGACCGACGTAATCCCTAGAGTGCTATGTTATTACTGCGCAAATTGCTTTGTTGCCTTTTATTTCTGTATGGAATGTAAGCCCGCGTGAAATGTTCTTTGTAACAATTTTATGAATATGTAATTCTAATCGTGCTTCGGATATTTTGGGAAAATTCATTGTTTATAATGCTGTATGACTTTTTTATGAGTTGTTTAGCTATCAAAGTGGAGGCGCCTGATTCCACAGAGCAATAATAAAGAATATTAAATAGATACCAAAATTTATATGAAGGAACTTTTAATACATATTACAAATCATGTTATATGATACCTAAGTATTATAGAACCACATATTTCATATTTACTCATATAGCTCTTAGGATTAGCAAGTTTAAGTGGCAGTGGGCAGGTCACATCGATCACAGAACCAACAACTGATGGAGAAGGAAGGCGCGTAAAGCCGGCCCCCACTAGGTGGACCGACGATCTGGGGCCTTAGTTTCGTGAGACCGATGGATGCAGAAGGTTTTTTTTTTTTTTTTACATACAGGTAAACTGCCACTCAAAGTAGCTCTCTATGGAGAAGACCTATGTTCAGCAGAGGGTATCTTCAGGTTGATCATGATGATGATAGAATTTCAAGGACATGTTCAATTCAGATAATATTTCTGTTTTATTTTATTCATATACGGACAAGACAAGGCACGTGTTAACAAAATATTTCCTATTTCTTGATCAAAATACGTCATTCAGTTATAATGCAAATAACGCGCGCGCGTGCGTGGTTTTGTATATGTAGGTACTCTATAATGTAGCCACAAAGCCACGCCAACTCAGCAAACAAGATGGTCGTATAAAATAGAATACCTAAAGTATAAGCTAAAGATACAATAATAAAACTATGGCTAGTTAAAGTGTATAAAAATGGAAGCCTCTTAAGTAAAAGTTAGACCTAAAATATACATAGATTACGCCCCCACCGTCAGCCTGAACTCATAAACAAAGTTATGGAAAAGTTTTGTTTCTCATGTTGAGTAACCGAAGACATTCGATCGATTCTTTATATTTCAGTAAAGCTTGAGAGTTCTAACGATACTTGTAGCACTCTATATCATCGCTTGTTTGACTAAGGCCCGATTTCACCAAACTAGAATAAATTTTATTCCAGGTATAACTTTCCGAGAACAACCGAGTTACGCAAATATAGCCCTTATATCACCAATTTTGTGAAGTAATAAGACTTATTTCTTGGATACAATCAAAATGGCGTCTTTTTTGTGTAATTTCATTTGTCAATTAGCTGTATCCAGGAGTAAGGAATAGCCGTATACTTGGAATAAACGTTGGTGAAATCGGGCCTAAGTGACGTATCTGACATTTTTTCTACAAATACGTTGATTATACAGTTCGATGCGTCTTTGAAAGTAGATAAAAGCTACATTTAAAATTTCAGATACGTAAAAATGTCATATACGTCACTTAGTCAAACAAGCGACGATATATCAGAGAAGCATTACTTAGGCCTTTCTTATTTAATGTTAGTTAAAGTTAAAGTTGACATTGACACAACACCACACATGACACCATATTGTGGACATTTTAAGCACCGATTAAAACACACCACACTAACGTATACCGTGTAATGTTACCGTGTATACGTGTGCGTAGTTGCGTAATGTATGTATGTAAGGTTTTGAGAAAGCTACGAAAGTACCTATTATAAACAACTAATCGATACCGAGTTCAGCCATGATTTAGCATTACTTAAAAAGGTCCTTATATCGTTTTTTTTTTTGTTACTCTCTGTAATTTCTGTTCGTACCTACTCATTCACTTTAGGAAATTATTCAATTTTTTGTTCTTGAGTTGTTGTTATTTTTTTTAATTTCACAGTTTAAAATCTTCGCCTGTTCTGTTCTCCAAACAACTTCGCAATATCGCACAAGCACTAAATTGTGCAAAATTATCTCATTTTGTTCATGTCGCTTAACAAACCTGGCTCAAGTCCCGCGGACTTACCTGAAAGGTTTATTCACAACAGATTTAATCCCGACAACGCAGATGTTTCCTTCACCCTTCTACCTTCCTAATAAAGTCCAACTTGGCTTTTATGAGACTTTACAGTTGTTTTTAATAAAAAGACCTTTCGAACCTCTGTTTTGTTTTGTTTGTTTTAAACTTTAAGCGAAAAGTTTTTAATTGATACCTCTCTTTCTTTGTCTTTTGAATTTGAGCGGAATGGAAGTTTCGAGTGCGATCAATAGTTACCTGCGTTGTCATGACTACTAACCTGCTCAACTTTTATCTGTCTTGGTATCCACTAAAGTGTTAGTAAAAAATGGAGAAGAGGTATTAAAAAACAATTTAGGTACACTCTGCTAATATAATACGTTATCACTTCATTGTCATATTTTGCATAATGTAATCCATTTATTTTATATAGGTAAGCGGACAGCGTCACATTGACACATTGATCACAGCTCAGTTTCCTGTCTCCTTTACCCGGACAGTCTTCATTGAAGAACTCTAGAAGTTTCTTTACACAAACAGAAATGCTAACTACCTAATTTGTAGCGTTTTTTTGTACTTCGGCACGTAGATGTATATTTCACCAATTCAGTGAACGTCATTAAAATTTTCTGAAAATGTTTATTAAGCCCGAGGCAACCCTACGGTGACCAATAGAACGTGCGCGTGCCTCGTTCAGACATGTCAGTCAACTTTTATTGAAAGCTTGATAGAAGTCAAGTTATTTGATATTTTCGAGTGATATTTAAACTTTATATCGCAGGTTTCATTTCTTTATAGGAATTTGCCATCAACTGGCTGTTGGACAGCACAGCCTTACATAGTTATTTTATCTATATTAAAAAATTAAATATAGGATTTTTCCTGAGTGACTGCATGGCTGATTGACTGACAGCCGACTTACAGCCAAACCTTTGAACATATTAATTGGTATGTAGGGCGTATCCTGAATAATGTATTTTCTTTCTTCCTTCTTTCTTTATATCATACCTACTATTATGGCGTACGGGTAAGGAAAAGGTTTTTGAAAATTTAACCCCTAAGAGGATCAAATGGGGTAAATAAAAAAAAGGAAGTATTAAAGATTGTATGAACACAAGCGTGTGAAACCGTAAGCTGCATAGTGACAGCTCAGACAATTTTAAACACGTTTAATAATTGCGCCACTATAATACTAACTGGCTTTCCTTCGTAATAAAATCACAAAAGCCTCAACTTCTGTAGATATACCGTTTTCTTTTGAAGTCAACCGCTAATATGAAGCAAAGAAAAGGGTAAATGCAATAGACTTTATTAGTCTTACCTTTACAATAAATATTAAGATTTCTTTTGCACTTATATAAAGATCTCTGTTTGTCTATCTATATCAATAGTAAATTAGTATAACTATATAATATTTATTACGTGCTTACTGCGTCTTAACACAAAACTATTCTCTAAGGATGGGTTATGATTCGTAATTAAGGTAACCAATGGTTATTGACCATTGGTTATCATAACTACCGTTCAAAAATCCCACCCTAACTCATTGCTGTTTTAGAGAAAACTTTAAAATCATTTTTTTAACGGGCTATGTACCTTTATTACTCAAAGTAACTATTACAATAATAAAAACTAAACTAAACTAGCTACACTACCTACTACTAAGAACACTTATGGACTGTATAATAGCCGCGATGGCCTATAGACAGCTATTGATATTATTTAAAATCGGAATAGATAATTATTAATAAGTATATAAGTGTAATACTTAAACAAATAATTATAAATATTATATTATATTTTATATATTTAGTAATGAAATATCATTGCAACTAATATAATTAAAAAATATAATATAATATTTATAATTATTTGTTTAAGTATTACACTTATATACTTATTAATAATTATCTATTCCGATTTTAAATAATATCAAAGTATTGTATTAAAGAGTCCAAATGAAGTTCTTCAATAAAATATCATAATCACAATTATTATGAAGACCCTAACGTAGTTGGCACGAAAGATTTTGATACTTTAGAAGTTTTTGTTACCTTCTGTGTAATAATTAGAAACAGTAAGTACTGTTTCTAATTATTGCTACATACAAAATTAAATTAAAGTAATCAATTGATTACTTTAATTTAATTTTGTACTGTAGCCTCAAATCAAATATACGTAGCAGTTGATTAAGTAATTTTTTTTTGATTGATTATCAATAACAAATTGATGCGTTAGATTTTAAAAATTTTGGTCCATACATGACCGGTGTCAGGAGTAGGTACCTAGTTTCAAAGGATGCTAATGAATTCAATTACACCCTTCATTGATTGTGGTCAATCGTAAAATCACAAAACCTAGTCAATCATAAAACTTCTGGTTTCACCGATAATATATGAAACCTAGTCCTGTGCTGCTCATTGAGGCTTGCTCTCCAAACATTCTGAATTCAGGGTAGAGAAGCTACAATGGCACAGTAAACGCACCTTTATGCTACAATAGGCAAGCTGAGCATTTTTACTTCATATTATAGTGGAATACTGAGCGATGGTGGCCGAGCACTAGCATGTGCGCTTCGCAATCTTACGGCACCGGGTTCGATCATCGACCCTGCACCAAGACTTGTTTATATCTAGTAAGTTATGTACAGTTTTCATTACCATGGCCCGTGCCTCGGAGAGCACATTAAGCCGTCTGTCCTGGTTGTCATAAGAATATCTATGGCAATCGTTAAGGGTAGTCAGACGCCTGATAGAATCTGACACCATCCCTGTTGCTGGTTCCTTATGGGTTGCGAGGTCAGATGGCAGTCGCTCGTGTAATTCTGATACCTCGCCGCTACAGGTTAGATTGGGAGCCGACCCCAATAACAAATGGGAAAAGGCAAAGAGGATGATGATGATTATAGTGGAATACTAAATCATACAGATAATAGTAAATTATTAATGGCAAGGGCATGATTTCTAACTGCATTAGGTAAATTAATGCTTCAATTTAATAACGGTTCACAAAGCACATTAAAAATCAAATTAAGGATAATATCTAAGTTACTGATGTAAGTACCTAGATAGGTACCCATAGATTAATCAATTTCATACGCTTTTTTCATATAACACCTCTATATAAAACAATTGAATCAGATTTAGCGTGTACATGCATCAAATTAGCTGTCAAAACGTTTAAAGTTAAGAAACTGCTATAAAACACGTTAAGTCAGTGAGGTATAAGGCGGGTGGGTACCAACTGTGGGGCGTCGATCTAAAGTCACGTTAAATTTTACGACCCCATCAAACGGCAACGTGCACCCGCTCCGGTCCTAATATTGTAACGGCAGCTACCAGCTACAATCTATCAAACATTTAGGTTAACTTCATGTAATGGAGCAAAATTTGCTCGATAATGTTTATAGGGCGCAACGTGGAGTTTGCAATGAAAGTTATGGCCTAGTATATGAGCTACGAGGTGCAATACATAGAACCACGTTCAGTTTGTTTGATCTGAGACCACTTTCCCTTACTTACCGAAGGTATCAATCAAAGTCAAAGGTAATATTTTCTTAGAGTATAGACTAAAGCATAGAGAGATCATCAAAACGATATTATATTTGTACTGCTCACACGTATCGCTACGTCAGTGGCGAAGGAAATAAACAAACATATATAATTAGCTACAGTTGCGATAAACACCGTACCATTTTTTTCGCCTCGAGTCAACTGTTTTTTCTATAAAAATCTGATTCCTTAGCGCTTAAAGCTTCAGCTCCAGCGGCGCGTCTGCGAAGCAGCAGCGTCAGCGCGTGAAATTTTTCGGTACCCATCGCTTCTTGCGGCGACCGCGGCGCGGCCGTCTACGAATATGGGCAGTGATGGGCACCGAATAGCCGATTTTGACGCTTCACTGACGCAGCGTAGACCGGCCCTTCACTAGGTGGACCGACGATCTGGTGAAAGCCGGGGGGAGCCGATGGATGCAGGAGGCGAGCATCCGCTCAAAATGGCGCTCTCTGGGGGAGGCCTACGTTCAGCAGTGGACGTCTTCAGGCTGTTGATGATGATGATGATGACTGACGTCACTTGATGCGCCGGTGTGGCTGAAGCTTTAGTGTAGGCTATTTTTTACGATTTAAGAATGTCGAGCAACTTACCAAATTGACGATTAGACACCAGACAGCGATATAAACTGCAAAAGAAAAAAGTATTAATACTAAAGTAGCATAAGGCTACTTTTTGAGATGTGTTTTATAGCACAATCTTCAAAGTTATATTTTATACGTAATTAATAACGCATACCTACATTATTGGCAAAACTCCGCGAATTATCCAACAAAGTACGTTAACTAAATGTACATGTACTTATGTCCACAGTAAAAAATAATAATTCAATTCCATCAGCCGTAATAAGCTTAACAGCCGATGCGGTGCTCGTTTAAGACGCTGATATAAATCTTGGAGACCTCATCACTTTCTGGAATTTTCCATTATATTTTATGGATTTCTCTCTTGTCCGCACATTAAATTATAACTGGAGGAAAAACGATTTTGGTATAACCGAGTGGTAATAGCTTTGAAAATGTAACAATGAGTTATCGCAGAACTAATTTGGAACCAATTTTCCGCTGTTATACCTATTTGGCTATTTGACTTGGAAGATAGTTATCTAGTCTACGTCTTTACCATCGTCACATAAACTGGTGAGATGAAGGTTGATCGCTTGCGATATGAGGCGTGTTTTTACTCTGTGCTCTCTTTCCTTTCAATATTTTTAACTTTCTAAATAATAATCAGAACGTAAATATCAATAGGGTCTTCCGTTAAGGTGGCTATTACATATTGGTGAGCACAGTACCGCGCGCGCGGTATACCGAGCTCACAGCGTCCGTCGGTTTGACCTAATATATCTAGTTTCATTTATTGATACATAAATAAGTGCATTATTTAAAATTAAGAAATAATTTTTAGTAACTATATTTTGTCGATGTAATATAAAACTCCGGAGATATTTGACCTTTAGTTGAAGCCTTTTTTATAAAAATCAAATTTAATTTAATACTTAAAAGGTAAAAATCAAAAATCTGTTCTGTCATTATGGAAGTACGGGATGTATTTAGTGGATTATAATTTAGTTTGGAGACTTATGTTACACAGCATTTGCAAATTAGAGCTCTCAAATCGGGTCTCTGTGTGTTTTTGCCAAAACGAACACCAGGAGAACGATGATTACTAAATAAATAGATAGGTTACCTAAAATACGCTCTGTCATTATCGAAGAAGATGAAATGAAAGGTATTTTTGATATAATGGCTAAGTATAGACATTAAAGCTATGCATCAAATATTGACGACGAAAACCTTGCAACTACGCATATTTTTTTAACAGCCACCGTGAGCAACTTTTATAAACAACCGTCGGGGTACCGCGATTATTTTGGAAGCGAACGGGAAAATCTTTGCTGTCAAGCATCACTTCGCATAACAAAAGACTTTATTTACTTAAGGAAGCACTTTACAGTGATTAGGTTATGAACAGCTAGGGTTGCCATTTGTCCTTATTTACCCGGACAGCGTGACTAGCTGCGAGGTGTAGCCGAAATAAAATTACGAGAAAAGATAAGAAACAAGCGCCTCGAAAGAAATGACCGGCGGGGTAATTACGTAAAATTTGCAACAGCAATGCGACAGCATTAGCAATGCGGCAGCAGTAGCGAAGCATACATTCTCTACACCACTAATGATGTATGACAGCAATCACCGCGAGATTTACGCCTGTCGCAAACCTGTTGCGAGTTAGGTAATTAGGGGGCGGAACAAGCGTTGCAGAGCAAGATAAGTCTGCCTTTTTTGGATTTTTTTCTTCCTTTCTTCTCCGCTTCCAATAATTGTTACTACCTACTTAGTTTGCTGCATACCTGCAACTTGGCCAATATTTACCAGATTCCATTTCAAAACTTCATTTTAAAGCAAAATAGGTTTAAATATTTATTTAAAAAAAGAAAAAGAAAAAGAAAAGCATTAGATAGATATCATAAGACTATAAATCAGCTGAAGCTGCGTCTGGTACCGAAGATAGGTGCTTGACATTTATCCTGAGCTGAACGCCCTTTCAGCTTCATTACGAAAATTGATTTTAAATAAAACTCAATAGCGTAAAGTTAATTAACCTAGCTTTTGTATAAGTTATTTCTTTGTTATTGTGTACCCGTTGCGTATCTGTGTGTGAAACATTGTGAAGCTGAATAAACGTTATTCTGTTCTTATTCTATTCTATATCCCTCTAGGTACGTGTGCCACAACAAAATACTGGCTGGTTGAAATTATATAAATATTATTTCAGATTAGAAAGAAGATCTCATGGCAACCCTATAATCAGCCATTCTCCAGGGCAGAAAGGGAGGTAACAAACCGAGACGCATTTAGGCCAGGATCACTATTATCTACCTATAAAAAGGGCAAGAGGTTAAGGTAAAGCAGATTTAATCTGTGCCCTCTGCTACGTGTTTTCTTTTTGCTTGAATAACATCAGTTTTAATGGTTACAGCCTTTTTCTGTTTTCGTTTAATTAACAGGGTTATCAGAATTCAAGTAAAGAAACCTTAAAAGTATTTTTGTAGGAAATGGTTTCTTTTACTGCTTTTTATCTTCTCTGAATTCATATTCTTCAAAAGTCAGATAATATGCGTTCGGGTTTGTTAACGTTAATCTAATTTTAAATGCGTCACAGTTATTTTAAACTTTTGTTTCAAAATATTAAAGGTTTTAATAATCAAAACGAGCAAGACGTTGGTCTACCGAATAAAATAAACCTCTATCAATTAACTATTAAAAGATAATGAAGCCTACACACCATAGAATGTAATCCAGTTAAATCCATGTTTACTCTCAAGCGGTGATTAAAGCCACAAGTCAATTAGGAACCCCTAATTACGAAAGCTACTGCCTCTGTTAATGAACCAATGAACAAACAAAACAATGGTTTCTAACCTTTAACCTCTTTACTTGTATAAGAAAATAATAATGTTCGTTAAGGCTATTGTTCTTAGAATATTATTTTGTCTAAAGTTAAAAAAAGCTTGGAAAAAAACGAAACATAATATTTTTCTCAGAAACAGTTTGGTTTGTTTTCAATTTAATATAATAAAACGACTTGGAGTTTTGTAAAAAAAGAAGCGTAGGGCTCCATTTTTTTGCATTGGTGACATCTCATGACGTCATCAGCCAGAAAACGTCCATAGGCCTCCCCTAAACGGGGGTTTGCATAATCACCAAGCAGGCGTCTCGTGATCGCAGTGTATAATAATGCAGATCGAGGAAAATGCAGCTGCTCATTTCCTGGATGTTCCCTTAGCCGGCTCTCACGGCTCAAATATCCTATGTCAAAAAATCTCAAATTGCTCAAACAATTTTGCAATACAGCACAGACATTTACGATAATTATTTTTAAGTGGGCTCTTTTGTATATACAGAAAACCCTCTGGATTTTATGAAATCCAGATCAAGGGTTTTCAACATGAATGTTTATAAGCATCATGAACAAAACCCGCAAAATCCCCCATTACAGAAATGCAGTACACAAACAAGTTCTCAAAAGTAAAGAGAACGAAAATTCTCCTTGCAGGCAGTATTTACAGAATTTAATTAGACTGCCGACCCTTCAGCCGTTATTTCACGCATTTTATTAATATTTTTCCTCGTTTCTTTGTTACGGTAACTTGGTTTTAAATCTGATTTAAAAAAGGAAATGGAATTAGCTGCTTGGTTTAATGGAGGAGTTTTATAATGGATTATGACAAATATAAAATAGGATTTAATTTTTCGTTTATTAAATTTAAGTTTAGGAGCACTTATTATTTTCACATGAAACTAATTTAACATGAAGTAATTTGGGTAGGTACTAAAAAGTTGGTAATAAAATCTTTCGTAAATAATGCTAAAAGAATCTTTACTGAATTGCAATCGTAATTTGAATACGTTCAGAGAGTATACCTATAATGTAGCATTTGATTAAATTGAACTTTCGTGGTTAGCAGGGTAATATCTATGTTTATTTATTTGTAAAGATTGATAATAATTGTAAAATTTACCAAGAGATTGAATTACGTAACTAAAACAAATCGATCATATCCAGCCAAATACATACCTCCTTTTAGCGAAGTAATTTTGTGGCACCGAATGCCTTCCTTTGAACGTTTTAATAAAGAATCCACCGTCTTTGTTTCATTACAACACTGATGGAGAAAAAACAACAACTCTGTGAACAATTAACATCGATACATTCACGAGTCATCGGGGGAAATAATTAACCCAAAAGCATTTCTTTACCCCGTGCCGACTGCCCAGCGAAGGAAATATTGACCTCAGGGGAAATACTCCAAGGACTATTAAGAAGGGATGATTAAATTTTGGGCTCTACACAAATAGAGTACATTATATTATCAAATACCATGTTAGTTTCTTGTTTACTTTGTAGTATATCTGAACAAATAGAAACCGACTATCTACTGAGAATTGCTTAAAAGAGACGTTGCAGAAATTTATGGAGCCTTGGCCACCTTACACTACTTATATTATAAAATCGGTTATGATATTTTAGAAACGTTATGTACTATCCCACTTTTATAAAATATTTTATTACAGTTACCCAAAGCCTAATTATGTTATATCTGAACAAATAGTAGCCAACTACTGTGGATTTCATTTTTATTAAAAAACAAGCTTTCAGATTTCCGATGAAAAAATTGAGCGTATGAATTTTGTAATATCAATTTCACTGAAATCTGAAACGATGGTATTTGGTACACATTTTCTTTTGTTAATGTAAGTAGGCGTTAGGCTCGCGATGTGGCAATAGAATAAATATTATTGACACAGAATCTAATAACAATATTATTTTATAGAAAGGTAGAGCTCGATATCCACAGATAAACATACGTGTTCATGTCGATATCATGCGTGTGTTCAAGAAATGTACTATATACGCTCCAAATATCCAACAAAGATAACCAAAATATATAATTCTAAATATGTATTTAAAATTATTATATTTTTCCACAAATAATAAAAATTATGGAGCATTTTAATCCACGTAGAGCACGAAGTCACTATTTTTGCTTCGACTTCAAGCATGAACTAGACCGGATGTGTAACAATATTTTTTATTTTTCTTGACCCCCATGTAAAGCCGAAACCAACCAATATGTAGGGTAGCAACGAGTATACTATGGAACTTCCTTGGTAGCAACATACAGATGCATCTGGGTGCAAGAACCGAATGCGTTGCGCTGTGTCTAAAGCCCATACTGTCTGCATATCCATATTGCGACATTTCTCTTGTAATATTTATGAAAGCGTCACAAAAGGGATGTTAAATAATGTAAATACTCTTGTTGCGCCGGCTTTTAAGCGACTTGTACTCTTTATTATTTTGTTAAAAAGAATTTGTCAACAGTCTGGAATAAGAAGAAGGTTGAGTTATGAGTTGCTCAAACAGAGACGACTGCGTTGGCTGGGTCATGTGCATCGCATGCTCTTTTACCCAGGCAGATCTTGCTTGGGGTGGTAGCCGATGCAAAAAGAAGCGTTGGACGACCTTTGCTTTGGTTTAAAGACTGCGTCAAGCGAGAACTGGCTTGTTTTAACATCAAACTTACAGAGTGGGAAAAGCTTGCAGAAGATAGGAACAAGTGGAGGTCTGAAGTCAAAGAAGGTCAAAAGTTTCATGACCAAGAATGGTTTGTTTCTCTAGCATCGAAAAGAGCAAAACGGCATAATAGTGACGACAATCCACCTGTCACAACAGCAACACACACCTGCACAGAGTGTGGTCGAGCTTGCCGCTCCCGTGTTGGCCTATATAGTCATCAACGAAAGTGTCTTTCGCAGAACACAGGCACTGCTTAAATCGTCTGTAAAAGACGGAAAAGGCCATGTATGAGTTATGTGATCTGTCGAAAAAACCAAGTAAATATTTGTATCTCAAAGTATTTTAAGAGTAGAGGAAGAGACTAATGGATAGTTTTATCGTATTTTTTTTTGGTTACAGCATAAAGGATAATCAAAGTTCTAACTTTTCTTTTTATACCATTTTTGCAACTGCTTTAGCAGACTGTAATTGGTTTTTAACCCAAAAAACATAACCTATAACCCTTCTTTTTGCATTAGTTGAGCAAAAAGATCTATAACAACAAAAAGACAGGTTTATTAAATAATAACAAGTAAAAATTAACACAAATAATAAGCTAATATGCAGAAGAATTGGCTATCCTAAAACACCTATGTTTATATTAGTGGGGAGATGCCAAGCAAATAAATATTTTAGTATGTATCTCTTTGCGCAAGCCCTAAGTAACTAGTATTCATTCATTGTTCATGATCAAATAAACTATTCCAAGAATATTATAAGAACCGTTTTTTATATGACAATAGTAATAAATAACTGGATTTGGCACGGGAATCACAGCGCCGCCGTCGCAGGAAGAGTCTACAGGAAGTGATCGATGGTTACTATACCACCATCACATTTCCCCGTTTATTGGGTTCCTTACCAATCTTGATAGAAATGAAACACCCATTGCGAGACTCTGTTGTGTATTTATTTGCCATTGTGCTGCGAGTTAGTGTAACGGTACGGGGTCCCGTTTACATTTATAAAATAGGTTTCTTTAACAGTAACTAATATTATAAATAACTTACGTACTGTAGCTAATCGTTACTGAAGAAAACTATTCAAATAGTATGATTAATACACCACTATTCTTTAATTATTAGGAAAAATGTGAAAATAGTTATAGAAACATCATTATTATTTCTAATAAAGCTAAGTTACAGTCTATTAGCAGGGTTAGAGGAATGGTTTAAACAAACTGATCGTCAATTGTTTATTCTAAGATCATATTTTCAGCTGAAGTCGGAGTCCACGTGGAGTGGTCCACGTGGAGTGTGATCTCAGTACTTAGTAGTAGGAACTAGTTCGACCAATCAGAGAGCAGAATAGCAAATCTAGATGGTCATGAGATGTATGAGAAATGTAGGTCCACGTGGACTACGGAGGTTCTTGACCAATCGGGAAGGAGAATGACGATGTTGAGATGTGACGAAGAGCTGTGATTGGTTGCTGGGAGCTGATGAAGGAGAGTTCCAGAGTTTAAAAAGCAGATGTAGGCGGGAAATCGGGATAGTCTCGGTCGCGCTTTCTTGGAGTAATTAACCAAGGAAATTCTTTTAATTGTTTTAAGTAATTAACTAAAGAAATTGTCTTTAGTGGTTCGGTTTGGGATAGTAGTTCCCTTTACGGTTTCGGTAGTGCCATTGGATTGCAGTGTTGATTGGATTGCAGTGTATTGGATTGCAGTGATTAAGGATTTGGATATTATTTGTGAGTAAAGTAGACATTTTGTAATTAATGAGATTTTAGCTAGGAAAGCTGCATTTACTAAATATTTTCAAAGGTTTTGCTCATATTAAGAAAGTTCATATATTTCTTTGATTGAAATTTTATCAAAACGGTTTGAGTTGAATAGAGCAATTAGATTCTAGTGTTTTAACTGAATAATCACTTACTAATAGAGATTCAAGAATCTGTAATGTACGTTGTTGTATTCAAGAGATATAAAGATGTCTGAATACTACTAATAGTGGTAGCTATTGATATATTGTTAAATTGTTATGCAATAATATAAGATTAACTTAGAGTAATCCTCTATTTTTAATAGAGCTACTTATTGGTTTGGATAACCTAAGACTGATCATTTCTAATGAATTAAACTTATTCCATGGTTGGAATATCTAACTGGGACAACAGTTATTGTTTGGCTAATAGCTTTCAGTTGTTATTTGGAGCGGGAGTCTCCGAAAGTATACCTAAATTCCAAGGGGAATGCGGGATCTTTCAAATGCAGCTTGAGAGTTAATGGCTGGATCGACGGTTAATATTAGGAGCGAGAGACTCCGAAAGTATACTTAAATTCCAGAGGGAATGCGGGATCTTTCTTATACAGCTTAAGGGTTAATAGTTGTTTTCTTCTTCATCTGATAGAAATCAGTGATCAGTCTGGGATAGACAGATTAATGAAGTAGCGAGAGTCTACATTTTACATCATTATAACTATGTGTTGAACTAAATCAACTTATATGTGAATAATCTAGTTTGGAAAGTATTCCAAGCAGTCAAAAGAGGGAGTGTTCCCTGACTGCTATTTATTGAGTTATATACTTGTATAAATTATGAGATTTAATATAAACCGTTTTTGCTCATTCTATTTTAGAAGAGTTCATGTTTATTTATCTGTATTGAATTGTAGAGATATTGTGATTCTGGATTAATAGAGTCTAGGCACCCAGCCTTCAAACTTGGGACAGTGGAGGTACCCACCCTTCTAATATGGGACAGTTGAGGAATCCAGCCTTCTAACATGGAAGTTGAAGGGTGGTACGGAATGGTTATGAGGGGAGGTTTGGAGACCATTGGGGGAAACCCCTAAAACCTTTTGTGTAATCCAGCAATGTATTTTTACAATAAATACAGGAAATAAGGATGCTACATTGTTTATTATACATTCTCTATGTTTTCCAGAATAAATTACGATATTTTCTATTTGGTAGATGTAGGCCTTTAGGTCATCTTCAGTCTAGGTATTAGATTAAGAACTAACTTATTTCGATGTTCAACTTATAGGTCGATTATATTGCAATTTTACGTATAGTAATTTGGGTAAAGGGAATGTTTTAAATAGGGCGTAGCTAGGGTTACGAAACTCGTAGACAATTCGTAGCTCTTGGATTTATTTCCTTACTGAATTATTTTAGGCATAATTTTATTTGTACTAGTCCCAAGGTAGAACTTTAATACATATTTATATCTAAATTCAAAGTGAAATATCGTTAAAGGTTGTACTATAATTGTTTACATGAAATTCATACTATTAATTATTTAATCGGAAAAACATAATTTAATTACCATTTAAAAATACAAGTGAAAATAGCTTTAATTACGACATTAAAATATAGGTATTGATAATTAGTCTTTTATTCAATCTATCACGTAGGGAATAGATTTATAGGTTCTTTATTATGCTTATACTTATTCGCTACTTGGGTATAATACGATCACAACGGAAGGTTTATCTGCTAGACGATCATTTGGCCAAAATAAAACAAAAGCACATCGTTGCTAATTAGGTAAATTAGGATTAGTAGGTAATTATAGGTATAGATAGGGGTAGGTAGTAATTAGTAATAGCATGCATTTAATTAAAGACTATTATATATATATTTATTTATATTTATAGATAGGGGTTGGGGGGGTTACAATTTGGTATGCCGTTACCAGGATATGTTGGTACTACAGACTAAAACATAACATTTAAAAATTAAAAAGGGAAAGGAGTTTTAATTAGAGCAAGTTTTATAAAGTAGGTTAACATTTAAGAAGGTGCCTAGACTTTGTCAAGACACCAATTTGTTGTTCGTGAAAATGGACGAGAGTAAGTATAAGCATATCATTAGATTAAATTAAAATAACTATGAAACAATAGTACAAACGTAGGTAAAATAGATAGCTTTAAATTTACTTTTATTTAGTTTAATACTTTTATAGGAAAATCGTACGTCAATCTTTAGTTTAACCTAGGCGGATAAAACTATCATCAACTATGTCTGTCACTTGTGGTTGGGTAATAGGATAATTATTTTAGAAAATTATAGAAAGTCATCAATAAATTTCCATTCAGCTATATCACTTTGAATCAGTTTCGGTGATAGGAAAATTAGTTTGGCTATTTACCTATTCCAATCTATCTCTATTGTTGGAAAAGGGGAAAGAGGTAAAAATTTTAATTTAGCTCAATATCTAAGAGGTTTAAAGACTATTTATATTTTAAACCAGGTAGGGCAACATCTTAGTAACTTAAAAATATCCTTAAGGGGTTAAAAACATATTTAAAGTGTAGATACTAAAAAAAATTACCTTACATTACTTTTTAACGGGCAAATTGCCTTTATTACTCAAGCTAACTACTACAATAATAAAAACTAAACTAAACTAAACTAAACTAAGCATAACTAAGCTAAACTAAACTAAACTAGCTACACTACCTACTACAAAGAACACTTATGGACTGTATAATAGCCGCGATGGCCTATAGACAGTCCAAGTGCTCCAGCCCACTACCGGTAGGTAGCGTACCCAACATGCTGGCCGCATTGCCACGTTGAATTGCAATGCTGATGCGTTGGGCCAAATAAGTGCCAGCATTTTGGTCACGCGTCGCATCGACCAGGCGCTCTGATAGACTTTGGAAAACGCGATGAGCTCCCGGTCCCCACGGACCCAGGGTCTCAACACCAAACGGCTCAAATATGTAACCGCTACCGAGATTACTATATTTGCGCCGTTTTAGCTGCTCAGCAGAATTAGCCGCGGCGCCGGCCCTAACGTGTGTCTCGGGAAGGTGTGACGGCGCCATAGTATCGACGCAAGTAGCGTCCCACACTAAAGGCCGCCCCATCTTCCAGGGAACCAGAGTCATTCCGTCGGGTCTTTTACCATCGTCACGCATGAGACCATTCGGTTCGAGAATGGCTGCAACATTGGCGGTGGTAAAAGCCCGGCGAATGATGTCATTAAGACTAGCGTGGCGCGAAATTCGACCAGCGCTTTTTGAACACGAGAGACCGTGATGACCGAGCTGGTCAACTGCGGTACCGCACTGGCAGCGATGGGCCACACAGCATCTTGCGCCCAAACGTAAGCTGATAGCTAAACGAAAAGTAGTCGGATCTAAAAGGTTACCAGTGTTGAAAGAAGGCATGGCCTGTAACCAAAGTCCTGACTCCCACACAGAGACTGCGAGAAGCCGAGCACGATCAGCGACGCTAGGACACGTATCTAAAAGATTTTTCCGTGCTAGTTCGCAGAGCGGTCGGTCCCACAGCCTCTGTGAGGAAAGAACCACCGGGAAATCAGAATTTGGACAAGCCAACCCCCAGGCATTCTTGGCCTCAGACAAATGGGCTACTTCGAAAGTACCTAAAGATGGAGCAAGAATTTTTTCTATTAATTTATGTGTACCATGTACAGAGGACAAAAATGCCGGTAATGCAACACTCGAAATTTTGCGTATCCCTAAACCTCCTAAGCGCACAGGTAGAGAGGCTTGCGACCACGTCCTGTCATCCAACCCTTACATTACTCCAATATTATAAATGCAAAGGTGCAGGTGTATGTGTGCGGATGTGTGTGTGAGTATGGTAGTTTGTATGAATTCATCTCTAACAGCTGAACGGATTTCGATGATTAGAAAGTATGTATCTACTTATCTATAATTTTATTTTGGAAAAAGAATGAATATTTAGAACAGCAAGTGAAACCTCATGATGAAGCCAGTTAATTTATGTAAATTGTACATCTTTAGTATAGAAGGGTTTTAATAGGCATACTAAGTAGAAACAAATACGAATCTATAAGTAACTAAGCTTAGTAGTAAGTTAGGTCTAGGATTTCAGAATGATGCTAGGTTATTTAGGAATGCATAATTCATTATTCAGACTGGAAATTATGAACATTTTATTATGACAATAATCTAATTAAACTTGGTTCTATAGGATGTACTTACCAATGGTTAAAATTGGAAACTACCGATTAGAAAACGATTTAAATAATAAGGTTAGACAATTTTCAATAGCTGTGCTTTTAAAATGGAGTGAGTTGACACTTGACATACTTTATAAAAGGGAACTTAGTTTATTAAGTGCGATCAGCTATCATGTCGGTTCTTATTACCTATAGTGGTTTTAGGTTAATTATGTTTGTTTGTTTGTGAATATTTTAATCTAGCCATGATAAATAACATTTGTGTCTATTTTTTATAAGATTTCTAAATAAGCAATGTATATTTACGGGTTGCGAAAATAATAGTGTCAGGGAACAATATTGGATTCATTTTTATAACATGCCTTCGAATTATTCGAGACAGTTTCTTAGATGTTCAGGACGGTTTCATCTATCTAGGCAAGCGAGCTCCACCTTAGGCTGCATCAATTACTTGATATCAGTCGGAATACCTAGCTTATAATAACATAAAAAGTAGATACTTATACAAATATTTAATTACTAAAATATAATATTCACATATTTACTAGTAGATTAACTAAGTTTTGTCACTATAGGTCGAATTGCAACAAAGTGGGTTACTCGTTACTAGAAAATAGTTTCGCCTGTTAGGTAAAATAGAAGTAATCGTGAATACATGGTAAAAGAAGTCACTATATTCAATGGTATCAGTTACATATTTTATAACAATAATAAGTATGCTAATCTTTTATCGACGTGAGACTAAACCTAACTGTAATTAAAATCTAATAAAATACAAAAAAACTAAACGTATATCTTTCCTACGTATAGTATTACGTTGGGAATTGTGGTGGAAGTTTAGGGAAATAACACATAGGAGAGATACAAGTAGGTAGCACAGGGATGATGATGATGAATATTTTATTTATAATCAACTCACATAAGAGACGTACAAGTAGGTAGAGTAGCACGGGGATGATGATGAACATTCTATTTATAATCATCTCACACAAAGGATGTACAAGTAGGTAGAGTCATTTTAGGTTTTGTTAATCCTAGTTAATCGGTTTAAAAAAATAAATAATGAGTAAGAAAGAATGTAACAAAGGAGCATTTTCAAAATTTTAGTTTACCTAGTGATATTAATTATCATAACAGTATTTTATGATATGACATTTTTGTTTTATGTAATAATTTGTATTAAATACAGATAGGTATTAGTCGTAAACAAAAATGAACGTAGACTCAACGTATTAACTACAGAATTAACGAATCATTTTAATACATGTAGCATGTAATAACATGAAACAGTTATTAGTAAACAAATGACAAAAAGAGAAAAAAACGTGAATTTTCAATTTTACTTGATTCTATGTATTTTATGAAAGTTATGCGAATTAGGCTTATTTAGGAATTGTTCTTTTAAATATAGGTGTATTTTAAGGTCTGGGGTCGAATACAAATCAACTAGGTTATGTTCTTTATAGATATTTCATTTTAGTTATACTGTAAACAATTATTAGCTAAGCTAAATGTAGGTATATAGGTGTTCAAACGAAACAAGCTTTACTGAGTTTTACATAGTAATCTTAAATGACTAAAATATGATGATGATAAATTAATGGTTGATGAATTTTATAGTTCAAAACAGATATATGTAAGGCTATTAATTACGTAATCCGAGTAGTGCGACAAATTCATATACGAAATACAGGTATCACTAATTCTATCTAATAAACATTCAACCAAAGATACAAATTAATTTTTTTGTTCTCTAATCCCACAGAAAATTAAATAAAACGAGTTGAAAACTAAGATAAAATACAAGATCAATTGGGAATTGCTAAATTGCCAATCCTACTAATATTATAATTATAATGTGAAAGTTTGTGTGTGTACGAATGTTTGTTATCTTTTATCTCTGTAAGTTTCTACTGAATCGATTTTGATGAAATTTTAGCCTAACTGCGGAGGATTATCATATAGGACAAAGTTATATACAGGTGAAACTGTGGGGCGCTACCAGCCTATAATAAATGATAATAACAGAGTATTGGGGACAGTTGGTGATGATTAATAGGGTCGTTATCTATAGGGTTATTTGAGGCATTAATTTTGTAGTAATCACTTGTACACAAAAATGTTTATGATTTAATAGATCACAAACATTATAAAATATAAGTATAAGAGGAAAATTTAATATAATACATTCACACGTTTGTGGAAAGGGAAACGGACTAAACTGATTTGGGAAATGATAGTTAACTTAGGCTACTTGTAAGCTAAAGAAGTTGTCTTAACCAATCTAATTATTACTGAAAGGAGTCGTAGGTATATAAATAGGTATTTTATATTGGTTTTGAAGTATAGGAAAACAATTTAAAATCTAAAAATCAACTTTTATTCATAGATAAAAATAAAGTAGTATTTTAAGTATGTATCTTAATAATAATAAAATATCTTGAATAAAAAAATAGAGTTTTAGTTATATTTATTTGAAATTGAATTTTTCCGTGCAAAAATCTGAAAAAGAGAATTAGATATTAAAAGACTTATAGGTAATTGTAATAAATATATTTTATGCAACATTTCAGTTTAAAGTACTATAGAAAATTCAAGAAATTTAAAATCCAAGATCAGGCTAATAAATCAAATGAGAAACGAACATTGGTGTGTTTATATATGACATAATAGAAAAAAAAAAAACTTACTAATTTTGTAGGTCATCTAGGACATCTTCAGCATTTAGTAGTAAATTTTCTATTTGATTTAAAAAAGTGAGTTTAAGTTCTTCGTCCAATGCGGTGAAACGGAAGTTGAAATTTGGTATAGGAATTGGATTTGTTGTGTTGGTAGGTGGGATCTATAAAAAAAAGGGTGATTCAGATACGTTGGCACATGTACTACACTAAGAGATTATCTAGATAAAAAACGAACAAAATGTTTATAGCTACTTAGTAATGTTGACCTAGATAACATAGAGTGAGTAGAAAAGATTTAGGTGCCCAGATCGAATACCTACTTATATTAACTTTCTATCGACCAACAAGTTTATAAACTATTTTTCAATTACTTTTCAAACAAAGCTTGAATAAATCATCATAAATAGCCTGAAGACTTCCACTGTTTAACATAGGCCTTTCAAACAGAGCACCACTTTGAGCGGCTGCTTACGACTTTCATCCATCGATTTCTCGCGATTTTCATCAGATCTTCGGTCCAACTATTATGGGGGGGATGGTCTGGTCTGATTCTTTTGGTTCATGATTACTAATACAAATAAAACGTTTGGCCATATTGATGATAAACCGAGTTCCTTATCGACCAAATAATAAAAAGATACAATTAAAAGAAAGAAATATGTAAATTCAAATAGGTATTTAGGTATAAGGTACTAACTAAACTAAAGGGGGCAGGAGGAAAGAGCGGTATTTGGCCACTTTTCTTTTAATATCGTTAATGCTTATGGTAAATTGAATTAGAGCTTCGTATCGGGTCTTTAATCTATGTACACATATTAATAACTGTAGGGTCATCATGAAAAGGATGTTTGTCATCCCACAGTTGTGGATAATCTTTTAAAAGTTTTAAATTATTATTTGTTTTGTTTTTTTTTTGTAAAGATGTTTTTCACTAATTATACTTGAAAATTGCAAATCAACTGGACGGTATTGCCGCCAAAATTTAAAAAAAAAAGTAAATAATGGCCCAAGCAATTTGGTGTATTTAGCCAGTACCAAATTTAGAACGTTCGTGTCAAATGAGTTTGTTACTAAGGAAAAAAGGTTTTAATCATAGATTGAGTAAATAAAACAGAAAAATAGGGGTTTTCTTGCAAGGATGGATAATGTATAATAGAGGATGTAGTTCTGGGAAAAATAAATTGAGTATTTAAAGATTAATGTTTATATTATTGAGAAAACTAATTTCATATTTTATGTTCCAGTAAAAGGGAAAATCACAACGCACAATGGAGCATGGAGTCGAAGAAAAGCACCGCGACAAATATTTTATTGTTTGTGATTAATATTTTCTTCTGTTTTCAGATTGATCGAGAGGTTATGGAAACAATTAATATAAATAATAATTTAGAAAATCTTAGTTGTAGGTGTAATACAAGGAGGTTTTAAACTATTCATAACTAGTAATCAAAGAAGTTAAGGTTTCATGTTAACTAGTGTTTAAAAAGGTTCTAATGATATATAAAAAAAACATATGTGATAGGGGTACAGGCCGTGCAGGTCGTTTAATAGGACTTTTATTAGACTTACAATTTAAAATCTGAGGGTCGAATAAAAGCGGACTTATTAAATATTGCACTTGATTAGCTAATTACGATAAAGTCATATAAGTAGGAAATTGAATTCTTAAAGTTCATGTAGGTAACTAAATGTGATGAATTTGATTTGTGATAAAACTTGGACAATATTAGGTATAGACGTAAACGGGGTCTTCGTACTAAGTGAGTAGATGAGTGGGTTTCATTTTAATAGCATACTCGTTCGCTATCATGAGCCGGTGGTTTTGATGTTTCCTGAGGTAATAATGTATGACAATGAAAGAATGTTCTGTGAGTTACACGTTTAATATCTTTGTATGAATTGTGTGTGTATGTTTTATGTTCATTTGCTGGTTTACATGTGAAAGTTTCAAATAAACTCAAGGGCTGAGGGTAACAATAAAATCAAGACATGAAAGCGAGTTGTCAATTGCTGGGTTTTAACAACTACTCCACAAATGATTCAATATAAATAGGGATAAGGAGTTAGGTTAAGTCAGATGACATAATAGTCCCGTCAATAGTAAATATTGGGTTATATTGAATCTATACTTACACGCAACCTTCAGCGAATACGCAATTTTCCCCACACTTACATGCTCCAATCAAGACTTAGACTGACTTTAAAGTTGGCTTTAGTTGCTCAGACCCTGAGGAGTCATACGAGATTCTCAAAATTTGCTGAAAAGGGTTCAGGGTTAAGACTGACGCATGGATTAACGACCAGTCCTATTGATTTGCATGGAAGCTCATAGGTGGGAACGGTAGTTAATTGCTCTTCTAGCTGTTCGACTCACAACCGGATCCTGGATGTTCAGTTGATACCTTGTGAATGTTGATTTCTTTTATGACGCACGGGCTTACTCTTCGTTGACTTTCTAAGATGTTTATTTTCTTGATTGGTCTAAATACACAGCACATATAGTAATGAGGGATTTAGGGCAAGCACACAGAGTGTAGTACACATAATTTATTTGTTGAAACTTGAATATTGACAACAGAGAATCTATTGCATTTTAGAGTAGCAAAGGGGATTAATTCAAAGAATACTTCATGTACAACGAAACGGTTGTGTTGATTATTAAATGTTTTGGTTAAATTTACTCCGATGCTGTCAACTAACAGCATCTTGTAAATTTAAGGGGTCGTCTGTAACGGTACGGGGTCCCGTTTACATTTATAAAATAGGTTTCTTTAACAGTAACTAATATTATAAATAACTTACGTACTGTAGCTAATCGTTACTGAAGAAAACTATTCAAATAGTATGATTAATACACCACTATTCTTTAATTATTAGGAAAAATGTGAAAATAGTTATAGAAACATCATTATTATTTCTAATAAAGCTAAGTTACAGTCTATTAGCAGGGTTAGAGGAATGGTTTAAACAAACTGATCGTCAATTGTTTATTCTAAGATCATATTTTCAGCTGAAGTCGGAGTCCACGTGGAGTGGTCCACGTGGAGTGTGATCTCAGTACTTAGTAGTAGGAACTAGTTCGACCAATCAGAGAGCAGAATAGCAAATCTAGATGGTCATGAGATGTATGAGAAATGTAGGTCCACGTGGACTACGGAGGTTCTTGACCAATCAGGAAGGAGAATGACGATGTTGAGATGTGACGAAGAGCTGTGATTGGTTGCTGGGAGCTGATGAAGGAGAGTTCCAGAGTTTAAAAAGCAGATGTAGGCGGGAAATCGGGATAGTCTCGGTCGCGCTTTCTTGGAGTAATTAACCAAGGAAATTCTTTTAATTGTTTTAAGTAATTAACTAAAGAAATTGTCTTTAGTGGTTCGGTTTGGGATAGTAGTTCCCTTTACGGTTTCGGTAGTGCCATTGGATTGCAGTGTTGATTGGATTGCAGTGTATTGGATTGCAGTGATTAAGGATTTGGATATTATTTGTGAGTAAAGTAGACATTTTGTAATTAATGAGATTTTAGCTAGGAAAGCTGCATTTACTAAATATTTTCAAAGGTTTTGCTCATATTAAGAAAGTTCATATATTTCTTTGATTGAAATTTTATCAAAACGGTTTGAGTTGAATAGAGCAATTAGATTCTAGTGTTTTAACTGAATAATCACTTACTAATAGAGATTCAAGAATCTGTAATGTACGTTGTTGTATTCAAGAGATATAAAGATGTCTGAATACTACTAATAGTGGTAGCTATTGATATATTGTTAAATTGTTATGCAATAATATAAGATTAACTTAGAGTAATCCTCTATTTTTAATAGAGCTACTTATTGGTTTGGATAACCTAAGACTGATCATTTCTAATGAATTAAACTTATTCCATGGTTGGAATATCTAACTGGGACAACAGTTATTGTTTGGCTAATAGCTTTCAGTTGTTATTTGGAGCGGGAGTCTCCGAAAGTATACCTAAATTCCAAGGGGAATGCGGGATCTTTCAAATGCAGCTTGAGAGTTAATGGCTGGATCGACGGTTAATATTAGGAGCGAGAGACTCCGAAAGTATACTTAAATTCCAGAGGGAATGCGGGATCTTTCTTATACAGCTTAAGGGTTAATAGTTGTTTTCTTCTTCATCTGATAGAAATCAGTGATCAGTCTGGGATAGACAGATTAATGAAGTAGCGAGAGTCTACATTTTACATCATTATAACTATGTGTTGAACTAAATCAACTTATATGTGAATAATCTAGTTTGGAAAGTATTCCAAGCAGTCAAAAGAGGGAGTGTTCCCTGACTGCTATTTATTGAGTTATATACTTGTATAAATTATGAGATTTAATATAAACCGTTTTTGCTCATTCTATTTTAGAAGAGTTCATGTTTATTTATCTGTATTGAATTGTAGAGATATTGTGATTCTGGATTAATAGAGTCTAGGCACCCAGCCTTCAAACTTGGGACAGTGGAGGTACCCACCCTTCTAATATGGGACAGTTGAGGAATCCAGCCTTCTAACATGGAAGTTGAAGGGTGGTACGGAATGGTTATGAGGGGAGGTTTGGAGACCATTGGGGGAAACCCCTAAAACCTTTTGTGTAATCCAGCAATGTATTTTTACAATAAATACAGGAAATAAGGATGCTACATTGTTTATTATACATTCTCTATGTTTTCCAGAATAAATTACGATATTTTCTATTTGGTAGATGTAGGCCTTTAGGTCATCTTCAGTCTAGGTATTAGATTAAGAACTAACTTATTTCGATGTTCAACTTATAGGTCGATTATATTGCAATTTTACGTATAGTAATTTGGGTAAAGGGAATGTTTTAAATAGGGCGTAGCTAGGGTTACGAAACTCGTAGACAATTCGTAGCTCTTGGATTTATTTCCTTACTGAATTATTTTAGGCATAATTTTATTTGTACTAGTCCCAAGGTAGAACTTTAATACATATTTATATCTAAATTCAAAGTGAAATATCGTTAAAGGTTGTACTATAATTGTTTACATGAAATTCATACTATTAATTATTTAATCGGAAAAACATAATTTAATTACCATTTAAAAATACAAGTGAAAATAGCTTTAATTACGACATTAAAATATAGGTATTGATAATTAGTCTTTTATTCAATCTATCACGTAGGGAATAGATTTATAGGTTCTTTATTATGCTTATACTTATTCGCTACTTGGGTATAATACGATCACAACGGAAGGTTTATCTGCTAGACGATCATTTGGCCAAAATAAAACAAAAGCACATCGTTGCTAATTAGGTAAATTAGGATTAGTAGGTAATTATAGGTATAGATAGGGGTAGGTAGTAATTAGTAATAGCATGCATTTAATTAAAGACAATTATATATATATTTATTTATATTTATAGATAGGGGGGGGGGGGGGTTACATTAGGATGCAGCCATATTGATCGACTAGCCGACCCGCCCCGGCTTCGCACGGGCTTATTAGTTTTACGCCTTATCTCAGTCTAAAGGCAGAGAGAAGGAAGAGGGAAAAAGCTAAGGGAAAAGGATGAATGGATGAAACGGCGACTGAAATGAACTCCACCTGCCTTCTTTCACCTTCATCCATTCATCCTTTTCTTTCATCCCCTCTCCCGTGGGAACTGTACTGAATATCGGGATTAAAAGTATCCTATAGCCTACCTCGTAATATGAACTCAAATCATGCCAGGTTTCATTTGGATCCATTTTGTAGTTTCGGCGTGATGCTCAGTCAAGATACAGACATACAGACAAAAATGAAAAAAATTATAGTTTTGGCTGCAGTAAACCCATCCAAAAAAAATTCTAAATATCTTCAATGTACAGAATTGGACCTGTTACAGTTTTATTATAAGTAAGTATATAATAGATTACTCCGAATAAATACCAGCATTTTTGTGACGCGTCGTCTAAAAATTTGAACTCACGGTGCGAACCCAATTTTGTGTTGGTATTAGTATAACCGAGAATTATTTTTCCGTTCTATTTATTAGAATAGATGTGATTTTTTTCTTGCTTGTTCTATCGGTAGAACAAATAGTAGAACAGACGGTAACTACCCAAGTTTCAAATAAATGTGCACCCATGTAAATTACAACCGAACATTTAAAATTTTTCAAGAATAATATTTTAATTTCTTTACACCACCCGGCACAAGACTTAGTTGAACTCACACTTATCTGTTTTATACACCGCACACGGGAATTTATTGAGGAAAAGTTCACCAAGTTTTGTCAGAAAACTGGCTTTTGCCGGTGATAGGAATGATCGATTGGATTTGTAGGGAAATGCCAGTTGTAAGATTTCCTTCAGTGGAACACGAGTAGATATTGAGTTTTGATCAAATATGAGACGGATTTCCTGTTTTCTGAACTTTTTCCTCGAACTACATACACTAGGTATATAACAAAGGGATACGGTTTCATTGAACTGTATTGTGATCGTTTTATGAAATGTTTTTGTATTGGATTCAATTTCCCAGATAAACTTGCCAGGTTTCCTTCATTTCATAAAAGTACCCTTATATTTAGCTTTTACTTTATTATTTATTTAACGACTCGAATTAAGAATATATTTCCTTTCTCAAAGATAATATTGAATACCTACAGCTAAGTAATATATAGGTATAATTATGTCAATGAATACAACTATTATCGTGTACAGCTTTGCATTAATTTGGAACTGCTACTAAGACATTCTAGGTATTAACAAAGCAAGAGAAGGTACCAAGTATGAAGCAGTGGAAAAACAGTTTAATAAATAACATGACAACTAAAACCCGCACACAACATTTTTATAGGTCTGCACTTGTACTGAGATTAAACGAATATATCTAATAGAAACCCAGTACTCTGGATGACCACAAAGACAAAGACGTTTAATTGACCGGTTGTTCGTCCGAAAATCAATATAGTTACGTGGTCCCTGTAGGCACGTGATGGGAAATAATGATCAGGATAGATACACTGTCCAACCAAACAGTGGGCCCATATTGTGCTTCGGAACCTCTATTTATGTTGTCCATTTTCGCAGCTTGACTTAATAAAATAGTCCTTTGTTGTGCAAGTATTTCATTTTCTATGATTCACATTTTCTTAGTTAATACCCGGTAGGTACATACCTATATTTTGTTAGGGTATTTAAGACCGAAAGGTATTTCCACGACATACATCTCAATCAACTAGTTTTTGGTAAATTATTCAGTTTTTTAAGACAATGACAATTAATGCTTGCAATATGAGCATACCTACACATGAGTAGGCAACTATAAGTAAGGTAAGTAAGCCTACCGGTAGTGGGCTGGAGCAATTGTACTGTCTATATAGGCCAAATGTTCTTTGTAGTAGATAGTGTAGCTAGTTTATATTATTGTAGTAGTTAGTTTAAAGAATAAAGGTACATTGCTCTTTAAAAAAAAGTATAAGTAAGTAATAAACAAATTAGGTACATAATAACTATGGAAGTTAAAACCTTTTTAAACCTTTGATAGCGTTTTGGTCTCGTTGCTGCATATAGTATCAACATTTTTTTTTTCTTTATATTTTGGCTCCACACATAGTGTATTTAGCCAGTGTCAAGTTTTGTAATTTTTCATCGTATTATGGAAATTTTCACTTAAAGTCAAGTCATAGTCACAGTCAGAGTAGTCATAGTCTAGTCTAAGTCATAATCCAGTCTAAGGCATGCCCTAGTAAAGTGGTGGCAACTTTACTAGAGGCTTCTATGGAATTTTAGAAGCAATACGAAAAACCACGTTTCACTACATTATATCACTTGCCCACACTCATGCTCGTAATTCAGCACTTAATGCGTAAAACACCACCAATTTTAAACATTAACACTGGAAAAAGCATAAGTTTTGTCAAATAATACAATGTACCGACGTGAACTTTTCCGCGTTCCCGCCAAAACTCCTATCGACATTTTAAACACCAAATTAAAAAAAACCTGGCCTACTAACCTTTATAGACCCAGATATAGGTACTGTATACATTATATCCCGTAGATCATCTTTTATTTATCACACGCGTGAGAAAGAAAACGTTGAGCCACTTTCTTACTATCAAAGATAGAATAAAAAGGAAAGCGCCGCGCCGATCTTAGCGTAGGATAGCCTGAAAATAACTTTTTGTCGAAATCGCGTCGTAAAATCACAGAGTATATTTTACCATGGGGCCGAAACTGACCGTAATTATTTAGGGGTGGTACGCAATAGTGTTCGATCGCCACAAACATTAGTATCTTGGCCTCTGGCTAGCAGGAAAATGAGTGTCCGGTGGTATGTTCATTTTCTTTTTAGCGCTGCTGTTTATTCCTTTATATTCTAGTCTAAGTAGAGTTATGTTTCCCTTTACCTGTCTCTCCAGTAATTTATTTGTGCTTCTGTGTAATTTATGATTGTTATAACGGTTTTGTTTTGATATAATATTTCTTTTATATAGTTTTTAAATGGTTGCATTTGTTTTCAATCCGCATTTTATACCTATCTAAGCTTTTATTTATATTTATAAGCTTTTATTAATGATTATGTAGCATATTTTAAAAAGGCTCTAGGTAATTACTTGGAAGAAACACATTTCAGTTTTCTGTTTTTTACTTCGGACACAAAAGGCACCAAACGTAATCTTAGTGCATATACCTATAAATGGTTCCGTTTTGAATACAAGGAAAATGGTATGAGTATGTACCTATTCAAGGTAGTGAACAGCCTGAAATACTCCATAATAATGAGGTGAGTCCTCTTTTTTTTCTTAGTAATTAAATTTCATATACTTAGCCACAGACCAAATATTTATTTATAAGTTGACAAACACACTATAATGGCGAAGCAATTAAGTTACGTATAAGCCAAGAGCTCGCGGAATTCAAAACACAACACTATTTGCACATACGAGTATTATTTTTTTTTTAAATATTGGTAAACATTGTGGACTAAATAAACAAAGCGTTTTGATTCCTCATTTATAATTCGGACAGCAAAGGAATGGAACACCTTACCAGAGTTATTGTTTCCTGACAAATGTAATCTGGGAGTTTTCAAGGCTAGAGTGAACCGGTATCTTCTAGGCAAGCATGCTCCATCGTCGACCGCGTCGTCGCTTACCATCAGGTGAGACCGTGGTCAAATATTATCATTGATAAAAAAAAACTAGTGAAAAATCGGCAAAAAATACAAACTGTTGTTTCAAAAACATGTATATCGATATGACTAGCGTACATTAACGTTGAGCAGTGCAACCCTACGGCTACAGATGTCGGTATTTTTATTCCACGTCGCGTTTGGAATTTTTCTCTAGGAGTGTTGCGAAGTTACAATTTTCGCGCTCACTCAACCTTGAGCGAGGCGGAGCAGGCGAGCATTAGCGGGGGAAAAATTAGATTTAACCCCGACACCGCCGCGAGAGGCTTCACCTACACGTCTCTGTCCCTTTTAGCTACTCCACCCACCAGTTTATTCATTTTATATTTTCCCTCGGCCACGAAGAATGAAGCAAGTATTTCTTAATTTGAAACAAGGGACAGCGAGACTCCTTATTTCTATTTTAATGTGTTATACTGTATTTAGGTAAGTGAAAACGTTGGTAAAGCGATTATCGCCTTTTTGGTGGGTACGCGCTTAGTGATTATGGCCCTTAGATTCGTATGTATGATGGTCACGTAGCAAAACACGACGGGAGGTTACTACTGCGAATTGTACCTATAGGCAATTTTAAAGTAAAAGCACCTTTTCATGCTACTTCCTACTTCTGTGCAAATTATAACGGTTGTATGCATAAGCAAACACTTTTTCCGGGAATGCAATTTATTTTAGGACACTTCGTCGGCAGACTGCATAATTAAATTTTTTGGATGCAAAGAAAACAATTTACATGGAAATTAACATTTACCCAAACATGTTCAGAAGGGTGAAGAGGGGGCTTCGTGCGGGGCTCACCACGCCCTTTGTTCTCCAACTAAAAGGGTTAACTTAAACGTCGGAGCACTTAACCCCACGCTACTCGCACCTCTACGTGCTAACATGTGCTAAACAATATTTTTACCCGCATTCAGCGCTGACATATTGTTTTATAAACACAATACCACACTGCTAACGCCAGATAGTTCTACGGCGGCGCCTATACAAAGATATTATTTTCCTTTTTGATTTATAAGGGTGTGTTATGAACAAAACACGTTATTCGCAGCTCGTTATAGAAGCGTGGCGTGTGTAGCCTAAATTATGTTAATGAGCTCAAGATACGCCTTGTTTAAAGCCCGCGAATTAATTCTGAATGAATTTTGGAGAACGGCTGAAGGGAGTGCGAACTTTAGCCGTTGGAATTAAACAGCCTATCACCTTGTAAGGGCTAAACGTTACCAGCCTAAACCTTACAAAACATCAAATAAAAAATATAATGATCCTTACGCAAGTATAAGTTTACTGTTAATGATTTAATCAGTCTTTTAGAGCCCTTTTTTTATTCTTCAGCGCTTATAACGTTGCGAGCTAAGTCGGTTTATAGCCTTTTGTCTAAAGAAGGGATTAGAAGCTTTTCATTTCGCGGGTGAATGGCTACGGGCCGGGACAAGACGGCGATTAGTTAACTACTCTTTACGGGGGTTAAATTACATAAGCGTATACCAGGCACCCGTGTGTTGGCGATGTAATCATTGTAAGCTAGCTAACCACTCAGATTCAGATTCAGATTCAGATATTTTATTGCTTCCATAGTGTACATAGGTGGAATAAGTATAAAATTATTTAAGTAGGCTCATTATGGACCCCGTCGGGCGCAGCAAATTTGGAGAGAGAAGGACGACTTCACAAAAGAGTCAATATGTACTTACAAAGAGAATAATAACATATTAGTTTGACTATGATAAAATTTTACTCGCAATGTTTTAATTGTATTTATTAATTAATTTAATGTCAATGGAGTACATAAATATATATATATATATATAAAACTGATTAATTATCATTCAATGTCATTCTTATCGATTCTAAATACCTAATATGATATAAATTTTTAATGTCAAATGTTGGTACCTACATACTATTCATTATCTTAAATTTTCATTTGTACATAATATTTTATTTTCGTTTAAATACTCATTTACATTATAATAGGCCTTTTGAGTGAGGAACTGTTTCAAAGTACGAATAAACCTATTATAATTTTCTATGTTCTTTAAATCATCTGATAGCCCATTATAAATTCTTATAGCCATAGGTAATGTACTAGAAGAGTGCATTTTTAATCGGGACTTTGGTATTTGTAGCACTAGACGGTTTTTTTCTTGAATTGTTTCGCTTAAGTTTGTAGGTTTTGTAAATAAAAAGTTTCTTACGAATTTGCATACTTCCAAAATGTATACAGATGGCAGAGTTAAAATTTTGTACTTTTTAAAATAAGGTTTACAACTGTCAATTTGTTCTATATTAGCTAGTATACGAATTAATTTTTTTTGAACTATGAAAAGATCGGATGCAGCGCTGCTATTTCCCCATAAAATTATCCCGTAGCTTAAACTTGAATGTGCATTCGCATAGTATGTCGTGATTGCAGTTTTTAAATCAGTTGTCTTTTTGACTTCCCGGAGTGCGTACGTAAGAGATGAAAGTTTAGATTTGGTTTTCCTAACGTGAGATTGCCAGTTTATATGCGTGTCAATAACAATACCTAACAAAGTGAATTCATTTACATTTTCTATTTTTGTGCCGTGGAAGATGTAGTCGAATTGAAGTGGTGGCTTCTGATACGGATGAAACGCAATAATTTTAGTTTTGGTTAAATTAAGTTCAAGTTTGTGCTCGTACATCCAGTTAGTTGTCTGTTCGAGCATCGCCGTGAGCTTGACTGAAGTTGGTTAGTTCTACAAACATTATAAATGTTGCGAGAAGATTACTGTGCATGTGATGTGAATTAACAAATGCATGGGATTTTCTATGGGATATATGTATGTAATGGGAGAGTGATGGTGGCCGAGCGGTAGCATGTGCACTTCGCAATCTTACGGCACCGGGTTCGATCCTCGGCCCTGCACCGATGACTTACTTAACTAGTATGTTATGTGCAGTTTGCGATGTCATCGCTCCGTGTCTCGGAGAGCAGGGTAAACCGTCGGCCCCAGTTGTCATAAGAACATCTATGGCAATCGTTACGGGTAGTCAGAAGCCTGATACAATCTGACGCCTGGTCTAACCATCCCTGTTACTGGTCGCTTATGGGTAGCGAGGTCAGATGGCAGTCGCTCGTGTAATTCTGGTAGCTCGCCGCTACAGGTTGGATTGGGAGCCGACTCCAATAACGAATGGGAAAAGGCAAAAGAGGATGATGATATGTATGTAATGTATTCATATTTCTGTACTTGTCGCATAAGAAGTTACGTGCTGTAAGTGCTACCTTATTACCTGTCACTTTATTTCTTTTTGGTTATGCTTTTTATCTCAACCGACACAACATTTTTTTTCGATAAATACACAACCAACGCCCGAGACGAAGTCGAGGGCTTACCATAGTCACGAGTTTGTAGAAACCAATTTCCGCGCGTGTATCATACAACTTTTTCAACACATTTGCGAGAAAACAGTACAATAGGTAATGAAGCAAACTTTTGTTTATTGGTGGTCGCAACAAAAAATCTTTGATGTTCCTGATCTAATTTGAATTGAATTGAATCTTAGTTAGTGGCTTCTGCGGCAATTTCACCACAATTTCGCCAATAGTCATGTACTAGGATAGACCATCAAACGAAGGAGATTGTACGGTAATTTAAAAAATTGGCCGGTGTAAATGAGTAGGTACTATGATGACTTTTACACTGAAACAAATCTGAAACAAATACAAAAATACACTAAACTAAAATATAATTTGCGAGAAAACAGTACAATAGGTAATGAAGCAAACTTTTGTTTATTGGTGGGAAAGTCGCAACAAAAAATCTTTGATGTTCCTAATCTAATATGAAAATGGGCCAAAATGGCTCGCAATTTTTACAATGCAAATGGCGCCACGTGCGTGTGGTGAAAATTAGAACTACATCTTTAGTTTCATTTTCTGTTTAGTATTAAAGTGAGACAAACGTATTGAGCAAAAATGCTTCCAAGGAGTTTCGATCATTCAGCTTATTTATTCTCGTACTGTGAAACTCCTTGGTGAAATTCTTATATATGTTTTATAAAAAAAAAACCGTAAAGGTTACGCACGGCGCTATACAAGGAACGATGACGATACCGCACGCTCCGTTGTATGGTGCGTAATGTTTAACTTTCGAACAATGTATACAGGCTTTGTAAATGCATTTTTTGAGCAAATGTGTTGAAAAAGTTTTTTTTTACCTTGTGTGTAATAATTAAAAGCATAACCTAAGTATTTTTAACTTATCTTTGTACTGTAGCAGTTGATTAAGTAAGTCATCCTATTTTTCGGAGTTATTATCAATACCAAATCAATGCATTTGATTTCATAAATTTTGGTCCACACATGACCGGCTGTGAGGAGTAGGTCCTACCTAGTTTCAAAGGGTGCTAATGAATTCAATTATACCCAGTATAGAAAGTTTAAATATACTTTTTGATTTTTCCCATCCTCCTCACTGGTTGGACAAAGGCTTTGTGTCATCCCGTAGTCCTATTACTAGGTACTATTGTAAAAGATACAGCATCAATTACTTAACCTATATGATGAAAACAAAGGTTTATAACCAGTTAATATAAGTATTCATACTGAAATTGATGATGGCAAACTAATTGTTTTATGTTACGTATCCTATTGAATACGCTAAAGCGCCAAATAAAATGAGACCATGTGCGCGTTACCACACAATCATAATATTCCAATAATTTACCAATAACAAATATGCAGGCAATATGCTTACTATAATAATAATCGCTATCACAATTTCGCTAGCTAAATCCCAGTTTGAAATTCATACAAAACCGCGAACCTATTTGATACTTTGGCTTATCATAAAATACCATAAACAGCTTACGTACGTTAGACCGCAACTCGCATAACTTGTACAACCCTTTCCGTATGAAAATTAGTTTTGTTTTACAACTGAAAATAAATTAGAACTTACCCGTGATAGTGTAGAGAACAAAGCAAGATGTAATATTGCTCGGGGCAGTCACTAAACTGTTTAATTAAACAGTACACTATTTGGTTTTGAGCAGTTTGTTTGTATCGGATGTATCCAAACCATAAATACCTATGTACCTACGCCATTGTTTATGAAATAACATTAGGCAATTAAGTTTAATAACGAAAATCTACTTTAATATTCATAAATATAAAACATTTTTTGCTCGGTGTTTCCCTGCGAGATAAGCTCCGGAACGAGGAGAGCCGTAGGAGAACTAAAGTGACTGATATAGCTCTTAGAATTGGCAAGTTGAAATGGCAATGGGCAGGCCACATCGCTCGTAGAACTGACAACCGATGTGGAAGAAAGGTTCTCAAGTGGCGACCACGAACAGGAAGAGGCAGCGTACGGCCGGCCCCCCACTCGATGGACCGACGATCTGGTGAAAGCCACGGGGAGCCGATGGATGCAGGAGGCGAGCAGCCGCTCAAGGTGACGCGCTCTGGGGGAGGCCTATGTTCAGCAGTGGACGTCTTCAGGCTGATGATGATGATGATTCATAAATATTCATTTATTATAACACAAAAAAATATCAATCATCAAAACTATGAAATGATCTCGATATACCTAATTATCTAAAACGTGTACCTACATAAATTTAATCTTCACTCTTCACACCACACTTACCTACACGAGAAGAAGACTATCTAATTTCTACTTCATCCCTACTAATATACATAAATGAAACATTGTCTCTTTGTTTGTATGTTTGTTTGTGTGGCTTTGAGACCAAAATGACTGGACTGATTTGGATTAAATTTTGCACACAGATGTTGATATCACAGACACCAACAAAGGATACTTACGTTTCAGTCCGGAAAATTATGAATTCCCACGAGATAATAAGTAAATAGTAAGTGAAACCGCGGGCTGCTTGTTAGTCGTTCATAAAAAAACTTCAATGTTTATGATCTCATAAAAAGAAAATGTAAATTTCACTTTAACTGAATCTTTCTTTACTTTACTCTTATCTTGTAAAAATGACTGATGTTACAAGCGTAATACGTGTACAGAGCAAATAAAAAATCCGTTTAAGGATCAGCTTTGCCAAAGAGATGTTTACTTTAGAAGCGCTCCGGAATTTCAGCAAAAACGTACACAAGTTAAATAATATCATCTGCTTTCGGATCCATTATTATCAGTCCAACAAAGATCTTTCGCTCCATTACAGATTCAAGGAAAAAACCTTTGGTACAGGCAATTAAGTTCAGCTACGAGGAAATCATACCGTTCCATCGACAAAACGTCCCAAGGAGTTTTTATATTTTTACCAATTAAAACTGAAAATGGAATTAAAGTTGGTAACGGCAGCGCAGCGTGTACTACCTAGAGTTTCTCGGCAAACGACACATTTGGCACGGCTAATGGTGACATCTGAACGAATATATGGGTTAAGTTTACTGCGAGCAGTTAGTGTAACAATGTTAAGAATTATTTATATGGTACGCTTTTTTACACACAAAAACAATTATTTAAATACATTGTATATTTTATTTGGTAAGTACAGCATCCAGTGAATAACTTCTTGTAAAAAAATCGTAAACAATATCATTTACTCGCTCCTTAAATAAAATATTGCCTTGAACTGTTTGGATCCCTTCATTACAAAATGGATACTTAATCTCTGTCATCTTGAGTGCTTCTTCGAACGGCGCTGTTATTATCATCATTGATATCAAAGCCTCCACTAACCCTAATACCGAGTATTCCCGAAGATGGTCCTCAAATATTTTCCTTGGATAAATTTCTTCTACGTTTAAATTACATTCCCGAAGCACCGCTGTTAATGTTCCATAATAAATATTCAGGGCTGTTTCATAGTGTTTGGATAGAAATTCTCTGTCTGTAGACATATATAAGAAGTATGCTATATCTGTGACTGGGGAAGCAAAACGCACTAGCTGGAAGTCAATAAGAATCACATCCACTGGCCTCTTATCCTGAAAAAATGAGATATTGTTGAATTTTTAGATTGCTCTTCTATATCTCAAACTAGAGTGGAAAATTAAATGCATAAAATATTGACCGAACGGAAAAAACACATGGGTAACAATTTTATCATCATCATTAGCCTAAAGACGTCCACTGCTGAACATGGGTCTCCCCAAAGAGCGCCATTTTGAGCGGCTGCTCGCCTCTACATCCATCGGCTCCCCGCGGTTCTGCCCAGGTCGTCGGTCCACCTAGTGGGGGCTGGCCTACGCTGCGTCTTCCGGTTCGTGGTCGCCACTCGAGAACCTAGGACGTTAGGAGGTAACAATTTACTTTGTGATAATACAGTAGTGTGTAGTACCTACCTGATACTTGAAAAGAATGTTATTGTTCCAACAATCCCCGTGACAAATAGCACTGTAGCCTGGGACGGGCAACGTACATTTATGTAGAATCGATAAGATGCTCGGACCGAGTTCTTTCAACTTATCTCTAGCGATCGGGTCAGATACCACGCTCACAGATGCGTTATAAAAACATATCATCGGCTTAGGCTGACGGTTCGGATCAGCGTATTGCACGTCTTTGTAATACAAGTCCTTTATCTTCTTAAACTCCTCAGGCTTTGACTTCTCAAGAACGAATGACAACGCATGCATTTTCGCCAAATATTTCATTACCAATATCACACGATACAAATCCATTTTGTGAAGTCTATCATGAAACATAAACCCGTCTTCTATCAGTCCCATAACGACAACAGTTTCTCTATCGTATTCGTCGCTCGCAAAAATACAGTTGGGGAATTTTATCCGCAGTCCCTCGATAATTTTAAAATTTTGCTGGATTTCAAGATATCTCGGCACAGTTTTGCAATAAAATGAACATTCACGTTTATAGGATTCTCGAAATGCTGATCGATTTTCTGGGTTAGGGTGATATTTCATTATAACAGTGTGTTTAATTTTTTGTCCATCTCGCAACCCTTTAATTTGAACGCTGTAAAGTCCATTATAGAAACTGTCGATATCTTCACAACCAATTTTAATGGTATACTCAATGTCACGGATATGGAGTAAATCAGCTACTTTTTGAATGATCGCCACTACATCTTGAGGACACTTAGACACTTTTCGATACGGCATGTTTTGCTCTTTAATCAGTTGGGTGGCGTGTTACCCAATTCGATCAATAACACAGTTCAATTTTTGGGTCTCTAAAGAATTGCAAGAAGCGGCTGCTCACCGATTTTAAACACGTTTTATTTCTGTAGTACTACCATAAACACTGATACAATATTGATAACATATAGCTCTGTATTATGATGATCTGATTGAATATGATTGACATTATCTTTTTGAAATCGTCATTGTTCACCACTCCATCAAATGTGTAATAGATAAGAAATGGTGGCAATGGCTGGCAAACACTTTTATCGCAATTCCGATATAAAAACATCTTGTCATCATTGGCTATAGTTTTTAGCAAGTGGCCTATTCCCCGTCACATACCATGTATCACGTTTATACTTCAACAGACCTCCTTATCATAGTTTCAACCTGTCTTCAAATCTATTGATCAACAAGTGACTGAGTAACAAGAAACTTCGTCTTGTATAGCGTCCTTCCTGCTATCAACTACGAGAGTACGAGAGACGCCTCACGCGTTATCAGCGCGGAACAGTCCGCCAGCAGACGTACGAGATAAACTAGTCTCAGTACTACCCAGAGAGAGTACAATACCTTTTGTAATGTCACTCAATGGCTGTCCTGCAAGTAGCGACTGTACAGGTTGAAGAAGAAGTGTTATGCTTTTTTAGGATGACAAACATATTTGTTTTAGATTTTTGTAAGTGGCTCGCTGCAGTGTACTACAAATAAAAAAATATGTATGTACCTATGTTTTAAATACTAAAATTGACACTTTTGTTGTTACTGCTGAGATTAAGGGCTTTTCTCATGCAACTACTAAGGTAGGTACAATATGAATTATAAATTAAAGTCTTTTCATGGGATTTTTGGTACTAATTCTGTCTTTCTTTCTTCATAATCAAGTACTGAGTATTTTTTGACATTATCAAAACACCGACACATTTTACGTCTGATTTCGGAATTATAGCTATCTTCGTGACTTTCCCGTGGCACAACTGACAATGTGACACGACGTGACACTACCAATAGTGCCATGGGGAACTTTAGCTCTTACTTCAATCCATTTTATAAACTTTTCTCCTTACTGGTACATATCTCACATACAGTCGTACACAACTGGTTTTATGCATTGTCCGCTATTGTTGCGCTCAGAATATGGGAGCTATTCAAACGAGCGGCCGTTCTAAATGAACTGAGAATGCACGAGCTGTGGTGCCCCGATAATGTACCTTGTAGATGAAGCCAGGGGAAACTGATGGCTGCCATTTTTTAAAACTATTATATACGCGATTGTTGCTAGAATGGCTTTTCACTATAGCGCTATTTCACAACAAAATCCCATACGTCATCATCATCATTGGTCTATTTACATCTACATGAGATGATTCAAGTAGCATCCGTATTAATGCATCTCCGCTCATGGCTACGAGAGCCACAGATAAGGTCACATTTTTGGCAATTATGTTGTGACGTGGGAGGTAACGCGTTGTAAGTTGACTGGCCTGTTAGCTCAGTTGGTAGTAGCTCTGCCTTCTGAAGTTGTGGGTTCGATTCCCATCCAGGATTCACGAACATTTGTGTGATAAACATCGATGTTTGTTCTGTGTCTGAGTGTTATATTTTATTCTATGTACTTATGTATTTACAACAAAAAAAATATCTAAGTATTTCTATCAGTTATCTGGTACCCATAGTACAAGCTATGCTTAGTTCGGGGCTAGATGGCACTGTGTGAAACATCCACACATATTAAAAAAAAGTATTGTATAAGTATTCTAATACGTAGTACTTACAATATAGTCAAAATCAGTTTACAAACTCGTGAGAAACTTTCATTAAAATATAATGTTACCTATTGGACTTACGTGTGCCATATTATTTCAATAGATTACAATCTAACGATATTTATGAAACCTTGGCGATCACAATCTAACGCCGCTTGCACTTTCATAACAAAAAATGTCTGTCTATATATAGAAGACTATTAATTATTGACGTTTCCCACTGATCCACCCATAATTTAAGTACACGCTGGTCATTCGACTGCCTGCTAAATAATTCAAATTGCCCGCGGCATGCGACCGGTGGCTGGTTAGGAAAATTCACCAAATAAACAAAGCCAGCCCGTTAGCCTGACGTCAAAGCGAGTGCCAGACAAACTTAGCTACTCAATTAGTCACTCCTCTACCTCATGTATTATAAAGTTTCAGCATAGATGTTCAGTGAATAGTTCAATACTTTCAAGAGTTTTAATGATGGAACTTCTTTAAAGATGCTACTTTATTTTTAAAACCACAAAAAACTACAAACCTAAAAATCTACAGACCTAGAATATTTTTGCTACTAAGTCCATGGGTAAAACTGAATTGGTTTATGTTTATGCCGTTCAAAGTAGTGTTCTATGTGGAAGGCCTTAATTATGTTTAAGTGTCACGGGGCATGCTTATTTTAGGCATCACCACCTTACCACACTTAAAAAGCAAAATCATTCGCGGCAGTGGGTTGAGCTCGCCTTAAGATAGCGTATAAATCCAAGACCAAGAAATACTAGGCTGGTATTCGACAAACGACATTATAAAAAATGCTGTTGTTCTATGGCTGGGTATAGTGAGACCATGGTCCTTGTAGTTCCCCTAAAGATACAGGAAATTCTAGTTAGGGCCCAGAATCTACAAATGTGAAAAAAAACCACCTCAACAGCGCGTGGAAAGTCCAACCGCACTATACTGGCTTAATTCTTAGTCCTATTAGACAAGCTTACCTTCAGCCTTTCACCTCAACTAAAACCTTAAACTTAAGTCACTCTTACCTTAAACAAACATTAGAGCGTGTCCGCATTTAACTAGAGTGAGAGAGAGTTACTATGTGTGAAGCTAGGCAAATAAACACTAGACCAGTTATGTAGCGCCAAAGCTCTTGCCAGACGAACTCTGAAACTCAATTAGTCTACCTCCATGTATTATACTTAAGATTTAAATTTTTAGCTGGTTCATTTGCTTACACGCTATTTAGCAAAAAGAGAATTTGAAAATTAAGTCCAGGTATGTAATAAGATTACGCCCATGTTTTTGTGCACTGCACTTTTACTGTATTACTAGAGCTTGTAAGCTTAAAACTGTTTAGTAAAAAGCTCGCTATACGCTCTGCGCTCGCACCTCCGACGAGCGTAATTTTTTGTTCACCTCACTAGCTCGGAAAGGTTCTCTTTGTCACTCAAAATCTGGGCGCAAAAACGCATTTTGATCGCTAGCGTGGAAAGTGTTTTTAAAATTCGAACGTTTCTATTCAATAATTTTCTCGTCAAGAATTGAGGATTTAATCACAGATCTGCCCGAATTTAACCTTCTTGATATCGCCAGTCCACTGAAAACTCATTAATACCACAGACTACCTCCTAAAAGATACAATCTTTTTCTCGTTCACCAACTTCATTTTTAGAATAATCGCACTGTCCAGCACCAAAGAGTATATAACCAATACGCTATCCAGAACGGCGACTGCATGGAAAATGGATGAAAAATACTTTTTCTTTCATTTTCCATGAACCGTGGTTCATGGCAAATGACGCACTAGCCGTTTACCTGATGTTAAGCGTTACCGCCACCCATATCTAAATTAATAAGCTAAAAGCTAATCTTTTCTTCTTTTGCCTTTTAGCTGGTTTTCTTGCATTTTCCTCGCTGTATTGAGGTGAAAAGTTGTGTGTTGCACTCGGCAGCAAAATTTTTCTGCGTCTCGTACCTTAGAAACCTTCGCTACGCTCAGGATTCTTCATTTGATCCACTCGCTACGCTCGTGGTTCAATCCTAGAATCGTTCGCTTACTCAGGTTACAATTCAAGTACTCGCGCCAAAAACCAACTTGCAGCCTAGTATAACAAATAATTATTTCTGCTCTTTGGACGTAACACATCTTTTAGTCCACCCAACATTACATTATCTGTATCGCCATGAATAAAGTAGGTAATCGATCGACGTTCCAAAAATAACCGTAAATAGATCATTATCACCTACAATGAGAGATGGGTATAATGTATCACAAGAGAAAAGGCGGAGCTAAAGTTCAAACATAGGTACGGTTGATGGCTGTTTATTTATAACCCTACGTCAGTGTTCTAAACGTATCAAACATGGAACATCAAACGGTCCTTGTTGAAATTTGATTTCAGTTTCAGGTGAGGGGAAATATGTCTAGACGTAGAGGAAATCAGCTCGCCGACGTCGCTTTACGCCACTTGTAGCAATTTAGAAGATTTTTATATCTATTGAATGAATAAAAAAGTTTATAATAATTTGTGAAGTAATATTTGTGTTGATTTTCCAAATTATCTCATTAATATTATAGGCCAAAGTTTGTGAGCTAGCTCGTTTGTTACGCTACGTAGTTTCGTTGAACTTCAATGATAATTCATTGTGTAAAAAAAGCCGGTGTTTTGGCCATACGTCGCGCGTCGGCGTCGTATTGGCCAAGGCGCCTGTAATGAGCTTTGCAAAGCGCGATGAGCTCCGGAGGTCCCCACGGCCACAGAGTCTCAACAACAAACGGCTTAAATATGTAACCACTACCAAAATTACTATATTTGCGCCATTTCAGCTGCTCAGCCGAAATAGCCGCGGCAACGGCATTTGTTTTTACTTTTTCTCTTGGATAAATCCAAGCAAAAAAGTAAAAACAAAGGCGTAAATAATACAATGCAAACTCATATTCGACTATTTGATACCTTATTTGTCGTTACTAATAAGCTAAGTTGAACACTATAAACTTTAAACTCAAACTGAAAATTCTGTTCAAGTTATCAATTCTGAAAAACAGATGGTTTTACTCCTCGCAACTTTCAAACACAAATGTAACTAATAGTGCATGTGAAGGTAAAACTTTGTTTCTTTTTATTACTACGTCTAGATATATTATATCATTTTTATGTTTGTTTTCAATGCGCAATCATACAAGAAGTATTCACTCGCCCTTGAAACAACGTCTCACTTTATTACGATCAATAAACAAGCATAGATAAACATTGGCTTGAATGTGTTTCTTCCGAGGCTAGACTAGACTAGCAAAGTGGGTCATAGACAAAGTGGCACCGGACAAAAACGTTGTAAAAATATTAATTTATTTTATGAAATGGAATAAGGGGAATATCTCTTCACTGGGCTATTATACATCAATCTAATTATGGATGGGTACACTAAATACGTAAATTATATACCTAGTCATAAATACAGAAGTTCTAATAAGAACCTCTATGATTTCAAAATAGACAGTTATATCCTCAATAATAAAGATGAAAAAGCAATTGCAATCTTAGCGAACAAAACCAGACGTACAAAGAAACTGACGGAATTCTTACATCAAAAGATAAATATAAACGTGTCTTTTGTGAAGAAAACAATTCAATTACGTTTCTAGACGATGACGTTGCGAAGAATGAGGGCTGGAATTTACCAAACACGAAATGCGTTGATTCAAAGTAAATGAAGAGGTCTATACAATCGATACACTGCTGTGATGTACTTACACAAAGCAGGAAGAGCGCTGTTACTTGGATCGGAGAGGTTTCTTGTTATAGATACCTACTTCTACATTTTATCCTATGTATGGAGTAATTTTATTGCATTTATAGTTTTGTTCCGTTTGTCACGAATGTCTCTTTACTTATTAGATCAATTCCTAGGGTAAAGCTTTGATAAAATTAAAACGTCAAAGGATAAATGTATCCAGCAGTATATAAGGTGAGTTTGAATTGGTGTAGTTATTATCCCGAAAGGGGGTAAATCTACTCCCCAGTGTAGACATTGTTTCTTCTAAGACTTATCCAAATTAATAGTTTTGAATTTGAATGCGTTTAAATGTGTTTAACAACCTGTGTTTCGAGATTAATTTATAGTATCTTGTTAACTCTCGTAGCGATCGCACGTGCAATATTGTGAGTGGATTTATTTTTTAGTATGGAGGTTTGGAAACACACAGTTTCAACTTTTCAAGTAAGGCTCTCACAACTTGTGGGCTATCATGGTCCCAGTCCCCCTCTTTCGGGATAATACCCCAATTCAAACTCAGATTGTATATCCAGAGACGTAAATCTTATGGGCAAGCTTAGCGCATATTGTAATCAAGCAAATCATGCATGCACGTCAATTCTAAAGACAGAACCAAAAACCTAAAAGGAAACCGATTAAAAATTTTCTTACACAACCAAATATTGTTAGAGTCAGTTATTATGTTTTGCTATAGAAGTGTGTAAAGATTCTTTAAATTTTTAGAGAAAATTTAATCTAGAGACTAATCTTGAGCGTACTACTAGTAGTATCGGATATGTATTATGTACTGAGTTATAACTGTAACGTGCGATAGATGTGTAAGATTTATCCCTTAAATAGAGACTTGCTCTATAGAGTTATTAAAGAGAACAAGATTCGTATCTATCACCCTCTTCAATAGAGCACAATGGGCTTGCTGAGGGTAATCTCTCCCCTAGATCGTATAAAAGGAAAATAATGAAACTTTTCGCACAAAAAGAATAGGGGAACGAGACATATTGCCAAAGAAACGTAACCAGTTTAAATACTGTTGAACATTTTTCCCACGATTTCCACAATTTTTCGGCAGAGAGGTGAATCTTCAAAAGGAAAAGTATTCAAGAAAAACCTCTAACACAAGCCGCCTTGTGTAACACCGTTAAACTTTGAGATAATTCGTATTATAACGTTTATAATGAGAGTGAAAAAGTTGTGAACAATCCGGAAATTGTTTTTGGGTCAGTTATTGTGAGGAATTTCAATCAAGTTCATTTTGGAGGAAGATTCTTTTGTTGTGGGCTGATGAGCTCTACATAAAAGAGTACAAAATGATTTTATAGATTAGTTTTCTAAACACGAACTTAATAAGTATTGTTATTTGTTTCAATGTGTAAATCATATTCATCATCATCAACAGTCTTAAGACGTCCACTGCTGAGCATAGACCACAGCCACAGCCATCAAGGTGACGCTGCCATGACTTCCTATCATTGTATAAGTTTACAATAATTTTCTAAATAGTAAATAGATTATTTTATGACAAAATGAAGTAGGCATAGTATTCAAAACATTAACTTAACTATAGTTAAATGTGCTGCCTTTTTAATTACACTTACGGGAGTAGTTCGTACAACCTTTTACAGCACAACTGGGCATGTTTTCTTTGTAGCAATCGACTGATCTCGTCTAACTTACATCACAGACTGAGCGCTAGTGTAGGCCAATCTGTGAATTTGGCTCACACTTTAAAGCGACCTGTCATCTGGCCTGTCCTTACGAAGTAATATTATATCAATCCACCAGCCTATGCTGCGTGTTTCGGCCATATCATATTGTTCCTACTTACTTAATACATTTTCTGTGGTACCTATCTATTGAAAAGAATATAAGCCTCATACTGCGCTACACCATGTTCATCTTTTAAAACTGTCTAGAGCTCAATAATTTTCTTCAATTACGTACTTTAGTTTTCATTTATTCATTAAGTCCAGCTTGCTCTTGTTAAATTTGTGAAAATATCTTTTGGAATAATAGTTAGATTATAAATAGACCAGTACATTCCTTTCAAGAACTATTCTATAAAATATCCATTTCTCTTGAAATACAAAACAAATTATATTACGAAGGCTGCTCGCGCTCGCCTTGGGACTTCTCCAATGCAATAGTGGCTTATTCTGCATTCAAAGCTTAAGGAAACGCTTTTAAAAGGCTACTCAATATTTAAACGTGGTTGCCAAGCGTTCTGTGGGCTTCTATTTATTGTTTATTTAATACTCCATGGGGAAAGCGTGAATTTATATACAACAAATACGCAATTTCGCTTATTGTTTCAGATGGTTTTTGAAAATTTGTTGTTATTTTGGCAATACGACTACACGTTGTTTGATCTTATTGAAATATATTTTATTTACTGGCTGGGCTGCGTGTGGCCCAATTAGGGCAATAACACAATAAATTCCTTGAAAATCTACCTACGGAGATTAAGTAAATCTTCTTATAGCCAGTATAGGGCAGCATAGGGTATACAATCAAAGCCTTTTTTACCATGTGGTTAATGCATAATTTTCCTAGTGATCTCTGTACAAAGTACGAACATACTTTCGTTTTAAAAATAATATATTTATGCAAATGACCTAGTTGAATGCAATTCAGTCGGTTTCCATGCAGTTGGTATGTTAGGGTGCATTAGAAGGGTGCCTATCGATTGCCTCCCCCACCCCGACACGGCATTACTCTCGCCCCTTACATTCGCAAAGTTTACTCGGCGGGTATTGTTTTAAATATTTCGTTGAGAGTTGGACGTATTATGTTTATGATACCGTGCTTATACTTTCTAATACGACTTCTTAAGTTGAATTGAACAGGTGCTTTGAAAGTTAAGTACTGTGGTTTAAGTTAAGGTAAAATTGGTTTTCTGTATTCAGAACAAATATCGGATATGATAGCACCTCCAAAACAGTTGCATTTCAATTTCAATTTGAAGCGACAAACAATAATAGTTGATCTTTGTTGCCAGTACTATCATTATTACTAATCCCTTATCATCATCACCATCATCATTAGCCTGAAGACGTCCACTGCTGAACATAGGCCTCCCCCAGAGCGCGTCACCTTGAGCGGCTGCTCGCCTCCTGCATCCATCGGCTCCCCCCGGCTTTCACCAGATCGTGGGTCTAACGAGTGGGGGGCCGGCCTACACTGCGTCTTCCGGTTCGTGGTCGCCACTCGAGAACCTTTCTTCCCCATCGGTTATCAGTTCTACGATCGATGTGGCCTGACCATTGCCATTTCAACTTGCTAATTCTAAGAGATAGCTCTTCGAATTAGCATGTTGAAATGAAATCAAATCGGTCACTTTAACCAGCGGATCTCCTCATTGCGGAGCTTATCACGCAGAGAAACGCCGAGCATAGCTCTCTCTATAGCTCGTTGCGCGACTTTGAGCTTACTAATGAGGCCAACAGTAAGAGACCACGTCTCAGTTCCATAAGTCATCACTGGCAACACACATTGATTGAAAACCTTCATTTACAGGCTCTGCGGTATTTTGGACGAAAAGATAGGTCGAAGCTTCCCGAACGCTGCCCAGCCGAGTTGGAACAAAACTGTAACTGGGCTAAATCTGTAAATTGATTCTGAAAATACTGATTAACGTCCAACGCCCAACGATCACATACATATTCAAAACATTTATTTTTTTCTGTATGTCTGTTTGCTCTTTGGAACGGGCATTACGCTCTAACTACTGGACGGATTTCGACCAAACTTTGTATGGTTATAGCTAATCCTTTGAAAAACCATTTAAGATACATTATTTATTTCAAAAACCGACCAAGTGCGGGTTCCACGTAGCAATAAAAAAGTTAATTTTATTTTTTTAACTTTTGAGTTTTTACTGTGATAATTATGTGTAACTGGTTGTGTGTGTATACTGGGGTAAATATAGAATTATCGTTATTGCGAAAAATTAGGAGTTCCTGTGGGAAAACGGGTAACGTAATAGTATTACGTTATAACTTATTTAAGTTATAACTAAAAGTAGTCAACATGTGTAATAAACAGTTATACGCACGCATATCGTTCCGGCAACTTTTGTAGGAAGGGGCTCCCAAGATACAGGCTATGCCTAGTTTGGGGCCCGTAGTAAATAGTCTATCAATTTAATAATTACGCCATAACTTGTAATACTGTATAACTTATCGATATTTCTTTTTGGATAATAAATTTATCTTTAAATTTATCTTTATCTTTATCTTTACCTTTTACCTGCAACTTGCCGTAAGTTACAGGTAAAACCAGCGCCTGAATATAGTTCTTATATTTGCGGCCTTAGCTCATAACCTCAACGTATACAGGGATGGTAATTAATATGTTTATTAAGACTATTGTTTTTTTTACACTCAACTAACACAGTTAACGCTAGCCCCGATTGAAAGCTAATTATACAAACGTTTGGAATACCTAATTAAACAAACGTGTGGAATGATTAGTATGTACCAGTGTTCATTCCACATAGTCCATTGAACTAACCGCACGTTATTCAACCCAGGGGCAGTGCGGGTCAAATCAACGTGGACGTAATCTCTTAACGCACAATTGTGCCAACCCCAGCGTCTAATGAGCCGGACGACAGCTATGCGGAGATGTTCTGTGTGCAGAGCGACTGAATGATTTCAAAGGGATTTGCAATTACTATTTGTGATGTCCGCGCCTTATAGTCAGTAGAGATGTCCAGCATTTGCTTTCATATCAGACAACAGTATACCTATAAGTCCGTGTAAAGGGTTTTTTTTATAAATAAATAGGCCCACATTTGACCGCAATCTCACCTGATGGAAAGTGACGACGCGGTCTACGATGGTACATGCTTAGAGTAATGTAATAGTTCTAACACGGCGTGGTGCTAGGTGTCTCTACTATCGTGACATGACTTACTTGGTCTGAGTTTCTAAGCAAATGGAGGTCCTGCCTCTGATTATAAAGTTTCAATTTCTAGCAAGAAACATGAAATTAGCTGCTAACAAGAAAATATACTTTGAGAAATAAAATATGACAATCATTTGCATAACGACAGATCTGCAGTACGATTTTACGAATGAGCGAGATATTCGTTTTATTTAATTATAACACAGACTGTATGTATAGGTAATTGTACTATTTACTTAGGCTTATATAGATATTTATATATTTAAAACACGATGAAATTAAGCGAGTTTACTAGCTGCTACTTGGCGAATACACTAATAGTAGGTACACACTAATACTAGTAAATTAGCCCGATGTAATCAATCATATTCATTCGCTAATTATAGCAGATTGAAAAAACTTCGAGAATAGATGAAAGCTATTACTCGCTGGCGTGTGGCTTGTAAGCTAGTAGACTAGGTATATAGCCGTGTGTCTTTCATCATACATAGTTAATTGCTAGTAAACTAGCTGCGAGTAATCGAGCATCTCATTATTTTGTTTTTTCCGGCGGTAAATAAAAGAAAGAATCAAAGAAAATACATTTATTCAGGACATCACACAACATTACCTACATTCTTACATACAACATATTATTATAATCAGGTGAGTGAGTAGGTATTATAAACTGCAAATAATAGGTACGCAAACAGTGGCAAAGATTATTCTATTAGAGCAGTCCACGTTTCGAACAGCTGCGAAGATTGTCGCGGACATGCGGGCAAATACATCCAATTCGCTGCTAAGTGCCCAGTTCCGTAGAATGTTTCGCTCTACTAGGTGGTACATGTGTGTTTATTATAAAATTATAGGTAGGTACATAATAGAACAAGCTCTGTACGCTACAACACTGTTTTAAACTTTCACGGTAGTTCACTACATTTTTAATAGTAGGTACTGGATCTTTACCGCGATTAAAATCATTTCTGAGTTACCGACACTTCGGTACAATTGCATGCTTTTTTTATCATCTACCCGCATCTTCAGTCTACCCGTGAACATGGTAAATGTAACTATGCCGAAATATCGGGAACTAAAAAATGATTCTAGATACGAAAAAGATCCCGTGTCTACTATTAAAAATGTGGAACTCTGTGCGCTGTATTGAGTTTTATTAACAAACAACATGATTAATTATATTATTATTGACTGATCTCATAGCTCATCTGAAGGTTTAGCTTTGTTGTAAATTTGGGTTTGATTCCCACCCATAGGACGGCTGAAATTAGGCCTCCACATAGAGCCCCTCTTTGTGATCACTTGCCTCTTGTATCCAACGACTACCTGCGACTTTGACTAGCAATGCCTACATGAAAAGATTAAAAAAAATGAGTATAGCCACCTATTCAAAATATCTAATTAGACGACCAACAACATTATCATAATAAACATAAAGCCTAATGAAGATAACCTATATCCCTACAGCTCCGCACTCTCTCCCATCCCCTCTGTAATCTCATTCAAGATAACGTGCCATGTAAATTACCTAATTAAGTATCGAATTTTGTTCCTCAACATTCGTAGATAAATGTTCGTTAACAAATCCCTCTCGTGAAAAGGTGCGACGTAACCGATACAGGATTAGGACGTTAATGAAATTCGACAGAGCTTATTCCGCTAATTATGAAGGCAAATTAGACAAATTGTATTTCCCCGTCGTCTACCTATCTTCTCGTAGAGGCGTAGCTCAAGAAGCGTTTGAGTGGGTTTATATGGTTTTGCCTTCGTCCGCTATCTTAGAGCATTTAGCCATTGGTTCATTCATCAGTCTAATACCTAACGTATAAAATTTTGACGTCATGCAAAAAACGTAAATGTGGGTAGGAAAACTAAAGTGGAGATGGGCGCGACATCCATCTCCAAATTGACTTGGTTAGAAGGGATGACCACGGCAGTTGGACTAAGGTAGTCACAGAATAGTGACCGCTGTAAACGGCTGTAGACTAGTAGGCAGACCACCCATCCGATGGTCAAATCACAAATAGTCAAGGTCACTCAAAAGCAGTGGTTGGGACTCGCATATATAGGACGGTGTGAAGAAGAGGCATATGGGTCCCAACAGACAATGATGATAATGAATATGCAAAAAATAAAAAACAAAAGACAGACAGAAGACAAGTTAAAACGTACATAAATCTAATATTATTAATTGGAGCCTCAGTGACGAAAATATTCTAGGTCTGTGGGAGCCTCAACTTGCACCTGCTCTACATCTATGACTGATCTATCAATTCATAACTTATCTTATTTATCAGAGCGGACATGATGTTCCTTTTTCTTCTGTATTTGTGTATGTCTCTTCACTCCTCCTGAATAGGTGGGGCTGTTTTAATGGCTTTTTGTGTGCTTTCGGTCCCCTGATTGGTTAAGATAACCCATGCATGTAAAGCCGGGGCGGGTCAGCTGTAGTAGTAAAGTATGAATACAAATCTATTTATGACAAAGAGTATATAACCACTCTGTTGAAGAGACGGGACTACAAACACTAATTTCGAAAATAAGATTTTGTATGAAACGCCATCTTCGAACGGAATCAAACACGGTCTTCTTCTTCGCTCATTTTTTTATAGACAGTTGCGCTAGGCTGATATATGAGTTTTGTAAACCAATCTCGACTCTCGTCATCATTATCATCATCGCCAGCGTGGATCCATAAGTAGTGCATCTTGCGAAAAATGTACATCACTTAGGTGGACCATGGAAAGAAATAAAAACCCCTGTACATCTTGAGGTGGGCCATGGGATGAAAAAAATACCCTGGTACAGCCAGGAACTATGAGGTAGACTACGGCCAGTGACCGCTAATAAATTGATTTGATTTTTGATGATTTTTCTAGGTCCCCTGGGTGGGCAAAGGGCGTCCACAGTGATTTTCCAACTCGTCCTATCCTGGGCTTCATGCTTGACTTCAGCCCATGTCTTGCCAATGCTCTTGCCTTCCGCCAATGCGGAGCGAATACGGAGCGACGCCAGGTTTGCAAATTTTTAATATAGTGTCTAATTAAAAATATGTTTTGAATATAAGATAATGATACCTAACATAAAAAATATATAAAGATTAAATAAAAAAATAAAATAAACTACATACTCGTTTTGCACATGCCATAGAGTAATAGTCATAATTAGTTAGTTGGCTTGTAAATTATACTGCAATGTGGTCGGGCTACTCGACCATTCGTCGGCATAATTAGCAAAGTAATGAGCGGAATTTGGTGAATTTGCAACAGCGAACTAATTATGTCATCGGGATGTTTAACTAACATCATTTAGTTAATTACCCGTTGCAACAAGATAACTCGAGTCCGCTACCAAAATATGGAAGTTTGAAGATTAGCAACCAAAAATTTAACGAAATATCAAAACAACGAACTCAGTTACATTGATTATAGAGGGGCTGCAGCGGGAGTAATAAAGTAAACGATGATATGCAATTATTACCTTTTATTTAAGGTTTTACCTGGGTTTTACAATAGAATTACTATAATTAGGTCCTAAAGTTAATGTGCTGAAACGGGTTTGTTTACATCCACAGTGCTGTAAATCTTATACTTACATGACTTATAAACCTTTTTTAACTAATAATATCTTTATCTTTATCTAAAGTTAATTATATCTAACTATCTATGTACATGTGACGAGTCTCGACGATCGAGAGCAAGTGCCGGGAGAAGGTGATGTAAGCCTCGCGGGGCCGAGAGAGAATCGCGGGAGCGGGCGCTGCGCGGACGGTGGTCAGGATCTCAGACTCACGCTTTCGCTGGTCAGCACTTTTCTATGTGTTAGTGGATCTTCTCTATGTGTGCAAATCTAGCTGACACGGCGGTGACGACTGGACGGCGCGATAAGCGGTGTGCCCGATGTACCTGTCGTTCTACGTAACACATTTCTAAATTAATTTGAGTTAGGTGTTTTCTAAAATTCTTATATAGCCATCTAAATATAATATGTTAAATATGTAATAATATGTCTAAAAAAAGCATCTCCTAAATAATATTATCTTTGTCAGCACGTGCTCCATCATGGTGATCGCGCGCTTAGTTTTATATTCACAAGTCTTCACTGTCGTGGATATTGCGGATAATAACAATTGATGAAAAAACTAATCATTCAATTAAAACGTGAGGTGTACGTATTTCTTTAGTTTAGATATTATATATACGTGTCGTCACCCAAACTTAGCCAAACTATGGAATAAGTTCTCCCAAACACAACTTTCATAATTATAAAATAACCTATGAATATAATAGTGATGCTTGAAAACTTTGAAAACCTCTACCTATGCAAGCAGTACAGAAAATCATGTTCAGAGAAGAAGAGTAAAAAAAAGAAGTCTCACTACTTCTTTTTTTTACTCTTCTTCTCTGAACTGAATGGTTACCTGTTTAAGACGTTAAATAAATAAATTAAAACGTTTTATAAGCAGGATAAAGTATACAAATTTCTACATGCTCGCACAGCTCGTTGGCACAAACTCGCTAAATATGAAATATGAAAATATTTTCTAGCAAAAGAGTTGACGAAATTTTCACATTGAAGAAGGCTTTTTCTTGCTTTTTATACTATCAACGCGGATTCACAAATTGTCAGTAAGCAAAATATGCAGTTTAAAAACGAAAATGCCTGCTTTAATTTTTCTCGCTTAAAACTATTACCTACCTACCATCGTAACTATATTTCCCATTGATATTTTATTAGAATAAACGTGCTAAATAGGTAATGCGAGCATCATTCGTATAGGTCAGTAGGTAATTATAATAAATCGAACCAAAAATATTTGAATACCGATATACAAATAATATATCGAATTCTACTATCCTAACATTTTAAAACTGGATACTAAAAAAATGATGATCACCTATTGTTTTAGTTAGTTCATAATTTACTTATATTGGTCAGATTAACTATATTTAGCTATTGAAAAGTCGGTTTTATCTTTACTATTTTACTTTATTTCTTTTATTGTAAAGCTCCGCGTAAGCCCTTCTACGGATTAGATAATCTTTGTTATTGAAATTGTCTGAGCTCAATCTGCACTCTGTGCGGTACGTACTACTCGCTTGAATAGGTATAAAGGTACTCACTGATAATATATGCCGAGAATCGAATCGCTATATCGTCCTCAACTCATCCATCTAGCAAATAAAAAGTCCGCAATTTACCGCGAGGTGCGGAACTCGACAAAATGTATTATGGAACCTTTTCCGCGTCGATAAGTAAATGTTGCCCTTGTCCCCGCGAGTTATGAACCCTCCACGGAGAAGGAGAGCGTATTTTTCCAGTGAGCACTAGGTAAATACAGTGCTTCAACTTCGTCAGTTCAGTTGGATTCCTTCACGCACACGAGTACATGACGCTAACACACGCCTTTACTGTAATCGACAGTCATACATCGGCGTCTTTGCAGTGCAGTTGATAAAATACTTGTAAATAAAACTATCAATGAGAGCTATTCTTTACTATTTTTGTTTCGTAACACGACTACAAAACTTCATAGATGGATGCTCTTTTTTGCAAGTATACCTACTACACTAAATTCTAAAACTTTCCAGTAAAATCTAAGATTTACCAACTCTTTCTGATAAAAGTCTGAATTCATCGTGTGGTTTTACCACAGAGACAAATGTTTAGTATTATTTTTCTTTGCCTCTAAAACAAAATACTGAAACGCTGCAATTATATTTGACTTCCAAATACATAAGCGAGTTAGTATACTGCCTATATAGGTGCTGCTGCCATTCAGTCCTGGAGCCCGCTTCGAGCGCTCTTTGGACGGATTACCGCAGACTGGATGAGTACAGAGTTAGTAACTTCAAGAGGCTGTTAGGATAATGGGAACGAATCGCGTTTGTTATTGTGACGTTATCCGCCTTTTACATTAGTCGCCGTCGTTTGTCGGCGGCGGTTCCAGTCGGCGATCCGACAATTTCATTTAACGTTCATCCCATGTTCATCCCCTCAAATCATAATGGAGTTTGTATTATATTATAATGCCGGAACCTTTTTAACTGCCACCTACACCGTACTGTCAAAAATGTGACAATATTTCTACTATGCATTGTTTAAATTTTTTGCTTTGGTATGTTTTTATTAATTAAGCTTTTTACTGTAGAAATAAAGACTATAAATATTAAAACTAATTAAATTATAGCAGTCAATTTACCAGTTTAAAGAAATAATATAGCTCCTATATTATTATGTCCAACGTTGTGTAAGCCTTCTAAGGATTAGATAATCTTTGTTGCTCAAACAGTTCTCTCGTAATTCAATATCAGTTAAGCAAAATTCAGTTTGATATTTGTTTGTAAAAGGCAAGCGCCAGGTCTAAGCGTGTCTGCATCTACCCACGCATCCCCTGGGGGCAGGAATATCGATTGTGTGTACCTGTTGTTGAAACGGAGCATCCTGCCGACTGCTCACTATTTCACTCTGAATTTTATACTCATGAAATAATTGAATTGAAATTAGGTCTTAAATATTATCTATGCGAAAAAAATGCAATTTAATAGTAGAAGCTTTGTTCTGTGGCTTGATGATTCAATCAAGATATAAAAATTTGGAAGGAAAGCCATAAGTGCCACTTGCTGAAATTCTGTAGGTTTTCAGTTATTTAGTTGAGCTACTGTTCTGTTGGTGACTGATATCGACCTCGCACCGCCCAATCGGTTAACTGACAATGACGAACAATAATAAGTTATTTCAAAAACCATGTCATGACTGAGAGAGCTCAAAGCATTGAAGAACATTTTTTGGTAAAAAATATGGATATTAATTTAACTATAACTGCCAGCAGTGACCGGCAACAACGGCTGCTGCACATAAATCATCATTAGGTAAATCATAAAAATCCTTAAAACCATTCTCATGTCTGCAGAGGGCTAAAACTTTTTTAATTTCCATTCAAATACCAGCTTCGGCACAGTTAACACGAAAGGAGGTTTCAAATCTCCGCTGATATAAATTTTCTAAGCTTAAAGTCATGAATGAATAAAACCTTCGGATTACGTATAATCTATAGATTTCATTTGATAAATGATCATAATGAATGAAATCTCGACTTACGGGCTAATCAAATATTCTATAGATACACAGTCTCTATGAAAATCAAAGCTCAAAAGTGTCCCCACGCCAATGCTTACTTATACAGATATATACCTCTCCAGCTAAAATTTAAATAGTCAACAAGCGGTTGTTTTATTTTTATAATGAACCATAGCACCCTGTAATAGCGTTGTAAAACAATGATAATGTGAGTTACATCAATTTCATTAGGCGCGGTCACACGAGACTGAGAACAAAAACAAGGCATATGCCTTATTTATTTATTTATTTATAACAAAATAATCAGAACGGTTACCAACCACCTACACTAATTATTAAAAACAAAATTTACTTATGCATTAAAATTTACAATTTAAACATTTCAATTCAAAACAATTAATGGTAATTATATAAAATAATAATAATAACAACTACAACTAATTTCATAACAGTCAAATTTAAAAATTGAAATGCATTTACGTCAATGAGATACAAACAATTATCAAAATGTCAAATTAAATTATTAATAAGCCTTGTTTAAACGGTGCCGTTTTCGAGGCGGCAATCATGGATCTACCCTATATTTCATCGTAGCATACGGGGTTAGAAGCTTTAGGACTACATCTCAATATGACTAATATACAGCTTCAGGTATGACTAGATCGCTTTAAGACTATCTCGACATGCCACTGAGCGTCGCGCGTCGTTGTGTGATAAAACCCGGGTCTTAGAGAGCCACGGACGAGTAGGTACCTACACTGATTTGGGTACAATCATGAAACAATTTTCACTAATAGATAACCAATGGAGGCGCCCGTTGTTTCAAACACAATGCGCACATTATTCTGGCCTGTTAGCTCAGTTGGTAAGCAAGCTCTGCCTTCTGAACTATAGGTTGTGGGTCCGATTCCTACTCAGAACAAACATTTGTGTGATGAACATCGATGTTTGTTCTGTATCTGGGCGTTATATTGTATTCTATGTATGTATTTACAAACAAAAAGTATCTAAGTATTGTATCAGTTATCTGGTTTCTATAGTACAAGCTATGCTTAGTTTGGGGCTAGATGGCACTATGTGAAATGTCCATACAATATTCATTTATTTATTTATCCTCCCGTGGGGACATCTCTATTTTACAGGATCAAAAGCATTTATTATGTTGGTTATGCAAAATATTATCCAAATCAGTGTAGCCATTTTTGCATGGAAACTGGACGAACAAACAGACTTCGTTTCACTTTTATAGGTTTTGTTAAAGTAGAGAATGGAATAGTGAAACAGTATGAAGCAATCAGAATCCCCGACGGTCATCTAAGTCCCTCAAGTGCACTGAACAGTATCTCTCTCGATCCTTGTCGAGTCGTAAAATCCGTTTATCTCTCTCTACTCTGTAACGAGTGAACGAAAGAATGAGATCGAGATATGAATCAGAAAAGGTCTTTTTAAACAGAGTTCCGGTCAGGGACAATATTGCTTGATTAATTTTTTTAAAACCTGTAATCATTTTCGATGGAAGTGCCCTGATTTGTTTTTATTATTCCTTAATTATTCGAAAAAAAGAATTATGAGTATCCCCCTCCTAGTGAGATTCAAAACAAAATTCCAATTAATCTGATGGTAACGCATAGATGGTACCATGACTAAGAATACTTAGTCACATATCACATATAAAGATTAGTACCTATGCTGCCCTGAGACTAAAATACTCACAGGGGAGTATCAAACATTTATTCTAGGAATTTAATAACAATAACGCAATCAAGTGCTCAGTCTAAAATATAATATTGGCATAGGTGGGGCAGACCCTCTATTTGTTCATAGCGGGCATGTCACCCTAGCATGACGCACCCCTCTCGTACAGGGACCTATTCCTTCAGCTAATACAACAAGTCTACGAATTCACAAGTGATTTTTCTCTATATTTGTATCAGAATCAGTCTGTGAATATTTTTCTTAACATAAAGTTTTCAGCACACTCAAATCTTACTAAAAATTAATCGTTTACAAAATATCATTATGTTTTTTTAAAATTAGATTGTTAAAATTAGAAGTATAATTATTTTTAAGATCATTATTGTACAATAAAATTTTCATTGTGGTGAGCCTGCCAGTAGTATAAAATTAAATAAACAACAATAAATTGGTAGAACTTTTATTCTATAACCATGTAAGCTGGTCATGATATCGGGTGGCATGTAGCGATACCAAACAATACTTTCAATACTCAAAAATTGGAGCCATGTCTCTAGCAGTAGGTATGGAAGATTACCAATAATTTGTCAATTTATTTATTACTGTTAGTAAATTTCACTAAGCTAAGTACTTAAATAGTAAATAGATTTGAAGTCTACTCTCCGATGCTAAATAGATAGGTACGAAATGATATTGATAGGTACTCAAGTCGTTACAATATTTCGAACTCAGCCCACACTTATTCACTACTCTACGTGGGCACGTTTGCTCGATCAATCATGTTTTTTTCACGTTAATGCTTTGTCGATATATAATGTTCCACCTGTAAAATATTTGAGCCACTTGGTAGAATGATCATCTTACGAGGTTCACTTTGCGTATTCGTGATTTTTTATCCCGCTGTATATTTTTTTTATACTGTAGCAAGAAAAGCCCTATTCTGCCCTTTAAGTACCATGGAGTCTAAATACATAATCATTATTATGTATTTTGGTAACATGTCTCTTTATTGGCTTCTCTGGTTATAGAGCATCTTTTTGCAAAGACAGCACTGATCTAATTATCTATACAAAATGAAAATAGTAGATTATGATATAAGTGTGCAAAGTTAATCATTGCACTCGAGGCGGTACTTAATATGCGCGCGAGCTGCAGGCGAGCGCGTTATGGGAGCCGAGAGTGTAATGAGCAACGTGATACACACGCATGTCATACGACGTTTTTCTTCACAGTTGCGAGGAAAAACAGAGTTTTACTGTTAATTAACTTTGTGAAAAATGTCGTGCAGGCTTCTTATTTTCACGCGCCGTCAGAGAAAAACCGTGTTGATGGCGCGAAGAAAATCGACATCGACTCAAAGGAAACGAAAACTGGAACTGGAACTAGAACTGGAACTGGAACTGAAACTGGAACTGGGACTAGAACGGGAACTGGAATTGGAACTGGAACTGGAACTAGAACGGGAACTGGAAAAGGATGTAAGTATAACTTGCAGTGAGATACAAACTTAACTGAATCATGCGGTAATGTAAAGTAAAAAGCACGCGTCGGAAATTTCTTAGATTATCATCCTAAAAGCGGTTGGATAAGAGCCACTTTACGAGCAACTGTGATGAAAAGGTGTATTGTACATTGTACTTTTTGTGCCTCTTGCCAGGAATAAGTATTTATATTAATATTCTAATATTCTATTCTATCTTACAAATTAAAAAAGGGGTTTGCTCTCACCCACGCAGTAATATGTTTCAGCCAATAATTCACATTAGACTCGAACTCATAAATATTGTTGCCCAAAATAAGCAACTCTATCCCACATTTATGTCATAAAACGACGTCTCGTACTTATTCCGTCTTTTCACATAAAGTCGTGGAAACGTGAAATTCAATCCCATATTTATTTGTATTTCACGCTCGAAGAATGTTTGATGGAGGCTCTGGCAGAAGGTTCCGCGATAAAAGTGCCTTTACATTTAGGACGGTAAGTGATCAGAATGGACTGGGCTTGGACCTTTCTCAATCTGCGTGACCTTGCCTTTGTGATAGGTAAGCCGAATTTACCTGCTGTCTTGCGGCTATTTTGCTTCATTTCCTTCTGAGAGACTTTGGATGACAGCTTTACAAGTGTTTTGCAAAAAGCAGAGTGCAGTTGCAATACGACACGATTGATGGCCTTATAGCTTAGTTGGTAGTAGTCCTGCCTTCTGAACTGTAGGTTGTCGGTTTGATTCCTACCCAGGACATACATTTGTGTGATGAACATAGGTGTTTGTTCTGTGTTTGGGTGTTTTATTTTTCCTATAAAAGTATCTACGTGTTGTATCAGTTATCTGGTCCCCATAGTACAAGCTCTGCTTAGTTTGGGGCTAGATGGCGCTGTGTGAAATATCCACAAATAAAAACAGAAAAAATACATTGACGCAGCCTGACGCACGGTTTGTGATGTGTTATTTCCATTACAGGTTCTATGGCAGCTGAGTAGATCACGTCACAGGCTGTACCAGTGTTACAGCCGTTAATTAGCTACGTAAATAAAAAATAAGCTACTTGGAACATCAAATTCGGTCACGATCTAATAATATACCTACTATTTTCAAGTCTTTTTGGTAAAATACAACAACAATCTGGTAGGTACTGTAGCTAGTTTAGTTTAGCTTAGTTTAGTTTAGTTTAGTTTTAATTATTGTAGTAGTTAGCTTGAGTAATAAAGGCAATTTGCCCGTTAAAAAAAAAAAAAAAACAACAACAATCGTCGTAAAAAGCTGAAGTGGTTACCTATCCGATCTCGCCGGAATGCTCGTATTCTATCCCTCCTCTACACTATTCTATTTATCCCGTCCACTCCTCCCTATCTCAAAGAACGCTTCAAGTTCCTACACCAAACTCACCCCTTATCCCTGCGTTCCTCAAAAACTCTCCAGCTCATGCCTCCCGTCCATACTTCTCAGTTCTATGATAAGTCCTTCACAGTGCAAGCTGTTCGTCTGTGGAATGACCTTCCTACTGAAGTTAGACATGCCAAGTCCCTGTCAATATTTAAAAGTATAGTGCAAAGACATTATTTATTTTCATAACTGCTGCATTACTTTATAACACGATTCCTTGATCTGTTTTATAAGTAGATAATATAAAATATGTATTAGTTTATTATATTATGATTATTGTTATTATAAGTATTAGAATGTAAGTATATTCATTGCTAAGATTTAGGTATTTACCGTTTGATTATTGTTATTGTTTTTCTTTTAGATTGTTACACACCATCGTCTACTCTTTTGCGTGTGATACTGTCCATCCAAAGGTTGTCTGGAAGAGATCGCTGTCAGCGATAAGACCGCCCATTGTAACACTAGTTCATAAGGTTTCCTTTGTACTTTTATACTTAATTAGTGGGACAATAAAGTGTTTCTATCTATATCTATCTATCTATCTATCTAACAATCTCTAGAAAGTTATAGTCTTCAAAATTGAAATTATCGCTGGTTTATTTTAAACTTGGACGAAGTGGTCTACTCGAAGAATTGAAAAAAAAGCTGCACTTAAAAAAGACAACGGCATTTAGAAAGCACCATTCACGTAGTATATTTTTTTTATGTAAATGAACGACGTGACGAGCTAGTCATTCGCCTGATGTTAAGCGTCACGGCTGCCCATAACAGATTGCAGTATCTCTAAATTAATATAGTTTTGTGCGGCACTGCACTGCGCAAGTCATCCTTAGACTTCACACAGTATAGTAATAAGATTACTAGACTGATTACTAGAATAAGATTATAATTTTTTTTACATAATGAACCAATGGTTAACTGTTGCCAGAACTTTCATTGGGGTTAATTTTGACAAAAAAAATTACGTTAAAATATTTCAATTATTTCCATGACCCGGCAGAATCGGAACTGGCAGACCTGATTTTTTTTACATATTTAGATGTTGGTTAACGATCTAAAGATAGCCTATTGGGGTACCCGATGACGTAGGTATTTGTGCAGTGGGCTCTCGCACCACTGTAGCACAAGACTCTACACTACTACCACCGAGGCCTTCTTAGAGACGACTTCATAAAAAGGTCGGCAGAGAAAAAGGAGCCCTATTTTACTCTAAGCACGCATATCCGTGTCTCCTGTACAGTTCCTGTTTAAGAGAATGCTACAACATGTACCTATTTATACTTAATAGGTATGTACACGAAGGCACTAGGCCGCGCTGCGATGCACTCACCGTAACGACTTGGATTCAACTTGCACCTGGCAACACTATGCTAAGAATTAAGATCTATGGAAACAACACTATTTAGGAGAGTAACATGATAAAGTTAGTTGTGGAAAGGCAGAGTAACGGTTGATATTCTTTAATAACCGTAGTTCTTAGTTTGCATTGATAGATAATACGTGCACTAGGCTCTTTTCTTCACCTTTATTTCGCTTTACAGTAGTTCCAACAGCTATATAATATTGTTTTATTCAAATATGGAAGAATCGATTTTCTGTTGTTTTGTTTCGATGTTCTTTGTAGTAGGTAGTGGAGCTAGTAGCTTTTAGTTTAGTTTTTTTTTATTATTGTAGTAGTTAGTTTAAAGAATATAGGCGTATATTGCCCTTTACAAAACCGTGTTAGAGTCTTTTCATGCGTAAATTAGGCTAACGATTGACCGCAACTCAACGATTCAATTGAAGGTGTAGCACGCTGACCCATGAAATTTTTTTGAACTCTGCCAATTGCTGATTTTTTTTTGTTCTTAGCTTAATATCGACCTTATATATTTTTTTAGGTTAGAACTACAGCCTCTACTCACATATAATCCAAATCATTATAGATAGGTAGGTACTCTTTTAACATGACACCTACCAAAGCTTGAGCTCAATATATAATTTATCTAATACGCCTATATTAAAGGGTGTTAAAAATAAATATGTGTAAACATTTCACACAGCGCATCTAGCCCCAGACTAAGCATAGCTTGTACTATGGAAACCAGATACTGATACAATACATAAATAATTTTTTATTTGTAAATAAATACATACATAGAATACAATATAACACCCAGACACAGAACAAACACCTATGTACATCACACAAATGTTTGTCTTGGATGGAAATCGAACCTATAGTACAGAAGGCAGCTTAGAGCTACTACCAACTGAGCTAACAGGCCAGTCAAAGTTTATTATAACTAACATACACAGATAAGAACCTAGTCACCACATAAAAAGGATAATTTCCCACAAGAGCATAGTGTTAACACCTTCTCATTTCCACGAGATCCTATTTAATAATCCTAACATACATTTAGCCAACAACAGTGACACAGACTGAATAATGTAGAGAACAAAGAGTTTCTTCATATTACTAATTCCATAACCACAAAACGTCTAAATATAAATACGAGGCACACAGACTTCTCGAGTAACAGTGTGCCTAAAATCCTCTTTAAGCATCTTTGGCCTAGTTAGGACGGTATTAGACGAGATAGGTAATACTAATTAAGCCTAATTTCAGCTATAGCGCTTAAAACTTAAGAACACTTCTCTAAGGGTGGTAGACCATGGTACTAGCTACAGATCCCTACCATAAGTACGAAGTACTATTATCGATTCTGTGCCATAAGCGTGTATTGTCTATTTATGTTATCTATGACTGTACCAAAGTATCAAAATGGTAAAGTGTCCATTAAGGAAAGTGTCGAATTAGCGAAAATAGCGAATTAACTAAAGTAGCCAATTAGAGAAAGTGTGTTACCTGACCCGGTTTTTTGATCAGCAGTGTCAAAACTTCCAACAAATTTTGACCGTTGGTTAGAACTAGTTACCTTACCTACAGTTCCGAAGACCCACTCAACTCAAATTATATCTTTTACTTATATGGTTTTGTTATTATCCAGTGAAAATGTGTAACACCTTCATATTTTAGAGTTCCGACACTGCAACTGCTATGGGCGGCCGCGTCACTTAACATTGGGTGAACGAGTATGTCGTCACGTCAATTCATTAACATTTAAAAAAGATGAAGCAGTGCTGAACTTTTGCGAAATTATCTGCGTAGTATTCTTTACATCACATAATATAGGATACTGTTTATCCCGGAAAGTAGTGCGGTTTCTTCGGAATATATAGGTTATATAGATCATCATGGAGAGAGCTGTGCTCGGAGTTTCCTTGCGAGATAAGATTCAAAATGAGGAGATCCGCAAGAGACCTAAAGTCATCGATATAGCTTTCAGAATTAGCAAGTTGAAGTGGCAGTCGACAGGCCACATCGCTCGTAGAACTGACAACCGATGGGAAAGAAAGGTTCTCGAGTGGCGATCATGAACCGGAAGACGCAGCGTAGGCCGGCCCCCCACTAGGTAGACCGACGATCTGGTCAGAAACACGGGGAACCGATGGATACAGGAGGCAAGCAGCCACTCTAAGTGGCGCTCTATGGGGGAGGCCTATGTGTAGCAGTGGACGTCTTCAGGCTGATGATGATGATGATAGCGGGGCGCGCAGCTAGTATGTGTATATATAATTAAAAACTCCTAAAATAAAATTGAGATCATCAGCAAAGCCGTTGAAAATAGGATACATAAGACATAATTTACCTCAGTTGACGATACAAATAGGCAAAAGATGAATTCAATGCAAACTCGCTTTTACCTCAAAGATCGAGCCAGCGGAGGTTATAAACATTTTCACGGCTATAATTAAAAATCACTCATTGAGTAAGAATCAAAACAAGCTAAGGATGAATCGTTAGAACCTTAATTTCCATTAATGAAAGCGGAACATTCAGTGCGGTGATTTTCAATACCTAAATACGCCTATGTGTTTAATGTATTGAATCGAATTTCAGGTGAACTCTGAACGGAATTACTTTAACTGTACTGAAAAACTATAAAAACTACCAAAAGCAAAAACGGAGAGAATTTTACGGATTCAAAATATATGACGAGTATTAATCCTGAAAACTAAATGGAGAAGCCTCGTAAAAGGTGTGTTTTGTCATGATACCTTTATTTTTATTCGATTGAATACAATACTAAAATATGTATTACTGTCGAATTTATTATTACTACCTAATAAAAATTCCTCATGATTTCCCGTGCTACAGAAGCCTTTGATTTTCCGGGTTAAAAAGTAGTGCATGAAATCATTGTGATGGTACTATGGTACCATCACAATGATTTCAATGGTTCAAAAGCACTTTGTAGTTATACCCAATAAAAAAAAGCCGCGTCCTTTTTGCGCTACAGAAGCTTTTGATTTTCCGGGATAAAAAGTAGTGCATGAAAACACTGTGATGGTACCATAGTTAGGTTCAAAAGCATTTTGTAGTTATACCCAATAAAAAAAAGCCGCGTGGTTTTTGCGCTACAGAAGCTTTTGATTTTCCGGGATAAAAAGTAGTGCATGAAAACATTGTGATGGTACCATAGTTAGGTTCAAAAGCACTTTGGAGTTTTCGTCTGGTTAACTAACACCCTCAAGCTACGAATATATGAGGCCAAGACCTTAACAGGGCATTCGAAAGCCAGTATCCAAATCCAGACGCAAGTGGTTCCACCTTTTGTCATTACCGTCCACAGTTTTCTCTAATCTGTGTTACCTTCATATGCTACTACAATGTCGTTGTCAGCGATAAGACCACCCATTGTAACCACAGACTTAGAATATTTTCTTTAGTGCTCTATCTATGTCTAAAATAAAAAAAGATGGTGGAAAACAGGAGCCTTTTTACTTCCAAAATCACTGCAAAACCCCAGTGAGGATGAGTTAGTTGGGAGTTTAGGTAGAAATTGGAATATCCGGCTAATTCACGATAAAGGTGTTTCATCTAACAGACAGGTATTTCGTACCCACTATATACGGTATACGGTTATACGGCTATACGGCTGGCAATAGCGGGTATTAAGCGATTCCGCTAAATAAAGTTGCATTAAGGTGGAACGTTTCACTAGAGCGGCAAATTTAAATTTTCTTGCGTTCTTTTGCCAATAATAGCTTAATTACTCAACGTGATTACATGAAAGCTAATTTTGCGCAAATAAATAGAACGTATCAACAAATTACAATTAAAAATATCACGTAGATATCATTGGTTTAGCGACAAAATATGGCAACAGACTGAAAAACTAAGAAGAAAATAGTTTATTGCCATTTGTCGCTAAAGTAATGATATCTAGGAGACACTTTTAATCGTAATTTGTTGATAGATTCTATTTATTTCGGCAATATTAGTTTTCATGTAATCACGTTGAGTAATTAAGCTATTATTGGCAAAAAAACGCAAGAAAATTTGAATTTGCTAGTGAAACGTTCCACCTTAACCGCTTTTTCCGCCATAAAGGGATATTTTCCAAGCAATCTGTCACTCTTTGTAACTCAATCACTCACTCATTCGTTCATTTCCCTTAGATACAATTTAAATTCAATTTCCTTAATTTAATTACACTCATCTTTTTAGCTGGAATAAATCTATTGTAATGAGCGATTTGAAAACAACGCAAAAAATCTAAAACTTTTTCAATTAAGCGCGAAAACCGTGGAAGAAATAAGTATAATCAGCATCAAAGCGTAGACTCCTGAATTCGGAAGCAAGTTTTCTGTTCCATTTCATAATTAGATAAATAATTGTAGAGTATAATTACCCAGCGGTG